>CM061747.1:199643148-201011877 GCA_030979885.1 Lolium multiflorum
ATTAGCAGTAGCCTCATCCTGGACGAGATCTTCAGGCTGATAACCATCAGAATAAAGAGGATCAATAATGTCAGGCTGATCATAGTGTTCACCATGGTTAATCCACCTGATATATGTCTGGTCCATCCCATAAACGAATAAATGATCTGAGACTACATGTTGAGGCTTGGACCCAATATTCAAACATACGCGGCATGGACAAATCACTTCCTTTGTCTTGTCGCCGTCAGTAAAATCACTAACGTGCTTCATGAAGTCTTCAATACCACTCAAATATGTTGGTGTGTTTAATGAGTGAAATAATATCCAAGTTCTGTCCATCTGTTGAGGAGATAGATGGTCAGAGAAGCGATAAGCTATTTCAACAAACAGGTCACCTACGAATGTAAGCAAACATACCTGAGCAAACAGGTCGAATATAAAACTATAAATGCTACATTATTTGAGCCGATTTCAGCAAACGAACAGTGCAAAACTACGGCTACCTAGCGAACAGATTTTTTTAGGCTGACCACTGGGTTTCCCCACTTTGTATTTTTTTATTAATAAAAAGAGGGAAATATGTACAAAAGTTGCTGGAGAGCAGCAACTAAAAGGATCATAGATCCCAAACAGCAAAATATATATAAAATGTTCTACCCATGATATGATTTCCTCTTTGCCTTATGAACAAGGAGAGCAATTTCATCCTTGAATCTCTTGTGCCATCTATAAATGCTTGGGGGGGAGGGGCGAACAGATCTATCGAAAGCAATACAATACCAACACATTCTTTCTTCTTTTTTGCCGTAATTCCGCCGATCTATTAGCAGTGCAAAGAAGCCAAAAGTAATAAGATTACATACAGGTTCATAGACCACCAGGGCCGTACCTGAGAATACGGAGGGCCTGAGCAAAACAAGAAATAGAGGCCCTCAACATGATCATTGGCAACTAAAATGATTTTATATATACTACTCACTCCATTTCAATAAACAATGCACCCTTGTTTTTCGTATTTTATCTTCAAAAAAATATTAATCTATATCTCTCTATTTAAAAATGATGTTTCAATTTTATGTAGATATACATGTATTTAGATGAGTTTAGTTTGCAGATACATGCAAGTTTTGATGAAGTTGAAACATATTTTTCAGGATGAAGTATATAAAAAAATTGATATAAAACTGGTATCATTAGAAAGTATTTTCCAACACGATTCTAACAATGCTGCTTATGTATTATATGATCGTGATATTGTTGTCCTATTTATTTGGTCAAGGTTCACATTGAAATGTGGTAAAATAAATTAAAAGAAGTGCATCGTGTGAAAAAGCAATCTAAGAATTCAAAAGTGCTAATTGTTAGTCGAAACATGACATCATTGAGACAAAATATTAATATTCATTGGAAGACTAACTGAATTAGCTGCACTCGCGATGAAAGAGAAAGAGAAGATATGGGTAAGAGCAAGTACAATAAGGTACAGTCTTTTTTTTGTTTGTTTGGGTTGCTCATCAAGCTTATCGCTCGATACAATAAGGTACAGTCAGCGGGAGTGGTGTTTGGAACATGGGTGCATAGTGGGTGGTATCATAGAGTACTATCATAGATATGCTATATTTATTATAGTGGAGTATTGAAAATGGCATATATAGAAGGGGATATTGAGAATTGAGAGTGGCATAAACACAACTTCAGTTTTTGTAATGGCATAAACACAACTTGTGAATTGAGGAGTGGCATAGAACCAATTAACACTTGTTTCAATAACAGCCATCAAAAGCCAATCGAACGCACGAGAATGGATCCAAAATTTACCATTTTAAGTTTCACGAGAAAATTTTAAACTTAAAATTCGTACTGCCTAGAAGTTTTTGAAACAAAAATCCAGTAAATCTTATATGTCGGGTTATGCATTCTGGGGGAGTTTCATCAGATTCAGCCATATTGTTTATCAATAAACCTCATTTTATGTTTTACAACCAACTTTAAACTTAAAATTCAAACTGTCCAGTAAAAAGAACAACATTCCAGTAAATCTTATATATTTCTTCTGCATTCCGGGAAAGATTGGTCGGATTCAAAAAAAATAGTTTGGGAATAAACATTGTTTTTGTCTGGAAACGACTTATTGTAGAGTGATTTTTGGTTGGATACATTCATGTGTGTTCGATTGGCTTTGGATGGCTGATATTGAACCAAAGTCAACGCTGGGCTTTTGACCTGAACGTCACTGGAGCTGCGTCAAAAGTCCAGCCATGACTTTGTCTCAATAACAGCCATCAAAAGCCGATCGAACGCACAGGAATGGATCCAACCAAAAATCACTCAACCGCTGGAATTTTGACCTGAAAGTCACTGAAGCTGTGTCCATACTTGCCCAACAGGTTGCGTATGAATGTAAACCAACATATCTGAGC
The DNA here is from genome assembly GCA_030979885.1 of Lolium multiflorum. Classification (NCBI taxonomy): domain Eukaryota; kingdom Viridiplantae; phylum Streptophyta; class Magnoliopsida; order Poales; family Poaceae; genus Lolium; species Lolium multiflorum. The sequence goes on from CM061747.1 coordinate 199,645,551, forward strand.
AAACAGGTCGAATATAAAACTATATAACTAAATGCCACGTTATTTGAGCCGATTTCAGCAAACCAACTGAGGTCTATTTTTTTAGGCTGGACAGTGGTTTCCTCGCTGTGTATTTTTCACTGTAATAAAAAAGAGGGAAAATGTTACTGGAGAGCAGCAACTAAAAGGATCATAGATCCCAAACAGCAAAATCTAGCTAAAAAGGTTATACCCATGATGATAAGCCATGATATGATTTCCTCTTTGCCTTACAAACAAGCAGTGCCAATACGAACGAATTCGAGCAAATAGGTAAAGCGGAAAACAATGTCAAACAAACACATCGAGAGGAAAACAATATCAACCGATCGATTCGAACGAACTAACGAACTTATAAGGGCTGGGCGACGGCGACTGACTTCGATTGAGCTATAATGAATCGTACTTGCCCAGGCCTGAAGATAGCATGCATACCGTGAGGATCTACCAGCTGACCGCGCCTGCCGGTGCGGCTGGAGAAGAACGGCGCCACCAGCAGTCGCCGGCTGACGCGGCTGATAGACAGCGTGGGGAAGTTTTGGTGCGCGGCCTGGTTCACCGAGGGTGTGTCTAGAGAAGAACAGGGCGCCGAAGGAGGTGTCTAGAGAAGAACAAGGTGGGCTGGGTGCTGAGTTAAAGGCGAGCGTTCGAAATATTGGGCGCGCGTTCGAAAGTTTAGGTGCGCGAGGGAGGTGTCTGCTGAGTTAAAGGCGAGCGTTCGAAATTTCCCCGTCCTCTTCTTTTTTGGGCTAATCTATCTATACCTCTATTCTATCTACATGTTTTTTTTTATTCTATACATGAGTTTTTGAATTTGAATTTTTTCACTCTGTCAGCCTTCCGGCCAATGCTCATTTGAAGTAATTGAAGCTGTTGATTTGCAGCTTAGAGGTGCTATCTACCGCTCATCATACAAGGACTCTTCAGATCTAACGGCTGTGAATGCACGGATTCGTCACCCATCCTTCCCTTGGACTGGCGATGCTGAAAGCCTGAAACACTGGAACCCTCTAGATACTTCGGGATACCTCACTGCCCCACATTATTAAACAGGCCTTTTCCGACACGGGAAGTCAAAAGTTGGGGGCTCCATGCAGTACATATGAATACTCGCTAGCTGCATGGTCTAGAAGCAGACTAGAGTAAATCATCAATTCGTCAAATCAATTGGTGTATAATTTTTTTTAGCAGCTAAGACGCCGGCATGAACCATTTTATCAACTTGAATGCTTACTACATGACATAAGAAGACTATGTACTTTGGTTTTTCATTTTTCTGATTTTTTAAATTTTGTGCCCATTTGAATCTTGGTCAAATCCTAGTTTGACCAAGATTAAACAAGTTTAAAACATGAAAATGAAAAGTTAAGCATGGATCCTTCTAGTCACTTTAAAATGAAGCTTTGGGATGTTCTTGAAATTTCCATGTTTGAAACCCAAAACACTTCTCTTCGACTTCATAAGACAGAGTTTAGGGTTAGGGGTAGATACATGATTTGTCTAGTTTGCATATGTCTAGACCTTGTTTATCAACTTTAATGCTTACTATATGACATAAGAAGACTATGTGCTTTGGTTTTTCATTTTTCTATTTTTTTTTGAATTTTATGCCCATATATTTGAATCTTTGTCAAATCCTAGGTTTGACCAGGATTTAAACAAGTTTATAAACATATGAAAATGAAAAGTAAGCCTGGATCCTTCTTAGTCACTCTAAAATGAAGCTTTTGGGAGGTTCTTGAAATTTCCATGTTTGAAACCCAAAACCACTTCTCTTCATGATTGACTTCATAAGACAGAGTTTAGGGTTAGGGTAGATATATACATGATTTTCTGGTTTGAATATGTCTAGACCTTGTTTATCAACTTGAATGCTTATTATATGACATAAGAAAACTATGTGCTTTGGTTTTCATTTTTCTGATTTTTTATGCCCGTTTGAATCTTTTGGTCAAATCTTAGGTTTGACCAAGAATTAAACAAGTTTAAGACATGAAAATGAAAAGGGGAGCATGCATCCTTCTTAATTAGTCACTCTAAAATGAATTTGTAAGAGGTTTTTGAAATTTCCATGTTTGAAACCCAAAACCACTTCTCTTCATGCTTGACTTCATAAGACAGAGTTTAGGGGTTAGGGGTAGATACATGATTTGTCTAGGTTGAATATGTCTAGACCTTGTTTATCAACTTTAATGCTTGCTATATGACATAAGAAGACTATGTGCTTTGGTTTTTCATTTTTCTATTTTTTTGAATTTTATACCCATATATTTGAATCTTTGTGAAATCCTAGTTTTGACCAGGATTTAAACAAGTTTAGAACATGAAAATGAAAAGGTAAGCCTGGATCATCCTTCTTAGTCACACTCTAAAATGAAGCTTTTGGGAGGTTCTTGCCATGTTTGAAACCCAAAACCACTTCTTCATGATTAACTTCATAAGACAGAGTTTAGGGTTAGGGGTAGATATATACATGATTTTTCTGGTTTGAATATGTCTAGACCTTGTTTATCAACTTGAATGCTTACTATGTGACATAAGTAGACTATGTGCTTTGGTTTTCATTTTTCTATTTTTTATATTTTATACACATATATTTGAATCTTTGTGAAATCCTAGGTTTGACCAGGATTTAAACAAGTTTAGTACATGAAAATGAAAAGGTAAGCCTGGATCCTTCTTAGTCACACTCTAAAATGAAGCTTTTGGGAGGTTCTTGAAATATCCATGTTTGAAACCCAAAACCACTTCTCTTCATGATTGACTTCATAAGACAGAGTTTAGGGTTATGGGTAGATATATACATGATTTTCTGGTTTGAATATGTCTAGACCTTGTTTATCAACTTGAATGCTTACTATATGACACAAGAAGACTATATGCTTTTGTTTTTCATTTTTCTGATTTTTTTGAATTTTATGCCCGTTTGAATCTTTTGGTCAAATCTTAGGTTTGACCAAGATTTAAACAAGTTTAAGACATGAAAATGAAAAGGGAAGCTTGCATCCTTCTTAGTCACTCTAAAATGAATTTTTAAGAGGTTTTTGAAATTTCCATGTTTGAAACCCAAAACCACTTCTCTTCATGCTTGACTTCATAATACAGAGTTTAGGGTTAGGAGATACATGATTTGTCTAGTTTGAATGTCTAGACCTTGTTTATCAACTTTAATGCTTACTATATGACATAAGAAGACTATGTGCTTTCGTTTTTCATTTTTCTATTTTTTTGTATTTTATACCCATATATTTGAATCTTTGTGAAATCCTAGGTTTGACTAGGATTTAAACAAGTTTAGAACATGAAAGTGAAAAGGTAAGCCTGGATCCTTCTTAGTCACACTCTAAAATGAAGCTTTTGGGAGGTTCTTGAAATTTCCATGTTTGAAACCCAAAACCACTTCTCTTCAACAGAGTTTAGGGTTAGGGTAGATATATACATGATTTTTCTGGTTTGAATATGTCTAGACCTTGTTTATCAACTTGAATGCTTACTATATGACATAAGAAGACTATATGCTTTTGTTTTTCATTTTTCAGATTTTTTGAATTTTATGCCCGTTTGAATCTTTTGGTCAAATCTTAGGTTTGACCAAGATTTAAACAAGTTTAAGACAAGAAAATGAAAAGGGAAGCCTGCATCATATCCTTCTTAGTCACTCTAAAATGAATTTTTAAGAGGTTTTTGAAATTTCCATGTTTGAAACCCAAAACCACTTCTCTTCATGCTTGACTTCATAAGACAGAGTTTAGGGTTAGGGGGTAGATACATGATTTGTATGGTTTGAATATGTCTAGACCTTGTTTATCAACTTGAATGCTTACTATATGACATAAGAAGACTATGTACTTTGGTTTTTCATTTTTTTATTCTATTTGAATCTTGGTCAAATCCTAGGTTTGACCAAGATTTAAACAAGTTTAAAACATGAAAATGAAAAGGTAAGCCTGGATCCTTCTTACTCACTCTAAAATGAAGCTTTTTGGGATGTTCTTGAAATTTCCATGTTTGAAACCCAAAACGACTTCTCTATACTACAGTTTGTACATACTCTCAGATAATCTGGACCGTACTTTGCACCTATGTTTAATGGATCATATGTGCCCAGAAATGGCTCATATTAGAATAGTAGACTCATATTAGTGTTCTTGACATTCTGTAAAATTATCAGATTTTTCGAAGTTTGTTTTTTTGGACAAAATTTTACCAATTTCTAGACAGAACAGAAAATGTCAGTCTTTTTATGCAAATCTGCACATAAATGGCTCAAATTAAAACAGTATACTCGTTTCAGTGTTTTTGATTTCCTATAAAAAATAGATTTTCCTGAGAAGTTCTAATTTTTGCCAGAATTTGAAAATTTTGGATTTCTTGTGTGCCCGAAACACCCAAAAGTCGCTCCAAATCTGAACACAGGATTATTTTGGTCAATACGAAAGTATAAACTGAAATACGACTATTTATTGAACCGTTTTCATGTTGTATTGTTGAAAATGGCATAGAAGGGGGTATTGAGAATTGAGAGTGGCATAAACACAACTTCAGTTTTTGGAATGGCATAAACACAACTTGTGAACTGAGGAGTGGCATAGAACCAATTAATCCTAGAACCAATTAACCCCACCAAAAATGGGTGATGCATGTCTCCTTCACCAAAACAGCAATACCTGTCTGAAACAAGTACATGAACACAAGTACACCACCATAATAATAATACTAGGTGACTCAACGACTCAACATTGACTCGACTCAGACACAACTACTACATTGACACAAGTACTAATATAATAAAGTAAGAGTACTAGTTTGTTTACATTTCCACAGGCCAATTTTACGAACAAAATTTCGAAAATTAACCTTCAGAAACTCGGAAGCCAGGTGACACAGCAGTCATCAAGGATTGCAGCTAGTGGTACACAGTGACCTGGTCAAGATCTACCTTGAGCCTGCTTGACGCTTCAGCTCGGAGTTGAGAGCCTTCTCCTGTGACAGCTCGGCCTCTAGTTTGTCCGTCCTAACCGTGAGGTTCAGGATCAGTCCGGCGAGTTTGTCCATGGTCTCCGCCTGGCCGAGGCTCCGCCGCTGGATCTCATTACTCGCAGTGAACGATTTCATGGCGATATCGTCGAGAATGCGAATCCGGATCTTCTCAGTGGCGAGCTCAGAATAAAGTCTCATGCACTCATCGGCGAGGGCGCTTCTGTCCGCCGTCTCGACGCAGAAATCGCCCATAACCATTTCTAAAATGGGCCCGATCTCGTAGCGGGGCTTCTATCAGATGGGGATGGAGCACAAAATCAGAAGTGTACCCAGAGAAGTACCAAGAAAGAGAAAATGGGAATCCCAATTTGCACGAATGTCTATACCTCGCTGCTTTGAGAACTTGGCTCCGTGGAAGATGTTTCCGCAGGCAGGAGGGCTGCGGGAAAACTAAGGCCGCCCGACCTGAATATACGATTGAGAGAAGGTAAGAAAAGGAGGGGATGATAAGTTGTGAAAGACATAGAAAGATGCGCAAGAACGGAGGATCGCCTGAAGGTGGCAGTCGCGGGCTGCGACGCCCTTGAAGACTCTTGCGCAGAAGGCACCTCGACAGCAGCACAGGGACGGCATTGCTGGGATTCCCTCAGCTTCGCCGCAGCCGCACGAGCCCTTCTGTGGCGAGACTTGCTCCCGGTCATGGTGGCGAAGTAGTATTCCAAGAGGTAAACAAAGTGGTGAACTGAGGAAGACGGCAAGAGCAAAGGTTAGTCCTTAAATTTGGCCTCCCCGTCTCCTCGGCACCTCGCGAGTAGTAATACTTATCTGGTCAAAGAGCAAACTTCGAGGCAGAGACTTGGTGGGCCATTCATCTCCAACTATACTTCCTCCGATCCGAATGATACCAAATTTTTGAATGACAAATCACCCAAAACAGTATTCCAAGAGTATATGTAAGCTTTCATTTTGGAGTGACTAAGAAGGATGCAGGCTTACCTTTTCATTTTCATGTTATAAACTTGTTTAAATATTGGTTAAACCTATGATTTGACCAAGATCAAATGGGCATAAAAATTCAGAAAAAATCAAAAAAATGAAAATCAAAGCACATAGTATTATTATGTCATATAGTAAGCATTCAAGTTGATAATAAAGGTCTAAACAACAAACCGTATAAATCATGTATCTACTCCCAACCCTAAACTCTGTCTTATGAAGTCAAGCATGAAGAGAAGTGGTTTTGGGTTTCAAACATGGAAATTTCAAAAAACTCCCAAAAGCTTCTCATTTTAGAGTGACTAAGAAGGATTCATGCTCACCTTTTCATTTTCATGTTTTAAACTTGTTCAAATCTTGGTCAAACTTAGGATTTGACCAAGATTCAAATGGGCATAAAAATTGGGAGGAAGGGTATGAATTACAATTCAAAAAACAAGGTAACTTAAATACTTGGATGACTCATATTAGTGTTCTTGACATTCTGTAAAATTATCAGATTTTTCGAAGAAGTTTGATTTTTTGGACAAAATTTTACCAATTTCTAGACAGAACAGAAAATGTCAGCCTTTTTATGCAAATCTGCACATAAATGGCTCAAATTAAAATAGTATACTCGTTTCAGTGTTTTTGATTTCCTATAAAAAAATAGATTTTCCTGAGAAGTTCTAATTTTTGCCAGAATTTGAAAATTTTGGATTTCTTGTGTGCCCGAAACACCCAAAAGTCGCTCCAAATCTGAACACAGGTTTATTTTGGTCAATACGAAAGTATAAACTGAAATACGACTATTTATTGAACCGTTTTCATGTTGTATTGTTGAAAATGGCATAGAAGGGGGTATTGAGAATTGAGAGTGGCATAAACACAACTTCAGTTTTTGTAATGGCATAAACACAACTTGTGAATTGAGGAGTGGCATAGAACCAATTAACCCTAGAACCAATTAACCCCACCAAAAATGGATGATGCATGTCTCCTTCACCAAAACAGCAATACCTGTCTGAAACAAGTACATGAACACAAGTACACCACCATAATAATAATACTAGGTGACTCAACGACTCAACATTGACTCGACTCAGACACAACTTGATATAGTAAGCACTCAAGTTGATAAACAAAGTCTAGACATATTCAAACCAGAAAAATCATGTATCTACCCCTAACCCTAAACTTTGTCTTAATTATGCTCACGCGTCACCACACGTAAGTGACAGACCTGTTGATGTAAAAACTCGGTTGATTATTATACTACTACATTTATACAAAGTTTCCTATGGATTCAAGGGTACGAAAGCCAAGTTAAATCATTTACATGACATTATTTTTTCCATGAAGCCAAGTTAACTCATTTATCAATTGGTACATTTTGGAGTGACTAAGAAGGATCCAGGCTTACTTTTTCATTTTCATGTTTTAAACATGTTTAAATCTTGGTCAAACCTATGACTTGACCAAGATTCAAATGGGCATAAAAATTCAAAAAAATCAAAAAAGAAGAAAAAACAAAAGCACGCCGTCTTCCTATGTCATATAGTAAGCATTCAAGGTGATAAACAAGGTCTGGCATATTCAAACCACAAAAATCATGTATCTACCCCCTAACCCTAAACAAGGATCCAGGCTTACCCTTTTCATTTTCATGTTTTAAACTTGTTCAAATCTTGGTCAAACTTAGGATTTGACGAAGATTCAAATGGGCGTAAAAATACTTAGAAAAATCATGTACGTATCTACCCCAAACCCTAAACTCTATCTTACGAAGCCAAGCATGAAGAGAAGTGGTTTTGGGTTTCAAACATGGAAATTTCAAAAACCTCCCAAAAGCTTCATTTTAGAGTGACTAAGAAGGATCCATGCTTACCTTTATTTTCATGTTTTAAACATGTTCAAATCTTGGTCAAACCGTACGTACCTAGGATTTGACCAAGATTCAAATGGGCATAAAAATTCAAAAAAAAAATGAAAAACCAAAGCACATAGCCTAGCTTCTTATATATGCCATATAGTAAGCACTCAAGTTGATAAACAAAGTCTAGACATATTCAAACCAGAAAAATCATGTATCTACCCCTAACCCTAAACTTTGTCTTAATTATGAAGTCAAGCACGAAGAGAAGTCGTTTTGGGTTTCAAACATGGACATTTAAAAAACCCTCCCAAAAGCTTCATTGTGGTGTGACGTACTAAGAAGGATACATGCTTACATTTTCAACAACCCCCCTAAAAGCTTCATTATAGAGTGACTAAGAAGGATCCAGTCTGGCGGGCTTACCTTTTATTTTCTTGTTTTAAACTTGTTCAAATCTCGGTCAAACCTAGGATTTGACCAAGATTCAAAATGTGCATCAAAATTCAAAAAAAATTATAAAAATTAAAAACCAAATTAAAGCACATAGTGTTCTTATGTCATATAGTAAGCATTAAAGTTGATAAACAAGGTCTAGACACATATTCAAACAAGACAAATCATGTATCTATACCCCTAACCCCTAAACTCTATCTTATGAAGTCAACAACATGAAGAGAAGTGGTTTTGGGTTTCAAACATGGAAATTTCAAAAACCTCCCAAAAGCTTCATTTTAGAGTGACTAATATATATAAGAAGGATCCATGCCTGCTTACCACCTTTTCATTTTCATATTTTAAACTTGTTTAAATCCGTGTCAAATTAAACCAAGGATTTGACCAAAAGATTCAAATGGGCATAAAATTTAAAAAAAATCAGAAAAATGAAAAACAAAAGCATATAGTCTTCTTATGTCATATACTAAGCATTCAAGTTGATAAACAAGGTTTGGACATGCATATTCAAACCTAGGCAAATCATGTATCTATCCCCTAGCCCCTAAACTATATCTTATGAAGTCAAGCATGAAGAGAAGTGGTTTTGGGTTTCAAACATGAAAATTTCAAGAACATCCCAAAAACTTCATTTTAGAGTGACTAAGAAGGATACATGCTTCCCCTTTTCATTTTCATGTTTTATACTTGTTTAAATCTTGGTCAAACCTAGGATTTGACAAAGATTCAAATGTGCATCAAAATAAAAAATCAGAAAAATTAAAAACCAAAGCACATAGTTTTCTTATGTCATATAGTTAGCATTAAAGTTGATATAAACAAGGTCTAGATATATTCAAACAAGAAAAATCATGTATCTACCCCTAACCCTAAACTCTGTATGTCTTATGTAGTCAAGCATGAAGAGAAGTGGTTTTGGGTTTCAAACTTGGAAATTTCAAGAACCCCCCAAAAGCTTCATTTTAGAGTGACTAAAGGATCCAGGTCGGGCTTACCTTTTATTTTCATGTTTTAAAATTGTTCAAATCTTGGTCAAACCGTACCTAGGATTTGATCAAGATTCAAAAATGGGCATAAAATTTCAAAAAAATGAAAAACCAAAGCATATAGCCTTCTTATGTCATATAGTAAGCACTCAAGTTGATAAACAAGGTCTAGACATATTCAAACCAGAAAAATCATGTTTCTACCCCTAGCCCTAAACTTTGTCTTATGAAGTCAAGCACGAAGAGAAGTCGTTTTGGATTTCAAACATGGAAATTTCAAAAACCTTCCCAAAAGCTTCATTTTGGAGTGACTAATTAAGAAGGATACAGGCTTACCTTTTCATTTTCATGTTTTAAACTTGTTTAAATATTGGTTAAGCCTAGGATTTGACCAAGATCAAATGGGCATAAAAATTCAGAAAAAATCAAAAAAATGAAAACCAAAGCACATAGTATTATTATGTCATATAGTAAGCATTCAAGTTGATAAACAAGGTCTAAACAACAAACTAGACAAATCATGTATCTACCCCTAACCCTAAATTAACTCTGTCTTATGAAGTCAAGCATGAAGAGAAGTGGTTTTGGGTTTCAAACATGGAAATTTCAAAAAACTCCCAAAATCTTCTCATTTTAGAGTGACTAAGAAGGATTCAGGCTTACCTTTTCATTTTCATGTTTTAAACTTGTTCAAATCTTGGTCAAACTTAGGATTTGACCAAGATTCAAATGGGCATAAAAATTGGGAGGAAGGGTATGAATTACAATTCAAAAAAACAAGGTAACTTAAATACTTGGATGCCCCAAAGATGTGTGGAAGCCCAAAACAATGGCAAAACATGTGCGCACGCTGCATCCAATTCAAGTAGAACACATAGTAGGCATCGATAGTTTGACCTAAATTTGAAATCAAAGAGAAGGTGGTTAGAAAAAATCGAAATTGGCAAAGCAAAGCATGAAATCATAAATTTGTGATGCACTATAGCTATGAAAAGTATCAAACAATGCATACCAAAATGATTTTTTAGAGGAATACTAGTTCAACTTATTTTAATTTTATATTAGTAGCCCAAAATCGAACTAGTAGTTGGATATTTTTGAACTTGATCTGTAGTAGTGGGCAAAACCCTAGTTTAACCTATTTAATCATAGATTCGTAGGTCGATTTTTCTACTTTTTTATTATTACTATGCAGCACATGTGTGTTTGCCCGTCGAGTGAAACTCGGAGGAAGAGGGATCACTCGGAAGGAGAGAAGAAGGGAGAGAATTATGGTGTCTCCCCTTTTTCGTGTGATGATGTTGACTTTTGTGCAGGGTTTGTCAGTGAGCAGGAGCGAGCGAGCGAGCGAGCGAGGCCGAGAATGAGAGAGATTTGTTTTTTTTGTGAGAGGGACAACCGAAGGATCCAGAAGGACCCACATACTTCCGATACGCATCCTGATGCGTCTTCTCTTGACAAAGAAAATGGCTGGGAGTTTGCGTACCTATTGCACGTGACTTGTGCTCACTGAAGTGTGGGACCTCACGCATGGGCACCACACGTAAGTGACAGACCTGTTGATGTAAAAACTCGGTTGATTATTATACTACTACATTTATACAAAGTTTCCTATGGATTCAAGGGTACGAAAGCCAAGTTAAATCATTTACATGACATTATTTTTTCCATGAAGCCAAGTTAACTCATTTATCAATTGGTACATTTTGGAGTGACTAAGAAGGATCCAGGCTTACTTTTTCATTTTCATGTTTTAAACATGTTTAAATCTTGGTCAAACCTATGACTTGACCAAGATTCAAATGGGCATAAAAATTCAAAAAAAATCAAAAGCACGCCGTCTTCCTATGTCATATAGTAAGCATTCAAGGTGATAAACAAGGTCTGGCATATTCAAACCACAAAAATCATGTATCTACCCCCTAACCCTAAACAAGGATCCAGGCTTACCCTTTTCATTTTCATGTTTTAAACTTGTTCAAATCTTGGTCAAACTTAGGATTTGACGAAGATTCAAATGGGCGTAAAAATACTTAGAAAAATCATGTACGTATCTACCCCAAACCCTAAACTCTATCTTACGAAGCCAAGCATGAAGAGAAGTGGTTTTGGGTTTCAAATATGGAAATTTCAAAAACCTCCCAAAAGCTTCATTTTAGAGTGACTAAGAAGGATCCATGCTTACCTTTTATTTTCATGTTTTAAACATGTTCAAATCTTGGTCAAACCGTACGTACCTAGACCAAGATTCAAATGGGCATAAAAATTCAAAAAAAATGAAAAACCAAAGCACATAGCCTAGCTTCTTATATATGCCATATAGTAAGCACTCAAGTTGATAAACAAAGTCTAGACATATTCAAACCAGAAAAATCATGTATCTACCCCTAACCCTAAACTTTGTCTTAATTATGAAGTCAAGCACGAAGAGAAGTCGTTTTGGGTTTCAAACATGGACATTTAAAAAACCCTCCCAAAAGCTTCATTGTGGTGTGACGTACTAAGAAGGATACATGCTTACATTTTCAACAACCCCCCTAAAAGCTTCATTATAGAGTGACTAAGAAGGATCCAGGCTTACCTTTTATTTTCATGTTTTAAACTTGTTCAAATCTTGGTCAAACCTAGGATTTGACCAAGATTCAAAATGTGCATCAAAATTCAAAAAAAATTATAAAAATTAAAAACCAAATTAAAGCACATAGTGTTCTTATGTCATATAGTAAGCATTAAAGTTGATAAACAAGGTCTAGACACATATTCAAACAAGAAAAATCATGTATCTATACCCCTAACCCCTAAACTCTATCTTATGAAGTCAACAACATGAAGAGAAGTGGTTTTGGGTTTCAAACATGGAAATTTCAAAAACCTCCCAAAAGCTTCATTTTAGAGTGACTAATATATATAAGAAGGATCCATGCCTGCTTACCACCTTTTCATTTTCATATTTTAAACTTGTTTAAATCCGTGTCAAATTAAACCAAGGATTTGACCAAAAGATTCAAATGGGCATAAAATTTAAAAAAATCAGAAAAATGAAAAACAAAAGCATATAGTCTTCTTATGTCATATACTAAGCATTCAAGTTGATAAACAAGGTTTGGACATGCATATTCAAACCTAGGCAAATCATGTATCTATCCCCTAGCCCCTAAACTATATCTTATGAAGTCAAGCATGAAGAGAAGTGGTTTTGGGTTTCAAACATGAAAATTTCAAGAACATCCCAAAAACTTCATTTTAGAGTGACTAAGAAGGATACAGGCTTCCCCTTTTCATTTTCATGTTTTATACTTGTTTAAATCTTGGTCAAACCTAGGATTTGACAAAGATTCAAATGTGCATCAAAATAAAAAATCAGAAAAATTAAAAACCAAAGCACATAGTTTTCTTATGTCATATAGTTAGCATTAAAGTTGATATAAACAAGGTCTAGATATATTCAAACAAGAAAAATCATGTATCTACCCCTAACCCTAAACTCTGTCTTATGTAGTCAAGCATGAAGAGAAGTGGTTTTGGGTTTCAAACTTGGAAATTTCAAGAACCCCCCAAAAGCTTCATTTTAGAGTGACTAAAGGATCCAGGTCGGGCTTACCTTTTATTTTCATGTTTTAAAATTGTTCAAATCTTGGTCAAACCGTACCTAGGATTTGATCAAGATTCAAAAATGGGCATAAAATTTCAAAAAAAATGAAAAACCAAAGCATATAGCCTTCTTATGTCATATAGTAAGCACTCAAGTTGATAAACAAGGTCTAGACATATTCAAACCAGAAAAATCATGTTTCTACCCCTAGCCCTAAACTTTGTCTTATGAAGTCAAGCACGAAGAGAAGTCGTTTTGGATTTCAAACATGGAAATTTCAAAAACCTTCCCAAAAGCTTCATTTTGGAGTGACTAATTAAGAAGGATACAGGCTTACCTTTTCATTTTCATGTTTTAAACTTGTTTAAATATTGGTTAAGCCTAGGATTTGACCAAGATCAAATGGGCATAAAAATTCAGAAAAAATCAAAAAAATGAAAACCAAAGCACATAGTATTATTATGTCATATAGTAAGCATTCAAGTTGATAAACAAGGTCTAAACAACAAACTAGACAAATCATGTATCTACCCCTAACCCTAAATTAACTGTTTTATGAAGTCAAGCATGAAGAGAAGTGGTTTTGGGTTTCAAACATGGAAATTTCAAAAAACTCCCAAAAGCTTCTCATTTTAGAGTGACTAAGAAGGATTCAGGCTTACCTTTTCATTTTCATGTTTTAAACTTGTTCAAATCTTGGTCAAACTTAGGATTTGACCAAGATTCAAATGGGCATAAAAATTGGGAGGAAGGGTATGAATTACAATTCAAAAAAACAAGGTAACTTAAATACTTGGATGCCCCAAAGATGTGTGGAAGCCCAAAACAATGGCAAAACATGTGCGCACGCTGCATCCAATTCAAGTAGAACACATAGTAGGCATCGATAGTTTGACCTAAATTTGAAATCAAAGAGAAGGTGGTTAGAAAAAATCGAAATTGGCAAAGCAAAGCATGAAATCATAAATTTGTGATGCACTATAGCTATGAAAAGTATCAAACAATGCATACCAAAATGATTTTTTAGAGGAATACTAGTTCAACTTATTTTAATTTTATATTAGTAGCCCAAAATCGAACTAGTAGTTGGATATTTTTGAACTTGATCTGTAGTAGTGGGCAAAACCCTAGTTTAACCTATTTAATCATAGATTCGTAGGTCGATTTTTCTACTTTTTTATTATTACTATGCAGCACATGTGTGTTTGCCCGTCGAGTGAAACTCGGAGGAAGAGGGATCACTCGGAAGGAGAGAAGAAGGGAGAGAATTATGGTGTCTCCCCTTTTTCGTGTGATGATGTTGACTTTTGTGCAGGGTTTGTCAGTGAGCAGGAGCGAGCGAGCGAGTCGAGCGAGGCCGAGAATGAGAGAGATTTGTTTTTTTTTGTGAGAGGGACAACCGAAGGATCCAGAAGGACCCACATACTTCCGATACGCATCCTGATGCTTCTCTTGACAAAGAAAATGGCTGGGAGTTTGCGTACCTATTGCACGTGACTTGTGCTCACTGAAGTGTGGGACCTCACGCATGGGCACCACACGTAAGTGACAGACCTGTTGATGTAAAAACTCGGTTGATTATTATACTACTACATTTATACAAAGTTTCCTATGGATTCAAGGGTACGAAAGCCAAGTTAAATCATTTACATGACATTATTTTTTCCATGAAGCCAAGTTAACTCATTTATCAATTGGTACATTTTGGAGTGACTAAGAAGGATCCAGGCTTACTTTTTCATTTTCATGTTTTAAACATGTTTAAATCTTGGTCAAACCTATGACTTGACCAAGATTCAAATGGGCATAAAAATTCAAAAAAAAAAAAAAAAAAAAACAAAAGCACGCCGTCTTCCTATGTCATATAGTAAGCATTCAAGGTGATAAACAAGGTCTGGCATATTCAAACCACAAAAATCATGTATCTACCCCCTAACCCTAAACAAGGATCCAGGCTTACCCTTTTCATTTTCATGTTTTAAACTTGTTCAAATCTTGGTCAAACTTAGGATTTGACGAAGATTCAAATGGGCATAAAAATACTTAGAAAAATCATGTACGTATCTACCCCAAACCCTAAACTCTATCTTACGAAGCCAAGCATGAAGAGAAGTGGTTTTGGGTTTCAAACATGGAAATTTCAAAAACCTCCCAAAAGCTTCATTTTAGAGTGACTAAGAAGGATCCATGCTTACCTTTTATTTTCATGTTTTAAACATGTTCAAATCTTGGTCAAACCGTACGTACCTAGGATTTGACCAAGATTCAAATGGGCATAAAAATTCAAAAAAAATGAAAAACCAAAGCACATAGCCTAGCTTCTTATATATGCCATATAGTAAGCACTCAAGTTGATAAACAAAGTCTAGACATATTCAAACCAGAAAAATCATGTATCTACCCCTAACCCTAAACTTTGTCTTAATTATGAAGTCAAGCACGAAGAGAAGTCGTTTTGGGTTTCAAACATGGACATTTAAAAACCCTCCCAAAAGCTTCATTGTGGTGATACGTCTCCGACGTATCGATATTTCTTATGATCCATGCCATATTATTGATGATACCTACATGTTTTATGCACACTTTATGTCATATTCGTGCATTTTCTGGAACTAACCTATTAACAAGATGCCGAAGAGCCTGTTGTTTTGCTGTTTCAGACATCCTAGTAACGAAATATTCTCGGAATTGGACGAAATCAAGACCCAGGGTCCTATTTTGCCACGAACCTTCCAGAAGACCGAAGGGATACGAAGTGGGGCGACGAGGCGCCACCATAGGCCGCGCGGCCGAGGGGGCCCGCGCCTATGGTGTGGGCCCCTCGTCAGCCCTCCGACTCGCCCTTCCGCCTACTTAAAGCCTCCGTCGCGAAACCCCTGATGCGAAAAACCACGATACGGAAAACCTTCCGAGACGCCGCCGCCAATCCCATCTCGGGGATTCTGAGATCTCCTCCGGCACCCGCCGGAGAGGGGATTCATCTCCTGGAGGACTCTACACCGCCATGGTCGCCTCCGGAGTGATGAGTGAGTAGTTCACCCTGGACTATGGGTCCATAGCAGTAGCTAGATGGTTGTCTTCTCCTCATTGTGCTTCATTGTTGGATCTTGTGAGCTGCCTAACATGATCAAGATCATCTATCTGTAATACTCTATGTTGTGTTTGTCGGGATCCGATGGATAGAGAATACCATGTTATGTTAATTATCAAGTTATTACATATGTGTTGTTTATGATCTTGCATGCTCTCCGTTATTAGTAGAGGCTCTGGCCAAGTTTTTGCTCTTAACTCCAAGAGGGAGTATTTATGCTCGATAGTGGGTTCATGCCTGCATTGACACCTGGGACAGTGACAGAAAGTTCTAAGGTTGTGTTGTGTTGTTGCCACTAGGGATAAAACATTGGCGCTATGTCCGAGGATGTAGTTGTTGATTACATTACGCACCATACTTAATGCAATTGTCTGTTAGCAACTTAATACTGGAGGGGGTTCGGATGATAACCTGAAGGTGGACTTTTTAGGCATAGATGCAGTTGGATGGCGGTCTATGTACTTTGTCGTAATGCCCAATTAAATCTCACTATACTTATCATGACATGTATGTGCATTGTTATGCCCTCTCTATTTGTCAATTGCCCGACTGTAATTTGTTCACCCAACATGCTTTTATCTTATGGGAGAGACACCTCTAGTGAACTGTGGACCCCGGTCCATTCTTTAATACTGAAATACAAATCTGCTGCAATACTTGTTTTACTGTTTTCTCAAAACAATCATCTTCCACACAATACGGTTAATCCTTTGTTACAGCAAGCCGGTGAGATTGACAACCTCACTGTTTCGTTGGGGCAAAGTACTTTGGTTGTGTTGTGCAGGTTCCACGTTGGCGCCGGAATCTCTGGTGTTGCGCCGCACTACATCCCGCCGCCATCAACCTTCAACGTGCTTCTTGGCTCCTCCTGGTTCGATAAACCTTGGTTTCTTTCTGAGGAAAAACTTGCTGCTGTGCGCATCATACCTTCCTCTTGGGGTTCCCAACGAACGTGTGAAATACACGCCATCAAGCATATTTTCTGGCGCCGTTGCCGGGGAGATCAAGACACGCTGCAAGGGGAGTCTCCACTTCTCAATCTCTTTACTTTGTTTTTGTCTTGCTTTATTTTATTTACTACTTTGTTTGCTGCACTTATATCAAAACACAAAAAAATTAGTTGCTAGTTTTACTTTATTTACTGTCTTGCACTCTATATCAAAAACACAAAAAAATTAGTTACTTGCATTTAGTTTACTTTTGTTATCATGTCTAGCTCTGTACCTGTTACTTCTTCACCTGAGGAATTAGTTTTTACTTTTAAACAAGGGGATGAGGAAAGTTTTAAAGATGCTTGGTCCAGGATTTTTACTTCTTATCGTAAAACTGAACCTCAAATGACTCTAAGTTTGCTCCTTAGTAATTTTTATTTTGGTCTTATGATTCGCTATAGATATGCCTTGGATGCTCTAGTGGGAGGAGATTTCCTTCATTGTAATGGGGATCAAGCTTTTAATGCCATAAAGAAGTTGGTTGCATCACATGATTCAGCTAATAACTTTGATTCAGCCCTTATTAGCATTCATAATAGATTAAACACTCTTGGGACAAGTGCATCTCGCTTAAATGAAAATTATGGATATGTTCGTAACCGTCTTGATCAAGTTTTAGTGAACTCTGAACCTTCATTATGGGATCCTACTATTAAAATTGTCATAGGTAACCAAACTCTTCATGCTAATTGTGATATTATGACTGAATTTTGCCTAATGCCTAAGAGTATTCATGAATCTTTGAAACTTTGGGGATTCGTTGAAGGGGGAGAAGGAATAACTCTTATTGATAACTCTGTTATAATTCCTAAAGGGATAGCTGCGGGTGTGCATACAACCATTCTTGGGATAACAATATCCATTGATTACCTTGTCATTGAATGCGCAGGAACAGGACAAATCACACTCGGAAGATCCCTGCTGAAACTATTGGGAGCAGTCATAGATGTGAGAGAAGGCACCCTAAAATTCACCTCTACACCCGGGGGTAGCCATATATTCCCTAAGCCAAAGAGTAAGGACAAGAAAGGTAAGGGTAAAGCCCAAGGTAATGTCAATGCTCCATCTCTTGATAATACTTGATTTACACTTTCTGCGCCTAGCTGAAAGGCGTTAAAGAAAAGCGCTTATGGGAGACAACCCATGTTTTTACTACAGTATTTTTGTTTTATATTTGAGTCTTGGAAGTTGTTTACTACTGTAGAAACCTCTCCTTATCTTAGTTTTATGTTTTGTTGTGCCAAGTAAAGTCTTTGATAGTAAAGTAAGTACTAGATTTGGATTACTGCGCAGTTCCAGATTTCTTTGCTGTCACGAATCTGGGTCTACCTCCCTGTAGGTAGCTCAGAAAATTAAGCCAATTTACGTGCATGATCCTCAGATATGTACGCAACTTTCATTAAATTTGGGCATTTTCATTTGAGCAAGTCTGGTGGCCTAATAAAATCCATCTTTACGGACTGTTCTGTTTTGACAGATTCTGCCTTTTATTTTGCATTGCCTCTTTTGCTATGTTGGATGAATTTCTTTGATCCATTAATGTCCAGTAGCTTTATGCAATGTCCAGAAGTGTTAAGAATGATTGTGTCACCTCTGAACATGTTAATTTTTATTGTGCACTAACCCTCTAATGAGTTGTTTCGAGTTTGGTGTGGAGGAAGTTTTCAAGGATCAAGAGAGGAGTATGATGCAATATGATCAAGGAGAGTGAAAGCTCTAAGCTTGGGGATGCCCCGGTGGTTCACCCCTGCATATTCTAAGAAGACTCAAGCGTCTAAGCTTGGGGATGCCCAAGGCATCCCCTTCTTCATCGACAACATTATCAGGTTCCTCCCCTGAAACTATATTTTTATTCCATCACATCTTATGCACTTTGCTTGGAGCGTCGGTTTGTTTTTTTTTTGTTTTGTTTGAATAAAATGGATCCTAGCATTCACTTTGTGGGAGAGAGACACGCTCCGCTGTAGCATATGGACAAGTATGTCCTTAGGCTCTACTCATAGTATTCATGGCGAAGTTTCTTCTTCGTTAATTTGTTATATGGTTGGAATTGGAAAATACTACATGTAGTAATTCTAAAATGTCTTGGATAATTTGATACTTGGCAATTGTTGTGCTCATGTTTAAGCTCTTGCATCATATACTTTGCACCCATTAATGAAGAAACACTTAGAGCTTGCTAATTTGGTTTGCATATTTGGTTTCTCTAGAGTCTAGATAATATCTAGTATTGAGTTTTGAACAACAAGGAAGACGGTGTAGAGTCTTATAATGTTTACAATATGTCTTTTATGTGAGTTTTGCTGCACCGTTCATCCTTGTGTTTGTTTCAAATAACCTTGCTAGCCTAAACCTTGTATCGAGAGGGAATACTTCTCATGCATCCAAAATCCTTGAGCCAACCACTATGCCATTTGTGTCCACCATACCTACCTACTACATGGTATTTATCCGCCATTCCAAAGTAAATTGCTTGAGTGCTACCTTTAAAATTCCATCATTCACCTTTGCAATATATAGCTCATGGGACAAATAGCTTAAAAACTATTGTGGTATTGAA
This sequence comes from Lolium multiflorum, assembly GCA_030979885.1. NCBI lineage: Eukaryota > Viridiplantae > Streptophyta > Magnoliopsida > Poales > Poaceae > Lolium > Lolium multiflorum. The sequence goes on from CM061747.1 coordinate 199,665,074, forward strand.
TATGTACTTATGCACTTTATCTCTTATTAAGTTGCTTGTTGTGCGATAACCATGCTTCTGGGGACGCCATCAACTATTCTTTGTTGAATATCATGTGAGTTGCTATGCATGTCCGTCTTGTCTGAAGTAAGAGAGATCTACCACCTTAATGGTTGGAGCATGCATATTGTTAGAGAAGAGCATTGGGCCGCTAACTAAAGCCATGATTCATGGTGGAAGTTTCAGTTTTGGACATATATCCTCAATCTCATATGAGAATAATAATTGTTGCCACATGCTTATGCATTAAAGAGGAGTCCATTATCTGTTGTCCATGTTGTCCCGGTATGGATGTCTAAGTTGAGAATAATCAAAAGCGAGAAATCCAAAATGCGAGCTTTCTCCTTAGACCTTTGTACAGGCGGCATGGAGGTACCCCATTGTGACACTTGGTTAAAACATGTGTATTGCAAAGATCCGGTAGTCCAAGCTAATTAGGACAAGGTGCGGGCACTATTAGTATACTATGCATGAGACTTGCAACTTGTAAGATATAATTTACATAACTCATATGCTTTATTACTACCGTTGACAAAATTGTTTCATGTTTTCAAAATAAAAGCTCTAGCACAAATATAGCAATCGATGCTTTCCTCTTTGAAGGACCATTCTTTTTACTTTTATGTTGAGTCAGTTCACCTATCTCTCTCCACCTCAAGAAGCAAACACTTGTGTGAACTGTGCATTGATTCCTACATACTTGCATATTGCACTTGTTATATTACTCTATGTTGACAATTATCCATGAGATATACATGTTACAAGTTGAAAGCAACCGCTGAAACTTAATCTTCCTTTGTGTTGCTTCAATACCTTTACTTTGATTTATTGCTTTATGAGTTAACTCTTATGCAAGACTTATTGATGCTTGTCTTGAAGTACTATTCATGAAAAGTCTTTGCTTTATGATTCACTTGTTTACTCATGTCATCACCATTGTTTTGATCGCTGCATTCATTACATATGTTTACAAATAGTATGATCAAGGTTATGATGGCATGTCACTTCAGAAATTATCTTTGTTATCGTTTTACCTGCTCGGGACGAGCAGAACTAAGCTTGGGATGTTGATACGTCTCGACGTATCGATAATTTCTTATGATCCATGCCATATTATTGATGATACCTACATGTTTTATGCACACTTTATGTCATATTTATGAACTAACAAACAAGAAGAGAAGTCGTTTTGGGTTTTCAAACATGGACATTTCAAAAACCCTCCCAAAAGCATTGTGGTGTGACGTACTAAGAAGGATACATGCTTACATTTTCAACAACCCCCCTAAAAGCTTCATTATAGAGTGACTAAGAAGGATCCAGTCTGGCGGGCTTACCTTTTATTTTCTTGTTTTAAACTTGTTCAAATCTCGGTCAAACCTAGGATTTGACCAAGATTCAAAATGTGCATCAAAATTCAAAAAAAATTATAAAAATTAAAAACCAAATTAAAGCACATAGTGTTCTTATGTCATATAGTAAGCATTAAAGTTGATAAACAAGGTCTAGACACATATTCAAACAAGACAAATCATGTATCTATACCCCTAACCCCTAAACTCTATCTTATGAAGTCAACAACATGAAGAAGTGGTTTTGGGTTTCAAACATGGAAATTTCAAAAACCTCCCAAAAGCTTCATTTTAGAGTGACTAATATATATAAGAAGGATCCATGCCTGCTTACCACCTTTTCATTTTCATATTTTAAACTTGTTTAAATCCGTGTCAAATTAAACCAAGGATTTGACCAAAAGATTCAAATGGGCATAAAATTTAAAAAAATCAGAAAAATGAAAAACAAAAGCATATAGTCTTCTTATGTCATATACTAAGCATTCAAGTTGATAAACAAGGTTTGGACATGCATATTCAAACCTAGGCAAATCATGTATCTATCCCCTAGCCCCTAAACTATATCTTATGAAGTCAAGCATGAAGAGAAGTGGTTTTGGGTTTCAAACATGAAAATTTCAAGAACATCCCAAAAACTTCATTTTAGAGTGACTAAGAAGGATACAGGCTTCCCCTTTTCATTTTCATGTTTTATACTTGTTTAAATCTTGGTCAAACCTAGGATTTGACAAAGATTCAAATGTGCATCAAAATAAAAAATCAGAAAAATTAAAAACCAAAGCACATAGTTTTCTTATGTCATATAGTTAGCATTAAAGTTGATATAAACAAGGTCTAGATATATTCAAACAAGAAAAATCATGTATCTACCCCTAACCCTAAACTCTGTCTTATGTAGTCAAGCATGAAGAGAAGTGGTTTTGGGTTTCAAACTTGGAAATTTCAAGAACCCCCCAAAAGCTTCATTTTAGAGTGACTAAAGGATCCAGGTCGGGCTTACCTTTTATTTTCATGTTTTAAAATTGTTCAAATCTTGGTCAAACCGTACCTAGGATTTGATCAAGATTCAAAAATGGGCATAAAATTTCAAAAAAAATGAAAAACCAAAGCATATAGCCTTCTTATGTCATATAGTAAGCACTCAAGTTGATAAACAAGGTCTAGACATATTCAAACCAGAAAAATCATGTTTCTACCCCTAGCCCTAAACTTTGTCTTATGAAGTCAAGCACGAAGAGAAGTCGTTTTGGATTTCAAACATGGAAATTTCAAAAACCTTCCCAAAAGCTTCATTTTGGAGTGACTAATTAAGAAGGATACAGGCTTACCTTTTCATTTTCATGTTTTAAACTTGTTTAAATATTGGTTAAGCCTAGGATTTGACCAAGATCAAATGGGCATAAAAATTCAGAAAAAATCAAAAAAAATGAAAACCAAAGCACATAGTATTATTATGTCATATAGTAAGCATTCAAGTTGATAAACAAGGTCTAAACAACAAACTAGACAAATCATGTATCTACCCCCTAACCCTAAATTAACTCTGTCTTATGAAGTCAAGCATGAAGAGAAGTGGTTTTGGGTTTCAAACATGGAAATTTCAAAAAACTCCCAAAAGCTTCTCATTTTAGAGTGACTAAGAAGGATTCAGGCTTACCTTTTCATTTTCATGTTTTAAACTTGTTCAAATCTTGGTCAAACTTAGGATTTGACCAAGATTCAAATGGGCATAAAAATTGGGAGGAAGGGTATGAATTACAATTCAAAAAAACAAGGTAACTTAAATACTTGGATGCCCCAAAGATGTGTGGAAGCCCAAAACAATGGCAAAACATGTGCGCACGCTGCATCCAATTCAAGTAGAACACATAGTAGGCATCGATAGTTTGACCTAAATTTGAAATCAAAGAGAAGGTGGTTAGAAAAAATCGAAATTGGCAAAGCAAAGCATGAAATCATAAATTTGTGATGCACTATAGCTATGAAAAGTATCAAACAATGCATACCAAAATGATTTTTTAGAGGAATACTAGTTCAACTTATTTTAATTTTATATTAGTAGCCCAAAATCGAACTAGTAGTTGGATATTTTTGAACTTGATCTGTAGTAGTGGGCAAAACCCTAGTTTAACCTATTTAATCATAGATTCGTAGGTCGATTTTTCTACTTTTTTATTATTACTATGCAGCACATGTGTGTTTGCCCGTCGAGTGAAACTCGGAGGAAGAGGGATCACTCGGAAGGAGAGAAGAAGGGAGAGAATTATGGTGTCTCCCCTTTTTCGTGTGATGATGTTGACTTTTGTGCAGGGTTTGTCAGTGAGCAGGAGCGAGCGAGCGAGCCGAGCGAGGCCGAGAATGAGAGAGATTTGTTTTTTTTGTGAGAGGGACAACCGAAGGATCCAGAAGGACCCACATACTTCCGATACGCATCCTGATGCGTCTTCTCTTGACAAAGAAAATGGCTGGGAGTTTGCGTACCTATTGCACGTGACTTCACACGTGTGGGAACCCAAGAGGAAGGTATGATGAGCACAACAGCAAGTTTTCCCTCAGTAAAGAAACCAAGGTTTATCGAACCAGGAGGAGCCAAGAAGCACGTTGAAGGTTGATGGCGGCGGGATGTAGTGCGGCGCAACACCAGAGATTCCGGCGCCAACGTGGAACCTGCACAACACAACCAAGCTACTTTGCCCCAACGAAACAGTGAGGTTGTCAATCTCACCGGCTTGCTGTAACAAAGGATTAACCGTATTGTGTGGAAGATGATTGTTTGCAGAGAAAACAGTAGAAACAAGTATTGCAGTAGATTGTATTTCAGTAAAGAGAATTGGACCGGGGTCCACAGTTCACTAGAGGTGTCTCTCCCATAAGACGAACAACATGTTGGGTGAACAAATTACAGTTGGGCAATTGACAAATAAAGAGAGCATGACCATGCACATACATATCATGATGAGTATAGTGAGATTTAATTGGGCATTACGACAAAGTACATAGACCGCCATCCAACTGCATCTATGCCTAAAAAGTCCACCTTCAGGTTATCATCCGAACCCCTTCCGGTATTAAGTTGCAAAGCAACAGACAATTGCATTAAGTATGGTGCGTAATGTAATCAACAACTACATCCTTAGACATAGCATCAATGTTTTATCCCTAGTGGCAACAGCACAACACAACCTTAGAACTTTCTGTCACTGTCCCAGGTGTCAATGCAGGCATGAACCCACTATCGAGCATAAGTACTCCCTCTTGGAGTTAAAAGCATCTACTTGGCCAGAGCATCTACTAATAACGGAGAGCATGCAAGATCATAAACAACACATAAGCATAGCTTTGATAATCAACATAACAAGTATTCTCTATTCATCGGATCCCAACAAACGCAACATATAGAATTACATATAGATGATCTTGATCATGATAGGCAGCTCACAAGATCCGACAATGATAGCACAATGGGGAGAAGACAACCATCTAGCTACTGCTATGGACCCATAGTCCAGGGGTAGACTACTCACTCATCACTCCGGAGGCGACCATGGCGGTGTAGAGTCCTCCGGGAGATGATTCCCTCCGGCAGGTGCGGAGGCGATCTCCAGATCCCCCGAGATGGGATCGGCGCGCGGCGTCTCGTAATGTTTTCCGTATCGTGGCTCTCGCACTGGGGTTTCGTCACGGAGGCTATTTGTAGGCGGAAGGGCAGGTCAAGGGCGGCAGGGGCCCACACCACGCCGGCGCCAAGGGGGGGGCCGCGCCGCGGGTTTGGCGCCCCTGTGGCCCCTCTTCGTCTCTCCTTCGGACTTGAAGCTTCGTGAGAAAATAGGCTCTGGGCTTTTATTTCGTCCAATTCCGAGAATATTTCTTTACTAGGATTTCTGAAACCAAAAACAGCAGAAAACAGCAACTGGCACTTCGGCATCTTGTTAATAGGTTAGTTCCAAAAATGCACGAATATGACATAAAGTGTGCATAAAACATGTAGATAACATCAATAATGTGGCATGGAACACAAGAAATTATCGATACGTTGGAGACGTATCAGCATCCCCAAGCTTAGTTCTGCTCGTCCCGAGCAGGTAAAACGATAACAAAGATAATTTCTGGAGTGACATGCCATCATAAACTTGATCATACTATTTGTAAAGCATATGTAGTGAATGCAGCGATCAAAACAATGTGTATGACATGAGTAAACAAGTGAATCATAAAGCAAAGACTTTTCATGAATAGCACTTCAAGACAAGCATCAATAAGTCTTGCATAAGAGTTAACTCATAAAGCAATAATTCAAAGTAAAGGTATTGAAGCAACACAAAAGAAGATTAAGTTTCAGCGGTTGCTTTCAACTTGTAACATGTATATCTCATGGATATTGTCAACATAGAGTAATATAATAAGTGCAATAAGCAAGTATGTAAGAATCAATGCACAGTTCACACAAGTGTTTGCTTCTTGAGGTGGAGAGAAATAGGTGAACTGACTCAACATTGAAAGTAAAAGAATGGTCCTCATAGAGGAAAAGCATCGATTGCTATATTTGTGCTAGAGCTTTGATTTTGAAAACATGAAACAATTTTGTCAACGGTAGTAATAAAGCATATGCATCATGTAAATTATATCTTATAAGTTGCAAGCCTCATGCATAGTGTACTAATAGTGCTCGCACCTTGTCCTAATTAGCTTGGACTACCTGGATTATCACCGCAATACATATGCTTTAACCAAGTATCACAAAGGGGTACCTCTATGCCGCCTGTACAAAGGTCTAAGGAGAAAGCTCGCATTTGGATTTCTCGCTTTTGATTATTCTCAACTTAGACATCCATACCGGGACAACATAGACAACAGATAATGGACTCCTCTTTTAATGCTTTAAGCATTCAACAACAATTAATTCTTTTCTCATTAGAGATTTGAGGATGTTTGTCCAAAACTGAAACTTCCACCATGGAACATGGCTTTAGTTAGCGGCCCAATGTTCTTCTCTCACAATATGCATGCTCAAACCATTCAACTCAGTGTAGATCGCCCTTACTTCAGACAAGACGAACATGCATAGCAACTCACATGATATTCAACAATGAGTTGATGGCGTTCCCCAGTAAACATGGTTATCGCACAACAAGCAACTTAATAAGAGATAAAGTGCATAATTACATATTCAATACCACAATAGTTTTTAAGCTATTTGTCCCATGAGCTATATATTGCAAAAGTGAATGATGGAATTTTAAAGGTAGCACTCAAGCAATTTACTTTGGAATGGCTGGAAAATACCATGTAGTAGGTAGGTATGGTGGACACAAATGGCATAGTGGTTGGCTCAAGTATTTTGGATGCATGAGAAGTATTCCCTCTCGATGCAAGGTTTAGGCTAGCAAGGTTATTTGAGGCAAACACAAGGATGAACTAGTACAGCAAAACTCACATAAAAGACATATTGAAAGCATTATAAGACTCTATACCGTCTTCCTTGTTGTTCAAACTCAATACTAGAAATTATCTAGACCTTAGAGAAACCAAATATGCAAACCAAATTTTAGCATGCTCTATGTATTTCTTCATTAATGGGTGCAAAGCATATGATGCAAGAGCTTAAACATGAGCACAACAATTGCCAAGTATCACATTACCCAAAACATTATAGCAATTACTACATGTATCATTTTCCAATTCCAACCATATAACAATTTAACGAAGGAGAAACTTCGCCATGAATACTATGAGTAGAAACCAAGGACATATTTGTCCATATGCTACAGCGGAGTGTGTATCTCTCCCATAAAGTGAATGCTAGGATCCATTTTATTCAAACAAAACAAAAACAAAAACAAACCGACGCTCCAAGAAAAAGCACATAAGATGTGGCCGAATAAAAATGTAGTTTCAGGGGAGGAACCTGATAATTTGTTGATGAAGAAGGGGATGCCTTGGGCATCCCCAAGCTTAGACGCTTGAGTCTTCTTGATATATGCAGGGGTGAACCACCGGGTGCATCCCCAAGCTTAGAGCTTTCACTCTCCTTGATCATGTTGCATCATACTCCTCTCTTGATCCTTGAAAACTTCCTCCACACCAAACTCGAAACAACTCATTAGAGGGTTAGTGCACAATATAAATTGACATATTCAGAGGTGACACACTCATTCTTAACACTTCTGGACATTGCATAATGCTACTGGACATTAGTGGATCAAAGAAATTCATCCAACATAGCGAAAGAGGCAATGCGAAATAAAAGGCAGAATCTGTCAAAAACAGAACAGTTCGTATTGACGAATTTTAAAATGGCACCAGACTTGCTCAAATGAAAATGCTCAAATTGAATGAAAGTTGCGTACATATCTGAGGATCATGCTCGTAAATTGGCATAATTTTCTGAGCTTCCTGCAGGGCAGTGGGCTCAGATTCGTGACAGCAAAGAAATCTGGAACTGCGCAGTAATCCAAATCTAGTACTTACTTTTCTATCAACGGCTTAACTTGGCACAACAAAACTCAAAACTAAGATAAGGAGAGGTTGCTACAGTAGTAAACAACTTCCAAGACACAAAATAAAAACAAAGTACTGTAGGTAAAAACATGGGTTGTCTCCCATAAGCGCTTTTCTTTAACGCCTTTCAGCTAGGCGCAGAAAGTGTGTATCAAGTAACATCGAGAGATGAAGCATCAACATCATAATTTGTTCTAATGATAGAATCATAAGGTACCTTCATTCTCTTTCTAGGGAAGTGTTCCATACCTTTCTTGAGAGGAAATTGATATTTTATATTACCTTCCCTCATATCAATAATAGCACCAACAGTTCGAAGAAAAGGTCTTCCCAATATAATTGGACAAGATGCATTGCATTCAATATCCAAGACAACAAAATCAACGGGAACAAGATTATTGTTAACGGTAATGCGAACATTATCAACTTTACCCAAAGGTTTCTTTGTAGAATGATCAGCAAGATTAACATCCAAATAACAATTTTTCAATGGTGGCAAGTCAAGCATATTATAAATTTTCTTAGGCATAACAGAAATACTTGCACCAAGATCACATAAAGCATTACAATCAAAATCTTTAACCTTCATCTTAATGATGGGCTCCCAACCATCTTCTAGCTTTTTAGGAATAGAGGCTTCGCGCTCTAGTTTCTCTTCTCTAGCTTTTATGAGAGCATTTGTAATATGATGCGTGAAAGCCAAATTTATAGCACTAGCATTAGGACTTTTAGCAAGTTTTTGCAAGAACTTTATAACTTCAGAGATGTGGCAATCATCAAAATTCAAACCATTATAATCTAAAGCAATGGGATCATCATCCCCAATGTTGGAAAAAATTTCAGCAGTTTTATCACAGGCAGTTTCAGCAGTTTTAGCAGTTTCAGGCAGTTTTTCGCGCTTTGCATTAGAAGTGGAAACATTGCTAACACCAATTCTTTTATTAGTATGAGTAGGAGGTGCAGCAACATGTGTAGCATTAGCATTACTAGTGGTGGTAATAGTCCAAACTTTAGCTATATTCTTCTCTTTAGCTAGTTTTTCATTTTCTTCTCTATCCCACCTAGCACGCAGTTCAGCCATTAATCTTATATTCTCATTAATTCTAACTTGAATGGCATTTGCTGTAGTAACAATTTTATTTTCAATATCATCAGGTTTAGCAGCCATTTTATTAATTAAAGAGGATTGTGATGCAGACATGTATGAGATTCGGGTTTCAGCATTTGAAATTTTAGTTTGCAGACCAGAAATCTCCCTATTCAAATTTTCAAGTTGATTTCCTATATTTTTCAACAAGGTAGATTGTTCATTCATAGTTTTAGTAAACAATTGATTTTGCTCATATTGCGATTGCATAAAGTTTTTAGTGGATCTTTCAATATCTAGCATCCTTCCCTCATATCTACCATAAGTATTACCATTAGCAGGATATGGCCTAGAATTTTGAGCAACTAATGAAGCTAACGGAACATTATTAGGATCAACATTAGATCTACCATTCACAAGCATAGACATAATAGCATCAATTTTATCACTCAAGGAGGAGGTTTCTTCAACAGAATTTACCTTCTTACCTTGTGGAGCTCTTTCCGTGTGCCATTCAGAGTAATTTATCATCATATCATCAAGAAGTTTTGTAGCCGCCCCCAATGTGATGGACATAAAGGTACCTCCAGCAGCTGAATCCAATAAATTCCGCGAAGAAAAATTTAGTCCTGCATAGAAGGTTTGGATGATCATCCAAGTAGTCAGTCCATGGGTTGGGCAATTTTTAACCAGAGATTTCATTCTTTCCCAAGCTTGAGCAACATGTTCAGTATCTAATTGTTTAAAATTCATTATGCTACTCCTCAAAGATATAATTTTAGCAGGGGGATAATATCTACCAATAAAAGCATCCTTGCATTTAGTCCATGAATCAATACTATTCTTAGGCAGAGATAGCAACCAATCTTTAGCTCTTCCTCTTAATGAGAAAGGGAACAATTTTAGTTTAATAATATCACCATCTACATCTTTATATTTTTGCATTTCACATAGTTCAACAAAATTATTGAGATGGGCAGCAGCATCATCAGAACTAACACCAGAAAATTGATCTCTCATAACAAGATTCAGTAAAGCAGGTTTAATTTCAAAGAATTCTGCTGTAGTAGCAGGTGGAGCAATAGGTGTGCATAAGAAATCATTATTATTTGTGGTTGTGAAGTCACACAACTTAGTATTTTCAGCGTTGGCCATTTTAGCAACAGTAAATAAAGCAAACTAGATAAAGTAAATGCAAGTAAACTAATTTTTTTGTGTTTTCGATATAGCAAACAAGATAGCAAATAAAGTAAAACTAGCAACTAATTTTTTTGTATTTTGATTTAGTGCAGCAAACAAAGTAGTAAATAAAATAAAGCAAGACAAAAACAAAGTAAAGAGATTGAGAAGTGGAGACTCCCCTTGCAGCGTGTCTTGATCTCCCCGGCAACGGCGCCAGAAAATATGCTTGATGGCGTGTATTTCACACGTTCGTTGGGCAACCCCAAGAGGAAGGTATGATGAGCACAGCAGCAAGTTTTCCCTCAGAAAGAAACCAAGGTTTATCGAACCAGGAGGAGCCAAGAAGCACGTTGAAGGTTGATGGCGGCGGGATGTAGTGCGGCGCAACACCGAGATTCCGGCGCCAACGTGGAACCTGCACAACACAACCAAGCTACTTTGCCCCAACGAAACAGTGAGGTTGTCAATCTCACCGGTTTGCTGTAACAAAGGATTAACCGTATTGTGTGGAAGATGATTGTTTGCAGAAAACAGTAGAAACAAGTATTGCAGTAGATTGTATTTCAGTAAAGAGAATGGACCGGGGTCCACAGTTCACTAGAGGTGTCTCTCCCATAAGACGAACAACATGTTGGGTGAACAAATTACAGTTGGGCAATTGACAAATAAAGAGAGCATGACCATGCACATACATATCATGATGAGTATAGTGAGATTTAATTGGGCATTACGACAAAGTACATAGACCGCCATCCAACTGCATCTATGCCTAAAAAGTCCACCTTCAGGTTATCATCCGAACCCCCTCCGGTATTAAGTTGCAAAGCAACAGACAATTGCATTAAGTATGGTGCGTAATGTAATCAACAACTACATCCTTAGACATAGCATCAATGTTTTATCCCTAGTGGCAACAGCACAACACAACCTTAGAACTTTCTGTCACTGTCCCAGGTGTCAATGCAGGCATGAACCCACTATCGAGCATAAGTACTCCCTCTTGGAGTTAAAAGCATCTACTTGGCCAGAGCATCTACTAATAACGGAGAGCATGCAAGATCATAAACAACACATAAGCATAGCTTTGATAATCAACATAACAAGTATTCTCTATTCATCGGATCCCAACAAACGCAACATATAGAATTACATATAGATGATCTTGATCATGATAGGCAGCTCACAAGATCCGACAATGATAGCACAATGGGGAGAAGACAACCATCTAGCTACTGCTATGGACCCATAGTCCAGGGGTAGACTACTCACTCATCACTCCGGAGGCGACCATGGCGGTGTAGAGTCCTCCGGAGATGATTCCCTCTCGGCAGGTGCCGGAGGCGATCTCCAGATCCCCGAGATGGGATCGGCGGCGACGGCGTCTCGAATGTTTTCCGTATCGTGGCTCTCGGCGGGGTTTCGTCACGGAGGCTATTTGTAGGCGGAAGGGCAGGTCAAGAGGCGGCGCGGGGGCCACACCACAGGCCGGCGCGCCAAGGGGGCGCCGCCCAGGGTTTGGCGCCCCCGTGGCCCTCTTCGTCTCTTCGGACTTCTGGAAGCTTCGTGAGAAAATAGGCCTCTGGGCTTTTATTTCGTCCAATTCCGAGAATATTTCTTTACTAGGATTTCTGAAACCAAAAGCAAAAAACTGCACTTCGGCATCTTGTTAATAGGTTAGTTCCAGAAAATGCACGAATATGACATAAAGTGTGCATAAAACATGTAGATAACATCAATAATGTGGCATGGAACACAAGAAATTATCGATACGTTGGAGACGTATCACGTACCTATTGCACGTGACTTGTGCTCACTGAAGTGTGGGACCTCACGCATGGGCACCACACGTAAGTGACAGACCTGTTGATGTAAAAACTCGGTTGATTATTATACTACTACATTTATACAAAGTTTCCTATGGATTCAAGGGTACGAAAGCCAAGTTAAATCATTTACATGACATTATTTTTTCCATGAAGCCAAGTTAACTCATTTATCAATTGGTACATTTTGGAGTGACTAAGAAGGATCCAGGCTTACTTTTTCATTTTCATGTTTTAAACATGTTTAAATCTTGGTCAAACCTATGACTTGACCAAGATTCAAATGGGCATAAAAATTCAAAAAAAATCAAAAAAAAACGCCCTTCCTATGTCATATAGTAAGCATTCAAGGTGATAAACAAGGTCTGGCATATTCAAACCACAAAAATCATGTATCTACCCCCTAACCCTAAACAAGGATCCAGGCTTACCCTTTTCATTTTCATGTTTTAAACTTGTTCAAATCTTGGTCAAACTTAGGATTTGACGAAGATTCAAATGGGCGTAAAAATACTTAGAAAAATCATGTACGTATCTACCCCAAACCCTAAACTCTATCTTACGAAGCCAAGCATGAAGAGAAGTGGTTTTGGGTTTCAAACATGGAAATTTCAAAAACCTCCCAAAAGCTTCATTTTAGAGTGACTAAGAAGGATCCATGCTTACCTTTTATTTTCATGTTTTAAACATGTTCAAATCTTGGTCAAACCGTACGTACCTAGGATTTGACCAAGATTCAAATGGGCATAAAAATTCAAAAAAAAAATGAAAAACCAAAGCACATAGCCTAGCTTCTTATATATGCCATATAGTAAGCACTCAAGTTGATAAACAAAGTCTAGACATATTCAAACCAGAAAAATCATGTATCTACCCCTAACCCTAAACTTTGTCTTAATTATGAAGTCAAGCACGAAGAGAAGTCGTTTTGGGTTTCAAACATGGACATTTAAAAAACCCTCCCAAAAGCTTCATTGTGGTGTGACGTACTAAGAAGGATACATGCTTACATTTTCAACAACCCCCCTAAAAGCTTCATTATAGAGTGACTAAGAAGGATCCAGTCTGGCGGGCTTACCTTTTATTTTCTTGTTTTAAACTTGTTCAAATCTCGGTCAAACCTAGGATTTGACCAAGATTCAAAATGTGCATCAAAATTCAAAAAAAATTATAAAAATTAAAAACCAAATTAAAGCACATAGTGTTCTTATGTCATATAGTAAGCATTAAAGTTGATAAACAAGGTCTAGACACATATTCAAACAAGACAAATCATGTATCTATACCCCTAACCCCTAAACTCTATCTTATGAAGTCAACAACATGAAGAGAAGTGGTTTTGGGTTTCAAACATGAAAATTTCAAAAACCTCCCAAAAGCTTCATTTTAGAGTGACTAATATATATAAGAAGGATCCATGCCTGCTTACCACCTTTTCATTTTCATATTTTAAACTTGTTTAAATCCGTGTCAAATTAAACCAAGGATTTGACCAAAAGATTCAAATGGGCATAAAATTTAAAAAAAATCAGAAAAATGAAAAACAAAAGCATATAGTCTTCTTATGTCATATACTAAGCATTCAAGTTGATAAACAAGGTTTGGACATGCATATTCAAACCTAGGCAAATCATGTATCTATCCCCTAGCCCCTAAACTATATCTTATGAAGTCAAGCATGAAGAGAAGTGGTTTTGGGTTTCAAACATGAAAATTTCAAGAACATCCCAAAAACTTCATTTTAGAGTGACTAAGAAGGATACAGGCTTCTGATACGTCTCCAACGTATCCATAATTTATGTTGTTCCATGCTTGTTTTATGACAATACTTACATGTTTTGCTTACACTTTATGATGATTTTATGCGTTTTCCAGAACTAACCTATTAACAAGATGCCACAGTGCCAGTTCATGTTTTCTGCTGTTTTTGGTTTCAGAAAGGCTGTTCGGGCAATATTCTCGGAATTTGACGAAACGAAGACCAAACTTCCTATTTTTCCCGGAAGGCTCCAGAACACCGAAGAAGAGTCGGAGAGGGGCCAGAGGGCCACCACACCATAGGGCGGCGCGGCCTGGCCTGGGCCCGCGCCGGCCTGTGGTGGGGAGCCCCCAGGTGCCCCCCTGCGCCGCCTCTTCGCCTATAAGATCCCTTTCGACCTAAAAACACCGTAACTCTTGACGAAACTCCAGAAAGACTCCAGGGGCGCCGCCACCATCGCGAAACTCCAATTCGGGGGACAGAAGTCTCTGTCCCGGCACCCTGCCGGGCGGGGAAGTGCCCCCGGAAGCCATCTCCATCAACGCCATCGCCTCCATCATGCTCCGTGAGTAGTTCCCCCATGGACTACGGGTTCTAGCTGTAGCTAGTTGGTATTCTCTCCCCTATGTACTTCAATACAATGATCTCATGAGCTGCCTTACATGATTGAGATTCATCTGATGTAATCGGTGTTGTGTTTGTCGGGATCCGATGGATTGTTACGTTATGATTGTCTATCTACAAAGTTTATGAAGTTATTGTTGCTGCAATCTTGTTGTGTTTAATGCTTGTCACTAGGGCCCGAGTGGCATGATCTTAGATTTGAGCTCTATACTTATTGCTTAGATTGTATCTACAAGTTGTATGCACATGTCACTGTCCGGAACCAATGGCCCCGAAGTGACAGAAATCGGGACAACCGGAGGGGATGGCGGTGATGTGAGGGACACATGTTTTCACGGAGTGTTAATGCTTTGCTCCGGTGCTCTATTAAAAGGAGTACCTTAATATCCAGTAGTTTCCCTTGAGGCCCGGCTGCCACCGGCTGGTAGGACAAAAGATGTTGTGCAAGTTTCTCATTGCGAGCACGTACGACTATAATTGGAAAACATGCCTACATGATTAATGATCTTGATATTCTGTCTTAATGCTATTTCAATCCTATCAATTGCCCGACTGTAATTTGTTCACCCAACACTTGTTATTGGAGAGTTACCACTAGTGTAGATAGCTGGGAACCCCGGTCCATCTTTCATCATCATATACTCGTTCTACATGTCAACTATTTTCTGGTGCCATTGCTCTCATATTACTATTACGCTGTGTTACTGTTACTATTGCTCTCATATCACTGCTACTTTCACATCACCCCTGTTACTAGTGCTTTTCCAGGTGCAGCTGAATTAACAACTCATTGTAAGGCTTATAAGTATTCTTTACCTCTCCCTTGTGTCGAATCAATAAATTTGGGTTTTACTTCCCTCGAAGACTATTGCGATCCCCTATACTTGTGGGTCATCAAGACTATTTTCTGGCGCCGTTGCCGGGGAGGCATAGCTCTACTCATAAGTTCACCTGGGGAGTACACTCCACCTCTTTCTATTTTATTTTTCTTTGTTTAGTTTACTTTTATCTAGTTTATTTGTTATTAGTTTATTTCTGTCTAGTATTATTTTGCTTAGTTTACTTTTGCTTAGTTTCTTTTTGTCTTGTTTTATTTTCCTCATATACCCAAAAATCCATAAAAATTTGAAAAATCTAAAAATTAAAAACTGTTGTTATGGGAGAACCAACAACCTACTTGGAGCTTATAGAATGTTATAATAATTATAGAGAATCAAGAACTGGTAAAATAATGAGTGCTATGATAGAAAAATTGAATACAATTGCTAAAATCTTGCTTAAATGCCATGATATAAACTGTTGCTCTCAACAGGATACTAAACATCTTAAATTTCAATGTGGCTTTAGTGAGGAATTTTTAATTAAGAACTATAATCGGAATTGCTATATTCATTATGGGTTCGAAGAGGTAGAACAATTTGTCTTATTTATGGGAGCCTCCGAGATAGAATCCTTCATGGTTGAGAATTATGAAACTTGTGTTGTTTGTAAGGACCTTAAAGATTATGTCTCTACTATCCTTAATTCTTGCATAGAATGCTACAGTAGGAATCCTTATATCCTTGATTATAAAGAGAGACACATTAATGCACAAGAATGCACTCACAATTTGCAGGAACCGGTGGAAGAAGAAATTGATGAACCTGAAAGCTCATTGGATGAAAAAGAGGAGGAAATTGATGAACCTGAAAGCTCATTGGATGAAAAAGAAGAGGAGAGCGACGAACAAAAGGAGGAAGAATGGATTAGCTACCCATGCCAACCTTCTAATGAGAGTAACTCTTTATCTCTTACACTATTTGATTGTCCTCCATGCTTACCGGAAGAGGTTGAATGTTATGTTCCTGTGGATTCTCTTGAAATAGTACCTATGAGTAATACTTGTGAGAATAATTATGCTACTGTTATATATGATAATCCATGCTACTTTGATAAATCTTATGATAATGCTTTGTTTGTGCCTGATGTCGAAATGCATGGTACTAAAGAATTTTGCGTAGCAAATGTTTATGATAAAGCTCTTGATGATGGTCCTATGTTACTTGATAATATTAATTGTACTACTAATGAAAATGGGATTGGAGAGTTCTTGACTTATTCTATGAGTCCCATATCTATTGAGATTGATCAACTACCTTGTTATATTATTAATAAAAGTAAGTTTGAAAGTTTTAATTCCACTATTCTTGAACTTGATAAAAATTATGTGTTTGGAAATCATGAAAAGTATGCTGCATGTGATAGCTATATTGTTGAGTTTGTTCATGAAGCTACTGAAAATTATTATGAGAGAGGAAAATATGGTTGTAGAAATTTTCATGGTACTAATACACCTCTCTATATGCTGAAATTTTTGAAGTTACTCTTGTTTTATCTTCTTATGCTTGTCACTTTGTTCTTCATGAATTTATTTGTGTACAAGATTCCTTTGCATAGGAAGCATGTTAGACTTAAATGTGTTTTGGATTTTCCTCTTGATGCTCTCTTTTGCTTCAAATACTATTTCTTGCGAGTGCATCATTAAAACTGTGAGCCCATCTTAATGGCTATAAAGAAAGAACTTCTTGGGAGATAACCCATGTGTTATTTTGCTACAGTACTTTGTTTTATATTTGTGTCTTGGAAGTTGTTTACTACTGTAGCAACCTCTCCTTATCTTAGTTTTGTGTTTTGTTGTGCCAAGTGAAGCCTCTAATCGAAGGTTGATACTAGATTTGGATTTCTGCGCAGAAACAGATTTCTATCTGTCACGAATCTGGGCTGTTTTCTCTGTAGGTAACTCAGAAAAATATGCCAATTTACGTGCGTGTTCCTCAGATATGTACGCAACTTTCATTAGTTTTGAGTTTTCTGATTTGAGCAACGGAAGTATTTTATTAAAATTCGTCTTTACTGGCTGTTCTGTTTTGGCAGATTCTGTCTCTGTTTTTTGCATTGTCTCTTGTGGACTTTAAGCGAGGTTTTCTAGACGTAGAGGGCTGTAGCTAATGTTTTATTGAGTTCTTGCAATGTGCCACTACAGGACCAAGGTGGATTCAAATTTTTTGAGTACTAACCCCTCTAATGAAGTTTATGAGAAGTTTGGTGTGAAGGAAGTTTTCAAGGGTCAAGAGAGGAGGATGATATATGATCAAGAAGAGTGAAAAGTCTAAGCTTGGGGATGCCCCGTGGTTCATCCCTGCATATTTCAAGAAGACTCAAGCGTCTAAGCTTGGGGATGCCCAAGGCATCCCCTTCTTCATCAACTTATCAGGTTCCTCCCCTGAAACTATATTTTTATTCGGTCACATCATATGTGTTTACTTGGAGCGTCTGTGTGCTTTTATTTTTGTTTTGTTTGAATAAGATCGGATCCTAGCAATCCTTGTTTGGGAGAGAGACACGCTCCGCTTTTTCATATGAACACTTGTTCTTCGTTTTACTTTTAATGTTCAATGATAAAAGTTGGAAGCTATTGCACTTATTTATATTTGGTTGGAAACAGAAAATGCCTCATATTGTCTTGAATAATTTGACACTTGGCAATTGTTTTGAGCTCTCAAGTAGATCATGATTAAGTTTTTTTCATGTAGTTTAAACCTATTAGTGGAGAACTACCGTAGAGCTTGTTAAAATTGGTTTGCATAATTGATCTCTCTTAAGGTCTAGATATTTTCTGGTAAAAGTGTTTGAGCAACAAGGAAGACAGTGTAGAGTATTATAATGCTTGCAATATGTTCTTATGTAAGTTTTGCTGTACCGGTTCATACTTGTGTTTGCTTCAAATAGCCTTGCTAGCCTAAGCCTTGTATCGAGAGGGAATACTTCTCATGCATCCAAAATACTTGAGCCAACCACTATGCCATTTGTGTCCACCATACCTACCTACTATGTGGTATTTCCTGCCATTCCAAAGTAAATTGCTTGAGTGCTACCTTTAAACAATTCAAAATGCTTCTCAATTTGTATCAATGTTTTATAGCTCATGAGGAAGTATGTGGTGTTTATCTTTCAATCTTGTTGGGCAACTTTCACCAATGGACTAGTGGCTTCATCCGCTTATCCAATAATTTTGCAAAAAGAGCTGGCAATGGGATTCCCAGTCCCAAATTAATTAACCAAAATAGACACTCCTCCATGGTATGTGATTGTTGGACGGCACCCGAGGATTCGGTTAGCCATGGCTTGTGTAAGCAAAGGTGGGGAGGAGTGTCATCATAATAAAACTAAAATAAAAGGGCACTCCTTCATGGTATGAGATTGTTGGCAGGCACCCGAGGATTCGGTTAGCCATGGTTTGTGAAAGAAAGGTTGGAAGGAGTGCCACCCAAAAATAAAAATAATTCATGGGAGCCGCTCTTGAAGGTTTGTCTGGCAAGGGGGTTAGAGTGCCCACTACCATTCGTTGACAACAACAAACACCTCTCAAAACTTTACTTTTATGCTCTCTTTATGTTTTCAAAACCAAAGCTCTAGCACAAATATAGCAATCGATGCTTTCCTCTTTGAAGGGCCATTCTTTTACTTTATGTTGAGTCAGTTTACCTACTTCCTTCCATCTTAGAAGCAAACACTTGTGTCAACTGTGCATTGATTCTTACATACTTGCTTATTTGCATTCATCATATTACTTTATGTTGACAATTATCCATGAGATATGCATGTTGAAAGTTGAAAGCAACCGCTGAAACTTATATCTTCCTTTGTGTTGCTTCGATGCCTTTACTTTGAACTTATTGCTTTATGAGTTAACTCTTGTGCAAGACTTTTGATACTTGTCTTGAAAGTACTCTTCATGAAAAGTTTTGCTATATGTTATCTATTTGTTAGCAACTATAGATCATTGCCTTGAGTCACTTCATTCATTTCATATGCTTTGTAATAGTATGATCAAGGTTATGTAAGTAGCATGTCACTACAGAAATTATTCTTTTTATCGTTTACCTGCTCGGGACGAGCAGAACTAAGCTTGGGGATGCTTGATACGTCTCCAACGTATCCATAATTTCTGTTGTTCCATGCTTGTTTTATGACAATACTTACATGTTTTGCTTACACTTTATGATGATTTTATGCGTTTTCTGGAACTAACCTATTAACAAGATGCCACAGCCAGTTCCTATTTTCTTGTTTTTCGAAAAGGCTGTTCGGGCAATATTCTCGGAATTCGACGAAACGAAGACCAAACTTCCTATTTTCCCGGAAGGCTCCAGAACACCGAAGAAGAGTCGGAGAGGGGCCAGAGGGCCACCACACCATAGGGCGGCGCGGCCTGGCCTGGGCCCGCGCCGGCCTGTGGTGGGGAGCCGCAAGGTGCCCCCGCGCGCCGCCTATAAGATCCCTTTCGACCTAAAAACACCGTAACTCTTGACGAAACTCCGAAAGACTGGGGCGCCGCCACCATCGCGAAACTCCAATTCGGGGGTCTCGGTCCCGGCACCTGCACGGGCGGGGGAAGTGCCCCAGAAGCCATCTCCATCAACGCCATCGCCTCCATCATGCTCCGTGAGTAGTTCCCCCATAGACTACGGGTTCTAGCTGTAGCTAGTTGGTATTCTCTCCCCTATGTACTTCAATACAATAATCTCATGAGCTGCCTTACATGATTGAGATTCATCTGATGTAATTGGTGTTGTGTTTGTCGGGATCCGATGGATTGTTACGTTATGATTGTCTATCTACAAAGTTTATGAAGTTATTGTTGCTGCAATCTTGTTGTGTTTAATGCTTGTCACTAGGGCCCGAGTGGCATGATCTTAGATTTGAGCTCTATACTTATTGCTTAGATTGTATCTACAAGTTGTATGCACATGTCACTGTCCGGAACCAATGGCCCCGAAGTGACAGAAATCGGGACAACCGGAGGGGATGGCGGTGATGTGAGGGACACATGTTTTCACGGAGTGTTAATGCTTTGCTCCGGTGCTCTATTAAAAGGAGTACCTTAATATCCAGTAGTTTCCCTTGAGGCCCGGCTGCCACCGGCTGGTAGGACAAAAGATGTTGTGCAAGTTTCTCATTGCGAGCACGTACGACTATAATTGGAAAACATGCCTACATGATTAATGATCTTGATATTCTGTCTTAATGCTATTTCAATCCTATCAATTGCCCGACTGTAATTTGTTCACCCAACACTTGTTATTGGAGAGTTACCACTAGTGTAGATAGCTGGGAACCCCGGTCCATCTTTCATCATCATATACTCGTTCTACATGTCAACTGCTGGTGCCATTGCTCTCATATTACTATTACTCTGCTGTGTTACTGTTACTACTGCTCTCATATCACGCTACTTTCACATCACCCCATTACTGTGCTTTTCCAGGTGCAGCTGAATTGACAACTCCGCTGTTAAGGCTTATAAGTATTCTTTAACTCCCCTTGTGTCGAATCAATAAATTTGGGTTTTACTTCCCTCGAAGACTGTTGCGATCCCCTATACTTGTGGGTCATCAGCTTCCCCTTTTCATTTTCATGTTTTATACTTGTTTAAATCTTGGTCAAACCTAGGATTTGACAAAGATTCAAATGTGCATCAAAATAAAAAATCAGAAAAATTAAAAACCAAAGCACATAGTTTTCTTATGTCATATAGTTAGCATTAAAGTTGATATAAACAAGGTCTAGATATATTCAAACAAGAAAAATCATGTATCTACCCCTAACCCTAAACTCTGTCTTATGTAGTAAAGCATGAAGAGAAGTGGTTATGGGTTTCAAACTTGGAAATTTCAAGAACCCCCCAAAAGCTTCATTTTAGAGTGACTAAGATCCAGGTCGGGCTTACCTTTTATTTTCATGTTTTAAAATTGTTCAAATCTTGGTCAAACCGTACCTAGGATTTGATCAAGATTCAAAAATGGGCATAAAATTTCAAAAAAAAATGAAAAACCAAAGCATATAGCCTTCTTATGTCATATAGTAAGCACTCAAGTTGATAAACAAGGTCTAGACATATTCAAACCAGAAAAATCATGTTTCTACCCCTAGCCCTAAACTTTGTCTTATGAAGTCAAGCACGAAGAGAAGTCGTTTTGGATTTCAAACATGGAAATTTCAAAAACCTTCCCAAAAGCTTCATTTTGGAGTGACTAATTAAGAAGGATACAGGCTTACCTTTTCATTTTCATGTTTTAAACTTGTTTAAATATTGGTTAAGCCTAGGATTTGACCAAGATCAAATGGGCATAAAAATTCAGAAAAAATAAAAAAATGAAAACCAAAGCACATAGTATTATTATGTCATATAGTAAGCATTCAAGTTGATAAACAAGGTCTAAACAACAAACTAGACAAATCATGTATCTACCCCCTAACCCTAAATTAACTCTGTCTTATGAAGTCAAGCATGAAGAGAAGTGGTTTTGGGTTTCAAACATGGAAATTTCAAAAAACTCCCAAAAGCTTCTCATTTTAGAGTGACTAAGAAGGATTCAGGCTTACCTTTTCATTTTCATGTTTTAAACTTGTTCAAATCTTGGTCAAACTTAGGATTTGACCAAGATTCAAATGGGCATAAAAATTGGGAGGAAGGGTATGAATTACAATTCAAAAAAACAAGGTAACTTAAATACTTGGATGCCCCAAAGATGTGTGGAAGCCCAAAACAATGGCAAAACATGTGCGCACGCTGCATCCAATTCAAGTAGAACACATAGTAGGCATCGATAGTTTGACCTAAATTTGAAATCAAAGAGAAGGTGGTTAGAAAAAATCGAAATTGGCAAAGCAAAGCATGAAATCATAAATTTGTGATGCACTATAGCTATGAAAAGTATCAAACAATGCATACCAAAATGATTTTTTAGAGGAATACTAGTTCAACTTATTTTAATTTTATATTGGCCTGGTGACCGGGTGTATACGTGAGCACGCGTTGCCTGCTCGACACGTGTCTAACGCCATCCGTTAATTTGTTAACATGGGGGAAGGCACATGTGGCCGCGTCTGTAAAATAGACCATCCTTCTGTCATCTTCTTCTACCTTCTACCTGTACTTTCCTCCCCCATCTCAAATAGTACTAACCATCTTTATCCAAGCCACCCCGCTGGACCTGCTGCTCCGCCCGCGCCCGTCCGGCGACTTGGCGCTAGAGCTGCCACGCCGAAGCCCGTCCTCCATGCTCGTTCTCCACCGCGCCGCACGGAGAGCTCCCACACGCGCCGCCCGCTCGCCGCGCGTCTCGCCTCATCGCGCGGTGCGCCGCTCCCGCTGCCGCCGTAGGCCCGCCGCCGCCACCGCAGCGGGCGTCCGTGCTCCTCCCCGTCCCCAACGTGGCCTACGTCGCCGCCGACCCCAGGCCGGCACCGCAAACGACGGGGAGGAGTTGGCCGTGGCTCGCAAGGGGACGAGCGCGGGCGAGCGCGGATGCGGCAGACGGCATGGGCGCTGCAGCTCCGTCGACCAAGCGGTACGGTGTGGGTGGAGCAAAGGTGCGGCGGACGGCTCGAGCGCGACAGCTCTGCGGCGGAGCGGACGATGCGGCCCGCTCCCGAGCGCAGCTCTGGTCCGGCGCCGGGAGCCGAGTAAATCGTGTATGTCTTCTGCGAGTTCGAGAGCGTGCCGGCGGAGGGAGTGCAGCCGCTGGCCGGAAGGACGGGACGAACAGCGCCGGGATCCAGCCGTTGACTTGATGCAATGGAGGTTTGGGGATCGCGTGCGCGCATAGGGCAATGCCCGCGTTGATTCCTTTTCCGTTGACTACTTTTTATGCTTGATCGGAAATTGCTCAACGATCTTTTCTTAGCATGTTCTCCATCCCTCAACAATCTTTTCTTAGCATGTTCTCAGATCGGAAATTGTTACAGGTTGTTCCCCAAAAATTGCTAACGATTCTTCCACAATTTTTTTGGTACTGATTGATATGTGATGAACTGCTGATTTACTGATTCCCAAAAAAGTACTATGGAAATCGCGTCAGTAAATCGCCTTGGCTGCCCCACAGCACGCCGTATCGTTCGCGCCATGCTGGTGGTGGAGCTCGTCGGGCCGAGACGGGCCACGAGGGCGTCGGATGCCAGTTCTGGAGAGAGAGAGAGGGGCATGGATACGGGTAAGGCACGTGGGTGGGGTAGCGTTTAGCAGCGTTTTGCGCGAGAGAAAGGTACTCACGCCGTATGTATGCCGTGAGCCAAAAAAATGAATCTCAATGTTGATCCAACGGCAGCTAGAGCGTGCTCACGTATACACGCGGTTACCAAATCCACTCTCTTTAATTTTATATTAGTAGCCCAAAATCGAACTAGTAGTTGAATATTTTTGAACTTGATCTGTAGTACTGGGCAAAACCCTAGTTTAACCTATTTAATCATAGATTTGTAGGTCGATTTTTCTACTTTTTATTATTACTATGCAGCACATGTGTGTTTGCCCGTCGAGTGAAACTCGGAGGAAGAGGGATCACTCGGAAGGAGAGAAGAAGGGAGAGAATTATGGTGTCTCCCCTTTTTTGTGATGATGTTGACTTTTGTGCAGGGTTTGTCAGCGAGCGAGCGAGCGAGTCGAGCGAGGCCGAGAATGAGAGAGATTTGTTTTTTTTGTGAGAGGGACAACCAAAGGATCCAGAAGGACCCACATACTTCCGATACGCATCCTGATGCGTCTTCTCTTGACAAAGAAAATGGCTGGGAGTTTGCGTACCTATTGCACGTGACTTGTGCTCACTGAAGTGTGGGACCTCACGCATGGGCACCACACGTAAGTGACAGACCTGTTGATGTAAAAACTCGGTTGATTATTATACTACTACATTTATACAAAGTTTCCTATGGATTCAAGGGTACGAAAGCCAAGTTAAATCATTTACATGACATTATTTTTTCCATGAAGCCAAGTTAACTCATTTATCAATTGGTACATTTTGGAGTGACTAAGAAGGATCCAGGCTTACTTTTTCATTTTCATGTTTTAAACATGTTTAAATCTTGGTCAAACCTATGACTTGACCAAGATTCAAATGGGCATAAAAATTCAAAAAAAAAAAAAAAAAAAAAACAAAAGCACGCCGTCTTCCTATGTCATATAGTAAGCATTCAAGGTGATAAACAAGGTCTAGCATATTCAAACCACAAAAATCATGTATCTACCCCCTAACCCTAAACAAGGATCCAGGCTTACCCTTTTCATTTTCATGTTTTAAACTTGTTCAAATCTTGGTCAAACTTAGGATTTGACGAAGATTCAAATGGGCGTAAAAATACTTAGAAAAATCATGTACGTATCTACCCCAAACCCTAAACTCTATCTTACGAAGCCAAGCATGAAGAGAAGTGGTTTTGGGTTTCAAACATGGAAATTTCAAAAACCTCCCAAAAGCTTCATTTTAGAGTGACTAAGAAGGATCCATGCTTACCTTTTATTTTCATGTTTTAAACATGTTCAAATCTTGGTCAAACCGTACGTACCTAGGATTTGACCAAGATTCAAATGGGCATAAAAATTCAAAAAAAAAGAAAAACCAAAGCACATAGCCTAGCTTCTTATATATGCCATATAGTAAGCACTCAAGTTGATAAACAAAGTCTAGACATATTCAAACCAGAAAAATCATGTATCTACCCCTAACCCTAAACTTTGTCTTAATTATGAAGTCAAGCACGAAGAGAAGTCGTTTTGGGTTTCAAACATGGACATTTAAAAAACCCTCCCAAAAGCTTCATTGTGGTGTGACGTACTAAGAAGGATACATGCTTACATTTTCAACAACCCCCCTAAAAGCTTCATTATAGAGTGACTAAGAAGGATCCAGTCTGGCGGGCTTACCTTTTATTTTCTTGTTTTAAACTTGTTCAAATCTCGGTCAAACCTAGGATTTGACCAAGATTCAAAATGTGCATCAAAATTCAAAAAAAATTATAAAAATTAAAAACCAAATTAAAGCACATAGTGTTCTTATGTCATATAGTAAGCATTAAAGTTGATAAACAAGGTCTAGACACATATTCAAACAAGACAAATCATGTATCTATACCCCTAACCCCTAAACTCTATCTTATGAAGTCAACAACATGAAGAGAAGTGGTTTTGGGTTTCAAACATGGAAATTTCAAAAACCTCCCAAAAGCTTCATTTTAGAGTGACTAATATATATAAGAAGGATCCATGCCTGCTTACCACCTTTTCATTTTCATATTTTAAACTTGTTTAAATCCGTGTCAAATTAAACCAAGGATTTGACCAAAAGATTCAAATGGGCATAAAATTTAAAAAAATCAGAAAAATGAAAAACAAAAGCATATAGTCTTCTTATGTCATATACTAAGCATTCAAGTTGATAAACAAGGTTTGGACATGCATATTCAAACCTAGGCAAATCATGTATCTATCCCCTAGCCCCTAAACTATATCTTATGAAGTCAAGCATGAAGAGAAGTGGTTTTGGGTTTCAAACATGAAAATTTCAAGAACATCCCAAAAACTTCATTTTAGAGTGACTAAGAAGGATACATGCTTCCCCTTTTCATTTTCATGTTTTATACTTGTTTAAATCTTGGTCAAACCTAGGATTTGACAAAGATTCAAATGTGCATCAAAATAAAAAAATTAGAAAAATTAAAAACCAAAGCACATAGTTTTCTTATGTCATATAGTTAGCATTAAAGTTGATATAAACAAGGTCTAGATATTCAAACAAGAAAAATCATGTATCTACCCCTAACCCTAAACTCTGTCTTATGTAGTCAAGCATGAAGAGAAGTGGTTTTGGGTTTCAAACTTGGAAATTTCAAGAACCCGCCAAAAGCTTCATTTTAGAGTGACTAAGAAGGATCCATGCTTACCTTTTCATTTTCATGTTTTAAACTTGTTTACATCTTGGTCATAGCTAGTGTATTTGACCAAGATTCAAATGGGCATAAAATTAAAAAAACAAAAAAATGAAAAACCAAAGTACATAGTCTTCTTATGTCATATAGTAAGCATTCAAGCTGATAAACAAGGTCTAGACATATTCAAACCAAACAAATCATGTATCTACCCCCTAACCCCTAAACTTTATCTTATGAAGCCAAGCATGAAGAGAAGTGGTTCTTGGTTTCAAACATGGAAATATCAAAAACCTCCCAAAAGCTTCATTTTAGAGTGACTAAGAAGTATCCATGCTTACCTTTTCATTTTCATATTTTAAACTTGTTTAAATCATTGTCAAACCTAGGATTTGACCAAGATACAAGTATGGGCACAAAACCCTCTTAGCCAAAATCAACTACGAGCAAGATTTTCTGTATTGTAGATGCCCCAATTGACTCTCATCCCCAATGTAGTCTTTTTTATGTCAGTATAGACTTCTTTACTGGATGTATACTATCGTACATGGCATGCATTTGCCTAATGAGCAGCATTGTTTAGCCGTTCTAGCCAACCCGATCAATCTGTCAAGCTTCATGCACGAGATGCCAATTTACTCCCTCGCTCCGATCCATATTTCTTGGTGCTAAAAAGAATGTGAATCGGAGGGAGTACTTTTCTTAGATAGTACTATATCAGTTCAAAAAAAAGTATAGTACTACTACATCACAAATGCATCAAAAGAGTACTACTGTACATCACAAGACCACGACAGTTGTATAGTAGAGTTTAATGCTGAACTTTAAACAGGACCAGGAGCATCAGGGCCAGCAGCAGGGGCGTTGACCGGCAACAAACCAGTCAAAAGACGTAAGGAAGAGGCCATATGCTGCGTGCTTGGCCTTGATTGCAGGGTGGTGATTCTTCGCCGCTCGCCATGTATTCACGCCGTACCAGTTCCGCGTCGCCCGCGAGCGGATCGAAGCGATCCCGCGCGCCGGACACGCTCGAGGAGGCGTGGCGGCTCCAGTGCAAGCAGTCCGCCGCCGGGAGTCGGCGCGCGGCGTGCAGGTACAGAGGCTCCCTGTACATGCCGTCGTCGCTCCGCGAGTTCGCCCCGGGCGGGCTCTGGTACAAGGCGGATCCGCCGCTCAAACCGATGAGCGGCCCCGTCTTCAACAAATGGCGCGCCGACCGGGAGAGGAACCGCCGGTCGAAGGCGGCGTGGGAGGCGAGCACCAGCGGCGGATTCGCGCCGCCAGCCGGCGAGGAGGCGGAGGAGGCGGAGGAAGGGGAAGACCCCCTCTTCTTGAAGGCGCTGGCCGCGTCCCTCAAGGACGATGCCGACAAGAAGAGGGCGGAGGAAGAAGACAAGGCGGCGGCCATCGCCGCCGTGAAGGAGAAGGAGGCGCGGGATGCGGAGGAGAACGCGACCATCATCTTCCTCGACGACTAGATAGGTTAGAAGTCGCGATAAGGATCGCGCAATTCTGTATGTATGATCCGTATGTATGATCAACTATGAATTATGAACAATGAACTATCAAACCAAACCACATAGTTTTTTTATGTCATATAGTAAGAATTCAAGTTGATAAAACAAGGTCTAGACATATTCAAACTAGACAAATCACGTATATCTACCCCTAACCCTAAACTCTGTCTTATGAAGTAAAGCATGAAGAGAAGTGGTTTTGGGTTTCAAACATGGAAATTTCAAAAACCTTCCCAAAAGCTTCATTTTGGAGTGACTAAGAAGGATGCAGGCTTACCTTTTCATTTTCATGTCTTAAACTTGTTTAAATCTTGGTTAAACCTAGGATTTGACCAAGATCAAATGGGCAAAAAAATCAGAAAAAATCAAAAAAATGAAAACTAAAGCACATAGTATTCTTATGTCATATAGTAAGCATTCAATTTGATAAACAAGGTCTAAACATATTCAAACCAGACAAATCATGTATCTACCCACTAACCCTAAATTCTGTCTTATGAAGTCGATCAAGCATGAAGAGAAGTGGTTTTGGGTTTCAAACATGGAAATTTCAAAAACCTCCCAAAAGCTTCATTTTAGAGTTACTAAGAAGGATCCATGCTTACCTTTTATTTTCATGTTTTAAACATGTTCAAATCTTGGTCAAACCGTACCTAGGATTTGACCAAGATTCAAATGGGTATAAAAATTCAAAAAAACTGAAAAACCAAAGCACATAGCCTTCTTATGTCATATATAGTAAGCACTCAAGTTGGTAAACAAGGTCTAGAGATATTCAAACCAGAAAAATCTTGTATCTACCCCTAACCCTAAACTTTGTCTTATGAAGTCAAGCACGAAGAGAAGTCGTTTTGGGTTTCAAACATGGAAATTTCAAAAACCTTCCCAAAAGCCTCATTTTGGAGTGACTAAGAAGGATGCAGGCTTACCTTTTCATTTTCATGTTTTAAACTTGTTTAAACCTTGGTTAAACCTAGGATTTGACCAAGATCAAATGGGCATAAAAATTCAGAAAAAATCAAAAAATGAAAACCAAAGCACATAGTATTCTTATGTCATATATTAAGCATTCAAGTTGATAAACAAGGTCAAGACATATTCAAACCAGACAAATCATGTATCTACCCTAACCCTAAACTCTGTCTTATGAAGTCAAGCATGAAGAGACGTGGTTTTGGGTTTCAAACATGGAAATTTCAAGAACCCCCCAAAAGCTTCATTTTAGAGTGACTAAGAAGGATCCAGGTCGAGCTTACCTTTTATTTTTATGTTTTAAACTTGTTCAAATCTTGGTCAAACCTAGGATTTGACCAAGATTCAAATGGGTATAAAAAAATGAAAAACCAAAGCACATAGCCTTTTTATGTCATATAATAAGCACTCAAGTTGATAAACAAGGTCTAGACATATTCAAACCAGAAAAATCATGTATCTACCCCTAACCCTAAACTTTGTCTTATGAAGTCAAGCACGAAGAGAAGTCGTTTTGGGTTTCAAACATGGAAATTTCAAAAACCTTCCCAAAAACTTCATTTTGGAGTGACTAAGAAGGATGCAGGCTTACCTTTTCATTTTCATATTTTAAACATGTTTAAATCTTGGTCAAACCTATGATTTGACCAAGATTCAAATGGGCATAAAAATAGTTAGAAAAATCATGTACGTATCTACCCCTAACCCTAAACTCTATCTTACGAAGTCAAGCATGAAGAGAAGTGGTTTTGGGTTTCAAACATGGAAATTTCAAAAACCTCCCAAAAGCTTCATTTCAGAGTGACTAAGAAGGATCCAGACCGGGCTTACATTTTATTTTCATATTTTAAACTTGTTCAAATCTTGGTCAAACCGTACCTAGGATTTGACCAAGATTCAAATGGGCATAAAATTTCAAAAAAAACCAAAGCACATAGCCTTCTTATGTCATATAGTAAGCACTCAAGTTGATAAACAAGGTCTAGTCATATTCAAACCAGAAAAATCATGTATCTACCCCTAAGCCTGAACTTTGTCTTATGAAGTCAATCACGAAGAGAAGTCGTTTTGGGTTTCAAACATGGAAATTTCAAATACCTTCCGAAAAGCTTCATTTTGGAGTGACTAAGAAGGATGCAGGCTTACCTTTTCATTTTCATGTTTTAAACATGTTTAAATAAGGATGCGTGGTTCTGAAACCTCATACACATTGTTGCAAAAGTAATTACATCACCTAAACAATACTACCAGTTCATAATTCTAAACTTATGTACAATCTTGGAAACATATAACGCCAGCCTAGTTCACCAATTATCATCATCCCTCTTGATGCGCTTGCCGGTGCCGCTTGTACCTGCCTCCCATGGGTTGGCAGTCCAAGTTCTGCACTCGTTCGCACTTCGTGTGTCGGGAATCCTTGTTGGAGCTTCCCAACCAGATACAGGCCCTGCCCTTGCTAGCTCACCACATCCAGCCGTTGCCCTAGCTTGCTCACCATGTGAACCGCCATCCCACGGAGACCCCGAAGTAGGCTCGCACGGGTCCTTTATCCATGGTGGCATATTCTTCGGATCAAATGGTATGTTGTGCCTAAAGCAATAAGATACAAATTCCCAGTAGGTTGTCCCGACACACTGCTTCTTCTCGTCGCGCCAGGCAGGGGGAAGAGCGGCCAACCTAGCCGCTTCCTTGCAATCCGGGCAAACCACTTCCCTTGGAATTGGTTGTGCTTGACGCTGCCCATCATTGATTTTTTTGAGTCGCCTGTACAACTCAAAACTGACATACCCATCAATCGCAGCATACCTCAAGTTTACTTCAGGCAATGGCATGCACTCCCATTGATCGTGGCTGCTAGTAGGGAACTTGGTCTTCATGTCTTTGTAAGATGGGTCAATGATGGCGGCTGCCAAATCACCCATGCCAGTCCTATTGCCAGGACCATTGAAATTGATCATATCCTGAATGTCAATCCAATTATGTTTAGGAATTTTAATGCCATCTCTAGCAAACCTGCTAGAGTCACCCCTGATGTCAACAGTTGTGAAACAAATTCCTTTATGTTGAAGGAATTCTTGCAGTGCCAGATTATCAGGACTCCTGCATGTTAACACAAATCAATCTTGTAAGATCGTATATGCTGAAATAGTACACATATTTTTCTTCCAGTAAACTGTATACTTGTTGCAGTGAAACAATGATTTTGCATCAGTGATACACATCAAAATAACATGAATTATTGTTGCGACTATATGATCTAATTATTTAAGTGTCAAGTTAAGATTCAGTTACTATATGTTAATATCTTGACATCCATGCCGATTATCGGTGAGTATGAGTACATGAAATTTGTGCAAATTTTGAGTACCAAAATCATGAAACTAGATATCGTGGTCAATCCAAAAAAATTATACAAGTATGTTGGATATTACGTTCCAGACCACATTTTTCATACAAGTTAGTTTGTTCGTGTTTTCATACAAGTTAGAACCTAGTCTATTTCGAAATAAAAAAGCAGATCCAAGATAAAGGAAGAGTTTCTATATTAAAAAACAAAAGGATAAAGGAAGGCATGTGAAGAACATACCTGCAGAAATGGTACACCAGGACGTGGTCGTCCATGGCCAACTGAACGACGGCGGTACTTACTTGGTCCGCAGTGTATTCTAGGTCGAGGCCGACGAACCTGGGCCTGTCCTCTAGTAGCTTTTGTTCGTACATCTTGAGGGTGTGCTCGAGAACGGAAGGGTCATTCGTGTAGACCACGTTCACCTTGGTCGTCCCATGGGGAACGACGCTCCTCTTCAGCGTAAACAGGCCGCCGTCGGCCATGGCAGCGCTGAAGCACGTCGAACTGATCGGAGGGATTGAGGGGGAGGGAGGGAGAGCAACTGCAAACAATGGGGTTTTTTGGAACTTGCCGAAATGCAGGGGAGAACGAACCGCCAGGGGTTGTTTAGTGGGGACAGATGGGAATAATACTGCGATGAGGTTGAGGAATTAACTCCAACCGCCATTTAAATCTAGTACTCCCTATAGTCAGGTGATAGGAAATGGACGGGCAAGATTGATTCTAGGGAGGCGAATCCCAGTATTTTCCCAATTTATTTGAGTTGTAATATAACCATCGTTAATACTTGAATTGAAAAATATTTACAAAATTAATTTATTATATACTACATGATGAGATAATCCAACAAACCATGGAAATGCATGGCCATCCAACCATGTCACCCGCTTGTGAAAATTGTATAGGTGGTAGTGTGCGCAATACACGCGGTAGCCACTTCACAAATACATCCTTTTAATTTTGCCCCCCTTAATTCGGCCAATAAAAATGAAAAGACTTTATGTGGAAAACCAAAAAAACTGTATTTGGCAAAGTATAGTCGAAAATAAGAAGTTTTTCATTGATCTCTTAAAAAAGGGGTCATGATTCGAAAGTTCGCCATGCATGGTTCTTGCGGTAACCAAGCTAGCTCACCCATGTGGCAAGAAGAGAATCAATGTCCAACATGCATGGTTCCAAAAATATATATTTACAGAATGATTCTGCTTCTCAAGAATATTTGCATGCCATCATGTTTGTTATTTTTCCTAGATAAAAGTAGTAATTGGTGACTTCGTGATTGCCTTGCTTGCTGATTTCAATAAGTTTGAACCTCATTTTTGGCTTTTTTCAAATTTAGGCAAAAACTTCTTGGCAATCGACTTTGTGAGCTACTATACTTGGATGCAACCCACATTTTCGTTGGCTAATTAATGTTTTCTGATTCCACAACAATAGGGCACATCCCTATATCATCCCAAATTTTGAATTCTTATTAGTTTGGTTGATGACCACCATTCATATCCGAACTTAATTAATTGGAGTACAAATGATGGTTTCATGGTAAGCTAGTTTGACAAATTAGCCTTCGAAATGGCGATTCGCCTACCATGCATGCATGTTTGGCCTACCCGTGAAATTTTGATTTGTGGTATTGTGCACACACTGCACATGATAGCGAATAAACAAAACACATATTTGGACCCCTTTGGCCAGCAAGGGCATGTTTGGTTCCTAGCCACAATTTGTCAAGAAGCCAAAATTTGGCAGCCATGCATATAGTTTATTTGGCATGTGTTTGGTTTTTGCCACAATTTGGCTTATCACACTTCATTGCATGTATATATGGTCCATTTGTCATAGACTCAACTTTTTTTTACAAAGTTTTGACAAAGTTTGGCTTTAATATTTTAAGCCACAATTTGGTGGCTAGCCATACTAGCTTTTTTTTTGTTGCTAACCACACTTTGGCTTTGGAAAAATGTGGCTACCAAACATGGGTCCTAATAAAAAGAAAACAACACACTAATGTGTGGTAAACCAAAAATCCCTACTTTGCAAAGTTGCATATGTGCAAAAGGGGGGCAATGCATGCATTATTCAGAAGTTGACTGTGGTTTTCGTAGTGTAACCAATTAATTAAGCTTACATATGGGAAGAGGCTAGCGAGGCGAACTCAAGCAGCTATGGTTCCAATGTTGTCAAGTTTGAAGTGGACACTGCATGAAGCTTGCTCAAATTAATGGGTAGAAAGCCAAAAGTAGTCCATATTTATTCTATATGTGTGTGAATAATAACTCTTCACCCCAAACCTCTATGTATGATAGGGTTTTATATTTTTTACTTGTTAGTAGTAAGTACATGTCATGTGATGGCTCCATGCACATGTTTCACAACTTTTTTTTGATTTGTTTCTACCTCATTTGGTTGGTTTCAAATTTGCTCAAACTTCCTATATATGCGCGCAATGTTGTACTATTGGGACCCATGTTTGGGCTTTGTTTGTGGTACCACACTTGCAGGGTACCTCCAAGTATTTTATTCCCAAAAATTATGAATTCTAATTAAATGGTGAACTATAAACTGATCATCTAAAGTTGGAAAATAAAATCCATATATAGCTACACATCGAGATATGTGTATAAGGTAGACAAACTGCATTGCCACACATGCCTTATATAAGTTTGTTTTTTCTAGCGGAGTGGATTCCCTAATCACCCCACGGTTGTGACATTGTCAATGTTGTCATGATAAATAACATTGCGAGACTTTCCATCTTATTCTTTTTTGTAGAAATGATTGTCCCATTATGGCAAACGTCCCCATTCGTTTTTCAAATTAAGTAAACGTTATAGGATGAAAATTCATTGAAGTGACAAATTTTCTAGATTTCTAACTATTTTAGCTCATTCAAACAAGTTTGCAATAGGCCGACCTGTTGTCCAGTGACAATTTTAGAGTACAATTTGATCAACATCACAAAAAAGTGCTTTTAAGGCTCGTAAGTAGTATCATACATGCCATGTTGGCAAAAATCTAATGTGTCACATCAATTATGAGGTGAGAGATGAGAGTAGTATTATAACACATAAACCTAGAAAACTTAGAAAACTTCATGACAAATACATCATGTACACACATTTGCATTGAGATTCTACAAAACTTTAAATATGACATAAGTATGAACCATATTATGATACTATGCATTGTGGAGGTAGTATCACAAACTAGTAGTGTATGATACTACGTACTACGTACTTCCCATTGTGACTAGTCTTAATCACTCTGACCTCGCCGTCTCGCCGTCTTACTATAGTACATACTACACCCCCACTCCGTCTCTCATACATCGCCCCACTCGTTTCCCACTCCGTCTCTCATACAGCGGCTGCGCCTGTAGATATCTTCGAGGATCTGGGCGATTTTGACCCGCTTTTCGGCGCTCGCCGTTTCAAGGTGAAGACCCCAATCTTAGCATGCATGTTGGACCAATTAGGAGTACAAAATTATGTTCTAAATGTTGCTCAAACTTTCCATACAACTAATATATAACTTATACTACGTAGGTTACACCATCGAAAAAGGTATGACCAGTTGAGAAATGGGAACAATAACTTGGAACCTTTCTTACTATCGAGTGGGACGTGTGATATTGGTGTGACCCTGCTTTTTTCTTCTTCTACATAATGGCTACATGATGGTTCTAGAAAGAAGTGTATGCTGTTGTGGTATCTCTTGACGCGAATCCCTCTAATCACAAGCGTTAGATTTTGGAAACCAACGGTTAGTACTGCTGTTACATGTCTAGTTCAAAACTGGTGCATTTTGTATGTTGTTGTAGTAGTCTAGTAGATAGATTCAGATGCATGGTCAGGAGTGCAAACATTTCGCAACTAGTTGATCCCTCATCTTATTGTCGGATGTCACATTTCGAGTTTGTAAAAAAATGTAAATTCAAATCATAGTCACGGGTTATGTTGTATCTTGCGCACATCTAAACATTTGTTTCAAAAAGTGACCATATGTGAGCTGTGGAAAAAAGAAAAGACCAAAGTGAATAATATTCCTTAACTATTCACATATCATTTGTCTTTTTTGTGCAAGCTAGAATTTTTTTTACATACTCATCTGTGACCTGTGGAGCAATACACAACATAATATGTGTCCCAGTTTTGTTTTTCTTCATATTTTTTAAAAGTGCAGAAGTGTGATATCCGATAATAGGATGCGAGTGCAACTAGTTGCAAATGAGATGCTAATGCATGCTGATATGATACTACCTCTGTCCATAAATAGATGTATGTCTTTTGTCGTGGCCCCATCCTACTTCTGCATTTTCTTTACGGCCATTTTTGAGTAGTTGGGACCTGGACGTGATCGGACTAGTCGATACTCGATAGTAGTCGTAGTACTGTACAACTTCTGCATGTGGCGTCAGCCTCTAGAGTAGTAGTACTAGCTAACGGATAGATTATATCTGGAGAAACTGACATGGCCATTGATATGACAAGACTATACCCGGATTCGGACGCATTGTAGTGACTCCATCAATGTTCCGCTATGATGGTGTATTTTACTGCTACACCAGATTGTCGACGCAGAGGATTCCTTGGCTTCCGCGCAAGACCCTTCCCAAAGAAGGCATCTGCTCTGGCCCGTTGATTCTATGTGGACGGTTCCAGATTGCTTTATGTGTTTTTGTACAGTATCAGATACTAGGTTTTCCTTCCCTCCATATTAGGGGTTGTTTGGTTTAGGAGATAGGTTTATGGGGTGAGAGTATCCCCAACCACCTGGCTAGGGATAGCCAATTTTTGTTGTTTGGTTGTGTAGGAATTGAGTGTAGGACGAGAGGTGGGTAGTGGTATAGATTTTTTTTGTTTGCTCGAAATGTTAGGGGTGGCTATAAGATGGTGAGATTATCTCTACACACATCAAATATACCACACCTCCTATTTTTATAGCCCAAAAAAATACATAACCGGTGGTATGTGAATTGATCTGGGTAAAAATATTACACAACCGTACAAATATTCAAATCCTATAGTCAAATCCTACATAACTCCTATAGTCAAATCCTACATAACTCCTATACAAATTGTACGAATCAAAGGATATGATTTTCCCCCTATATAGCTTGTTTGATTTGAAGAATTGAATCCTCCAAAATTTCTATGTATTGTTTTCTTATACTAGTACAACCCTATGGGATTTCTAATAAGAGGTTAGACCTCTTGGAAAAATTCATATGCATCTGTGACAACTATGCTATGCACTCTCAATCTATATAGAAATTTCCTTTGTCTTTCCTATGATACCATCACACACCTAGCTCTACCAATTCCCGTAGATTTCTTTCCCGTAGGATTCAAGGAGGCATATGTCATAGCGATTCTCCATTATTCTATCATATGAATCTAACATGCACTCTCAGTTTGAGTGATGCAAAGTGGCCACTATAAGATTTATTTAGTCAGATTAATTGGTCATGCATACACTAGTTGTTTTCTATCTTTCCTACACATGTCAATTAGCGAAATTTATAAGTAAAATCCTAAAATTCAAATAAATTGCTGAAAATTGGAAATAATATTACAGTTGTAGCAAATTACTAAATCGATCCAGAAAATATGTACATGGCTTCAAGAATCTTTTTGCCGAACTGAGTAGTCCGTAAATGATGTCCTTGGAGTAGTTTGTGAGTTAAAGAACGTCCATTTCGTCAAACTGACATGGCCTTTGATTTGACAAGAGAACACTAATATTTTGGACCTGAATCAGAGTGGTAAAGGCGTACAGCTCGATCAATGCAATGGTATGATGGCTATGCAGCTATACCTATATAGGAGTAGACTACTAGTAGACTTTGGGACACAGAGATTTGGCTTCCGCGGCCGACCCCGAACAAGATTCTTTTACATTGCCCATCTTTTCACTGACATTGAATCGCTGAAACTTGGGGTCCGCCTGTGGCAGGACCAGCCTGTCAATGGCCCAAAGTCTTATGTGCTCCCGCCCTTTGATTTTGGATGGACGGACAAGATTGCCCAGTCCCATCCCTGTCCTGTTCGTTCCAGTTTTCATCCTCCTCCCCGGGGAACCCTCCCCGGAGAGCTCTACACCGACCCCTTCTATCCCCACCTGCTTGTCCCTTCCTTCTTCCTCCAGCGATTCATCCATCGTTCAACAAGTTGTCTAAGAAGAACATGAAGAAGTGTAAGAAGAGGAAGGAGGCGTTGTTGTCTGAGACTAAATCCGCGGTGAAATCCATCCCGCTGAAAGTCCTGCAAACTCCGACTTTGAAAGTGTACCAGCGGCGCCGGCGGACAGGCATGTCTGCGCTTCCATCGCAAGCTCAGTCTGCGCTTCCATCGCAAGCTCAGTCTGCTTCGGGCTTGTTGGGTCAGGGCAGAGTAATCCAGCAAGAGTCCTGGTAGGTTTTTATCGCCATGTGCTTTCTTTGCCCCCATGAACGCAGATTACAGCAAGGCAAACAGATCCAACTATTTTTTTACCCGGGAGAACCAGCTATTTGACCGTCTTTCTTCCAGGGCCGCCCGTTCAAGTGTCGCCCTTCCTACCGATGCCGAGAAATCGACCGTGTTTCGCCAAGATGGTGGGTACGTAGCTCCCCGGTATGTTTCCATCGCCATGCCGAAGTTTCTCTGCCTTCTGGCTGGCTAGCGGATCAAACAATTTAACCGTCTTTCTTCCATGGCGGCTGGTTTCAGCGCCATTCCTACCCAAGTTGAGAAATCGCTCGTTTCTCGCCAACCTGGTGGGTACGAAGCTCCTGGGTATGTTTCCATCGCCATGCCGGATTTTCGTTGAGTCCTTGCTGGCAGGCGGTGCCAACTAAACCGGCTATCATCTTCCAGGGCCGACGGTTCCAGGCTCGTGCTTTCTACCGCAGGATCCACTTCGTACTTAGCTATCGAGGACCCGTTGTTTGATGAGCACTTGTTAGCTCTCAAGAGCATTAATAATGTATGCACTATAATATACGAAGTATATCCATTGCTTTTTTTTCTTCCTCTTCATCTCCGTACTGCATGAGGGCTTCTTTAATTCGTAGGACTTCTATAAGAATTGTGTAGCATTTAGATCCTATGGGTTCTTCCCTACATTAGTTGTTTGATTTATAGAAATATATCCTATGTTTGTTCCTTTTTTCGAAATGGGGGACATATCACAGCCTCTGCATCAAAATGATGTATATGGCTGCTTTATTGCTTTCTTCAGTTCATACACAAATTATGACAACTTCTCACGGATCAGCTAGAGTCGACACAAAGATCCACCAACGAAACATAGAAAACAGCGGGTGCCAAAAAGGCAAAAACACATCAGTAAGTAATTCTATGAGGAAACTGCCAGCCACCCTGGCTGTAAAAATCCCGTGCGGCTGTCTCTAGTCAGTTGCACCCAGACTCCATGATATCCTGCTGATCCTCGGGCTGGAGATAAGAAACATACGGATCTAGTGAATAATCATAGGGATAACCTGCAAGAAGGGATGAGATTTGGGTTTATTAAACACGACTTCATTTTGTACATTCCAAAATAGCCCATAAAATAGCGCATACACCCTCTCTAATGTATACAAAATCCTATGCTTTTCCTAATCTTATGATTTTCATATCCTGTGAATGAAAAAGGATCCCTGATTCGTTCCTGGTGAATTTTTCCATGCAGGAAGGGATTATGAGATTAAAGGGCCACAACACCACCCTTCAGAACAGAAACCTCAAACTCTTGCATAGGTTTGGTATCCTGAATGCAGAATCAGAGACGAATGCTCAGTCTCCGGGAGAGGAGCAGCCAGTGCGCGTGTGTGCATCTTCGGCCGTGTATGTTTCCATTGCCGTGCCGCAGTTTCATCGCCTCCTTGCTGGCTGCCAGATCCAACTACTTAACTGTCTTTCTTCCAGGGATGGCGGTTCCATAGTTGAAGAGGTTCCTATGGACAAGGACTTTGCAGCTCTCAGGCATATTGAAGAGGTTGGCACTCCATTTGTTTATTTCTCCCCCCTCATCTGCACTCTGCATACTTCATTGCTGTTGAATTTGCAATGCAGGATGTGATAACACGATTCTCCGCGAAACTGGACCAGATCAAGGGCCACAACACCATCCTTCATAAGAAAATCCGCCACCTCGTGGGCAGGTGCATTTTAAATCGTGCCATATCGGAGGAGAATGCCCGTTCCGAGCAATCTTCTTTTGATAAACGGTACTCAGACGTTCTCGCGGAGTGTAAGAAGTTGAAGAAGGAAGTCGAGGAACTACGCGCCCAGCCACCGATGAGTGTGGTCACTGACAAGGCTGGTCAGTGTGATTGCAACTGTGACTGTGAAAGTTTTCAACAGGAAGTGGAGTTGCATGCTGAACATGCGCAATATTTCGAGACGAAGTACTTGAAAGTTCGCACAGAGTGCGATAAGTTGAAGAAGGAAGTCGAGTGTCTCCGCTCCCAGCAGCCAACTATTGCGACATCAGGAGACCAGGGTGTGCTAATTGCAGCCAGAATTTTGGAATCGATGAAAAGTTGAATTTGGCTTTGTTGTGCAATATAGCAAGACCTGTTCCTCCTCTGCCTTCGTCTTTTGGCATAATTGCTTTGTCTTCAGTATTGACTCCTGAATGATTCGTATATTTCTGACGGTTTCTGAATTATGTACAACTTTTGTAATATTGGTCAAACTAGTTTTGACCAGGGTTTGTGTAGGGTGGTTGAATTTTTTTGGTTGGTCCAAATTGTGTTGTGTGGTCCAAATGTGATGTATCATCACACCACCATGTGCCCCGCCACCCCCAGGTTTTGGTAATGCCATTCTGATACATGCTTCATAGAAGGAACATACATTTTTTCCGTTAGGGCATGACAATTTTGAAAAATTCAAACAAAAATGGGAAGAGAGAATGGTAACATCATTTTCCATGTGATGCCCCTGTGCCAAATTTTGGTTCATTTTAAGAATGTAAGGTGACAAATTACTCGAGGAAGCTAGTTGGAGTAGACGGGCATGACCGGATTGGCATAGGGGATTTATTTTTTGAAGGATGTTATTTTTCATGGACAATATCTGACACAAACAATAAAATGTTAAGGTCTCATATTATTCTGAATGATTGTGAATTACTTATGACGTTTGGAAGTATTGGTATACGTGAGAATCGAGTACATGCACGACTTCACGCGTCCACAACTAATCGGCCTCATCGTCTCTCGCGTCCACAACTAATGCCATTCTGATACAGAGAGTCAGAGGCTATAAAATAATCGGCCTCATCGTCTCTCGCGAGCTCGTCCTCTCCCCTCCCATCAACTCACCGCACCTCCGAGGCATCGACTTCCTCGTTTCCAACCGCAGCAGCATGAAGACAGGTCTTGCGTACGAGGCGGAGCAATCGGCGGCCGCTCGCGCAGAGGATGCCTCTGCGGTAGTGGCCGTCGCGGCGGGTGAGGCTTCACCGGGCACCCAGGCCGCTCGTCTCCTCTGCTTGTCTGATTCTTCGACCTCGGTCGAAACGGGCGTCCTGGCCGTCGAGGAGAAGGTGGATAGCAACGCCGTTGCTCCCGCCGAAGATCCGCAAGGCGTTGCAGGCCACCACGGCGAGGTCTTCCTAGACCCGGTGCTGGACGCGGACCTCGACCCCTTCGACGATTTCGGCCCAAACGTTCAGTTCCAGGAGGATGTCGAGGGTGACGACGAGGAGGTACTGCTCTTTTACCGAAACTGTCCCGATCCTTTTTGTGTCATATTACTGTTCGCGTGGTTTGCACGAACCTGGTTTGTCGTCGTGGTGAACAGACAGATGCCATAGGATGGCTTAGATTGGGGCCGAATGGACGCAAGAGGATTCGGGGGAGGGTTTGTGATCAGGTGTGATGAACTTCCGGATGGTTTCCTCAAGAACTTGGCCAGGGCCAGAGGTTGAAGAAGAAAGACACAAGGAAGAACTCGCTCTAGATCACCATGTTCATTGATTCACACAAGTTACAAGTTACAGGTTTCTCTCTATCTTTGTGGTCTCGCGCTAGGAGCACCCCTCTCCTTATATAGGGGAGAGGGTGGCTTACACTGGAAGAAACCCTAATGGCATCTTTGACTAGACAAACTACTTTACAAAGCTACTTTAATCATAGATGACACCGGAGTCCTCTTTAATCAGGGGCGTCCTCCGGCTTCTTTGACCGTCATCCTTCTCTTTATCGTCAGCCCTTCGTCTAAAGTTACTTTGCTTAGCTCATCTTTGTCTTCTAGCTCCTGGAGAGAATCTTTGACCAGCTTTGCCGACATGCCCTTCCTTCCGGTGGCCCGGTACCTTTCTATCCGGTTCCGGTATCCCTCTTATGAGGATACCGGCTTAGCCTGTTCAGCCAAACGCCTATCTTAGACTCCGGCATGAACATCTAACCGGTATCCTGATAGCTCAAACCATCCGGTTTGGCATGCCTTTGGCATACCGGGGTCATCCCCCAACATTAGTCCCCGGCTGGTATAGTCTGGCGGATTCTATCCAACAGACCATGCCAGGTTCTTACGTCTTTGGATACCGGTTTGATCCATCCGGCGTTAGGCTCGGGTCCGGCATCTTTGCCCGGATCTTCCTTATCTTTTCCTCGTAAGTCATTCCCCGGTATCTTGTCTTCCGGTATCTTAACCATTAAACACCTCCTCGGCGGTCGAGAATCGGCCCCGCGCCTCGACAGACATGCGCACTGTGACCACGCGCCAGTGTCGTTGTCATTTCGCTTCGACTCCCGCGCGCCCATTTAATGCACCGCGGATCCCACTAGCCGTTCTGATCTCCGTGTGCCTCCGTGCGGCCTCTTGTCTTTTCGCGTGTATTTCTCCGACACGTGGCGGCCCATGGTGCGAACCGCCGCGGGCCGCGAGGCGAACCGCCACGGCCCGCGGTTTTCAGCCCACTCTTCTTCTTTATAAGGGCAACCGCCGCCCTTCTTCCTCTTCTCGCATTCTCCACTTCCTCGCGCAAGGCTATTCGACTCCGTGCCTTCACCGTTCTCCGTCCGCCGCGCTCGCTCGAGCCCGTCGCCCGGCGAACTCACGCCGTTCCGCCGGACCTCCTCGTGCGGGAACCCTCTAGCGCGCTCTCCGCGTCCGCTGCATTCGTGCTTCTTCGAGAACTTCTCCGCCGCCGTCGACGGACTTCTCGCTGGCCGCAGCTTGCCGTTCCTCCGGCGAACCTCTTCCTCCGCGACTCCGCCGCCTCAGGTTAGGCCCGATGCGCCTTTACCCCTTTCTTTCTTGCACTTCGGATCTTGGGGGCGGTAGAGTATTTATCCGTTCTTTGTTTTGCTTTTCCTCATACTCATAGATCTTCGCGCGAGGGTCCGTTTGGGAAAACTGTTTCTGGTAGATTTCGGCATCTCCTAGATCCTTATGTCTAGCGAAGGGTCTCTCCCTGCTGCCACCTCTAGCAACCAAGGTAGTAGCACTTCCGACGGGTTAACCGAAGACCTCGCCCGGATGGATCGGGCATCCAGCCGGAACAAGAGGCCGGCACATCTAGCCGGCCTCCGGAAAGGACAAGACACGCGGAGCCTGGAGAGGTTCCGACGTGACCCATGAGATCGACTGGCTCTACCGGTCTAGGAGGATTCCGGAAGGAGTCATCTGCCGGCTCCAGCGACGAGATCCAACCGGTGCTCGAACCCGGTGAAGCTGTTGTTTTCCTTGCTCATTTTGAGCGTGGCTTCGGCCTTCCTGCTCTGATTTCTTTCGTCAATTCCTCGACTTCTATCGCCTCCAACCTCACCACCTTCCCGGCAACGCCGTTTTTTACCTTTCTTGTTTTGTGGCCTTCATGGAGGGCTACATTGGCATCCGTCCCGCTCGAGAGACGTTTGCCCGCTTTTTCTCCCTCCGGATCAACTCGGTCCAGGGCAAGGACATTCCTAAGCCCAAACCCCCCGTTCAATGCGGGTCCTGCATCATCGGCTCCCGCCAAGGGAGCCCCTTTTTTAAGTTCAACGGCCTCGAGTCCTGCCGGTTGTGGCAGACGACGTTCTTTATGTGAAGAACGCGGGCGACGACGACCTCATCAACTTGCCGGCGTTCAACCCGGCGCCGCCCGCCAAGACCAATTGGCAGTACAACCCCGGCACGGATCATGCCGAGACGAACCGGGTGGTGCGCTTCATGCGAGGTTGATGAAGGACACCAACATCTGTTCCGACGATATCATCCGCACCTTCATCAGCGCCGGGTGCTTCCCCTCCAGCAGCGCGCTCACAAGATTAGTGAGATGTACGGCCCCGGTGATCCCACCAAGATCACCGGCTTGGCCTTGAGCAAAAGGACGTGGTCCTAAAGGCAAGCCAAATCTGCCAAACGGACATGCCGGATGACTGGAGTGGGGCCTTTGCCCTCTCAGCGCCAGGAATCCTCCGTCCAAAGATGTAAGAAGATATGCGGCTCAGGTCGTATTACCGGTAACTTTTGCACTTGTGTCTAATCTTTCTTTCTTCCTTTGTTTTCAGGCCAAGGCCCGCTTCCCCGATTGATTCTGACCGGCGAGGCCCTTGCCGAAGAGGCCCCTGGATAAGTACGATCCGGATCCTGTCATTCATTGGCTGGATCTAAGGATGGGCCGGACTCCATCTTCCCGCCTCGGCAAGTCTCCGCCGGAACCAGCTGGTTCGTCTGATGATTTGACCATACTTGAGGTAGCTTTTCTGTTCGTTTTCTTATGCTCTTTTTGCTATTTCCATTCTGTAGACATTCCCTCAGAGAGCAACAACCAACAGGTCCATGAGCATGTGCCTCCCCTGCAAGCCGAGGTTGGGGATGAGTTCTTGGATAACCTCAT
Source organism: Lolium multiflorum (assembly GCA_030979885.1). Classification (NCBI taxonomy): domain Eukaryota; kingdom Viridiplantae; phylum Streptophyta; class Magnoliopsida; order Poales; family Poaceae; genus Lolium; species Lolium multiflorum. The sequence goes on from CM061747.1 coordinate 199,708,844, forward strand.
GGCCGAAGGCCAGAAGAGTGATCCCCAGCCGCCGACGCGGCCCCACCCATGCTCCCTCCGCAAACGTCCTCGGACTGAAGTCATAGGAGGGAAGCAGGTTGGCACCAAGCGCTACAAGAGGCGGATGCCGATGTCTTCCGGGTAAGTTCTTATTTCTCTTTGTACTCTCTTTGTTTCCACCGAGTTCTTCTCTGGTTGCTTTTTTCCAACTCGTTCTCTTTTTCCTTTCTTTCAGCCCTGCGCTTGAGCTTGGCTCCGCCGGCTCCGCCGGCTCCGCGAGGACTTCAACTCCTCCTCCTCACTCAAGTCCGGTACCATCTGGTGCCGGCAACACCTCTGCCTCCCCTTCGGGAGGCACTACAAGTTCGGGGCGCGCGGCCCCAACACCTCCAGATCACCGCGCGGAGGAGGACCTCACCTCCCCTCCAGAGACTCAAGATACCGGCGCCAGCAACATCGGCGCCGGCCGACTGATGCCGGGCGGCGGAACCTCTGGTTCCTCCTCCCGAAGAAGAAGAAGAAACAGCCAAGCTCTTCCCCCACGCCGGATACTTCCGCGCCGGTATTTCCTCCGAGGCCACGCGACACCGCCGCCCAGCCAAGGACCTTCCGTGGCCAAGAAACCGGCGCCGTCCGGACCCCAAGATCACCAAGTTCCTCAAGCCCGGGGCTTCCCGTGGCAAGGCTGTGGAGGGCGCGCCTCAGGCGGCTCAAGGGACGTGGTGCTGCACGTCGGCCCTGCTGCCCTCGCTGCACAGACACCCACCGGCCTCCTGGGCCGGATTGTTGATCTGAAGCGCGCGGGCAAGGACCTGGGGCACCTTCTCCCCTATGCCCAGAAGTGGAATGAGGCGGATATCTCCGCTTCAACCCGCGGCCTGGGGAAGGATCGCCTTCCGGCACCAGATCCCGCCGGCTCGGTCCACTGAAGAACATTTCACGCGGCTTAAACGCGCCATGAAAGAGTTCGACAGTGCCTGGTACGATGCTACCAACAATGTGGTGGTAAGTTTTACTAACTCTCTTTATAATTTCTGTTGATGCCGGTTTCTTTTCTTTCCGGATCTTGTCTATTCTCCCAGTCCCCGAGTTTTGTGGTGAGAGCGCAGCTCTTAGCACAAAACTTAACTTAAAACTTAGCGTAAAACCGGCACTGCTAGTCCCCGAGTTTCGGGTTAAGAACTTTGTTCTTAGCGCAAAACTCATCTTAAAAGCATGAAACCGGCATGCCAGTCCCCGAGTTTCGGGTTGAAACCTTGCTTCTTTCTTTCTCACAACCACCTTCCTTTGAACAGAGCACGCTGACGCCCGGAAGCAACTCTTTGAGGAGCTTCTGTGGGAGCATCGGGACCTTGCTGAGGCCCACAGCCACTGCCAAGGTTTGTTTTGTTTCTTTTTCCTCCGGCATCTTTTCACCGGAATGTTTCCTTCTTTGATATCTACGCATTCTTTTGTTTAACAGTTGTTCCGGAAGCTAGCCTCGAGGCCCTGAAGGCCCAGGTTACCAAGCTTCAAGGTACCATCCTTTCTTTTTCTGCTAACCATCCTTTCTATTGTTGCTTGCTAAGACTTTTCTTTCCGGTACTTAGGCGAGAAGGAGCAGCTCCTCAAGGAGCACAACGAGGCGCTGGAGGCCCAGAAGACCGCCTTGGGGGAGCTTAAGGAACAGGCTATACAAGCCGCGCTCCGGCATGAGCAAGCCTTGAGGACGCCCGGTGCTGAGGCCAGGCGGAGGTTGTGGAGGACTCCACGAACTCCAACACCGTTTTGACGGCAGAGCTAGATGAGGAGAGGAAGGCGCGGAAAGCAGCGGAGCGTCTCATTGAGACCATGACCACCGATCACCGGGAATACGATCGGTTGGTTATGAAGATAGATGCGCTTGCTCTCCGTAAGTTCCTGCCTTGCCCCTTTTTTCGCTTATAAGCTTTCTTCTTTTGAAAATGCATCTTTGTTCCTTGCTTTTTCCGACATACTTTCTTCCGGTATCTCATGCTTATGTTTATACTTTCTTCCTCAGAGCATTTCCCGGAATCTCAGGTCTATGCCGTGAAGAAGGTGAAGGAGGATCGGATTGCGCGGGAATTTCCCAATATGGACGCGCACTGGGATGGGTACGACTATCTTGTCGCCTCTCGCCGCGGGTCCAACACATGCGCTGCGTCGACCGGCTTCTTGCCGACCTGCCAACTGCCGCCATCCAAATCTTCAAGGTGTGTGGCCTGAGGAGGAGCTGCCGGAGAACATCACGCTCACGCCAACCGGCTCAAGGATGCCGGGCACCGGATCTCGCGAGTGGCAATGCTCCGCGGCTCGTGCTGGAGCCGACACGGCGCTGCGCTCCGCGTGCTCATGGTACCCTGCTCGGATCTGGATGCTCTCCAGGCGTACGCGCAGATGCTCCTACGGACACGGATCCGGCGCCGCCGCGAAGCGGCAGGACCGGGCATACCGGCTTGCTGAGTATGCCGAAGTCCGCACCTTCATCCCTCCTCCTCCTGGCGTCAAGGACTACCTCAGCGATGAGGAAGAAGAAGACGAGGGAGATGAAGATGAGGCCGCCGAGGACGTGCCGCCGGAAGCTCCCGGCCGGCGCTGCTCCCCGAAGATGCCGAGGCCGGTGCCGCTCCACCCGACGCCCGCCCTGATGACCTTTTATCAAATGTTTGCCTGTGATCTATCTTGGCCCTGCTTGCCTCAAAAACAATGTTTGTTAAATTCTGCCCCGGTATGCCGGGGCTTATGATGTAAAACCTTAAGTTTGCTTGTGGTTGCCGTACAACATTTTCTGCCGGTAAGTTATACCGGTAGCTAAGTATTTCTAAGTTTGCTTTAGCACATTTGCTTTTGGTTCTGCTTTTATCCTGCACTGCAAAGATTTCCCAATTGTTTCCGCATCCAATTTGATGCATACTTGGTTCTTTTGCCTTGGCTCTGCCTGCCTTCTCTGGGCGTTCTTTGGCGTATGAGCACAAGGTTCTTTCACCAAACAAGCATCTTCTTGAACTTAGAAATAACTTTGAAATTTTGCAAAAAACCGGTTTAACCGGGGTTAGTTAAATTTTCCGGATTGTTCTTTCCTGCTCTCTCTCTCCGCAGTTCATGTGCTTATCCCCTACCGGTTTATCTTGCTTGCCATGAAGCCGGTTTGCGGACAGCAGCAGAGTCGAAGACTCCGGTAGGGTTTAGCACACTACTAAACCGGAAAGAAAAAACGTTCAATAAGCAACCGGTAAACTGAAAAAATAGACAAGTTACATGCAACCTTATTGGGGTAGTCCCCGAGATTCATTCAAGGTTCCGGCATCTTTTATTCATAGCATATAAGGTACAAAAAGGAACTTCTTACACCACCACTTCAAGAGTAGAAAGGACGCAACAGAGCTACGTTCCATGGACGCTTGCTCTCCTCTCCGGACTTGTCCGCCTTTCCTTCTTCCACTCCTGTGCATCAATTAGGTAGTATGCATCATTGTGAAGCACCTTGCTTACAATGAAGGGACCTTCCCATGGTGGCAAGAGCTTATGCCGGCCTTCAGTGCGCTGCACTAGGCGAAGTACAAGATCTCCTTCCCGGAAAACTCTTGGATTAACTTTCCGGTCATGATAGCGTCTGAGGTTTTGCTGGTAAATGGCTGTTCTTGCCAAAGCCAGCTCTCTTGCTTCTTCTAGCAAGTCCACATCGTTTTCTCTGGCCTCTTTGACCTCTTGCTCAGTATAGAGCTGCACTCTTGGTGAATCATGGATGATGTCGGTTGGTATGACCGCTTCTGCTCCATAAACCATGAAGAACGGAGTGTATCCGGTAGACCGGTTTGGAGTTGTTCTTATACTCCACAGCACTGATGGTATCTCATCAAGCCAACACCCCGGTGATTTTTCCACTGCGTCAATGAGTCTGGGTTTGATACCGGAAAGTACCAAAGCATTCATTCTTTCCACTTGGCCGTTGCCTTGTGGGTGTGCCACCGAGCACAAATCCAACCGGATGTTCTTGTCTTCACAAAACCTTTTGAACTCACCTTGAGCAAAGTTGGTCAGTGATGATGCTGTGCGGGTATCCATACCGCAAAATGACATCTTTTAGGAACTTCACTGCTGTGTGCCCATCACATTTTGCGACAGGTTTCACTTCTACCCACTTGGTGAACTTATCCACCATAACCAAGATGTGGGTCATGCTGCTTCTTGCAGTTTTGAATGGGCCAACCATATCAAGGCACCAAACGGCAAACGGCCATGTTAATGGTATTGTCTTTAAACCGGACGCTGGGGTATGATTTTGCTTGGCGTACCTCTGGCACCCGTTGCATTTTCTTACCAAATCCTCAGCGTTCTCCAAAGCAGTGGGCCAGTAAAACCCATGCCGGAATACTTTTGCTACCAGCGCCCTTGATGAGGCATGGTGCCCACATTCTCCTTGGTGAATTTCCTCAAGCATTTCTTTCCCTTCTTCCGGTTCCACACATCTTTGAAGGACACCGGTAACGCTTCTCTTGTACACTTCACCATTGATGAACGTATATGCCTTGGACCTTCTTTGGATTCTCCTTGATTCATTTTCGTCAGCCGGCAAGGTGCCGTTGATCAGGAATTCCTTAATAGGTTTAACCCAGGACGGAGTCTCCCGAACCAGGAATACCGATGCGTCTATGTCCATGCTATCTACTAGCATTGTCTCCTCCGGTACGGGCGCGGCAGCGTTCGATCTTACCGGACAGTCCCCGAGCTTGCCGGAACAGTCCCCGGGTTTCCTTCGTCGATGTCCATTGGTACGATGTGTGACTCCGGTACGAAAATTGATTCCGACTCTGGACTCGGCTTGATTGACGGTACTCTCAGGTGTGCCAAGGCTATTCCGGGAGGAATTTCTTGTCGGGATGAGCCTATCTTGGACAAAGCATCCGCAGCTTCATTTTCTGCACGCGGTACATGGTGAAATTCACAGCCCTTCGAAGAAGCCGGCAATCTTTTGCACGTGAAACCGGTACGAGGCCATGTTGGCATCTTTTGCATCCCAATCTCCGGAACACTGCTGCACCACAAGGTCTGAATCTCCATAGCAAATGATCCGGTGTGCACCGATTTCTTTTGCGACCTTAAGCCCATGGATCAAGGCCTCATATTCAGCGACATTGTTTGATGCCCTGAAATGCACTTGTAAAACATACCGGAGATGATCTCCCTTTGGTGAGGTTAGCACCACACCGGCACCTAGACCCTCCTTGAGCTTGGATCCATCAAAGTGCATCTTCCAGTATTCCAGTCTCTGATCCGGGGGCTTGTATTGCATTTCCGCCCAATCAACCAAAAAATCAGCTAAAGCTTGCGACTTGATGGCGTCTCTTCTTTCGTACACCGGAACATACGGTGATATCTGTATTGCCCATTTAGCAATCCTGCCGCTGGCGTCCTTGTTGCACATGATATCGGAGATGGGCGCTTCACTCACCACCTTCATAGGATGTTCCTCGAAGTAATGCTTGAGTTTTGTGGCGGCCATAAACACGCCATAGGTCATTTTCTGGAAGTGCGGGTAGTTTTGCTTTGAGAGGGAGAGCACCTCGCTCAGGTAGTATACCGGCCTCTGGACGGTTTTTCCTTCCTCTTCTCTTTCCACTACAACCACAACACTCACGACCCGGTTGGTTGCTGCTATGTAAACAACATCGGCTCTCTTTCCAACGGCGAAGCCAATATTGGCGCGTAGCTAACATCGTTTTCAGCTCCTTGAATGCTGCGTCTGCCTGAGGGGTCCAGACGAACTTATCGGATTTTCTCATTAAGGCATACAACGGCAAGGCCTTTTCTCCTAACCTGCTTATGAACCGGCTTAGCGATGCTAAGCTTCCGGTAAACTTTTGTATGTCCTTCAAATCCTGCGGTATTGTCATTCTCTCAATTGCCCTAATCTTAACCGGATTGACCTCAATGCCTCGGCTTGAGACGAGGAAACCCAGCAGCTTGCCGGCAGGGACACCGAAGGTACATTTTGCCGGATTGAGTTTCATCCGGAACCTTCTTAGGTTATCAAACGTTTGCCGGATATCATCGATTAGGGTATCTTTTACCTTAGTTTTTATCACGATGTCATCCACATACACCTGCACATTCTTTCCGATTTGATCAAACAAGCATTTTTGCATACAGCGCTGGTACGTTGCACCAGCGTTGCGCAAACCAAAAGGCATAGTGATATAGCAGTAAGCCCCGTGCGGGGTAATGAACGCAGTTTTTATTTGATCTTCCTTTTTCAAGGGGATTTGGTGGAAACCGGAGTACGCATCCAGGAAAGACAACAACTCACACCCAGCAGTGGAATCAATCACTTGATCGATCCGCGGTAAAGGGAAAGGGTCTCTTGGGCAAGCCTTGTTGAGGTTGGTGTAGTCGATGCACATGCGCCACACCTTCGGAGCTTTTGCCTCCAGGTTCTCATCTTTTTTCTTTTCAACCATCACCGGATTGGCCAGCCACTCAGTATGCGTGACCTCCACGATGAAGCCGGCAACCAGCATCTTTGTCACCTCTTCTCCAATGATCTTCCTCCTATCTTCAGCGAACCGGCGCAATGGTTGTCGCACCGGCTTGGCATCTTTCCGAACGTTTAGAGAGTGCTCAGCCAGCTCCCTCGGAACACCTACCAAGTCATCAGACCAGGCAAAGATATTCCGATTCTCACGGAGGAAGCCGACGAGCGCGCTTTCCTATGCCTCACTGAGGCCGGCACCGATACGAACGGTACGCTCAGGGAAAGCCGGGTCCAGCACGATGTCCTTTGTTTCCTTTGTCGGTTTAAACGCCGGAGCGCTCAGACTTGCACTCATTGCCGCTAAGCTCAACTGTGAGGACTGAGCCAGCGCAACTGCGGTTTGCATTCTTATTTTTTCCTCCGCGATCACCAGCGATTCCGCTAGGTTCGATCCGGCAGACGCTGTTTCCAGCGAGATCTTGTAGTTTCCCACCACAGTTAGAGGTCCACGAGGTGCCGGCATCTTCATCTTGAGATACGCCGTGTGGGTCGAGGCCATGAAGGCCGCCAGCGCCGGTCTCCCCAGCAAAGCATGGTACGGACTATCTAAGTCCACCACCTCAAACTCCAGGTTCTCAACCCGGCAATTGTCACGTCCTCCAAACGACACATCCACCCGGACTTTTCCAACCGGTGCGCAGGACAAACCCGGAACGATTCCATGGAAAGTCGTGTGCGTTGGCTGAAGCATGTTTTCTGTTATGCCCAGCGTATGCATGGTATGCTTGTACATGATGTTGATGCTGCTGCCATTGTCTATCAGCACCTTGCTGAACTTCACTCGAGTTTGCGGCCCTTTCATGATTGGGTCCACAACAAGAGCATATCCACCCGGATTCGGCATGATCTTAGGGTGATCCTTAGATGACCAGGTAATTTCCTGATTGGACCACATCATGTACTTGGGAACTGCCGGCATCACAGCATTGACCTCCATGGAGCGGCGGTGTACACTTTGCCTGTCTGTTGGCTCAGTGACAAAGACAACACAGCACAAATGTGGGTCTTCGTAAACATTCCGGCCTAAAGGTGCCGGTGGAGGTGGTTGGTTATCATCTTGTTCCACCCGGTTAACTTGCTGGTACTGCTGCCGGTTTGGCGGCACCGGTAAGGCGTTTGCCCCGGTAAGTGGGGGTGGCGGCGGTAGCTGTTGCTGCCGCGGCATGTCTTGTGGTGGCTGTGCATCTTTTACCGTTCCCTTTTGCATCAAGTACTTGGTCCAGGTACAATCCTTCGTCAATGGTTTGACGGGTGTGCCGGATTCGGTGTGTGCCACCGGCATGGTTGGTCCATGGCAGCTTCCATGGTGTATTTTGCGGGTTCTTGCCAGTTTTTTTCGGACCCAGGGTTTCTTTTCCACCCATTGTTTCTTTGGACCCGCCCACGGCTGCGATCCGTTCTTTGTCTCTGACGTCGCTGGCCTCGAGTTTTCCTGCACAGCAGCAACTTGTTGCGGACCATACCTTCGATCCGGAAAATCTCTCTTCTTTTGTTATTCCGGTTATCCCGGTGTTGCTCTTGGCGTAGCTGTTCCGGTTCAGGTTGCACTGCCGGCTGCGTTGGGTCTCCCAACGCATAGCTATCCGCCACACGTATCATCTCTGCCAACGTTGTCGGCATGTTCCGCTGCAGCTTTTGCCACAACGGCGAACCTCTTCTGCACCCACTGCTAAACCAAGCAATGGCCTGTGCCTCGATTACCCCTTCACAGGAGTTCCTTGTGGTGTTCCACCGGGCCAGATAATCCCGGTCTGTTTCGTTCGGGCGCGCACAGAGCAAGTTGCTGCGGCCTGTTTGGCCTTTGATAGGTGCTGCTGAAATTGCTCACAAAAGCCTCCTCAAAATCCAGCCAGCCATTTATGCTTCCTGCCGGCAAGTTGTTTAGCCAGATTCTTGCCGGTCCAACCAAAAACGATGGTATGATCCTCACGGCCCAACGCCGGTTTCCTCCTCCTGCTACGGTTCCTCCACCGCCTGCGACGTATACCGCGGTCACGTAATCCGCGAGCCAATCTTCCGGCTTCGTAGTGCCATCGTATGTTTTTGTGTCACGGGGCAACGTAAAGTTGCGAACTGGTGGTTTTTCTCTCATGATTCTTGGGCCAAAGCACTTTGGACCTGGAGGACCTTCCTCCTCGATCATTTCTGACAAGTACACTCTATCCAGACGGTGCCTCGCATCCCGTTCCGGTAAGTATCTCTCTCCCAAGCGTTCTCCCAACGGGTTCCGGTATGCTGCCGGTCTTGTAGAATCGGCTCATAACATTCCGGTACCGCGGCCCTTGCCTCCGGTACCTTGGGGGATTTATTTCCTCCTCATCGTGCGCTGCCCTTGCAGCCGATAATTTTGCCCGGTCTCGTATCTACCGGCATGATTGTTTCCGGCATAGCCTCTGGCGTAGCCTCGGTCTGCCCCTTGGCTTTTTCTACCGGCATCATGTTGCCCGGCTTGTTGCTTTCCGGCAAGAACCGGATCGTACACAGTCATCTGCTGCGCATTCACTTCTCTTTCTCTTCTTCTGTCCGGATGGGGGGACGAAGCCTGCCCATGGGACTTGCTACCGGCATTCTTTGTTGAACGCGCGGATTTTGAGGCCGCTGCCTTGTTCAGCTTAGCCAGCTGCTCAGCGTTCTGCTGCTCAATGGTTTCCAGCAGCTCTCTAACACGCTCTTGCTGTTTTGCCAAAGCATCTCCGGAAAGCGACTCGCATAGCTCTACGGCAGCTTTAGCAGCTTTTATAGTTTTATCCGGGCTACTGTACTTAGGTTTTTCCACAATGCTAACAGACGCAGAGGCACTCTTGCCGGTAAGAATCTCCTTACGCAGATCTTGATCTAGGTTGCGAGCTTTTAGCCGGTTTTCTGGAATCCTAGCAGCATGCGCGCTAACAGAAGCAAAGCCATGGGCAGCGTTGTACTCACGTAGGGTTAGGTTCAGCTCGCGCTGCGCCGGATGATATCCTTGCCGCTCTCGAGCACCTTCTGGCGCTGCGCCTCCAGCTCCGCCGAGCCACCGCCGATCGACGTTCTGTGCGATGGGGGTGGCGAGGAAGTTCATCGCCGCCTGGAGCGGTGTCTCTGGTGGCGCGGATGATGCTCCCGCTGCGCCTGCGTCGCGCTCCAGCGGTGGCTTAGCCGCACGGGTCGAAACCGCGCGACCGGCACCTTCAGCCGCAACCTCCTTTCCTGCACCAGCCACACCGGTCATCATTACCTCGACGCTGCCGGCGGCGCGGCCAGCACAGAGCCATCTTGGCGGGTCCGGTGCCACCAGCACCGGCGAGAGGCGCTGGCGCACAGGGACGGTGCCGAAGTAGACGCGGTGGCTGCCAAACTCGATGATGCGGCCGTTCTTGGGGAAGACGCCGCCGTTGGCGAAGCAGCCTGCGTTGTCGTTGATGAAGTCCATGGCGTAGATGCGCTGCACCAACGCGGACACCGTACGCTCACCGGAGATCTCGAGGACGCCCGCCCGAATGTGAACTCCATCAAGCGCCACTTCATGCCCCACGGTGGGCGCCAACTGTCGTCGTGGTGAACGACAGATGCCATAGGATGGCTTAGATTGGGGCCGAATGGACGCAAGAGGATTCGGGGGAGGGTTTGTGATCAGATGGTGGTTTCCTCAAGAACTTGGCCAGGGCCAGAGGTTGAAGAAGAAAGACACAAGGAAGAACTCGCTCTAGATCACCATGTTCATTGATTCACACAAGTTACAAGTTACATTTTTCTCTATCTCTGTGGTCTCGCGTATGTAGGAGGCTACCCCCTCTCCTTATATAGGGGAGAGGGTGGCTTACACTGGAAGAAACCCTAATGGCATCTTTGACTAGACAAACTACTTTACAAAGCTACTTTAATCATAGATGACACCGGAGTCCTCTTTAATCAGGGGCGCTGACGTCCTCCGGCTTCTTTGACCGTCATCCTTCTCTTTATCGTCAGCCCTTCGTCTAAAGTTACTTTGCTTAGCTCATCTTTGTCTTCTAGCTCTGGAGAGAATCTTTGACCAGCTTTGCCGACATGCCCTTCCTTCCGGTGGCCCGGTCCTATCCGTTCCGGTTCCATGAGGATACCGAGCCTGAGCCGGGAGGTACTGCTCTTTTACCGAAACTGTCCCGATCCTTTTTGTGTCATATTACTGTTCGCGTGGTTTGCACGAACCTGGTTCTTGATTGATTTGATCCCCTACCTTGTTCTTGTAGACGTACTTGATTCTACGGTTCGTACGGTCAGATTCTAGTTTAATTTCGACTAATCTGCCATGTAGTTGGCTTGATTTGTCATATAATTAATTTATGTGTTCATACTTAGTGGACTTGCAATTGTTGTGGCTTATGTTCATTGCTGTTCATAGGGTTTTCTCATGATTTAGTATGATTTCTTCTGCCATTTACTTGTTCTACACATTTAATTTTAGGGTTTCTAAGGTTTGCTTATGATAGTGCAGTATTTATTCGATCTTTCATTAAGCACCTGATTATTATGTACTTTATAATTCACAGGAATATTCTGATGACATGGACGACAACAAGGAGCGCAGGGACCAGAAGAGCCGCTACGTTCTGAAGCGGCTGAAGGGTGGTGAAATTCATTTCCGCATGCGCGGGGAGCTATTTTGCCCATTCTATGGCAAAATCCTCCAGAAGGACATCCGCAGCCTGATCCAGCATGCGATGGGTGTAGGCCTAAGTACATCGGGGAAGCACCGCCCTGCAACCAAGGCCAAGCATGCAGCATATGGCCTCTTCCTCCAGAATTACGTCTTGCCTGGCTTGTTCCCAGTCAACGCCCCTGCTGCTGGCCCTCATGCTCCTGGTCCTGTTTAAAGTTCATATGTGTAATCTTATTCCCTTTGGAAGTTCAGTATTAAACTCTACTAGTACAACCGTGGTGGTCTTGTGATGGTAGTACTCTTTTGATGCATTTGTGATGTAGTAGTACGAAGTACTAGTATTTTTTTTGAAATGGTATAGTACTATCTAAGAAAAGTACTCCCTTCGATTCACATTCATTTTACACCAAGAAATATGGATCGGAGTGAGGGAGTAAATTAAACATGGCATCTCGTGCATGAAGCTTGACATATCGATCAGGTTGGCTAGAATGGCAATACAATGCTGCTCATTAGGCAAATGCATGCCATGTAAAGAAGTCTATACTGACATAAAAAAAGACTACATTGGGGATTAGAGTCAATTGGGGCATCTACAATACAGAAAATCTTGCTTGTAGCTGATTTTGGCTAAGAGGGTTTTACTCACATTACACGTGCCACTTTCCTTGTCTGCAAAACAAGTTCCAATAAAGGAAGAGGAAAGAAAAGGACATTGTGGGCGAGATTGAACACCTTTTTTATGTGTTAAGCTGAGGCCTCGTTTAGCTGAGGATTTCGACTTAGGCCTAACAGCTCAGCACACCCACAAATAAATCTCCTTGCGCGCACCACTGTCAGCAAAAATAACAAAATTAGCACGCAAGATTAAGAACGAAGTGAATTTAATTAACTTGGTTAGCTTTTCAAGCAATATATTCAGAGAAAGAGCACACATGTTCGGCTCGAAATAATCGTAAGAGAAGAACAATAAATCTAAGGCACCCCACTTCATCGGAAGAAGGGGCGCGACAACGCATGGATTCATACCTTGAGTCGACGCTGGCTCGTAGAAGGGCGGCCGCGCCTCGAGGATGCCGGCGACGTCTCCACCTCGGTATCACATGTGACTGCTTCTCGACGGGCGGTGCGCCGCGCCATGTAGAAGATCTATCAAAAGAGGAGAGCCCGATGACGCTACCGACGCCTCAACCTTGATAGCACCGGCCTGTTGCTCCGCACCGAGATGCGCCACATGCAAGATTTAGCGGATGCGCCAATTTCAGAGATATGTCATGATCGTTGTAACAAATTTCACCGTGATGATGATTTGATCCTGCACTCGGCCTTGAACACAAGTACTAGTACAGTCTCACAATTTTTTATCATTATACTTTGCGAGATTTAGCGGATGCGCCAATTTTAGAGATATGTCATGATCGTTGTAACAAATTTCAACGTGATGATGATTTGATCCTGCACTCGGCCTTGAACATAAGTACTAGTACATTCTCACAATTTTTTATCATTATACTTTGCGAGATTTAGCGGATGCGCCAAATTCAGAGATAGATCATGATCATGGTAACACACTTTTCAATGTAATTATGATTTGATGTTGCACTCGACCTTGAACATAAGTCCTAGTACGGTCTCACAATTTTTTTATCATTATACTTTGCAAGTTTTAGCGGATGCGCCCATTTTCAGAGGTAGATCATGATCATGGTAACAAATTTTAAACGTGATGATGATTTGATGTTGCACTCGACCTTGAACAGAAGTACTACTACTGTCTCACAATTTCTTTATCATTATACTTTGCCAGATTTAGCGGATGCGCCAAATTTAGAGATAGATCATGATCATGGTAACAAATTTTCAACGTGATGATGATTTGATGTTGCACTCGGGCTTGAACATAAGTACTAGTACGGTCACTCAAAATTTTAGCATTATACTTTGCAACGGATGCACCAATTTCAGGTGCATGTCACCAGATCTGTGTCCGATGATGATCATGGTAGTAACCGATGTTCAACTTGATGATGATTTGATTTTACAGTCGGCCTTGAACAGAGGTACTAGTACGGTCTCACAATTTTTTATCATTATACTTGGACCTTAGCGAAATTCAAAATCTCATAGCGGCAAAACTTCCCGCCCACAAAATACAAAAATTTCACACGCTTCCAAATTCCGATTCTACCCCTGTGGAGATGACAGCAAAGTCGGTTGGTGGGGGGTCTGGCCGTCATTTTTTGGATCACCACCTCCCTAGCCCGGATACCCTCCCAAAAATTTCATTTCCCTCAGTCTCTCATCTGAGACCACCCACCGGAACTTCTCAAGTCCCTCTCTCTACCACCTCCGCGACCACCGCACCGGAACATCCCCGCCGGACTTCCCTGGCCTACCCGAGCCCTCGCGATCCTCGTCATCCGGCTGCCTGCCGGAGCCGCTTCATCGACGCCGTCATCAACCGGACCGGATCATCCCCGCCGAACCTCGAAACCATATGCTCATCCAGCAGTCTACCGCAGTCGCTTCAGCTGCGGTATCATCCACCCCACCGGAGCCGCTTCGCCGGATCCGTCGTCCACCGCATCGGATCTTGCTCACCGACACCGCTGTGCATGAACCGGATCTGCTTCACCCGCGCCGTGCATGATCTAAACTCTTCTACTGTCGCTTTTCTATTGCTTGCCTGCAAGTTCTTGTTTAATCTTGGGGAACCTGTTTGTGCTAACGACGCGCCGTTACGTTTTTGCAGATGAGATGAGTAATCATGAAGTGTAATGGCCGTCTCTCCAACCCCAAGTAGAACATGTAGCGTACTTCATCACCGGATCTATCAACCCCAGGAAGATCTGCTGTGACTCCCACAGAGTGCTTCTCCTAATGTAAGTCCCTTGTTTTAGCGCCATGTTCTGGGTTCAGATGCTTGTTTGTCTGAAGCTCTTTTAGTTCATTCCTAGCTATGACCGTAACACGTTGCTATTTTCTACTTCATTGCTAACTTTAAGCGATTGAACATTTTGGTTTGCATTCCCTGCTCTGTAGATGTAGCCATCATAACTTCTATCTTGCTCAGTCGTTGTTACAAAAATTATAGGAATTATAGTAACATCCTGCTATTATTTAGTTCACGGCCAATTTTAAGTAATTGCACATGTTGGTTCGCATTCCCTGCTCTATAGCTTTTGGCATCGTAACTTCTATATTTGGTTTACATTCCCTGCTCTGTAGATCTAGCCATCATAACTTTATCTTACTCAGTCGTTGTTACAAAAATTATGGCCTGCTACTATGTTGTTTGTGCCAATTTTTTACTCCATGAACATGTTGGCTTGCATTCCCTGTACTACAGGTGATGCCATTGTTTTGTATCTAGTTCATTGTAAGCTAACAAAGTAAGGACTTAGTTTGGCATGCTATCACTCTGCTATCTAGCCTGTAGTACAAATAAACTTGTCATACTACTAGATAATAATTTTGCGTGCCATCTTGTTCTTCAAAAGCTGCATTATTGACTTGTTTCTCTGACTTGGCATGATGCTCACATATGGAAAGCTGAACATATTGGTTTGCATTCCCTCTTATACAAGTTCACAGGTGATCCCACTATATTCTGTATCTGGTCCATCCTAAGCTCCAGCATTAACTATCCTCTATGTGTTGCTCATTACAAGTTTATATCCCGAAACATCTTGATTTGCATCCCCTTCACTATAAGTTCAGGAGTATTATTTAGTTCACGGCCAAAATTAAGTAATTGCACTTGGCACATGTTGGTTCACATTCCCTCCTCTTTAGCTTTTGCCATCGTAACTTCTATTTTTGGTTTACATTCCCTGCTCTGTAGATGTAGCCATCATAACTTCATCTTGCTCAGTCGTTGTTACAAAATTTATAGCCTGCTACTATGTTGTTCATGCCAATTTTGTACTCCCTGAACATGTTGGTTTGCATGGGACTCGACAGTAGTAAGTCTGCTGTTTCATTCTAACATGCTCTGTTATATTGGCTGTTGGTATGCGGCATGCACTCTTTGTTTGCTTATTGTGCGCATTACAATGATCTTGTTATAACGACGAAATGATGAGTTCCAAATTCTTTGGCAAACAATATTGCAGTGTCTTTGCGTTTCCATTGTTGCTGTCTTAACTTGTAATGTCTTTGTTTCAGATATAGGTGATGCATGGACAACTTAAAAGATTGCCGGATCGCTTCATTGTATTGCTAGGTTTAATTACCATTCAATTTCTCTGGGTTCTGTAATATTTTTTCAAAGCCTTGCAGCTGATGTAATATTTAGTTAGTTTTTATAGTTCTTTCGCGCATTTTTTTCTTTGGTGCTTGTGGTAAGTGAGGCTATCCGACAGAAATCAATGCTGCGTAAATATTCTCAGTATCTAAATCACGAATTCCCATCCCTTAAACGGCCCAATTAAGCGAAATCACATATGTGCCGGCCGCAAAATCCTAAAGCGCCTATTACGCCGGCATATAAACAGCAACTAAACGGGCTGGCCCACTTACTTATTGGGCCAGCCCACTTGATTTATCGTGGACCCCACACTCTAAGTGGGCCGGCCCACTTGCTTTAAGGTGGACCCCACCCACTACGGGCCGGCCCACTAACTAGTTGGGCCAGCCCAATTGCTTTTGTGGTGGACCCCACATACTAAATGGGCCGGCCCTTTAAGACGAAAGTGGGACCCACCGTGTTTTTGGCCCGCCCACTCTCTTGTTGGGCCGCCACTTGCTATATGGTGGACCCCACGTACTAAACGGGCCGGCCTTTTAAGAGGAAAGTGGGACCCACTGTGTTTTTGGCGCCCGCTAGCGTGTTGGGCCGCCCACTTGCTATATGGTGGACCCACGTACTAAATGGGTCGGCCCTTTAACAGAAAGTGGGACCCACTGTGTTTTGGCCCGCCCACTATCTTGTTGGGCCTACCACTTGCTATATGGTGGACCCACATACTAAATGGGCCGGCCCTTTAACTCGGAAAGTGGGACCCACTGTGTTTTTGGCCCTACCCACTATCTTGTTGGGCGGCCACTTGCTATATGGTGGACCCACATACTAAATGGGCCAGCCCTTTAACTGGAAAGTGGGACCCACCGTGTTTTTGGCCCGGCCCACTATCTTGTTGGGCCGGCCACTTGCTATATGGTGGACCCCACATACTAAATGGGCGGCCCTTTAACAGAAAGTGGGACCCACTGTGCTTTTGGCCGGCCCACGGCTTGTTGGGCCACCAGTTGATCTAATGTGGACCCCACGTACTAAATGGGCACCCGATAGCAGAAAGTGGGAACCACATGCTAATTAGGCCGCCCAATAATTTTTGGGCCGGCCCACTTGCTTTAAGGCGGGCCCCACTTGTTAAATGGGCTGGCCCGATAACAGGAAAGTGGGTCCCACATGTCTTGTGGGCCGGCCCTTTTGCCTGTTGACCGGTCAAACGAGTGCATTCGGCCCGGCCCACATGCTTAGTGGGCCGGCCCATTAAAGTTTTGACCAGTCAACTTTAGAGGTTAGGCCCGGCCCACGTAACTAATGAACCAGCCCAGCTATATAGTTGACCGGTCAAACTAAGTCAGCTGGCCCGGCCCGTAAACTTAATGGGCCGGCCCGCTTAAGACGTGGCAGGCCTCGTGTGGGCCTACCATCTACCACGGGGTTTCAGCCGGTTAACGCCGTTAATTGCGTTAACGGCGTCTGCCACGTGTCGTTTGCATGACGTCGGCAACGGGCTCCCGGAAACACTTGGGCAACGGTCCTATTTTCCGTGGCGAAGGGCGCCCAAGCGCGACGGACCGAAAAAATCGTCGTAGGACTTTGCCTGACGCAGTTTCACAACGGAACCCATATCGTCGGGTTAGGCCCATAGGCGACGAAAAATACCCCTTAGCGGACGATTTTGAGACGTTGTCTATCGAACTTTTCTTGTAGTGAACCCGAAGGTGGACTTTTTAGGCATAGATGCATGCTGGATAGCGGTCTATGTACTTTGTCGTAATGCCCAATTAAATCTCACAATATTCATCATATCATGTATGTGCATTGTTATGCCCTCTCTATTTGTCAATTGCCCGACTGTAATTTGTTCACCCAACATGCTATTTATCTTATGGGAGAGACACCTCTAGTGAACTGTGGACCCCGGTCCATTCTTTTACATCGAATACAATCTACTGCAATACTTGTTTTACTGTTCTTCGCAAACAATCATCATCCACACTATACATCTAATCCTTTGTTACAGCAAGCGGTGAGATTGACAACCTCACCGTTTCGTTGGGGCAAAGTACTTTGGTTGTGTTGTGCAGGTTCCACGTTGGCGCCGAATCTCTGGGTGTTGCGCCGCACTACATCCCGCCGCCATCAACCTTCAACGTGCTTCTTGACTCCTACTGGTTCGATTAAACCTTGGTTTCTTACTGAGGGAAACTTGCCGCTGTGCGCATCACACCTTCCTCTTGGGGTTCCCAACGGACGTGTCTACTACACGCATCATAGATTATGAAGTTAATTATTACTATGATAGTATTGATGTGATCTATTCCTCCTTCATAGTGTGATGGTGACAGTGTGCATGCTATGTTAGTACTTGGTGTAATTGCAATGATCTATCATGCACTCTAAGGTTATTTAAATATGAATATCGAATGTTGTGGAGCTTGTTAACTCCGGCATTGAGGTGCTCTTGTAGCCCTACGCAATTAGTGGTGTTCATCATCCAACAAGAGAGTGTAGAGTGGTTTTATTATGTGATCAATGTTGAGAGTGTCCACTAGTGAAAGTATGATCCCTAGGCCTTGCTTCTAAGCATCGAAACTCCGTTTACTTACTGTTCTGTTGCATGTTTACTCGCTGCCATATTTTATTCATATTGTTATTACCACTCATATACATCCATACTACTTGTATTTCACCATCTCTTCGCCGAACTAGTGCACCTATACATCTGACAAGTGTATTAGGTGTGTTGGGGACACAAGAGACTTATTGTATCGTGATTGCAGGGTTTCTTGAGAGGGATATCTTTGACCTCTTCCTCCCTGAGTTCGATAAACCTTGGGTGATCCACTTAAGGGAAACTTGCTGATGTTCTACAAACCTCTGCTCTTGGAGGCCCAACACTGTCTACAAGAATAGAAGCACCCGTAGACATCACCCAACTGTAATTTGTTCACCCAACATGTTATTTATCTTATTGGAGAGACACCACTAGTGAAATGTGGACCCCGGTCCATTCTTTTACATCTGAAATACAACCTACTGCAATAATTGTTCTCTGTTGTTTTTTGCAAGCAAACATCATTCTCCACACCATACGTTTAATCCTTTGTTTACAGCAAGCCAGTGAGATTGAAAACCTCACCAAGTTGGGGCAAAGTATCTCGATTGTGTGTGTGCAGTTCCACGTTGGCGCCGGAATCCCCGGTGTTGATCCGCACTACATTCCTTCACCAACAACCTTCACGTGGCCTTCATCTCCTACTGGTTCGATAACCTTGGTTTCTTACTGAGGGAAAACTCGCTGCTATACGCATCATACCTTCCTCTTGGGGTTCCCAACGGACGTGTGCTTTACCGTCACAAGGAGCTACTTCCTAACACCGTAGCATGACCCGTCACGCGTAAGCAGCAGACTTTTTCTGGCGCCGTTGCCGGGGAGATCAAGACACGCTGCAAGGGGAGTCTCTCACATCCAATCTCTTTACTTTGTTTATTGTCTTGCTTTATTTTATTTTCTGTCTTGTTTGCTTTCTTTATATCAAAAACACAAAAAACTTAGTTACTTGCATTTACTTTATTTATCAGTTTACCTTTGTTTATTTCATCATGCTTCTCCCTAAGTTCACTTTGAAAGATATATCAGTAGGGCGTGGGTCTATCATTGGAAGAGATAATATAGAAGAATTTTTCACTCATGTTAGTAAGGTTAAAGATTTTGAAGATAGATCCTTGGTGGAACTTGCTCCTAATTATGAAATTGCTACTGCCTCTTTAGTGCACATGTTGGAAGCTAGATTTGTTAATCTTAATCCTATAATGCAACATATGTTTCTTACACTCTGTGATATGGAAGAAGGAGAGAAGAAAGATTTTGTTTTAGAAACCCTTCTTAAAGAATTTGGTGATGTAGCTAGAGAAGCTAGAAAAGTCTTTATTCAACATAAGATGCTTGGCTTTTATACCAATTTTGCAAATACCCTTGAAAAGATGGAAAAAGATAGGCTAAAGTACACTAATGAAGCCAATTGTGAGGGGGAGACTAAAGTACCAATACCTTATAAGCTCATAGGAATGCATGAGGCACTAGAAAAGAATTTTGATTGGATTGTTCCTGAAAATTTATTTGAGGAGGATAGTAAGCCTAAAAGTAATGAAAGAGGAGCTTCTGAAACTTACATAGATAAGATACAATGCATTGTTGAGAAAACACCCAACTCCTCTGTTAATGTTTCTTCTCTTGATGTTACTTGATTTACACTTTCTGCGCCTAGCTGAAAGGCGTTAAAGAAAATCGCTTATGGGAGACAACCCATTATTTTATTTCTGCAATTTTTGTTTTATATTTGAGTCAAGGTGCTTGTTACTACTGTAGCAATACCTTTGTATCTTTACTTTATTGCATTGTTGTGCCAAGTAAAGTCTTTGATAGAAGGTTGATACTAGATTTGGATTTCTGCGCAGAAACAGATTTTTAGCTGTCACGAATTTGAGCTGTTCTCTCTGTAGGAGAATCTAAAAATTCTTTAAAAATTCATGAGTAATCCTCAGATATGTACGCAACTTTCATTCAATTTGAGCTTCTTCATCTGAGCATGTTAAGTGCCTCGAAAAATTCTTCTTTACGGACTGTTCTGTTTTGACAGATTCTGCCTTTTATTTCACATTGCCTCTTTTACTGTGTTTGAGTGGATTTCTTTGCTCCATTAAATTTCAGTAGCCTTGGGTAATGTCCAGAAGTGTTGGGAATGATTGTGTCCTTGCTGAACATGTGAATTTTTGATTATGCATTAACCCTCTAATGAGATTGTTTTGAGTCTGGTGTGAAGGAAGTTTTCAAGGATCAAGAGAGGATGATGATATAATATGATCAAGAAGAGTGAAAAGTCTAAGCTTGGGGATGCTCCCGTGGTTCATCCCTGCATATTTCAAGAAGACTCAAGCATCTAAGCTTGGGGATGCCTTGGGCATCCCCTTCTTCATCAACAACTTATCATGTCACCTCTAGTGAAACTATATTTTTATCCGTCACATCTTATGTGCTTTATTGGAGCGTCTGTGTGCTTTTATTTTTGTTTGTGTTTGAATAAATTCGGATCCTAGCATTCCTTGTGTGGGAGAAAGACACGCTCCGCTTTTTCATATTGAACACTGGTGTTCTTAGTTTTACTTTTAATGTTCATGGCGAAAGTTGAAAGCCGCTTCATTTATTGCTATTTGGTTGGAAACAGAAAATGCTTCATGTGGTAATTGATATATTGTCTTGAATAATTTGATACTTGGCAATTGTTTTGAGCTCTCAAGTAGATCATGTTTAAGCTCTTGCATCATGTGGTTTAAACCTATTAGTGGAGAACTACCATAGAGCTTGTTGAAATTTGGTTTGCATGATTGGTCTCTCTAAAGTCTAGATATTTTCTGGTAAAAGTGTTTGAGCAACAAGGAAGACAGTGTAGAGTCTTATAATGCTTGTAATATGTTCTTACGTAAGTTTTGCTGTACCGGTTCATACTTGTGTTTGCTTCAAACAACCTTGCTAGCCAAAGCCTTGTACTGAGAGGGAATGCTTCTCGTGCATCCAAAACCTTGAGCCAAAACCTATGCCATTTGTGTCCACCATAACTACCTACTATGTGGTATTTTTCTGCCATTCCAAAGTAAATTGCTTGTGTGCTACCTTTAAAAAATTCATTCCTTGTCTTTGCAATACATAGCTCATGGGAAAGTAGCCTAAAAAACTATTGTAGTAAAGAATATGTCGCTTATGTATCTTAGTTCTTATAAGTTGCTTGTTGAGCGGTAACCATGTTTCTGGGGACGCCATCAACCTATCACACCTTTGTTGAATATCATGTGAGTTGCTATGCATGTTCGTCTTGTCTGAAGTAAGGGAGATTTGCCATGAGTTAAATGGTTTGAGTATGCATATGGTTAGAGAAGAACATTGGGCCGCCAACCAAAGCCATGTATCATGGTGGAAGTTTTAGCTTGGACATTAATCCTCAAATCTCTTATGAGAATATTATCTGTTGTTGAATGCTTAAAGCATAAAAGAGGAGTCCATTATCTGTTTTCTATGTTGTCCCGGTATGGATGTCCTCAAGTTGAGATCTATCAAAATTGAGAGATCAAATGCGATCTATCTCCTTGGACCTTTGTACAGGTGGCATAGAGGTACCCCTTTGTGACACTTGGTTGAAACATATGTAATGCAATGATAATCCATGGAAATCCGAGCTAATTAGGACAAGGAGCGGGCACTATTAGTATTCGATGCATGAGGCTTGCAACTTATAGGAGGTTTTATGCATAACACATATGAATTATTACTACCGTTGACAAAATTATTTCCATGTTTTCAAAATAAAAAGCTCTAGCACATGAGTAATCCCTGCTTCCCTCTGCGAAGGGCCTTTCTTTTACTTTATGTTGAGTCAGTTTACCTACTTCTTTCTATCTTAGAAGCAAACACTTGTGTCAACTGTGTGCATTGATTCTTACATACTTGCTTATTTGCACTCATCATATTACTTTGTGTTGACAATTATCCATGAGATATACATGTTGAAAGTTGAAAGCAACTGCTGAAACTTAAATCTTCCTTTGTGTTGCTTCAAAACCTTCTATTAAGAATCTATTGCTTTATGAGTTAACTCTTATGCAAGACTTGTTGATGCTTGTCTTGAAGGTACTATTCATGAAAAGTCTTTGCTATATGATTCAGTTGTTTAGTCATTATCTATTTGTTAATAAACTATAGACCATTGCTTTGAATCACTTCATTCATCTCATATGCTTTACAATAGTATTGATCAAGATTATGATGGTAGCATGTCACTTCAGAAATTATCCTTTTTATCGTTTACCTACTCGAGGGCGAGTAGGAACTAAGCTTGGGGATGCTTGATAGGTCTCAAACGTATCTATAATTTCTTATGTTCCATGCTAGTTTTATGACAATACTCACATGTTTTATATACACTTTATATCATTTTATGCATTTTCCGGTACTAACCTATTAACAAGATGCCGAAACACCAGTTCCTGTTTTCTGCTGTTTTTGGTTTCAGAAATCCTACACATGAAATATTCTCGGAATTGGACGAAACAAAGCCCACGGTCTTATTTTCCACGGAGTCTTCCAGAACACCGAAGAGGAGACGAAGAGGGGCCACGAGGCGGCCACACCATAGGGGGCGCGGCCCCACCCCCCGCCGTGCCGCCATATGGGTGGGCCCCTCGCGTCCCCCGACTCGCCGCCTTCGCCATATAATCCTTCCGTCGCGAAAACCCTAGTATCGAGAGCTACGATACGAGAAAGTTACCGAGCCGCCGCCGTCAACCCCATCTCGGGGGTTCAGAAGATCGCCGCACCCTGCCGGAGAGGGGAATCATCACCGGAGGGCTCTACATCACCATGCCCGCCTCCGGACCGATGCGTGAGTAGTTCATCCTTGGACTATGGGTCCATAGCAATAGCTAGATGGTTGTCTTCTCCTCTTGTGCTATCATGTTTAGATGTTGTGAGCTGCCTATCATGATCAAGATCATCTATTTGTAATGCTACATGTTGTGTTTGTTGGGATCCGATGAATATGGAATACTATGTCAAGTTGATTATCGATCTATCATATATGTGTTGTTTATGATCTTGCATGCTCTCCGTTGCTAGTAGAGGCTCTGGCCAAGTTGATACTTGTAACTCCAAGAGGGAGTATTTATGCTCGATAGTGGGTTCATGTCTCCATTGAATCTGGGGGAGTGACAGCAACCCCTAAGGTTGTGGATGTGCTGTTGCCACAAGGGATAAAACATCAATGCTTTGTCTAAGGATATTTGTATTGTTTACATTACGCACAGTACTTAATGCAATTGTCTGTTGTTTGCAACTTAATACTGGAAGGGGTGCGGATGCTAACCCGAAGGTGGACTTTTTAGGCATAGATGCATGCTGGATAGCGGTCTATGTTCTTTGTCGTAATGCCCTAAGTAAATCTCATAGTAGTCATCATGATATGTATGTGCATTGTTTGTTCACCCAACATGTTATTTATCTTATTGGAGAGACACCACTAGTGAACTGTGGACCCTGGTCCATTCTTTTACATCTGAAATACAACCTACTGCAATAATTGTTCTCTGTTGTTCTTTGCAAGCAAACATCATTCTCCACACCATACGTTTAATCCTTTGTTTACGCAAGCCGGTGAGATTGACAACCTCACCGTTAAGTTGGGGCAAAGTATCTTGATTGTGTCGAGTTCCACGTTGGCGCATCTCCGGTGTTGCGCTGCACTACACTCCTTCACCAACAACCTTCACGTGGCCTTCATCTCCTACCGGTTCGATAACCTTGGTTTCTTACCGAGGGAAACTCGCTATACGCATCATACCTTCCTCTTGGGGTTCCCAACGGACGTGTGCTTTACCGTCACAAGGAGCTACTTCATGGCGCCGTTGCAAGACCTGTCACGCATAAGCAGCACACCTGTAAAGCTCTATCACGAGATTCCTTTACTTTAGATAGCTCTAGAGTAAAGGTCTCCTCAAGAGATTCATTGGTGGTTTGTTGTTCTTCAAGAGCTTCACTAAGAGTTGCAATCTCGTTTGCATACTCGCGCTCATGCCCTTCCATTTTCTCAATAAGTTTTGTGCTCTCAATGGCAAAAGCCAAGATTTTCATGAAGTTAGAGCAAGCAAATTTCTTATCATGGAGAGCATGGAATACTAACTCACCCATCATGTTTAAGGAAGCAACATTAAGTTCTTCCATATCATCATCCTCATCATCACTAGATAGATAGGGTTCCAAGGAAGGAGATACCTTAGAAGCCTTAGCCATAAGGCAAGTGTAGGAACCATGAGGTGATGAAGAGGATGAAGTAATTGAAGCTCCATCCAAGATCTTGTCTTGGCCCATAGTATCCTTGGTTCCCTCTACATTGTTAGTCACACAAATACTAGAGGAAAGCAAAGTATTTTCATTATGGCAACAAGACAAGGCAAGCATATCATCATGGAATGAAGATATGCAAGGACTACCAACACTAGCATGTAAAGCATTTATAGTGCTACAAGTGTTCAAGTCCAAAGATGAAACATTGCAATGGGATAGGGATGAAGAATCATCAAGAGAAGGCTCACTATCAACAATGCAATGTTCATCACCACTCACCATACCATTACCTTGTGTCTTACCACACATTGGTGAAGTGGAAGGAGTGCGATCATCCTCAATGGTCTTGGATCCACCATATGTATCTCGAAGCTTTGTCCAAAACTCATGAGCACTCCGGAAAGGCGCGATGGAGGAAATCACTACATGACTCACAACATGGCAAAGCACTTTAGTAGCTTGAGCATCTAGATAAGAGTTTTTCTTCTCCTCAAAAGTTGGATTTTGTGGATCCTTAGGAGGAGAAAAACCCATATCAAGAATTTGCTCCACATGTGGGTGCATGCCCCTAAAATAATCAAGCATGTAGAATTTCCAAGCATCATAATTAGTGCCATCAAATGTAAAAGAGGAAATGTGCACTAATCCTCTAGCCGACGTCATACTCTCTAGGCGGTGAAGCCCAACAAGATAAGAGAGCCCTAGCTCTGATACCAATTGAATGTACTAGGACGTCGCCTAGAGGGGGTGAATAGGCGGTGTATAAAAACTTCTACTTGAGAGCTAAACTAGGCGGAATAAAACTACACATGTGTTTACTAGTTTAGCTCAAAGCCTATCAACTAGGGGTTTTCCTAAGTGCACCAACAACCTATGCTAGCATGATGAGCAACAAGATAGTAACCGGGGTTTAATGAAGGCCCACTACCCGAAGAATAAGAAGACTCGGGAGTCCAAGATATATTAAGGAAAGTAGAATTGTAATAAGAAGTGTTGTTTGTAATCTGGCGGGATGAGTTAGAAACCGTCCCGGACTCTGTAACTTGTAAAACGAAACCCTCGGCTCCACCTCTTATATAAAGGGGGAGTCGAGGGACGAGGAGATCATCGAATCATTGTTCACAAACCCTAGTTTTCATAATCGTCGAGTACTTTTCGGCTGAAACCTTCGAGATCTACTTGCCCTCTACTTCTAACTAAACCCTAGCCTATAACCCGTAGGCATTGACAAGTTGATACCTTGTCAATTGGCGCCGTCTGTGGGAATTAGAGGCGTAAGGATCTGATCTCGATGGCACGTTCAAGATCTTCGACATCGTCAACCGGAAGCAACACAATGGATCGAGGTAAACAGATCGCTGCTGGTCTTGTCGATTTTGTTCCTCACCCACCCTCCCGTTTGGATGCATATGCGTATCTGGCGGAGCCCATGGAGATGACGTTCGGAAGGTTTCACTTTCGCGTCGAGAAGGAAGGATCGTATCGTGTCGAAATTCCGATTTCGTCGGGATCGTCGGCGGTCGATTCCGATTTTTCAAACTATACATCGTCAACCGAGTCAGGAGAAGAAGAAACTTCGGAAACATGTTACGTCAGCACCAGAGCAAGAGAGAAACTCGCCAAGATCTTCGGCGACATATCGTTCGAGTCATCTGCGGACTCATATATAAGCGATGACTCAAGCGATGTCGACAGTTACGACTTCATCGACAAATCTATCACAGTGGGCAAGGTCTTCATCAATCTCAACAATGATGTCACCAAACCCAACATAGATCTGAGTACAAAATATCATCAGATTTATGCCATCGAAAATCAAGAGGAAACATCAGAGGCTTTCGACGATTTGGGTAATCCCTATGTCGATCCCTCAGATCTAAGGAGAGGTATGGGCACTAAATATGTCGGGCCCACACCACGTGTCAGAGTTCAACTTCCACAAACAGCCTGGGATAGAGCTGCAAAAGCTTTAGATGGTTCGGAGCCAATGACGACAACTGCTACAGTCCAAGAACTGCAAGCTTATCAATATAGGCTCGCACGAGCTGCCAGAGAATTGGAAAAACAGACAGCTGAGTTGAACAGGAGAAAGGAGGCAGCTTCTGCATCCAGCAGGAGAAGGGCAGATCTAAGTCGACAATCTAGAACCTCGGGAGATAGTCATAGAGAAGCTCGGAACAGAGCAAGGTCCAGATTGCAACACATACCTGAAGGAGAAAGAGAGTACCTAGTTCAAAATCTCGACATGTCTTTTATGTCGATAGACACAAGAGGGAATATTATCCCTAAAACACCAGAAGCTGGGTATATGGCGACACAAGCCTTTATCCTTGCATCCAGGCCACCTCCAGGAGATCCAAGGGAGGCTTTGTACAATATGGCGATAGCAAGACAATAAGTCATGGGAACGGCGTTTGTATCAACACCACCAGAAGGAGCTGCAAGGCAAAATAGTCCACGACCTACGGCAGCAGCAGCAGCAAACGTCGAAGGACCAAGTGGAGCAAGAGATACGGCAGCACAAGCAAGGGTAGACAGAGCACGGCAAGGCAGAAGGGAACATCGACAATCCCCAGAACTAAACGACGAGGATATGTGCGGTTTGCCGTGCTTCACAAGGAGAGTACGAAAAACTCGAGTCCCTTCGGGATTTAAGTTGCCTGATCACTTCAAAAAATTCGACGGCCTGCAAGATCCAGAGGATTGGCTAGTTGACTACCTCGAGACGGTGAAATTAACTGGAGGAACTAGGGCAACAGCCATGCAAAGTATTCAGGTGCACTTAAGTGGAGCCGCACGATCTTGGATCAAAAAGCTTCCGCCAGATCTATCGACAGCTGGGAAAGTTTCGAGGACGTATTCGTCAAGAACTTCAGGTCCACGTGCAAAAAACCTGCGTCATTAGAAGAGCTGAGAGCATGTCGACAAAAGCCAGATGAGTCAATGAGAAAATACATCCAAAGGTGGAACATCATCAAAAACTCGGCAGAAAATATATCTGACGAGAGAGCAATAGATGCGTTTGTCGCAGGAATTAGACGTGGAGATTTTGTCGAGGACTTGGGAAGGACTAATCCAAAGACAGTATCCGCGTTAATGGAGATAGCAAACAGATGGGCAGACGGAGAAGATGCTGTCCACAACAAACGGCACAGGTCGCCAGAGGAGGACCGTGGTCGAAATTATCAATCGAGGCGACGATTTCCTCGGCAGTACCCGAACTATGACGCCCCAGGGCAAATTTCGGCAGGATTTCGGGCAAACACAGGAGGAAACAATAGAGATGATTATCAAAGAAGCAATGAGCAGCGAGGCGATAATAGAGATGACTCCCGCAACAGGCAAAATAGCGGACCAAGGTTTCCAAGACCTTTCGTGTCCCCCGAAGAAATGCTGAACGGACCATGCCAGATGCATTTTTTCCTCGACAGCAACGGAAAAAGACAGTCAGGGCACCTGCAGAAGATCTCGAAATTTTCGGCAATGTTCAGATATGCGAAAACGCTCACGCTCGAGCAAAGAGAGAAATCCTCGGGAGCCCAGGAGCGAGGTTCACCTACCACCACCTCCCGCGATTACAGACGACAATCGGATCAGCTCAGAATAGCGGCAGCACCTCCACCACCACCTTATGTTGATCCTAACTCAAACGGAGCGGTGTCGATGATTCGAAGGGAAGGCCGTCCAACGAACTCAAAAAGTAATCTCGAGACAGGTGTTCATGGCAGAGAAAATGCCTCCACCAACAGTTGAGTACCTCAATTGGTCGTGCAAGACATCACCTTCACCATAGCGGATCATCCGCAGCAAGTTCCTCGACTGTAAGCCAAGCACTTATTCGCCGCAGTTATTGCAGGATTTTATGTTTCCCGAGTATTCATAGATGGTGGCAGCAGCTTAAACCTTATGTACGCAGATACATTGAGGAAGATGAACATATCCTTAGCAAACTTGAAGCCAACGGACACAAGGTTCCACGGCATCACACCAGAGAAACCAAGTTATCCATTGGGAAAGATAAATCTCGACGTGCAGTTTGGAACTCGAGAAAATTATAGAATCGAGAAGCTGGAATTTGAAGTCGTGGATTTTCCATCGCAATACCACGCTTTGTTGGGACGACCAGCATACGCTAGGTTTATGGCGGTACCACACTATACATACCTGTTGTGGAGATTGCCTGGACCAAAGGGACCAATCACAGTTAAAGGAAGCTTTGCCTTAGCCGATAAATGCGACAAGGATTTTCATCGGTTATCAAACTTTCGGGATGCAAGCTGAGTATTTGGCGTCAAAAAGTATGACTGATTACGACGTACTGCAGACGTTGGAAGGCCAAATAAAGAATCAACTTTCAATACTGAGAAAATTCAAAGGAGGTGCAGATTCACCCGACAGACCCGAAAAGACGACATCTATCGCAAAAACATGGATATCGCATAGGAAAGCGCGCTCGTCGAGTTCCTCCGTGAGAACTGGAAAATCTTCGCATGGTGTCCAATGACATGCCAGGAGTACCCAGGGAACTTGCCGAGCACCACCTAAATTTGGATCCATCAACGAGACCAATCAAACAACCTTTGCGGCGTTTTTCGGAACCAAACCGCAAAGCTATGCTGTCAGAAATCAATCGACTACAAGAAGCTGGCTTTATCAAAGAGATATTCACAGAAGCCACATGGGTAGCAAATCCTGTGATGGTGCCGAAGAAAAACACTAAGGTCCTTCGCATGTGCGTCGACTTTACGTGTCTCAATAAACATTGTCCAAAGGATCACTTTCCCCCGAGGATCGATCAAATTATCGACTCCACGGCTGGATGCGAACGTCTTTCCTTCCTGGACGCATATTCTGGTTACAACCAGATCAGGTTGAAAGAAGAAGATGAAGTAAAGACAGCGTTTATTACACCATATGGCGTGTTTTGTTACAGAACAATGCCCTTTGGTCTAAAAACGCGGGAGCAACATATCAGAGGATGATGAAGTGTTTGGCGACACAGATTGGGAAAAACGTGCAAGTATACATCGACGACGTCGTCATAACATCAAAAGAGGGGACAACACTGATCGAGGACCTCAAGGAAACTTTTGACAACCTCAACAAATTCTGCCTGAAGTTGAACCCGACGAAGTGTTCCTTTGGCGTCCCAAAGGAGAACTCCGGGTTTCTAGTTTCAGCAAGAGGGATTGAAGCAAATCCCGATAAAATAAAAGCTATCGTAACAATGAGAAAGCCAACAAAGTTGAAAGAAATACAACAGCTAACGGGCGAGTCGCAGCTTTGAGCAGATTCGTCGCCAGGTTAGGAGAAAAAGTGTTACCATTCTATGCTTTGATAAAGCAAGGAGACAAATTCCAGTGGAACGAAGAAGCCGACAGAGCCTTCGAAGATTTGAAGCGCAAAATCTCGACACCACCAATTTTGGTGGCGCCGAAGGAAAAGGAACCTCTCCTGCTATATATCGCAGCCACGCCCCAAGTGGTGAGCACGGCGCTAGTTGTCGAAAGAGAAGAAGAAGGAAAACTCCACGGAGTACAAAGGCCAGTATACTTCATTAGCGAAGTTTTATCGCCATCAAAACAAAGGTACCCTCAGTACCAGAAGCTAGCATACGGAGTGTTCACAACAGCACGAAAATTGCGCCACTATTTTTCGGCACACCCGATCATAGTAGTCAATGAAGCTCCCTTGTCAAATATACTAAACAATCCAGAAGCTACGGGTCGTGTCTCCCTTTGGGGAATAGAACTTTCCCCTGGACATCACGTATGAAAAAAGAAAAGCAATCAAGTCGCAAGTTCTGCGGACTTCATCGCAGTGGATGGAGCTGCAAAACACAGGACCCCGACTTGTCGAGAACTCGACCATGAATTTCGACGGGTCCAAGAGAGTAGAAGGAGCTGGCGCAGGAGTAGTACTTATATCACCTGAAGGCGACAAATTGAAGTACATCCTTCGGATGACGTTCCCTAACGCATCCAACAATGAAGCATAATATGAAGCCCTCATACATGGGATGAAGATGGCGAAAGCATGCGGTGCAACTCGACTAAAAATCTTTGGCGACTCACAATTGGTGGCCCAGCAAGTTATGAACCAATGTGATGCAGTCAATGATAGCATGGTAGCATACAAGGAGGTATACAATGAACTCGAAAAGCTATTTGATGGATGCGAGGTAAACCACATCAGTAGATTGAGCAACGATGAAGCTGACGTCCTCGCAAACATCGGGTCGCAGTGTCTCCCAGTCCCGCCAGGAGTATTTTGGGAAGAAATAGCGGAGAGATCTACGAAGCCAAAAAGGGTGCAGAAAAAAGCAAAGGAAGAGAAAACTTCGACACCCCTCACAGAAACCACGGAGGATGAAGAGGAACAAGAGCTGGTGATGATGGTACAAGTTCCTTGGATGCAAGCATATATATCATACATCCTCAGGAAAGAAACACCCGATGATCCAGTTGAGGCAAGGCGAGTAATTCGACGCTCCAAAGCTTTCACGGTGATCAAAGGAGAATTGTACAAGCGGAGTATTTCAGGCGTCCTGCAAAGGTGTGTCACACCCGAAGAAGGAAGAATAATTCTAAAGGATGTACACGAAGGAATATGCGGCCACCACGCGAGTAGTCGAGCCATTGCAGCCAAGGTTTTTCGGGCAGGATTCTACTGGTTGACAGCAATCGAGGACGCCAAAGAAATAGTAAGGACTTGTGATGCGTGTCAAAGGTTTGCCGCAAAACCTCACTCTCCAGCAGCAGAACTAACACCAATACCATTGTCGTGGCCCTTTGCACAATGGGGACTCGATATGGTGGGCAAGTTACACAAATCGTGGCCAGGAGGAAAGGAATACATGCTAGTAGCTGTCGACAAATTTACAAAGTGGATAGAAGCGAAACCGATAAATTCGCCGACGGAGCATCCGCAGTAAAATTCATAAAAGGCCTCGTCTTCAGATTTGGAGTGCCTCACAGCATCGTCACGGACAATGGCAGTAACTTTACATCCCACGAATTCAAAGATTATTGCAAAGAAGTGGGTATCAAGCTGCACTTTGCGTCAGTTGCACATCCTCAAACCAACGGGCAAGTCGAGAAAGCCAATGGCATCATCTGCAATGGCATCAAGAAACGCCTGTTGGGACCACTGGAAAAAGCTCGACATACCTGGCCCGAAGAATTACCAAGTGTGTTGTGGAGCATCCGAACAACACCAAATACAGCGACACAAGAGAACCCGTTTTTCCTGGTCCATGGAGCGGAGGCAGTACTACCAATAGAAATAGAGCACGACTCCCCTAGAGTCACAGGGTATAATGAAGAAACTTCAAGGACAGCATTGGAAGACGACGTAGACGCACTCGACGAAGCTCGAGACGAAGTATTATCAAGGGTAACCAAATACCAACAGGACTTGAAGAATTACCACAGTCGACGTTTGCGGCCAAGATCCTTTCAAGTGGGAGACTTAGTTCTTCGGCTCACGCAAAAAAGTCATGAAAAACTCGAGTCACCATGGCTTGGTCCCTATATTATCACGGAAGTAATCGGAGGAGGAGCATACAGGATAAAGGACAAGAAGACAGGGGTGGAGGAGCAAAACCCCTGGAACGTGGCGCAACTCAGGCGGTTCTACGCCTAGAGCTAAAATATAGTCCTTGTAAAACTTCAATGTACTGAAACGCCCACGAGTTTTCAGACGCACTCTTTTCCTTTTTCGGGGCACCGAGTGGGGCCGGAAAAGGTTTTTAATGAGGCGGGCTCGTGGTGCTGCAATATAATAAAGATAGTGTCAATATAACTTTTCTTTCTCGACATGCTCAAATCTCCGACCCGACGAATTTCAATATAGTTCCTCGCATAAAGAAAAGCCTCGCCTTGGTATTAAAATACCTCGTGAGTCAATAAAAATACAAAATAGTACTAAATAAAGAAGCTCGGGGGCTGATATTCGACAAAACTACATATTATTGCCTTGGTTCAAAACCTCGCACTATACAAATACAGCGAATAGTCACCGAAAACACTCGGGGGCTAGACAAATATAGAAATATGATGTTCGCTTCACAATATAATCACAATCATGATTTACAAGGAAGAATTAGTTACCAAAGGAAAAAATTAGTCATGGTTCAATATATTGTCAAGGGTAATCCTGTTTTCTTCGGGAGCAGCACCAAGAAAATCAGCATAATGACCATCTGCAAAAAAGTCGGCATCCATCCGAAGAAGGTCTTCAATCATTTCCTCAGCTATAGGCGAAACCTTCGTGTTAATACGATCGACACCAACTCTTCGGCGCCGTACCTTCTCATGAACTCTCGCAACAACTTGGGTCAGATCAAGCTTTGAGTGGCAGATCTGAAGCATGATAAGAGCAAATCTGGCGCCAGCTACCAGTTGAGCTTTGACAAAGTTATGGATCCTGTGGGCATCCTTAAATTTTTCCATTAACTCGAGAAGAGTCTTTGGTTGAACGTTCCGAGGAAACATGGAATTATAAACCATAGACAAGGTCTTGGTACAGAAGTCAAGGAAGTCGCGAGTTTGGGAGGCGCGATCTTGAAATCTGACAATTTGGCGGGTCCTCTCTGGGGTAGCCCAAAACAGAGAGCCGTGATCAAGGGAAAGGTTAACAAGGAGGTTTGTCCTAGTATTTACCCTTTCCTCTTCAGCAACAGTATCAGTAAAGGAGCCTATGAAAACAAAGAAATAGAAAACTTCAAGAGACGTAGCATGAAGACGAAAGATAGTGAGAATGAAACAAACATACCCGACATATCTGCACTGGCTTCATTCAGTAATTCGAGCATGAAATTTTCTCGAGTAGTCGCCTTTTCAGCCTCGGAAGCAGCAATTTCCATGGCAGCCACGGCCTCGTGAGCTTGTTGAAGTGCAACTTTTTCGGCTTCAGATGACTTGCGAGACTTCTCCATCATCACAAGTGTTTGCTTCTTCGCATACTGAAGTTGTTGCCGAAGTACATCCAATTCTTGCGGTAAAGAATCTTCGACAGGTGTAGTACTAGCAAGAGCTCTCTTTGAGTGAGAAGAAGGCGAAGTATTGGAAGGACCAGGAGCTGGCGTATAATTGTCAAAAATCAACTGGAAAAAAGAAATATTTCGACATCAATCACTGAGTAAAGATAGATTTCCATTCATTCCCATAATATACACATGTCTATTACAAAAGAAGGACCTTCTAGAGACCTACAGAAGCAGTTATCGCCAAAGAACACTACGGCGACAATACCAAAAGAAAGAGGTACGCTAAAAAGAAAAAAGCAAAGATGCATTCAACTAGACCTCCGGCCTTGATGAGCTAGGAGTCGAAGACGGTCTAATCCCGAGATAGGCCAGGATTTTCTTCGTATTGGGCTTCGCTGCCTTAATCAACGACTTCCACCTCGATTGCTCTATTTGCTCAGTGTCGCCAACTTTCGCCCAGTCGATAGTTTGCTGGCTATCGGCAACCAAAGGAACAGTGTTTTCAACGGCGACCTTCATATTCTCATGACGCACCTTCAGCCCAAGATCTTCTGGTGGATCAAAGCACTTGGCCAGATTAAGGAGAGTTGCGGGTTCCTCTTTCTTTGGGAAGAAATAGGGAAAGAGCCGCGACAGCCCTGCTTTAGCGTGATCAATGCCTTCGCGTGCCTCTGACCCATGAAACTCGAGGAAAGAAAGGGCGTCGAGAAGAGGATCATCGTCGGGATCTTCAAGTTCAAACTCTTGAGCCGTTCTATCTGTCAAGGAAGAAACTTATTGAGCAACAAACGAGTGCAGAAAAGAAAATACAAAGGATATGAAATGGTTCAGATACTTACTGAGAAAGCGGCGACTTTGCGTCCTTATACGCTTAAGGATCGCTTCCTCGCGAGTAGATTGTGCAGTTATATGCTCGCTCAGTGAAGTCTCGGCAGCATGAAGCCTCCTCCTAAGATCTTCGACACCAGCAGCTTCAGTCTTGGCCTTGTCAGCCTCTGCTCTGGCTTGAACAGCATCTAATTCAGCTTTCTTACGAGCCTCTTCACTTTGCTCTAATTTTTGAGTAAGTGCATTGGCACGCTCGTTGATAGCCGCCAATTTTTCTGCCAAGAAAGATAAAACTTCGTTAAAATATCGACAACAAAGGAGTAACAGAGTAATAGTAAAAAAGAAAGCAGCAAGGCATCACCTTCAGTTTAGTTAGCATATTCACGATACCCAATGAATTGAGCACCGATGCGAATAAGCTCTTTGATCATGGGCTGTTAAGAAAAGAAAGGGACAAAGCAAGAAAATTTCGGTATGAGAAAAATATAATGGCATTCAGAAGCAAACAGAGGAAGTACAGACAGTGACAAGAGTATGGAGAACTTACATCATCCAAGAGAGGGTTCGAAGAGCTACTCAATTGGAGACTCGGCTCCGGAATTGCTTCAGTCCTTGCCCTTTTCGGCGAAGGGACAAGGGGGCTCGAAGGAGGAGTAGATGTGCCGACGTTTTGTTGAGGAGGCGAGGATTCTTCTCCTTCAACTGGCTTTTCCGAAATAACTAGAGTATGTGACGTACTCGTCCGAGCAGCCACATCCAAAGTTGGTGTTTCTTCATCATCATCACTGTGGAAAAAGAGGTGGCAGCATAAAAAGCAAGGCAAACAAAATTCTTCGAATAGAAAAAAAAAGACAGGGAACTCACGAACTGATGAGACTCTCGAGATATGGGTCATACGCTGCCTTTCGCGGTGAAGGAGCAACTTCTTCGGGTTGGGAGGTCCCGGAATCTTCGACATCACCCCTTTTCCTTTTGTTCTTGGGAGAAACAGCAGGAGGAGGAGATTGTGCTGATGCAGTACCTTCAGAGGCAGCATCCTTTTCAATAGATCCCGCAGATTTTCGAGAATCTGCGGGTTCATTCACAAAAGAGGGGCTCCGGTTGTCGTCGGCGACAACAGCCCTTTCCTCGACATCTCCACCCTCAGGAAGAGGAGGAAGAGAAGCCATAGTAGGATGGTTCTGCAGAAAAATAATGACAAAAGGAAAATTAGAGAGATATCAATACAATGAGATGCAGGAAAAGTTCGGAACAAGATAAAAATTCGAGAAGACAAAATACCTTGGGGAGAGGATTGGTGGAGCTGAATGGTTCCACGCGGCAAGAGGAGGGAATAGGATCCCTCTTGCTCAGCGATGAAATTCTTCGAATAAGCTTTTCCAAGTCCTTCACAGAAAGATCATTGGAGAGCCTATTGGCGTCATTGTCACCGGCATATGTCCAAAGGGGATTTTTGCGAGCCTGTAGAGGCTGCACTCTAATCCTAAGAAAATAGGCAGTGATTTGAACACCAGACAGCTCTTTGCCTCGAGTATTTTGAAGTTGATGAATACGAGACATAAGTGCTTCTGTCGCCTTTTTCTCTTCTTCGGAAGCTTCAGCATCCCAGGAGCGGCGACGTTGAATTTTGGCAGTTCCGTCAAAAGGGACTATGTTGTGCTCTGAGTTGGCACTTTCTTCGTGTATGTAGAGCCACCTTTTGCGCCATCCTTGGACAGAATCAGGAAATTTGACGTCGAAGTAATCAACATCAGTTCGGACACAGATAACAACACCACCTATGTTATAGGTGGCGTTGTGAGCGCCATTGCGGCGAAGGCAGAAAATGCGTTTCCAAAGAACCCAATTAGGAGGGATTCCAAGGAAGCATTCGCACAGTGTGATGAAAATAGAAATATGAAGGATGGAATTGGGGGTCAGCTGGTGCAGCTGAATCCCATAGACAAAGAGAAGGCCGCGGAGTAAATCGTTAATTGGGGTAGAAAGGCCGCGGATGAGATGATCAACGAAACTAACCCGGTACTCCATTGGAGGGTTGGGGTAGCTTTCTTCGCTGGGAAAGCGGATGGCGTCTTCTTTCTTCATCAAGCCAAGCCTCTTCAGCATGTTGACGTCTTGGTTGGAGATCTTGGATCTCTCCCACTCAAGATCTTCAGCGGCCATCTTGGATTCTGGAGTACTGTGGCGAGTGAGTCGCGTGCGCGGTGGCATTAACGGCACTGGAAAAAGCAATGCTTGTGCGTGCGGAAGATCAAACAGAGGGGGGAAGTTTTTGCAGAGGGGAACAGATGTGCGGCGCAAGCGAAGGAGTGAACCGAGGTTGAAGAAAGGTTTATATAGGATTCGGGAGAAGTAATGCACCGTTGGATGAAGAAATCGTGTGGTGAAAAAAGATCTAGTAGATAAAAGGGTAAAAAGGTATTTTTACTGAGGTGGAATAGCACAGGCGTTACCGTACGTACGCCAGGAAAAGCGGAGGACGTGTGTCCCCCACTTGCACGACGTGTCAACGTGGTGGGAACAATGGACCCACAAGGCAGAAAAATCCCGACTATTAATAGAGATGAAGTGAATTTGACAAGGGAAAGTATGTCGACAAGAAAAATAAAAGAAGAATGGCGACAGGAGAAGTTATTTGAATACTTCGGGAGCCTTTGGTCAAATACAAGTTTTTGCCCAAATGCTCGGGGGCTACTTCGAAAAAGTAAAATTTCGACTATGGCAATATAGAAATTGCGGGAGCCTACAACCAAGCACAAGTTCGTGGCTGTAGCCTCGGGGGCTACTCCCATCGGGAGCGCTGTTCGCGCACCCGAGAGATAAAAAAAAAAGAGAATATCGGGAAATAATGACAATATAGCGACAAGGTGGATTAAAATGTTGAGCCTACAACCAAGCACAAGTTCTTGGTTGTAGCCTCGGGGGCTACTCCCATCGGGAACGTTGTTCGCGTGCCCGATGAAATTAAAAAAGGAAAAGGAAGAAAGATAGAAAAGCAAGAGAGTATATTTCGAGTTATAATTAACTCTACATATACTCCCATCGGGAGATTAATATAAGTCATATTTGACTCGATAAAATGTGCCATTCCAATAGCCGGAAAAGCACTCGACAATATATTCTCGAACGCCAAAGTTGCGATCAATTTCGAATGCCGCAAATTTGCGAAGGTAAGACCCATCTCCTGGGCGTGGCATCGCCTAAGACTGCGCTCCTTACTTTTATCCGTATCAACGATACGAAGAAAAATCCTAACGGACGCGTTAGGTACTCGATAAATTTGACCGGACTCGACGAATGGTAAGACCTTAAGCGGCACCTGTCGAAGTTTGCACCAGTATCCCGAGATCATGTCCAGGGACGTGATCTTGAAGTAGGTTTTTGCGGATTGCCACTAGAGCAGTTAACTAGTACCTGATCCGTCAGATGAAGTAGCCCCAACTACCAGTATCCCTGTACAATATAGAAATTTATATGAAGAAATATAGAAAAGTTTAAATTGTCAAGTAAAAATAAACAGTGGAGATTTTCCCTGACTCTACGATTCAAGTAAAATCTCGGGGGCTACTGACATAGGCATCCCAAATGGGCCTGCCGAAGATAGTACCCGGGGTTTAATGAAGGCCCACTACCCGAAGAATAAGAAGTCTCGGGAGTCCACGATATATTAAGGAAAGTAGAATTGTAATAAGAAGTGTTGTTTGTAATCTGGCGGGATGAGTTAGAAACCGTCCCGGACTCTGTAACTTGTACAAAACGAAACCCTCGGCTCCACCTCTTATATAAAGGGGGAGTCGAGGGACAAGGAGATCATCGAATCATTGTTCACAAACCCTAGTTTTCATAATCGTCGAGTACTTTTCGGCTGAAACCTTCGAGATCTACTTGCCCTCTACTTCTAACTAAACCCTAGCCTATAACCCGTAGGCATTGACAAGTTGATACCTTGTCAACCAACAACCTATGCTAGTATGATGAGCCACAAGGTGATAACAACCTAGGTATAGCACATCAAGAATGATAGATATCACAATGTAAAGCGCATAGGTGTAGGAGCTCGGGTTGAGAAGTAACCGGTGCACGAGGAGACGACGATGTATCCCGAAGTTCACACCCAAGGGTGCTACGTCTCCGTTGGAGCGGTGTGGAGGCACGAGGCACTCTAATGAGCCACTAGGGCCACCGTATTCTCCTCCAGCCTTTCCTCCAAGGGGGAAAGCCTCGATCCACTAAGGGACCCTTGAGGGTTGTCACCGAACCCGTACAAGCTTGGGCAAACTCCCAAGTATCAAGATTGAGGAAACTCCACAACACGGAGGCTCTCAAGTACAAGTCCACAAGAGGCTACAACACGCCACACCGGCAATAAATCCACCAAGACACCAACGCGCCACAACCGGCTCCAAAACCACAAAGGCAACAACGCCACAAAGGCTACCACGCCACAAAGACGACAAGGCCACAAAGGCTACAAGGCCACAAAGGCTACAACACCACAAAGGTAACAAGGCCACGAAGGCAAGAACACCACTAAGGTCAAACACGCCCTCTACAAGACCGAAACCCCGGAGAGAACCCAAACCAATGCACCTAATGCAATGGCTAAGAACACCACTAAGATGCCCAAGTTCTTCTCTCCCAAATTTCAACAAAACTACAAAAGCTATTGGGGGAATAAGGGAGGAAGAACAAATATGAGGAGAAACACCAAATAACTCCAAGATCTAGATCTAGCAAGATCCCCTCACTTGGAGAGGGATTCAATTGGTGAAGCTCTAGATCTAGATCTCCTCTCTCCTTTCCCCCAAAAATATGCAAGAAATAGTGGGGGGATCAAGAGGAGGAAGAAACACTTCAAGGTCAACAATGGAGGAGAGAGAATGGAGAAGAAGAAGTGGTTGGGTCGGAGGTGGAAGAGAGGTATAAATAGGGGGCTCCAAAATATGTCCGTTGGGCTGGAAAAACGGTCAGATTCGCGCCCGAGCGGTACTACCGCTCGCGCGCGAACTGTGCAGAAAACAGGCGAAAAACAGCTCAAATCGGTAGTACCGCTTGCATGGGCGGTACTACCGCTTGTACCAAATCTGAGGCAAATCTGCAAAATAGAGAGAGAAAGAGGGGACAAGCAGCAGCGCATGTGATAACAATGCAGTAGAAGGTGGGGCCATGTGGCAGCAGCAACAGCGTGGGGCGGCGCGTGGGGTAGCGTGCGGCGGGAGCTGGCGAGGCGCGGGTCAACACAGCTCTCTCTCCCGCGCGGGAGATCGAGCGGGCGGGCGAGCGGCGGCCTGGCGAGCGGAGCGACGTGGCGCGGGGAGCTGGGCCGGCCTTGGCGGCGGCCCACGCGGGAAGAGCGGCTGGGGCGAGCGGGAGGCTGGGCCGTGTGGGTGCGGCGGCCCACTGCGGGGGAGAGCGGTGGCTGGCTGCGGGCTGAGCCTTAGGAGGGAGGCGGCCCACGCGGAAGGAAGAGCAGGAGGCTGGGAGGAAAAAGAAAAAAAGAATGGGCCGACCGAGTACTGCCCGGTACCGGTCGGGTACCGTAAACGAGTTACGGTACTACCGGCCTGGTACCGGCCCGGTACCGCTCCGGTCCAGTAAGCTGGGAAGGCTGTCCGGCGGCCCGGAGCCATGCCTACCGCCCCCCCCCTCTTTTTTTTCTTTTTCCTGCAAAACGAGAAATGCGATAACTCGGGCTAGGAAACTCCAAATGCGGTGAAACCAATTTTGTTGGAAAGAGGACAACAAGAGCTACCTTCTTAAAAGGTGAAATCATGCAAAAGAGTGGATGATGATTTTTTCATGGTCATAGAGGTATAACCTCTCAATATGGTATATCGGGAAAATCATCACCCTTGCGCGTGCAACATGCAATGCATCCCGAATCCGTTTCCGATGAGCTAGAGCTTGTCATGAGAATGAACACAAGCTCTAACCCATCTCATGGATAAGAACCAAGAACAACCAAGAAACACGATGCAATGCATGCAAGGTTTGAGCTCTCTCCGATGATGCGACCCACTATCCTATCGAGCACAAACCTTATCCTTGCGCGTTCCTCTCGAGTCGGCAAGCTCCATCTTCATCCTCTTCAACCTTGACATGCCACCATCTTCTCGCAACATACACGCCACCGTCTTCATCCATCTTGTACGCACGCCACCATCTTCATCTCTCTTCTACGCCGTCTTCATCTCTCTTCATCTTCTATACCGTCTTCATCTCTCTTCGACACTGTCTTCGTCATTGTACTCCATCTTCTCCATCTTGCAACCTTGAGACCAACACATGGCTATGGACTCGACCTAAGATAGATTCTCAATGCAACCGTTAGTCCATAGGGATTGTCATCAATTACCAAAACCACACATGTGGTAATGGATATGTTCTTTCAATTAGACTTAAATTACATCACATGAAATCACAGTCAACATACCATAGTGAGGCCAGTTCAACTTAAATAGTGTATATTTATATCATATTCATAAGTGGTAACTCTAATTTAATGTCTTAGGATGAAAATATTCCAACATCACTAGCCATTTAATTACATCACTTGAATTTGTCTCGATGTCTCATAATCTTACTATGCTGGTATGCCCTAGCCTTTTAATTAGATCACATGAATTTATCGGGGAGAGTATACACAAACATATATCATCACCACAACACGCACTATGTTGAACGTAAGTTGAGTTGACTTCTTGTGATGCTTTCTTATGGCAGCCAACTGATATTAGTCCGTGCTTGCACTAATGCGTACGCTCTTTGAGACCCTGACAATGCTTGGTTTTTGAGAACAGAAACAGATTTACACTCTACGACAGAAAAGAGTGAGCCTACACGAGAGAACATTAAGGGAAGAAACTTATGTCCCGATTCCTCCTAATCTTAGCATCTCTAGTTTCCAGACATCGTGTTTGACATTCGATGGAAAGAGGAATGAGAGTTTAGAGGATGCAATTAGTGGAGGGATTTGGTGTGGGAGTTTGTTGTTTAGTCCCAATCTTTGTTTGCCAGAGGATGAGAATTGGTGTGAGACTTTAGATCGAAATGTTCTTGTGAGAAATCTCACTAATTAACAAGGTTCCCTAGGAAAGAGATTGGTGGCTATTATAAAGCCCAACTCACCTTTCACATCATATTCAAATTCCTAATAGCCTCAAACAAAGAAGAGACTTA
This sequence comes from Lolium multiflorum, assembly GCA_030979885.1. Lineage (NCBI taxonomy): Eukaryota > Viridiplantae > Streptophyta > Magnoliopsida > Poales > Poaceae > Lolium > Lolium multiflorum. The sequence goes on from CM061747.1 coordinate 199,750,114, forward strand.
ATACTTAGTCTTCCAAACTCCCATTCGCCCATTCCAACTCATGTGAACCAAATAGTTTGAGAGAGTATATATAGGGACATATGAATTTCCTGGCATGCATTGTGTTCACAATAGACGACTTGCTGTGAGTGGTTGGCACATTCATGAAATTTATATGACCGACAATAGATTGTTCCGTGGTGAGTAGTGAAATTTAATCTTCTACCTATTTATGATTTACTTATTTATTTTTAATAGAATATGTCTTGTATTCATTTGTTTCCTTCTGTACGATATAGTGCATATCTTTATATTGGTTGCACCTCAATCTCTTCCACAATGATTATGCATTACATCTAGCTATTATGACAACCAACACGTACAGGAAAACTCATCTTATGAATTGTCACGAAGAAAATCAAGAAAAGTCTTAGATCCCTTGCTCTCTTGTGGTGCCTGACTGCACATGCTAGTAAAAATACCTGCAAAAACACTTAAATTAGTTACTCTAGAGAACTCAAGGGCACATAAGCCATGCACACCGAGCGATGTTTTACGAAGTGAAAGACTTACAAAATTGAGTACTTGTTAGGTTGTTCGTATCAAACTATGAGACCTATAAGCTTTGTCATAAGTTATGTTTGGCCAAGTTAATAAATAAAATATGAATGCATAATATATTGAATCAATATCAATAAATTTATCAAACATGTTTCCATAATGTATTTAAATCAAAACATTATGCCAAGCTACATATGTTGGCATAATCTTGTCGATACATGGAGATTCCATGAATTTCGCATGCCCCACATCACACCCCGGAGTATGAAACCAAGGATACTGATATCTTAGCAGTAACGTGAATTCAGAATAACCATAGTCACACCATCACCACTATACTGTTGTGAGAAAATCCCTATCTTGCTCACAAGTCACAAACTTTCATCCAGTGCCCTTGGTACATTTTTTTGTGGCTTCGAGAACCAACTCTACCAAATAAAATCATAGACAAAAGAATATTAGTTATTTGGATTGTCTTCATAGTTTTGATATATCTATACTCTTATTTATTTTCCTGACCTTCCACTAAATCATTGGCAGAAAATAATTAAAATGTTGACTAGATCAAGTTCAGGAGGTGATTTTTTGGTTCAACACATTTCATCCATTTTATTGAATGTACTTACATCTCGCATGTGCATTGATTTGGATAATAAAGGTAAAATAATGAATACTATGTGGCCCTTTCACATGCTCCCGTGGAATGCCTGATGATACCGCAAGTGGTTGGCACCCCGAGAGGGTTGGGATAAGGTAATGGTTGATGAAAGTTTTGGTGTTCATTATAATTTTGCCTTTTTCATTTTAACACTACTAACAATGAACGAAGAGTAATGACAATGCCATCTGATCAACTTGGAATTCTATTGAGCCTTGTAGCAGTCAGGGACAGCCCTTTCCAATGCCAACCATGGGCAGCCGCCTAGGGCCCAGGCCACGAGGGAGCTCATGATCGGAGGTTTTTATTTCCTATAAGATGAACAAAAAAGTAGTACAAACAGACCGATCGAGAAGCCGAGAAAATGATACAAGGAACTACGGAAGTGAGTGCTAGATCGGTCTAACTCTATTAGGCATCTTCCACTTCCACGAGGCAACCAGTGTTGCCTCGATCGATTCCTGTGAAAAAATGAATACGGTCGGTTGATTGTTTGCCGGTCCTCTTCGTCTGTGTGTCTCGCCGATCGCCTCGCCTCGCCCCACCGGCTTGCCATCCATCCCCTTGTAAGTCCATGATTAAATCTCTCGTCTAATTCTTCATCTAATCCTTGACTTATTCTCTTAATCAGGTATCTAATTTGATGTAAATTTCTTCGCCATTTTAGGTGCTACAATGCCAAAGAAATTGTCCGGTGCTGCGAAAAACAAAACTCTCAAAACGAGAAATCTAGATAATCAGGTTTATTGGATCAGAAAGAGAAGCTTTTTCTATGAAGCATTCAAGTGTAAATGTCCATGGAGTCACTGTAATTTGGTTTTTATTTGAGGTAATGAAACTAGTAGAAATACTCGTTATATTTTTCTATTATATTATTATTATTTCTATGGTAAATATGCGTATAAAGTAAAGGTAGGCATATATATGGTTATATGTCTAGTTATGTGTACACATATGTTAGCCTTAAGGAACCTTTTTTCGACTTTGCCCATGGACCCTGAAAAACGCAGGGCCGGACCTGGTAGAAGTGTGACCGAGGCATGTTTTCTTCCTTGTCTCCAAGGTGTACTATTCTCGATTAATTTCTATCTACACATCATCCATGATACAGTTTGTTGGGTGGCTCAGTATGATATTATTTGTGAGCTGGAGGAGGATCCACCTGAATTTCATTTTATTTAAAAAGAGGTGAAGACACTAATGTTGTTTTTGACTGATGTGTTTATTCTATAGATAATCCTAAAACAATGCAATTGTGCATAAGTTGGGGTGCTTTGGTAAGTGAGAGAGACAAAGAAAGTGTGGTCTTGCGGTATTTTGTATAGAGCCACTCCTTCATGTAAGGTTAAGTTGGTCATGCAATTTTCTAATGACTCGTTAATATAATATGCAGAAGCGCTCTCCCTTTAAAAAAATCTGGTTAGACCCTTCACAAATACAAAAATTGGATGAAAGAGTAGAGAAAAAACCTAAAGGGAATATAGTTAACTAAGCTGCATAGGAAAGAATTATTTCATAGTGATGAATACTATTATTACATAGTAAAATCAAATATAAAATAAAACAAGAATGAGCACTTAAAAAGAACCAATTTATGACTTTCTAAGGTGCCTTTCTATGGAGGTAGTAGTTTTAGAAGAAAAAAAAACCCGAAGGGGGGGTACTGTTTGGAGTCGGTTTGTTTTTCCCGGCTAAAGCCACCCACAAACACTTTCTCTAATAACCGCTTTTCTACTAGTGACATCACATACAATCAAAGTCACAATGTTGCGGGAAGCAAACATTTCATCCAAATGTCTCTCAAATATTCCCTTGGATGAAAATAAATACTTATACAAACAACGCATACAAACGGTGTTGTTTACGGTGTTGCATCAGAGAGAAACAACACATGCTACACTACGGCGATACACCACAAGATCAGCCAAACCCTTGGTTTGATAGGGGGAGCGTGTTGACTGTGCTATTATTATTTGTCCTTGTAGCCCTAGTAGATTCTTATGTCGTTCTTTGTTTTGAGTATACACGAGTTTTTTCTTTATATGGCTACATTACTTAAAATGTTAATAAAAGGAAACATTGTATGGAGTAGAAGTTCAACAAAGGGGCCACACCATGCCCTTATATACGCCCATCCACAAAGGTATCAAGACCTACAAAATGTCGGCTCTTAATTGAGTCCATATCATCTCTACATTCTATAGCACAGTCTAGTAAATCTACATCTAGGTGATATAAAAATAAGGGTGGAAGATGTTATCCCAATGATGTCTACTCACACTTATTTTCCTGTAGACAGTGTTGGGCCTCCAAGAGCAGAGGTTTGTAGAACAGCAGCAAGTTTCCCTTAAGTGAATCATCCAAAGTTTATCGAACTCAGGGAGGAAGAGGTCAAAGATATCCCTCTCAAGCAACCCTGCAATCACGATACAAGAATTCTCTTGTGTCCCCAACACACCTAATACACTTGTCAGATGTATAGGTGCACTAGTTCGGCGAAAAGATAGTGAAATACAAGTGGTATGAATGAATATGAGCAGTAGTAACGGCGCCAGAAAATAGCTTGCCGGCGTGCAGTTGATGGTAGTAATATTACAGGAAGTAAAGATGCGGTAAAACAAAACGATGATTGCAGTATTTGGAAACAAGGCCTAGGGATCATACTTTCACTAGTGGACACTCTCAACATTGCAATCATAAAGGAATATAAATAAGCACTTCACTATGCTATTCTGAATTACTCTTTGGCAAGATAACGAACACTAATTCATCATGTAGGCAAACCTTAAAAATGCCAAGTACTAATAAACACCCCACGCTGTCACTGTGAGCATTCATAGGAGGTACTAACACACCATAATTTGATAGAGACATCCAACTCAAATCATAACTCAGTGAATAAGTATTCTGTGAAATATAGCCTAAGAGACCCACACGGTGCACACACGGTCACCTTTACACACGTGGGACAAGGAGTCTCCGGAGATCACATAAGTAAAATCCACTTGAATAGCATAACGACATCTAGATTACAAGCTCATCATATGGATCTCAATCATGTAAGGCAGCTCATGAGATCATTGTATTGAAGTACATAGGAGAGAGAGATGAACCACATAGCTACCGGTACAGCCCTTAGCCTCGGGGGAGAACTACTCCCTCCTCATGGGAGACAGCAGCGTTGATGGAGATGGCGGTGGTGTCGATGGAGATGCCTTTCGGGGGCACTTCCCCGTCCCGGCGGCGTGCCGGAACAAAGACTTCTGTCCCCTAGATCTTGGCTTCGCGATGGCGGCGGCTCTGGAAGGTTTCTCGTACCGTGGTTTTTCCATATCGATATTTTAGGTCAGGGAGCTTTAAATAGGCGAAGAGGCGGAGTCGGAGGGGTTACGGAGCCGCCACACAATAGGGGGGCGCGCCCCCCCCCTTGGGCCGCGCCGCCCACACGTGTGGGGCCCCAGGGCCCCCCTCTGGTGCCTCTCGGTGTTCTGGAAGCTTCGTGGAATTATAAGATGTTGGGCGTTGATTTCGTCCAATTCCGAGAATATTTCCTTACTAGGATTTCTGAAACCAAAAACAGCAGAAAACAGGAATTGGCACTTCGGCATCTCATCAATAGGTTAGTTCCGGAAAACGCATAATAATGACTTATAATGTGTATAAAACATGTGAGTATCATCATAAAAGTGGCATGGAACATAAGAAATTATAGATACGTTTGAGTCGTATCAAGCATCCCCAAGCTTAGTTCCTACTCGCCCTCGAGTAGGTAAACGATAACAAGGATAATTTCTGAAGTGACATGCTACTAACATAATCTTGATCATACTATTGTAAAGCATATGAGATGAATGCAGCGATTCAAAGCAATGGTGAAGACAATGAGTAAACAACTGAATCATATAGCAAAGACTTTTCATGAATAGTACTTTCAAGACAAGCATCAATAAGTCTTGCATAAGAGTTAACTCATAAAGCAATAGATTCAAAGTAAAAGGCATTGAAGCAACACAAAGGATGATTAAGTTTCAGCAATTGCTTTCAACTTGAACATGTATATCTCGTGGATAATTGTCAACACAAAGTAATATCACAAGTGCAATAGGTAAACATGTAAGAATCAATGCACAGTTAACACAAGTGTTTGCTTCTAAGATAGAAAGAATAGGTAAACTGACTCAACATAAAGTAAAAGAATGGCCCTTCACAGAGGGAAGCATAAATTACTATTTTTGTGCTAGAGTTTTTCATTTTGAAAACAAGAAACAATTTTGTCAACGGTAGTAATAAGGCATATGTGTTATGTATAAGCATCCTATAAGTTGCAAGCCTCATGCATAGTATACCAATAGTGCTCGCACCTTGTCCTAATTAGCTTGGATTAACATGGATTATCATTGCATAGCATATGTTTCAACCAAGTGTCACAAAGGGGTACCTCTATGCCGCCTGTACAAAGGTCTAAGGAGAAAGCTCGCATTGGATTTCTCGCTTTTGGTTATTCTCAACTTAGACATCCATACCGGGACAACATAGACAACAGATAATGGACTCCTCTTTAATGCATAAGCATACAACAATAGTTAAAATTCTCATAAGAGATTGAGGATTAATGTCCAAACTGAAACTTCCACCATGATTCATGGCTTTAGTTAGCGGCCCAATGTTCTTCTCTAACAATATGCATACTCAAACCATTTGATCATGAAAATCACCCTTACTTCAGACAAGACGAACATGCATAGCAACTCACATGATATTCAACAAAGGTGTAATAGTTGGTGGCGTCCCCAGAAGCATGGTTACCGCTCAACAAGCAACTTATTAAGAAATAAGATACATAGCTACATATTCTTCACCACAATAGTTTTTAAGCTATTTTTCCCATGAGCTATATATTGCAAAGACAAAGAATGGAATTTTAAAGGTAGCACTCAAGTAATTTACTTTGGAATGGTAGATAAATACCATGTAGTAGGTAGGTATGGTGGACACAAATGGCATAGTTTTTGGCTCAAGGTTTTTGGATGCACGAGAAGAATTCCTCTCAATACAAGGCTAGGCTAGCAAGGTTGTTTGAAGCAAACTCAAGTATAAAACGGTGCAGCAAAGCTTACATATGAACATATTACAAGCATTATAAGACTTTACATCGTCTCCTTGTTGTTCAAACACCTTAACCAGAAAATATCTAGACTCTAGAGACCAATCATGCAAACCAAAATTTAACAAGCTCTATGTAGTTCTTCATTAATATGTGCAAAGTACATGATGCAAGAGCTTAAACATGATCTATATGAGCACAACAATTGCCAAGTATCAAATTATTCAAGACATTATACCATTTACCACATGCGGCATTTTCCGTTTCCAACCATATAACAATGAATGAAGTAGTTCAACTTTCGCAATGAACATTAAGAATAAAGCTAAGAACATGTGTGTTCATACGAAACAGCGGAGCGTGTCTCTCTCCCAAACAAAGAATGCTAGGATCCGATTTTATTCAAACAAAAACAAAAACAAAAACAAACAGACGCTCCAAGTAAAGCACATAAGATGTGACGGAATAAAAATATAGTTTCACTAGAGGTGACCTGATAAGTTGTCGATGAAGAAGGGGATGCCTTGGGCATCCCCAAGCTTAGATGCTTGAGTCTTCTTGAAATATGCAGGGATGAACCACGGGGCATCCCCAAGCTTAGACTTTTCACTCTTCTTGATCATATTGTATCATCCTCCTCTCTTGACCCTTCAAAACTTCCTCCACACCAAACTCAAAACAAACTCATTAGAGGGTTAGTGCATAATTGAAAATTCATATATTCAGAGGTGACATAATCATTCTTAACACTTCTGGACATTGCACAAAGCTACTGAAAGTTAATGGAACAAAGAAATCCATCAAACATAGCAAAACAGGCAATGCGAAATAAAAGGCAGAATCTGTCAAAACAGAACAGTCCGTAAAGACGAATTTTTTAGAGGCACTTAACTTGCTCAGATGAAAATGCTCAAATTGAATGAAAGTTGCGTACATATCTGAGGATCACGCACGTAAATTGGCAGATTTTTCTGAGTTACCTACAGAGAACCCTGCCCAAATTCGTGACAGCAAGAAATCTGTTTCTGTGCAGTAATCCAAATCTAGTATGATCTTTACTATCAAAGACCTTACTTGGCACAACAATGCAATAAAATAAATATAAGGAGAGGTTGCTACAGTAGTAACAACTTCCAAGACTCAAATATAAAACAAAATTGCTGTAGTAAAATAAACACATGGGTTATCTCCCAAGAAGTGCTTTCTTTATAGCCATTAAGATGGGCTCAACAGTTTTAATGATGCACTCCCAAGAAATAAGAGTTGAAGCAAAAGAGAGCATCAAGAAGCAAATTCAAAACAAATTTAAGCCTAACCCACTTCCTATGAAAAGGAATCTTGTATATAAACAAATTCATGAAGCATAATGCAACAAGCATAGAAAGATAAAACAAGTGTAACTTCAAAAATTTCAGCATATAGAGAGGTGTTTTAGTAACATGAAAATTTCTACAACCATATTTTCCTCTCTCATAATAATATCCAGTAGCATCATGAGCAAACTCAACAATATAACTATCAAATGAAACATTCTTATCATGAGTCTCATGCATAAAAGTATCATTACTTTCCACATAAGCATAATCAATTTTATTAATTGTAGTGGGAGCAAATTCAACAAAGTAGCTATCATTATTATTCTCATCATCAAATATAAGAGGCATAGTATAATCATAATAAGCTTTATCCTCCATAGTAGGTGGCACTAGAAGACCACTATCATTATAATCATCATAAATAGGAGGCAAAGTATCATCAAAGAAAATTTTCTCCTCAATGCTTGGGGGACTAAAAATATCATGCTCATCAAAACCAGCTTCCCCAAGCTTAGAACTTTCTATATATTATCAACAATGGTGTTCAAAGCGTTCATACTAATATTACTACTAGCATGCAAATAAGGTTCCATAGGTTTTTTAATTTTCGCATCAAACAATCCATGTCTTAACTCAGGAAATAGAATAAAAAGCTCATTGTTGTCCATTATGCCTAACTAGTGTAAACAAGAAACAAAAAGATGCAATTGCGGGATCTAAAGGAAATAGCTTCGAGCACTCACACACCGGCAACAATGCTAGGAAATAGCTTAGTAGTCGGAGGATGTGAATACCTTTTACCTTACCTCCGGCAACGGCGCCAAAAATAGCTTAGTTGCGGGTCCGAGTGTGAGTGCCTTTTACCTTGCCTCCCGGCAACGGCGCGAAAATAGCTTGATGTCTACTCACACTTCTTTTCCTGTAGACAGTGTTGGGCCTCCAAGAGCAGAGGTTTGTAGAACAGCAGCAAGTTTCCTTAAGTGAATCACCCAAGGTTTATCAAACTCAGGGAGGAAGAGGTCAAAGATATCCCTCTCAAGCAACCCTGCAATCACGATACAAGAAGTCTCTTGTGTCCCCAACACACCTAATACACTTGTCAGATGTATAGGTGCACTAGTTCGGCGAAGAGATAGTGAAATACAAGTGGTATGAATGAATATGAGCAGTAATAACGGCGCCCGAAAATAGCTTGCTGGCGTGCAGTTGATGGTAGTAATATTGCAGGAAGTAAAGATGCGTAGAACAGTAAATAAGCGATGATTGCAGTATTTGGAAACAAGGCCTAGGGATCATACTTTCACTAGTGGACACTCTCAACATTGCAATCATAAAGGAATATAAATAAGCACTTCACTATGCTATTCTGAATTACTCTTTGGCAAGATAACGAACACTAATTCATCATGTAGGCAAACCTTAAAGATGTATTCCCAAGTACTAATAAACACCCCACGCGTCACCGTGAGCATTCATAGGAGGTACTAACACACCACAATTTCATAGAGACATCCAACTCAAATCATAACTCGGTGAATAAGTATTCTGTGAAATATAGCCTAAGAGACCCACACGGTGCACACACTGTCACCTTTACACACGTGGGACAAGGAGTCTCCGGAGATCACATAAGTAAAATCCACTTGAATAGCATAACGACATCTAGATTACAAGCTCATCATATGGATCTCAATCATGTAAGGCAGCTCATGAGATCATTGTATTGAAGTACATAGGAGAGAGAGATGAACCACATAGCTACCGGTACAGCCCTTAGCCTCGGGGAGAACTACTCCCTCCTCATGGGAGACAGCAGCGTGATGGAGATGGTGGTGGTGTCGATGGAGATGCCTTTCGGGGCACTTCCCGTCCCGCGGCGTGCCGGAACAGAGACTCGTCCCCGGATCTTGGCGATGGCAGCGGCTCTGGAAGGTTTCTCGTACCGTGGTTTTTCCGTATCGATGTTTTAGGTCAGGGAGCTTTAAATAGGCGAAGAGGCGGAGTCGGAGGGTTACGGAGCCGCCACACAATAGGGGGGCGCGCCCCCTTGGGCCGCGCCGCCCACACGTGTGGGGCCCCCGGGCTCCTCCTGGTGCCTCTCGGGTGTTCGAAGCTTCGTGGAATTATAAGATCTGGGCGTTGATTTCGTCCAATTCCGAGAATTTCCTTACTAGGATTTCTGAAACCAAAAACAGCAGAAAACAGGAACTGACACTTCGGCATCTCGCCAATAGGTTAGTTCCGGAAAACGCATAATAATGACATATAATGTGTATAAAACATGTGAGTATCATCATAAAAGTAGCATGGAACATAAGAAATTATAGATACGTTTGAGACGTATCACCCAACACCTCTTAGTCTTAGCATGCCATGATTACTGATTACTGACTAGAGTATACACAAACATATATATCATCAGCATAACATAAATTTTGTTCAATATAAGTTGGGCCGACTTGTTAATTATGAAGGAGATGAACACATGCATTCCCTTTATATGGCTTATATTAGATTCTTCTTGAGTGATATGTAATAATCTAATTTGAAACTCGTTCTTGTTTTCATGTATTTTTACAAACCAAGTTTCGTGTATGTTGTTATTTTCTTAGTATAATATAGTACATATGACTTTGGTGGTCGCGTCTTATCTTCTATCACGAAGATGAGACTTTATAAGTAGCTATTGTGCCTACAAATACTTGAAGTTCACAATGAATATGTATTATCATAGTACCATTGGAAAAATAATGAAAAATATCATGACGGTATGATAAAATGCCACTCGCAAAAATCTCTACAAGAGAAATGGTTCATGGATTGATTCCCTTGATCACATACGCATGGAAACCAAAAAATAATGAACACTTTGGGTTGGCTAAGGTTACAAGTCTTCTAAAACTTACCAAGATTTTCCTATGAATTATTCAACTTTCCATGAAAAGAAAGAACTAAACGCTAGATTGAACCAGTACTAACATTGCCGATTTGTTTCGAACATGCTTCCATATGGTCATATGGAAGCCAAGAACGTATAAATTATTGTCCAAAACATGAAATTTTATTTAGTGGACTGCTTTGCTTCGCTCTATGTTATTCTCTATTCTAGTCATGGATCAACTTCCATATATTCAGTAGTGCACACAATTACCGAGTTATCCTTAGTCGTGATTTCAATATACAAATGTAATGCATATGGCCAAAGGTACAATGCAGTTAAACTGATGAGACAGATGTCACAGTCACCGAACCATCGATTCAAATAGATTACAATGATTAACCACTTTTTTCATGCTTGATAAATTTCTACTAAGAACACAACATGGTTTAGGGGAACACTAAACACCATAGAGGAAACGAGTTCCGCATGCACCCAACCGTTTAGTGGACTGGTACGTACTAGCCGTTGCTCGTACTCACACACAAATGTTTTCATAGGTTAAAATGATTGCTCTTCGTAGAAACTATACCAGTTTTACACTCTACGACATAGTAGAGTGAGCCTACATGGTAGGACAGCGAGGGAAGAAACTTATTTTGAGTGGCAGGCATATGCATACACTTGTTACCAAGGAGGGTATATACGGACATAAATACCATCACTGCAACACAAATTTTCTTACAATAACTCGAGTCCTTATTGTGAGTGGTAGGCATATGCATGCTCTTTATAAGACCGACAATAGATTCTTTTAGCTAGATTCAGTTAAGGAGGTGATGCGTTGGTTCAACATTTCATCCATTTTATTGAATTTATGTTACATCTTGGTCGTGTACTTCTCGCATGTGCATTAATTTGGATAATAAAGGTAAAATAATGAATACTCTATGGTCCTTTCACATGCTAGTGGAAAGCCTGATGATGTCGCGAGTGGTTGGAACCCTAAGAGGGTTGGGCTAAGGTAATGGATGATGTAAGTTTTGGTGTTCATTATAACATTGTATTTTTTTTATTCTAACACTGCTAGCATTGGGATCATTACAAGGGGGAGTATTGAAAATACCTCTGATCAACTTGGGATTCTATTGAGAATTGTAGCAGTGTAGACGAGGCATGTTTTCCTTATCTCCAAGGTGTACTACTCTCGACTAATTTTCATCTTCACATCATTCATGATACCGATTGTTGGGTTGCTCACTATGATATGATTTATGAGCTCGAAGAGGATCGGCCATAATTTCATGTTATCTAAAAAGAGGTGAAGAAAATAATGCCATTTTTATTGATGTGTTTTAATTGATAAAATGCCACTCGCAAAAATCTTCACAAGAGAAATGGTTGATGGATTGATTTCCTTGGTCATATGCACATGAAAACAAAAAAATATCAAACATTTTGTTGGATAAGGCCACAAGTATTTTAAAACTTACCATGATTTGCCTAAGAATTATCCAACTTCCCTTGAAAATAAAGAATTAAGTGCCAGATTGAAACAAATATTAACCTTCCGATTTGTTTCAAACTAGTCATATGGTCATATGGAAGCCAATGACGTTCAGATTTTTTCCAAAACATGGAATTTTAGTCAGTGGAATGCTTTGCTTCACCCTATGTTCTGCTCTATTATAGTCACGGATGAAGAATCCATTTGCTATTATAATAATTTGGTCTGTAAACAGAAAATACACTAGCGATTGATTGGCCACACACAAGGCTGATGGCTGCCTATTCGTCTAACAAATCAACCTTGCATGAGGGTTTGCTAGTGAGATACTCGAGGAAGGTCCCAACCTTAGATGATGGATAAGTTAACGCTTGATATTCAATCCAAGATAATGGATGGGTAATTTTAACCTAATGGTCGCACGTTCAATTCCTACTATACCAAAAAAAAAACTCTTGTATTCTTAAAGATGCATAGTACCTTCGAAAAGCACTCTTTGGCCTTGAAACTCGCCCATTTCTCATCAACATCTCGACTTCGCTGGTTATTTTAGGTAAGTATAAAGGAGATCAAACTAGTTCGGTCATGGATAGGCCAACCTTCTCCTAATTCATTGGAAGTGGTCAACCTATATAAAGGTCCATAACAAGCACTAAGACAATCAAATGATGAATGCCGTCAATCCCCTTTCAATTAACAGGTGATGACAGTTCTTCTTATATTCTAAATTTCTTAAAGTGTTCCATTTATAAAAGGTAAGGTTACAGGATGCTCTGACGAGGAGATTCGTACAAAATATTTTCAATTAATTAGTAGGAGAAGACCCTTATTAAATAACTCCGCTTGAAGGTCCAAAGTAAGATGCTTAACCCATGCCACCCCTTTCAACGTTAGTGTCCTTTTATCCCTTAGAATGGAGAAACCTCGAGGAAGAACAACCTGCCGAGACTAGTGAAGTGATTCCGGAGTTACCGGATCCAATTGGTTGGCATGCTCGTTCAAAGGAGATTGAATATTCATAGTTTCAAATGGGTTCTACCTCTAGGTTTCTGTACTCCACTTTTACTGTTCCAGAACTGATGCGAAGGATAATTATACAATTCCACAAGATGATCCATAATTGGTTCGGGGACATCCCATGTAAAAACACGTGTGCAGAGATTGGAGAGCAGGGCACTCGGATGCGATGGGTCGATTTATTCTATAGTAGGTTTCTAAGTTCATCGGGTGTGATCATGCCTGAAATTCTTTGAACAAGAAGCTAGTTAGAAAAAGGGGCACACAACTACACGATTCTAACAATTTTTTTGTTTTGTACCCACTTCTCTTAGTTTTCTAGGTAGGCGGTGGCATATTGACAAATGTCATTATTGTTACGCCGACCATATCAGGCTATGTGGCTTTCCCATGGCTAGATCCACTCGTTTTGATTTTTTCATTGCAATTTCTAAAAATGTTCGACACCCAAGTTCCTGAGAACTTGCACTTTCAGCATGATTTAGGGATCAAGCATTTCTCCCAGCTCTTTGGTCATGCACTTTGTAGTTGTACCTCTAGGCGTACCGGATACTCGAAAGCTAGGCCAAGCGAAGCGTGAAAGTGTTTTGAAAGGCACGGGCTCACAATGGTGAATTTTTTGGCCTACCTTTGTCGGCCCATATTCTATGAGTCTACCCAAAAGCCTCATAGATATCGTGTTAGGGATCCAATTCTCGGTCCAGTTAAAGGGTTGGGACAAAGTTTCCTTCTTCCTCCATCTAAACATTGCTTAAGTTTCCAATTGAGTTGTCCTCCACGGGGCTAAAACAAGAAGTTGAGACGGTAGTGCTAACACAATTACCGAGTTGCCATGAATTGTGGTTTCAATATACGAATGTAAGGCATATGATCAATGATACATACAAAAGGATTTCACACTATAGAGCCCACTAGCTTCCCACATCCAAATCAAACTATCATTTGAATCATTCAAAGTTAAAGTCTGAGCAATTTGTTGAATTTCCAGCCATTGGATCATCAATCTATGGTCAAAACATCTCCTAAACGTCATCTTCAGAGAAGACCCGTCCCAAATATCAGCAATGGTCTTATTCTGTTCCTTCACCAAGAAATAAATTTCCCAATACTGGATAGCCAGCGAACAGGACCCAAACTAATGATCCTCCCAGAATTTAATTTTCCTACCATTTCCCACTTTCCACTGATAGCCCACCATAGCAGCTTTGGCAGCCCATAAAACCCCTTCCCAAAAGGGAGAGGCCCCAACTAAGGAGCAAGAGAAAAGATTGGGATTATCCAAGTTATATTTGGTATCTACTATTTGTCTCCACACTTTATCTTCACTCAAGTGATATCTTTTGACCCAAGAGGCTAAGAGGCAGTGTGCCATTTGGGAATTAATAAGGGTAATGGCCCATTTTGAGAACTTGATCACACTAAGGAGATAAATGGGAATACTAGTCAGAACACTTCTGACCAGCTCTAACTTGGCAGCATGGTTAAGAAGTTTACCTATCCAACCACCAGCTTTTCCCCCATCCCCACCTCCTCGGCGAATGATGGGAAACCCGCCGTCCACTTTGGGATGGACATGATCCTCCACCGAGCGCGTCGGCGAGTACCAGTGTCGGCGGGAAGCCGGGACGGTGGAGTGAGCGGCGGCGGCGCGAGCTCACCTGAAAATCGCCAGATCGCCTGCCTATCGCCTATCGCCTCTCTCCCTCGAATATTTTCAGTATGAAGAGAGCACTGCAGCTTGGAGCCAAAAGCACTTTCCTAGTGGTAGTAGTGTATATATAGAAAGGTCTGTTGTGGTATCCCGATATTTGTTTGTACTGTTGTGGAATTAAAATCTGGCCAGCCATTGGCAAGAAGGAAATCTGGCTGGACAGTAAGTTGAAATTGGGCTGGAACCAAATATCTGCCCTTGTCACAACAAGGTTAAACTCACTTCTCGACCTCCTGTCCCAATTGCATGCTGCTAGGCGTACACATAACACATTTGTTTCCTCACTTGGCCCAAGCTACCGTGTCGTGCAAGGCAACGTGCCCGTGACACACAGCGTAGAATGGGCGAGAGGCAGCTGCTAGAGAACCGTTCAAAAAGCGCGCGTGGGTGGGCCCCACAAGGCAACCCCGCGCCGTGTGTCATCACATACTGGCCGTGCCCTCCCCACCCGCACCCTCTCGGCCCTTCCAGAACCCCCTCGAGCCTCGATCCAACGGCCAGAATCACCGCTCGAGAACCTTCCAGACACAGCCCGCACGATCCGACGGCCACGATCGCCCGCGCCAGAACATTCCAGAGCCGGCCTCCCGTCCGCCATAAAACCCCTCCCGTCACCTCGCCCTCCTCCGCAGTTCGCACCACCCGAATTCGAAATCACAGAGCACGCAAATCGCAAGCGTTTCCAACCTTCCTTCCACCAAAGCAGAGCGAAGCAGACCGGCGGCGAGCGAGTCGGAGATGGGGAAGGGCGAGGGTCCGGCCATCGGGATCGACCTCGGGACGACCTACTCCTGCGTCGGCGTGTGGCAGCACGACCGCGTCGAGATCATCGCCAACGACCAGGGCAACCGCACCACGCCCTCCTACGTCGCCTTCACCGACACCGAGCGACTCATCGGAGATGCCGCCAAGAACCAGGTCGCCATGAACCCTACCAACACCGTCTTCGGTACGTACGGGCATCCTCTCCCTTCCCTCGTTCCCCTTGGACTCTCGCTGTGTTATGCTCGTGATCTGTTAGACTTGTACCTGTTGATTGGCCGTCGCGAAGGAGGGCACCACCCTTCCTGTTAGTTTTTTCGGTGTAGACATGCGCCTCCTCGGGTTTCCGTGGGGTTTTGTGCCTGTGTGCTCCGTCTTCAGAATCTGTTCTAGTGTTTTTAACGGGTAGTTGCTCTGTTTTTTTGCTATGTGCGCAGCATGATTGGATTGGATTAGATCTAGTTTTCCTTCCAAGTCGACTGCTGCTTCTATCGATTATTCATTCATTTAGTCCCTTATTAATAAGATCTATTGTCTATTGTTTGCTCTGATGTGCCTAGCTATTCTCTGTTCACGCAGTTAAATAAATAATTTGTTCAGTACGTACTGATTTCTTCTGTTGTTATCGCTTCTGTTCATAGTCATTGTGTAGTACTAGTGTTTAGTTGGATTCAATTATGTTTTGAATTCAGCCAGAGTAGATTATCAAATCAGATCCATTACAAAAGGTGCCTATGAATTAGGCTTGCTATTTCTGTATATTTTCTGTTGCTTCCCTTCTGTAATCCGAAATACTAGTTGCGATGAATGTACCTTCCTATTGATGAAGAAACTGTTACTTCAGATTCGATTGCATGCTCAGATTTGCACATACTGCAGTTACTGTAAGCATCTGCTTGGTTTCAACAGATCAACTCATGTTCCTTGCTCTGTTCTTCTCGGTGCAGATGCCAAGCGGTTGATTGGTCGGAGGGTCTCTGACCCGTCGGTGCAGAGCGACATGAAGCTGTGGCCCTTCAAGGTGGTCGCCGGCCCGGCCGAGAAGCCCATGATCGTCGTCAAGCACAAGGGCGAGGAGAAGCAGTTCGCCGCGGAGGAGATCTCCTCCATGGTGCTCACCAAGATGAGGGAGATCGCCGAGGCCTTCCTGGGCAACACCATCAAGAACGCTGTGGTCACCGTGCCGGCCTACTTCAACGACTCGCAGCGGCAGGCCACCAAGGACGCCGGGGCCATCGCGGGCCTCAACGTGCTGCGCATCATCAACGAGCCCACCGCCGCCGCCATCGCCTACGGCCTGGACAAGAAGGCCAGCAGCACCGGCGAGAAGAACGTGCTCATCTTCGACCTGGGCGGCGGCACCTTCGACGTGTCGCTGCTGACCATCGAGGAGGGCATCTTCGAGGTCAAGGCCACCGCAGGTGACACCCACCTGGGCGGCGAGGACTTCGACAACCGCATGGTGAACCACTTCGTCCAGGAGTTCAAGCGCAAGCACAAGAAGGACATGACCGGGAATCCGCGCGCCCTGCGCCGGCTCCGGACGGCCTGCGAGCGCGCCAAGCGCACGCTGTCGTCAACGGCGCAGACCACCATCGAGATCGACTCACTGTTCGAGGGCATCGACTTCTACACCACCATCACCCGGGCTCGCTTCGAGGAGCTCAACATGGACCTCTTCCGCAAGTGCATGGAGCCGGTGGAGAAGTGCCTCCGCGACGCCAAGATGGACAAGAGCACCGTGCACGACGTGGTGCTGGTCGGCGGCTCCACCCGCATCCCCAAGGTGCAGCAGCTGCTCCAGGACTTCTTCAACGGCAAGGAGCTGTGCAAGAGCATCAACCCCGACGAGGCCGTCGCGTACGGCGCCGCCGTCCAGGCCGCCATCCTGAGCGGCGAGGGCAACGAGAAGGTGCAGGACCTGCTGCTGCTGGACGTGACGCCGCTGTCCCTCGGCCTGGAGACGGCCGGCGGGGTCATGACGACGCTCATCCCGAGGAACACCACCATCCCCACCAAGAAGGAGCAGGTCTTCTCCACCTACTCGGACAACCAGCCGGGCGTGCTGATCCAGGTGTACGAGGGCGAGCGCGCGAGGACCAAGGACAACAACCTCCTGGGCAAGTTCGAGCTCTCCGGCATCCCTCCGGCGCCCCGCGGCGTGCCCCAGATCACCGTCTGCTTCGACATCGACGCCAACGGCATCCTCAATGTCTCGGCGGAGGACAAGACGACGGGCCAGAAGAACAAGATCACAATCAGCAACGACAAGGGGCGTCTGAGCAAGGAGGAGATCGAGAAGATGGTGCAGGAGGCGGAGAAGTACCGTGCGGAGGACGAGGAGCACAAGAAGAAGGTGGACGCCAAGAACGCGCTGGAGAACTACGCCTACAACATGCGCAGCACCATCAAGGACGAGAAGATCGCCACCAAGCTCGGGCCCGACGACAAGAAGACGGTGGATGACGCCGTGGAGGAGGCCATTCGCTGGCTGGACGGCAACCAGCTCGCCGAGGCAGAGGAGTTCGAGGACAAGATGAAGGAGCTGGAGGGCATCTGCAACCCCATCATCGCCAGGATGTACCAGTCCGGCGGGACGGACATTCCCGGCATGACTCGCATGGAGGAGGATGTGCCCACCGGCGGCAGCGGCGCTGGCCCCAAGATCGAGGAGGTGGACTAAGCTGTTCCATGGACTTTTCTCCTGTCTGCGCTATGTGGTGATGGTGGTTGTCTTTGGTGTCTGTCGTGTCGTCTAGTTTCTGTCTGGATCAGTTTCAGTGGTAGTAGTAGTTGATGAAAGTTATGGATGGGAAGGACATGGATGTTGGCTTAATGGTTTGGAACTTGAAAGTTTGTTGAATATGGTGCTTCCCTAAATTTGTTGTGCGCTGTTCTATTTTTGTGCATTGTGTTTAGTTTACAGAACTTATTCCTTTCTTACCAATATTTGGGTAATACTTCAAGAATACTTGTTGGTGAATGACATGGACAAAAAGCACAAGAAGAAAATTGTGGTGAACAACCTTTTTTACTGAAAGCTTACTCGTTTTCTTTGAAGTGTTTTTTACTAAAGAAAGAACTTTGCTGTTTATGCTGAATTTTGATACTGTGTTGGTATTGCAGCTACTGAAAGAGCTTACAAGCCTGCTCTGATCAATAGTTAAATCTGTTTTCTGTTCTGCTCTGTTGTCAAATTGAGAATTCCTTGGATCCTATTTATTTATGTTCATGGTGGGGATGTTGTAAGCTCTTTGGAACTTGGAAGATTATCAGCCCGTTTAAATATATGGTGCTTCTCTAAATTTGTTTCTGCATTGTGTTTCATTTTCAAACTTATTCCTTTCTTACCTTACCAATAATTGGGTATTGAATCTACCAACGTAGATGCGAGCATACAAAACACAGAAGGAAGAAATTGTGGAGAACAACCAGAATATTATTTTACTGAAAGAATGAGCTTACTGGTTTTCTTTGGAAGTGTTTTACTGAAAAAAGAAAGAACTTGCTGGTTATGCTGAATTTTGACACAGTACTGTTTTGTATTGCAGCTACTGAAAGAGCTTACAACTATTTGCTGGTTATTTGTTCTCTGCTCTGCTCTGTTCGATCTTTTCCGCTGTTGTCAAACTGTGCATGAATTCGTTGGATCCTATTTATTATGTTCATGATGGAGCGCTGAGTTCAAATAGTTTGGTTCCGCCAAATTGTGAAGAGAACTTGTTGAATCTGCTGATTCTCTGTACTGCCATGTCAACATTAGTACAGCGCTTCACCAAATTTGTTCTGAGCTCTTCGATTTTTTCCGCATTGTGTTATTTGCCATCTGCAAACCTGTTCCCTTTGTTAATGACTTATTATTCAGTTAGTTTGGTAACTGCTGGCGAAGAACACCTCTGAATCTTGCACGGGAAGATGGTGCACCATGGTGGAGGATATTCAGAACTCGCTCAATTTACTGTCATTGCGGTATGCAATTCGCCAAGTTACGCAGTGAGGTTTCTCTATGTTTTTTTTTTGTTTGTTCTTGACTGAAATGTGTGCAGCCAACACTTGCAGAAACATGTCGACCTTGTTAACATGGTAATGCTGAGTTTTTTGTGTCCTACTACTTAACAGGAGGGGGGAGAATCAGATCGCGGATGATTACATGGAAAACAGCCAACACTTGCAGAAACATATCGACCTAGTTAACATGGTAATGCTGAGTTTTACCAATAAATTTATCATTTTACAAATAATAAGCCAGGAATCATTTTAGTCCTTTGAGATTTCTTGGTCACGCATGGAAATAGCCATCTCCGGCCCTTCCCTGCGAGTTGGCTCTTCGGTGGATCCGTGATGCTGTTGGACAGGTAAGAGCATCTCCACTCGTCTCCCCACAGAGCCCCCACGGTCACTTTTTTTCATCCGGACGGCGAAAAACGGCCCAGTCAGGCCCCCGGTTCCTCGTTTTGGTCCGGATTTGAGCCTATTTTCGTCCGGACTCCCCATGCCATCCTCGGGAGACTCCGGATGAAGCTAAACCAACCGTCCACGCCCACGTGTCTCCTCTTTCGTCCGGATTCCCCGAGCCATCCTCTTTTTCCCCGAGAAACGCCGCTTGGGGAGCACACGACTGGGAAACTACTCCTCCCCACGCCAAATCTTCCTCCAATCCGGACGAAAATTTCGCCGGATTTGGGCGTGGGGAGCGCCAACGAGTGGGGATGCTCTAAGGCGGGTGGACCGTGGACATATTAGGTCATATGCACGAACACAAACTTTGCTTTCAAAAATACTGCTCCGACCATTTTCATAATTTTCGTCGTAGATTTGGATAATACATCTCAATTTGCGACATGAAATATGGAATGGAATGGAGAGAGTAGCAGAAGATGGGATCGGTTTCGAGCATGACAGATCCAACCCCCTGCTGCCTAACTTTTCCTTGGCTCTTTTAAGTTTATTTTTTCTTTTCGAGGGATGGTTATGTCTTATGTATGTATGTAGTTACTCGTCCAATGGTGGTGACTATCTGCTAACTGCCAGCATCTCCGATGGAGGCGCCCTAGAAAGCCCTCAATCGGGGTCCTAGCATAAAAGTCTTTAAGAGCATCCCAGCTGCGTCCCTTCAAATAGGGCTTTAAAGCGATATACGGTACCCAGACAAAAAGTCAAGCGTGGTTGTGATCCTTAAAAAGATTTTTCCGTCCGACGTCCCAGACCGCCCTCGACCCATAGGGGACATGCTGGGCGCGGCGGAAATGAGTTGTTGGCGAAGTGTCTCTTGGTGGGCCACGCCTGCCATAAACACAACTGCATGTGTGCAGCTTCTCATAATGCCGGCGACAGTTCCCGAGGAAGAGGGAGGCGTTGGCGTCAATGCACACCACTTCTTCCCACCCTTTCTTTTCCTCTTCCCACCTTTGTTTCCGGCTATAAAAAGCCCGACTACCAATGCCAGTAACCCCATTTTGTCTGTCCGACGAGAATTCCTGATGCTGTTTGAGGGACCCGGCTGGGATGCTCTAGCTTGCCTCTCAATCGGTCATTTTGTGAGCATGATTTGTCTGGGCACCTGTTTGGACTCCAAAACCATCTGATAATCAAGCCAAATATTGATTTTACAATTAAGAGGAGCCCAAAATGTCCATATGGGTTTAAATAAAACTCTAAGTGACAAGGGATTAACTTGTCAATGCCTACGGATTGTAGACTAGAGTTTAGTTGGAAGTAGAGGGCAAGTAGATCTCGAGGGTTTCAGCCGGAAAAAGTACTCGACTGTTTATGAAAACTAGGGCTTGTGTCGACAATGATTCAATCCTCTCTTTATCCCTCGGCTCCCCCTTATATAGGAGGCGGAGCCGAGGGTTTCGTATTACACAAGTTTATAGATTCCGGAAGACTCTCTGAGTTCAACCCGTAAAGTTACAAACCTCTGCTTTCCTAATACAACTCTATCTTTCCTTAACAACTAATTGGGCTTCCGAACTTCATATTCTTCGACTAGTGGGCCTCCAGTAAACCCTGGGTACCATCTTCGGCAGGTCCATTGGGGATGCCTATGTCAGTAGCCCCTGAGATTTTGCTTGAATCGAAGAATCAGGGAAAAATCTCCAACTTTATAATCATCATCTCACTTCTTCGAGTTAACACATATTTTTAATAAAAACAACCATATATTGTACAGGGATAACGGTAATTGGGGCTAGTTCATCTGACGGGTCAGGTACTAGTTAACTGCTCAGTGGCAATCCGCAAAAACCTACTTCAAGATCACGTCCCTGGACATGATCTCGGGATACTGGCGTAACTCGACACGTGCCGCTTAAGGTCTTACCATATGTTGAGTTCCAGTCATGTTTTATCGGGTACCTAACGCGTCCGTTAGGATTTTTCTTCGTATCTGTTGATACGGAAAAAAGTAGCAAACCGCCGTCAGAGA
Source organism: Lolium multiflorum (assembly GCA_030979885.1). Classification (NCBI taxonomy): domain Eukaryota; kingdom Viridiplantae; phylum Streptophyta; class Magnoliopsida; order Poales; family Poaceae; genus Lolium; species Lolium multiflorum. The sequence goes on from CM061747.1 coordinate 199,772,034, forward strand.
CGGTGCCACGCCGCTCAGCACGGATCCGGGGACTTACCTTCGCAAAGTTTTGCGGCATTAAGAGATTATTCGCGACTGAGGCGCTCTGAGAATATATTGTCGAGTGCCTTTTTCGGCTGATGGAATAGCTCATTTATTCGAGTCAGTCGAATGACTTGTATATTTTTATATTGTCTTCCTGATGGGAGTATATGAAGAGTTATTTGTATAACTCGAAATATACTCATCATGTTGTTTCTAAATTCATCGGGCGCGCGAACAGCGTTCCCGATGGGAGTAGCCCCCGAGGCTACAGCCAAGTACTTGGACTTGGTTGTAGGCTCACCACTTTAACGCCTTTTTGTCGCTATATTGTCATCTTTTTTCGAATTTTCATATCTTTCTCGGGTGCGTGATCAGCGCTCCCGATGGGAGTAGCCCTCGAGCATATGGACAAAATGCTTGCATTTGATCATAGGCTCTCGCCCTTTCTTTCTTGCCATACCCGAGGTTTCCTTCTCTCTAAAGTAGCCCCCGAGCATTTGATCAAAAACTTGTATTTGATCAAAAGCTCTCGAAATTATCATCACTTCTTTCTATCATCAATCTCCATACCACCGTAACCGAACTTTTCCTTTGGTGAAGTGACATCAATGCTGACGATAGCCACGACCTCTGTATCGAAAACACGCGAATTCTGCCCTGTCACTGACTGGTGGACCCGAAATCTGTGGCAATTTGACACGTTACGCAAGTGGGGGACACACGTCCTCCGCTTTTTCTGGCACGCGCTCTGTAGCGCCTGTCCAGTTCCTTCACAGTAAAAATACCTTGTTACCCCTTGAGCCACGTGTAAATCATTAAGCCCATTACTGCTGCATCCAACGGTGCGTCGATTCGCAAATTGTGTATAAAGTATCTTCTTCCTCCTCCGTTCTCCTCTTCGCTGCGCCGCACCTCTGCTCCATCTCTTTCCAAAATCCCCATTGCAAAAAACGCTCCTGCGCCCGTGCTTACTTTCCTACCACAGCTAGTTCCACTGAATGTCGCCGCGGTCAAGGCTTGCAAAACACACCTCCCCCATGGCAACGGAAGACCTGCAGTTCTCCGAGTGGGAGAGATCTAGGATCTCCAATCAAGACGTGAACCTGCTCAAGAAGCTTGGGTTCATGAAGCAAGAGAAGACGCTGATTTTCCCTGGCGAGGAGAGCTACCCCTCACCACGCATTGGATACCGGGTAACTTTCGTCGACCACCTCATCCGCGGCTTAGCTACTCCGATCCACGAATTCCTTCGTGGGTTACTCTTTGTTTACGGCCTACAACTCCATCATCTCACCCCCAATTCCATTCTTCACATCTCGATCTTCATCACCCTCTGCGAATGCTTTCTCGGGACCCCTCCCAACTGGGGCCTGTGGAAACGCATATTTCTTGTCCACCGCAACAGCTCCCACACTACCGCCTATAATGTAGGTGGTGTAGTTATCTGCGTCCGCCCAGATGTCGAATATTTCGATGTCAAGTTCCCTGACTCTGTTCAAGGGTGGCGCAAAAGATGGCTTTATATCCACGAAGAGCACAATGACGCGCAGGAGTACAATGTCGCTCCTATTGATGGTGGCGAAAAAATCTTTCATCGTCATTCTTGGGACGCTGAAGCTTCTGATGAAGAGAAAAAGGCGACAGATGCGCTAATGCAGCGCATCCACGAACTCCAGAATACTCGCGGCAAAGAACTGTCGGGTATTCAAATTACTACCTACTTTCTTAGGATTAGGGTGCAGCCTCTCCAGGCTCGCAAGAACCCTCTCTGGATGTATGTTGGCGCCAAAGACGTGGACCGCTTCTCCAAGGATCTATCAGTAAAAGACTTGGAGAAGCTTGTTCGCAAGATTTCATCGCTGAGCAAGAAAGACGCCATTCCATCCTCTTGTCGCGTGGAGCCGTATAGCGGCACCAACGCCCTCCCCAAGGTAAACTATTTTTGCCCTACCGAGTTTTTAACATTTGTCGACTACTATTTTTGCTCACTTCATTCTGGTATAGCTTATTGTCGACATATCTTTTCCTCCCCTTAGAAACATCAAGTTTTATCTTCACTTCCTCCCCTTCCTGAAGGCGGAGAAGTTGAAGAACGAACCGTCGTTACTGACGATAACCAGGGCACTTCTCGCCCTGAGAGTGAAGTTTCGGGTTCTCATAAATCCGCGGCTTCCTTTGAAAAAGAAGTTGGATCTGAGGCCTCCGAGTCGACGCAATTCATCCCTTCTGTTGTTTCTCCGACAAACAAAAGAAAAAGGGATGAGGTCGCAGACTCTGGCACCTCCAAAGCGGGTAAATCCCCTATCAAGGAGATTTCACCCGAAGAAGAGGGGAAAACCTTCAACCCTTACGATGATGCCCTTGTCAGCTCGTAAGTCTCTGTCGCCTTTTTTGTACTTGATATTTTGCCTATTAAGCATTTCTTATATTCTTTCTTGATGCCCAGTGGCGACGAGGAAGAGGATCCTCCTGTTAACGTGACTGCTCTAACGAGCACGTCCCGTACTTTAGTGATCTCCGAGTCTCGCCCCATTACGGACGAAACCTCGCCTCCTCAACAGGACATAGAACACCCAACTCCTATCGGGAGCCCCCGTGCCCCGTCACCGAAGAGGGCAAGGGTTGAGCTGGGCAAAGAGTCGAATCTCTTGACCGATAGCTCAGGGACGCCTTCTATGGACGAAGTAAGTGCCTTTCTCGCTTTCTTTTTGTCGACCATCTTCAACTTTCTTTGATGTCGAACATTTTCAACTCTTTCTCATTCCGTGTTACTTTTCAGCCTTTGATGAAGGAATTCGTTCGTCTTGGTACCCAATTTATCGGGTACCGTGACCTTGCTGATAAGTTGAAAGGTATTCTTTTCTTGCTTCCTTTCATCGAGTAGCTTCTCCTCTTCTACTTTGTTATAACCTTTGTCATCCTTTATTTTGCTAGATTCCCTTTCTGAGGCTAATAAGCGCACTGATGATCTTGCCCTCAAGTTGGAGCAAAGTGAAAAATCTCGCAAAAAGGCTGAAATAGATGCTGCTGCTGTCGAGGGTCTTCGAAAGAGGCTCCACGACGCGGAAACTGCCTTGAGCGAGAACACAGCTCAGCACACTGCTCGCGAGGAAGATATCATTGCTCGCTTGGAGTCACAGAACCGGCGCTTCGTGAGTAAGTTCCCTAACCACTTTACTTCGTCGTAGACATTTGTTTTGCCATGCATCTCTTGACAACTCGAGGATTTTGTTTCAGCAGAGAAGACGCATCAAGATTTTGAACTTGAGACGCCTGAAGATGATCGCCTTCTGGATGCTCTTTCTCTCCTTGAAATTCATGGAGACGAAGTTCGCCAGAGCATTGCTGATGCTAGGTCGGGGTTGTCACGGCTTTTCCCCTACTTCTTCGCGAAGACAGAGGTGCCTACCACTTTTGCTGCCCTGACCAAGTGCTTCATTCCCAAAGAAGATCTTGGGCTAGGCCTCCGTTAAGAGGGTTTAAAGATTGGCGTTGAAGGCACCATCGCTTTGGTTGCCGATAGCCAACAAAATGTCGACTGGACGAAGGTTGGCGATGTGAAGAACATGGAGACGAAGAAGTGGCAGTCACTGACTAAGGCTGCCAAGCCCAACTCGAAGAAGATCCTCTCCTTCCTCGGAGTCAAACCAACTCCTTCTCCTAGTTCATCGAAGCCGGAGGTCAAGTAGACCGTCTTGTCTCTTTTTCTTTTTTCCTTTTTTGTTACTGTCGCCGTAGTAGCTTTTGCGACAGCTTACCATTGGTTCACTAGGGACCCTCTTTTGTAATTCTCATGTAAATATCCAAATGAAGCAATACAATGTTGTTTCTATCAAGTTATTGATGTCTAAATACTTCTTTCTAGTTGGTTTTTGACAACTATACCGTGGTGCCTCGTTCTTCGGATGCGTTACCGGCCGCGTCCTACTCGAGAAAAACCTCCGTTGACGAGTTTATTGAAGGTTCTTCAAGCGCTGCTCACCATGAGGATTTGAACGAACTGCGACAGCAACTTCAGTTGATGAAGAAACAAGCTCTCGTTATAATGGAACAGTCTCGAAGGTCTTCTGAAAACGAAAAACTTGCTCTTCAGCAAGATCAGGAAGCCCTGGCGTTGAAGGAAACCGCAGTTACTGAGGCTGCGAAAGCTACTTCGCGGGAGGATTATATGCTTCAACTGATGAATGACTCCAGTTTGGATATGGCGGGTACGCTTTCTGAATTTGACCTCTGTCGACTTTATCCTTCGTGCTTTCTTATTTCTACTAGCATTTCCTGTCGTACAGGTTCTTTTTTGGATACTGCTGCCGAAGATCAATGTGTTGAAGCTAGGTCCAATGTTCTTCTTAGGCTTGCACTGGAGCATGGTTCGAACTTCTGGGCTACGCCTGAGCGTACCCGACAAATCGTCAGATTTCAAGATCGCGCGGGCCAAGTTCGCGACTTTCTCGACTTCTGCACAAGGACGTTAGCCTTAGTTTATAACACCATGTTTCCTCGGAACCCTCCGCCGGAAAATCTTTCTGCTCTGATGGACAAGTTCCGTGATGCTCCTCGAATCCATGACTTCGTGCGAGCCCAATTGACTGCTGGGGCAAGATTTGCCATGATTATGTTGCAGATCTGTTACCCGAAGTTAGACATGACCAAAATTCTCGCCAAATGTCAAGCAAAACTGACGAAGAGGAGGAGGAACATTGATAAAATCAACGATGTTGTGACCCCTGTGGCAGAAGAGATGATGGATGAGCTACTTCAGATAGATGTCGAATTCTTCGTGAGAGGTAGCTATGCTGAACATAGAACTGGTGCTGCAAGCAATGAGAGGGTAAACATAGATGATATAATAGGTAACAACTGAAAGTTTCTTTTTCCCTGTCGAATTTTTCTTAACAATGAGGTTATGTATATTGTAAACACAATCTGTATTGTAAAACGGATGATACGTTTTTCTTTTCATCAAGCCCCCGAGCCTTTTGGTGGCCGGTGTTTATATGTTTGTTGATTTGTAAACTATTTTTTCGCCACGGAGAATAACTATTTTGCGGGAGTTTATATATATATTGCTATTGCAGGTTATGAGCCCCCGAGCCTGTCGATGAAAAAGATATATATCACCAATATCTTTATTATATTGCAGCACCGCGAGCCCGCCTCATTAAAAACCTTTCAGCCCCACTCGGTGCCCTGAAAGGAAAAGAGTGCGTCTGAAAACTCGCGGGCATTTCAGTACATTGTATGTTTACAAAGAGGACTATATTTCGACTGCAAGCGTAGAATATCCGAAGTTGCGCCACGTTCCAAGGATTTGTCTTGGCGACTCGTGTCTTCCTGTCCTTTATTCTGTATGCTCCTCCTTCGATTACTTCTGTGACGATGTATGGGCCAATCCATGGCGACTCGAGATTTTCATGGCTATTTTGCGTAAGCCGAAGAACTAAGTCGCCTACCTGGAAGGATCTTAGTCGCAAACATCGACTGTGGTAGTTTTTCAGATCTTGCTGGTACTTGGTGACTCGTGACAGTACTTCGTCTCGAGCTTCGTCGAGTGCATCGACATCATCCTCCAATGCTTTTCTGGAAGTTTCTTCGTCATATTCCGCCACTCTCGGGGAATTGAGTTCTATTTCTATCGGCAGCACTGCCTCCGCTCCATGGACCAGAAAAAACGGAGTTTCCTGTGTCGCTGTATTTGGTGTTGTTCGAATACTCCATAACACGCTGGGTAACTCCTCTGGCCATGTGTGTCAAGCTTTCTCCAATGGTGTCAATGCCGTTGCAGATGATGTCGTTCGCTTTCTCGACTTGACCATTGGTCTGCGGGTGCGCAACTGATGCAAAGTGTAGTTTGATGCCTACCTCTGCGCAATAAGCTTTGAATTCCTTGGATGTGAAATTGCTACCATTGTCTGTGACTATGCTATGAGGGACTCCAAATCAAAAAACGATACTCTTCACGAACTTGATTGCGGATGCTGCATCTGGTGAATTTATCGGCTTCGCTTCTATCCATTTTGTGAACTTGTCGACTGCTACGAGCATATACTCGTATCCTCCTGGCCAAGCTTTGTGTAATTTTCCCACCATATCAAGACCCCACTGAGCAAAGGGCCATGACAGCGGTATTGACATCAACTCTGCTGCCGGAGAATGAGGTTTTGCGGCAAATCTCTGGCACGCGTCACAGGTACGTACTATGTCCTTTGCATCCTCGATGCTGTCAACCAATAGAACCTGCTCTGAAGACCTTGGCTGCTATGGCTCGACTGCTTGCGTGGTGTCCGCACACCCCTTCATGTAGATCTTTCAGGATTAGCCGTCCTTCCTCAGGTGTGACACATCTTTGGAGTACTCCCGAAATACTTCGTTTCTATAGCTCTCCTTTGACTATGGTAAAGGCTTTAGAACGCCTAATAACTCGCCTTGCTTCAACTGGGTCGTCGGGTAATTCTTTCCTCAAGATATATGCTATGTATGCCTGCATCCAAGGAACTTGTACCACCATTACCACGTGTGGTTCTTCCTCTTCTTCCGGCGGTGCTATGGGAGCCCCCGAGGCTTTCTCATCCTTCTCCTTCTTCTGCTGTTTCTTCGCCTTGGTTGATCTTTCGGCTATTTCTTCCCAAAACACACCAGGTGGTATTGCAAGACATTGCGACCCGATGTTTGCGAGAACATCGGCTTCGTCGTTGCTGAGCCAGCTGATATGATTAACTTCGCATCCATCGAACAGCCTCGCGAGCTCATTATATACTTCCTTATACGCTATCATGCTATCATTGACTGCGTCGCATTGATTCATCACCTGTTGAGCCACCAACTGTGAGTCGCCAAAGATTTTTAATCGAGTTGCGCCGCAAGCTTTCGCCATCTTCATCCCATGTATAAGTGCTTCATATTCTGCTTCGTTGTTAGATGCGTTTGGAAACGTCATCCGTAGTACGTATTTCAACTTGTTGCCTTGGGGTGATATTAGTATCACGCCTGCTCTAGCTCCCTCTAGTCTCTTGGACCCGTCGAAATTCATAGTCCACGTTCTCGATAAATCCGGAGGTCCCGTGTTTTGCAGCTCCATCCACTCTGCGATGAAGTCTGGTAAGATCTGTGACTTTATTGCTTTTCTTTTTTCGTATGTGATGTCCCGAGGGGAAAGCTCTATTCCCCGAAGGGAGACACGACCCGTAGCTTCTGGATTGTTTAATATGTTGGATAAAGGCGCCTCATTGACCACTATTATCGGATGCACCGAAAAATAGTGTCGCAGTTTCCTTGCCGTTGTAAATACTCCATATGCTAGATTTTGGTACTGCGGGTACCTCTGTTTGGAGGGTGATAGAACTTCGCTGAAGAAGTATACTGGCCGCTGCACTCCATGAAGTTTTCCTTCTTCTTCTCTTTCAACCACAAGGACTGTGCTGACCACCTGAGGTGTGGCTGCGATGTATAACAAAAGAGGCTCCTTCTCCTTAGGCGCTGATACGTCCAAAACGTATCTACTTTCCCGAACACTTTTGCTATTATTTTGCCTCTAATTTGTGTATTTTGGATACAACTAACACGGACTAACGCTGTTTTCAGCAATTGCTCGTGTCTCGCTTTTGTAATTCAACTTTCGGAAAATTCTCGGAATTTATGTCAAAGGGCCTATTTTTCCGAAGAATCACGGAGCGGAAGGGCACTGGGGAGGCCCAGGCCCCCACAATGTGCCGGCGCGGCTGGAGGGGGCGCGCGCCCTAGTGTGTGGGCCCTCGGCCAGCCTCCGACGCCCTCCTCTGGACTACTTAAGGGTTTCGATCTAAAAACGCGAGACGGAAGTCGAAGTCGCGAAACCATCCAAGACGCCGCCACCGTCGCGAAACTCCGTCTCGGGACCGAAACTCCGTTCGGCACTCCGCCGGACGGGGAATTGGAGGAGATCATCGCCATCATCACCACTGACGCCTCTCCATCAACCAGCCATGTTTCCACCATCCATGTGTGAGTAATTCTCCCGCTGTAGGCTGAAGGGGATGGTCGGGATTGGATGAGATTGTTCATGTAATAGCATAAGATTGTTAGGGCATAGTGCCTAGTGTCCGTAATTGGTACTTTTATGATATTGTTGCACTTGTTATGCTTAATGCTTGTCACTAGGGCCCGAGTGCCATGATCTCAGATCTGAACATGTTATCAATTCATGATGATATTCATTGCTTTATGATCTTACCTGCAAGCACTACAAGAAAAGTTCGAAGACAACGTCTCAAAATCGGTAAGGGCGCCTATGGGCCTAACCCGACGATATGGGTTCTGTTGTCTAAAGTGCGTCCGGCAAAGTCCTACGACGATTTTTTCGGTCCGTCGCGCTAGGGCGCCCTTCCGCCACGGAAAATCGGACCGTTGCGTAAGTGTTTCCGGGAGCCCGTTGACTGCTGACGTCATGCAAACGACACGTGATGCCGCAATCGGTTAACGGCGTTAACCGCGAAACCCCGTGGTAGATGGTAGGCCCACACGAGGCGCCACGTCTTAAGCGGCCGCCCATTAAGTTTGCTGGCCGGGCCAGCTGACTTAGTTTGACCGGTCAACTATATAGGGCTGGTCCATTAGTTACGTGGGCCGGGCCTAACCTCTAAGGTTGACTGGTCAAAACTTTAATGGGCCGGCCCACTAAGCATGGGGCCGGGCCGAATGCACTCGTTTGACCGGTCAACAGCAAAAGGGCCGGCCCACAAAACATGTGGGACCCACTTTCCGTTATCGGGCCGGCCCATTTACCAAGTGGGGTCCACATTAAAGCAAGTGGGCCGGCCCAAGAGTTATTGGCCGACCCAATTAGCATGTGGGTCCCACTTTCCTGCTATCGGCCGGCCCATTTAGTACGTGGGGTCCACATTAGATCAAATGGGTCGGCCCACCCGCTGGGTCGGCCAAAAGCAGGGTCCCACTTTCTTAATGGGCCACCCATTTAGTATGTGGGGTACACCTTATAGCAAGTGGGGCCCAACAAGATAGCGGGCGGCCAAAACACAGTGGTCCCACTTTCCAGTTAAAGGGCCGACCCATTTAGAATGTGGGGTCCACCATATATGGGTTACCCAACAAGATAGTGGGCCGACCAAAGTACAGGGGTCCCACTTTCCGTTAAAGGGCCGCCCATTTAGTATGTGGGGTCCACCATATAGCAAGTGGGCGGCCCAACACGCTAGTGGGCCGGGCCAAAAACACAGGTGGGTCCCACTTTCCTTTAAAGAGCCGGCCCATTTAGTATGTGGGGTCCATCATGTAGCAAGTGGGCCGGCCCAACAAGATAGTGGGCCGGGCCAAAAGCACATGTGGGTCCCACTTTCCTGTTAACGGCCGGCCCAATAAGTAAGTGAGCCGGCCCAAAATGAAAGTGGGTCCCACACTACTGTAATGGGCCGGCCCAATCTGTTTAGGGCCCTGGTTGTTTGACTAGTCAACTTGCATTAAATTTCATGAGCCTAAAATCTGATATCAATGATACACACAATTACATACACAAATAAAATAACTAGGAAAATTACAAGGCAATTAATGTGCCCAAATAAAAAATTACATAGAATCATTGAGGACTTCTATTAGCATCATCAATAACACGTTGACATTTGGCAATCGCCTTGATTGAATCTTGTGTACTCTTGGTCAACATATCAGCTACAGACCTTAAAGCAGCAATACCATGTCTTTTATAAAGTACAGCCTTGAGATGTTCACTGTTTGATGAAAGGAATGGTCTAGGTTGACGGCTATGAGAGGATGCATCAGAAGAAAGATCAGAACTTTTTGTGGGCCTCTCTTCTAATGAAGATTGCTTCATCGCAACTGCATTCTGATAATAATGCAAAAAGAGTTAAACGATGAACTATGCAAACATGTATTAAGCATTGTCGATATGAGATAGTCACAAGTACTAAGCGCAGACTTACATTATATCGTTGCATAGGCTCACGCCGGAACCTTTTTTGCGCTCTATCTTCTACTAAGGACTTCTTCATTACAACTGCATTCTAGTAATATTGCAAACATAGTTACAACAGTGAACTATTCAAACATTTATTATGCAATGTAGATATAAGATAATAACAAGTTGCATAAATAAGACAATGTATGGAAGTTGTACTAAGCAGACTTACATCATAATGTTGCACAGGGTCGCTTTGGCGACTATCTTCTAATGATGACTGCTTCACTAAAAATGCATTCTGGTAATATTGCAAAAATAGTTACAACAATTAACTATTCAAACATGTATTACGCAATGTAGAGATCAGATAACAGCATGTAGCAGCATACTGGCTCGCTGCAAGTCCTTCTCTTGCGTGCACTAGTCGTGGTCGACATGCCTGTCATTTTAGGTTCAGCCATCAAGTGAAATGCTAATCCTCCTGCTCCATTGTCCTTAATCTGTGTTTAGATATCACATTTAAGACCAAGTCAGCTGGTTTCAAATAACAAAAAACTTGAGCTGCCAAATGAATAAGCCAATATTTACTAGATATCAGATTAAAACCAACTAGATGTTGCTTTGCATGAGATACGAATTTCAGACATTCAGATTTAGAGTAGGGTAATGCCAAGGTTTTCCACATAAAGTAAACTGGCATTAAGAATGACCAAATGTCAGGTTCAAATCACCTTCGCAGTTGCTCCAAGACAAGCATATCAAATAGGCAGAAACATAGTAAAGCATGGATGGCATTGCTATGGCAGGTTCCAAGTGTTAATCTCTTGCATAAGGAACAATGCATATAGGTTATAGATAATAACGAAAGTAAACTGCCAAAATTACCAACCAAGAACTCAGATTCCAACCTTCCCTAGCGTCCCCGCTGTTAATGTTGGATATTCTAATAAGTGGTTCGCATGATCAATCCCTAGAAAAATAACATTGACAAGTTAGTCTACGATAATACAAAGACCAGACATGCACGCAGCAATAACTATACAAGCTGTGCGACAGGAGCATTCATGGAAAAAATAGCTATAAGCTAAAGACGAGGTATAAGAGCAAGCAGATTGGAAATGCACATAGCATGATTATAAAAGCAGTGTGAGAATAGCAGAGAAAACAGCTAGCGGTGAGCTAATGACGTGGTATAAGAACAACCAGATTGAAATGCCCATAGCATGACTATAAAAGGAATAGCATGCAGTACAAAAACAGTTGGCAGCAAATGAATGGGTCCCCTATAAATATGTGGATGCACACAGTGTCAGTAGAATGAACAGGATGGTAGCGACCGGATAATTCTTTGGTACTGTACAATATTTAAACGAACTTCATGCGAAGTAACACATCAAGAAATTTAATGGCATATGAGATCTGCAAATAACTACACAAAACATGGCTAAAGAAACACCGCGATCTAACGGGCCAGCGTACTAACCAAGCTGCGGCGGGGTGGACGGGGCGGCAACTTGCATTCTAGTGGCGGCGAACGCGGGAGACGATCAACGACCCTGTTTCAGAGAAGCGGGTGTTAGTGAAGCAGATCCGGTTGGCTGGCAAGGGATTCGGTGAAGTTGATACAGCCGCTGCGCCGAGGTAGTCGTGGAATAGATCGGCTTCTGTGGAGGGGGCCGCGGTGAAGTAGACACGGTTCCATTGGAGAGGATCCGGTGCGTCGACAGGAAAGGCGTTGATTGCTACGCTGTGGATGAGGTCGGCGGTGAAGTAGATCCGTCGGTGGCGAGGTCGGCGGCGATCACTGGGTGGCGAGGTCGGCGGTAGCGATCCGTCGGTGGGCGGCGGGGAGCGGACTGGTGGGTGGACAGCCACCACGATCAAGGCTACGCTGTGGAGGAGTATGCCGGCGGCGAAGCAGATCTAGTACTGTAGAGAGTCCGAGCTTTGGCGTGTGAGAGTATTTTTGAGCTAATGGGGCGAATGGTTGGTGGGTGGGTGTGGGCCTGTGGGGAGGGTTCGGGATCTAGGCAAGATATTTCATTGTTACCGAATGAGCCCTCCATGGTCGGTGGGTTGTAGCTTCCGGACCAGGGTTAAAAGGGTAAAACTGGTCACGGGATTTTCGAATGGATGCGGCGGGATGATTTGGCGCGCGGCCGAAATTTTCAGTTTCAAGCTACGAGAAGAACGACAAAATAATGTTCTTCCCCAGGGAGCTCTCATTTCTTCCTCTTCTCTTTCTCTCTCGAGTCTCTCCCACTCCCCGGCTCCTCTCCCTTCTCTCCTGAGCCTCGCCGGTCGGAGACGAGCCGACTTCTCTCTGTATATCGTACACCCTCCGAACTAAATTAATTGATTCAACTTTCCTTAGACGTGTATGTATCTCGAGTAAAAACATGTGTGGATACATCCATATTTAGATAAGAAAAGTTGAGTCAGCAATTTGGATCCGAGGGAGTTCATGTTGTTGTAAGCTTAGATCCAAGTGTTTCCCATGAGCAGAATGGCGCAATGGAGTCGGGGATCTCGTCATCGGCCAGATCTGGCCTATGGTGAATCTGGCGGATCAGATTTGGCGGATCTTGCCGGCCAAACCCGATCTGGTGCCATCAAGGTGATGGCGCTAACGGTGAGGCTTGCTTTGGTCAGTGCTTCAGATCTGGCCAATGGGGAAGTCAAGCTGCTAACGTTCACAAGCTCGGGGCATACGACGACGTCATCCGTCTTGCCCGTGAACATCTTGGCCTTTCAGCGGCCCTTCTTAGAGCCAATATGCCGTTGCTAAGGCCCTTCTTCTCCTTCGTCCTGGCGACTACCGCGACACCGTCCCAAGTGGGCGTCCCCGGCGACGGAGTTGCTGGAAAGGATGCGGAGCAGATCTGATGTGCGGTCCGAAGGACTCGATTGATTTTCTTCTATATGTTTTGGGGTCCTTTTTGTAAAGTTGCAGGTCCTATTAGTTATTGTCTAGTTCTCTTGGACCTCTATGTAATTTTTTGGACTAGTTTCCATTTGCACCGATAAACTTGAATTTTGACAAGTTCACAGGGAAAAAAATTCCTTTGCACATATGGCCTATCATGTATGAACATTCTTGAGTTTTAAACTATATGTAATGGCCAGCACTTGCGCAAGGGGCTCGTCTAGTGCGCACTAGTTTCCATTAGCACCGATAAATTTGAATCTTGACAAGTTCTTGGAAGAAAAAATTGATTCACATATAGCCTATCATGTATGAACATTATTGGGATTCAAACTATACATAGATGGCCAACACGTGTGCAAGGGGGTCCTCTAATGTGCACTAGTTTCCATTAGCACTGATAAATTTGAATCTTTACAAGTTCTCGAAAAAAATTGCTTCACACATATGCCCTATCATGTATGAACATTATTGGGATTCATATTATATATAGATGGCCAACACTTGTGCAAGGGGGTCCTCTAATTCTTGGGGATTTCAATCTATCTCTCTCTCGATCTATCGTTGGTGGCCAGAACAACACACATATGCATGCACTTTATGCGCAAAGGCGCGGGTGCCTCTAATAATTCATGTGTGTGCGTATATTTGAACATATTCTTGGGGATTTTAATCTCTATCTCTCGATCTATATATCGTTGGTGGCCAAGAAACACACTTATATATATACGCATGCACTTTATGCGCAAAGGCGCGGGTGCCTCTAATAATGTGTGTGCACTCGATCGATGATCCCTAAACCTTAAACCATAAAACCCTAAAACCCTAATCCTAATCCCTAAACACCCTAAACACTAAACCCTAAACCATAAACACTAAACCCTAAACCCTAAACACTAAACACTAAACCCTAAAACCTAAAACATAAACACTAAACCCTAAACCCTAAACACTAAACCCTAAACCCTAGACCCTATACCCTAATTAACACTAACCCTAACCCTAACCCTAATTAAACCCTACATATATAGGCCAACGACACTTAATTGCGCATCAAGCAGGCGACCAACTAATTAGCGCTGATAAATTAATTAACTTGAATTTTGACAAGTTCTCAATCTCGAATGAAAACACATTTGATTAAGTTGTCTCATAATATATATATAATTAATTAGTGTGCATGCGCGCATGGCATACCTTGCATATCATTCGTGCGTATATTTCAATATATATTTGAACATATTCTTGGGGATATATATATATTTAAATCTCTCTCTCGATCTATATATCATTGGTGGCCAAGAAACACACTTATATATATACGCATGCACTTTATGCGCAAAGGCGCGGTGCCTCTAATAATGTGTGTGTGCACTCGATCGATGATCCCTAAACCTTAAACCCTAAAACCCTAATCCCTAATCCCTAATTATACCCTAAACATACACCCTAAACACCCTAAACACTAAACCCTAGACCCTAAACCCTAAACACTACTCCCTAAACCCTAAACCCTAAACACTAGACCCTAAACCCTAAACCCCAACCCTTGACCCTAAACCCTAAACCCTAAACCAATAAACCCTAAATATATTTCAATCTCTCTCTAGATCTATATATCGTTGGTGGCCAATAAACACACTTGTATATATATGCATGCACTTTATGCGCAAAGGCGTGGGTGCCACTAATAATTAATGTGTGTGTGCACTCGATCGATGATCCCTAAACCTTAAACCCTAAAACCCGGCCTAATCCCTAATTATACCCTAAACGTACACCCTAAACACCCTGAACACTAAACCCTAAACCCTAGACCCTAAACCCTAAACCCTAAACACTAAACCCTAAACCCTAGACCCCAAACCCTAAACACGTACTAAACCCCAAACCCTAAACCCTAGACCCTAAACCCTAATTAACCCTAACCCTAACCCTAAAACCCTAGCTAGCTAACCCTAAACCCTAAACCCTAATTAAACACTACATATATATATATAGGCCAACGACACTTAATTGCGCATCAAGCAGGCGACCAACTAATTAGCGCCGATAAATTAATTAACTTGAATCTTGACAAGTTCTCTCGAATGAAAACACATTTGATTAAGTTTCCTCATAATATATATACAATTAGTGTGCATGCGCGCATGGCATACCATGCACATATCATTCGTGCATATATATATTTCAATATATATCTGAACATATTCTTGGGGATATATATATATTTCAATCTCTCTCTCGATCTATATATATCGTTGGTGGCCAAGAAACACACTTATTATATATATACGCATGCACTTCATGCGCAAAGGCGCGAGTGCCTCTAATAATGTGTGTGCGCACTAGCTCGATCGATGATCCCTAAACCTTAAACCCTAAAACCCTAATCCCTGATCCCTAATTATACCCTAAACGTACACCCTAGACACTAAACCGTAAACCCTAGACCCTAAACCGTAAACCCTAAACACTAAACCCTAAACCCTAGACCCTAAACCCTAAACCCTAAACCCAAAATAATTTCAATCTCTCTCTAGATCTATATATCGTTGGTGGCCAAGAAACACACTTATATATATATGCATGTACTTTATGCGCAAAGGCGCGGGTGCCTCTAATAATGTGTGTGTGCACTAGCTCGATCGATGATATCCCTAAACCTTAAACCCTAAAACCCTAATCCCTGATCCCTGATTATACCCTAAATGGACACCCTAATTAAACACCCTAAACACTGATTAAACCCTAAATCCTAGACCCTAAACCCCTAAACCCTAAACCCTAAACACTAAACCCTAAACCCTAACCCTAGACCCTAAACGACCCTAAACCCTAAACCCTAAATATATTTCAATCTCTCTCTAGATCTATATATCGTTGGTGGCCAAGAAACACACTTATATATATACGCATGCACTTTATGCAAAGGCGCGGGTGCCTCTAATAATGTGTGTGTGCACTCGATCGATGATCCCTAAACCTTAAACCCTAAAACCCTAATCCCTAATCCCTAATTATACCCTAAACGTACACCCTAAACACCCTAAACACTAAACCCTAAACCTTAGACCCTAAAATCTAAACCCTAGACACTAAACCCTAAACCCTAAACCCTAAACCCTAACCCTAACCCCTAGCTAACCCTAAACCCTAAACCCTAATTAAACCCTACATATATAGGCCAACGACACTTAATTGCGCATCAAGCAGGCGACCAACTAATTAGCGCTGATAAATTAATTAACTTGATTTTTGACAAGTTCTCGATCTCGAATGAAAACACATTTGATTAAGTTGTCTCATAATATATATATATATAATTAGTGTGCATGTGTGCGCATGCATGGCATACCTTGCATATCATTCGTGCGTATATTTCAATATATATTTTAACATATTCTTGGGGATATATATATATATATTTAAATCTCTCTCTTATCTCGATCTATATATCGTTGGTGGCTAAGAAACACACTTATATATATACGCATGCACTTTATGCGTAAAGGCGCGGGTGCCTCTAATAATGTGTGTGTGCACTCGATCGATGATCCCTAAACCTTAAACCCTAAAACCCTAATCCCTAATCCCTAATTATACCCTAAACATACACCCTAAACACCCTAAACACTAAACCCTAGACCCTAAACCCTAAACACTACTCCCTAAACCCTAAACCCTAAACACTAGACCCTAAACCCTAAACCCCAACCCTTGACCCTAAACCCTAAACCCTAAACCATAAACCCTAAATATATTTCAATCTCTCTCTAGATCTATATATCGTTGGTGGCCAAGAAACACACTTGTATATATACGCATGCACTTTATGCGCAAAGGCGTGGGTGCCTCTAATAATTAATGTGGGTGTGCACTCGATCGATGATCCCTAAACCTTAAACCCTAAAACCCGGCCTAATCCCTAATTATACCCTAAACGTACACCCTAAACACCCTAAACACTAAACCCTAACCCTAGACCCTAAACCCTAAACCCTAGACCCTAAACCCTAGACCCTAAACACTAAACCCTAAACCCTAGACCCCAAACCCTAAACACGTACTAAACCCCAAACCCTAAACCCTAAACCCTAATTAACCCTAACCCTAACCCTAAAACCCTAGCTAGCTAACCCTAAACCCTAAACCCTAATTAAACACTACTCCCTCCGATTCATATTAATTGACTTCAATATAGATGTAACTAGAACTAAAATGTGTCTAGATGCATCCATATTAGAGTCAATTAATATGAACCGGAGGGAGTACATATATATAGGCCAACGACACTTAATTGCGCATCAAGCAGGCGACCAACTAATTAGCGCTGATAAATTAATTAACTTGAATCTTGACAAGTTCTCTCGAATGAAAACACATTTGATTAAGTTGCCTCATAATATATATACAATTAGTGTGCATGCGCGCATGGCATACCATGCACATATCATTCGTGCATATATATATATTTCAATATATATCTAAACATATTCTTGGGGATATATATATATATATATATATTTCAATCTCTCTCTCGATCTATATATATCGTTGGTGGCCAAGAAACACACTTATTATATATATACGCATGCACTTCATGCGTAAAGGCGCGGGTGCCTCTAATAATGTGTGTGTGCACTAGCTCGATCGATGATCCCTAAACCTTAAACCCTAAAACCCTAATCCCTGATCCCTAATTATACCCTAAACGTACACCCTAAACACCCTAAACCCTAAACCCTAGACCCTAAACCCTAAACACTAAACCCTAAACCCTAGACCCTAAACCCTAAACCCTAAACCCTAAATATATTTCAATCTCTCTCTAGATCTATATATCGTTGGTGGCCAAGAAACACACTTATATATATATGCATGTACTTTATGCGCAAAGGCGCGGGTGCCTCTAATAATGTGTGTGTGCACTAGCTCGATCGATGATATCCCTAAACCTTAAACCCTAATCCCCGATCCCTGATTATACCCTAAACGGACACCCTAAACACCCTAAACACTAATTAAACCCTAAACCTAGACCCTAGACCCCCTAAACCCTAAACACTAAACCCTAAACCCTAACCCTAGACCCTAAACGACCCTAAACCCTAAACCCTAAATATATTTCAATCTCTCTCTAGATCTATATATCGTTGGTGGCCAAGAAACACACTTATATATATACGCATGCACTTTATGCGCAAATTGGCGCGGGTGCCTCTAATAATTTGTGTGTGTGCACTCGATCGATGATCCCTAAACCTTAAACCCTAAAACCCTAATCCCTAATCCCTAATTATACCCTAAACGTACACCCTAAACACCCTAAACACTAAACCCTAAACCCTAAACACTAAACCCTAAACCCTAAACCCTAAACCCTAACCCTAACCCCTAGCTAACCATAAACCCTAAACCCTAATTAAACCCTACATATATAGGCCAACGACACTTAATTGCGCATCAAGCAGGCGACCAACTAATTAGCGCTGATAAATTAATTAACTTGATTTTTGACAAGTTCTCGCCGATCTTGAATGAAAACACATTTGATTAAGTTGTCTCATAATATATATATAATTAGTGTGCATGTGTGCGCATGCATGGCATACCTTGCATATCATTCGTGCATATATTTCAATATATATCTGAACATATTCTTGGGGATAAATATATATATTTCAATCTCTCTCTCGATCTATATATATATATCGTTGGTGGCCAAAAAACACACTTATATATATATGCGCATGCACTTTATGCGCAAAGGCGCGGGTGCCTCTAATAATGTGTGTGTGCACTCGATCGATGATCCCTAAACCTTAAACCCTAAAACCCTAATCCCTAATCCCTAATTATACCCTAAACGTACACCCTAAACACCCTAAACACTAAACCCTAAACCCTAGACCCTAAACCCTAAACACTACACCCTAAACCCTAAACCCTAAACCCTAACCCTAGACCCAAAACCCTAAACACTAAACCCCAACCCCAAACCCTGCTAAACACTAAACCCTAGACCCTAAACCCTAATTAATTAACCTTAACCCTAACCCTAACCCTAAAACCCTAGCTAGCTAACCCTAAACCCTAATTAAACCCTACATATATATATAGGCCAACGAAACTTAATTGCGCATCAAGCAGGCGACCAACTAATTAGCGCTGATAAATTAATTAACTTGAATCTTGACAAGTTCTCTCGAATGATAGCACATTTGATTAAGTTGCCACATAATATATATACAATTAGTGTGCATGCGCGCATGGCATACCTTGCACATATCATTTGTGCATATATTTCAATATATATCTGAACATATTCTTGGGGATAAATATATATATTTCAATCTCTCTCTCTCGATCTATATATATATCGTTGGCCAAAAAACACACTTATATATATATATACGCATGCACTTTATGCGCAAAGGCGCGGGTGCCTCTAATAATGTGTGTGCACACTCGATCGATGATCCCTAAACCTTAAACCCTAAAACCCTAATCCCTAATCCCTAATTATACCCTAAACGTACACCCTAAACACCCTAAACACTAAACCCTAAACCCTACACCCTAAACCCTAAACACTACACCCTAAACCCTAAACCCTAACCCTAGACCCTAAACCCTAAACACTAAACCCGAACCCCAAACCCTGCTAAAACCTAAACCCTAGACCCTAAACCCTAATTAATTAACCCTAACCCTAACCCTAAAACCCTAGCTAGCTAACCCTAAACCCTAATTAAACCCTACATATATATATACGCCAACGACACTTAATTGCGCATCAAGCAGCGACCAACTAATTAGCGCTGATAAATTAATTAACTTGAATCTTGACAAGTTCTCTCGAATGAAAACACATTTGATTAAGTTGCCTCATAATATATATACAATTAGTGTGCATGCGCGCATGGCATACCTTGCACATATCATTTGTGCATATATTTCAATATATATCTGAACATATTCTTTGGGATAAATATATATATATATATCAATCTCTCTCTTGATCTATATATATATCGTTGGTGGCCAAAAAACACACTTATATATACGCATGCACGTTATGCGCAAAGGCGCGGGTGCCTCTAATAATGTGTGTGTGCACTCGATCGATGATCCCTAAACTTTAAACCCTAATCCCTAATCCCTAATTATACCCTAAACGTACACCCTAAACACCCTAAACACTAAACCCTAAACCCTAGACCCTAAACCCTAAACACTACACCCTAAACCCTAAACCCTAAACCCTAACCCTAGACCCTAAACCCTAAACACTAAACCCCAAACCCCAAACCCTAAACCCTAATTAACCCTAACCCTAACCCTAACCCCCTAGCTAGCTAATCCTAAACCCTAAACCCTAATTAAACCCTACATATATATATAGGCCAACGACACTTAATTGCGCATCAAGCAAGCGACCAACTAATTAGCGCTGATAAATTAATTAACTTGAATCTTGACAAGTTCTCTCGAATGAAAACACATTTGATTAAGTTGCCTCATAATATATATACAATTAGTGTGCATGCGCGCATGGCATACCTTGCACATATCATTCGTGCATATATTTCAATATATATCTGAATATATTCTTGGGGATAAATATATATAGTTTAATCTCTCTCTCTCTCGATCTATATATATATCGTTGGTGGCCAAAAAACACACTTATATATACGCATGCACTTTATGCGCAAAGGCGCGGGTGCCTCTAATCATGTGTGTGTGCACTCGATCGATGATCCCTAAACCTTAAACCCTAAAACCCTAATCCCTAATCCCTAATTATACCATAAACATACACCCCCTAAACACCCTAAACACTAAACCCTAAACCCTAAACCCTAAACCCTAAAACCCTAAACACTAAACCCTAAACCCTAAACACTAAACCCTAAACCCTAAACCCTAACCCTAACCCCTAGCTAACCCTAAACCCTAAACCCTACATATATAGGCCAACGACACTTAATTGCGCATCAAGCAGGCGACCAACTAATTAGCGCTGATAAATTAATTAACTTGATTTTTGACAAGTTCTCGATCTCGAATGAAAAGACATTTGATTTGTCTCATAATATATATATATAATTAGCTAGTGTGCATGTGCGCATGCATGGCATACCTTGCATATCATTCGTGCATATATTTCAATATATATTTGAACATATTCTTGGGGATATATATATATATATATTAAATCTCTCTGTTATCTCGATCTATATATCGTTGGTGGCCAAGAAACACACTTATATATATACGCATGCACTTTATGCGCAAAGGCGCGGTGCCTCTAATAATGTGTGTGTGCACTCGATCGTTGATCCCTAAACCTTAAACCCTAAAACCCTAATCCCTAATTATACCCTAAACGTACACCCTAAACACCCTAAACACTAAACCCTAAACACTAGACCCTAAACCCTAAACGTACACCCTAAACACCCTAAACACTAAACCCTAAACCCTAGACCCTAAACACTAAACCCTAAACCCTAAACCCTAAACCCTAGACCCTAAACCCTAATTAACCCTAACCCTAACCCTAAAACCTTAGCTAGCTAACCCTAAACCCTAAACCCTAATTAAACCCTACATATATATATAGGCCAACGACACTTAATTGCGCATCAAGTAGGCGACCAACTAATTAGCGCTGATAAATTAATTAACTTGATTTTTGACAAGTTCTCGATCTCGAATGAAAACACATTTGATTAAGTTGTCTCATAATATATATATATAATTAGTGTGCATGTGCGCATGGCATACCTTGCATATCATTCGTGCATATATTTCAATATATGTTTGAACATATTCTTGGGGATATATATATTTCAATCTCTCTCTCTCGATCTATATATCGTTGGTGGCCAAGAAACACACTTATATATATACGCATGCACTTTAATTTATTTGCCTCACAATATATATAATTAATATGCATGCATGGCCTAACCATGTATGCTTATATATGTGTTTAATTTGGGGATTTCAATCGCTCTCTCGCCGCTCTCTCGTTGGTGGCCAACAACACACACATGCACTTTGTGCGCAAAGGCATGTGCCTCTAATAATGTGTGCGCAGTCGATCGGTCTAGTTTTGATTAATCATAGCACACAAATATAGAAGTTGTATTTGAATCCACACAACCCTAATCTAAAACACATAGCCCCTAACATGGCCTAATTAATTGACCCCTTCTCTCTAGCTAATTAGTGGAAATTGCACAAAATCAAAAGGGGTCCCTCACTAATTATACATATATATCTAGATTGTGATAAACTTTTGCCCCATATTTGGTGGATGGGTGCATCTTGGCATGTAAAACAATTAATGTTTGCAAATGGCGTTGTCAAAATTTATGTACAAATGATTTCTTTCCATCCAAAGTGCATAAAATGGGAGTTTTAATGAAGAAGGTACAAATAAAACAGCTCAACATGCCTCCACACCCCGATTTTCACACGAAGTAGAGCATATTTAAAGGATAATTCCAGAGTTTTACTATTTTTCAAGCAACTTTGCTAATTTCCACCCACTCACATGACTTTATGTCGATTTAACGAAAATAGGCGAATTTAAACTACATGGGCGGGATAGTTTGAATTGTGCGCGCGGCAAAGGGAACCGCCTATTCCTCAACCTTGTGCACGGCAAATTACACACGCAACTCCATTAAACACCACCTACCGGGCGGCCCGGCCGCATGACCCCCCACCCACCGCTACACAACTTATCCCCGTCCGTGCGAAGAGCTTCCCCTCCCCGTCCCGTCCGTGCGAAGAAGAAGCTTCCCCTCCCCGTCGTTCTTCTCGAGACGCACCGGCGGTCAAGTTGATCCACGGTAGGGTTGCTATCTCTAGCTCAATCATGCATCGGGCAAGACGGCCTAACGATTTATATTTTCTTGATGCTGCTAAAAAATCGTCAGTATGCTCAAACTAATTGGCACTTTATAGTTTTCCGCTCGATTTGTCCTCGATCAATTTGTTCATTTGCGTGGGCATATAGAGTCAGTTCTGCACTCGATCCGTTAATTTGCTGAAATGCCATGGCAGAGTTTTGTACACGATCTGTTTGCTAAAATGTCGATGGGCATTTTTTGTTTTGTACTCGACATGATTGCTGAAATGCATAATCATGTACTAGTATAGTTTTGTACTCGATGGATATACATTTCCTACTTCGCCTTAAATTAATCACCAACCATTGTATCTCATAATTAAACAGATGGACAGAACTTGGATACTACATGGACACTTATGTTCCCCTTCATATATAAATGGTGTTCAACCCTTTATGGGGTTTATTAGAGCTCATGAAGGTCACGACCTGGACGTGTATTGCCCGCGCTGCACATGTATGAATGGTGAGAAGAGGCCTCACCATGTAGTGGAAGATCATTTACACATTTTTGGGATGGACCGCACATATGTTAGGTGGGTTTATCATGGTGAACCACATAATGATCCTTCAGCGGGAGAAGCAGATCTTGCTCACACTGTATGTGTGCTGGCATATGTAGTTAATTATTTATATTGATGATGCCGCTGTTTCGATCAATAGTTTGCATTGCTGTGCAAGGTTCTGTACTCAAATTTAACTTGTTGCAGATGGATGGACGGGAAGGAGAGAAAAAGCGCTTGCTTCAGGAACCGGGTTTCAGCTCTGGGACATGTGCTGTGCCAGATGAGAAGGTAAATATGTAAAACGGCATTTGTTCAGGTTGCATCCCTTAGATGTTTGTCTAATCTGTTGATGTACTAATTGCAGAAGCATAGAGTTGAAGAGGTCTCTCAGTTTGATGGGAGATTTGAAGATGAATCTCAGTTTGATGCACATGTGGATGGTACTGATGACGGGCCTTTCATAGACGAAGGTCCTGCACCTGAGATTATCCAGCCTACAGAAGGAGGCCGTGGACCGAGTACACAGCTTTGCGTTGAAGTGGATGCACGCCCGGAGATCATCAGGGGCGTCCGGTAGTCTCAAGACCACCCAGCCCTGATGCACCTGTGGATGGTACTGATGACGAGCCTTTCATAGACGAAGGTCCTGCACCTGAGATTATCCAGCCTACAGAAGGAGGCCGTGGACCGAGTACACAGCTTTGCGTTGAAGTGGATGCACGCCCGGAGATCATCAGGGGCGTCCGGTAGTCTCAGGACCACCCAGCCCTGATGCAAAATGTTGAGCTACTTTATGATTCGTACTCTTATGTTCTGGTGCTGTAGTATGTACTATCTTTGTTATGATTTGTACGCCTTTGGCGCTAGAACTATAATTAAGCATTCAGTGGATGATCGCGTTGCAAAATTTGACACCCACACAATCAGTTCATCGTATGAGTAGTAGCACAATTACTTCTACAGCGAGTCCTGCCAGCGCATTAATTGGTAGCATGAAACACTTTCAGGTACTCCCCTCTGATTCATATTAATTGACTCAATTTTGTCTAGATATGGATGTATCTAGATGCATTTGTTAACTAGACTAACAAACTTGAGTCAGTTAATATGAATCCGTGTAAACCGCCCAAGTCCTCGAGCAGCTAGTTTATTGACTCTGGACTCCAAGCCTCTCGTGGCAAGCCATCGACGAAGCTTTGACCAGATCTTGGCCCGCTTTTTTTTTGCGAATAGCAAAGCTTTGACCAGTTCCTCTCGGGATACAACACGCCGGTGAGCTTGCACGGTTGCCATGAGCACTTTCCGGCGGAACTTCCTCTGCAGCGCCCTCAAGCCGCTGCTGCGAGACAGCACGCAGTGCCTCGAGGTGGACGGAACGGACGAACTCGGGATCTCAGGGCGGGGGGTCCGCCTCGTCCGGGAACGATCTCCAGCGGGTTAACGAGGACATGCATGGCGGCCAGGGGATTTGGGGTTTTTTGTTGTTGTTTGAGCTTGGGATTTGGGGTTTTTTCGGATAGGGGAGGAGGAACCGAGGAAGAGGAAGGAACAGCCGCGTGCTTGGCGCGTGGCGGTGTGCTTGAATTTCGAATTTTTGTGAAATGTTTCATTTCCCCGCTACAATTCGGGGGTTTCTTGACGCGCCAATGCGTCCCGCCGGGCAGCTTCAAGTGAATTTGGGGTGCCACACTATGGGCCCCAGTTTCAGTGAGACATGTAATGACTAGTCACATCAGTAAGTTCACTGTGTAATAAAATATGTTACCCCTCCCCTTTATGTAGCCCCCTTTGTCTCTCCCGATCGAGTGCCGACAGCCGACGGATGCAAGCCGCTAGCTCGATCCCCTCCTTTCGCCTCCACCGTCCAGGCATCCAGCTTGGAGGGGCAAGCTGCATCTAGACCAAGCGGATTAGGTAGTACTAGTAATGCTCTTTCCTTTCTCGAGATCGGTTCTTTTTTCCTCACCTCGATATCTTGCGCATCTACTATTTCCTATTCTGGGCGAAGGGGTGTCTTTCTGGTCACCCTCGCGCTGGGAGTGATTGATGGGGGTGGGGGGGGGGCTACCTTTGCTTGGATTGGGGTGTTCTTCCTTTATTTGTCGACATTTGCAACCTTTGTAGTTTCTGCAGATCCTCAATGTATCTTTTGTCAGCTTGTACAGGAAAGGAAATACCTCGGTGGTGGTGGGGGGGCAATGGAGCGTAAGGCCACCATGCATGTGGGCAGTTGGCTGAGCCTGAGCTGCGTCCCCAGCCCCGCAGCAGGTACTCCGTTTGCTTATCCACTCTGTCTGTCTGCATCCTCAATCTGTTCCTGTTCTGGAAGATGCTTAAAGTAGCACATGTCTTCAGCTGTTTGTGCATAAAGCCTCTGTGACACCATGCTCTATATTCTCTGTATCAGGTTGGTACCTCCAGGTTCCGTGCTGAGGCTATGGGGAACGAGAATAGCGCCCCACCTGCTGCAGGAGCATGGCCCGATCTGCAGCACAAGAAGCAAAATGCCACTGCCGAGCTGGGCAGGGACCGCCGAGGGGTAATTTTTTTTAGGGATTTCTATTTTCCTGCCCCTGGCTCCTTAGTTGTACTCAGTTTTCCCCAGCTCCTTAGTTTTTCCTCAGTTTTCCCCAAGCCCTTGTTTGAAACCCGCGCCTCGACGTGGATTCCCGTTTAGTTGACCGTTCTGTCACGTGTGGGGCCGCGGTCAAAGTCGCGTCGCGTGGGACAGGACGAGACCGCATTTGGTTGCACGTGAGCAGGAGCTGGGTTCTGTCTCTCTCGGCCCCAAATTGGCATTATTAAGAGCACCTTTTTCCCCTCTTTCTCTCTGTCCTTTTCACCAAAATAGTATCAAATCTAGAGAAGCTTGCATTTCTGTATTTCTTCAATTATTTGTGTCTTTTGGCCCTCGTTGTTTGCCCAATATGGCAGCAAATCTAGTACTCCCTCTGGTCCATATGTATGTAGTTAAATCTAGAAGCAAATCTCCAGGGTAATGTACGATAAATTCACAGTCATAGTAAATAGAGAAAACAAAGACCAACAAAATATAGTAGAATAGGGATAGATAATAGGGATCCCTCCCTAGATAATAAGCTGCATACACAGCAGCCAACATAGTAACAGGTTCGAGGTTCTTCACAGCACCATCATATTAACAACATAACAACAAGGGATCCCTAGCTAACAACAAAGGGATCCCAACAACAAAATGGGAGGCAGCAGCAGCACACGTCCAGGACTCCGCCTACCCCATCTGGCTCTCCCTCCACTTGTTGCTGCTGCTCCCCTTGGGAGCCTTGGGCTTGAGCGGAGGCATGCGCCCGGCGGAGATCTCCACCCGCTGCATGCTGCGGAGGTGCATGCCGAGCGCCCTGTGCTTGGCGCGGAAGGAGTAGACGTTCACCGTCGTGCCGACCTTGGGGAAGGTGTTGCTGATGTTCTCGGCATGCGTGACGAGGCAGTTGAAGTCCGTGGCGCCGAGTCTCCTGGTGCAGAAGGGGCACCTGTAGACACCCTTGGCGAAGTAGGAGATGTACTGGCCGACCTGCAGCCTCCGCAGCACCTGGCGAGTCTTGACGTCCTCCTCCTCGTCGTCGCTGCCGACGTCGCTGCCAGACATCTGATCCATATCAAACAGAAACTATGAGTGAATGAGTTGCAACGATGACGAACGTGCATGATAACAAAGTTAGGAAAAACAGAGTCAGCCTCAGTTAGAGTGGGCATGATTATATATCTACAGGGAAGGTGTAAGCGAACCAAAGCTCATGCACAACAGATTTGTACATAGCAATGGTTCGCTGAACCCTCCCTGTAAAAATTTGTGCCCAACGATTCATCATAGGCAAAGAAACAGATTCCAGATCTGAACTTGAACACATTCCAGATTATTTGCAAAATTAAACGGTTGATATCTTTTGATTAGTGCATAAAATAACTGATTGAGATCCCATGATTACTTGCATAAATTAACCGATTGAGATCCAATTATTACTTGCATAAATTAACCGAACGGCCGAACCCCAAATCTTAAAGGAAATCAAGAAGTGATCAAAACAAAATGGAATAAAATCGGCGCAAATATTAGCCCAATACTCATCCATCTACAGATCCATCTACACCAGCAAAAATAGGGTTCAAAAAGGAATGGGGAAACAAAAAAGGAAGCAAACCGTAGTTACCTCGTTCCATGGGTCCTCCAGGAAGGTGTCGTAGGGGTTCGGGGGCGGGACGTACGGCACCGGCTCATAGGGGTCAAATCCCGGCGGGATCTGACCGCCACCGGCGGCAGCAGCCTCCGATGCACCGGCGGCGGCGGCGGCGACGTCCGTTGAGGGGACGGCGTCGAAGAGGGAGGCGTCGCGCTTGGAGCCGACGGCGCCGTCGACGATGGGATTGGCATTCTCCTTGTCCATCTCGCCGGCAGAGGAGAGGGAGAGGGAGAGGGTTTTTTGCTTGGGAGCTTTGGAGAAGATGATGGGACGTGAGAGAGGCGTCGTTGCGTGGGCGAGTGAGAGTGACAGAGATAGTGGGAGGAGGCGTCTATAAAGGCGAGGGGTGGTTAATGCGACCCGCGTCCTACGCGTCCACCACTGCACGTCTTGGACTTCTGCAATGCGACACGCGTCCACGATTGCACGTCTTCGACTTCTGCACCGCGACCCGCGTCTACGCGTCAACAATTGCACGTCTTCCATTTCTGCACCGCAACACGCGTCCTCGAGTCTAACCCTGGAAATTTAGATATACTCAGATATAACCTCGAGTCATATACTAGCATTTTTTGTGTGCTCAGTTTTCCCCTTGAGTGCTAATACTGGCTAGTGCAATATGCTCAGTTTTACCCTCAAGTGGCTGGTCAACAGACAGTCAACAAATGGGATTAACTAGTTAAATGAGTCATTTAATGTGCAAAAAATTCCGAAAAATAGTGGCACATACTCATGGAGTCTTTACCACAAATTGCCAGTTCTCAAAACATAGATAAGTCATAGATAAATCAAGTTTTACCACAAATTGCCACTTCTCAAAGGCCTTCTCAAATCACCTAGTAGCTATGAAGGTGCATGGTTTTCCACAATAAGCCCTTCCCAAAACAGCTTTCCCCAAAACATACTTTGTCTAAATGAGGCCACAATTCTCACACTCATGTATATTTGTATTGCAAATAGTTTGAGGTAGGCCAAGATGGGTTTCATTGTACAAAACACGCATTTTCCATTTTTTAAATCTCATATTTGAATCCCTTAGTCTGTTTACTACTCAGGTGCCCTTGGTTTCTTGATACTACTCAGTTTTGCCCTCTCCCTCCACAAATTCTCGCAGACGTGCAACATTGCTCTGATTGGTCTAGCCCATGTCACGCGGATCGTGCCCGCCGACCGTTGATCGTATGATCTAACGGGCAGGATAACCCCTCTCTCTCTCTCGGCGGTTACCTTCCACTCTCTAAGTATGCTAAAGGGCGGTTTTCTGTATTCATTTTCACGCGCTAAAAATTATAAACTCTTTTAGGCATTACTTTTCACGAAAAAAATAATAAACCATCACCGATTTGTTGTAGCCATTAATTTTCACAAAAAAATAATAAACCATCACTGATTTGTTGTAGCCATTAATTTTCACGCAAAAAATGACAAACCATCACCGATTTGTTGTAGCCATTAATTTTCATGCAAAAAATGATAAACCATCACCGATTTGTTGTAGCCATTAATTTTCACGCAAAAAATGATAAACCATCACCGATTTGTTGTAGCCATTAATTTTCACGCAAAAAATGATAAACCATCACCGATTTATTGTAGCCATTAATTTTCACGAAAAAAATGATAAACCATCACCGATTTGTTGTATCCATTACTTTTCACGTCCCTTTTGAGAAGGTCGAAAAAACCTAACTTGTTACAAAAGCTGGTTTCAGTGAGACCTAACCAAATTTGGCATACATGATGCCATATCTATAACAACAAGGAATATCTAAAAGGGAAAGTTTCACAAAATTTGAAATTTAGGGCGAAAATGATGCCATACATTATGCCATAACTTGTTACAAAATCTGAAAATCAATTGGGGATTATAAAGGGAAATAAAAAGTTCGAAAAATGTAAAAACGAAACAATCTATCTATCTATGTATAGAAGATCAGCTGTATGAAATTTGAGGTTATTTAGAGAAGGTAGAAAAAATCACCTTGTTAGAAAAGCTGGTTTCAGTGAGACGAAACGGCATGCGTTTAAGCAAAGTGATTTTTTCGAACATCTCCAAATGACCCCAAATTTGCCATACATGATGCCATACGTGTAACAACAAGGAACCCTATCTAAAAAGTGTCAAAAAAGTTTGCCCAACCGTATAGCTCTATCAAAAAGAACCTCACCATGGCGCTAGTATAATTTTGGGCTTAGTTACAAACTTTCGTTACCTAACCTTCAACACGAAACTTGTTTCAAATCACTTTTGGCGTACAAGAAACAAATCCCACCTTGATTCGAGCACCACAGCCTCCAAACGATGCCGATGCCGATATCGGCATGGTCAGAACGACTATGCTCGCCGCCACTGCTAGGTCACCGTCGGGATGCACCGTCAATCCCGTCCCCTCATTCGATCACTGACACACCAGAGATACCGCCGAGGCCAATGCCGAACGTACATGCTGATGCCAATGCCGAACATGCATGCACGCCGCTGTGGGCACGGCCACGCCGCCCCGCTATGCTGGACGCCACAGACCACCGCGAGGTCTTTCCCTTCGCCACCACACTCTTCTAGCACCCATCTATACACGCCAGAAAGGAGAGACACTAGTTTTCTCTACATTGCTCGCGTTCGTGTCGGACACGGTCAGTCAAAGTTTTGAGGTAGTCGTCGATGTCGTCGACCATTTCTTCTCTTCTTTGCATGGTTAAACGCGTCTAGTTCATATCTATCTAATGCGTCTGGTCTCGCCTCATGCAGTTCTTTGTGGACGTCGATCTCATCTCGGCACCCCGCAGGCCACCTCCTCCGTGCCATCGATGTAGAGCTCCGTTTAAAAATCTATTCCTACCCGTGTATTGCCCATTGTATCAGCGCCATGGCCCACTTGTCATTCGATATACCGAAGCCCCACTCGTGCGCGTTTTGGTCAGGGATACACCGATGCTTACGGTCAAACAAAGATGGATGGTCTGACGTGTCTTTGCGGGCTCTACGTGGCCCCACTAGTCAGAAGATAACGGTCAACCGTCGGGCAACCGGCCGTTACATCACGTGTGATGGTTTCAGACAAAGGCTTGGGTAAAACTGAGGAAAAACTAAGGAGCTGGGGAAAACTGAGCACAACTAAGGACCCGAGGGCACGAAATAGAAATTTTTTTTAACCAACTTACCATGATGTAGTCTGAATCTGATACTCCCTCAGATCCAAATTAATTGACTCAACTATCTGTAGATACGGATGTATCTAGATGTGTTTTTAGCTCTAGATACTACTACCTCCATCCCAAAGCTTAGGGATTATATTATTTTTAGAAAGTCAAACTATACCATGTTTGACTAAGCTTTTACCAAAAATCATTAACATGCAAAATACAAAATTAATATCATTAAATAGGTTGTGAAATATATTTTCCTACGGTATCTACACAATATTATATTTGTTGATAGAATGTTCTAAAATTTTGGTCAAACTTTACTTGTTTTGATTTCTCAAAAATAAATAAGCCTTAAGCTTTGGGATGGAGGTATCTAGACAAAGCTGAGTCAACTGGAGTAGTTTTTTTTGTCTGTCCATAGCTAGTGTTCATGGTGCAAAAGGCTAAGAGCATCCACTATATGCATCAGTCTATCTCATACAGTAATTCAATATCACTGCTGAGGTCTGCCTTTTGTTTTGCTATTCATATGCAGACTGAAACTTTAGGGCCTTTACTCAAAAGGAAGATCAAAACTGCGGCTGATCAGGCTGCCAGTATGTTGATGCCGCCCCATCTTCTAAATGCCTCTACAAGCACAAGGCCACGCGCCAGCTGGGTGGTGATCTTTTAATGAATATGGTATATTTTCTTAATCCACAAAACATGCCTTGATTTTTGTCTGTTTATTGTCGGTTTTTTCTAATGCTTGCCAAAAGTTTACAACAACAACAACAACAACAACCAAGCCTTTCAGTCCCAAACAAGTTGGGGTAGGCTATAGTTGAAGCCCATAAGATCTCGAAGCCAAAAGTTTAGAAACACCAAATTCGTTTGCTTACAATCATCATACAGTAATGTTCATCTACTCTCCAGTTCCCCTAACCCAACAAAAAATGATGTTAATTACGATTTTTAGATTAAAAGAGCACCATTAGGCGCTGTTAATTACGATTTTGAGATTAAAATGTCATTTGCAATTGCTAATTACAATTTTGAGGCAAATGATTAGTTTAACCTTGATCTGTTCTGCTCTCCATTTTTCCCAACCGAAAAAAATGTAACCATTCCATTCCTCTGAAATGGAACCATTCCATTCCATTCCACGTTGTTTCAGAACCGAACACACCCTTGCATTGTTGTGAACTGTTGTCCATACACAGCCATACCCTTCCACTTACATCCAGCACTATATGCATCAGTCTGTCTCAGAGTCATTCAATATCACTGCTGAGATCTGTTCCCATTCTTATGCAGGCTGAAACTGCTGCGCCTTTACTCAAGTGGATGCAAAATGAGGCTGATGAGGCTGCTGTGAGGACGATGGTGCCGGCACCATCATCCGAAAACCTCTACAAGCACGAGGCCATGGGCCAGCTGGGTGGTGACCTTTTAATGAATATGGTATATTTTCTTAATCCACATACATGATTTTATTATTATCTGTTTAATTACTGTTGGCTTTGCCTAATGCTTACCAAAAGTTCAGAAACACTGCGTTTGCTTACAATCATCATACACTAATTTTTCACTTTTCAGTCTGTCTCATCCAGTATATAAACTGTTGAGTTCCGTTGGCTTCTTTTGTAATCATTTGCATTGTTGTCAACTGTTGTCTATGCACAACCCTATTCTTCCACTTACATCCCGCACTATTTGCATCAGTCTATCTCATAGATTTATTAAATATCAATGATGAGTTCTGTTGCTATTCATATGCAGGATGAAGCTTCTGTGCCTCTACTCAAATGGATAAAAAATGATCCTGATGAGGCTGCTGTGAAGACGATGGTGCCGCCACCATCTTCTGAAAACCTCCTCAAGCACAAGGCCACGGGCCAGCTGGGTGGTATCCTTTTCAGTAAGCAGTATATTTTCTTAATCCTCATACATGATTTGATTTGTCTGTTTATTGCCGGCTTTGTCTAATTATGCTTACCAATAGTTCAGAAACACACACAACCCTATTCTTCCACTTACATCCAGCACTATATGCATCAGTGTCTCATAGATTCATTTTATATATCACTGCTGATGTCTGTTGCTCTTCAATTTTCATATGCAGACTGAAACTGCTAAGCCTTCATTGGTCAAAAGGATTGCAACTGCTGCTGATGAGGCATCTGCAGAGGCTGCCACCAAGTTACTGTCAGCCCCACCTTCTGGATGCTTATATAAGCTCAAGTCCAAGGACCAGCCGGGCCGTAACCATCCAAGGGTTCGGGTATATTTTCTTAAGCCACATATACATGCCATGATTTATGTCTGATATTATCACCGGCTCTGTCTAATGCTTCTTGGAATTCGGAAACGCCAAATTAGCATGCTTATATTCATCATACACTAAATTTTGACTGTTCAGTTTGTAACATAGTGTTATGCACTCGCTTGTCAACATATGCATTGCACAACTATGCTTCCACCATGTACATACCCCGCATATAACACCTCCTATGGCTCTATCTACCTTTCTAATAACTCCTTCACAGAGTTACAGGTATGTATTCTCAGTGGTTTAGCATGAATTGGCATATAGTAAAGTCTTGTTTTTAGTCTTCCTGCTTCTTACATTAGTATCAATTTTCACCTGCAGACTGTACCTTGTGAACTTCGTCCAATGATTAACCAGATGTGTCCGCATGAAGGGTCTTTCACTATGCATGGCAATGGCAAATTGATGAACACCTACACGGTCTATGAGGTGTATGTCTACAAGACGCAGGCCATCACATATTTGTATGGACATGATTGGAGAAAGTTTGCTTTTGACTACGGTCTGAAGAAGGGCGACGAGCTGAGGATCAGAAACTCAAATGGGCAGATATACGTAACTGCTTACAGAGTTGGAGACACTTCCAAATATATAATATGTAACTTTTTTGTACTCATATCCTTTGATTACTGCATTCTGAGCAGTTGTTCTAAACCATTCCCTCTGTTCTAGCTTGTTGGGTTTAACATGATCAAAGCTGCAGATCCCCTGATGGAACAGGAGCGGATGTCACAAAGGGCACCCACACCAGCACCGGCACCGGCTTCCCACTCTCCTGCATCAGCACCGGTTCCTGTACCAGCACCGTTTATTGCATCTACCCAGCAGGCCCCTACATCAGCATTGGTTCCTGTAGAGGCCCCATATACTACACCTGCCCAGCAGGCTCCTGCATCAGCACTGGTTCCTCTAGCTGCACCGTTTACTGCACCTGCCCAACAGTCTCCTGCATCAGCACCGGTTCCTCTAGAGGCACCGTTTATTGCACCTGCCCAGCAGTCTCCTGCATCAGCACCAGCTCGTGTACCAGCCCAGGCTCCTGCACCTGCCCCAGCCAGATCACCGAGGTCTCAGCTCATTGCTGTGGCCACCCGTGTGGTGACCAGGACGCATCTGAAGGCTATGTTCGTGAGTATATGACAACATAACTGCTCTTATCTTGATGTCTTCTCTGCTCAAAGTCTCACATGGTTCAGTCTTCAGTGCATTGGTGCCATTGACTAATTTTTGTTGGTATCTCTTGCTTTGAATCAGAAATTTCCTAAAAGTATCGCCAAGGATCTCAATGCTGGCCGAAGGGGCAAGATTTTGTAGGATAACGTTGCATAGAAAACAAAAAAATTCCTACCGCGAACACGCAATCCAAGCCAAGATGCAATCTAGAAGACGGTAGCAACGAGGGGGTATCGAGTCTCACCCTTGAAGAGATTCCAAAGCCTACAAGATGAGGCTCTTGTTGCTGCGGTAGACGTTCACTTGCCGCTTGCAAAAGCGCGTAGAAGATCTTGATCACGATCGGTTCCGGCGCCACGAACGGGCAGCACCTCCGTACTCGGTCACACGTTCGGTTGTTGATGAAGACGACGTCCACCTCCCCGTTCCAGCGGGCAGCGGAAGTAGTAGCTCCTCTTGAATCCGACAGCACGACGGCGTGGTGTCGGTGGCGGTGGAGAACTCCGGCGGAGCTTCGCTAAAGCACGCGGGAGCTATGGAGGAGAGGGGGCGGCTAGGGTTTGGGAGGGGGGGCCGGCCACGGGGGCGGCCAGGTTGTGGCTTTGGTGTGGCCGGCCCCTCCCCTATGCCCCTCATTATATAGGTGGATCCCCAAGAGTTGGTCTCCAAGTCTTCGAATAAGACCCGAACCAAAAACCTTCCATAGGAGGGGGAAACCTAGCCTAGCTAGGACTCCCACCAAGGTGGGAGTTCCACCTCCCATATGGGGGGGTGGCCGGCCCCCTAAGGGGGAGTCCACTTGGGACTCCTCCCCCACTAGGGTTGGCCGGCCATGGAGGTGGAGTCCCATGTGGACTCCACCTTCCTTGGTGGTTTCTTCCGGACTTTTCTAGAACCTTCTAGAACCTTCCGTAGAACCTTCCGCGACAATTTATTCACATAAAATGACATCCTATATATGAATCTTATTCTCCGGACCATTCCGGAACTCCTCGTGATGTCCGGGATCTCATCCGGGACTCCGAACAAATATTCCAACTCCATTCCATATTCAAGTACTACCATTTCAACATCCAACTTTAAGTGTGTCACCCTACGGTTCGTGAACTATGCGGACATGGTTGAGTACTCACTCCGACCAATAACCAATAGCGGGATCTGGAGATCCATAATGGCTCCCACATATTCAACGATGACTTAGTGATCGAATGAACCATTCACATATGATACCAATTCCTTTTGTCACGCGATATTTTACTTGTCCGAGGTTTGATCTTCGGTATCACTCCATACCTTGTTCAACCTCGTCTCCTGACAAGTACTCTTTACTCGTACCGTGGTATGTGGTCTCTTATGAACTCATTCATATGCTTGCAAGACATTAGACGACATTCCACCGAGAGGGCCCAGAGTATATCTATCCGTCATCGGGATGGACAAATCCCACTGTTGATCCATATGCCTCAACTCATACTTTCCGGATACTTAATCCCACCTTTATAGCCACCCATTTACGCAGTGGTGTTTGATGTAATCAAAGTACCTTTCCGGTATAAGTGATTTACATGATCTCATGGTCATAAGGACTAGGTAACTATGTATCGAAAGCTTATAGCAAATAACTTAATGACGAGATCTTATGCTACGCTTAATTGGGTGTGTCCATTACATCATTCATATAATGATATAACCTTGTTATTAATAACATCCAATGTTCATGATTATGAAACTAATCATCCATTAATCAACAAGCTAGTTTAAGAGGTATACTAGGGACTTCTTGTTGTCTACATATCACACATGTACTAATGTTTCGGTTAATACAATTATAGCATGACATATAAACATTTATCATAAACATAGAGATATAAATAATAACCACTTTATTATTGCCTCTAGGGCATATCTCCTTCAGTCTCCCACTTGCACTAGAGTCAATAATCTAGATTACATTGTAATATACCTAACACCCATGGTATTCTGGTGTTGGTCATGCTTTGCCCTAGGGAGAGCTTTAGTCAACGGATCTGCTACATTCAGATCAGTGTGTACTTTGCAAATCTTTACTTCTCCATCTTCGATGTACTCGCGAATCGAGTGGTAACGCAGCTTGATATGCTTCAGCCTCTTGTGTGACCTTGGCTCTTGTGCATTGGCGATGGCACCCATGTTATCACAATAAATGATTAATGGGTCCAATGCACTAGGAACCACACCGAGCTCTACAATGAACCTCTTCATCCATACCGCTTCTGATGAAGCCTCTGAAGCCGCTATGTACTCTGATTCTGTTGAAGACTTCGCCACCGTGCACTGCTTCGAGCTTGCCCAGCTTACTGCAGCACCATTCAATATAAACACGTACCCAGACTGTGACTTAGAGTCATCAGGATCAGTGTTCCAACTTGCATCGGTGTAACCATTTACAACGAGCTCTTGGTCACCTCCATAACAAAGAAACATATCCTTAGTTCTTTTCAAGTACTTCAGGATATTCTTGACCGCTGTCCAGTGTTCCATTCCTGGATCACTTTGATATCTGCTAGTCAAACTAACAGCATGTGCTATATCCGGTCTAGTACATAGCATGGCATACATGATAGATCCTACTGCCGAGGCATAGGGGATATTACTCATCCTTTCTCTTTCTTCTGCCGTAGCCGGTCCTTGAGTTTACTCAAGACCTTGCCTGGTAACATAGGTAAAAACCCTTTCTTACTTTCGTCCATTCTAAACTTCTTTAGAATCTTGTCCAGGTATGTACTCTGTGATAGCCCTATTAGGCGTCTTGATCTATCTCTATAAATCTTGATGCCTAATATATATGATGCTTCACCAAGGTCTTTCATTGAAAAACTATTATTCAAATAACCTTTTACACTGCTTAATAGTTCTATATCATTCCCAATCAATAATATGTCATCTACATATAATATCAGGAATGCTACAGAGCTCCCACTCACTTTCTTGTAAATACAGGCCTCTCCATGACACTGTATAAACCCGAAGTCTTTGATCACCTTATCAAAGCGTCGGTTCCAACTTCTTGATGCTTGCTTCAGTCCATAGATTGAACGCTGAAGTTTGCATACTTTGTCAGCATTTTTAGGATCGACAAAACCTTTGGGTTGTACCATATACAACTCTTCCTCAATGTCTCCATTAAGGAACACCGTTTTGACATCCATCTGCCAAATCTCATAATCGAAAAATGCAGCTATTGCTAACAAAATCCTCACAGATTTTAGCTTCGCTACAGGTGAGAAAGTCTCATCGTAGTCAACTCCTTGAATTTGTCGGAAACCCTTTGCGACAAGTCGAGCTTTATAGACAGTAATATTACCATCAGCATCTGTTTTTCTCTTGAAGATCCATTTATTCTCGACAGCCTTTCGGCTATCAGGTAAGTCTACCAAAGTCCATACTTTGTTATCATACATGGATCCCATTTCGGATTTCATGGCTTCTTGCCATTTGTTGGAATCTGGGCTCATCATCGCTTCTTCATACGTCGCAGGGTCCTCATCATTGTTATCCACAATCATGACATTTAGACAAGGATCATACCAATCAGGAGTGGCACGTTCCCTTGTCGATCTGCGAGGTTCAGTAGTTTCCTCGTTCGAAGTTTCATGATCATTATCATTAGCTTCCTCTGTTGCCGGTGTAGGCGGTACAGGTACAACTTCCGGTACTGCGCTACTCTGATCAACGAGTATAGATTCATCAATCTCATCGAGTTCTACTTTTCTTCCAGTCACTTCTTTAGTGAGAAATTCTTTCTCAAGAAAGGTTCCGTTCTTAGCAACAAAGATTTTGCCTTCGGATCTGTGATAGAAAGTGTACCCTATAGTTTCCTTAGGGTATCCTATGAAGACGCATTTCTCCGCTTTGGGTTCTAGCTTGTCCGGTTGTAACTTTTTTACATAGGCTTCGCAACCCCAAACTTTAAGGAACGACAGCTTAGGTTTCTTATTAAACCATAATTCATACGGTGTCGTTTCTACGGATTTTGATGGTGCTCTATTTAAAGTGAATGCGGCTGTCTCTAATGCATAACTCCAAAATGATAACGGCAAATCAGTAAGAGACATCATAGAACGAACCATATCTAAGAGAGTTCGATTACGACGTTCGGACACACCGTTTCGTTGTGGTGTTCCCGGCGGTGTCAATTGTGAAAGTATTCCGCATTTCTTTAAATGCATGCCAAACTCATAACTCAGATATTCACCTCCACGATCAGATCGTAGAAATTTAATCTTCTTGTTACGTTGATTTTCTACTTCACTTTGGAATTCCTTAAACTTCTCGAAAGTTTCGGATTTATGTTTCATGAAATAGATATACCCATATCTACTCAGATCATCCGTGAAGGTTAGAACATAACGATAACCACCGCGCGATGCTACACTCATTGGTCCGCATACATCGGTATGTATGATTTCCAATAAGTCAGTAGCTCGCTCCATCATACCAGAAAATGGAGTCTTAGTCATTTTTCCCATTAG
The DNA here is from genome assembly GCA_030979885.1 of Lolium multiflorum. Taxonomy (NCBI): domain Eukaryota; kingdom Viridiplantae; phylum Streptophyta; class Magnoliopsida; order Poales; family Poaceae; genus Lolium; species Lolium multiflorum. The sequence goes on from CM061747.1 coordinate 199,810,687, forward strand.
ACATGCTTCGCATCTATCAAGTGACTCAAAGTCAAGTGATTCAAGTAATCCATCAGTATGGAGTTTCTTCATGCGCTTCACTCCAATATGACCAAGACGACAGTGCCACATATAAGTAGAATTATCATTCAATTTAATTCGCTTAGCATCAATGTTATGTATATGCGTATCACTACTATCGAGATCTAATAGAAATAAGCCATTCTTTTCAGGTGCTCGACCATAAAAGATATTATTCATAAAAATAGAACAACCATTATTCTCAGACTTGAATGAATAACCGTCTTGCATTAAACAAGATCCAGATATAATGTTCATGCTCAACACGGGTACAAAATAACAATTATTTAGGCTTAAAACTAATCCCGAAGGTAGATGTAGAGGAAGTGTGCCGACAGCGATCACATCGACTTTGGATCCATTTCCAACGCGCATCGTCACTTCATCTTTCAGTAGTCTTCGTTTATTCTTTAGTTCCTGTTTCGAGTTACAGATATGAGCAACCGAACCAGTATCAAATACCCAGGTACTAGAATGAGAACCAGTGAGATAAACATCTATAACATGTATATCAGATATACCTTCTTTCTTCTTCTTGACAAGGCCGCTCTTCAGATCAGCCAGATACTTGGAGCAATTACGCTTCCAGTGTCCCTTCTCCTTGCAGTAATAGCACTCAGCATCAGGCTTAGGGCCGTTCTTAGGTTTCATAGGAGGCGTGGCAGCTTTCTTGCCACCCTTCTTGAATTTTCCCTTAGACTTGCCCTGTTTCTTGAAACTGGTGGTCTTGTTGACCATCAACACTTGGTGCTCTTTCTTGATCTCAATCTCAGCAGCTTTTAGCATGCCAAAGAGTTCAGGTAACTCCTTGTTCATGTTCTGCATATTGTAGTTCATCACAAAGTTCTTGTAACTTGGTGGCAGTGATTGAAGGACACGATTAATCCCCAGTCTGTTAGGAATCACTATTCCCAAGTCACTGAGTTTCTTCGCATGCCCGGTCATGGCGAGCATGTGCTCACTAATGGAGCTGCCTTCTTCCATCATACAGCTGAAGAAATGTTTCGATGCTTCATAGCATTCCACGGCCGCATGAGTCTCAAAAATAGTCTTCAACTCTTTCATCAACTCATGAGGATCGTGGTGCTCAAAACGTTTTTGAAGATCGGATTCCAGACTGCATAAGATGGCACACTGAACTTGAGAGTACCGAGTTTTCCGAGTCTCGTAAACAGCTTTTACTTCATCGGTTTCAGTTTCTGCAGGAGGGTCACCTAGCGGTGCATCAAGCACATATTGCAGATTTCCGCCAGAGAGGAAGATCCTCACATGACGGAACCAGTCGGTGAAGTTGCTACCGTTGCTCTTAAGCTTTTCTTTCTCTAGGAACTGGTTAAAATTGATTGGGGACGCCATCTCTACAACATATATTTGCAATAGTTTAGACTAAGTTTATGACAAATTGAGTTCAAATTTTAATTCAACATAATTAAAAATCTAGGTGAACTCCCACTCAAAACAATATCCCTCGCATTGTCTTAGTGATCACACGAACCAAATCCACCACACCATAGTCCGATCATCACGAGACAAGGTGTGATTTCAATGGCGAACACTCAAAGTGTTCATCATATCATTCATATGATTCATGCTCTACCTTTCGGTATCCCGTGTTCCGAGACCATGTCTGTACATGCTAGGCTCGTCAAGGCCACCTTAGTATCCGCATGTGCAAAACTGGCTTGCACCCGTTGTATGCACTTGTTGATTCTATCACACCCGATCATCACGAGATGCTTCGAAACGACAAGTCTTGGCAACGGTGCTACTAAGGATGAACACTTTATTATCTTGAGATTTTAGTGAGGGATCATCTTATAATGCTACCGTCGCGATCTAAGCAAAATAAGATGCATAAAAGGATTAACATCACATGCAGTTCATATGTGATATGATATGGCCCTTTTGTCTTTGCGCCTTTGATCTTCATCTCCAAAGCACGGACATGATCTCCATCATCTTCGGGCATGATCTCCATCATCGTCGGCGTAGCGTCAAGGTCAATGGCGCCGTCTTCATGATTGTCCTCCATGTAGCAACTATTACAACTACCTTGAAATACTACTCAACATGAAATTTAAAGACAACCATAAGGCTCCTGCCGGTTGCCACAATACAATAATGATCATCTCATACATATTCATCATCACATTATGGCCATATCACATCACCAAACCCTGCAAAAACAAGTTAGACGCTCTCTAATTTGGTTTGCATATTTTACGTGGTTTAGGGTTTTCGATATAGATCTAATCTACCTACGAACATGAACCACAACGTTGATACTAATGTTGTCAATAGAAGAGTAAATTGAATCTTTACTATAGTAGGAGAGACAGACACCCGCAAAGCCTCTTATGCAATACAAGTTGCATGTCGAACGAGGAACAAGTCTCATGAACGCGGTCATGTAAAGTTAGTCCGAGCCGCTTCATCCCACTATGCCATAAAGATGCAAAGTACTCAACTAAAGATAACAAGAGCATCAACGCCCACAAAACCATTGTGTTCTACTCGTGCAACCATCTATGCATAGACACGGCTCTGATACCACCGTAGGATAACGTTGCATAGAAAACAAAAAATTTCCTACCGCGAACACGCAATCCAAGCCAAGATGCAATCTAGAAGACGGTAGCAACGAGGGGGTATCGAGTCTCACCCTTGAAGAGATTCCAAAGCCTACAAGATGAGGCTCTTGTTGCTGCGGTAGACGTTCACTTGCCGCTTGCAAAAGCGCGTAGAAGATCTTGATCACGGTCGGTTCCGGCACCACGAACGGGCAGCACCTCCGTACTCGGTCACACGTTCGGTTGTTGATGAAGACGACGTCCACCTCCCGTTCCAGCGGGCAGCGGAAGTAGTAGCTCCTCTTGAATCCGACAGCAGGACGGCGTGGTGTCGGTGGCGGTGGAGAACTCCGGCGGAGCTTCGCTAAAGCACGCGGGAGCTATGGAGGAGGGGGGGGCGGCTAGGGTTGGGGAGGGGGTGGCCGGCCACTCAAGGGGGGCGGCCAGGTTGTGGCTTTGGTGTGGCCGGCCCCCTCCCCTTGCCCCTCATTATATAGGTGGATCCCCAAGAGTTGGTCTCCAAGTCTTCGAATAAGACCCGAACCAAAAACCTTCCATAGGGAGGGGGAAACCTAGCCTAGCTAGGACTCCCACCAAGGTGGGAGTTCCACCTCCCATATGGGGGGGTGGCCGGCCCCCTAAGGGGAGTCCACTTGGGACTCCTCCCCCACTAGGGTTGGCCGGCCATGGAGGTGGAGTCCCATGTGGACTCCACCTTCCTTGGTGGTTTCTTCCGGACTTTTCTAGAACCTTCTAGAACCTTCCGTAGAACCTTCCGCGACATTTTATTCACATAAAATGACATCCTATATATGAATCTTATTCTCCGGACCATTCCGGAACTCCTCGTGATGTCCGGGATCTCATCCGGGACTCCGAACAAATATTCCAACTCCATTCCATATTCAAGTACTACCATTTCAACATCCAACTTTAAGTGTGTCACCCTACGGTTCGTGAACTATGCGGACATGGTTGAGTACTCACTCCGACCAATAACCAATAGCGGGATCTGGAGATCCATAATGGCTCCCACATATTCAACGATGACTTAGTGATCGAATGAACCATTCACATATGATACCAATTCCTTTTGTCACGCGATATTTTACTTGTCCGAGGTTTGATCTTCGGTATCACTCCATACCTTGTTCAACCTCGTCTCCTGACAAGTACTCTTTACTCGTACCGTGGTATGTGGTCTCTTATGAACTCATTCATATGCTTGCAAGACATTAGACGACATTCCACCGAGAGGGCCCAGAGTATATCTATCCGTCATCGGGATGGACAAATCCCACTGTTGATCCATATGCCTCAACTCATACTTTCCGGATACTTAATCCCACCTTTATAGCCACCCATTTACGCAGTGGTGTTTGATGTAATCAAAGTACCTTTCCGGTATAAGTGATTTACATGATCTCATGGTCATAAGGACTAGGTAACTATGTATCGAAAGCTTATAGCAAATAACTTAATGACGAGATCTTATGCTACGCTTAATTGGGTGTGTCCATTACATCATTCATATAATGATATAACCTTGTTATTAATAACATCCAATGTTCATGATTATGAAACTAATCATCCATTAATCAACAAGCTAGTTTAAGAGGTATACTAGGGACTTCTTGTTGTCTACATATCACACATGTACTAATGTTTCGGTTAATACAATTATAGCATGACATATAAACATTTATCATAAACATAGAGATATAAATAATAACCACTTTATTATTGCCTCTAGGGCATATCTCTTTCAGATTTCCCTCGTCATGGAGAGTGAAGGTCTCACCGTGGAGGGACGGTACTCCGTCAGTCCCACAGATGGCCGCTTGGCTGTTACTTCCAGGTGGAAAAAGTTCATTGACGGTGCCAAACTTCGCATTGGATCAAAGTTGAAGGTCAAGATCTTTCGATGCCGCTGTGACATGCTGGTCATCAAGTTTGCGGTTGTCTAGTTCTATTGTCCCATGAGCCCTTAGCAAATGCATTTGTAGTTATACTTATATAAGGTTATCTTATCTGAACTGCTAATTAATTGTATGGGTGGTAAAACTCTGGCAAGCTTTTGCTCTTAGCAAGTATGTATGTATGATCAGCTATTATGATAACTAATGTTTGTGTTCATCTTAATTTGCATTTCCGTTTTAGAAAAAACTTAATTTCTATTTTGGCTGACCTGTTAGAGAACTATCAGATTGAATCCACAACATGATTCAAATAGATTCATTACACCAAGCCACATGTCTTGACCTTGCTATACACTAGTTCCATTAATCAGTGCAAGAAGGCTTACCTGAGCTGCCTGAACCACGGCAGATTCGAATCCACCTTAGCTATCTAGCTAGAAATACAACCTTTGCAGAAAGAGGATTTGCAGTACGGGGAGGCTGACATTGGGGACCCATGAGCCAGCAGCGTCAACGTTTTAAAGGCGGCAGGAGATCGAAACAAAAAAATAAGCCAAAAATCAGTTGGTAAACAAAATCCAAGAAATGAAACTTTTACTTTCTGAGAGGATGACATGCGGGACCCATGAGGCAGCAGCATCCTCAACTATTCCAAGGCGACAGGGGATCAAAATAAAAAAAAGAAATAGCCAGAAATTAATTAGGGTCAAAAATAAATCTATCAAAGGAAACCTTTATTGTTCATAGAGGATGACATGTGGGACCGACCTGCCAACGCGTCATGGTTTCAAAGGGGCAGGGGATCAAAAGAAAAGGCAAATAGCCGAAATTAGGGGTAAAAAATAAATCCAACAAAGGAAACTTTTATTGTTCATAGAGGATGACATGCGGGACCCATGAGCCAGCAGCTTCCTCAACGTTTCAAAGTCGGCATGAGATTGAAAGAAAAAGGCAAGTGACCAAATATCAGGAGCCAAAAATAATCCAAGAAAAGAAATTTTATTGTACATAGAGGATGACATGCGGGTCCCATTTTGCAGCAGCGGTCTCAACATTTCCAAGGCGGCACGGACCAAAAGAAAATGAAGTAGCCAGAAATCAGGGGGTGAAGAAAATCCAAGAAAAGAAAGATTTCAATTGGGCTGCATCTGGACATCTAGGCCTTCGTACTATCCTGCTGGGCCTTTTGACTCGTACAATTTCAGCCCACTCCAAAACAAAGTTCGGATTTTTCTAAAAAAACAGGAAAGTCCTATGCTTCGCAAAAACACAAAACAAGGAGATTCAACATATAAGTTTGTTTATGTAAAAATAAAGATTTAATTTATCCGTTTGCAATAGCTCAGAGCGAAATACAATGTTTATTGTCTGCAAAATAATCAAGATATCACATGTTTCTTGTACGGGAGGCTGACATCGGGGACCCATGAGCCAGGTCCAACGTTTTAATGGCGGCAGGGGATGGAATGAAAAAATAAACCAAAAATCTGTTGGTAAAAATCCAAGAAAAGAAACATTTTCGTTCCGAGAGGATGACATGGGACCCATGAGGCAGCAGATCCTCGCGTTTATTGTTCATAGAGGTTGACATGTGGGACCCGTGAGCCGACGTCTCAACGTTTTAAAGGTGCGGAGATCGAAAGAAAAAATAAGACAAAAATCGTTTGGTCAACAAAATCCAAGAAAAGAAACATTTACCGTTCTGAGAGGATGACATGCGGGACCCATGAGGCAGCAGCATCCTCAACGATTCCAAGGCGGCAGGGGGTCAAAGGAAAAAAGGAAATATCCCGAAATTAATTAGGGGTTCAAAATAAATCCATCAAAGGAAACTTTTATTGTTCACAGAGGATGACATGTGGGACCGACCTACCAACATCGTCCTCATCGTTTCAAAGGGGGCAGGAGATCAAAAGAAAAAGCAAATAGCCAGAAATTAGGGGTCAAAAATAACTCCAAGAAAGGAAACTTTTATTGTTCGTAGAGGATGACATGCGGGACCCATGAGCCAGCAGCTTACTCAACGTTTCAAAGGCGGCATGAGATCGAAAGAAAAAGGCAAGTGACAAAATATCAGGAGCCAAAGATAATCCAAGAAAAAAACTTTATTGTACATAGAGGATGACATGCGGGTCCCAATTAGCAGCAGCGGTCTCAACATTTCAAATGCGGCTTGAGATCAAAAGAAAAAGAAAGTTGATTGTACATAGAGGATGACATGCGGGTCCCATGAGTCAGCAGCTTACTCAACGTTTCCAAGGCGGGGGATCAAAAGAAAAAGGAAATAGCCAAAAATCAGAGGGTGAAAAAAAACCCAAGAAAATAAACTTTTATAGCACATAGAGGATGACATGCGGGTCCCATGAGCCAGCAGGGTCCTCAACGTTTCAAACGTGGCATGAGATCGAAAGAAAAGGCAAGTGACCAAATGTGAGGAGCCAAAAATAATTCAAGAAAAGAAACTTGATTGTACATAGAGGATGACATGCGGGTCCCAATTAGCAGCAGCGGTATCACCGTTTGAGAAGCGGCAGGGGATCGAAAGAAAAAGCAAGTGACCAAATATGAGGTGCCAAAAAAATCCAAGAAAAGAAAGTTTTATAGTACATAGAGGATGACATGCGGGTCCCATTTAGCAGCAGCGGTCTCAACGTTTGAGAGGCGGCACGGGATCGAAAGAAAAAGGCAAGTGACCAAATATGAGGTTCCAAAAAAATCCAAGAAAAGAAAGTTTTATAGTACATAGAGGATGACATGCGGGTCCCATGAGCCTGCAGGTCCTCAACGTTTCAAACGTGGCATGAGATTGTAAGAAAAAGGCAAGTGACCAAATATCAGGAGCCAAAAATAATTCAAGAAAAGAAAGTTTTATAGTACATAGAGGATGACATGCGGGTCCCATTTAGCAGCAGCGGTCTCAACGTTTGAGAGGCGGCACGAGATCGAAAGAAAAGGCAAGTGACCAAATATGAGGTTCCAAAAAAAATCCAAGAAAAGAAAGTTTTATAGTACATAGAGGATGACATGCAGGTCCCATTTAGCAGCAGCGGTCTCACCGTTTGAGAGGCGGCAGGGGATCGAAAGAAAAAGGTAAGTGACCAAATATGAGGTGCCAAAAAATCCAAGAAAAGAAAGTTTTATAGTACATAGAGGATGACATGCGGGTCCCATTTAGCAGCAGCGGTATCACCGGAGAGGGGATCGAAAGAAAAAGGCAAGTGACCAAATTTGAGGTGCCAAAAAACTCCAAGAAAAGAAAGTTGATTGCTCATAGAGGATGACATGCGGGTCCCATTTAGCAGCAGCGGTCTCAACGTTTCCAAGGCGACAAGGGATCAAAAGAAAAAGGAAGTAGCCAGAAATCAGGGGTCAAAAAATCCAAGAATAGAAAGAATTTTGGTTCATAGAGGATGACATGCGGGACCCATGATCCTGCATCAAACGGCTCGATCGGAGAGCGTTGAACGAGATGGCGCGATCGAGAAAAAAACAATGCCAGAGAGGCTGCCATCTGGGCCCTACATCCCTCGGCGGTGCGGATTTGCGTTGACTCGGCGGCGAACCCGAGAATTCGAGATGCACCACGTCCCGGACACCATACGCCACGTTTTGGCCGCTTTCGTCGGGCTAGGTGGCCTCAAAAATGAGAAAAAAACGTTTTGACATGCACAACGGAGAGACCAAAAATCGTCGACCATGGTACACCAGCAACCACGGCGCGACTTCAACTTCGTCGACCATGGCAACTTTTCTTGTAGTGAAGTTGTATACACGTATTGTTGTCCGGAACCCGAGGCCCCAAAGTGACAGAAATTGGGACAACCGAAGGGGAAGGCGGTGATATGAGGATCACATGTGTTCACGGAGTGTTAATGCTTTGCTCCGGTGCTCTATTAAAAGGAGTACCTTAATTTCCAATAGATTCCCTAGAGGCCCGGCTGCCACCGGCTGGTAGGACAAAAGATGTTGTGCAAGTTTCTCATTGCGAGCACGTACGACTAAATATGGAACACATGCCTATTGATTGATTAGTACTTGGATACCGTTTTATTATTATCTGCAAATGCCCTACCTTGATTGTTACATGAGTTTCTCTCATCCATGCAACGCCCGTTCATCCATCCCTGCGCCTACAGTATTTTAATCCCGCTGTTTACTATAATCACTAGTGCTGTCTTTGTTACATCGCGCTGATATTTCACCACTGCTACGCTATAAACTGTTACTACGATAAACTCTTGCGAGCAAGTCTGTTTCCGGTGCAATGAATTGACAACTCCGCTGTTAAGGCTTTCAAGTATTCTTTGTCTCCCCTTGTGTCGAATCAATAAATTGGGTTTTACTTCCCTCGAAGACTGTTGAGATCCCCTATACTTGTGGGTCATCAAGACTATTTTCTGGCGCCGTTGCCGGGGAGCATAGCTTTATTTGCAAGTTCACTTGGATTGATATTGTTCGCTGCAAATTCTCCATCATGGGTAAACCTCGCGATACTAAAGTCGCCATATTACCATCCACTACAAGAAAAGGTACAACTCTGAGTACCTCTGCTGCTCTTGATTCACCATCTGTGATAGATAAACTTGTTTCACCACCACAAGCTTCACATGCTGGTACTTCTGCTAGATCTGAAAATTCCTCTTATAATTTTGATGATGCTTCTGCTGTGCTTGATAATGATGGTTCGTTAGGATCTTTTCTAGATGCTACGATTGCTAGGTCTAGACAAATTGAAAGTACTGAAACTCCTAATGAAAATGCTGCTACACCTGTTATTCACCTGAGTCTGTTGAATACTCTAGTGATGATCTTGATGAAGATTATGTAGAACTTGATGATGATTTTATTGATAAATGCAATGCTACTACTGATGCAAGAAAAATTAAAAAGTTGCTTGCACAACATACTGTTAGATATAAACTGTCTCCTGATCCTAAATTTGCCACATCTCCTATAAACATTAAGGATAAGGATTATGATTTTTCTCTTGATTTATCTCATATATCTATTGTTGAGAAAACACCTTTTTGTGGTACTGAAAAAGAAAGTGATGTAGAACACATGATTGAGCTGTCTACTCTGAGTAGCTTGTTTTCTGATGATGTTAAGAAGCGTACTTATTTCGTTGCTAAAATTTTTCCTTTCTCATTAAAGGATGATGCTAAAACTTGGTATAATAGTTTGCCACCTGATTCTATTAATAGTCCAAAAGAATTGCTTGATGTTTTCTTCCGGAAATACTTTCCTGCTAGTGCTCAACATATTGCTTTGCAGAGAATTTATAATTTTGACCAGGAAGATGGAGAGAAATTGCCTGAGGCTTGGGCGAGATTTTGCTCTCTTATTAGAGCTCGGCCTGAACATGATTTGGAAAAGCATGATTTACTTGATATATTTTATAGTGGACTAACCATTGAGTCTAGGGCATACCTGGATAGTTGTGCTGGTTGTGTTTTCAGGAAAAGAACTCCAGACGACGAAGAATTATTGGCTAGAATAGGCCGGAATCATGATGATTGGTCTACACCTGAACCAACCCCGACACCAATATTGAAGAAGAGGGGTATGATTAAATTAAATGATGAATATATGAGGGAAGCCAAGAAATCTCTTAAAGAGAAGGGTATTAAATCCGAAGATGTGAAGAATTTACCTCCCATAGAAGATTTATGTAAGATCACTCCCCCTTCATCCATGATTGAGGTACACTCTCTTGAACGCTTTACTAGGGAAGATATTCCGTATTCAAAACCTCCTGCTCAATGCTTAGATGAGTTTGATAATTATATTGTTAAGCAAAATAATTTCAATATGAGAGTAGAGAATCATTTAATGGAAAATTCTCGAGCTATTAGTGAATTGCATGGTATTGTGGAGAGAACCTCCAATGATGTTAAGATGCTTGTTAAACATTTTCATATGATTCAAACTCAAATTGATCAACTCACTAAAGTGCAAAATGACTTGTTAAAAAATAATTCTAAAGAAAAACATGCTTATGAAGTAACAACTAGAGGCGGTGTTTCTACCCAGGATCCTCTATATCCTGAAGGGCATCCCAAAAGAGTTGAACAAGATTCTCAACGAACTGAAACTAGTGCTCCATCTAAGAAAAAGAAAAAGAAACATAAAACTGTTGTAGAATCCTCTGAGCCTGTTAATGATCCTAATAGTATTTCTATTTCTGATGCTGAAACTGAAAGTGGTAATGAACATGATAAATATAATGATAAGAATGATGCTTCTGATAAAGAAGAGGTTGAAGAAGAACCTGAAAAGCATGCTAAAAATAAAAAGTATACTAAAGAAGATTTTATTGCTAAGAAACATGGTAATGAAAGGGAACCTTGGGTTCAAAAGCAAATGCATTTTCCTGCTAAGAAACTAAAATCAAAGGAAGAAGAACACTATAACAAATTCTGTGATTGGATGAAACCTTTATTCTTGCAAATCCCTTTGACTGATGCTATTAAATTGCCTCCTTATTCAAAGTATATGAAAGATATTGTCTCTAACAAAAGGAAAATTCCTAATGAGGAGATTTCCACTATGCTTGCTAATTACTCTTTCAATGGCAAAGTTCCAAAGAAGCTTGGCGACCCAGGTATACCGACTATTCCTTGTTCTATTAAGAATAATTATGTTAGAACTGCTCTATGTGATTTGGGAGCAGGTGTTAGTGTTATGCCTTTCTCTCTTTATAAGAGACTTTATTTAGATAAGTTGATACCGACTGATATATCTTTGCAAATGGCTGATAAATCTACTGCTATTCCCGTTGGTATATGTGAGGATGTTCCTGTTCAAGTTACTAATAACTGCTTGATATTAACTGATTTTGTTGTGTTGGAAATGCCTGAAGATGATAATATGTCAATTATTCTTGGGAGACCTTTTCTTAACACCGCAGGGGCTGTTATTGATTGCAATAAAGGAAAAGTTACTTTCAATGTCGATGACAAGGAGCATACCGTTTATTTTCCCAAGAGGATTGAGAAAGTATGTGGAGTTAATACAATTTCTAATGTGAGAACTATCAAAGTGGGAACTATTGATTGTCCTATATATGAGCCTAAGCAAGGATATCAAAATATTATGATTGGATCCATATCAATACAATTCAAGGTAACATGATTGATTTGAGGTTTATTTCTTCTTATGCTATGTAAAATTTATTTGGTGGCAAGACTTGATCAACCTTGTTAACAAATTCATTTTATATGCATAGAGGAACTAAACAACATCTCTTTCTTCCTCCACTTGTTCTACTTGCTGTAGCATTTTTGTTTTGCAAAGTTCTTTAGTTAATTAGAGATTTCAAAAATCTTTTTCTGCCCAGTAATAATAATAATTTAACACCCAGAAATGTGCATTTTTCAAAGTTTTCAAAAATTCACAAAAATTATACCGTTGGTCTTATTTTTCGAAGAGGCACCTGGGAGCACCTGGGGATGACCAGTGGGGCACCCCAGGGTGGCACCCCACAGGCCGGCGCGGCCAGCAAGGGGGGCGCGCCACCCTGTTGTGTGGGCCCCTCCTTGCCCCACCACTTCATCTCTTTCTCCCATCTCATTCTCTCCCGAAAAAACTCGCACCAGCTTTCTCTCACTCGCGTTTCTGCTCAAGAGCTCAAGATTTCTCGATCTCTTTGCTCAGCCCAGATTTCTGTCTGAAATTTGGCACATTTGCTCTCCGGTATGTGACTCCTCCGATTATCCAAGTAGAATTTTGTTTGGTTGAGTATATCTTGAATATTTTGCTGCTGTAGGTAACATGTTTAGTGAGCTTGCATGCTTGTTCTAAGTTGTAAAAATTAGTTTTGATGCATGTTTAGTACTCTAGCAAGTTCCTATAGTAGTTTCCCTCAATTATATGTCACCAAATCAAATTTTATATTGTTTGTTGAAAAATTTCAGAAAATGGAGTGGAATAGTCATCAACTAAACCAACAAGAATTGGAGGTGCAACAAGTTATGAGAGTTAACCGCGAAGAGGGAGTATACCCCTCTTACTACCCGTGCGTTGATTTTATGAGGAGTGCAGGAATCTTGCGAGATGTTCAAAAACTGATTTCCAATGCAGGGTTGGAAAGTTTTGTTGTTGGTGAACCATACCAATATGCAAAACTGACCATGTCTGTGGTTCAGGATTTTGAATTCAATTGGTCTCAATCTAACCCCATGGTTCGATACAAAATTTATAATAAAATTGTCAACTTGCCATTTGATGATTTTTGTGCAGCAATTAGAGTGCCACAATGGGGATCATGCGAGAAGATAAGGGGACTGCCGCAGGAGCTCTTGAGTCTCTACAAGATGATTTGTCATGGAAGAAGCTTCTCAGAGGATGGTGGTAAAATCAGTAGCATTCAAAGCTATTCGCTACTTTGCTTATTTCATCACCAAGTGCGTTCTAGCTAGAAAGAATGCAAGTAAGTTATCTATCCAGGATTTGGCTTTCCTAGCTGCTGCATTACAAGGTGATAGGACTTATAACTTGGGTGCTTTAATAGCCTATAGACTTGCTACTAACCGTGAGAAAGGCGGAATTTGTGGAGGTCTCATCGCCTCTCGTTTATTAGCTATGCATGGTGTAGAACCTCACCATCTTGATATTCAGCTCTCCATAGAGAAACTTGACATAGTCTCCATGATTAAGCATGAATTTGTTTCTGATTTGTCTAATTTGAGTAACCTGTCTTACAAGATAACATTTTACAAGAAAACTTGGAGAACAACTAAGAAAACTGAAAAACTAGTAGGATTGCCTGCACCTGCTCTGTTTAACCTTGATTCCAGGAAGGATTGGTCAGTCACGGAAGGTGAACTGAATGCATACATAGAGGGAGATGGCCATCATGCAAGAGACGGCACGGAGGAGGCCGAGGAACACCTCGACTCGTCATCCGATGCAGCAAGTTCTTCGCATCAACATGTTGGGCATGAGGAGCCTTCACCCTTTTCTTCTGCACCAGGACCTTATTATGACTACGCCATGTATGATCCACCGGCGTGGAACCCTGACCCTCGCTGGGGTTGATCTCCACTTAGGCCAAAAGCCTAAGCTTGGGGGAGGTATACCGGAATCACTCATTCTTTGCATATTATAGTTGCTGGATACTTGTACATACTTGTTTAGTTTCTTGAAGTGGTTTTCTAATGAGAGGGAGATGATATTTGGGGAAGTGCTGATTGAAAACAGATTCTGGGCAGATACCAAATAAATTCTCAAAAACATCCAGAACGTTATTTTGCGAAGCCAATTTTTGTGCATGTTCCCCAGGTTATTATCTAACTTTCATTAGTTGAACACGTTTCGAGCTGAGCAGCGGAAGAATTTCTTAAAAATCGATTACTGTACTGCTGTCAAGTTTGACGAATTTCTGCTGCTTTGTGTTTATGTGACTTTTCTAGTTTTCATTTTCTTTTTTTTGCTTTGTTTCTTTCCTAAAACACAAAAAGACAAAAAATATTTCTGATTGTTTCTCTTTACCATTTGTTTATTCTGGTTTCTTGCTTTTATTTTGCTTTATTTACTATCGTTGGTTTGCTATAAGAAAATCCAAAAAGATTTTGTTTTGTTTGCTTGTTTCCTTTTGTTCTTGTTTCTAATTCGAAAACACCAAACATATTTGGTGTTCTTATTTGGTTTTGTAAAGTTCATTATGAGTTCAATGGTCTTCGGTGGCTGGAGCGTGGTTTTCATTTCATATTATTCAAGCTACACAAGTGAAAGGCAATAATTACGATCTACGACAATCTGACTGTGGTGAGAGGCTGGCATGAACTCTATTTGTTTTCATTTTTGTACATATACTCATCCATGTGAGCATGCTTAGTTGGTTCATGTGAGGTATATGCCATTTAAGAAAGTCTAGTAGTTCATGATCTCTCATGTTTAGCTCCAATTTATTAATATGAGTAGCATATCATAAATATTTTCTTGCATTGCTTTATTCATAGATAGGTATGACATTGTGGTATCCTCCTCTGAATAATTCACTTGAATCAACTTGGCACATGCTCACGCATGCATATGACTGAACAAAAAGTCAATTAAGCCTCGATGATTTACTTTACCTCAAGTTCTTGTATCACTTTTATGCCTCCGTTAATTTATTTTGTCGCAAGCATGATTATGACAATTACTGCTCTCTTGATTGTCGCTTCCCAGTCTATTGCTAGCATCCACTTGTACTGAGCGGGAACGCTGCTCGTGCTTCCAAACACCTGAAAACCAAGTTATTCCAAAGTGTCCACCATAAATACCTATGCATGGCATTTCAAACCATTCCAAGTAAATTCTCATGTGCTACCTTTAAACCTTCAAAATGCTTCTCAATTTGTGTCAATGTTTTATAGCTCATGAGGAAGTATGTGGTGTTTATCTTTCAATCTTGTCATTTACTCCTGACAGGCTTTCATAATGGACTAGTGGCACATCCGCTTATCCAATAATTTTGCAAAAAGAGCTGGCAACGGGGTTCCCCCCCAATTAATCAACTTTCATTAATAATTCTCTTCACATGTTTTGCCCTGATTTATCAGTAAGCAACTTAAATTGCAAATAGACACTCCTCCATGGTATGAGATTGTTGGAAGGCACCCGAGGATTCGGTTAGCCATGGCTTGTGTAAGCAAAGGTTGGGGGAGTGTCATCCATAATAAAACTAAAAGTGTGTAAACAAAAGAGAAGAGGGATGATCCTTGCCGGTAGAGATAACGTCCTTCATGGGAGCCGCTCTTGAAAGTCTGGTTGATGAGGTAGTTAGAGTACCCACTATCATTCGTTGACAACAACAAACACCTCTCAAAATAATTTTACCCTGTTTTACAAATGAAAAGCTCTAGCACATGTTAATCCCTGCTTCCCCTGCGAAGGGTCAATCTTTTACTTTTACATTGAGTCTCCATCCTTTCTTTGAGCACCTTCTTGAGAGCACAACTGTCATTCTTAGTATAATATGCTTGTCCCAAAATGTGATTAATTGTGGTATAACTTTGATGCTTTTATCTTTGATAATCTCTACTTCCAATCTTTCCATGAACTTCAAAGGTGCCCGAGCATTTATGTTTTGCTGTACAAATACGTGCAAGCGAGATACCACTTTATCATATCCTTTTATGAACATTGCAATCCTGCTGATAGACATGATTCATGATGCTTATTGTTAGTTTGTTGGTACCTTTTCCATGATTGACATAGTTGTTAGATGATTTTATTTGCATGTATCTTATTATGAATTGCTTAAGTATTTGCCATATCATGAGAATATTTACATCATATGATACAATGTGTTCGTGAAAGTTCTTTTATCGCACTCAGTTGTTAACTGAATTGCTTGAGGACAAGCAATAAGCTAAGCTTGGGGGTTGATACGTCCAAAACGTATCTACTTTCCCGAACACTTTTGCTATTGTTTTGCCTCTAATTTGTGTATTTTGGATACAAATAACACGGACTAACGTTGTTTTCAGCAGAATTGCTCGGTGTCTCGTTTTTGTGTGCAGAAATTCAACTTTCAGGAAAATCCTCGGAATTTATGTCAAAGGGCCTATTTTTCCAGAAGAATCACGGAGCCAGAAGGGCAGGCCCAGGCCCAACAACAGGCCGGCGCGGCCGGGAGGGGGGGCGCGCTGCCCTAGTGTGTGGCCCCCTCGACCAGCCTCTGACACCCCCCTCTAGA
Organism: Lolium multiflorum; assembly: GCA_030979885.1. Taxonomy (NCBI): domain Eukaryota; kingdom Viridiplantae; phylum Streptophyta; class Magnoliopsida; order Poales; family Poaceae; genus Lolium; species Lolium multiflorum. Next base: position 199,826,922 of record CM061747.1, read on the forward strand.
CTACTTAAGGGTTTCGATCTAAAAACGCGAGACGGGAAGTCGAAGTCGCGTAAACCATCCAAGATTCGCCGCCAAATGTCGCGAAACTCCGTCTCGGGACCGTAAACTCCGTTTCTCCGCCGGGACGGGGAATTGGAGGAGATCATCGCCATCATCACCACCGACGCCTCTCCATCGACCAGCCATGTTTCCCCATCCATGTCCCCCGCTGTAGGTCGAAGGGGATGGTAGGGATTGGATGAGATTGGTCATGTAATAGCATAAGATTGTTAGGGCATAGTGCCTAGTGTCCGTAATTGGTACTTATGATATTGTTGCAACTTGTTATGCTTAATGCTTGTCACTAGGGCCCGAGTGCCATGATCTCGGATCTGAACATGTTATCAATTCATGATGATATTCATTGCTTTATGATCTTACCTGCAAGTTGTATACACATATTGTTGTCCGGAACCCGAGGCCCCAAAGTGACAAAAATTGGGACAACCGAAGGGGAAGGCGTGATATGAGGATCACATGTGTTCACGAGTGTTAATGCTTTGCTCCTGTCTCTATTAATACCTTAATTTCCAGTAGATTCCCTAGAGGCCCGGCTGCCACCGGCCGGTAGGACAAAAGATGTTGTGTAAGTTTCTCATTGCGAGCACGCACGACCAAATATGGAACACATGCCTATTGATTGATTAGTACTTGGATACCGTTTTATTATTATCTGCAAATGCCCTACCTTGATTGTTACATGAGTTTCTCTCATCCATGCAACGCCCGTTCATCCATCCCCGTGCCTATGTATTTTAATCCCGCCGTTTACTATAATCACGCACGTTGTCTTTGTTACACCGCTATTGATATTTCACCACTGCGATCGCTATAAACTGTTACTACCGATAAACTCTTGCGAGCAAGTCCGTTTCTGTGTGCAGTTGAATTGACAACTCCGTTGTTAAGGCTTTCAAGTATTCTTTGTCTCCCCTTGTGTCGAATCAATAAATTGGGTTTTACTTCCCTCGAAGACTGTTACGATCCCCTATACTTGTGGGTCATCAGGCGCCACCAAGATTGGTGGCGTCAAGATTGTGCGCTTAAGATCCTCGAAAGCTCTGTCTGCTTCTTCGTTCCACTGAAACTTCTCTCCTTGTTTGATCAAAGCGTAGAACGGGCAGCGCTTTTCTCCTGCTCCGGCGACGAATCTCGCCAAAGCTGCACTACCCAACACTGTTGTACTTCCTTCAACTTTGTTGGCTTCCTCATAGTTACAATGGCATGATTTTCTCGGATTGGCCTGATTCTCTTGCTGGAACTAGGAACCCGAGAAGTTCTCCCGCAGGAACACCAAAGGAGCATTTTCTCGGGTTCAACTTGAGGCAGAACTTGTCGAGGTTGTCGAAATTTTCCTTCAGATCCTCGATCAAAGTTGATCCCTTCTTTTTGTTATGACGACATCGTCGATGAGACTTGTAATGTTTACTAATCCGTATATAGACATTTCGCATCATCCGCTGGTACGTTGCTCCCGCTTTCAACCCAAAAGGCATTGTTCTATAGAGAACACGCCATAAGGTGTTATAAAAGCTGTTTTGACCTCGTCTCTCTCTTTTAGTCTGATCTGGTTATAACCGTAATATGCATCCAGAAGGAAAGACATTCACATCCCGCCGTGAGTCGATAATTTGATCGATCCTCGAGAGGGGAATGATCCTTTGGACAATGTTTATTGAGACACGTGAAGTCGACGCACATGCGAAGGACTTTCGTGTTTTTCTTCGGGACTGGGTTAGCTACCCACGTGGCCTCTGTATGTAACTCTTTGATAAAGCCAGCTTCAGTCGATTGATTTCTGATAACATAGCTTTGCGGTTTGGTTCGAAAACGCCGCAAAGGTTGTTTAATTGGTCGCGCTGGGATCAAGTTGAGATGGTGCTCGGCAAGTTCCTGGGTACTCCCCGGTATGTCACCTGACACCATGCGAAGATTTCCTCCACCACGAGAAACTCGACGAGCACGCTTTCCTATGCGAGATCCATATTTGTTGCAATGGATGTCGTTTTCTTGGGATCTGTCGGATGAATCTGGACCTCCTTAGAATCCTTAGTAGTGTCGAAGGTTGGTTCCCTGAGTGGCCTCCCTGCATCTGGCAACACATCATAATCCGTTGTTAACCTTGACGCCATGTATTCTGCCTGCATCCCGAAAGTCTCTGACAGTCGATGAAAATCCTTGTCGCATTTATCAGCTAGCGCAAAACTGTCTTTTACTGTAATTGGTCCATTGGGTCCAGGGAGCCGCCATAACAAGTATGTATAGTGTGGTACCGCCATAAACCTGGCATAGGCTGGTCGTCCCAACAAAGCGTGATACTGCGACGGGAAATCCACAACTTCGAACTCCAGCCTTTCTATCCTGTAGTTTTCTTGGGTTCCAAACTGAACATCGAGATTAATCTTCCCCAGCGGATAACTAGGCTTGTCTGGTGTGATACCATGGAAACGCGTGTCGGTTGGTTTTTAAGTTCGCCAGGGATATGTTCATCTTCCTTAGTGTATCTGCATACATAAGGTTTAGACTGCTACCTCCATCTATGAATACTCGAGAAACGCCAAATCTCGCGATCACCGTAAAATCGTTGTTGATTGCCCTGTCGAGGAACTTGCCGCGGGTGATCCGCTATTGTGAAGCCAATGTCCTGTCCCACAATTGGTACTCAATTGTTGGTGGAGGTATCTTCTCTCATGAACACTTGTCGCGAGATTACTTTCTGAGCCCTTCCCTTTTCTGAATCATCGAGACCGCGCCATTGGTGTCGATATAAGGAGGTGGGTTTGGGGCCGCCGCTATTTGCAGATGTTGTAGATTCGCATCTGTAATTGCGGGAGGTGGTGGAAGGCGGATCTCACTCCTTGGCCCTTGATGGTTTCGTATGCTGCCCGTGCGTTAGCGTGTCCCCAGATCTCTGTTTCAACACCCGGAAAGTTCACACTCTTCTGTAGATGTCCCGACACCTCTTCCCATTGTTGTTTCAGGATAAAGCATTTGGCATGGTCCGTTCATCATATCTTCTGGGAGATATATATGGCCTTGGAACCTTGGACCACTATTTTGTCCGCTGGGACGCGAGCCGTCCTGTAGTCGCTACGCTGCTCACCACTTTTTTGATAATCATCTCGATTGTTTCCACTGCTATTTCCTCGAAATCCAGCCGATATCTGGCCAGGAGCATCATAATCTGAGAACTATCGAGGAAACCGTCGCCTATTTTGAAAGTTTCGACTACGGTCCTCCTCAGGCGACCTGTGCCTTTTATTGTGGACAGCATCTTCTCCATCTGCCCACCGATTCGCTATCTCCATCAATGCTGATTGTCTTTGGGTTAGTTCTTCCCAAATCCTCACAAAGTCTCCTCGTCGAATTCCTGCTACGAACGCATCTATTGCTCTTTCGTCGATATGTTCTCTCGCCGAGTTTTTGATTATGTTCCACCGGATATACTTTCATTGGTTCATATATTTTTAACAGTTCTCAACTCCTCCAATGATGGAGGTTTTTTGCACGTGATCGGAAATTCTTCACGAATATGTCCTCAAAGCTTTCCCAAATTCTATAGACCCCGAAGGCAGCTTCTTTATCCACGATCGTGCGTGCCCACTCAGTGTACTTGGATGCTCTGCATGGCTGTTGCTCTGGTTCCTCCTATCAACTTTACCGTCTCGAGATAATCAACGAGCAAGTCCTCAGGGTCTTGTAGGCCATCGAATTTTTTGAAATTATCGGGCAACTTAAATCCTGACGGAACTCGAGTTTTTCGGACTCGTCTTGTAAAGCACGGAAGTCCACACATATCCTCTTCGTCAACCTCTGGTGAATGCCGACGTTCCCTTCTTTCCTGTCGTGCTCTGTCCACCCTTGCTTGAGTTGCTGCGTCTCTTGCCCCACTTGTTCTTGCGGGATCTTGTGCCGCTGCAACAGGTCGTGGACTATTTTGCCTTGCAGATCCTTCGGGAGGCGTATTTACGAACGCTGTCCCCATGGCTCCAACGCCTGCCATGGCCATGTTATACAACGCTTCTCTTGGATCTCCGGGAGGTGGCCAGGATGCCAGGATGAAGGCTTGTGTCGCCATGTATTTCAGCTTTGCAACCCAAGAGGAAGGTATGATGAGCACAACAAGTTTTTCCCATAAAGAAACCAAGGTTTATCGAACTGGGAGGAGCCAAGAAGCACGTTGAAGGTTGATGGCGCGGGATGTAGTGGCGCAACACCGAGATTCCGGCGCCAACGTGGAACCTGCACAACACAACCAAGCTACTTTGCCCCAACGAAACAGTGAGGTTGTCAATCTCACCGGCTTGCTGTAACAAAGGATTAACCGTATTGTGTGGAAGATGATTGTTTGCAGAGAAAATAATAAAACAAGTATTGCAGAGATTGTATTTCAGTAAAAAGAATTGGACCGGGGTCCACAGCTCACTAGAGGTGTCTCTCCCATAAGACGAACAGCATGTTGGGTGAACAAATTACAGTTTGGGCAATTGACAAATAAAGAGAGCATGACCATGCACATACATATCATGATGAGTATAGTGAGATTTAATTGGGCATTACGACAAAGCACATAGACCGCCATCCAACCGCATCTATGCCTAAAAAGTCCACCTTCAGGTTATCATCCGAACCCCTCCAGATTAAGTTGCAAAGCAACAGACAATTGCATTAAGTATGGTGTAATGTAATCAACAACTACATCCTAGACATAGCATCAATGTTTTATCCCTAGTGGCAACAGCACAAGACAACCTTAGAACTTTCTCGTCACTGTCCTGTGTCACAGGCATGAACCCACTATCGAGCATAAGTACTCCCTCTTGGAGTTAAAAGCATCTACTTGGCCAGAGCATCTACTAATAACGGAGAGCATGCAAGATCATAAACAACACATAAGCATAGCTTTGATAATCAACATAACAAGTATTCTCTATTCATCGGATCCCAACAAACGCAACATATAGAATTACATATAGATGATCTTGATCATGATAGGCAGCTCACAAGATCCGACAATGATAGCACAATGGGGAGAAGACAACCATCTAGCTACTGCTATGGACCCATAGTCCAGTGGGTAGATTACTCACATCACTCCGAGGCGACCATGGCGGTGTAGAGTCCTCAGAGATGATTCCCCTCTCCTACAGGTGCCGGAGGCGATCTCCAGGATCCCGAGATGGGATCGCGGCGAGGTGCCCAGAATGTTTTCCGTATCGTGGCTCTCGGCACTGGTTTCACACGTGAGGCCATTTGTAGGCGGAAGGGCAGGTCAAGAGGCGGCGCAGGGGGCCCACACCACAGCCGGCGCGGCCAAGGTGGGCCGCGTCGCTTAGGGTTTGGCGCGTGGCCCCCCTCTTCGTCCTCCTTCTACTGAGCTTCGTGAGAAAATAGGCTCGGGCTTTTATTTCATTCCAATTCCGAGAATATTTCTTTACTAGGATTTCTGAAACCAAAAACAGCGGAAACAAGAACTGGCACTTCGGCATCTTATTAATAGGTTAGTTCCAAAAATGCACGAATATGACATAAAGTGTGCATAAAACATGTAGATAACATCAATAATGTGCATGGAACATAAGAAATTATCGATACGTGGAGACGTATCAGCATCCCTAAGCTTAGTTCGCTCGTCCCGAGTGTAAAACGATAACAAAGATAATTTTGGAGTGACATGCCATCATAACTTGATCATACTATTTGTAAAGCATATGTAGAGAATGCAGCGATCAAAACAATGGTGATGACATGAGTAAACAAGTGAATCATATAGCAAAGACTTTTCATGAATAGCACTTCAAGACAAGCATCAATAAGTCTTGCATAAGAGTTAACTCATAAAGCAATAATTCAAAGTAAAGGCATTGAAGCAACACAAAGAAGATTAAGTTTCAGCGGTTGCTTTCAACTTGTAACATGTATATCTCATGGATATTGTCAACATAGAGTAATATAATAAGTGATAAGCAAGTATGTAAGAATCAATACAAATACACAAGTGTTTGCTTCTTGAGGTGGAGAAGAATAACTACTCAACATTGAAAGTAAAAGAATGGTCCTCATAGAGGAAAAGCATCGATTGCTATATTTGTGCTAGAGCTTTGATTTTGAAAACATGAAACAATTTTGTCAACGGTAGTAATAAAGCATATGCATCATGTAAATTATATCTTATAAGTTGCAAGCCTCATGCATAGTGTACTAATAGTGCCGCACCTTGTCCTAATTAGCTTGGACTACCTGGATTATCACCGCAATACATATGCTTTAACCAAGTATCACAAAGGGGCACCTCTATGCCGCCTGTACAAAGGTCTAAGGAGAAAGCTCGCATTTGATTTCTCGCTTTTGATTATTCTCAACTTAGACATCCATACCGGACAACATAGACAAGATAATGGACTCCTCTTTTAATGCTTTAAGCATTCAACAACAATTAATTCTTTTCTCATTAGAGATTTGAGGATGTTTGTCCAAAACTGAAACTTCCACCATGGAACATGGCTTTAGTTAGCGGCCCAATGTTCTTCTCTCACAATATGCATGCTCAAACCATTCAACTCATGGTAGATCGCCTTACAGACAAGACGAACATGCATAGCAACTCACATGATATTCAACAATGAGTTGATGGCGTTCCCCAGAAACATGGTTATCGCACAACAAGCAACTTAATAAGAGATAAAGTGCATAATTACATATTCAATACCACAATAGTTTTTAAGCTATTTGTCCCATGAGCTATATATTGCAAAGGTGAATGGAATTTTAAAGGTAGCACTCAAGCAATTTACTTTGGAATGGCTGGAAAAATACCATGTAGTAGGTAGGTATGGTGGACACAAATGGCATAGTGGCTGGCTCAAGTATTTTGGATGCATGAGAAGTATTCCCTCTCGATACAAGGTTTAGGCTAGCAAGGTTATTTGAGGCAAACACAAGGATGAACTAGTACAGCAAAACTCACATAAAAGACATATTGAAAGCATTATAATACTCTATACCGTCTTCCTTGTTGTTCAAACTCAAGACTAGAAATTATCTAGACCTTAGAGAAACCAAATATGCAAACCAAATTTTAGCATGCTCTATGTATTTTTCATTAATGGGTGCAAAGCATATGATGCAAGAGCTTAAACATGAGCACAACAATTGCCAAGTATCACATTATCCAAACATTATAGCAATTACTACATGTATCATTTTCCAATTCCAACCATATAACAATTTAACGAAGGAGAAACTTCGCCATGAATACTATGAGTAGAAACCAAGGACACATTTGTCCATATGCTACAGCGGAGTGTGTATCTCTCCCATAAAGTGAATGCTAGGATCCATTTTATTCAAACAAAACAAAAATAAAACAAAACGACGCTCCAAGAAAAGCACATAAGATGTGGCCGAATAAAAATATAGTTTCAGGGGAGGAACCTGATAATTTGTTGATGAAGAAGGGGATGCCTTGGGCATCCCAAGCTTAGACGCTGAGTCTTCTTGATATATGCAGGGTGAACCACCGGGGCATCTTAGAGCTTTTCACTCTCCTTGATCATGTTGCATCATACTCCTCTTGATCCTTGAAAACTTCCTCCACACCAAACTCGAAACAACTCATTAGAGGGTTAGTGCACAATATAAATTGACATATTCAGAGGTGACACACTCATTCTTAACACTTCTGGACATTGCATAATGCTACTGGACATTAGTGGATCAAAGAAATTCATCCAACATAGCGAAAGAGGCAATGCGAAATAAAAGGCAGAATCTGTCAAAAACAGAACAGTTCGTATTGACGAATTTTAAAATGGCACCAGACTTGCTCAAATGAAAATGCTCAAATTGAATGAAAGTTGCGTACATATCTGAGGATCATGCACGTAAATTGGCATAATTTTCTGAGCTTCCTGCAGGGCAGTGGGCTCAGATTCGTGACAGCAAAGAAATCTGGAACTGCGCAGTAATCCAAATCTAGTACTTACTTTTCTATCAACGGCTTAACTTGGCACAACAAAACTCAAAACTAAGATAAGGAGAGGTTGCTACAGTAGTAAACAACTTCCAAGACACAAAATAAAAACAAAGTACTGTAGGTAAAAACATGGGTTGTCTCCCATAAGCGCTTTTCTTAAACGCCTTTCAGCTAGAAAGTGTGTATCAAGTATTATCGAAGGGTGGTGCATTCTCAGCGAGGTGTGGAGTTTTCTCAACTAGGCATATTATATTAGATACATAAGTTTTAGCATCTCCCTTTTCATTAGTCTTAGGTGTGCTACTCTCATCAAACAAATTTTCAGGAACAAGCCAAGCATAGTTATTTTCTAGTGCATCATTCATAGCTAGGAGCTTACATGGTATTGGTGCTTTGATCTCCCCTCCATCATCAATATTATTAGTGTATCTTATTCTATCCATATCCATCTTTTCAAGGAGACTAACAAAATTAGTAGGAGAACCAAGCATATTAAATTTAGCAAACACCTTTCTAGCTTCTCTTGCTAAACCACCAAATTCTCTAAGAAGGGTTTCTAAAACAAAATCTTTCTTTTCCCCTCTTCCATATCACCAAGTGTAAGAAACATGTGTTGGATTATAGGATTGAGATTAACAAATTTAGTTTCCAACAGGCGAACTAAGCAGCAGCAGCAATTTCATAAGTGGGGGCAAGGTCTACCAAGTGTCTATCTTCAAATTCTTCAATGGTACTAACATGGGTGAAAAATTCTTCTATATTGTTCCTCCCAACTATAGACCCACGTCCTACCGGTATGTTCTTTGTGGTAAAATTAAAAGGAAAACATGATGAGTAAAGTAAATGCAAGTAACCTAATTTTTTTGTGTTTTCGATATAGCAAACAAGATAGCAAATAAAGTAAAACTAGCAACTAATTTTTTTTGTATTTTGATTTAGTGCAGCAAACAAAGTAGTAAATAAAATAAAGCAAGACAAAAACAAAGTAAAGAGATTGAGAAGTGGAGACTCCCTTGCAGCGTGTCTTGATCTCCGCAACGGCGCCTTAAAATATGCTTGATGGCGTGTATTTCACACGTTCGTTGGGCAACCCCAAGAGGAAGGTATGATGAGCACAGCAGCAAGTTTTCCCTGAAAGAAACCAAGGTTTATCGAACCAGGAGGAGCCAAGAAGCACGTTGAAGGTTGATGGCGGCGGGATGTAGTGCGGCGCAACACCGAGATTCCGCGCCAACGTGGAACCTGACAACACAACCAAGCTACTTTGCCCCAACGAAACAGTGAGGTTGTCAATCTCACCGGCTTGCCGTAACAAAGGATTAACCGTATTGTGTGGAAGATGATTGTTTGCGAGAAAACAAAGAGAAACAAGTATTGCAGAGATTGTATTTCAAAGAAGAGAATTGGACCGGGGTCCACGCTCACTAGAGGTGTCTCTCCCATAAGACGACAGCATGTTGGGTGAACAAATTACAGTTGGGCAATTGACAAATAAAGAGAGCATGACCATGCACATACATATCATGATGAGTATAGTGAGATTTAATTGGGCATTACGACAAAGTACATAGACCGCCATCCAACTGCATCTATGCCTAAAAAGTCCACCTTCGGGTTATCATCCGAACCCCCTCCAGTATTAAGTTGCAAAGCAACAGACAATTGCATTAAGTATGGTGCGTAATGTAATCAACAACTACATCCTTAGACATAGCATCAATGTTTTATCCCTAGTGGCAACAACACACACAACCTTAGAACTTTCTGTCACTGTCCTGTGTCAATGCAGCATGAACCCACTATCGAGCATAAGTACTCCCTCTTGGAGTTAAAAGCATCTACTTGGCCAGAGCATCTACTAATAACGGAGAGCATGCAAGATCATAAACAACACATAAGCATAGCTTTGATAATCAACATAACAAGTATTCTCTATTCATCGGATCCCAACAAACGCAACATATAGAATTACATATAGATGATCTTGATCATGATAGGCAGCTCACAAGATCCGACAATGATAGCACAATGGGGAGAAGACAACCATCTAGCTACTGCTATGGACCCATAGTCCAGGGGTAGACTACTCACTCATCACTCCGGAGGCGACCATGGCGGTGTAGAGTCCTCCCGGAGATGATTCCCCTCTCCGGCAGGGTGCCGGAGGCGATCTCGGGATCCCCCGAGATGGGATCGGCGGCGACGTCTCGGTAATGTTTTTCCGATCGTGCTCTGCACCGGGGGTTTGTCACGGAGGCTATTTGTAGGCGGAAGGGCAGGTCAAGAGGCGGCGCAGGGGGCCCACACCACGGCCGGCGCGGCCAGGGGGCCGCGCCGCCTAGGGTTTGGCGCCCCGTGGCCCCTTCGTCTCTCCTTCTGACTTGGAAGCTTCGTGAGAAAATAGGCCTCCGGCTTTTATTTCGTCCAATTCCGAGAATATTTCTTTACTAGGATTTCGGAAACCAAAAACAGAAACAGAACCGGCACTTCGGCATCTTGTTAATAGGTTAGTTCCGTAAAATGCACGAATATGACATAAAGTGTGCATAAAACATGTAGATAACATCAATAATGTGGCATGGAACACAAGAAATTATCGATACGTTGGAGACGTATCAGTCGCCATGTATCCAGCTTCTGGTGTTTTGGGAATAATATTCCCCCTCGTGTCGATCGACATAAAGGACATGTCGAGATTTTGAATTAAATTCTCCCTGTCAACCTCAGGTATATTTTGCAGTCGAGATCTTGCTCTATTTCGAGCTGCTCTATGACTATCTCCTCCCGAAGTACCGGATTGTCGACTTAACTCAGCTCTTCGCCTGCTTGACTCAGAGGCTGCGGCTCTCCTCCTGTTGAGCTCGGCTGTCTGTTTCTCGAGTTCTCGTCCTACGCGGGCGAGTCTATATTGGTATGCTTGCAACTCTTCGGCTGTAGCAGTCACAGTCATTGGCTCCGTACCATCCATCGCTCTTCCAGCTCTATCCCAAGCTGATTGTGGAAGTTTTACCATCTCTCGTGTTCCAGTTCCGATATATTTGGTTCCCAAGCCTCGAGTAAGATCAGCGGGATCGACGTATGGATTCCCCGCGTTATCGAAGTTCTCCGATGTCTCCTCCAGTGGTCTGCTTGCCTCTCCAATTGCATAAATTTGATGATATTTTGAATCTCGGCGTTTGTCGAAACTGGTGACACCGTCGTATAGATCGGTGAAGACCTCTCCAACAATAGCGGATTTGTCGATGAAGCTGAAGTTGTCGATGCTGTCCGAGTCCGCGTACGACTCGAAGGACATGTCGCCAAAGATCTTGACGAGCTTTTCGCTTGCCGAAGTTTTGATGAAGCGTGGCGGCGAAATCTCTTCATCGCCAGTCTCGAACGATGATGATGAGTCCGAAAAGTCGGAATCGGCCGACGAGATCGGAACTCGAGACGATACGATCCTTCCTTCTCGACTCGGGAAGTGGAACCTTCATCTCCATAGGCTCCTCCAGATACGCATATGCATCCAAACGGGAGGGCGGGTGAGGAACAAAATCGACGAGATCAGTTCGATCTGTTTACCTCTATCCATCGCGTTGCTTGCTACCGAAGAAGTCGATGATCTTGAACGTGCCATCGAGATCAGCTCCTTGTCGCCTCTAATCCCCACAGACGGCGCCAATTGACAAGGGCTTAACTTGTCAATGCCTACGGATTGTAGACTAGGGTTTAGTTGGAAGTAGAGGGCAAGTAGATCTCGATGGTTTCAGCCGGAAAAAGTACTCGACTGTTTATGAAAACTAGGGCTTGTGTTGACAATGATTCGATCCTCTCTTTATCCCTCGGCTCTCCTTATATAGGAGGCGGAGCCGAGGGTTTCGTATTACTCAAGTTTACAGATTCCGGGAGACTCTCTGAGTTCAACCCGTAAAGTTACAAACCTCTGCTTTCCTAATACAACTCTATCTTTCCTTAACAACTAATTGGTCTTCCGAACTTCATATTCTTCGACTAGTGGGCCTCCAGTAAACCCTGGGTACCATCTTCGGCAGGCCCATTAGGGATGCCTATGTCACTAAGTGATCTCTAGGAGTGCTCAAAAACTCGGCTGGACTCAACTCAAACTTGGACACTAATGAGCCAAGCCGAGTTGATATTTTGCCTATTTAAGTAAGGAAGTTTAATGAGTTGAGTACTCGTTAAGCTTGTTAATGTCCTTAAGCTAATACAGAAGATCGTACATTAGTAACCACAAAGGAAAATCAAGACTAATAGACCAAAGATACATGTGTACTCATATTAAAATTTTCGAATCTACATGAAGAGAACGTAGACGATGAACCATCCAGTCTTTTAATGAGCTTAGCTTACTGAGCCAACTAGTATTTACCGAGTTGAGCCAAGCTGAAGTTTCAAGCTCATTATGTTAATGAGTTGAATAGAGTAAACTCGTTAACTAGAATATTTGTGAGTTGAGCCAGCTTAGCTTATTGAGCCAATTCAAGTAGCCAAGCTAAGCTGAGGTTTCAAGCTTGTTATGTTAATGAGTTGAATAGAGTAAACTCGTTAACTAACGAGTACTAGTTGAATGCTCGTGCGTTGCTACGGGCTCTGTAGATCGAACAGTTTAACTCTGTAGCGGTTGCAATACAAAAGATCTCGATATAAGAGGGTTTCCACGGGTCCTCCATATTTTATCCCTACCATTGTGCTGTCACTTGCTAGTCATTCATATAGACAATGATATTAGAGTGGATATGAGATACTACAAATACATACATAAAAGCATTGATCAAAATGATCTGCGCCAAACTCTCAAAAACAGTGTGCCAACACATTTAAATTGGGAAAGACTTTCTTTACATGTCACCTGGTATACTTTTGAAAGTCTTTTGTTTGCGAAATATAAACGTGTAATTACTTTTCAGATAAATGGCATATTTGAAATTTCTAAATTAATTTGAAACAAGATACATAGTATTATAGAATACCGAGCTAAAATCTAATAAGCTAATCTACTCCCTTCTTCTCTCATTGCATCAAATGTTTTTTTAATACTAACCAGGAGTCCATTAGGCATTCTAAAATATGCAATATTTTGTCTAGATATATTACATTTTGTACATTCTGACATATCATTTACGCATCTAATTTTAATATATTTTTGTTCAGTGCATTTTGACATCATTTATGCATTTACTTTCTTCTGCGTCACAAACTTCCTGTATATAGTAAACTCTTGCACATTTGATGGAAACTCACATACACTGCAGACTAAGACCACCTCCAACTAATGCACCAAAATAGACCGGCGCACAAAAAACTTCTTTTTTTTAGCGTAGCACGGCAAAAAGTATGCTCCAAGAGACGCCCAACCGTAGGATGTGCCCAATTTTTTTGTGCATGCATAAAAACCCCAATCCTGGGCAGCATATTTGCGACACATACTACTCATGCTGTAAAAATCCAACCAACATTCAGTTAAAAAAACATCCAACCAGCATGTAGCCTAAGAGCATCTATAGTGGATGGTATATCCGGCCGTGTAAAGCAAATATACACGTTTGAGGCCTAAAATTACTCTCCAGCTGAACGTGTATCCGGCCGTGGGAACCATCCACGTCCATCCACGACGCTACTGGACGTGGAAGGCCACGCTCGTGGGCGTGCAACCGCTCGCTCCCGCCCCCGTCGGAGCCCATCAGAAGGCCGCCGGAATAGACCGCCGCCCGCCGGAATCGGCGTCTCCCGGCTACCGCTACTGGCCGCCGCCGCCCTCGTGTAGGTATCGCACCGTCGGCCGCCTCCGCGTTCGCGCCTGTCGCGACAGGTCGCCCTCATGCAGGCCTCCGCGTCCGCCGCCGCCCTCCCGCAGGTCGCTGCTGGCCGCCGGCCGCCTCCGCGTCCGCTTGCAGGCTGGCGACGCGAATGGAGAATTGGAGATAGAGCTAGCTAGCTGGAACGTGAACGATTGGGGGTCTAATTGCTTTTGTTTATTTTCGATCAGGGACTTATTTGTAAGAATTAAGGATCTGTTTGTAGTACATATGTTGAAGAGCAAGTCCAATTGGTAAATTGGTAGTTACAAAAATAATACTCCAGTAAAACATAGGATGGAGAATATACACGTCCTACTATACACGTTTCACTGAAAAATTAGGAGGTGTAAAATTTAGCAAGATGTATATGGATGTGTATATGGAGATATACACATCTAATTTTACACCATCCGCTAGAGATGCTCTAACAACCAATCTCAAATGTTCCCACCTACTCTTGTTGCGCGATCCACCGCAATGAAGGGCCCAGGCTGCTTCGTTGCAGCGGCCAGGATGCTCGCTGCCATGACGTTGTTGGTCACCCTCCGCTCCCGTGTCTATCCGCCATCGTCGCGCCCTCCGGCGCCGGGCACGAGCCCACCAAAGTGGATGCGCTGGCCGACGCCCATGAATAAGACTGTGTCGTAGCATTTGAGACCGAGATCACGCTGTCCCTGGTCGTGCTCCACCGCAGTGCACCCATGCGGTTGTTGGTGTTCGGCCTCGGCCATGACTTGCCGATCTGGCACGCACTCAACCCGACGCAGTTGTCATCGTGTTCTATAGGAGGACCAGGAGTGGTACAAGGTCGTGTGCACACACTCGCCACACCTATGTGCCCACGTCGTTAAGTACGACACGAGGCTCGACAAGGCCAACCTCCTCCTCGGACACCTACATGCAGTACCCCACCTGCGTCCACGGCGAGTTGGCAAGCCCACTATTTATTTATTATAATTTATTAGTATGCGTTTGATCTAGTTTGGTGCACGTATGTAGAAAAAAACGTATTTGTGGTGCCCAAGTTTAGCGCATCTGGAAATGCTGAAGCCGGTTGCACAAAAACAGCAGTTTTTGTGCCTAAGAAAAAGGTGATGCCTTATTATTGGGCATATGTTGAAGATGCTATAATGAACGAGAGATTTATGAACAAAGATGCTCCTTGAACTCTCATCTTTTAGAGTTTAACCGGCCCACAGAATTTGGGCTCCGCACCAAGCTCTTCCTCGATCCTAAGAAGCTGCCCTGATTTAAAAATAACATAAGTCAAAAAATACAGCAAAATTATCTTCTCAAATAAATGGACCATGATCCAAGAAAGAGAAACATAATAACAGATTGTCTGCAAGTGAGTGGTAGCAAGTTTTGCAGAACACCCATCTAAAGCAATTGTTAAAATATGAAAACAATAAGAGGACTGTAAGCTTCTCACCTTGTTGTACTTTGCAAGACTTTCTTTTCTGCAAGGTGCTCTGGTCTTGATCTGGACTTGGCCAAGTTAGCCATGTTTCATAAGAAATATTGTTGCATTAACAACATGAAACTTGAGCCGCACTAATGACCATTGAAGAAGAATTTGGAAGCATATGTACTGTAGATAATCCAAATGCTAAATCAGCAAAGAGATGGTAATTGAATATTTCAAATATGAAAGGAAGGAAAGAAGTACGGGAACATAAGATGGTGACTGAGATGGCCAGCCAGCACGTTTTGACATTGTCACGGCCTCAATGTTCATGGTTGCAGATCCATTTTGGTTAACCTACTATATAAACTGGACACACATTTCTAGCAGACCGATGCAATAAAATTGGCTACAATAAGATTCAAGTATTTAAAATCAGACATACCTCGAGGAGGGGAGGGTTGCAGGATTTCTCCGCAATCGCCTGTGTAAGCTCTGCGCCTAGGAGCGCAATAAACTATTTAAGCCACCAAGGTTGATGAACAGATAGAAAAACTAATCGATCCAGGGTTAAACAAGGGATGCAGAAGTCGAAAATGGTGAATGGAACTGGGCTGCGCATTCATTTAAAAGTTCAAATTATTTAAAAAAAATGTGAAGTAAATTTTTGCATGTAGATATTATGTTGATACTTACTCATGTGTGTTTTCACGGAAAAATACCATTGTGTGTGACCTACACAAAAATGACAAAATGCAAATTTCCTGTTCACTATTCTCATTTGGACATTTTGTCATTTTTATACAGGCCACACACAATGGTATTTTTTCGTGAAAACTCACACGAGTAAGTATCAACATAATATGTACATGCAAAATTTTACTTCACATTTTTTGAAAACTTTTAAATAGCATTTTTTTTAAACTTTTCGTAAATGGGTGCGCGCGTACCCAGGTTCCATTCCTCCGGGTCGTGTAGAAGTTGCCTATGTCCTGCATCTGGTCGCGCATGTAGGGTCGCAGGAAAGGTCGATGTTATTCATCAGCACCACCACGCCGCCGGGTCGGTGGCACCCTCGGGGCTCAATCAAACAACTATTCTCAGCCTTATTTTCTAGTTGATTGAGTCAAGCCCTGAGACAGTGCGACCTGATGCGATAAGCGACGGTGGAGGCGCCGGGTCACACCGGAAGGGGGGACTACAAGCGACTCACTGGCGGCTTTAAGCCCTCACCGACACGATTTGCCGTTGTGTTCATCGTGTACCTAGAGGCTGGAGGCGGTCGCCATCTCCCGCAACTCGCGTGGCGCTCATCTTCGCGCGGGCGTCGGAGCTCGTGGGTGCCGAGATCGTGAAGACGAATTCATCCCATATTCGTGGCCGTCAGCGCTCGTGGGAGCAGAGATCCTCAGGACGAATTTGTAGGGATTGGACTTGAGATTGATAGGAAATATTTGATACTTTAGTATTCTTATAAGGAATTTTCCCTGCGGGAAGGTGTGAATCAGATTAGATTGAAAAGATATTTTCAGATTATAATATCTCCTTTCTTAGACAATATACTATCTCTTATTAAATTTGCATTAATTATCATTTATATCTTGATTGGCGGCAATAAGGGAAAAGAGGGCAATTTTTTACAAAGAAATGATTGAATTGTTGGATTTTAAGCGGAGGCTTTAACTATTCGGAATACACAAACCTCCATTACCACACGGTTTCCAGGTAAGGAGACAACGTCCCTCATTCCATTGCATCTGAACCTTTCCATAGAAGGAGAACTCCACGAAGTTTCTCGACCAATTTTGCCAACTGGTTACGAGTCTACTTCGAATGTTATTAAGTGTAACTCTAGTTAACTAACAAATCAACTAAAGAACTTTCAACCTTGGCATTTCTCATGCTCAACCTAAAACCATGGGCTTTTACCCATTGCATGAGCCCCAGATATGTGTGTTCTGCTCATTCACTTTTCGGAAGCTAATTCTCCAGTTTCATGAGTATGCTGCTATTAGGGTTGAATTTGCAGATTTCGTGTGAATTGCTTCATATACTATATACGCATGAAATCAATCATTAAGCAAATACTAAGCTCCGCATAATGAGCTTTACCTACAAACATATCATCAAGACATAAGCCAGGAAATAAGGTGACAAAACACACATTGCAAATTAGATCAAAATCTCACAAGACAGGAGGTTCAACATAGCATAATGTTTTGCTGGCAAGATAATGGTTTCAAGTCTAGGTAGGTTCTACATGTAGTAAAAACTAGACACCAGAACAGAAGATTGCCATCAACTTCATGATCTTGGGATACTCTATTTCTTCTTGGTCTCTGTTCCAGCAGATCTGTGGATAATAACAGAAAAATGGTTTAGAAATGGAAAACATGAATAATTTAGAATAACTGGAACAGGATTAGCAGTCAATACTGAAACATCTCTAGGCAGAGAAGGAAACATCAGTTTGAAATAGACAAGAAAGCATATTTATTACAAGATTAAGTAACACTCATGCAGGAATCCAATTTTAAAAGAGCAATGGTTTTTCATTATTCAATATTCACAACAGCATCTGCAAAACACACTTTGACAAACCTAACATGTTTCAAGTTTCACATAATACAGTTTCAGGATGCCATACTGCACAATATTTGAACTCAATAATGCTTTTAGTGGTGATGTGAAAATTAAGTTCATAGCAAATTCAAAGTGTTGTTGAAACCTTTACAGTAAAACAAATACACTACTATAGTAACTTGTTGAAACAGAAATGAACTAAAGGAAATGTAGCAAAATTATAGAGTGGCTCACCTCATCTTCCTGAGGACACTGGACATCTCCTCTCTCTTCTTCTTTGCCCTCTTGTGGGTTCCGAGCTTTCGTTTGGCCACCTTCAGAGCACGCTTGTCCTTGCCGACCTTGAGAAGCTCAGTGATGCGCTTCTCATAAGGAGCAAATCCAGCAACCTCCCTGATCAAGTTCCTGACGAAATGCACCCTCTTGGTACCTTTCTGCAATTCAACAAGGGTAAAATGGTCAGACAATTAACCTGACAGAACTCAAACAAAAGACAGTTCATTACTAAGACAGTACCAAAATTATGATATCTGGTGTATAGGCTTGATACTAAAGAGACAATTATTGGATGAGAAAATATAAGTCTTCAGCAACCGCAACAAGCAGTGAAGCTTGTCAAATTTGATTTCATCTTGCATACAAACTAGAAGTGCCTTAAATTCAACCGACAGACAAATCTTGGTACCAAATGCACAAATGCAAATGATAAACAAACAGCAAAATATGGTGCCAATGGGCAAGCCAAATATCTGCAACCACCATCTTACCAAACTATTGCAACTTGTAATCATACTGGAACCTAAGTAGTAAAGTAGCTTTGCTGAATTACTATGTGTAAGATAATTACATCCGCCAGAAAGTAACAGTAAACGCAAAGATCGAAGGATCCTTCATATAGAAATGGTGGCATTATGTCAGATCCAGCAATACTCGCAACAAGCCTTGATCTAACTAAGACTCGTTGTTGCTCCGCATAAAGGACTAGCTAAGCAAGCAAAGCTACCGGCGCATAATCTACCAACAAGCGACCGAGCCTACCGTAACAAATCCACACAGATCAATAAAAAAGCTATATATATCCGGGAGCAGGAGCAGAAGATCCTTACCCCCTTGCGGTCGGACGGACGCGGCGGCAGCTCGCGCTTGGTGACGACGTGGCCCTTGTTGATGCCCACGAAGATGCCGGACTTCGGCTGCGTCGGCGCCATGGGCGAACCTTTCCTGCTCGAACAAGCAGCAGCAACCGACGTTAGCGACGGGGAGAGGAGAGGCGAGGAGCGGAGAAGGCGAGGGTTTTGGATCCGCGGCGGCGGCGGCGGCGCATGGGAGGGGCTTACCTTTACCTGGGAGAAGTGAAGCGGCTGCGTCTAAGGAGAAACCCTAGGGCGACGAGTGAGGTTATATAGGCCGAGCCGATGCATCTTCGCGGCTGGTACAGGTGGGCCGGGTCAGGAGTAAGATGGGCCTTTTTGGGGTCTGCGACTGTATTCTCTGTACTCAGGCCATATGATTCGGTAACTCTTAGATGGGCTTTTATTTCCTTTTTGGGGCCGGACTGATTTGTGGACTTGGGTCGTCTGCATGGGCTGCGAGGACGGCTCGCCGGTGCCAGGCGCGTGCGATTGTGCAGTTTATTACCGTTTACGCTTAATCGTGCTAGGTGGTCTCAGACTCTCTGCTGACGACTTTTTCATTTCCGGTTGAATAACTGTCAGGTCTCCTGCGATTGTGCAGTTTATGCTTAATTGCGCACAGCTCTGAACCTAGGATTTACTATCCTCGAAACAACATTGGTGGTACCAAAACTGAGAATCACGCGTTCTGATGATGAAAACTGAAATGCACGGACTGCTAATTCCAATATAGAGTTGTGAAATGTGGAATCTGACTATCATGCATTTACTTGTTTTCCAAACCATGCATGGGAGAAATCACCCCACACATGGGGAAAGCTCTGTTATCGTTTGGCGACAGACGAAGGCGAAAGGTTGGCACTGGCGGAGCTTCGTGAGGGCAAATGGGCCACGGCCCGCCCTGCCCTGGAGCGGAAAAAAAATCTATACATGTGCCGCATGTCTAAAGCCCACATCCACACCACTTCGTTTCCGTTTTCAGCGACCAGACCAGTCCGTCGCTTGGTTTCGTGTTCCTCCACGACGCATCACATCCCCAATTCCCCATCGATGGCGCTAATTCCGGCGACCGAGCGGTGAAAATAGCAGCTGTCGGCGACCGTCCCACAGTCTCTGCTTGTCTCGTGGTCAGGGCGCCAGGCTGCCAGGCCCCAAGCGGCCAATCCCCCAACCCTAAGTGAACAAGCAGCAGGTGCAAGCGGCAGGCCGGTAGGCGGCTAGAGAGGAGAGAGCTAGCAGCGATCCGGTCATCCGGCCACTACTGCATCCGGCCATCCGGCACAACAGCACAACTGCACAAGGTCTCCTCACAACTACCTCACAGTCATCCCCTTTCTCTGAATTTCCTGCCCTTTCTCTGAATTTCTTGCTTGTTCGCTTAGTTCTCTCTCAGTACCAATTTTTGTACGGTTACGAAGAACTTATTGTCATGGTTATTGAATTTTGTGGAAAGCATTCGATTGAGATTCCTAACTTTGACGAAATTTATGTCATGCGGGGTGGTCGTGCTCGGCATCAACCCAATCAGCTCACCAAGGAACACTACTTTCGAGTGGAAATATTTCGTGCAAGTGCAACACTGGACACTCAACTATTTGAAATCAACCTTAATCGGTCTTTGTCAATGCCTAGTGGAGATAAGAAGACATGCTATCTTTAATTTGCTTGAGAGGTTACTCCGCTTGCTAATTACGCTTCCAGTTTCAAAGGCGAGTGCTGAACGTGCATTCTCTAGTATGAAGATCATTAAAACACGGTTGCGAAATAAGATGGAAGATGACTATCTTGCAAATATTCTATTAGTTAACATAGAGGGTGAAATTCTGGAAACTTATAGCTATGAAGATGTAATTGAAGACTTTAGAAGCGAAAAAGGTCGGAGAGCTGATATTTAGTGTGTAAATCATTGCCCTGCGGTCAAACTTATTCTTAGTATGCTATTGTGATGTATTTTGTTTTGGAGTAGTTCATGTATGATGATCTGCTGGACCAATGTAGTACTTATGAAATCTGAACTAATGTAAAGTTTTGGAGCAATTCTATCTGTCTTCTTTGATTTCGCCCGCCCAGGTTTTTCTTTCAAGCTCCGCCACTGAAGGTTGGAGTTTCGATAAGAGGAGAGAAAGCTGCATGCGGGGGCGAGAGAGTCGCAACCATACATGCGGGTTTTGTTCCCGATGTGCCGAGACATGGAACATCACCCCTAGGAAACGAAGGGGTATGGCCAAAAATATCCAGTCGAATGTATGCATATGTGGAAATTACATGGGTAGCAATAACATGTGGATTTTGCTGCATTGGAAAACACAGGGATGGATCCCTGCAACCAAACTAGCTCTTATAAAGCAAAATCATATTAGGGACTATTTATGTTACATATCATGGCATGCAACATAGCCACATCACCAGCTAGACCGTCTCTTTATAATTTGAAACCATACATTCTTGGGAAAATCTAGGGGGAGGCGCCACATCCTCACTCCAATCATGCGGCGGCAGTATTTTTGCATCCCTCCCTATAGGAGAGAGCACATGCATGCATGATACAATCTACCACATCATGATGACATCATCACATTATCTAATATTAAGAAAATTCAAAACCATTTATCTTCTAACTTGCTATTCTGATTAGTGATGAGAGGAGTGCGGCCGAATGGCGCAGGAATCTATAATAACTAAATAGGAGCAACCCACTAAGTGAATTTTCTCAACATGCAAGCTATCCAAGTCATCAGGTCAGGTGAGCCTCTCAACATGCAAGACATCCACCTCACCAAAAGTTCCATGTCACATATTTTTCCACATCATCCTATTAGTACTATTTTCTGAATGCACTTCCCTTCAGTAAATTATTTTTGTGTATCAAATTCTAGAAACTTCAGAATCCACTTTCATTGAGTAAATGATTTGAGTGGCTCAAAATCTAGAAACGTCACGGACATGCCAGGCGATGAGTCAATGGCACTGCCCTCTTGGACATTTTGTCTTATCTCCCTATATATCGCACCATCAATTTCAGTGTCTTTCCATGGTTCTTTGCTAAGTTCTTAGTTTCCTTCCTCCAGAGGTTCACCTCCATCCCCTCCCGATTTACTTCCTCTTTGCCATCTTTTTTTTGAAACGGGCAAAAAAGCTTTTGCCTTATATTAATATAGGAGAAGTAAACAAGGGGGTGGCCGAAGCCAAAAAAGAAAAAGAGAGCAAGGGGGGAGCACAACCCCCGAAGAAGGTCACAGGAAAAGATCAGCCTAAGAGATCCTCTAGGCCTTTTACGCCAGCAAGGACCCAATCCTTGCCCTCCTCCCTAATTTTGTGCATGATCACCGAGGGTAAGGAGGATTTGTTGTTGAAGACTCGCTCATTCCGCTCCTTCCAGATCTCCCAGGAGATAAGCATAATAACAGTCTGAAGACCCTTGGGAGAGGAGGTGGGGGGTTTAGCAATAGCTTGCCAGTACTCCAACACCTTCGGTCTCACCGTGTCGAGGCAAAGGGTAAGGTCCAGACAGGAGAGCCATGACGTCGTTGCGTTCCATATTCTCTTGGAGAAGCGACATTCAAAGAAGGTATGACAAGCTGTTTCCGTGAAGCATCTACACAATTGCAGGTAGGATGATGTGGTCATCCTCTTTTAGCAAGGCGGTCGGCAGTCCAGAGGCGGTTTTGGACAGCAAGCCAGGCGAAGAAACGGCACTTCGGAGGGGCCCAAGTCTTCCAAACGATGTTGCCGAAAGGACAAGGAAGGGCCGCCAAGAACTGGGCTTTGTAGGCGGAGCTGGCTGAATAACACCCATTGGGAGTTAGAGTCCAGATTATGGCGTCATCGGTATCGGGAGTAAGATTGACGATTCGCGATAAGGTCCCAAAGGCGGATGTACTGTTCCATGTGCTGCACGGTGAAGGTCTCGACCGCATGTCGGCCACCCTATTCTAGCCATCCAGGGCGTCGCGAACAGTCTGGTTCTTTCTTTTAGATGCCATAAAGATTAGAGGGGCAACATCCTTAGGAGGGGCGCCATTGAGCCAGGAAGAGGACCAAAAGGAGGCTTTAGCGTTGCTGCTAATGGTGACCCGGGTTGCCGCGTTGAAAAGATCCAGGTCGGAGGCGTCATTAGGCGTTTCTAAACCCACCCACAGTTTTTCCGGCGCCGTCCATCCGTACCAAAGCCATCGAAGCCTCAGGGCACGAGAGAATTTTTCCAGGTCCAGGATCTCGAGACCCCCAAGCTCCTTGGGACGACAGACTTTCTGCTAGTTGACCTTGCATTTTCCCCCACTCACCGCCTCCTTGCATGCCCATAGCATGCCACGACTGATCTTCGCAAAAGCCTTCAGGATGCCTTTGTCTGCTTTTAGGGCCGTCAGCAGAATGATAGGCATAGAGGAAAGCACCGATTTGACAAGGGTGGTGCAGTCAGCGCGGTTGAGGAACCTTCCCTTCCATGGGTTTAAACGCGCCACCGCTTTATCAATGTAAGGTTGAAGATCTACCCATTTTAGCCACCAAAGAGAGAGAGGCAACCCCAGATATTTAATGGGGAAGGTTGCAGTTGCAGCTGGGAAATTAATCAAGATTTCCTGTAGATTTATGCCAGCGCATTGGATACCCAGTAATCTCTCCAAACTGATGTAGAATATTGGCGAGTCTTGAATGATCATGAACTGTAAGGGTTAAGAACATGGCCGCGTCATCCGCGTAAAGAGAGACCCGAGGGCCCTCCAAGCCGCCCGACAAAGCATGGAGAAGCCCCGTTCTCGTAGCCTCCTCCAGAATCTTCTGAAGCGGGTCGATGGCGATGTCAAACTGGAGCGGCGAGAGAGGGTCGCCCTGACGGAGACCGCGACCATGAAGGATGTTCTTTCCAGGGATTCCGTTAAGAACAACCCGAGAGGAGGCCGTGGAGAACAGAGTCGTCAAGAGAGCACGCCATCTCTGGGAAAAACCAAGGCGATGTGAAAGATCCAACATGTAATCCCATATGAAAGGACGAGATGTCGCCTAGAGGGGGGTGAATAGGCGTTTAAAAACTCTTACGGATTTGTCTTGTAAGAATGCGGAATTAAACTAACGTTTAGTTTACAAGCACAAACCCTAAATACGCTAAGCTCAACTAAGTGCAACAATAACAACTAGAGCTAAGTAAGATAGGCACAAGATATATGTAGCACAAGTGATAGCAAGATATATGTACTTCAAGCACGATGGCTATCCACTACAAGAAAAGTTCTAATAGACAACGTCTCAAAATCGTCCGCTAAGGGGTATTTTTCGTCGCCTATGGGCCTAACCCGACGATATGGGTTCTGTTGTCTAAAGTGCGTCAGGCAAAGTCCTACGACGGTTTTTCGGTCCGTCGCGCTTGGCGCCTTTCCGCCACGGAAAATCGGACCGTTGCGAAATGTTTCCGGAGCCCGTTGACTGCCGACGTCATGCAACCGACACGTGCGTACGCGTTAATCGCGCAACGGCGTTAACCGCCGAAACCCGTGGTAGATGGTAGGCCCACACGAGGCCTCGCCACATCTTGCGGGCCGGCCCATTAAGTTTGCGGCCGGGCCAGCTGACTTAGTTTGACCGGTCAACTATATAGTCGGGCTGGTCCATTAGTTACGTGGGCCGGGCCTAACCTCTAAGGTTGACTCGGTCAAAACATTAATGGGCCGGCCCACTAAGCATGTGGGCGGCCGAATGCACTCGTTTGACCGGCCAACAGCAAAAGGGCCGCCCAAAAACCATGTGGGACCCACTTTCCCGTTATCGGCGCCATTTACCAAGTAGGGTCCACCTTAAAGCAAGTGGGCCGACCCAAGAAGTTATTGGGCCCCCAATAGCATGTGGGTCCCACTTTCTATCGGGCCGGCCCATTTAGTACGTGGGGTCCACATTAGATCAAATGGGCCGGCCCACCAAGCTAGTGGGCGGCCAAAAGCACAGTGGGTCCCACTTTCAATGGGCCACCCATTTAGTATGTGGGTCCACCATATAGCAAGTGGGCCCCAACAAGATAGTGGGTCGGCCAAAAACACAGTGGGTCCCACTTTCCAGCTTAAAGGGCCACCGTTTAGTATGTGGGGTCCACCATATAGCAAGTGGGCGCCCAACAAGATAGCGGGCCGAAAGGGTGGGTCCCACTTTCCAGGTTAAAGGGCGCCCATTTAGTATGTGGGTCCACCATATAGCAAGTGGGCCGCCAACACGCTAGTGGGCCGGCCAAAAACAGTGGGTCCTACTTTCCTCTTAAAGGGCCCATTTAGTATGTGGGGTCCATCATGTAGCAAGTGGGCGGCCCAACAAGACAGTGGGCGGGCCAAAAGCACAAAGTGGTCCCACTTTCCGTTAACGGGCCTAAGAAGTGATGAGCCGGCCCAAAATGTAAGTGGGTCCCACACTATGTAATGGGCCCAATCTGTTAAAGGGCCCTGGTTGTTTGACTAGTCAACTTGCATTAAATTTCATGAGCCTAAAATCTGATATCAATGATACACACAATTACATACACAAATAAAATAACTAGGAAAATTACAAGGCAATTAATGTGCCCAAATAAAAAAATTACATAGAATCATTGAGGACTTCTATTAGCATCATCAATAACACGTTGACATTTGGCAATCGCCTTGATTGAATCTTGTGTACTCTTGGTCAACATATCAGCTACAGATCTTAAAGCAGCAATACCATGTCTTTTATAAAGTACAGCCTTGAGATGTTCACTGTTTGATGAAAAGAATGGTCTAGGTTGACGGCTATGAGAGGATGCATCAGAACAAAGATCAGAACTTTTTGTGGGCCTCTCTTCTAATGAAGATTGCTTCATCAGAACTGCATTCTGATAATAATGCAAAAAGAGTTAAACGATGAACTATGCAAACATGTATTAAGCATTGTCGATATGAGATAGTCACAAGTACTAAGCGCAGACTTACATTATATCGTTGCATAGGCTCACGCCGGAACCTTTTTTGCGCTCTATCTTCTACTAAGGACTTCTTCATTACAACTGCATTCTAGTAATATTGCAAACATAGTTACAACAGTGAACTATTCAAACATTTATTATGCAATGTAGATATAAGATAATAACAAGTTGCATAAATAAGACAATGTATGGAACTTGTACTAAGCAGACTTACATCATAATGTTGCACAGGGTCGCTTTGGCGACTATCTTCTAATGATGACTGCTTCACTAAAACTGCATTCTGGTAATATTGCAAAAATAGTTACAACAATTAACTATTCAAACATGTATTACGCAATGTAGAGATCAGATAACAGCATGTAGCAGAACATACTGGCTCGCTGCAGGTCCTTCTCTTGCGTGCACTAGTCGTGGTCGACATGCCTGTCATTTTAGGTTCAGCCATCAAGTGAAATGCTAATCCTCCTGCTCCATTGTCCTTAATCTGTGTTTAGATATCACATTTAAGACCAAGTCAGCTGGTTTCAAATAACAAAAAACTTGAGCTGCCAAATGAATAAGCCAATATTTACCAGATATCAGATTAAAACCAACTAGATGTTGCTTTGCATGAGATACGAATTTCAGACATTCAGATTTAGAGTAGGGTAATGCCAAGGTTTTCCACATAAAGTAAACTGGCATTAAGAATGACCAAATGTCAGGTTCAAATCACCTTCGCAGTTGCTCCAAGACAAGCATATCAAATAGGCAGAAACATAGTAAAGCATGGATGGCATTGCTATGGCAGGGTTCCAAGTGTTTATCTCTTGCATAAGGAACAATGCATATAGGTTATAGATAATAACGGAAGTAAACTGCCAAAGTTACCAACCAAGAACTCAGATTCCAACCTTCCCTAGCGTCCCCGCTGTTAATGTTGGATATTCTAATAAGTGGTTCGCATGATCAATCCCTAGGAAAAATAACATTGACAAGTTAGTCTACGATAATACAAAGACCAGACATGCACGCAGCAATAACTATACAAGCTGTGCGACAGGAGCATTCATGGAAAAAATAGCTATAAGCTAAAGACGAGGTATAAGAGCAAGCAGATTGGAAATGCACATAGCATGATTATAAAAGCAGTAAAAGAATAGCAGACACGAGAAAACAGCTAGCGGCTAGCGGTGAGCTAATGACGTGGTATAAGAACAACCAGATTGGAAATGCCCATAGCATGACTATAAAAGGAATAGCATGCAGTACAAAAACAGTTGGCAGCAAATGAATGGGTCCCCTATAAATATGTGGATGCACACAGGTGTCAGTAGAATGAACAGGATGGTAGCGACCGGATAATGCTTTTGTACTGTACAATATTTAAACGAACTTCATGCGAAGTAACACATCAAGAAATTTAATGGCATATGAGATCTGCAAATAACTACACAAAACATGGCTAAAGAAACACCGCGATCTAACGGGCCAGCGTACTAACCAAGCTGCGGCGGGGTGGACGGGGGCGGCAACTTGCATTCCAGCGGCGGCGAACGCGGGAGACGATGAGTCGACCCTGTTTCAGTAGAAGCGGGCGTTAGTGAAGCAGATCTGGTTGGCTGGCAAGGGATTCGGTGAAGTTGATACAGCCGCTGCGCCGAGGTAGTCGGTGGAATAGATCGGCTTCTGTGGAGGGGGGGCGCGGTGAAGTAGACACGGTTCCGTTGGAGAGGATCCGGTGCGTCGACAGGAAAGGCGTTGATTGCTACGCTGTGGATGAGGTCGGCGGTGAAGCAGATCCGTCGGTGGCGAGGTCGGCGGTGAAGCAGATCCGTCGGTGGCGAGGTCGGCGGTGAAGCATCCGTCGGTGGCGAGGTCGGCGGTGAAGCAGATCCGTCGGTGGCGAGGGCGGCGGGGGAGCGGATCAGGTGGGTGGACAGCCAACACGATCAAGGCTACGCTGTGGAGGAGTATGCCGGCGGCGAAGCAGATCTAGTATTGTAGAGAGTCAGAGCTTTGGCGTGTGAGAGTATTTTTGAGCTAATGGGGCGAATGGTTGGTGGGTGGGTGGGGGCCTGTGGGGAGGGTTCGGGATCTAGGCAAGATATTTCATTGTTACCGAATGAGCCCTCCATGGTCGGTGGGTTGTAGCTTCCGGACCAGGGTTAAAAGGGTAAAACTGGTCACGGGATTTTCGAATGGATGCGGCGGGATGATTTGGCGCGCGGCCGAAATTTTCAGTTTCAAGCTACGAGCAGAACGACAAAAATAATGTTCTTCCCCAGGGAGCTCTCATTTCTTCCTCTTCTCTTTCTCTCTCGAGTCTCTCCCACTCCCCCGGCTCCTCTCCCCCTTCTCTCCGGCGGCCTCGCCGGCCGGAGACGAGGCCGACTTCTCTCTGTATATCGTACACCCTCCGAACTAAATTAATTGATTCAACTTTCCTTAGACGTGTATGTATCTCGAGTAAAAACATGTGTGGATACATCCATATTTAGATAAGCAAAGTTGAGTCAGTTAATTTGGATCCGAGGGAGTTCATGTTGTTGTAAGCTTAGATCCAGTGTTTCCCATGAGCAGAATGGCGCAATGGAGTCGGGGATCTCGTCATCGGCTTCAGATCTGGCCTACGGTGAATCTGGCGGATCTTGCCGGCCAAACCCCGATCTGGTGCCATCAAGGTGATGGCGCTAACGGTGAGGCTTGCTTTGGTCAGTGCTTCAGATCTGGTCAATGGGGAAGTCAAGCTGCTAACGTTCACAAGCTCGGGGCATACGACGGCGTCATCCGTCTTGCCCGTGAACATCTTGGCCTTTCAGCGGCCCTTCTCAGAGCCAATGTGCCGTTGCTGAGGCCCTTCTTCTCCTTCGTCCTGGCGACTACCGGCGACACCGTCCCAAGTGGTGCGTCCCCGGCGACGGAGTTGCTGGAAAGGATGCGGAGCAGAGATCTGATGTGCGGTCCAGAAGGACTCGATTGATTTTCTTCTATATATTTTGGGGTCCTTTTTGTAAAGTTGCAGGTCCTATTAGTTATTGTCTAGTTCTCTTGGACCTCTATGTAATTTTTTGGACTAGTTTCCATTTGCACCGATAAACTTGAATTTTGACAAGTTCACGGGAAAAAAATTCCTTTGCACATATGGCCTATCATGTATGAACATTCTTGAGTTTTAAACTATATGTAATGGCCAGCACTTGCGCAAGGGGCTCGTCTAGTGCGCACTAGTTTCCATTAGCACCGATAAATTTGAATCTTGACAAGTTCTTGGAAGAAAAAATTGATTCACATATAGCCTATCATGTATGAACATTATTTGGATTCAAACTATACATAGATGGCCAACACGTGTAAGAGGGGGTCCTCTAATGTGCACTAGTTTCCATTAGCACTGATAAATTTGAATCTTTACAAGTTCTCGAAAAAAATTGCTTCACACATATGCCCTATCATGTATGAACATTATTGGGATTCATATTATATATAGATGGCCAACACTTGTGCAAGGGGTCCTCTAATTCTTGGGGATTTCAATCTATCTATCTCTCTCGATCTATCGTTGGTGGCCAGAACAACACACATATGCATGCACTTTATGCGCAAAGGCGCGGGTGCCTCTAATAATTCATGTGTGTGCGTATATTTGAACATATTCTTGGGGATTTCAATCTCTATCTCTCGATCTATATATCGTTGGTGGACAAGAAACACACTTATATATATACGCATGCACTTTATGCGCAAAGGCGCGGGTGCCTCTAATAATGTGTGTGTGCACTCGATCGATGATCCCTAAACCTTAAACCCTAAAACCCTAATCCCTAATTATACCCTAAACATACACCCTAAACACCCTAAACACTAAACCCTAGACTCTAAACCCTAAACACTACTCCATATACACTAGACCCTAAACCCTAAACCCCAACCCTTGACCCTGAACCCTAAACCCTAAACCATAAACCCTAAATATATTTCAATCTCTCTCTAGATCTATATATCTTTGGTGGCCAAGAAACTTACTTATATATATATACGCATGCACTTTATGCGCAAAGGCGTGGGTGCCTCTAATAATTAATGTGTGTGTGCACTCGATCGATGATCCCTAAACCTTAAACCCTAAAACCCTAATCCCTAATTATACCCTAACCGTACACCCTAAACACCCTAAACACTAAACCCTAAACCCTAGACCCTAAACCCTAAACCCTAAACACTAAACCCTAAACCCTAACCCTAGACCCTAAACCCTAAACACGTACTAAACCCTAAACCCTAAACCCTAGACCCTAAACCCTAATTAACCCTAACCCTAACCCTAAAACCCTAGCTAGCTAACCCTAAAACCTAAACCCTAATTAAACACTACATATATATATAGGCCAACGACACTTAATTGCGCATCAAGCAGGCGACCAAATAATTAGCGCTAATAAATTAATTAACTTGTTGAATCTTGACAAGTTCTCTCGAATGAAAACACATTTGATTAAGTTGCCTCATAATATATATACAATTAGTGTGCATGCGCGCATGGCATACCTTGCACATATGATCATTCGTGCATATATTTCAATATATATCTGAACATATTCTTGGGGATATATATATATATATATTTCAATCTCTCTCTCGATCTATATATATCGTTGGTGGCCAAGAAACACACTTATTATATATATACGCATGCACTTTATGCGCAAAGGCGCGAGTGCCTCTAATAATGTGTGTGTGCACTAGCTCGATCGATGATCCCTAAACCTTAAACCCTAAAACCCTAATCCATGATCCCTAATTATACCTTAAACGTACACCCTAAACACCCTAAACACTAAACCCTAAACCCTAGACCCTAAACCCCAAACCCCAAACCCCAAACCCTAAACCCTAAACCCTAAACCCTAATTAATTAACCTTAACCCTAACCCTAAAACCCTAGCTAGCTAATCCTAAATCCTAAACCCTAATTAAACCCTACATATATATATAGGCCAACGACACTAAATTGCGCATCAAGCAGGCGACCAACTAATTAGCGCTGCTAAATTAATTAACTTGAATCTTGACAAGTTCTCTCGAATGAAAACACATTTGATTAAGTTGCCTCATAATATATATACAATTAGTGTGCATGCGCGCATGGCATACCTTGCACATATCATTTGTGCATATATTTCAATATATATCTGAACATATTCTTGGGGATAAATATATATATTTCAATCTTTCTCTCTCGATCTATATATATATATCGTTGGTGGCCAAAAAACACACTTATATATACGCATGCACTTTATGCGCAAAGGCGCGGGTGCCTCTAATAATGTGTGTGTGCACTCGATCGATGATCCCTAAACCTTAAACCCTAAAACCCTAATCCCTAATTATACCCTAAACGTACACCCTAAACACTAAACCCTAAACCCTAGACCCTAAACCCTAAACACTACACCCTAAACCCTAAACCCTAAACCCTAAACCCTAAACCCTAACCCTAGACCCTAAACCCTAAACACTAAACCCCAAACCCCAAACCCTAAACCCTAAACCCTAGACCCTAAACCCTAATTAATTAACCTTAACCCTAACCCTAAAACCCTAGCTAGCTAATCCTAAACCCTAAACCCTAATTAAACCCTACATATATATATAGGCCAACGACACTAAATTGCGCATCAAGCAGGCGACCAACTAATTAGCGCTAATAAATTAATTAACTTTGTTGAATCTTGACAAGTTCTCTCGAATGAAAACACATTTGATTAAGTTGCCTCGTAATATATATACAATTAGTGTGCATGCGCGCATGGCATACCTTGCACATATCATTCGTGCATATATTTCAATATATATCTGAACATATTCTTGGGGATAAATATATATATTTCAATCTTTCTCTCTCGATCTATATATATATATCGTTGGTGGCCAAAAAACACACTTATATATACGCATGCACTTTATGCGCAAAGCGGGTGCCTCTAATAATGTGTGTGTGCACTCGATCGATGATCCCTAAACCTTAAACCCTAAAACCCTAATCCCTAATTATACCCTAAACGTACACCCTAAACACTAAACCCTAAACCCTAGACCCTAAACCCTAAACACTACACCCTACACCCTAAACCCTAAACCCTAAACCCTAACCCTAGACCCTAAACCCTAATTAAACACTAAACCCCAAACCCTAAACCCTAAACCCTAGACCCTAAACCCTAATTAATTAACCTTAACCCTAACCCTAAAACCCTAGCTAGCTAATCCTAAACCCTAAACCCTAATTAAACCCTACATATATATATAGGCCAACGACACTAAATTGCGCATCAAGCAGGCGACCAACTAATTAGCGCTAATAAATTAATTAACTTTGTTGAATCTTGACAAGTTCTCTCGAATGAAAACACATTTGATTAAGTTGCCTCGTAATATATATACAATTAGTGTGCATGCGCGCATGGCATACCTTGCACATATCATTCGTGCATATATTTCAATATATATCTGAACATATTCTTGGGGATAAATATATATATTTCAATCTCTCTCTCGATCTATATATATCGGTGGTGGCCAAGAAACACACTTATTATATATATACGCATGCACTTTATGCGCAAAGGCGCGGTGCCTCTAATAATGTGTGTGTGCACTAGATCGATTGATGATCCCTAAACCTTAAACCCTAAAACCCTAATCCATGATCCCTAATTATACCTTAAACGTACACCCTAAACACCCTAAACACTAAACCCTAAACCCTAGACCCTAAACCCCAAACCCCAAACCCCAAACCCTAAACCCTAAACCCTAAACCCTAATTAATTAACCTTAACCCTAACCCTAAAACCCTAGCTAGCTAATCCTAAATCCTAAACCCTAATTAAACCCTACATATATATATAGGCCAACGACACTAAATTGCGCATCAAGCAGGCGACCAACTAATTAGCGCTGCTAAATTAATTAACTTGAATCTTGACAAGTTCTCTCGAATGAAAACACATTTGATTAAGTTGCCTCATAATATATATACAATTAGTGTGCATGCGCGCATGGCATACCTTGCACATATCATTTGTGCATATATTTCAATATATATCTGAACATATTCTTGGGGATAAATATATATATTTCAATCTTTCTCTCTCGATCTATATATATATCGTTGGTGGCCAAAAAACACACTTATATATACGCATGCACTTTATGCGCAAAGGCGCGGGTGCCTCTAATAATGTGTGTGTGCACTCGATCGATGATCCCTAAACCTTAAACCCTAAAACCCTAATCCCTAATTATACCCTAAACGTACACCCTAAACACTAAACCCTAAACCCTAGACCCTAAACCCTAAACACTACACCCTAAACACTACACCCTAAACCCTAAACCCTAAACCCTAACCCTAGACCCTAAACCCTAATTAAACACTAAACCCCAAACCCCAAACCCTAAACCCTAAACCCTAGACCCTAAACCCTAATTAATTAACCTTAACCCTAACCCTAAAACCCTAGCTAGCTAATCCTAAACCCTAAACCCTAATTAAACCCTACATATATATATAGGCCAACGACACTAAATTGCGCATCAAGCAGGCGACCAACTAATTAGCGCTAATAAATTAATTAACTTTGTTGAATCTTGACAAGTTCTCTCGAATGAAAACACATTTGATTAAGTTGCCTCGTAATATATATACAATTAGTGTGCATGCGCGCATGGCATACCTTGCACATATCATTCGTGCATATATTTCAATATATATCTGAACATATTCTTGGGGATAAATATATATATTTCAATCTTTCTCTCTCGATCTATATATATATATCGTTGGTGGCCAAAAAACACACTTATATATACGCATGCACTTTATGCGCAAAGGCGCGGGTGCCTCTAATAATGTGTGTGTGCACTCGATCGATGATCCCTAAACCTTAAACCCTAAAACCCTAATCCCTAATTATACCCTAAACGTACACCCTAAACACTAAACCCTAAACCCTAGACCCTAAACCCTAAACACTACACCCTAAACCCTAAACCCTAAACCTAAACCCTAAACCCTAACCCTAGACCCTAAACCCTAATTAAACACTAAACCCCAAACCCCAAACCCTAAACCCTAGACCCTAAACCCTAATTAATTAACCTTAACCCTAACCCTAAAACCCTAGCTAGCTAATCCTAAACCCTAAACCCTAATTAAACCCTACATATATATATAGGCCAACGACACTAAATTGCGCATCAAGCAGGCGACCAACTAATTAGCGCTAATAAATTAATTAACTTTGTTGAATCTTGACAAGTTCTCTCGAATGAAAACACATTTGATTAAGTTGCCTCGTAATATATATACAATTAGTGTGCATGCGCGCATGGCATACCTTGCACATATCATTCGTGCATATATTTCAATATATATCTGAACATATTCTTGGGGATAAATATATATATTTCAATCTTTCTCTCTCGATCTATATATATATCGTTGGTGGCCAAAAAACACACTTATATATACGCATGCACTTTATGCGCAAAGGCGCGGGTGCCTCTAATAATGTGTGTGCACTCGATCGATGATCCCTAAACCTTAAACCCTAAAACCCTAATCCCTAATTATACCCTAAACGTACACCCTAAACACTAAACCCTAAACCCTAGACCCTAAACCCTAAACACTACACCCTAAACCCTAAACCCTAAACCCTAACCCTAGACCCTAAACCCTAATTAAACACTAAACCCCAAACCCCAAACCCCAAACCCTAAACCCTAGACCCTAAACCCTAATTAATTAACCTTAACCCTAACCCTAAAACCCTAGCTAGCTAATCCTAAACCCTAAACCCTAATTAAACCCTACATATATATATATAGGCCAACGACACTAAATTGCGCATCAAGCAGGCGACCAACTAATTAGCGCTAATAAATTAATTAACTTTGTTGAATCTTGACAAGTTCTCTCGAATGAAAACACATTTGATTAAGTTGCCTCGTAATATATATACAATTAGTGTGCATGCGCGCATGGCATACCTTGCACATATCATTCGTGCATATATTTCAATATATATCTGAACATATTCTTGGGGATAAATATATATATTTCAATCTTTCTCTCTCGATCTATATATATATATATAAAAAACACACTTATATATACGCATGCACTTTATGCGCAAAGGCGCGGGTGCCTCTAATAATGTGTGTGTGCACTCGATCGATGATCCCTAAACCTTAAACCCTAAAACCCTAATCCCTAATTATACCCTAAACGTACAGCCTAAACATCCTAAACACTAAACCCTAAACCCTAAACCCTAAACCCTAAACACTACACCCTAAACCCTAAACCCTAACCCTAGACCCTAAACCCTAATTAAACACTAAACCCCAAACCCCAAACCCTAAACCCTAAACCCTAGACCCTAAACCCTAATTAATTAACCTTAACCCTAACCCTAAAACCCTAGCTAGCTAATCCTAAACCCTAAACCCTAATTAAACCCTACATATATATAGGCCAACGACACTAAATTGCGCATCAAGCAGGCGACCAACTAATTAGCGCTAATAAATTAATTAACTTGTTGAATCTTGACAAGTTCTCTCGAATGAAAACACATTTGATTAAGTTGCCTCATAATATATATACAATTAGTGTGTGCATGCGCGCATGGCATACCTTGCACATATGATC
The DNA here is from genome assembly GCA_030979885.1 of Lolium multiflorum. Classification (NCBI taxonomy): domain Eukaryota; kingdom Viridiplantae; phylum Streptophyta; class Magnoliopsida; order Poales; family Poaceae; genus Lolium; species Lolium multiflorum. The sequence continues at coordinate 199,862,486 of CM061747.1, forward strand.
ATTCGTGCATATATTTCAATATATATCTGAACATATTCTTGGGGATAAATATATATATTTCAATCTTTCTCTCTCGATCTATATATATATCGTTGGTGGCCAAAAAACACACTTATATATACGCATGCACTTTATGCGCAAAGGCGCGGGTGCCTCTAATAATGTGTGTGTGCACTCGATCGATGATCCCTAAACATTAAACCCTAAAACCCTAATCCCTAATTATACCCTAAACGTACACCCTAAACACTAAACCCTAAACCCTAGACCCTAAACCCTAAACACTACACCCTAAACCCTAAACCCTAACCCTAGACCCTAAACCCTAATTAAACCCCAAACCCCAAACCCTAAACCCTAGACCCTAAACCCTAATTAATTAACCTTAACCCTAACCCTAAAACCCTAGCTAGCTAATCCTAAACCCTAAACCCTAATTAAACCCTACATATATATATAGGCCAACGACACTAAATTGCGCATCAAGCAGGCGACCAACTAATTAGCGCTAATAAATTAATTAACTTTGTTGAATCTTGACAAGTTCTCTCGAATGAAAACACATTTGATTAAGTTGCCTCGTAATATATATACAATTAGTGTGCATGCGCGCATGGCATACCTTGCACATATCATTCGTGCATATATTTCAATATATATCTGAACATATTCTTGGGGATAAATATATATATTTCAATCTTTCTCTCTCGATCTATATATATATATCGTTGGTGGCCAAAAAACACACTTATATATACGCATGCACTTTATGCGCAAAGGCGCGGGTGCCTCTAATAATGTGTGTGTGCACTCGATCGATGATCCCTAAACCTTAAACCCTAAAACCCTAATCCCTAATTATACCCTAAACGTACACCCTAAACACTAAACCCTAAACCCTAGACCCTAAACCCTAAACACTACACCCTAAACCCTAAACCCTAAACCCTAACCCTAGACCCTAAACCCTAATTAAACACTAAACCCCAAACCCCAAACCCTAAACCCTAAACCCTAGACCCTAAACCCTAATTAATTAACCTTAACCCTAACCCTAAAACCCTAGCTAGCTAATCCTAAACCCTAAACCCTAATTAAACCCTACATATATATATAGGCCAACGACACTAAATTGCGCATCAAGCAGGCGACCAACTAATTAGCGCTAATAAATTAATTAACTTTGTTGAATCTTGACAAGTTCTCTCGAATGAAAACACATTTGATTAAGTTGCCTCGTAATATATATACAATTAGTGTGCATGCGCGCATGGCATACCTTGCACATATCATTCGTGCATATATTTCAATATATATCTGAACATATTCTTGGGGATAAATATATATATTTCAATCTTTCTCTCTCGATCTATATATATATATATCGTTGGTGGCCAAAAAACACACTTATATATACGCATGCACTTTATGCGCAAAGGCGCGGGTGCCTCTAATAATGTGTGTGTGCACTCGATCGATGATCCCTAAACCTTAAACCCTAAAACCCTAATCCCTAATTATACCCTAAACGTACACCCTAAACACTAAACCCTAAACCCTAGACCCTAAACCCTAAACACTACACCCTAAACCCTAAACCCTAAACCCTAACCCTAGACCCTAAACCCTAATTAAACACTAAACCCCAAACCCCAAACCCCAAACCCTAAACCCTAGACCCTAAACCCTAATTAATTAACCTTAACCCTAACCCTAAAACCCTAGCTAGCTAATCCTAAACCCTAAACCCTAATTAAACCCTACATATATATATAGGCCAACGACACTAAATTGCGCATCAAGCAGGCGACCAACTAATTAGCGCTAATAAATTAATTAACTTTGTTGAATCTTGACAAGTTCTCTCGAATGAAAACACATTTGATTAAGTTGCCTCATAATATATATACAATTAGTGTGCATGCGCGCATGGCATACCTTGCACATATCATTCATGCATATATTTCAATATATATCTGAACATATTCTTGGGGATAAATATATATATTTCAATCTTTCTCTCTCGATCTATATATATATATATATATCGTTGGCCAAAAAACACACTTATATATACGCATGCACTTTATGCGCAAAGGCGCGGGTGCCTCTCTAATAATGTGTGTGTGCACTCGATCGATGATCCCTAAATCTTAAACCCTAAAACCCTAATCCCTAATCCCTAATTATACCCTAAACATACACCCCCTAAACACCCTAAACACTAAACCCTAAAGCCCTAAACCCTAAACCCTAAACACTAAACCCTAAACCCTAAACCCTAAACCCTAACCCTAACCCTAACCCCTAATAGCTAACCCTAAACCCTAAACCCTACATATATAGGCCAACAACACTTAATTGCGCATCAAGCAGGCGACCAACTAATTAGCGCTGATAAATTAATTAACTTGATTCGTGCATATATTTCAATATATTTTTGAACATATTCTTGGGGATATATATATATATATATATATATATTTAAATCTCTCTCTCTCGATCTATATATCGTTGGTGGCCAAGAAACACACTTATATATATACGCATGCACTTTATGCGCAAAGGCGCGGGTGCCTCTAATAATGTGTGTGTGCACTCGATCGTTGATCCCTAAACCTTAAACCCTAAAACCCTAATCCCTAATCCCTAATTATACCCTAAACGTACACCCTAAACACCCTAAACACTAGACCCTAAACCCTAGACCATAAACCCTAAATGTACACCCTAAACACCCTAAACACTAAACCCTAAACCCTAGACCCTAAACCCTAACCCTAAAACCCTAGCTAGCTAACCCTAAACCCTAAACCCTAATTAAACCCTACATATATATATATATAGGCCAACGACACTTAATTGCTCATCAAGTAGGCGACCAATTAACTAATTAGCGCTGATAAATTAATTAACTTGATTTTTGACAAGTTCTCGATCTCCAATGAAAACACATTTGATTAAGTTGTCTCATAATATATATAATTAGTGTGCATGTGCGCATGGCATACCTTGCATATCATTCGTGCATATATTTCAATACATGTTTGAAGATATTCTTGGGGATATATATATTTCAATCTCTCTCTCTCGATCTATATATCGTTGGTGGCCAAGAAACACACTTATATATATACACATGTACTTTAATTTATTTGCCTCACAATATATATAATAAATATGCATGCATGGCCTAACCATGTATGCTTATATATGTGTTTAATTTGGAGATTTCAATCGCTCTCTCGCCGCTCTCTCGTTGGTGGCCAACAACACACACATGCACTTTGTGCGCAAAGGCATGTGCCTCTAATAATGTGTGCGCAGTCGATCGGTCTAGTTTTGATTAATCATAGCACACAAATATAGAAGTTGTATTTGAATCCACACAACCCTAATCTAAAACACATAGCCCCTAACATGGCCTAATTAATTGACCCCTTCTCTCTAGCTAATTAGTGGAAATTGCACAAAATCAAAAGGGGTCCCTCACTAATTATACATATATATCTAGATTGTGATAAACTTTTGCCCCATATTTGGTGGATGGGTGCATCTTGGCATGTAAAACAATTAATGTTTGCAAATGGCGTTGTCAAAATTTATGTACAAATGATTTCTTTCCATCCAAAGTGCATAAAATGGGAGTTTTAATGAAGAAGGTACAAATAAAACAGCTCAACATGCCTCCACACCCCGATTTTCACAGGAAGTAGAGCATATTTAAAGGATAATTCCAGAGTTTTACTATTTTTCAAGCAACTTTGCTAATTTCCACCCACTCACATGACTTTATGTCGATTTAACGAAAATAGGGCGAATTTAAACTACATGGGCGGGATAGTTTGAATTGTGCGCGCGGCAAAGGGAACCGCCTATTCCTCAACCTTGTGCACGACAAATTACACACGCAACTCCATTAAACACCACCTACCGGGCGGCCCGGCCGCATGACCCCCCACCCACCGCTACACAACTTATCCCCGTCCGTGCGAAGAGCTTCCCCTCCCCGTCCCGTCCGTGCGAAGAAGAAGCTTCCCCTCCCCGTCGTTCTTCTCGAGACGCACCGGCGGTCAAGTTGATCCACGGTAGGGTTGCTATCTCTAGCTCAATCATGCATCGGGCAAGACGGCCTAACGATTTATATTTTCTTGATGCTGCTAAAAAAATCGTCAGTATGCTCGAACTAATTGGCACTTTATAGTTTTCCGCTCGATTTGTCCTCGATCAATTTGTTCATTTGCGTGGGCATATAGAGTCAGTTCTGCACTCGATCCGTTAATTTGCTGAAATGCCATGGCAGAGTTTTGTACACGATTTGTTTGCTAAAATGTCGATGGGCATTTTTTGTTTTGTACTCGACATGATTGCTGAAATGCATAATCATGTACTAGTATAGTTTTGTACTCGATGGATATACATTTCCTACTTCACCTTAAATTAATCACCAACCATTGTATCTCATAATTAAACAGATGGACAGAACTTGGATACTGCATGGATACTTAGCACTACAAGAAAAGTTGCCATGGCCGACGAAGTTGAAGTCGCGCTGTGGTTGCTGGTGTACCATGGCCGACAATTTTTGGTCCCTCCGTGGTGCATGTCAAAACTTTTTTTTTCTCGTTTTTGAGGCCACCTAGCCCGACGAAAGGCCAAAACGTCGCGTATGGTGGCCCGGACGTGGTGCATCTCGAAATCTTTGCCGGCCGAGTCAACGCAAATCCGCACCGCCGAGGGATGTAGGGCCCAGATGGCAGCCTCTCTGGCATTGTTTTTTCTCGATCGCGCCATCTCGTTCAACGTTCTCCGATCGAGCCGTTTATGATGCAGGATCATGGGTCCCGCATGTCATCCTCTACGAACCAAAATTCTTTCTATTCTTGGAATTTTTTGACCCCGATTGCTACTTCCTTTTTCTTTTGATCCCTTGCCGCCTTGAAACGTTGAGACCGCCTGCTAAATGGGATCCGCATGTCATCCTCTATGTGCAATCAACTTTCTTTTCTTGGAGTTTTTTGGCACCTCAAATTTGGTCACTTGCCTTTTTTTTTCTCAAACGGTGATACCGCTGCTGCTAAATGGGACCCGCATGTCATCCTCTATGTACTATAAAACTTTCTTTTCTTGAATTATTTTTGGCACCTCATATTTGGTCACTTACCTTTTTCTTTCGATCCCCCGCCTCTCTCAACGGTGATACCGCTGGCTAACTGGGACCCGCATGTCATCCTCTATGTACTATAAAACTTTCTTTTCTTGAATTATTTTTGGCTCCTCATATTTGGTCACTTGCCTTTTTCTTTCGATCTCATGCCACGTTTGAAACGTTGAGGAACCTGCTGGCTCATGGGACCCGCATGTCATCCTCTATGTGCTATAAAAGTTTATTTTCTTTAAATTTTTTTCACCCTCCGATTTTTGGCTATTTCTTTTTCTTTTGATCCCCGCCGCCTTGTTGGGTAAGCTGCTGCATGGGACCCGCATGTCATCCTCTATGTACAATCAACTTTTTTTCTTTGATCTCAAGCCGCATTTGAAACGTTGAGACCGCTGCTGCTAAATGGGACCCGCATGTCATCCTCTACGTACAATAAAGTTTCTTTTCTTGGATTATCTTTGGCTCCCGATATTTTGTCACTTGCCTTTTTCTTTCGATCTCATGCCGCCTTTGAAACGTTGAGTAAGCTGGCTCATGGGTCCCGCATGTCATCCTCACGAACAATAAAAGTTTCCTTTCTTGGAGTTATTTTTTACCCCTAATTTCTGCTATTTGCCTTTTCTTTGATCTCCCGCCCTCTGAAACGATGAGGACGATGTTGGCATGTCGGTCCCACATGTCATCCTCTATGAACAATAAAAGTTTCCTTTGATGGATTTATTTTGAACCCTAATTAATTTCTGGATATTTCCCCTGTTTCGTTGAGGATGCTCTGCCGCCTGGGTCCCGCATCTCATCCTCTCAGAACGGTAAATGTTTATTTTCTTGGATTTTGTTGACCAAACGATTTTTGGCTTATTTTTCTTTCGATCACCTGCAGCCTTTAAAACGTTGAGGACGCTGCTAGCTCACGGGTCCCACATGTCAACCTCTATGAACAATAAACGCTGAGGATGCTGTCTCATGGGTCCCGCATGTCATCCTCTCAGAACGAAAATGTTTCTTTTCTTGGATTTTTTACCAACAGATTTTTGGTTTATTTTTTCTTTCCACCCCCTGCCGCCTTTAAAACGTTGACGACGAAGTTGGCTCATGGGTCCCCGATGTCAGCCTCCCCGTACAAGAAACATATGATATCTTGATTATTTTGCAGACAATAAACAATGTATTGCGCTCTGAGCTATTTCAAACGGATAATTAAATCTTTATTTTTACATAAACAAACTTATATGTTGAATCTCCTTGTTTTTTTGTCTTTGCGAAGCATAGGACTTTCCTGTTTTTTTAGAAAATTCGGACCTTTCCTGTTTTGGAGTGGGCTGAAATTGTACGAGTCAAAAGGCCAGCAGGATAGTTCGAAAGCCCAGATGTCCAGATGCACCCAATTGAAATCGTTCTTCTTGGATTTTTTCACCCCGATTTCTGGCTACTTCATTTTTCTTTGGTTCCGTGTCGCCTTGGAAACGTTGAGACCGGCGCAAAATGGGACCCGCATGTCATCCTCTATGTACAATAAAATTTCTTTTCTTGGATTATTTTTGGCTCCTGATATTTGGTCACTTGCCTTTTCTTTCGATCCCGTGCAGCCTCTCAAACGGTGATACCGCTGCTGCTAATTGGGACCCGCATGTCATCCTCTATGTACAATCAAGTTTCTTTTCTTGAATTATTTTTGGCTCCTGATATTTGGTCACTTGCCTTTTTCTTTCGATCTCATGCCACGTTTGAAACGTTGAGGAACCTGCTGGCTCATGGGACCCGCAGGTCATCCTCTATGTACTACAAAAGTTCATTTTCTTTTTTTTTCACCCTCTGATTTTTGGCTATTTCCTTTTTCTTTTGATCCTGCCGCCTTGGAAACGTTGAGTAAGCTGCTAGCTCATGGGACTCGCATGTCATCCTCTATGTCCATCAACTTTATTTTCTTGGATTTTTTTGACCCCCTAATTTCTGGCTACTTTCTTTTTCTTTTGATCTCAAGCCGCATTTGAAACGTTGGGACCGGCAAAATGGGACCCGCATGTCATCCTCTATGTAAATAAAGTTTCTTTTCTTGGATTATCTTGGGCTCCTGATATTTTGTCACTTGCCTTTTTCTTTCGATCCCCTGCCGCCTTTGAAACGTATGGTAAGCTGCTGGCTCATGGGTCCCGCATGTCATCCTCTACGAACAATAAAAGTTTCCTTTCTTGGAGTTATTTTTTACCCCTAATTTCTGGCTATTTGCCTTTTTCTTTTGATCTCCGCCCCCTTTGAAACGATGAGGACGCCGTGGTGGTCGGTCCCACATGTCATCCTTTATGAACAATAAAACTTTCCTTTGATGGATTTATTTTGAACCCCTAATTAATTTCTGGATATTTCCTTTTTCTTTTGATCCCGCGCCTTGGAATCGTTGAGGATGCTGCTGCCTCATGGGTCCCGCATGTCATCCTCTCGGAACGGTAAATGTTTATTTTCTTGGATTTTGAATACCAAATGATTTTTGGCTTATTTTTTCTTTCGATCTCCTGCCGCCTTTAAAACGTTGAGGACGCTGCTGGCTCACGGGTCCCACATGTCGCCTCTAACATTAAACGCCGAGGATGTCTGCCTCATGGGTCCCGCATGTTATCCTCTCAGAACGAAAATGTTTCTTTTCTTGGATTTTTTACCAACAGATTTTTGGTTTATTTTTTCTTTCCATCCCCTGCCGCCTTTAAAATGTTGACGACGCTGCTGGCGCATGGGTCCCCGATGTCAGCCTCCCCGTATAAGAAACATGTGATATCTTGATTATTTTGCAGACAATAAACAGTGTATTTTGCTCTGAGCTATTGCAAAGGGATAAATTAAATCTTTATTTTTACATAAACAAACTTATATGCTGAATCTCCTTGTTTTTTTTGTCTTTGCGAGGCATAGGACTTTCCTGTTTTGGAATGGGCTGAAATTGTACGAATCAAAAGGCGTCCAGCGGGATAGTTTGAAGGCCCAGATGGCCAGAAGCAGCCCAATTGAAATATTCCTTTTCTTGGATTTTTTGACACCCTTATTTCTGGCTACTTCCTTTTTCTTTTGGTCATGTGCCGCCTTGGAAACATTGAGACCGCTGCTGCAAAATGGGACCCGCATGTCATCCTCTATGTACAATAGAAGTTTCTTTTCTTGGATTATTTTTGGCTCCTGATATTTGGCACTTGTCTTTTTCTTTCGATCTAATGCCGACTTTGAAACCTTCAGACCGGTGCTGCAAAATGGGACCCGCATGTCATTCTCTATGCACAATAAAGTTTCTTTTCTTAGATTATTTTTGGCTCCTGATATTTGGTCACTTTCCTTTTCCTTTCGATCTCATGCCGCCTTTGGAAACGTTGAGAAGCTGCTGGCTCATGGGTCCCGCATGTCATACTCTATGAACAATAAAGTGTCCTTCATTGGATTTATTTTTTACCCCTAATTTCTGGCTATTTACCGTTTTCTTTTGATCCCCTACCCCCTTTGAAACGATGAGGACGCTACTGGCAGGTCGGTCCCACATCCTCTATGAACAATAAAAGTTTCCTATGATGGATTTATTTTTGACCCCTTTTGATCCCCTGCCGCCTTGGAATCGTTGAGGATGCTGCTGCCTCATGGGTCCCGCATGTCACCCTCTCAAACGGTAATGTTTCTTTTCTTGGATTTTTTACCAACTGATTTTTGGCCTTTGTCTTTCTATCTCCTGCCGCCTTTAACACGTTGGGGACGCTGCCGCCACAGGGTCCCACATGTCAGCCTCTATGAACAATAAACCTTTTGTTTGATTTATTATTGACCCATAATTTCTTGGTATTTGCCTTTTTCTTTCGATCTCATGCCGCCTCTGAAACGTTGAGACGCTGCTGGCTCATGGGTCCCTGTCAGCCTCTATGAACAGTAAAAGTTTCCTTTGTTTGATTTATTTTTGACCCTAATTACTGGCTATTTGCCTTTTTTTATCCCCTGCCGCCTTTGAAACTAAGAGGACGCTGCTGGCCCATGGGTCCCACATCTCAGCCTCTCTGAACGATAAACCTTTCCTTTCTTTTTTTTCGATCCCGTGCCGCCTTGGAAAATGTGAGACCGCTCCTGCAAAACGGGACCCATATGTCATCCTCTATGTACAATAAAAGTTTCTTTCCTTGGATTATTTTTGGCACCTGATATATGGTCACTTGCCTTTTTTTCGATCCCCTGCCGCCTTTGAAACGTTGAGGACGCTGCTGGCTCGTGGGTCCCACATGTCAGCCTCTATGAACAATAAACATTTCATTTCTTGGATTTATTTTTGACCGCTGATTTCTGGGAACTTTGCTTTTTCTTTCGATCCCCTGCCGCCTTTGTTAAAGTTGAGGACGCTGCTGCAAAATGCGTCCCACATGTCAGCTTCTCTGTACGATAATTGTTTCCTTTCTTGGATTTTTTTCCACGGCTGGCCGATGGGTCCACGATGTCAGCCTCTATGTACAAGAAATATGTGATTTCTCGATATGTTTTAACCCGAGATATGTAGGATACTTGCTTTTTTCGATCCCTTTTGTTTGTCTTTACCTTCAAATGTTGAGGGACGCTACTGGCAAATGGGTCCTGCTCTAGCATTCTCAACTGAAGGAAAAACTGAAATATTGCCTATTCATTTGTTTTTCATACTCCATGCACATAATCCATACTAACTGTTGATCCGGGTTTTAGTTCAACTTAATTAGTTCAAATTTGATCTACGAGGAAGTATGTAATATATTTTGGGTTCACAACACTACACTTGTTAACAACAATCTGATGAAGAGGTTTGTCATTTTTTTAAACTACAAATACACTCTAAGATCTTGCAAACTGATAGAATAAATCTTGGAACTTTAAATAATTTATGAAAATTTTGAAATCAACTATATGAATATATCAAAATATAGAGCCCATGTAGATGCGCATACTGGCTATGCGCATTTAAAAAGAATCATAATCATAATTGATACGAAATAAAAATAACTTTATATTTAGAATCTCGGTTTCTTGAGGGCCAATCATAGGATCTCCGTGTTTAAATTAGGAAGGGCCCCAATGGCATGAGTCGGAGGCCCATTAAATGTTTTTGGATTGTTATCAGCGAAGCAAGCAGGCTGACAGCAATCACCATGTACATGGCCGGCGGCAGCCCAAAAGTACAAACAATTGGCCCATGCAGGGAAGGTAGTACTTTTTTTTATTGGGAAGGTTGTCTGGCTAACCCAAAAAAAAAGTGGTGCTACATGGGGTAGCACTTGAACCCGGAATGAGACCATGAACAGTACATATGCTACATGCTACAGTACTTAGTTCTTAGCTATCTATTTTCGATCCAACGTCCAAATCTACAAGTCAACCAACTGTTCATCTGTGCTTGCTGATGTCAAGGCACTGGATCCTGGACGCTTGAACCCATGATCGTTACTGAGGGTTGCCTATTTGCGCATAATATGTTTTGTCAGCGGGCACTTCACTAGTTTGTGCAAAACATATCCAGCGCAGGATTCGAAAAAACAACACGTTTTTTTCTTTACGGAAACAACAGAACATCTCATGTTCATCACAATCCAGCCAACATAAGCACATAATAATTAATAGTACAACTAGAGAGCTGTACATATAAATAAGGTTTGTCAAGCTTCATGCACTAGCCAACGCAACCAAAAGTCCGAACTGATGGAAAGGGCTAGGCAATCCACTTATACATCTGAACACCCCTCCTCACGTGTGACCGGAAGAAGGGAAGAGGTCAACACAAGGAGACTCTCAAGAGGCATATACGTGGACTCCGAGGAGGGCAACGGAGGGCAGCACCAATTTTTAGGATAAATTACGAAAGCCAGGTCTCGAACTCGAGACCCTGGGCTCTGATACCATGCCAAGCTTCATACACAAGCCAACGCAACCAAAAGTCCGAACTAATGGAAAGGGCTAGGCAATCCACTTATACATATCAACATCCCCCCCTCACATGTGACCACAATCCAGTAATGGTACCATCATGTTCACCACAATACATCATCATTATACTACAGAACATTTGTAAGACAACTTAATACAGCTGTGATTCATTTTGTTGCCCCAGCGATGGGTGATAACCTGAACACCATATAACCTTCTCACAGCAATTGTAACCAAATATGAGCACCTGCAATGATTTGGTGTCAATCTTCTTGAAGGTCAGGAGGTATCCTACCTTCAAGTCATGTGCTTTGACAAACTCTGGCCATCCTGCGTCCATTAAAACATTGCCATCTTGTTGCTTCAGGTCCACAATCCAGGTGCATGCAGTGGACATCTTCAGGTTGATGGACTCTGGACACCCACCGTAAAACCAGGGTAGAACACGACTGGGGATGGTAATCACCTCTAACTCCGATGTACATAGTACCTTGCAGAAGCTGTCAGCGGTATTCTCCTCATCGATGCGCCTAAACACCTTGCACACTGGGGCTGGCTCTACAGATGTCTCCTTCCATGATAAGCTCTCTCCAAGCTTGAGCTTCTTGTTTGAACACTGCAAAAAAGAGGCCTCAATTAGATAATGCCTCTAGCTTCTGACCGTAATTCCAAGCAAATGCATAATCAAAGGCACCTAGCAAAGTCAGCGGATCATTGTTCTTATCGAACACACAGTCTGAACAATAAGCTTCTGAATCTAGCTAGGCTGATATGTACAACCTTGTATCATCAAATTATTCAGCATAGTGTATCATTGTATCGCAGAAGCCAAATCGATATAAATAGTAGCTATGAGAATAGAAATCAAGCTAGCATGAGCCATGCATGCTTGCTGGCTAGGTCTAGCATCAGAGTAATGCATCTGCAGTTCATCATCCGCCAGTACAGATCGACCAAGCAAACAAAAAAAATCAGCGTCGGCCTAAAGAGTCCATAAGCCAGACATGCATGCTCGGTGTCCTCATATGTGATTATCGGCCGTGGATTGACCAATATCATATTTGAACGATTATTATTGCACACATTAGATCCAGTCCCAACCTAGCTAGCATGCGTGCATGTGTAGCCCGAGTCTTTACCAGAGGATTAATATATACACTGGATGAGAGAAATAGTCTATATCAAACAATGCTAAGCAACCGGCAATACAGCTTAGATATAATAAAGATGTGACCGGCAACCCTAGTGATTCGGGGGAAACATACCGCCATTGCAGCCATGGACCGAGAGAATCGGGGATGCCGCGCCGCCTTAGTGGAGTTTTTAGGTGCGACGTCGCCGCATCCGTAGAGGACGGAGTCCAAGCCGCGTAGTCCGAGCGGTGGTGGACGCCGGTGGTGTAGGGAGAGGACTCAGGGGAGATGGACGGCGAGGGATCTGGGGAGATCTGAACATGAGGGGGCTGTGAGAAACTGAGAATGATACATCAGCAAGGGAATAAATGCGCGTGTCCCCCCGGTCAAAAAAATGCGCGTTTCTTGGAGGAACGAAGCCAGGTACGCAGGAATCCACACAGAAAACTTCACCCGGCGGGTCACTGGGCTTTATCAGTATCTGGTGGGGCCCGGACCTACATACCAGTGAGACAGGTCGTGTGGGTTATGATCCGATCAGTGTGCACACAGAAATTGCATTCAGAGCTAAGGGCCTCAGACTACGTTGTACTATACAGTATATCCGTTTCTTTTGGTAAAATGAAAACGATACTCCATCTGATCCTCATTACTTGATGATAAAATGGATGTCTCTACAACTAATATGTGTCTAGATACATCTATATGAGAGCGTCTGTGTTTGTACTGTGTATCTCAAAAAAAATGGATCGGAGGGAGCATTAAGAGGTGTCAAAAAAAACTGCAAACAAACATGGATGTAAGCAGTTGAGTATTAAACCAGTGCGTAAAATACCTTTATATCTCGACCATGTAACAATGAATATGAGAAGTTTTGGGGGTTTGACCATCTGCACTTGTGTTCGCTACAATCAGATCAAAAAATTGGTCACTTTTACACTTCCTAAAATAAAATGTATTTTTCCCTGAGATTTTACAAGCTCGTACAAGAAAGCATTGACTACATATGGGATATATCACATTTACACTTACAAATCTATGAATATTTCAAAATGTTGAGCTCCATGTAGCTAGGTATAATACAAATCATCAGACCGCACATTGAAACTACCGCAGCATATCACAGTAAATTAAAGTAAAATAAAACATGTCTAACATATACTATATTAGCTAATTAACAAAGTCTCATCACAGTGTATCTGATCCCCAGTTCAGCTTAATACAAAAACCAAGTTCAGCATGAACATCAGCAGGGCACTACCCCAGGTCCAAAAGCAGCATCTAGTTAATTCAATAAAATATTGAGGTGTTTCTGATCCCCTCTTCCTAAAAGCACTGCAGATCATGCATGCAACTAAGGGTGATCAGCACAAAATATTACCCTCTGGGTGGAGGTGTTACTGTCGTAGATCAACACATTCATCAAGGAAGTGTCTTTCACCTCGAAGACGAGAATGTCATCGAGCTGCAGTTCATGCGCCTCTGCAAACCCGAACCAACCATCCTTCAAGACCAGTTCACCCTGGTACTCATCGATGTGCACATACCAGGCGCAGCCTACGCTCGTCTTGAGCTTGATAGGCCTGGGAAGAATCCCTTTCAGACATTGCTTGAATTCTCTGGGGATGACCAACATATACATGTCATCGTTGCCATCCAGTTGCACATAGAAGCGCGAGGGCTGAGGAGGGTCCGCCGAGTGACCAACCCGTTTAGGGCGGCCTTTCCCTCGCCCTTTTAATATAAAACGTTGAATTGCTGCATCACGCCTGCCCGTCACCTTCGGCTTTTTGGCTAGTGAGTTTCTTTGAATTCTGAACTCGGGGGGGTGCAGAGGACATGTACAATCGACAGTCCTAAGACGTAGTTGCTCATTGACGTTGGAGCGAGTTTGCTTCTGCATCTAGTTAAGCACGGTATATATCAATCAACAGCATATAAATCAGAACGTAACATACATGGAGAAAATGCATCTAGCTATCTCTTTAATTAGTTTGCACAAAATCTAGCAGCAGCAAGACAATTTGATTTTACAGGTACTGAGCAAGCTTTCAGACTTTCTGAAACAGGTAACATGGAGCATATATTTGTATGTTCAGACTGCCAAACCCTGCTCTGTGATGGATACTATTACTTAACATCTTTTTTTGCCAGAACTAGTACTTAACATCTACTGTTTCCCGTCATTAAAAAAACATTTGCAGAAGAATACTAGTTTCCCATCATTAAAGAAAAAAGAACTTGTTTAAAACCCCAACTATCATTGACTACTTACACCTGCATCCTAGTGAGTTCAGGACAACTTACAACCACTTTTGGTGGTGCCGCCACCGGAGAAGACCGTGCCGCGGGGGTTGGGGTCGGCGCAGCCGGAGAAGCTGGTGCCGCCGCCAGGGAAATCAGTGCCGAGCCAGATGGTGCTTCCAGCGGAGAAGAAAGTACCGCGAGAGATGGAACCGACGCTGCCAAAGGGTAAGAAACGGATGTACTCGTAGATCCTTCTCTAGTCACGATCTGGATAGAAGAGACTGGACGTCCATCAAGCTGCTGGAGGATGCGGTGGATCAAATCGGCTGAGTTCAGGAAATATCGGCGATGTTCATCTGTGTCGGCGGCCGTTACCGCCAGGCAGCTGCCGGTGGAGGGAGGAGGCGAGCCGTTCATGGCAGTCATTAGTGTAAAAGAGGTGAAGTAGGTGGGAGAGATAGAGGGTTCGGGACTGAAGTAATTGTAGTCTGCTCTCTCATTTTTACAAGCATGCGTCCTCAGGCAGATTTTTTTTTTAGATGCGTACTCAGGCTGCTTTGTCAAACCAGGGCCTCAATGAAGCCCAGTTAACTATTTCTCCGCTAAAAGCGCACTATAGCATATCTAGAGGGTCCACGCTTAGTAATTTTGCACGCTGTGGCGCTATTTGTGAAACAACATTGGTTAAGACGTGTTTGGCGGCCTGCATCCAGGCTGGTGGGGAAATACCGTACCCAAGTGCTTAAAAGATTGCAACTTTTAGCAGGAAAACATTAGGGCACGTCCAACACAGGCGCTACTGCAAGGGGCGTGAAACTCTTTTCACCAGTCCTAGCTACAGCACCGGAACCAACAGGAAGTCAGTCTGCCATCAGCAATTAGCGCTGTAAGGAGAGTACCTGGAGGATTTTACAATCTTTTCACATTCATTTGTTCTCTATTAGCGCCATATAGTATATAGCATTGTAATGCCCTTATACTCCTCTCAACATTAAAAAAAGGTGTGCATATACTAATAATAGTTGCTGAAATGAAACTAAAAATAAACAGACATGCACGGTTTACGAAGGATGGAAATACAGAGTTCATCACCATCCGTTTAAATAAGATTAGATTACTTCAATGTGGGCTACATACACACTAAAATGAGTAAACAGACACACTGAAATGGGTCAAGGTATATAAGATTCAGAAAAAAGGAAGAGCATATTAAGATACGGAACAGGTTACTGAATTGTTCAAATATATCGTACAAAAAAGATTATTTTCTCCAGAAAGATTCATGGCTCAGTTTAGGGTTGCATCAACATGCGGATATTTTTCAGACTAGGCTTAAACCACATTGTCGCCTGTCGGGGAAATCCCCAACCTTCTTTTGGAAGGGTGATAACTCCCATGAGCTCATTTTCCCCTTGCTGCAGGTTACAACGACAAATACAACTAAATGTTGGTTCCCGAAATGCATAGTACGCGATGTACACACAATTTGACCTCATGAATGGAGTCAATGTTCCATCAGGAGCATTGCCATCATTTATCTTCAGGTTCATTGGATAATTCAGTCCAATGAACAGAGAGTGTGTGCCAAGGCTGTCAACTCGACTCCAATTGGGTCCAATCAGGGATAGATCTTTCTCAAAAATATGTATGACAGGGGCAGGACACTCCCGCAGGATAAGGCTAGTTTGCCCGTATGTACCATAGTAGGATGCGTGTCGGTTAGTTAGAGTTTTACCCGTGCGGTTAGGTGCACGCAGATGAAAGTCCCGGACTATAAATATGTATCTAGGGTTTATGGAATAAACAACAACCAACGTTCAACACAACAAATCTCGGCGCATCGCCAACTCCTTCGTCTCGAGGGTTTCTCCTGGTAAGCACCATGCTGCCTAGATCACATCTTGCGATCTAGGCAGCACAAGCTTATTACGTTGTTCATGCGTTGCTCGTGCTGAAGCCTTTTTGATGGCGAGCAACGTAGTTATCTTAGATGTGTTAGGGTTTGCATTGTTCTTCGTATCATATGCTGTCGTAGTGCAACCCTTATACATCTAGCCCTACACCTATCTTAGGTGTAAGGCACCCCGCTTGATCATTGTTTAGTAGATCCGATCCGTTACGGTTGCTCCTTGTTCTTCAAGGATTAGTTTAATATCCGCAATAGTTAGGCCTTACAAAGGGTTGGAGGATCCAGCGGCGTGTAGGGTGTAGTTTGCTAGCCCTAGACAGGATGTTCCGAGGATCAACCTCGTGTTGGTTTTTAGGCCTTGTCTAGGATGGCTTACGATCACCGTACGCGAGCGCGAGGCCCAATCGTGAGTAGGATGATCCGATTATGCGGTGAAAACCCTAAATCGTCGTAGATCGCATTAGCTTTATCTTGATCAAGCAGGACCACCATATATTCGTACACCTCGTACGAATCATGGGTGGATCGGCTCTTTGAGCCGATTCACAGGACAACCTGAGAGCCGATCGAGGCTCGTATTTAACGTTTACGTGTATGCCATGCAGGAAACTAAGCGAGGCATCATCCAACACCTTCCCGACCAGGTATAGGTCAGGTGGCACGCCCTTGCGATAGCATCGACGTGTGACCAAGGCTTTGCGGGCCGTCGCTCGAGGGACCGGGGCCAGCCGCAACCCTAGTTGTTCCCGCTCTACGGTATTGCGTCGCTGCCCGTGGGTTTCTCGACCGAACACATTCGCACGAGGTGGGACAATCTTCGACATCCACCGCATCGCCATCTACATCCGAGATGGCGGAAAGCACTCCGGTCAAGTACGAGGATCTGACTGACGAGCTCAAGAAGAAGCATGACGAGATCAAGGCAGTCCTCGAAGCCGACCTCATCGGCTCTTTCCACAGAACCCGCTCCCATGGCATCAGATGGAAGGGGTTCTCACCTGAAGGCGCACTCGATGGAGTGGACCTGTCCGCCCCGTAGAACGCACCAGGTCCCTGCGTCAGGAGATTAACTACATGGTGGCTCATTCGCTGCACCGCCACTGAGAGCCTGGTGAACACTTTGGAGCGTGTCGCTCTGCGCGTGATCCAGGAAATCATGAGCCACCGGTATTCTCCGTCGACCGGGGACTTACAAAGGAGAGATGTCACTCCAGTCCCGTCCTCCGCTGCCGTTCGCATGGGCAGCACCAGAAGTGCCGAACTCATCGGCATACGTCGTCTACAAGATTGGTGGTGATCCTAGTGACTACCAATTCCTACCTGAGGCGCCCAAGGAGATCCCGCACGGATACACGTGCGCATACGTGCCGATCGCAGCACTGGCACTTCGAACCAGGCAACAACAGGCCTTCTGGAACAGGGAGGAACGTCGGGAGCAGATCTTGAGAAGCAAACGTGGTTAGCTAAGTACGCCACTCCGACAAACCTCCAGAGCCCAGCTCCTGCAGTTGGCTCAGAACTGGAAAAGCAAGCATGGCTGGCTAAGTATGCCACCCCGGCGAATCTTCAGGGTTCGACACCTTCAGCCATCACCGCGGATCAGATTTGTACAATTCTGAAAGATCAGTTCGGCATGATGCCGAAGAGGAAGACGTTCGGCTACACCAAGCCGTACCCCAACGAGTACGAATTGATCCCGCTACCACCCAAATATCGGCTCCCGGACTTCACAAAGTTTAGTGGATCAGATGGTTCCAGCTCCATCGAGCATGTGAGCCGATATTTGGCACAGCTGGGCACGATCTCAGCATCAGACGAGTTGCGTGTGAGGTTCTTCGCACAGTCCCTCACAGGATCGGCTTTCGGGTGGTACACATCGCTGCCACCGAACTCAATCCGGACTTGGAAGCATGGAAGAGCGGGGCCCATGAGCGTATCACTCGAGGCTTCCGAGGCTGGCATTGCCGATCTAGCACAAGTACGACAGAAGCGCGGAAACAGTGTCGAATACATCCAGGACCGTGAGGAACCGATGCTATTCGGTTCACGTAAGTGAAAAAGAAGCAGTCGAGTTGGCGGTGGTGGGTCTCTCATCATCGATCAAGGACGTGGCCTCCCAAGCAGACTACCCTTCATTGGCGCACATGGTGCAGAAGCTGTCAGCATATGAACAGCGCCACCCGATGTTTACCAGGACAAATTCAAGCGTGCGGTGGCCCTGGTTGAGGCGACGAGGATGAAGGTGCTGCGGGAGATCGAGAGGGTAGCAGGGCGAATGGACTCGAGCGGCAGGCCCGTGTCCTGCAAATGGGTTAAGCCACAAGGCCCTCCAAAGGGTTCGACTTTGACGTGACCAAAGAGCAGATTTTCGATCTCTTACTCACGGAGAAGCATATAAAGGTACCCGAAGGCCACAAGATCCCTACGGTGCAGGAGCTGAACGGAAAGCCATACTGCAAGTGGCATAACACGTTCACCCACACCACTAACGACTGCAGGGTGGCGTCAGCAGATCCAAATGGCGATAGAAAAAGGGCGGCTAATTTTCAACCAGTACGCCATGAAGGTCGACACACACCCCTTCCCCGCCATTAACATGGTGGAGTATACTTACCATGGAGGGTGCCAGCCAGATTTCTCGTGCAATATCAACATGGTGGGACCTGGGCACCACTCTGGTAAGGACGGAGATGAGGGCAGCTGCTCTCATAGCAAAGACACAGAGGAAGCCGCTCCACGCGATCGGCTCCGCCACGACGGCAAGCGCTACGTCACAGAGGGAGAAGTGAAAAACATAAGATATCAGCGACCTCTCTCTGATCACCTCCTCAACAAGTATGTGAGTCAGTATGACCAACGTGAGCGGTACAACGACGATGATGAGAAGGATCGTCTGGATAGGGACGACAGGAGACGTCGTCGGCATGATCACGACGAGGAGCGATACGAGCGCCACGCCAAGGAAAAGTCGAGGGAGCAAGACGACGTGGATAGGCACTGGGACTGCCCCTTCTTCAGACACTGCTGGGATTCAGGAATGAGCCGATTGCCTACAATCGGCAACTGCCCAGAATGCAAACAAAGAAGAAGGATGCAGCTAACGTGTCCGTGTTCAAGCGTCTAGGGCCTCTCCCGCCTCGGAACAAGCATGCTGAGTCCGCTCGGGTGGAAGATCTCGAGGAACTAGAGGACGATGATGAAGAAGAAGACAAGTATCATCGGCCAAGGTGGTGCCCTGATGGGCTCAGCCGTTCCCAGAAGCGAAGGGTTCAGCGTCTGCGTGGGTTGGAGGAAGCTGAAAGGTTATACCTGCACACGTTGAGGAAGGCACGGCCTGATCTGGCCGCCAAAATTCAGCGAACCCTGGACGAAGAAGGTCGGCCACAAAGAAAAGAGTGGCGCCCCAAGCAAAGGAAAGCCGATGATGAAACATCGGCTGGCACAAACATGGTCTTCATCCTTCCAGCGGAATTTAGCGCTCCAAGGTTATATGAAGCACCTGTGGCACAATTGGACTGCGGCCCACGGCCGGTCATCTTTGAGAAGCCACGAGAAAGAAGTTACAGGCATCTGAAGGCCCTGTACTTGCGAGGTTACATCAATGGGCAGCCTGTCAACAAGATGTTGGTGGACACCGGAGCGGCAGTCAACATTATGCCATACTCCATGCTACGTCGGTTGGGACGCTCTAGCTCGGATCTGATCAAGACCAATGTGACACTGAGCGATTTCAACGGCCAAGCATCTGACGCACAAGGTGTTCTGAACGTGGATCTGACCGTAGGAAGGAAAACCGTCCCTACGACGTTCTTTATTGTCGACAGCAAGAGCACCTATGCTGTCCTACTAGGGAGAGATTGGATCCACGCCAACTGTTGCATTCCATCCACGATGCACCAATGCCTAATACAGTGGGATGGAGATGAAGTGGTCGTCCACGCAGATGATTCAGCCGAGATTTCAACGGCCGGCATGGACGTTTGGGAGACACACTACTGCAGAATAGGCCTCTAGTGACAGGCACAAAAGGCATGTTAGTGACAGGCAAAGCGCCAGTCACTAATGACTAGTCAGGTATCAGGTTACTAGTGACAGCATGCTGTCACTAGTGTGTGCATACTAATGACGGCAAAAATAGATGCACATCACTAGTGCGATGGAAGGCCGCGGGCACAGGGTTTTGTAGTGGTGGCTTGTTATAGTGCCTGTCACTGGTTTCAATTTCCGTAATAAAAAAAATCTTTTTACACAAATTTTCTATATTTCAGATTGCACAATAAGATGTGTACCAATGATACGTTCACATCACCCAATATGACATAACATGTGCACAGAAGTTACAATCTATTTCATCAAGCTAGTCATGTACATGCTCTACATTCTGATATCATGCTTGGAAACATATTATCGAAGCAATTATATCACCGCAATGCATCCGCTGCTATTCAAGGAAGAACTAGGATTATGAATTGTTCAATACTGTAGGACTTAGTTGAGCATGGCCTCACACTTCTCCACAAGCTGGTACAGGAGCTCAGTTTTGAAGAACTTCAACACTGAAGCAACACATTTTGAATGTAGGGGAGACGGATAAGGGCCCTGTTGTCTTGTCATACTTCTTGAGAATCTTGACCAGTCTATAATGGCAAAAGGGAACATAAGCATCGTAGATAATGAAAAATAAAAGAAAGTCATTGGGGCTCTGTAATAGCTTGACAGGTATAGCACACATGAACACACGGTAGCAGAATAGTAGAAGGAACTAATCGGGGTTCGTATATATGCAACAATGCACCTTTTTCGATAAAGTGCAGCAATGCACTTACAAACAAAGCAACCCCACAAAAGTTTTGAAGTTACCAAACAATGCACACTTTGGCCTATAAATTCAGAGATGTGCATTTAACTAAATCTACTATGCTAAAATGACATCAACTTTGGTCATATGGTTCCGATTCAGCTCGAATTATTTACACAAGCCAAAGGGGTCTTCAGTAGATATAACTAGTATTGATTGGCACATTCCAACAGAGGCACATACATTTGCCTCTAATATGCATTTTCTCAAATCATTTGGGTAACAAAGACCAAACTGTACACGTTCGTCTAACAGCTTTTAAGAGTATTACACTGATTTTGATTAGTAACAAAGACACTTTCAGAGAAACGACAAATGTGACGTACAATAAGAGAACAATCATGTATACTATTGAGTATAAGCTCCATTTGGGTCTACTTTTTACATGTGAGCATTTAAATTTGAAGTGACAAATTTACTTGATATTTATAGTACAAACGAAAAAACATCTGCTGAGATCCATAAAAGAGAAGAAATAATAATTCATCCTAGATCAAAAAAATATAAGTTTAAGTCTGAACCAAAATAATAAGCCATATAACAGGGGAAAAGAAAGATTGCTCTCAAGATAAATAAAAGCACATCCGATTGCACAACATTATTTATTACTAACTTTAGGAAACAATTGAGCGGAATGAGAGTAGCTAGGCATAGAAGTTGTTCAGACGTCATGAGTCAATACATGTGATCTGACACTTTTATCGCTAAAAGCATAGCTGTATCTCTTTATTATTTTTTAGAATTAATCTCAGTAGGTTGAGCAAGAGAAAGGCTTTAGGGAAAAAACAATAGATATTTAGCACCAGAAAGACTACAGAAAAAACAATAAATAGTTTCTATCTATACACACAATATATAGAAGCAATCTACTGCATTTTTACAGCCGCATGCCTAGTCGCTTTGTATGGCAATGATTTGCACTATTATTAATCATGAAGAACATGCATTTCAAGCTGACCAAATATATGATGAATAAAATGCCCCATACCTCATCCGGTGATCATGCATGCTTGTTCAATTGGGTTGCAGCAGACTTTGTGCGTGAATCATGAACCTCCGGCGAGTCATCACCGCCATAGAAAACCCCAGATTCCGAGGCAACCTCTGTGTTGATGATTCTTAAAAATGTCTTGGATACGTGTAAACTCTGTCTTCCGGTTAAATGGATTGGACTCCATATGAGTACCGAACAACTGAATGTGTACACCTTTGTTTAAATGCCTATGTCTCCTCACAAATATTTCCATATGGTAGCAGAGATAGTAGCCACAGGACACACTATCTTGCTGCTGTGTGCAACTAACCTCTGTGTAATGCTTAAAGCGTGCAGGACCTTTATTCTTTTTTTTTACAATTCCACCTTTAAAACTATGTTCAAAGAGAGCATCATTCAGAATGTTTGACAACACTTCGTAATCCCTTTTCGGTGCATTGTTTTTAAGTGAATCCAAGTAAAAAGCCTTGCATTCGCTCACCATGAGAATAATCAGAACCCAGTGACCCCTGCACAAACATGAGGATTATGCCAAAGAAGAAAGAGCCTTTGTTTGAGCAAAGTAAAGTTGAAAACGTAGAAAATGCAGTAATGGAATACAAGAGTAGGACTTACGTTGGATTGTAGGGCACTAGTATATACTTCTTGTCCTTGTTGTTTTGCAATGCAGGAAAGATGCACTCCCTCAGAATAAGCTCTTTACCTCCATCGGAGCTTCTTCAGTTTCAGAAGCAGGAGGTGAATCAGAAACATCTGCAGATGAGTCGTAGCTGTCCGAAGATTCTTCCATTCCTACACAAAGATGCTAGCAATTCCATATTTCTGTCCAGAGTCCGGATAAGCTTACAGTGCACAGTGAAATTCAACCGATTATATAAACAAGTTCAACAGGTTATATAAACAAGTAATGCAACCATCTGAAAGTATTTTAACCTTTTCTAAGAAATGACAGAGAAACTGAGTTGGTTCCTATGATCTGTGATTCCAAGGCAATTATAATTGCTCACATTTTGTTCTTTTCATCTGTAGCTTTTTGTAGGAATTATTTATTAGCAGTTATTTCTGCACTATTGGTATGAAGAATTAGATTCGGAACAGCTTGTGCCTTTATATTGTACTGATAAATCCGTTTGAGTAGCTAGATCCCATGCTGTGTTTAGTAAGAAGAAAGACTAATAACAATGCTTTTGTTCATGCGACTAAGGCCGGACTAAGTTGAAGATTCAGATCTTTCATCTTTATCTTCAAGAACACAATAGTAGACAAAGACGTATATAACATGACCTAGCAGATTTGCATCAAAAAAAAAAAGATTGGCCCATGCGAACATTTCTTCATATGTGAACAGGTATAATTTTCTCTATCACATATTTAGTACCATACCTGCGGTAGAGAAGGCTCGGGTACGCTGATCCTTGTGAAGTACCAAATACTGGAGAACAATGGCTGTCCAAGACCAGTTCCAGCTGACTGTTGCCAGTTTATTGTGGTACCATGTATTATCATAGGTCATATCGGCGCAGCCAAGTTTGGAGGCGAAACTGAAGAATTGTCATATTTCAAGAATAGGAGAGAGATGTGTAGGGGGGGCATACAGGGCGGCGTTGGGGATGCACGGCCGCGCGTCGGGCGGCGGCGTTGGAGATGCAGGGCGGCGTTGAAGATGCAGGGCCGCGCGTCGGGCGGCGGCGGTGTTGCGATGGCTGGCGCGTTCGGCCGGTTGGAGATGTAGGGCCGCGTCGGCGGCGGCGTTGCGTTGGCTGGGCGCCGGTGGCGTTGCGCCGGGCGCCGCGCCGGCGGCGGTTGGGCGGCTCGCGGCGGCGATGGAGGCGTTGGAGCTGCGACCAGAGAAGGGCGGCTGCGGTTGGGGATTTGAGGGCTCGGGGTAATGGGAGTACGTACGTAATGGTACTGAGATTTTTTTTTTTTTGGCTATGTCTCAGCTAGACCTTTTAGCCCTATGCAAAAAAAAAATGTAAATTAAAAAATCGTAACAACTATAAAACTTAGAAAAAATATAATTTCACGCACCCCCATATATAGAGTAATTCATAACAGGTTGCATCAAAATAAATTAGGTTTCGGCTTCATCATCTTCAACAATCTTTTCAACGGTAGTCTTGATTTTCTTTCGGGTATATGTTAGACCTCTATGGCTCGTCTTTTGAAGGGACGCGTGACAGATAATGTAGTTCGATCCCTTCGGGTAGGTCCATGGTCTTGGGTAGCTTCGGCATCTTCATCTGTATTTGGGTCATCGAACTGGTCATAATATTCTTCATCAACGACACCATCCACCCCGACGATACTTATTTTTCCTCGTCTCATGACTACATGGTTTGGCGCTTGTTGGTCGGTTATATAGAAGCACTGCGCCAACCGGTCAGAAATGAGAAGTAGCGGGTGGTGTTAAGCCGGGCTTCCCGCTAGTTTGCTAGTGACAGCACTTTGCGAGCTCTGTCACTAGCATATTTTCAGTTCCGACCCGACTCTAGAAAAAACTCGGTGACATCCTTTTCGCTTTGTCACTGGTGTTTTTAACTAGTGACAGCTTATTTATGCTGTCACTAGTACACTTATTAGTGACAGGCATAATTTTGCATGTCACTAATTACGGAGGCTATAAGCGTTTACAGTGTGACATCAAGAGCCACTCTCGTGCATCAACTGCGGCATGGCGCATCGACGTGATAAGGAACGGGGTTAGGCTGGTTTTATCCACCGCCTGACCGATAACAAAGCAAACATCGATGGACGAACGTGGCGATGCCGATCCAGGTGATCGGCCCCAAGGATCTATGGAGGAACATTACAAAACCTTCATCAAGCAAGAAAGTGAGGCCGATTCCAGCAATCGGCCAAAATTATCCTCACCATCCATTCGTTTGGGCGCCACTAATGGACAATGAGGTAATGGGTTTTGCGTCTGATGGGCTGGAAGAAGTCAACACTGGTCTAACCGGCCGACGTTCACACATAGCGCCGCTGGAACCACGAGCCGATTTCGCAGTTCCCCACAGATCGGCTCGGGGCACCTAATCAGATGAGCATGTACGATACATGTGCGTTGAGATATTGGGGCCGATAGGAAAATCGGCCCGTAAAAAATACATATTTCGTATGATAAGGGACAAGCCGATGCACAGCCATCGACTCTAGCACAATTCTATGGAATCTACCGTAGCATGTGCAGACACAAGGATCTCAGCTCGTATCGAGGGAGTTCTTCGAGCCGTTGTGTGATCATCTGCGATCGACTTTCAATGGAGTAGGGTGATCGGCTCCCGTGGCTCTGCATGATAGTTCTCTCGACATGATCTAGCCCAGGTCCATTTGTACGAATGGCATGCCCTCGTCTCTGTTTCGCTTGAGACTCGGGGGTCAGCTGGCCTGGTGGATGCTCTGTTTTTGAAAAGCCGATTGGGTGGCCATCGGCTAGTCATGTGCTGCGATTTTCGTCAAGGGTGGTGATCCGGCGGAACTCAAACTCATTAATCGAAAGGATGGATCATGAAGGTTCATGATACTGCTTGTTGAGCTTTGACCAAGGTGCATCACCCCGTGGTCGAAGAGATGAAGGGCGGATTATGAGAGACCGATGCGTTGCCATCGGCTCATTGAGAATTGGTTTAAAAAGAAATCGGCAAAATCAAATTGGGGAAACTTCTTCATTAATGAACAGGATTTCTTACAAAGGAAGAGCCGATTGCTCAAGAGAAAGAAGAACAAAGAAGGGTCTATTGACCAATCTACTACCGCTAGGCCTACACTAGTAGATCCTAATCGTGGCCATCGCGTCCCCTCGTCGTCATCCTCGGAACTCTCATCGCACCGCTGCCGATGGGCTCCTCGTCGCCGCTCCCGTAGCCTCTCACGGAGCTTCATCCGTCTCTTCATCGTCGCTGCGTCGTCGTCCCACCACATGCGGAGGCGTTTCGCCGGCGGGTAGCCCTCGAGGGAGTCGTCGTCGTCGTCGTCTTCCTCTTCCTCTTCTTCGAGGTGGCAGCCGCCCCAGTGGGGAACCGGTCGTCCTCGCTTTCCGACTCCAGTTCCCCGACGGCGAGGAATCGAAGATCTTCATCCGTCAAGGACTGGTCGTCTTCGGACCAGATGGAGGAGGCGTGCCTCCCGGTCCCATTCTTCCTGGGCGGGATGTCCTCAGCGGCGTCTCGCGGGAGGAGGAAGACCCGTAGGAAAGAAGGAGGAGGAGGAGGAAGAAGACATGGTGGCAGAGGAGGGTTTTGGGAGGCTAGTGCGAGGGGATGAGGAGATGACTGTTTGCTGCGGTTAAATAAAAGGGAGCATAGTGAAATTCAATGCCACAGCAGTTCCCGAGGAGGTGGTGCCCGAAAGTCTAATCGCGGAGAAGTGAGAAGGCAAGCATCATGATGAGGATTGCGGGTTTCTGCTCTGCCACGACATGGCCCGACGAAAGAAAGCGTAATGATTTTGGAAATGTCATTTCCAAAACCAGGGGGGCATGTGTTATCACCAGAATTTGACCGGATCAGAGGTGGGCCGCGATCAAGATGGGCTTGAAGAATATATATAGAAGAAATACGTGAATCGGCCTTACATGCAAAGTTTGGGCTAGTTTGCCCGTGTATCTGTACCATAGTAGGATACGTGTCGGTTAGGAGTTAGAGTTTTACCCGTGCACGGTTAGGTGCACGCCTGAATTAGAAAGTCCCCTGGACTATAAATATGTATCTAGGGTTTATGGAATAGACAACAACCAACGTTCAACACAACAAATCTCGGCGCATCGCCAACTCCTTCGTCTCGAGGTTTCCCCGGTAAGCACCATGCTGCCTAGATCGCATCTTGCGATCAGCACAAGCTTATTACGTTGTTCATGCGTTGCTCGTCTGAAGCCTTTTGATGGCGAGCAACGTAGTTATCTTAGATGTGTTAGGGTTTGCATTGTTCTTCGTATCATATGTTGTCGTAGTGCAACCCTTATACATCTAGCCGCCCTTACACCTATCTTGGCGGCACCCCTTGATCATTGTTTAGTAGATCCGATCCATGGTGCTCCTTGTTCTTCAAGGATTAGTTTAATATCCGCAATAGTTAGGGCTTACAAAGGGTTGGAGGATCCGGCGGCGTGTAGGGTGTAGTTTGCTAGCCCTAGACAGGATGTTCAGGATCAACCTCGTGTTGGTTTTTAGGCCTGTCTAGGATCGGCTTACGATCACCGTACGCGAGCGAGGCCAATCGTGAGTAGGATGATCCGATTATGCGGTGAAAACCCTAAATCGTCGTAGATCGCATTAGCTTTATCTTGATCAAGCAGGACCACCATATATTCGTACACCTCGTACGAATCATGGGTGGATCGGCTCTTTGAGCCGATTCACAGGACAACCTGAGAGCCGATCGAGGCTCGTATTTAACGTGTACGTGTCTGCCCTGCAGGAAACTAAGCGAGGCATCATCCAACACCTTCCTGACCAGGTATAGGTCAGGTGGCACGCCCTTGCGATAGCATCGGACGTGTGACCAGAAGGCTTTGCGGGCCGTCGCTCGGAGGGACCAGGGCCAGCCGCAGCCCTAGTTGTTCCCGGCTCTACGGTGTTGCCAGTCGCTGCCCGCCGGTGGGTTTGTGCCCGCAACAGGCTGTCAACTCGACTCCAATTGGGTCCAATCAGGGATAGATCTTTCTCAAAAATATGTATGACAGGGGCAGGACACTCCCGCAGGATAAGGCCATTACCATCATGCAGAACTTCTGCAGGCTCAAGGTGATCATTGCTACGTATATACCGATCTTCATGGATGATCATCAAGCGCTTGCCATCGGCTGATCGAGCTAAAAACCATCTGCCAAATGGATCCTCCATCGGTGATGGGATCACGAATGGCGGGGCAAGGTGTGCATCTGCATTGTAAACGGAGACCAAAAAAATTAGTGTTTGAATGGCTCAGGAAGACAATAATACCAGTAGCTGCAACTTCACATTTGTAGGATCAAATGGAAGATGCAGTCATTATACTTGTATAAAAACTCGAAGAAATAAAATTGTTCCCATTTGAGATGTATGTTAATTACACTCATATTCATTGATGGTAGATACATGTCTCAACCTTATCTGATCCATGATTGTAAAGCTTTGAGTACATCGAATATTCAAATAAATTGAAAGTTTGCATGCATCAATTGATGAAGAGGCCAGGGCTAAGCTCCTTATTCATATTCTGACAAGAGCATGCAGTAACTAATTCAGGAATGCATTCATATACTGCAATAATCTGGTTTGGGTTGACAGATTAGTGCACTGCATATACTACTGTAATTCGTTTGTAGCAATGGTTCAGTCAGGTTTGGATAATTAAATGGTGCACAGTCATTTGAAAGGTGAAAAAAATCTTATTGAGCAATTAGTTAATTCAGTTACAATATATCATGAATGCGCTTGATATTAAAATTTATTGCGAAGTATATCATATGGATTGAAGAATTACCGGCCTGTGATTGATCCCAGCAATATGTGGTGCCGGTCCACCCATCCACCGCAACAATGAAGCCGTTGTGCTCGATGGCGTCACTGTAATCTACACCCCAACTAGCAAGAGAGAATAACCTCCACTCCTGGCTACCATTAGCCAGGTAAGCGAGTCCAGAATTGAATAGAGCGATGAGCTTGTAATCTGAGTAATGTCCAGCTTTTGTGGGCACTTCGCAAATTACAATCTTCAACAAAAACATGGCACGCCCATACGTCATGTACCTTTCAGGAGGCAAGTCGGGGAAGCCAATCCATTCCTCCCGAAAAATGTTGCAAGTTTCCGACGATGGTAGGGAGATTTCTTGGTGCGTGTAGATGTTCGCGAGGAACCAGTTCCCACCACTGTCCACGCCGGCGATCCAGTCGCCGTTCATGCCAACCCAGAATCTATTGTCCATGAACGGCAGGATGGCTGTGCGCCGAGGATGGTCGAGGGGCACAACGTGGTACACCGTGTGGTGCGCACTACTATCATCATAGTGCCAATGGGCAGAATCGGGCATCAGCAAGCAGGGTCCATCCCAATGGTGTAGATTCATGTTGTCGGCGACATGGCGGCACAGCGTTTTGGAGCATGCGGCCAGCCGGACGTCGACTGTAACGTCCAGACTCTGGGCAATGAGATTGAACAGCTCGGCGGGGAGCTTCCCCCAGTCGCCATACAGCTGGTCGTCGTTCGATGCCGCCATGGAGACGAGATGGATTTAAGAGGGCGGAAGCAAGTATGTGTGATTGGAGATTTGTAGGAGAGTCGAGCGGGAAGGAGGAGTGCTGCGGTTCTGCGGAGGGGTGAGGAGAGAAAGCTATGCAAATGGGAGATCTAGAGGATGAAAAAATTTGCTAGCAGCGCTTGGCGAGTGGAGAACGATGATGGAAGTGGAGAGCCAAGGATGGAAACGATGGAGGTGAAGAGTAGGAGTGGATATGACTTTTTTTATTCTTCAGCAGCTGCATCGATGCGCCGAGTAAAACTTCGGCTAGGATAGCACGCCACTACGTCCTGGTGCAGTTACTGTCCCATCAAATCAGTTTGACCACAGAAATGGTTTCTTTATTAGTACAGTATAACTTAATTTTTTCGAACAATATATACTAATCCATTTAATATACTCACTCCGATTCATATTACTTGTCAAATGATATGGATGAATCTTGAACTAAAATGTGTCTAGATATATCCATATTATAGTCTACTAATATGAATCGGAGTTTGTTTGGTTCAAAGGATTTCTAAAGGTATCTTGTACGGAGTAACCCTCCAAAATACCTATGGATTGCTTTCTCTACAATCCTATCTCTTGGTAATATTGCTATGTGTCTATAACAACTATGAAATGAACTCAATCTCAATAGAAATTTCCTTTGTCTTTCCTAATCAAACAACTAGTTATTTTATGTCTTCGTTTACAAATTAAGATAATTTTTAGGTTATAGGTAATCATCGAGCTTATGTGATCATCTTTTATGATCAAACTTACTTGATCAGCCGCGGAGGCGCAAAGGACTAAAGGAGCAGTGGTGTGCATTAATACGGCCGCATGGGGAAGGCACAACTAGCGACGATGAGACGTATCGCCAGCATTGGCCTAGGGAACCGTCGCCACCATTAATAAAAGCTATCCCTTTGGGCACCATGTCTCCCACTACTCGTGTCACGCGCGCATGTGGGTTACGGATGGATGGGCTGGGGAAGCCGGACAGAAAACATGACAACCAGGGGGAAATGAATAAAAATAATACAAAGTCGAAAATATTTCGAAAAATAAACTTTGTAAGAAACTCCATGCGTTTAGAAAATGCGAAGGTAATATGTTGAAACACGTCTAGACCACGTCTAGAACCACCGTCCCAAAGCTTAAGGATTAAATTGATTTTTCGAAAGTCAAACTAAGTTAAGTTTGACTAAGTTTTTACCAAAAGCATTAATATGCAAGATACAAAATCAATATTATTAGATAGAAAATAAATTATATTTTCATATGGTGTCTACAAAATATTATATGTGCTGATAGATTCTTTTAAGAGTTTTGTCGAACTTTACTTGGTTTGACTTTTCAAGATAAATATACTAAGCTTTAAGCATTGGAACGGAGGTATTTTTTGAAGCACCTACATGTCTTTAGAAGACAAAAGAAAACATGGAGTAAGGTTGTTTTTTGTGCAAAAGTTTACGTCAAAATCTGGTTATTTGTGTAAAAAGAATCTCAAATTGTGTTATGTGCAAAAACTGCACCAACAAGTGGTGGTATGTGCAATTTCCTCCGTCACACAAAAGGCAAGCCATTGATACATACTTAATTGTGAATAATTACAAAAGTAGTAGGCAGCTAATAAGCGCACATGATTAAACTGCTATGCGAGATCTTCAGCCACCAGAAGTCGTTCCCGCGCCTCTCTAGCATTGAAAATCACGCGTTCTGCGACTTCCATCAAAGAGACAAGCTGAGCTTTGATCCGTTCTCCCAGATGAATGGCCTCGTCACAACTCCTACGAGCACAGGCCGTGATCTCATCCACTTCTAGGAAAGACACCGCCTGCCTGTACCGAAATATCTTGATCCCTAACTCTCTGTTCTCCTCCCGCATGCTGGCAAGATCCAACTTCATCCTCCGACAAGATATGGTGTCTACATGTCAGTGACTCGAAGTACCCAAAAACCAGCAACCCAAAGTCAGCTAATATTAACCTCCGTCTTCAGCTCCTTCATCCTCTTGAACGGCGGGGAAGCTGGCAACTTATCTTCTTCTACGACCTCTCGCTGGAACCTGACGTCGAAGGATGAGAGATCCTGCGAACGGATGTGCTGCGCCTGCGCGTGCGATTCACCAGGGCGCTTCTGGCGTAACTCGGAGTTCTCGGCGCCGAGATGCGGAAGTTCCGCTCCCGGGGCCTTGTTGACCCTAAGCCGAGA
The DNA here is from genome assembly GCA_030979885.1 of Lolium multiflorum. Lineage (NCBI taxonomy): Eukaryota > Viridiplantae > Streptophyta > Magnoliopsida > Poales > Poaceae > Lolium > Lolium multiflorum. Next base: position 199,894,113 of record CM061747.1, read on the forward strand.
TAGCTCCTGTGTAAGCCGACGAAAAACGTTCAAAATGTTACAGATCAGGCATATCATTACCAGTGCAAACGAGGTAAGTGAATCTCCGGGATCTCGCCCAACGACCGCGGTTGGTCCAATGCCACCACATCTTCTCCGAGATTGACTAACTCCTTTACATCATCTTCTCCGACATTGACTATCTCCTTTACATCATCTTCTGCTCCGAGCTTGACCATCTCCTTTACATCATCTTCTCTGCAGCTTGATCATCTGCCTCACATCATCTTCTCCGGCGATATCGACACTCTCCTGCGGAAGATAACAGATATAAGTCCGAGTATTAGCAGCAAAACGAAGGTAATTAAAAGAGCGTAGTAACCTTGTGTCCTGGCTCATCAACGGCGGGGACGCTGAGCCCGCATCGTCTCCTCCGAGATCTCCCTTCGGAGGCAGGATTGTTAGAGACAGTGTACTTCGGTAGTAGTATTTATGCGTGGGGCGCCAGGGGGTCGAGAAGCTAGGACTGCATCTTCTCCTCCGAGCTCTTCCTTGGTAGACATGACAAATGAAACGAGGTGTGAGGGGCGTAAGGTATAAAAATGGCGGACGGCCGCCCCGCCTCGGCCCTCCAAGGCTTATTTTTTTGCCTTACTAAACTAAAAAACATATTTTGCGTCTCACACGTCTGCCCTAAGAGGGCTGCAGGGTCCCATACATGCAGGTCCCACACTTTAGTGAGCACAAGTCATGTGCGGTAGGTAGGCAAACTTCCAACAATCTTCTTTGTCAAGTACTCAAGTGAAAACACGTCGTCAAGACTCTCTCTCTCTCTCCCCCCCCCTTTTGTCATTGAAAAAAAGAATATTAGAGCAGGCGGGGGGCGATTTTGACAAAGTAACCCTTTGAAGAAAAACACGAATGAGCCACACAAAAAAAGGTTATCCAGAAATAGATTGCTCAGAGGCTCAGTCCGTGTTTTTCTTGCCAAAAGGGTTATTTCATCAAAATCGCCGCACTGGGTTTGCAGTGCCTTCAGCAGATCAACATCACTACGGAAAGGTTGAAGCATTTCGAGGCCGTGACTGCTCTCTCCCTCTTCTTCCGTGTGACCCTCTTCCACCTTTTATCTTTGCAACATTTGCAAAAAGTGCAATCAAACAACTCAATGAGTGGACCTTTTTGGAACCACGCGTAAGTGACGACTTGATGCAGTCTCCGTGATGACGATATTATCTGTATTAGAACTCATACAAAGTTTCGTATGGATTCAAGGTAGGAAAGCCAAGTTAACTCATTTACATGACATTATTTTTTTCACTGAAGCCAAGTTAACTCATCCCACTTGGTACATTTTGGTTATATATTCGAAATTTTACTTGAAACTTGTTGGTCATGCCATTTTACTACTCGCCTAACACTTTCCGTTGAAGGGATGGTGGGACCCCAAAAAAAAATACGAGCTAAATTTGTGGGACCCCAAAAAACTTGCAAATACGAGCGCTTCATCCAAAAGAAACACACTCGTGTCCCCTACCATCACCACCACCCCATGATTTTGACCTAAATTTGAAATCAAGCCAAAGGTGGTTCAAAACCGGCAATCGGAAAGCATGGATTGTGCGTCTTTTTTCTATATAGCTAGGGAAAATAGCAGACATGCCATACCAATGTTTTAGAAAAGAGAGCTTTTACTTGTGCATTTTGGGTTGTCGCGCATAAATGTGCTTTTACTTGTCTGCCACCAATTAATCCAATTCTCATTTGTGGGGAAACATGACACTAGATGGCCATTTCCAAAGTTTCATGAATTATCTCAATGTGAATCCATATATGTACCATTTTTGGGGGCTAAATTGCTTAAATGCAAATTTGAACAGTGCATAGATGAAGTCACATATGAAAAAAATACAGAGGTGTGTGACCCGAATGTCTGGAGCCATGGTACAAGAGATATAATGGCTAACCACACGAGCCCCTTCGTCCAACTAGCTAGCACAAAACAAGGGTGAGCGTCATGAGATTGATCGACATCAATTTCAGAACATGCCAAAGTTATTGTGGGGCTCGATATAAAAAAGCTCGAAACAAAGCATGAATATTGAGTCATATCATTTGTGGTTTACATACCTGTATATATATGACAATACCAAATGAACGTGACGTATATATACATCTTCCTCTTTTAGAAGAACCCTGCACAGTTTTCGGCACCACATGTGTGTTTGAGTACAAGTTCCACTCACTTCCCAAAAGTGTGTGAGCATTGTATTAAGTACTACAAGAAAACAATATAGAAGGGGGTCCTCCGTGGATAGTGATTCTCATTCGGAAAGGACTCATGGAATGGCCTTGGAGAAGTGGCTTGCTTGGTTGTGAAAACCTCGAATCCGGACGTGCGCAGGGGCCTACTCCCCTGCGTGAAAAGTCTTTAAAAGCTCAAAAGGAAGGAATAGAGGCTAGTAATCATACAGATGGTCTCATTCGATTTGTTTGTGGCGTCGTCAGCATCATCATGCATCATCGATCATGAGATTTTATTAAATAAAAATTATTTCTCCAATAAAAACTATTTGTGTTTCTATATGGTTTTATAATAAACCTCCCCCCTCTATTTCTTTTACCAAAACCCTAACAATCAAAACTATATTAATAAATAAAACTATTTCAAATGTTTCACAATTTTAAAAATGGTTTGGTTTTGTTTGGTTTTGTTTTCAAATGCCAAAACAGTTTTGAAAATAAGAGAGAAAATTTCAAAATCAAACCCTAACCCCTCCAGGTATTTAGCTTTACTGTCCAGGTATTCTACCCTCTTTCTCTTTCCCAACACATCCAACCCAGCTTGCCACACTTTATCTTTTCATGTTGTTTGTAAATCCTGTGAGGCCGCGCAGGCGTGTGGACTCTCGTCCTCCCTCCATCGCCTCTGCTCCTCATATCAAAGCCAAACACATCTTCTTTCTACACGCCTCTGCTTTGTGCTTTCACTCTCGCAAGCAACGATATAAGAAAACCCGTCGCACCATGGCCGAAAACTCAGCAGGTGTGCAGCCTCCTTCCACCCCAAGCAGCGCTGGCAAGATGCACCTGTAGCCTGTACATCTCTAAGGTGGCGAGGCCAGCCAAGCGGAGCGACCTTTCTTCTTCGTTGCCACGGAAGAAACACTGCGTTGAGCTTGTTCTCCGCCACACCTATGTTGATTCTGCAGTGCAGCTCCTGGACATCCTCCTCCTCCTTTGGGACGTCTTTCCTTGCATTGATGCCGCCGCTCCTCCATAATTCTCACGCCGACGACCATCAGGTGGTTCCTAAGCAGCGCCTCCGGATGGTCCGCAGACGAGTGCCTGCCTTAAGCTCACTCTGGAGACCTCTCACCACCCAGCCACAGGTGACCGCCACCAGCCATGGCGCATCGAGCTGCAGCAACCTGCCACGCGCGCACATTGTGGAGCCCCACCGTCGGCCGCTTGATCAGACAGCCGGTGAAGCTTCTTTCCAGTCCGATCTGATGTTTTTGCGTTTGACCTGGCTTTTTCAAAACCCTAACCCGATCTGCCCTCCTAACGGTTCTCGGTAAACACATAAATCTTGTAATAAACCGGGGTCCTCCCACAGAATATGATTTCGGGTCCTTCCCTATTTAATAAAACCTGTTTTATGTTTTAAATTAACAATAAAACTTAATATGTTAATAACTTTTAATATATAACTCGAAATAAAATGTGTTATATATGAAAGTTGTACAGAAAAAAATGAGGAACATGAGTATGCCATCCATGCTTGCTGTTGCACCATGCATCATAAAATTCGTGGTAGTTTGCATTATCACCTAATATGTAACATATGGAATATGTGGGATACTATATAAATGTTGTCCCGGTTCCATTTAACTTTGATGTAGCTCACCCCTGCCATGTTTGCTATGCTAATCCACCCTTAACTTTGCCGGTAGATACGCAACTCGAACCTAATTTGATTGTCCGGGGTTTCGACTCCGATTAATTTGGATAAGTTGCACCGCATCATATCTGCCATGTCATGCATATCATCTTGATCATGCTGGTTCTTATTCCGTAGTTGTAAGATTTGCATCCGTTGTTTGTCCAGTATTTGCTTCTTCCCGGATAGGATCGCGAAGTGGTGTGGTGAGATACGACAAGTTCTCCGGATGTTCCTCGGCAAGCTTTAACAGGCAAGCATTTCCCCTATACTCCTGTCCCTGCAGGAGTCACTATTTTATTTTGCCTCTCCTCATGCTATCCTTAAGTTGCGTTCTTGTCACGTGTCCCTTCCACTTGTTACCTCAAGCAGCTCATATTGCCACCACCACCTCCTATGGCTATTGTTTGGTTTTGGGTCGCCTTGCGAAGTCGTAGTGCATGCTAGTGCTGTTTTATCTCGTTACCGTTACTGCTATCTTATCGGGTTATATGTTGGGAAGAATCATGGTTACTTTAGTTGTTGATATTTGTTTAGCGGAGGCATCGGTGGGTCAGCTGCTCGTTTTGTGACGGCTCACTTGTGTTTCCTAAATAATTTAGGACCCGAGTTCCTGTTATCTGTTCCGAGACTGAGCGCTCTAACCACACGTGGGTATGCTTCTGGGTCTCCCCTCGACCACTGCCGGAATCTACAGCTTTGTCCAGTGGCCACAACTAGTTTGGATGTTTGTTTTGTTTCTCCCGGGCGTGCAAGCATGTTTCTTTGTGGTCAGATGATATGATGTTACTTTTGGGGAAGCCGTGAGTGCCTTGTAACCCCGTTGCCTCTTGCACGCTCGTAGGATGCGGTACGTATTGTTAAGAGGTCATCCTCTAGTGGACTCTGATCCTCTTAGCCGTAGACGCAAACAGCTAAGTCCGCTTCGGAGCACGGCCGGACTTCGATACGGGTTAACTTAGTTAGGTGGCTTCCTGGACATTGTTGTAGTGAAGGAGAGTGTGTGTCGTGATATCCACCTGTCGTAAGTGGGTTGATCGTGCGTGTGGGCATATTTGGGCACCCTGCAGGGTTACAATCTTATCGATAAGCCGTGTCCGCGGTTATGGACGACTTGGAGCTGTATGACTCGACCATAGACAACTTACACCTGTTGCTTCAATCATAATAACTTGTGTAGTAAGTTAGCACAACTTCAATAATAAATGGTTAAAACTTGTCAACCGTCTGAGTGCCTTTGTAAGTACCTCTTTGCGAAGGGGGAACGCATCGGCTGTGTTATGTTTGCAGAGTATAGAACTGTTAGTTTATGCGCTCTCTCCCCTTCTCTGGTAGACGAATGTTGTAGAGTGTCTCTATAGGTTTTTAGTGCTTGCGCGCTGCCGCTTAACCCCACCATATTGCCTATGACGTTCCTCTTGCGTCCTCTAAGTCCCCTGCGTGCCTCAAGTACAAAGGACGACTGGTTGACGAATGCTTATACGTCTTGAAGTCTTGTTAAGTACGAACCCTTTTGCTGCTTCAACCGGATGGCAGGACGGTATGAAGAGGTACGATGAAGAACGACGTTAGCAAGGTTACCCTTCCGGCTTGGCCTAGGCAGGGTTATGGACGCCATTGGTTATCTTGAGGACTCTTAGTCCAATTTGTATCTTGTCCATACTCGGACGTATTCGATCTTCTGTATGATTTGGATCTTTGTATTGTATATTTTGTATCTTGACTCGTTGGAGTCTCTTTGTTGTAATATATGTATCTTGTGGGCTCTATTGTAATCCTGTTGTAATGTTACCGCTCGTGTTAATTCCTCTGGCATCACGTGTGTGATTCGTCGCGCACGTCGTGTCGGAGGGCGTCTCTGAATCGATATCGTGCGGATTTCGGCGGGATCGCTGGAATCCTCATGGTACCGGTTCAGGAGCGTCACAAGTTGGTATCGAGCTCAGGTTGACGGTACCCCACTAGTCCAGCCTGTAGGATAACCTTGCCAACGGACGTTGTTGAGTCTAGTGTCAAAACTATTTTCTAAAACTCGTTGGATAGTTCTGATTAGCTCTGATTTTTCTCCTTACCTACATTCTTTCTTCTCTTACCTTTCCGCGTTTTGAGTCTTCTCTCTTATCCGAGTTTTTCCGAGTCTTAGACTTCTACGCGGGTTGGACGATCTTTGCTTTATCCTATTAGGCCCGATCTTCGAAGGATTCGACAGAAGCGCATCATCAACAGCGGAAGAACGACTTCTTGTTAGTGGTGTCGCCGATCTACGTGGAGCAAGAATTCTTGTTAGTGGTGTCGAGGAGATCGACACGTCGCCTGAAGACCCGATAGTTCACCTCTCTCCCCCGTACCTTGAGGTGGAACCTCGGGGCGAGGTTCCTTGTTAGTGGTGTCGATTGTAACGGCCCCGGGTAGTATCCCATATTAGATTTGTTTGTGCCTTCCTTTTATGCATCATCATGCATCATGCATCCTATCAATCATAAGATTTTATTAAATAAAAATTATTTCTCCAATAAAAACTATTTGTGTTTCTCTCTCATATGGTTTTATAATAAACCTCCCCCCTCTATTTCTTTTAACAAAACCCTAACAATCAAAACTATATTAATAAATAAAACTATTTCAAATGTTTCACAGTTTTAAAAATGGTTTGGTTTTGTTTGGTTTTGATTTCAAATGCCAAAACAGTTTTGAAAATAAGAGAGAAAAGAAAAGGATTTTCAAAATCAAACCCTAACCCCTCTAACAGGCCGCGGCCCCCCTGGCCTTTTTCTTTTCTTTCCCGGTGGCCCAGCGCCCTCTTTCTCTTCCCAGCCCAACACCATCCAGCCCACCTTCCTGGCCCGCATACCTCTTCGATCCCCTTTTCTTCCCTGGTTGTCGTCTACCTCGTGAGGGAGCACGCAGGGCGCGTGGAGCTGCCGTGGTCCTCCCCCCTCCATCGCCTCACCTGCTCCCTCCTATCTCTGCTTTATGGCTTGGACCGCATCTTCTTTCCCCCTCGCACACGCCTCTATCGCCTTGCTTCTTTCTTCTACTGCAAGCAAAAACGAATCGGGGAGAAACCACCATCGCACCATGGCCGGCGCTCACTGGCCTGGTCCGTGCCGTCGCCTCCATCCACCCCAAGCCTCGCCACTACCGCCATTCGATGCGCCTCGTCGCCCTCTACCCCCTGGTACAAGGAATCGGCCTGGGGCTCTCTAAATCGAGCGGGAGATCTCCCTTTCTTCTTCGTTCCCGACGGAGCAAAACCGTCGTTCCGGCGCCGTTCGTCCGCCTCCGGCCACACCGACCCCTCCTTCGTCTTCCTGGTAACCTCGCGCGCCTTCTGGACATCCTCCCCTCCTCCTTTGCTACCGGGTTCGTCCTCCCCTTGTTGATGCCGGCCGCTCCTCCGCAGTTTCCTCGACGCCGACGACCATCCGGTGGTTCCCCTTCGACGGCGCCGCCTCCAGATGGTCCGCGCCGACGAGGCGCTCTGCACGCGCCAAGCCTCGCTTCCTGGAGACCTCCTCACCACCCGCGCCTGCGACGCCAGGGCGCGGTGACCGCCATCACCTGCGACGCGAGCGGCATCAGGGCACGCGCGCAACCTTTGCCAAGCTGGCGCCACGTCATTGCCTGGGCCCCACCAGTCAGCCGCTTCGACTAGACAGCGCTCGGTGAGAAAACCCTTTCCCAGATCCAGATCTGATGTTTTTGCGTTTGGACCCCTGGCTTTTTCAAAACCCTAACCCGCAGTCCCTGCCTCTAACGGTTTCTCTGATAACCCCCTGTAAATCTTGTAATAAACCCGGGGTCCTCCCCCCTGTATGAATATGATTTCTGGGTCCTTCCCTATTTAATAAAACCTGTTTTATGTTTTAAATTAACAATAAAACTTAATCTGTTAATAACTTTTAATATATAACTCGAAATAAAATGTGTTATATATGAAAGTTGTACAGAAAAACATGAGGAACATGAATATGCCATCCATGCTTGCTGTTGCACCATGCATCATAAAAAATTCGTGGTAGTTTGCATTATCACCTAATATGTAACATATGGAATATGTGGGATACTATATAAATGTTGTCCCGGTTCCATTTAACTTTGATGTAGCTCACCCCTGCCATGTTTGCTATGCTAATCCACCCTTAACTTGTCGGTAGGAAATGCAACTCGAACCTAATAATTTGTTTGTCCGGGGTTTCGACTCCGATTAATATGGATAAGTTGCATCGCATCATATCTGCTATGTCATGCATATCATCTTGATCATGCCGGTTCTTATTCCGTAGTTGTAAGATTTGCATCCGTTGTTTGTCCAGTATTTGCTTCTTCCCGGATAGGATCGCGAAGTGGTGTGGTGAGATACGACAAGTTCTCCGGATGTTCCTCGGCAAGCTTTAACAGGCAAGCATTTCCTATACTCCGTCCCTGCAGGAGTCGCTCACCTATTTTATTTTGCCTTCTCCCTCATGCTATCCTTAAGTTGCGTTCTTGTCACGTGTCCCTTCCACTTGTTACCTCAAGCAGCTCATATTGCCACCACCACCTCCTATGGCTATTGTTTGGTTTTGGGTCCGCCTTGCGAGTCGTAGTGCATGCTAGTGCTGTTTTATCTCGTTACCGTTACTGCTATCTTATCGGGTTATATGTTGGGAAGAATCATGGTTACTTTAGTTGTTGATATTTGTTTAGCGGAGGCATCGGTGGGTCAGCTGCTCGTTTTGTGACGGCTCACTTGTGTTTCCTAAATAATTTAGGACCCGAGTTCTTGTTATGAGACTGAGCGCTCTAACCACACGTGGGTATGCTTACCGGGTCTCCCTCGACCACTGCCGGAATCTACAGCTTTGTCCAGTGGCCACAACTAGTTTGGATGTTTGTTTTGTTTCTCCCGGGCGTGCAAGCATGTTTCTTTGTGGTCAGATGATATGATGTTACTTTTGGGGAAGCCGTGAGTGCCTTGTAACCCCGTTGTCTCTTGCACGCTCGTAGGATGCGGTACGTATTGTTAAGAGGTCATCCTCTAGTGGGCTCTGATCCTCTTAGCCGTAGACGCAAACAGCTAAGTCCGCTTCGGAGCACGGCCGGACTTCGATACGGGTTAACTTAGTTAGGTGGCTTCCTGGACATTGTTGTAGTGAAGGAGAGTGCGTGTCGTGATATCCACCTGTCGTAAGTGGGTTGATCGTGCGTGTGGGCACATTTGGGCACCCCTGCAGGGTTACAATCTTATCGATAAGCCGTGTCCGCGGTTATGGAAGACTTGGAGCTGTATGACTCGACCATAGACAACTTACACCTGTTGCTTCAATCATAATAACTTGTTAGTAAGTTAGCACAACTTCAATAATAAATGGTTAAAACTTGTCAACAGTGTGAGTGCCTTTGTAAGTACCTCTTTGCGAAGGGGGAAAGCGTTGGCTGTGTTATGTTTGCAGAGTATAGAACTGTTAGTTTATGCGCTCTCTCCCTTTCTCTGGTAGACGAATGTTGTAGAGTGTCTCTATAGGTTTTTAGTGCTTGCGCGCTGCCGCTTAACCCCACCATATTGCCTATGACGTCCTCTTGCGTCCTCTAAGTCCCCTGCGTGCCTCAAGTACAAAGGACGACTGGTTGACGAATGCTTATACGTCTTGAAGTCTTGTTAAGTACGAACCCGTACTTATTGCTGCTTCAACGGGATATAACCGGGCAGGTATGAAGATCGGTACGATGAAGAACGACGCTAGCAAGGTTACCCTTCCGGCTTGGCCTGGGCAGGGTTATGGACGCCACTGGTTATCTTCAGGACCCTTTGAATCCCATGACTGATTTTTTGTTGTAGTGATATATAGATTTATAAGTGTTTAGGGTTAGGGGTTAGGTTTATAGAGATGATGCACATATTTTGATTTCACGCTTGTGATGTACAATACTACATAAGTAAGAAATTAATTAAACAAGCATGACCTTTGTTAGAATAACATTTAACATGTTCTCTCACCATTCATATATGTTGGAGTTTGCCTTGCTTCTTCAATTTCCCACGTGCACATGTTACTACGAGAACCAAGGCAAACTTTTAAATCATTGTTGGGACTGGCTAGATGCACCACCATGCCCAATTTGGGCACATTATAATAAAATATGTCACAAATATGGCCATATATAACTATATATATTATTCGGCTTGAAACCCATGAATCTTCATACACGATAGTCCATTTTGTGAAGAAAAATTTTTTTTATTACCCTATCACGGGTTTCTTATTTTCCCTGTCCACTAGTACACCTATATATGAGCACTCAATGCGGAAGGGTTTCATTTTTTTATTTCAAAACCAGATCAAAATGGTCGACATGATTATCCATTCAAAGGGGTTGAATATTTCAGTACTATCATTGGTTTATGTATATAGTGTAAGTAATATGAATCTAAAAATGATTTTGGGGGATTTCTATGACCAAGTTATAACACACCTACATTTCAAATTTGAATTACTTCCAATAAATCAGCATATAGTCATTCGCGGGGCTAGACAATCTTTGGTCGTTAGAAAATTTATGGAAGTTACATTTTCCTTTGAAAAATTTGAAATTATTATTCAATATTTATATACACGTTTAATATTTCCATAATATTTAGTTTAATTAAAAATTATGATCATTAAACTCCTTTTCTCACATTTCTCAAAATAAGAGCAAACTATTTATTTCCCCACTTGTTAATTTAGACTAATATGTTTGGAATACTTAATTTGTTGATGTTTCATTTTGCTCTTAAATATTTTCATCCTATTCTTCTTTTTAGTGATTATATGTTAGTTTCTCTGGCCTTTTTTGTATTGGCATTATTCAATTTCTGAAAAAACACTATGCACCCATTTTTTCTTAGATCACCATGTTTATTTTTCCAACGAACTTTCTTTCATTTTTAACCATTTTCCTCTCACTTATTTAATCGGTATATACATGCTCTTGGTCGACCTGGTAAAAATACCAATGCGACTACTGCAAGGTACAGACCACGCACAATAAGCTACTTGAATCATCAAGTTGTCATTGATGCAAACTGCTTACGGTATCATCAAGTTTTCATTGTTGTTCTTATACCATGAATTATAAAGTGACAAAAATAGTTAATGCAAGCAATACAAATTGGGAACGTTACCTTTATTGTTAAACTGATATCGGGCCAAATAAATTGAATTACAAAATGTTCCTCTGTTTCTTAATCAATTTGTTTACATAGTTTGGAGTTGAATTTCTTTGAAACTTATTTAGAGCTGTATGTTAGATCTACGTTAAAATCGTATATTGACTGTATTTAGAAATTTACTCTTTAAGGCATTAATATGAAGTACGAAAAAAGCAAATAATTACTCTCTTTCATAATGCAAACCTTCTGTATATAGATTTTATACATTCGTTGGATAAAAAGCTCTCTTGCATGACCCGGCCTTCACCGATACTAATTCCTTAGCGCCTCATTTTTCGATGAAGTTGGTGGCAGAGATTCCTCCAAACCGGGTGCCCTTTTCTGAAACTGACAGCAAGGAGCTTCCATGGTGAGGTGATTGGCTCGGAGAACATCAATTCTTAGGACCGTATAATATTCTCCGGCGGAGAACATCGGCCTTGGGCGTGATAGTGCGAGATAATGAAGATTTCCACATCCGTCCGACCTATGTTCGGCTTCCAAGCTAAGGTTGCCCCTTTTAAGGGGGCTTTGGCATTGGGAATGACTTTGTCTAGAGTCTTGTGTTGAAGGGAACCATACTTAAAGGTCGAACGACTATTGATCTTAATTTTCTGGGCATTAGTGGATGGCTGGATAGGGCCGTTCGTCTCACTTAATTGTTTGGAACTAGTATAACAAGATATGCGTTCAGAACTACTACCCAACCATATCACATGGAAACTCGCTTCGTTCGTCTGAAAAAGGAAGCTTTATATTTGGGCTGCCCGCTCAAGAGACATTCAAACATCACCAAGTTTGACAAGGAAACTGCATGCATGTTTGTGTAAATAGTCCATCTTAAAATACTGATACATTATATTTTCTAAAGAAATATTGTTGAGAACATTATCTTAAAAAGTAGTTCAATGTAAAGTTTAACCAAGTTTGTTGAGAACATTATCTATATCTAGATTATCAAGTGTATATCATATGAAAATATTCATCATGATAAATCTATTATTATTGATTCGATACTCTAGGTGTTGTTATTTTCTTCTAGAGACTTAGTGAGATTTTACAATACCGACATCCGAAGAACCTATGTACTACTTGTCGGGTAGGAAGGGCGTACGATGAACTTTTTTAATAGTCCATTTAGTGGGTCCCGGTGTTACTTGAGGTTGATTGTTGTTCTTTTTTGTAAGTATCGTTCCATGATGAATAAAGAGGGCCGTGTGCATCATTTTCATGCAGAATCAAAGGTATCACCTGGTGTGCCAATGTATTCGCTAAAGCTACACATGACTCCGCTTGCGTAGCCATCGCACTAACTTCATCACCGCAGCACGATTCTCTATCCAGTCTTACTCCCTTGCTTTTGTCGGCGCGTCTGACAACAGGTAGGGGTTTCAACTGACCCAACTGAGTCAAACTTGCTCTCCCAAAACCAATATTTTCCCTGAAACTATCTATGTCTCTCTCTTGAAACCATATCATCATACATGGAATATTTAGAATTTTGGTATGTGTGACTTTCTATGAGTGAGTAGCTCTTTTTTGAGCGATTTAAGAGTATATGTTTCTGTTTTATTACTTGTATCGGTAAAAGGAAGATACAATATGCAGGTGCCCTAAACAATATTCATATCATGGCACTGCTTTACTTCATATCACATCGCCACTTCATTTTAATTTCTGTTGTCCAATAACCTTCACTTGGAGCGCCCATGTGCATCTCCATAATGAACAGTGTAACCTGCATATGAGATATATATAGTTTCTCAGTCCGGCCATAAAGACATTAATAAGGCAATGATATAGAAATCGACCATCTCAGACAGAGTTTCTGCTTATTATAAGTTCGGTGATAAAGAAATTAATTTGGAGGTGATATAAAAATTCTAAGGAAAACTATTTAGATCACTTATTTCCGGACGGATATTATCAATGAAAACAAACCTGCACAGTCGCTCCCTTCAGGCAATTTATTACCACACACATATGTAACCTTAGCCCACCTAGGCAGACTGATTTTCTCCAATTCCTGGGCCGTATTCATTACCCTTAGGCTTGCTACTCTCATCAAACAAATTTTCAGGAACAATCCAATCAAAATTCTTTTCTAGTGCTTCATGCATTCCTAGGAGTTTAATAGGTATCAGTACTTTAATCTCCCCACTTTTTTTGGCATGATTAGCTAGCGATGTACTAATTTTAGCTTAATCATACGATGCAATTTCCTGCTAAATCGCCCTATGCATGTGGAGATTCCTTTTACTTTTCTCTACACGACAAGGCATGCATGATGGTTCTGCGTGTGAACTTTCCTTTTTTCCTTCTCTCTCAACTGAAAAAGATTAGTACGTATCCGTAAGATTCTCTATTAATTCAAATTTCAAAACATTTTATCTTTCAAATAACGACTCCAACGCAGAAACAGTTTTCTTTTCTGTCACGAATCTGGGTCTAATTCTCTGTAGGTAACTCAGAAAATTATGTCAATTTACGTGAGTGATCCCCAGATATGTACGCAACTTTCATTAGTTTTAAGTTTTCTCATCTGAGCAAGTCTGGTGCCTGTTAAAAATACGTCTTTACGAACTGTTCTGTTTTGACAGATTCTGCCTTTTATTTCGCATTGCCTGTTTTGTCATGCTTGATGGATTTTTCGATTCCATTGACTTTCAGTAGCTTTGTGCAATGTCCAAAAGTATAAAGAATGATTGTGTCACCTCTGAATATATGAATTTTGATTATGCACTAACCCTCTAATGAGTTTGTTTTGAGTTTGGTGTGGAGGAAGTTTTCAAGGATCAAGAGAGGAGGATGATATACACTATGATCAATGAGAGTGAAAGCTCTAAGCTTGGGGATGCCCCGGCGGTTCACCCCTGCATATATCAAGAAGACTCAAGCGTCTAAGCTTGGGGATGCCCAAGGCATCACCTTCTTCATCGACAACATTATCAGGTTCCTCTAGTGAAACTATATTTTTATTCCGTCACATCTTATGTACTTTGCTTGGAGCGTCGGTTTGTTTTTATTTCTGTTTTGTTTGAATAAAATGGATCCTAGCATTCAATGTGTGGGAGAGAGACACGCTCCGTTGACGTGACGCGCGATCGGTCGCCCGATTAGGAGCATTTTCCCATCGGCATAGCTATCGGCGGGGCGGCTCGTGGCCTGCGGCACTAACTACACATGCGCCAGTATGATCGCGATGGATGATCGAGGTGATGATTGCTTGCTCGAGGAACCCCGAAGCGAACGCCCGGCAGCCCGCGCATTTGCGCGGCTAGATTGTTGAGATATATGAGTTGTGAATGATGTTTTGGCTTTTGTCATTTTCTATCCTATATGACTTTTGGCCATTATTTAGCATCATGTGATTGTATATAGTTATGAATGATAATACTACACTAATATCTAAAGTTAGGAGTTGTGTTCACACATATTCCCCTCAATGTATTTTTTTGGTTTAGTACTGTGAATTTTCTTTTCATATTTTGTTTTTTCTGAAATAAATAACTAAATATAAAATCACACTCATATTTAAATCTTGTGTTCTCTTCGTTCGTCTGCCTTATCATTAAGGCTAGATAGATGTATTATTTTATTGGTGCAATGCATTCTTCCTCATGTACTAATCAAAGTCGAACTAATATTTTTATATTTTCATTTATTGAGTAGTTGAAATAGAAAATGCTATAACATTGTCTTTATATCTCCCTCATTATAGCTCATATTGCTATTTTTTACTGTATTGTGCATTTATCTTTTTATTAAGTTAAATTATTTATTTTATTTTATATAATGATATGAAGAATTGAAACTTCTAAATATTATTTTTTCTCTTGAGAGATTAAACATATATCTATATATATATATATATATATATATATATATATATATATATATAGGTCTGCTATTCTCGAACCGGTTCGAGAATAACTATTCTCGAACCCTTTCTGAACTTCCTAACTTATCGCATGCGAACTTCCCGTGAGTCTTCATATTTTCGCCTCCCACGTCCCGCTCGCGTCCCGCTCCCGCTCGCGTGTGAACTTCCTACGAGAAGCGAACCGTTACGTGTCCCACCTCCCGCTCGCTACCCACCTCCTCCTTGCTCGCTCCCCACCCCTCCCTGCTCGCTCCCGAGCTCTTCCCTGGCGTTTTCCACCCTGCTCGCTCCCGAGCTCCTCCCTGGCGATTTCCTCCCTTGCTCGCTCCCGAGCTCCTCCTTTTTTTGCTCGATGCGTTTGTTAGAACTTCGGCGACGGTGGCGGCTCATCTCCGTGCTCGTGTCCGACGCTCCATCGACGAATTTGTTCTCCACTGGTGCATCGCAGATCGTCGATGTCTGCGGCACATCTCTTCTATGCTATCCGGACATTGGTCTTATCTTTTTTATCTTGATCTGCAGATTTGTTTTTTCCGATGGGCGTCGCACAGCTTCGGCGTTCTTCTACGTGAAAATCCTTGAGGTTGATGGCTCCGTCGTTATATTCTCGCGCTTTGTTTGTCTTCGGTAATGGTATTGGGTCTCTCTCCCCTGTAGGATTTTTGTTTTGATAGGTTTGCTTTTGATCCTTATCCACGAATTTTGTTTTCACAGATCTATGTTCTTTTGCTTAGTTCGGTATTTGCCTATGCTTGTGTAGTTATGTTTTCCTCAGTTGATGCATTGATGACGCGGTGGTGTTCATGCTTACACTTTGATGTAGTAACAGAATCCAGATAATGCTTGTTATATGTGGGTTTTTTCGTAGCTTACAAGTCTCTGCTCTGTTTTTCATTACCAGCAGTGCATGTTTGTTGGTGTTATAACAAATGAACTTCTTTAATTTTATGATGTGAACTACCGGAATGCATGAACTTTTGTCAATTGCATGTTTGATTTTCATCTTTCAGATAAGTTGTGTCCTCTATTTCACATGTAAATCCACATCGAGCATGTATGTATCTCTCTGTTTGTAAGTTGTGAACTTCCCTTTAATGTACTATCCATTTTTGTTGTATTATTGTTTTTCCATTCATACGCATGTTTTTATCTTTTTTTATCTGAAAATGAACTGCTGTTACTTTATTACGTGAACTGCTGTCAGTTTACTTCTGGTATTCTTTTTCTTTAACTCCATGTATAAATTAACCAGTGTTAATTTTTTTTTAATTGGGGGGGACCCCCCATACTAGGAAATGAATAAAAGGTTTTTTAATAAATGTTTAAAATAGAGTGTAATACCTTTTTTAAGATTAGTGAACTCCTTGCGTTTACAGAAGTGCACTTCGTAATTGTTGTGGGAAACTCCTACCCGCTATATTAGGAAATCAATTAATGTTTTTAAAACATACCCAAATACCGTTTTTCAGGATGAGTGAACCCCTGACGTGTTTTGCAAGTGAACTTCGTAATGGTTGTGGGGACAGTGCGGGTGTGACCCTCCCATCCTATATTTTTTCTTTTTTTTAGACAAAGTGAATCGCAGTTGCAGTTAAATGTGAACTTCCTGTTTGTTTCTATCTGACTGACAAAGGTAACGTTTAGTGTTTTTTTATTATTGTTGCCTCTTTTTTTTTAATATAAATTTGGTGCAGTTATTTCCAACTCCTCTTTTTACTCCTCTTGTCTGCGCCTTCTCCTTCGCACTCCCCACTTCCCCCACTCGCAGCGGACATCCCGAAACTGCTACATCCTCTCTGCAATGGCGGCGGCGCTCTAGGTAACTGCTGCCCCCCGCATCGTTTGCTATTCCCCGTCCCCTGTTGTTATTCCTTCGTTCTACTCGAAATCCACCATTTCCCCTTTGGTCTAAACCCTAGGTTCGCTGCAGTTTGCTCGTCCTCGCCGTCTTCGGTGTTTGCCGGCGATATTTCCCCGTTCGGCCGGCGGTTGGAACTCCGGCGCTACTCTGATTCTTCTTCGCGGTGGTTCTAGTTCGTCCCAGACGGGCTGGTCGGCTTCAATTTTTGGTTTGGGAGTCCGTTCCTCTTTTTATTTCTCTGTGAGTGATGGATAAGGATGCTTCGACTGGTGGTGGAGGTTTGTTTTTCGGATTTGTATTTTTACTACCCATAAATTCATGCTTTATTCTTGCGTTGTCAAAAATGAAATATCCATGTTTTTGTTCTGTCCTACGACTGGCCCATTTATTTTTGTTCTAGGGTTTGCTTTTCTGTAGGCTTTTTTTCTGTGTTATAATTCCCCGTGGTCACCATTTATGGTTCTATCTATTTATCTGTGTTTCTGTATAGCACATGTTATGAACTACTTGTCATTTAATTGAACTCACTGTATTAATTATGTTCATTCTTCCTATGTATAATGTTTATTTTTCATGTACAGGCTGTTATTTGTTAAAAGTGAATTATGAAATTAACATTTTGCTGCACATAGGAAGTATAAGTCTGAACATGAATTTTTTTCCTATGTTTCTGAGATTGAATTTTTTTGTTTTTTGTATTTTTTAGGGAAGGTATTTGATCATGTTGATGATTCTGGTGATGCTGTGTTTTCTGGTTTGGGGAATTTATCTTCTAATATGACAGATGATGCTGATGAGTCAGGTTAGGAACATACATATGTGAACCTCACTAACATTTTCTAGTGAACTTCCTTTTCTTGCAATCCATACAAGCTTTCTTGATTACATTTTTTACTCTTTTTTGTGTTTTTTGTTTTGTGTTATGCAGCTGACAAGACTATAAGAGAATCTCTGGATTTGCTGAACCAGGATTTTGCTGCATATTCTGCTGACAGTTTACCGCGTTTCTTAGATCCCCCAGTATTTGACAGGACTCCTGCTGTTGAGAAGGGTAACATGGGCAGCCCTGTTTTTGATTATACTCCTCTGCGGCAAGTTCTTGAATCTGAACCAGTTGAAGCTACACCTGTGATGGAAGAAACCCAATCTCAGTCTGTGGCTGGTACTCAAATAGTTACTCAGGATTATATGGTTGAAGAACAGCTTGCGAAGGAAAAGGAGAGACAAGCTGCTAAATTTGCTCAGCACCAGGAGAAATTGACTACATATTACCGGAAATACCCTGCGAAAGCAAAGTCTGCTAAGGGTAATGCCGTTGTCAATGATGTTCCACGTGACGGCGAGGCTGCTGAAAGCACACGTGATGAATGTGCTGCTGAAATTATTCCTCCTAAAGTGAGGAAAGAAAGGGTTGTTTGCAGGAAGATAAAAGAGAATTCACCTCTGGGGAAAGCTGCTGCTGCTGCTGCTGCCCAGGCCAGAGATCCTTTGCAGCAGACATACGCCCCAGGTGCCACTCAAGAAGATGTTGCTGCTGACAAGGTTATTTCTTTTTATGTTCTTATTTTGTTTATTCTGTTAAATTCCTTTTTTGTTCACTTTTACATATGTGTACCATTGTGAACTTCTCTATTTTTTTTTAAAAAATCTGCTGCTTCTGTCCAGGCTACAAATCCTGTGCGGCGCAGCCCTCGTGTTGCTGCTACTGTCCAGTCCACGGTTGCTTCGAAACGAGTTTCATCTCCTGGGAAATCACGTCTGGGTCACCGTAAACGTAAGATTGATGTCGATGAGACATATGTCCCAGATTCCACTGAAGATGGTGTTGCTGCTGGCAAGGTTATTTTTGTTTTGTTCATTTTTACATAATTCTTCCACTGTGAACTTCTTTGTTTATTGAATCTGAACTCTTCCCTTTTTATGCATCTCATTTTATGTAGTGCAATGCTAAGAAGAGTCGTACAGAATTGGTTAGCGATGAATCAGACTTTGAAGCTCCTGCCAAGGTTAGTGTAGTGTGAACTTCTGTGTTCATGTTGGTGTGAACTTCCTCTTCTCATTAATTTTTTTGTGGTTTTTAAATGTTTGTTTTTTATGTTTTTTTCTATACCAGGGGAAGAAAGTTGGTAGGAAGCCAGGTCCTTCTAAACCTGTTGTTTTGGAAGGTGATTCGAAGAAAGTTCTGAAAAGGCCGACAAAGAAAACCATGGCTAGGAAGAGGAAGGCAGTTGAAGATCTTGATGGTGAGAAGACACGTTTTCAGCAAACTATTCGCTGTTCTCTCGGTGAAGTTCGTTCGGCTGCAGCAATGTTAAAACAGCAACACAGATTGAAGGTTGAGCAAGCTGGTTTTGGCTGTGTTTTTCAGTGGGTCCTGGAGGGTAACATATCACGTGTTCTCATGTGTTATTTGATGAAGACTATTGACACTTCTACCATGAAGTTGGCTTGTGGATCTGGCAGAGTTCTAGAGGTTAATAGAGACACTGTTCATCAGGTGTTTGGTTTTCCTATAGGAGGCGATACTCCTATACTGCCTGCAGAATCTGGACATGACGAGTCATTGGCTCTTTTGAAACAAGAGTTTGGGTTCGAAAGCAATGCTAGTATTGAGCCTAAAGATCTGCGTCAATTGTTATCTGATCTTGTTGAAGACCCCGAGAAGGAAGATTTGGCTGTTAAGGTCTTCTTTGCCATTCTTTTTAGCAAGCTCATATGTCCTGGTTCAGCTACCCGTGTCGGTAGGGAAGCTGCAATGCTTGTGAACATGGATTATGATAAGATGGCAAAGATGGATTATTGCCAGCTTGTTGTTGATGAGTTGAAACGAGCTGCTACTAAATATCAAGACCCTGATATCCCTCAGGCTGGGTTAGAAGGGTGTGCTGTTATCCCCACTGTTATGTATCTTGACAGCATCTTTCTACCACCACATTCTGTCATGCATACTCGAACTCCTCGCGCAAACTTTCTGCATGAGAAACCTCTGAAGGCTATTTACAAAATGGACATTCAAAAGAATGGTGGACCAGAGTTGATGAAGTACAAGTTTGGCAGAATTGTGGTTAGTTTTTTCAAACTGTAACCCTTTTTTTATGTGGCATCTGATCTTCATACTACGTCGCAAGTGAACTTCCTAGGTCTTTTTTTTAATGTTTTATGTGGCATATCAGGTTTACTTTTTATATCCAAGTGAACTTACATAGTTTTGTATATATTTTTTACTTTTTATGTATCATCTGAACTTCATATTATCTGCTAAGTGAACTCCTGTATTACAATGCAGTGGAAAGGCCGCAACCAAATTGCTTATTCATATCGGTATCGTGTTGAAGATTTAATTGTTCATCTTAATGAGGGCACCCATTGTAGTGAGCCTGATGCTGGTAATGCCAATGAACATCCTGCTGGAGGTCATTGCGAGATTCCAATTTCGCAAATTGCTAATGTCAACATGAAAGACAATCACCAGTCTGCTTCAACTAGTGCTGGGATGCCTTCTGCTGGTGTTATTGATCAGATTGGATCACTGTTGCAGAAAGTTGAGTATCTCTCTCGTACGATTCCGACTACAGCTGATCGTCTGAAACAATTTCAAGGTCGGCTTGCTGATGGTAATTTCCCCAGTGTTGAAGCACTGGATGAGCAGTCAAAGCGTGAAACATCGCTCCTTGATAGCTTGAGGGGGGCTTTGTCTCTAATGCGCACAGGTTTTCTTGATTTTGGTATGAATCAGGACTCTTTGTGCAAGCAGTTTGAGAGCCGTGCAAATGTATCAGGCAATAATAGTGTTGAAAGTAATGTTCAGAAGAATATTTCTTCTTCTGTTGAAGATGTTGATGCAGGACTTGGTCAGTCAGCTGCTGAAGCTGAGGTATAATTAGTCATTCTTGAACTTATGTCCATCCCTTTTTATGTGAACTTCCTTTTTTATCTCTTGTTTTGTGCTATTACACATATGTGAACTTCTGTGTTTTTTCATGTGAACTTCCTTACCTTTTCTTTTTTGTTATCCTCTTATTTTTTGCAGGAAGATGCTAGGATTGCTGAGGAAAATGCACCTCAGAATTCAGGAGATGGTGATCATGCACCTGTGAATGATGGGTTTGTTCGTCCGCCAACCCCTCAATGTCCTCCAGCTTTTGCTGGTGATCATGTTGAAGATGCAGTTTTTGATAAATCACCTCCTTTAGCTGAGGTATTTTTTTTTGTGTTTTGCAATTTATTTTTTTATTTTTTTTATAGTTGGGCTTTTGTTTTGTTTTTTGTTTGTGTATATGAACTACTCCATCTTCTACATCTGAACTTCTTTTTTTGTTTTTGTTTTTTGTTTGGTAGGTAAATGAAAAGTGTGTTGAGAAGGATGGTCTTCCAGATGACAGTGATGACAATTCATCTGTTGATCGTTATTATGTCAAGCATAATTTTGTCCATCCGGCAACCCCTGTAACTCCTCCTTTAGATGACAGTGATGGTAATTCTGGTGGTGCCTGTGACAAAGTTGCTGATCATTATTCTGAGTTAGACTCTGTTGGAAAGGAGAATTTATTTCCTGAGATAGTTGCACATTCTGATGGAGACAAAGATGCTGAACACCATGCTGAAGATTGTGCAGTTACTGGAAAAGGTTTCTCAATTCCTGAAGATCTTGTAACATGTCAGGATGGAAATGATGCGAAGGATGCTGCCCAACTACCTGGCATTGGTGCAGTTGTTTCCGAAACATGTGCTGAGGCTGCTGATGATGTTGGTGTATTACCAGCTGCTATGGATTGTAAGTCTGTTGTTGCGCATGGTCGTGAGGAAGTAGGTGTTGCTGCTGCACGTGGAGAACTGCCGGGTACTGAAGCCAATATAGAGCGCAGCACTGGTGCTGATGATGATGACAATAATGAGTTTCAGGCTGGAGATAACCATGGACGCGATGCCTCTGATTCGATTGAGCAGTCGAGCTCATTCTTTGAAGAATCAACAGATGACTTGAGCGCTTCTATTGAAGAATCCCCGCAAGACTTAGGCAAGGATATCTGAATGGGGAACATACAGTTCTCCTACCCCACACACCCTCCCCTAATGCTAGCCCGCCTTTTTATTCTTTATGTTTACTCCTCATATATCTCTATCTAAAACCTTTTTCCCTTTTTTTTTGGTTTTTTATGGGGGGAGGGGTGTGGTGGGGTGCTTTTGTATATGTATTTTGTTTTTCGCTGTTTGGCATCATGTTCCATGTAAGACACTTTCTAATGCTATGTAATGCGGCATGAGTTCATGTCGTAGTTTTCATTTTCTGCATGTATATGACCGGGGAGCGATATCGTGTGTGTGTATTTTTTTGATGGTAGCCTTCATTGATGAACTGTGGGTCTTCTGGACATTCCAGTTTCTGCACCACGTTCTTGAATATGTGAACTTCTGGAATATCATCATCTGAACTTCTTTTTTGTTCTTACATTTTGTCTGTATTTCCTTATTTTCTGCAGACTCGAGTTTATGTTCGACGCCTCCACTGTCTCTTCAACCTATGATGATTAAAATCAAAGAAGTATATGAAAGCGTTTGCAAGTTGAGGAAAGATCCCATAAGAAGGTTCTATCTGTTTTTTAGGCTTTTTTTTTTTTTGTTTTTTTTTTTTTAAATTTTTTGTTTTGTCCTCTAATTTTTGTGTTTTTTTCTGCAGTAAGAAGACCCTTTTCAGGAATGATCAATGTGATTGCACGATCGGACAAATTGCTGAAGCTTTTAAACCCAACGGTTTTCTTTGTTCTCTAACTGTTTCTGTTGGAACATACTTGCTTGGTCAGAAGTACAAGAATTCTGATAAAATGGTGGTGCCATACAATTGTTCTGTAAGTTATTTCTCCGTTCTTTTTATCATTTTTTAGTTTTTTTTTTGTTAATGTAGGTGCTTATTTTTTTTCCTCCTTTTATGTTTTAACCTTCTTTGTGTTTCATTGTCATGTTTGCAGAGGCAGATTTTTGAAAGAAATCTGAATTCTCGGCTTGTTCGTAATATTTTCAGCGTCGATGCTCCGGAACGTTTGGACCACAAGAAAGTGGTACTGACTGTTGTCTTTTTTCTTCTTTTCTATACATCTGAACTTCACTAATTATGGCATGTGGACTTCCTACCTTTTTTTCCCTCCCCTGTTGTACATGTTACTAAAATAACTCAGTAGTAAAGTTAAATGTGATTTCTTATTTGAGGAAATAGTCTACCTTTCATACTTCTAACCTGTCCTTTTTTATTTTTATCATTTTAATGGCAGATTCTTTTTGGTACCTTTGATCCTCCTGATCCATGTGCACCACACGTTCCTGGTCACTTCTGTGTTGTTGCTTTGAACCTTGAGAAAGAGCGTTTTGAATTGCTTGATTCGTTACGCGATATAAATGATCCAGATGGTAAGAAGCTGTTACATACAATGGCATCTGGTATCAAGAAGTTATGGTCGTTAGCAGGGAATTCAAAGGGTGATCATTTTCATCCAAAATCCATCGACCACTTCAAGCTTCACTATGTTAATTCTCCAAGACAGGCAACTGCGTAAGCGTTTTTTTCCCCTTTCTCTTGTTTTGCTCTTTATTCTGTATACATTGACTACAGGTTTTTTTTAACTAATACAATTGTTTTCTTTTATTCTTATTCTTTGTTTTTTTTTTTGCAGCCATGATTGCGGGTTCTTCATGCTACAGATCCTCCAGTCTTATGATGGGGAAAGCATGTGCTTGTTCAGTCAAAAAGATATTCTAAACATCAGGATGACCATGTTATATAGCTGGCTGACAGGTGGAGACTTCAATATCGATTTGAAAGATGTTTTAGGTGTTGATCCTGGTATGATTTTTACCTTTTCGCAAAATATATCGCTGGCTATGCTCTATAACACATGTTTTTTTGGACTGCAGAAATTTTGTTTTTTGATTCAGAAGTGAACTTCCTGGTTTTGTATACTTTTCATGCAGGTCCATCTCTTGGTATCGAGGAAGACAATTTCTCACTTTTCGAGACTCAGTCATTCACACCAGAAGTTCAGATTATTCCTGAAGAGAATTTTGATAGTCTTGTAAGCAAGTCAAAGAAGATTATCCAGAGGCTGCATTCCAATACCAGAAAATCTTCTAGGAATAAGGTTCCTGACACTGCAGAGAAGGGGAAGGCTGATGTAGTTTTGCTCGACGACGATGATGATTCTGATGACTTTGTCACTCAGCTTGGTAAGAAGCTTACTGCGAAGCCCATTACAAAGGATGTTCGGCGATGCTCTCCGACCAGCAGTGATGATTTTGAAACTCAGAAGCCCAAGCAGTCTAGTGCTAAAAATCTGGTTCTTTCGAATAAAAGGCCTACTAAATTGTCCAATAAGTTCAGGGAAGAAGTTCCAAACTTTGTACCATATGTGTTTCCTCATTTATCCAAGGCCAAGCAAATGATGGAGTTAATTCTAAGCAAGGAGTACATCAAAGCTCATGGAAGGTATGTTTTTCATACTTATTTATTACTTAGTTTATTTATTTTTTGTGGCATATGAACTTCAAACACTGTTCTAAGTGAACTCCCCTAGTTCCTTATTTGTTTTCGTTTATGAGAGTTTCATTTTTTTTATATGCTAAGTGAACTTCCCTAGTTTTATATACATTTTTTTTTGCTTTTTTTATGTGTGTGCAGTGTCCCTCTGGTGAAGTTCAGCAATCCTTTTGATGATCCTGTTTTAATTGATGCCAAGTACATGTATAAACTGTTTGGCCGCTGTGAAATGTTGGAATCCGACATGATGGATCGTATCATCAATTACTGGAAGGATGATCCAGGGATGAAATATATTTTTGAATCTGGCTCCCGTGTTTTGATGTCACCTCATACTATCCCTGTAGGTTTTTTCAAACATTGAAAATTAATTTTTTCAGATATACCTTTGTATGCATATACTTACTTTGTATACTTTTCCTTTTTTTGGTTGTGTTTTTTCCTTTTTGTGTGTTTGTGCAGTACTTGCTTGATTTTGCGCCATTCAAGCTAAGGGACAGCAATGGTAATCCATTACCGAGACAACCTTTTGATGTGAAGTCTGCTGCTAAAATGTTCAAGCGTTATGTTCGGCCTAATGAAAATTTGCTGAAAGCAAAGTTGGTATGCTTTTTAATCTGAACCTCTTCATTTTGGTGTAGTGAACTTCCTTTGTTTTTTTTGTTTTCACGTGCGTACTTCCTTTTTGTTAATTTGGGTTGTTGCTGAACAGATCATCATCCCTCATTTCATGCATGATCATCACTCTGTGTATGTTATGAACAAGTACACTGGTACGTTGGACATCCTTGACACTAGGAGGTATACTGGTCTGGCACATACTTCAAGGAGTCGGCACCACGAGGATCGTGTTGAGATTGTACGTGATTTTCTTTTCATCATTTCTTCGTTTACTTTTTACTGCATCATTTTTACTTTTTTATGTGAACCCATCTGTTAATATAATGTGAACTTCCCATCCTTTTTTCTTTTTTATGTGTACTACTGCAACCATTCAAACTTTTTTGTCTGTACTGATATGTTTTTACAATATGAACTTCCTAGCTATTTTTTATATTTATTTAAACTGCTGAAACCATCTTACTGTGTGTGTTAATTTGATATGTTTATTACACTTGTAACTTCCCAGCTTTTTATATGTTTTTTAAACTGCTGAAACTATATGTAGTGTGTGTGAACTGATATGTCAGTACTATGTGAACTTCCCAGCTTTTTCTTCCTTTTTTGTTTTTAAACTGCTGAAACCATTCACTTTTTGTTTTTTTTGTTTTTGCAGATTAATAGGATGGTGGCCTTGTTAAAACAGGTGTATGGTGTTGCAGAATTTAACAAATATAATGGTAATATACAGTGGGATGTTGTTGCTGACAGGTGTTCATATCCAAAGACTCCGGCACAAGGGGCTAATGAGTGTGGCTTCTATGCTCTAAGAATTTGTGCTACATACGGTGGTGATAAGATTGCTGATAATATAAAAAACCAGGATGTAAGTGTAGTGCTGTGGGTTTTTCGCTGTATAGCTCTTTTTGTCTTTTTTTTTACTGTTTTTTCTTATGTTTTTTTTTCATTCCTGATTGTCTACCAGCGGCGTGTTGAGGATTGGAAAGCTGAGTACATGTATCAGCTCCTATTTCATCCCAAGAATGAAATTCTGGCGGAGGAGTGGCCTAGTATGTTGAAAGATCTCATGCTGCTTATTGGTCTAGGTTCGCAGACAACCCAGCAATCATTGGGATCTGCATGATGATGATCTGATTCAATTTTTTCGCAATTAGTAGTTGATAGGATATTCAACATTTTTATTTTGTTGTTTTATTGAACTGAACTTCTCATTATGTGATTGAATTCAGGATACAGATGTAATTAGTGAGGATATGTTCTTCCTTTTTCAAAACAGCAAGCTGTACAAAATCTGTGCTGTATTTTTTGTTATTAGTGAACTTCTTTGTCATCAGAGTGTGAACTTCTATTTTTTTTGCCAGTTATGTCTGTAAAAGTATTCCCATATCTATTCGTTTTTCTCAATGCAAACTGTACTTTTTTTTGTTCCTGTATATTCAGAAATGATTTTTCATGTAGGAACTTCTGTGAACATAAACTTGCTAATCTTTTTTCATTTATAAGCGAACTTCGTACTCACTCTATGTGAACTTCTTCATAAGCATTCTTATTACATCAACAATACTGAAACACAACCATAATTGTTCTCGGGGGTGCTGATACAAAACATAAGGTTCAATAAAGTAAACTGGTACATAATTTTATTTTCATAGTAAGTTTTCCAGACTCAGTTGCTAAGACGTGTCACGAAGCAGCCGAGTTCTCTTGTTCCGTCGTAGAAGCAGAACATGCAGATATCTCCATCTTTTATTTCTGCACCCATGACTACATCTGGCCAATTTGTTGTCATCACTGCATTTCCAGTTGCAACTTTGTTTATCCTTACCCGTGTACCAACCCAGGCATTTGTGTTGGAGGTTATTGGAATTGTTGTTGGCTCCGTTAGATAATTCTTTAGGTGTTCTTCAGTGTATTCCTTATCGAAAGTCTGCATGAAAACACATGAAAGTGAATATCATAGCCATGTTCAGTGTATTCTTTAAGTGAACTTCACAGTTTCTTTTATCTGGACTTCAGTAAACATTTAAATATCGGAAGACTGTAATAAAGTTTAGTAATACATGTTGGTTCAGCCAAAACATTATATGTAATACAGGTAGTGTACGAAAATAAGTTTTGTAAGTTGGCGTTTTGGTATTACCATTTTGCCTCTCGTGATGTTGCTCGTTGTCTTCCCCATCTTGCATACATAATATGGGATTGTTGGCTTGTAGTCAAGTACTTGCTTTTTGAGATGATCCAGATTTTCCTTGGTCATTTCAACTTCATTTCCGAAGTGACAGTGCTTGTCAAAGATTTCAAATCCATGAATAGTTGGACCTGCATAAAAAATAAGCACATTTTTAGTTCCATAAAGTATTTTTGAAAGCATTTCTATCTTTTTTTACCTCTTTTACAGGTCTCTTCATCGCTTTCGCTGTCGCTGAGGATGACGTACGATGGACCAGCAGCCATTCCTGTCACAAGATTCCAGCATAAAACATTTTTTGTACTAACAGGACCTCTGCACTTTTTTGAACTGAACTTCCACTTTTAGTTTTCATGTTTTTATGTTATTCTGTTGTCTACATTTTAAACTCCAACTTCTTTTATTATATATTTTTTAAGTTTCCCAATAACAGTATACTAATGCCGGCTGGATACATGTTTGTAGATTTTAAAACCCTCCAACTTATTTATTTTTTGTATATTGTTTTTCCATTTCTTTGCACAAGTGAGCTTCTCGAGAGTTCTTATCTGAACTCCTCGTCTTGTTCATTAGTGTATATTCCCCCCCCCCTCCACCACCACCCTCTGCCTAACATGTTTTTTGATAGATCTATCGTATGCAAACCATTTTTTAAGTAATCTGTAAGGTATTTATTTTGTTAAGTTGTTAGATCTTGTTTTTTATACTAGTCTAGATTCAAAACCACGGCCATGAAGGATGAAAGAGAGGAAGATCCACGGCGATTCAATGAGTAGATGGGATGGGGATGGGTTAGACGCACCTTCTTTTGTTAGTAGATCTTGCTTGCTAGACTTCTCTTCTTCTTCTTTTCTCTGTTCTTTGTTCTCCCTTTGCTCTTTCCTTCGACTCCTCCGTGGGATGTTTCTTCCAGCGGAACACCAGGCAGTGTTTGAGTTTGGTGGTTTGGGCGTGGTTTGGTGGGTGCGGGGTGGTTGGTTGGTGTGGAACAGCTTTTTATTTTTTCAGTGTTTTTACTCTGTGCGAACGTCTGCACTGTTATCACGTGAACTTCTTTTATAGTCTTTTTATGCTTTTGTTTTGTGCTTGCACGTGAACTCACAACTGGCCCCGGATAAGATCCTTTTTTGTTTGTTATCCCGCACGATTTTTTTGTTTTTTTGTGGTTATCTCTCGGCTGTTTCTGTTTTGATTGGATATGTATTGGTTTGTTCCCTGAATTTGTGGATCACGACGTCTGTTGTTACATTTTCTGGAACTATAAATACATGTTCTTTTTCCTCTGTGCTTCGGTGCATATCAATCACCAATTCTTCTTCTTTTCTTTTTCTTCTGTCCACCGATTGCATGGCAAAAGCTCCTTTTTCCCACGAGTACACCTTCCCCTGCCATGGCACAACCACTATGAAGGTTTTGTACACGAATGCAGCAGCTAGTGTTGAGGAGTGGATCACCAATGCTGAAGCTTCCCTCGATTCTTCTGCTAGGAAGATTGTTGGTCTTGATGTTGAGTATGATAGACTCAGTGGTACCTATTTCAGTCCGAAGAAAGCTGCTGTGATCCAGCTATGTGTTGGCACTGATGTTCTTGTGTACCACATATGCCATGCTGATGAGAGGAGTGAAAAGTTGTATGATTTCTTTCATGGCTATAGGTACACTTTTGCTGGGTTTTGCGTCGCAGAAGACCGCACCATTCTTTCACGTTCAAAGTACTATGTTCATAATGTGAAGGATATCCAGGCAATATGGAGAGATCCGGATAACAAGAAGAGAACTCAAGGTCTGAAGGATGTTGCTGGAGCTATTATAGATCCAATCTATTTTGAGATGAAGGATGGTTTTGGAAGGGCAGAGCACAGGATGTGGGCTAATCCGCCGCCTCTACCTCCTAAGCATTTGGAATATGCTGCACGGGATGCATATGCCACGTATGAGGTTTTTCGGAGGCTGGATGTGTTTGAGAGGGGCTTCTTCTCCTTATTCAAACATCCCGAGAAGAAGCGTGGCAGGGATTGGTGAAGATTTTAGTTTTGTAGGGACATTTTTCTTTTTTTTTTTCCTATGATCAGATTGTAATCGTTTATTTTTCCCTACATTGTTTTTAGGTTTTATGTTTAAGAGAACTCCTTGTTTGGTTAGATCTGAACTTCGCAGTCATTTTTTTTTACTTTGTGTTTCCATTCCCTTTTATTCATTTTATAATACAATGAAGATGTCCCTATTTACTTTTTTTTGCAATCCTATATGTTGTCTGTTCATTTTATTTTAACAATTCAGTACCTTTCACGTCTTGAATAGTATGTGAGAACTTCGCAGCTGTTGATATCTGAACTCCCTTTTTTCTTTTTGCATGTGTGTTCCTGTTTTAATTTTTATACGAACTTTTTTTTCACACCGTCATACATAGTGAACTTCGCGTACAATCGGCTGTGAACTTCCTACTTTTTTTTTTAATCAACATTTTACGTGAACAACTGCCTAGGAGTTGAATTACGATGGATCGCTGGCATTAGCTGCATGTTAACTCACCCTGGACCCGGATAAGGTCCTTTTTGTTTTTGTTATCTCGCAGATTTTTTGTTTTTTTGTGGTTATCTCTCGGCTGTTTCTGTTTTGTTTGGATATGTATTGGTTTGTTCCCTGAATTCGTGGATCACGACGTGTTTGTTACATCTCAATCTATAAATACATGTCTTTTTCCTCTGGCTCGGTGCACGTGAATTACCAATTGCTTCTTCTTTTCTTTTCTTCTGTCCACCGATTGCATGGCAAAAGCTCCTTTTTCCCACGAGTACACCTTCCCCTGCCATGGCACAACCACTATGAAGGTTTTGTACACGAATGCAGCAGCTAGTGTTGAGGAGTGGATCACCAATGCTGAAGCTTCCCTCGATTCTTCTGCTAGGAAGATTGTTGGTCTTGATGTTGAGTATGACAGACTCAGTGGTACCTATTTCAATCCGAAGAAAGCTGCTGTGATCCAGCTATGTGTTGGCACTGATGTTCTTGTGTACCACATATGCCATGCTGATGAGAGGAGTGAAAGTTTGTTTGAGTTTCTTCATGGCTATAGGTACATTTTTGCTGGGTTTTGCATCGCAGAAGACCTCAACGTTCTCTCACGTTCAAAGTTATATGTTCATAATCTGAAGGATATCCAGGAAATATGGAGAGATCCGGACAAAAAGAAGAAACTTCAAGGCCTGAAGGATGTTGCTGGAGCTATTATAGATCCAATCTATTTTGAGATGAAGGATGGTTTTGGAAGGGCAGAGCACAGGATGTGGGCTAATCCGCCGCCTCTACCGCCTAAGCATTTGGAATATGCTGCACGGGATGCATATGCAACGTACGAGGTTTTTCGAAGGCTCGATGTGTTTGAGAGGGGCTTCTTCTCCTTATTCAAACATCCCGAGAAGAAGCGTGGCAGGGATTGGTGAAGATTTTAGTTTTGTAGGGACATTTTTCTTTTTTTTCCTATGATCATATTGTAATCGTTTATTTTTCCCTACATTTTTTTTAGGTTTTATGTTTAAGAGAACTCCTTAGTTGGCTAGATCTGAACTTCGCAGTCATAAATTTCTTTTTTACTTTGTGTTTCGCTTCCGTTTTATTCATTTTTATAATACAATGAAGATGTCCCTATTTTACTTTTTTTTGCAATCCTATATGTTGTCTGTTCATTTTATTTTAACAATTCAGTACCTTTCACGTATGAATAGTATGTGAGAACTTCGCAGCTGTTGATATCTGAACTCCCTTTTTTTCTTGCATGTGTGTTCCTGTTTAATTTTTATACGAACTTTTTTTCACACCGTCATACATAGTGAACTTCGCGGATAATCGGCTGTGAACTTCCTACTGTTAATCAACATGTGAACAACTGTCTAGCAGTTGAATTACGATATATTTATTCTCACAACATCTTGTGTAGAGGTTTAAAATAAATGATTTTTATGAAAATTCCTTTTCTTTACATTTGGATCGCAGTAGCATGAACAAATAGTGAACTTCAGCAGTATATTTGTATTTTTCGTCAGTAACTAACTACATATTTTTTTTTCAATAAACAAGTGAGGTCTCTATAGTTTTTTGAGCAATTCCTATTCTATTTTTCCTTTTTTGTTCTATCTCTTTCTTGTACTTCTCCTTAGAACTGCTGGTGTAGTCTGTGTTTTCTTCCTGTTCTTCTCCTTGCTTCTATCTTCCATGGTGTTGCTATCATTTTCTGTTGACTGTAGGTGTAATAGTTGTTCCTCAAGCTGCCTTCTTGCGCAAGTTCTAGAGTTGTGTCCCCTTATCTTATTGCATGTACCACAAGCTTTCACCCCTTTTGGTTTCATTGTGGCACTATCACTTTTTTGTCGTTCAACAATCTGTTGTTGTAGTATCTTTTCCCTGTTGGGGCATGTTGATGCGTAGTGTCCGAGCCTCAGGTTGCATGCGCTGCATTTCCTTTTTCCTCCCTTTTTATTTAAGTTTTCCAGTTTGTCTCCACATCTGGTGTTTTCTGTGTATCTTCTTGCTCAGTGATATCTTCATCCTCATCTTCTTGCTCATATTCTTCATCATCCGTCTCATCTTCGAAGCATTCACCCTCATCTGTGTCCAGTTTTTCCTCTTCATCATTCTCTGGAATGTGCTGGCGAGCAAGCAAGTTTCTTATGCGCACCTTGATATTTCCTGAAGACGCTGTAGGCCCATACACCTTCTTATGTGTTTCCAAGAGTGTTTTAGCCAGCTGCCTTGCCTTGCAGGTTCTGGAATTGTGGCCATTAATTTTATTGCATGTTCCGCATAATCTTGTACCTTTCGGTCTCCCGTATTCATCCAGTTCTGGTTCCGGTCGGGCAGGTGCAGGGGGTTTGCATTTTCCATTCCTCCTTGCAGCATCTGTAGTCTTGCTTCCTTTTGTTATTGCAAGTAGTGGAGGCTGTATATCTGCATATGGATCATTGTCCTCAGTCTGAGGAATGTCGTTGTGCTCGCCAGTTTCTCGTGTTGTGTTTTCTTGGTTCGATGACTGCTCATTGTTCTCCATCTCTGCATCCTCATTATTCTCCATCTCTGCATCCTCATTATTCTCCAGCTCTGCATCCTCATTGTCCAGGTTTGTATTGGCATCTCTGAAGGCAGATAATGCTATTTGGAATTTTGCTTCCGAAGTGCATCCTTTGTTTATAATTTTAACTGCTTCACTGTAAAGGATTGTTCGTCTGTATTCAATTGAAGTCCCATCATCTGTTGTTCTCCTGTAGTCTCTGCGGTTGAAATCAGGGTTTGTCACTGCATCTTTGGTGTATCTCTGGAGTATATACTTGCTTGGTATCTCATCCAGGCGTAGGTGCTCAAAGACAGCTATGACATGGTGGCAGAACAACCCTGTGTGTGCATAAAGTTAACATTAGCTCGGTTAATTTTTTATTTTTGTGTCAACAATTACTTTTTTATGCATCTGTAGTGTAATACAACCAAAGCAATTGCTGGAAGAGGCTTTTTTTTTTTACCTGTATGTTCCCACAGTTTACATTCGCATTCATAGCGGCCTTCAACTTCATCTGCTAGCACTCTGAACTCATGTCTTGACCAAGCGAATTCTTTACTCTGATTGTAGTGATGCACAAGGTAAATGTTGGGATTATCCTGGGAAGTCTTAATGCGGAAAGCTGTGCTGTGATATTGCCGCTCCCGGAAAACTGAGTACACTGCCCGTGTGTACTTATCCATCACCTGTGCCTCGAAGCCATACCTGGTGACTGTTTTCCTTGTGCCCTGCAATTTTGATTTTTGTCGGTGGAAAAGTCATTTGCTTTTGAACATGAAACATAAGATAACTTTTATATAGATATATGAACCCCAGAACTAAACAGATGTGAACTTCCATAACATGTGCATACTTTTTTTTCGAAAACAGATGACACTTTTTTATGTACAGAATAACCCCTAAAACAGTTGTGAACTTCCATAACATCTGCATAGTCTTTTTTCCTTTTTTTATGTTCTCATCCTATGTGTTTCCAAATTATTGAAGCATATTTTTTTTCATTAATATAAATCGTGAAATCGAGCACTCACCGTTGATGCATTTGCCTCTGCATTCTCTGCTTCATGCCTTGCCTGTATGCAGTTGTTAACTTGTTTAGCAAAAATGTGGAGGTTGTCTCGTTCAGTGACAAAACCCCTTTTCAGCACAAAGTTCATGCTCTCGCTTCTTTGTGTTGAAGTCATGCGTGCACAGAATACCTCTTTCCAGTAAGCTGATATCCACAATTTCCTTTCAGCCCATAAGTTAATCATGACATTTATATCATGCAGATTGTACTCTTCAATCAAAGCCTTCCACGCATCTTCAAACTCAGATGGCATTAGGGGATGGTTCAAAATTGCAGTCAGCTTATCCTTCAAATCAGGGAATAGTTTATAAAGCTTCTTCAGCGGGTCCTTATGCTTGTTCATTATGTGCCATCTACAGAACTTATGTAGAGTCCGTTTGAAAATTTTAGGTATTGCTTTTGCCATTGCTGGGCATTGATCTGAACAATTATTAGGAAAAAACACATCAGGTATAATGCAAGCAAACTTCACAAAAACAAAACAAAGGTGAACTTCAGCAAATTAAATATCTTTTATTTTTTCGTTGCAGGGGTGTAAACATCTGAACTTCTGGGTGTGTTTTTGTTAAT
Source organism: Lolium multiflorum (assembly GCA_030979885.1). Taxonomy (NCBI): domain Eukaryota; kingdom Viridiplantae; phylum Streptophyta; class Magnoliopsida; order Poales; family Poaceae; genus Lolium; species Lolium multiflorum. Next base: position 199,927,973 of record CM061747.1, read on the forward strand.
ATAACATGCACTTAACAGCATTGAAGGTACAAACATGAGGATAGATTCTGATTTTTTCCAAACCTGTAAGTATGCAGATTGGTTGTTTACCGCCCATGCATTCAAGGAATCTGCTGAATACCCATTTGAAGGACTCCTCTGACTCGTTTCCCATCAATGCAACACCAAAGATTGTTGACTGCAAGTGGTTGTTTACGCCGACAAATACTGCAAGGGGCAAGTGGTGCTTGTTCGACTTGTAAGTAGTATCGAAAGTTATGCAATCTCCAAAATCTGCATATGCTGCCCTCGAGCTAGCATTAGACCAGAAAACATTTTCCAGTCTGTTTTCGTCATCAACCTTGTAGTCATAGAAGAAATTTTCATTCTCCTTCTTCATGTCTTCAAAGAATTTGAACATATTCTGCACCTCATTCATGGACTCCTTCCTCGTGTTTTCTGCTTTCCTGCAAAAAGAAATTTGTTGTTATTTTTTTTTTTTTGTTTTTTTTTTCTTTCCCCTGTTTTTCATGTAAGTTTTCATTTTATATATAAAGGAGGGGGGGGAGTACTTACATGTTTAGTATGTCTCTGTTGTGGCAGCCAATCTTATCACGGCCACCATGCAGCCTTGTAAGCAGGCCCATTATGTTTACATGTTTTATATTGCTGAACTGAAGGTCTTTTACTAACCCCTTCAATGTTGGATCCACCTTTTTGTGAGAACGCATGAAAACTAGCATTGATGGGCTTAACAGCAGGGTATGGTTGTGCTGAAGTGTAATGTCCTTGACAATGCAGGTACCATCACTCCTCTCTTTCAATCTCATAAAGGCCTTGCACCCAGTTCTTTTGGTCATCTTGTCACGCTGTCGGTCTTCCTCGTTGACACTTTGGCGGTGTGCACCTTCTCGTACACATCTCAAGTAACGCCTGCTCTTGTTGTGCTGCCCTTTCCTTATCCCAAACCCTGTGTGCTTTGCATATGTATTGTAAAATACATATGCGTCTTTGAATGTGCTAAATTCTTGACCAATGGATGGTATCAGGTCCGGATCAAGATCTGCAGCCTGCAAATTGCCATGGTTTTTTGTTTTTGCATTAATTTTTTGTTTTACACATGTTATTTGTATGTTAACTTCAGGAAATAGGTCAAGTGAACTTCCTAAAATTTAATAAAAAATAAGAACATGGACTTCTTAAAGTCATCTGAACTTTTTTTCACAGAGAAAACTGTTGCACATGAATATCGAGAACATATCAACTATACATTTCATATAATAAACAGAGCATGTGAACTTCCTAAAAATCAGCTGAACTTTTATCATGGATATAGGGTTCACGAACTTTCCAAATCATATCAACTGTTTTTTCTAAAGATATAGCATGTGAACTTCCATGCAAAGGTCTAAATAAATGTGTGTAAGAGTGAAATTCAGATCAGCAACAATATAAATTGAACTTACATGTGTGTATGTTCGCAGCTCTGCAGGGGTGGCTCTATCATCTGGTACTATGGGGCATGGCGGTGTGACTTTTGGTACATGGCAGAGTGGATCTCGAGGCGGCATATGACTTGATTGAGTGCCTCGACGATCTTGGTGTATGTTGTCACTTTGACCATCCCCATAACTGCGTTGCTGTTCAGAAGCATCACTGCTAGAAGACGACTTTTGCCCACTGTCCCTGTTCATATCATTGCTTCCAGCTGTGGCTGTTGTAGATGTACTTGTAGATTGCCGTTTTCGTGGCTGACGGAACGTTGCATTAGTAGCAAATATCTCCTCAGTGCACTTTATTGGAGAACGGGGTTTTTTTGGTGGACCTGACCAACACATAATATCCTCATCATCATCTGTTGATGTTGTGGTATCCCGCTTCCTTTTGCTGTTATCCATGTCATCTTGTTCTTGGATTTTCTGATTGAAATTCCTTTCAACGGCAGCAGCATTTGTCTTTCTCTTGGGATTGCGGAACACTGGCTGGATAAATGAAACTGGCTCATCACAGCATATGGGAGTCATTGGAGGCTTTTTAGGGCCTGACCAGCTGATTATCTCGTCGTCACTGCCTGCTCCAGATTCTGTGCCCTGCAGTAGCAGAACCTGGTAAGTTTTTTAACATGTGAACTTCTTGAACATTGGGACTAGAACTTTTATACATAAAACTTTGTCTGATGTCTTCAAAAAACTAAAACAAGTAAAGTTAACCGCTAAACAATGTAATATGAACTTCCAGCATACATGCACCTGCATACTTATTTTTTTCATTTTACTGTTTTTATTTTTTATAACTGAAGTGAACTCCAGGAAACTGTTTTTAAGAACTTCCCAGTAAAAGACATAAGTTTTCTTTTTTCCTACAATAGACTATGCATGTGAACTTCCAGTCTCAATTCACACGAGCCTGCTCTTATGTTCTACTCTAAACAAAATCCAGTGGAGGTGAACTTCCAATATTTTTTTCATTTAGAACCTGCCAGTGTCTCTTTTTTGTTTTTACATTGTTGGACGGAAAAGCATTAAAATAGTCATGTGAACTTCCAACACTAAATTCATATGAAACGATGAACAGTAAGTGAATTATGTGAACTTCCTGGGTTACCTCATGCTCTGCTGGCCTCTTTCTGGAGCTTGGCTGGTTTGAATTTGGAGGATTCTCTGCCGATCTGCGTCGAATTGGAGCCATTACTGCTTGTAAGGAGGCTGGATCTCGCCGTTCTCCGCCGCTGGGTCCTTTGCGTCAGCTACCGCCGCCGTTCGCGTCCGTCGCGGGCTCCCTCGCGTCGGCTACCGCCGCCGCTCGCTCGCCCGCGCCGACGAGGTAGGAGGCTTCGATCGTCTTCGTGTCCGTCGCGAGCTCCCTCGCGTCGGCTACCGCCGCCGCTCGCTCGCCCGCGCCGACGAGGTAGGAGGCTTCGATCGTGGAGCTGGTTGATCTCCGCTCGAGGCGGGGCGCGAGTGTTTTTACGAGGGGACGTGGGGAGTTCGCTTCCTACACGAACCGGTATCGGTCGGGGGGAGGTGGGGAGTTCGGTTAGGACGGGGGAAGAAACCGAGTTGGATTAGGGGGGGGTTCTAGAATAGCTATTCTAGAACCACTCTTAAGGGGGGTTCGAGAATAGTTGGGCTCTATATATATATATATATATATATATATATATATATATATATATATATATATATATATATATATAGGACATATTCATGCTACACCCGGGTGTAGTTACTCCCACGTGTGTTTCACACAATCTAGGTAGTATCTATCATACCGAAGAGTATATACATGTAGTATGAAGTATATAAGAATATTTTGGTAGTATATATACTACTTTGTAGGTAGTATGTACAATTTTTTACGTACACTATTTCTTTACGTATAAATATGCATGTATTTTGTATATATAGTGCAAACTATGGGTGTATTTAAATTTTTTTCACCAAAACTGGTATGGAGTATCTTAGATACAATATACGAACATACTCAAATCGATAAAGTATCATATATACTTTTGTATGATCGTATACGAGAGATGGGTGTAGTTACACCCAGGAGTAGGAAGTATTTATCATATATATATATATATATATATATATATATATATATATATATATATATATATATATATATATATATATATATATATGTGTGTGTGTGTGTGTGTGTGTGTGTGTGTGTGTGTGTGTGTTTGTATCTATGTACGATAAAAACACAAAACACATAGAAAACGTATCATAATTTTAAAATTATAAAATATGATGAATCCTTCATCTCCTTAAATTATACTTTGTACCCAAAAGTAATATTAATTGAATTCTTACCGGACAATGTTTTCTGTAGATTCTACAACTTTGAAGTTGCCAAATTAACATTTAGAATATTTGATGAAAGAGTGGTGTGAATTATATCGCGCTTCAAAACTGACGGAAAAACAAATTGAAAGTCATGTATTGGGTGCAGTCTACAGTGATATGAAGTCAAGTCAGGCGTTCAAGCGGGCGTGAGCTCGCACTGTATGCATCACAGTCAACCATGGAAATGAACCATGCTATTGATTTATACCCCACTTCTGAGTTGCCATTAATCCATGAGACGAAGGATCATATCCAGCTAGTATATGTTTCCTTTATGAATTGCAAGAGATTAATCCATCTCGTACGTGTGGCAGATGCTCATGAACCTAAACAACTGAGATATTTGGAGTATACAGTCAACCTTTATACTCTCCTTTGGTGCTGGACTGCCCGAAGACGAAAGTATGACCAGAGTTCACTTTGTTGGTCTCGAGATCCATAACCACTGCGCGGAGTACCTGGAAACCACAGCAGCACCGATGCCCCGTTATAGATGTTGTTGCGCTCTGCTATTGAGCTAGTTGAACATCGGTGCAGGCCAAAAAATGATACTCTGGTAAATGCTATAATAACTTTGTTGAGATGTGGATGAAAATGAATCTATTTTGTAGATGTTGTCACTTGTCACCAGATCGATATCAAGCTTGTCGTCTAGACCTCGCTACCCGGGAAACAGTGCGGCGCAAGATCAATAAAAGGCGTCATCATAGGGGCCTTTCATATCTGAATTGATCATCTACACTGCAGATGTAGTTCAATACTTGCTTCTGCCGTTGTTGGTAAGCTGCATCGATCAATCATCGAGACTCAAGATCTACTATTCCTTGGCCTTGCAAATCTACTATTCCTTGGCCTTGCAAACCTACAATCGTGTTGGGATTTGATTGCATGAGGTCATAGTTAGCATGTTATCAAAAATACAAATAGGAATGTGAACAATAGTTGTAAATGACCTTTTCATAAATTATTATAAATATGCTGGTCTATTTTCTTGATTAGATGTTTTACCTACATATGGCACATTCCAAACGTAATCATATAACATACAAAATACTATGTAATATAAATTCCATATGAGAAACAAAATTCCCTTGCATGGCAGCCATTCCTTGGAAGTTAGCCCGTTTACCAACTTTAGCACAAACAATTTGTCCATTAGACTTGCTGAAATTGTGCCATCTTTACTGTCGTAATTTGTTATTAGTAAATCATTATGAAAATTAAAATAAGGAATAATTAAGATAACCTTTGTAGATATATATTACAAAAAAAAAATCAGTACCTGGCAGGCTGACATGTTGGTGATCTGTGAGTGGTGTTATCTGCCACTGATGCGATAAAACATCATATCACCACAGGAATTAGCTCATGGCAAATATCTTTGCGTTGTATCCTCCGCAGAAAGCACGAATGACAGGGACACGTGGAAACTTCTTTTCTAAAGGTGATTCTTTGCCGTGAATTTTTCCGCTTCTTTGCCGAAGGTCATCCTTTGTCGTGAGGTTTTAATCTTTGCCGAGAGGCTTATTTCGCTGAGAGTTTTTCCCCAGTTTTAATGTAATGTCGCTCGGCAAAAAAGGTAAGCCTTTGCGATGCAGAACCATGGCAAAACAGAGGACCTATGGCAAATAAGGACATGTTTCCTGAGATTATATGCTGCTTCTGATGTACGTCCACCTTCAAAGTTTTATACCATATGTAGCAATGTGCAGAGGATTAGCAACTGTGATCTTAGTTTAATCAAGTACATGGTGTATAATATAATTATATCGTCACAACAAACTGAATCCAGCAATACAGAACAACGTACATACCCTGAGGAGGAGAGATGAGGAAGGCAAGCGGCCTGATACTCCAGGTTCTTATTATTTGTCACTACACTGGTTTGATATCTCCGTTCTGTATAAATTACATTCGAAAATCAAGTCAGTTGAAGCCATGCACATGCACATGGGGTGATCAGCTGATATGTGTATGCTATGACCGTAAATATCATGCTTTTCTAAGTTTCATCTCGTCCTATAGAGCATCACAGATCACACATAAAGCAGCTCACGATCTAAATTCAGATGAACTAATTGCATCCACATGCATCGTGAGGTATCACTATAATTGAAGAGAGGAACGTGGGTATCTACGTTTAATTAAGGAAGCAGAATACCAAACCTGAAGTTCGACGGTGAGGTGATGGATCAGTTGGTCCGCCGGAGAACCACTGCCATGCCCGACAGCAAATTGAAGGCTGGCCTGCATATGTTATCACCAGATAATGTATTCGGATTGTTCTTCCTGCAGCCGGCGCCCTTTGTGTGAAGCTTCCCGTGGAATCTGTGATCGCGGTTGTGCGCCAAATTAAAGCCCATGCAACTTTCAAACGCAGGCACACTTGCATGGAGTCTGAACTCCTCGTGGCCAATCCATGGCAGCAGACAACATATTTTCAGATACGACTTCCGCACAGTCTTGTGGATAATCCATGGCGGCAGACCCCATACAGACCGCACCATTGGTTTCCACCATCGCCAATCGGCGGCGCTGTGGCTGCAAGCTGAGGAAGATTGGATATATACGTTTAGGGTTTGGATGGCCAAAGGGATAGGATATATAGGTGGAGACGCGGAGATTTTTTTTTCCTCCATAGAGTTTCCGGACGTCCGCAAGTTAATCTGGGCTATTGATTTTCTATATGAATTATGTTTAGCTAATCTGCACCGTAGGTTGTTTGTTGTTTTAATAATATAATAGATAGATGTGTGAAACTGGCTAAAAACACTAAAAATTGTAAAGAGTTGGGAATTGGCACTAAAATATGGCCTAGTTTATCTTAAAAATGTAGAGGCGCCATTTTGACCCGTATCTTATGTACCCCACTCGAAAATGATAAACTATCACGAATTACCATTTATTGTAGGCATTACTTTTCACGGTAAAATGATAAACTATATCACGAAGTTCCATTTCCGTCAAGATAGTCCGCATTACTTTTTTGTTGAGATATAAACCCCCACAACGGCGGACACAGATCAGGTGACATGCACCTTTTGCATGTCAGTCTAAATTCAAATTTAAACATTGCGAAAAAATCTGGAAAAATCATGCATGTTCACAGCACATATTAAGATAACCCCTAAAAATTTCATATCAAAATTCGAAACATACATCGAGAAACAAAAAAGAGAAACTCAGATGTGAATAGTGTACAGAGAAACTTAGATTTCTCTTTTCTGTTTCTCGATGTATGTTTCGAATTTTGATCTGAAATTTTTAGGGGTTATCTTAATATGTGTTTTGAACATGCATGATTTTTTTCAGATTTTTTCGCAATGTTTAAATTTGGATTTAGGCCGCATGTCCCACGGGACATGCAAAAGGTGCATGTCACCTGATCTCTATCCCACAACGGCCATCTCCTCCTTAATTTATTGTGTAAAACCCCCACAACGGTCACCTCCTCCTTAATTTATTGTGTAAACCCCTACAACGGTCATCTCTTCCTTATAAACAACCACAACGGCCATCCCTTGTGTCAATAGGTTCTGCCTCTCTCTTCTTCGTTCACATACACTTGATCCATTGCCATGGCGTCCACGTCTCGGACACCGACCAGAAGGGGAAGGGGAAGGGGAAAGGGGAAGGGGCGGCCGGGGTGATGGATCATCATCATTGCCACCACCACCGTCAACACTGCCTTTGATCATAGAGGAGTTCTTCATCGTCGTCTATGAAGACCCTTTGGTCAAGAAGGTACGTACGCGTTCCCACATATATGATGCATGTGATTAATTATGGGCATGTTCTAAAAAACATTTAATTTCAAACGATCGGCGCTCGATCTCTTTGCAGGCTCTCCCAAAAAAGTTTGCGGACTATCTTGACGGCCAGGAGCCAGCTAAGGTGTATCTGCGAGCAGCTGACTGCGGTCCTCGTCTCTGGACCGTGGAGGTCCTATTTGACGGACAAGGCCGGATGTACCTCGACAAGGGCTGGGAGAATTTCGCCATCGCGCACGGTGTGGATTTCGGCTGCTTCGTACACTTCAAATATGAAGGCGATGATGTGCTCACAGTGAAGGTGTTCGACGGAACAATGTGCAGGAAGTACTACTACTCGGACGATGATGATACTGACGATGAAAGCGACGACGACGTGAAGCCATGCATCCATCCTCTTTAGATAAGGGGATTATGACCAAGAATATATATGTAGCTTCATATGCATCGATTTTAGAGAGAGAGAGAGAGAGAGTCTTGATGCGTCTTCTCTTGACAAAGAAGATGGGAGTTTGCCTACCTACCGCACATGACTTGTGCTCACTGAAGTGTGGGACCTCACGCATGGGAACCACACGTAAGTGACAGACCTGTTGGTGTAATAACTCGGGTGATCATTATACTGTATTAGTACAAAGTTTCCTATGGATTCAAGGGTAGGAAAGCCAAGTTAACTCATTTACATGACATTATTTTTTCCATGAAGCCAAGTTAACTCATCTATCAATTGGTAAATTCTGGTTATATTCGAAATTTTACTTGAAACTTGTTGGTCATATATGCCATTTTACTACTCGCCTAACACTTTTTCCGCGCGTGAAGGGAGGGGGTGGGCATGATGCTACCCTGAATTTTTGTGACCCCCAAAAACTAGCAAATACGAGAGAGGCATCCAAAGAAACACACTCGTCCCCTACCCCAATTTGAAATCCAGCCAAAGGTGGATCAAAAAAGGCAATCGAAAAGCGTGGATTGTTCATCTTTTTCTATATAGTTAGGGTTAGGGTTTATGGTTTATAGAGATGCACATATTTTCATTTCACATTTGTGATGTACAATAATACATAGGTAAGATTCCAAGCATGACCTTTGTTAGAATAACCTTTAACGTGTTCTCTCACCTTTAGATTCAAATGGGCATAAACATTCAGAAAAAATCAAAAAAATGAAAAACCAAAGCACATAGTCTTCTTATGTCATATAGTAAGAATTGAAGTTGATAAACAAGGTCTAGACATATTCAAACCAGTCAAATCATGTATCTACACCTAACCCTAAACTTTATCTTATGAAGTCAAGCATGAAGAGAAATGGTTTTGGGTTTCAAACATGGAAATTTCAAAAACCTCCCAAAAGCTTCATTTTAGAGTGACTAAGAAGAATACAGGCTTACCTTTTCATTTTCATGTTTTAAACTTGTTTAAATCCTGGTCAAAACTAGGATTTGAACGAGATTCAAATGGGTATAAAAAAATAAAAAAACGCACATAGCCTTTTTATGTCATATAATGCATGAGCACTCAAGTTGATAAACATGGTCTAGACATATTCAAACTAGAAAAATCATGTATCTACCCTGGCCCTAACCTTAAACTCTGTATTATGGAGTCAAGCATGAAGAGAAGTGGGGTTTTGGGTTTCAAACATGGAAATTTCAAATTGATGAACAAGTTCTAGGCATATTCAAAATAGAAAAAGCATGTATCTACCCCCTAACCATAAAGTCGGTCGATCTTACGAAGTCTATTGGTTTCAAACATGGAAATTTCAAGAACCTCCCAAAAGCTTCATTTTAGAGTGACTAAAAAAGATCCATGCTTGCCTTTTCATTTTCATGTTTTAAAATTGTTTAAATCTTGGTCGATCAAACCTAGCTAGTATTCAACCAAGATTCAAATGGGCATAAAATAAAAAAAACAGAAAATGAAAACCAAAGCACATAGCCTTCTTATGTCATATATAGTAAGAATTCAAGTTGATCAACAAGGTCTAGACATATTCAAAACAGAAAAAAGCATGTATCGATCTACCCCTAACCCTTAACTTTGTCTTATGAAGTCAAGCATGAAGAGAAGTGGTTTTGGGTTACAAACATTATATTGAGATTTCAAGATCGACCCCCCCAAAAGCTTCATTTTAGAATGACTAAGAAGGATCCAGGCTTGCCTTTTCATTTTCATGTGTTTTAAACTTGCTAAAATCTTGGTCAAACCTAGGACTTGACCAAGATTCAAATGGGCATAAACATTCAGAAAAAATCAAAAAATGAAAACCAAAGCACATAGCCTTCTTATGTCATATATATATAGTAAGCATTCAAGTTGATCGATATGAACAAGGTCTAGACATATTCAAAACAGAAAAAGCATGTATCTACCCCTGGCCCTTAACTATATATGTCTTATGAAGTCAGGCATGAAGAGAAGTGGTTTTGGGTTTCAAACATGGAAATTTCAAAAACTTCCCGCCAAAAGCTTAATTTTAGAGTGAATAAGAAGGATCCAAGCTTAATTACCTTTTCATTTTCAGGATTTATGCTTATTTAAATCTTGGTCAAACATAGGATTTGACCAACACACATATAGTCTTCTTATGTCATATAGTAAGCATTCAAGTTGATAAATAAGCATGCATGTCTAGACATATTCAAATTAACCCGACAAATCATGTATCTACCCCTAACACCCTAAACTCTGTCTTATGAAGTCAACCATGAAGAGAAGTGGTTTTGGGTTTCAAACATTGAGATTTCAAGAACCCCCAAAAGCTTCATTCTAGAATGACTAAGAAGGATCCAGGCTTACCTTTTCATTTTATGTTTTAAACTTGTTTAAATCTTGGTCAAACCTAGGATTTGACAAGATTCAAATGGGCATAAACATTAATTCAGAAAAAAACAAAAAAATGAAAATACAACGCACATATAGTCTTCTTATGTCATATAGTAAGCATTCAAGTTGATAAACAAGCATGTCTAGACATATTCAAACCCGACAAATCATGTATCGATCTACCCCCTAACCCTAAACACTCTGTCTTATGAAGTCAACCATGAAGACAAGTGGTTTTGGGTTTCAAACATTGAGATTTCAAGAACCCCCAAAAGCTTCACTTTTGAATGACTAAGAAGGATCCAGACTTACCTTTTCATTTTCATGTTTTAAACTTGTTTAAATCTTGGTCAAACCTAGGATTTAACCAAGATTCAATGGGCATAAAAATTCAAAAAACCAGAAAATGTAAAACCAAAGCACATAGCCTTTTTATGTCATATAATGAGCATTCAAGTTGATAAACATGGTCTAGACATATTAAAACAAGAAAAATCATGTATCTACCATGTCCCTAACCCTAAACTCGATCTGTCTTATGAAGTCAAACATGAAGAGAAGTGGTTTTGGGTTTCAAACATGGAAATTTCAATAACCTCCCAAAAACTTCATCTTAGAGTGACTAAGAAGGTTCAATGCTTACCTTTTCATTTTCATGTTTTAAATTAACTTGTTTAAATCTTGGTCAAACATAGGATTGACCAAGATTCAAATGGGCATAAACATTCAGCAAAAATTTAAAAATAAGAAACGAACGCACATATAGTCTTCTTATGTCATATAGTAAGCATTCAAGTTGATAAACAAGCATGTGTAGACATATTCAAACCCGACAAATCATGTATCTACCCCCTAACCCTAAACTAGATTTGTCTTATGAAGTCAAGCATGAAGAGAAATGGTTTTGGGTTTCAAACATGCAAATTTCTAGACCCCCCCCAAAGCTTCATTTTAGAGTGACTAATTAAGAAGGATTCAGGCTTACCTTTTCATTTTCATGTTTTAATCTTGTTTAAATCTTGGTCAAACCTAGGATTTGACCAAGATTCAAATGGGCATAAAAATTCAAAAAACATAAAAAATGAAAAACTAAAGCACATAGCCTTCTTATGTCATATATATATAGTAAGCCTTCAAGTTGATGAACAAGGTGTAGACATATTCAAAATAGAAAAAGCATGTATCTACCCCTAACCCTTAACTCTGTCTTATGAAGTCAGGCATGAAGAGAAGTGGTTTTGGGTTTCAAACATGGAAATTTCAAAAACATCCCAAAAGCTTAATTTTAGAGTGACTAAAAAGGATCGAAGCTTACCTTTTCATTTTCATGTTTATGCGTGTTTAAATCTTGGTCAAACATAGGATTTGACCAAGATTCAAATGGGCATAAACATTCAGAAAAAAATAAAAAATAAAAAACCAACGCACATTAGTAGCCCAAAATCGAACCAGTAGTTGGATATTTTTGAACTTGATCTGTAGTAGTGGGCAAAACCCTAGATTAACCTATTTAATCATAGATTCGTAGGTCGATTTTTATACTTTTTTATTATTACTATGCAGCACATGTGTGTTTGCCCGTCGAGTGAAACTCGAAGGAAAAAGAGGGATCACTCGGAAGGAGTGAAGAAGGGAGTGCATTATGGTGTCTCCCCTTTTTGATGATGTTGTTGTTGTGCAGGTTTTGTCATGAGCGGAGGTGCGGCGAGCGACGAGCGAGTCGAGCGGGCCGAGAATGAGAGAGGTTTTTTTGAGAGGGACAACCGAAGGATCTGAAGGACCCAGACTTCCAATACGCATCCTGATGCGTCTTCTCTTGACAAAGAAGATGGCTGGGAGTTTGCGTACCTACGCACGTGACTTGTGCTCACTGAAGTGTGGGACCTCACGCATGGGCACCACACGTAAGTGACAGACCTGTTGTGTAAAAACTCAGTTGATTATTATAGTGCATTATAACAAAGTTACCTATGGACTAAAGGGTAGGAAATCCAAGTTAACTCATTTACATGACATTAATTTTTCCATGAAGCAAAGTTAACACATCTATCAATTGGTACATTTTGGAGTGACTAAGAAGGATCCATGCTTACTTATTCGTTTACACGTGTTAAACTTGTTTAAATCTTGCTCAAACATAGGATTTCACCAAGATTCAAATGGGCAGGAAAATAAAAAAACGGAAAAAATGAAAAACCAATGCACATAGTCTTCTTATGTCATATAGTAAGCATTCAAGATGATAAACAAGGTCTAGACATATTCAAACCAGACAAATCATGTATCTACTCCCTAACGACCCTAAACTATGTCTTATGAAGTAAGGCATGAAGAGAAGTGGTTTTGGATTTCAAACATGGAATTTTCAAAAACCTCCCAAAAGCTTCATTTTAGAGTGACTAAGAAGGACCGAGGCTTACCTTTTCATTTTCATGTTTTAAACTTGTTTAAATCTTGGTCAAACCTAGCTAGTATTTGACCAAGATTCAAATGGGCATAAAATTCAAAAAAATCAGAAAAATGAAAAACCAAAGCACATAGCCTTCTTATGTCATAAAGTAAGAATTCAAGTTGATCAACAAGGTCTAGACATATTCAAAACAGAAAAAAGCATGTATCGATCTACCCCTAACCCTTAACTGTCTTATGAAGTCAAGCATGAAGAGAAGTGGTTTTGGGTTACAAACATTATATTGAGATTTCAAGATCGAACCCCCCAAAAGCTGCTTCATTTTAGAGTGACTAAGAAGGATCCAGGCTTACCTTTTCGTTTTCATATTTTAAACTTGTTTAAATCCTGGTCAAACCTAGGATTTGACCAAGATTCAAATGGGCATAAAATTCAAAAAAATAGAAGAATGAAAAACAAAAGCACATAGTCTAGCTTCTTATGTCATATAGATAGTAAGCATTCAAGTTGATAAACAAGGTTTAGACATGTGTTCAAACCAGACAAATCATGTATCTACCCCTAACCATAAACTCTCGGTCGATCTTATGAAGTCTAGCATGAAGAGAAGTCGTATTGGTTTCAAACATGGAAATTTCAAGAACCTCCCACGAGCTTCATTTTAGAGTGACTACAAAAGATCCAGGCTTGCCTTTTCATTTTCATGTTTTTAAATTGTTTAAATCTTGGTCAAACCTAGCTAGTATTTGACCAAGATTCAAATGGGCATAAAATTAAAAAAACCAGAAAAATGAAAAACCAAAGCACATAGCCTTCTTATGTCATATAAAATAAGCATTCAAGTTGATAAACAAGGTCTAGACATATTCAAAATAGAAAAAGCATGTATCTACCCCTAACCCTTAACTCTGTCTTATGAAGTCAAGCATGAAGAGAAGTGGTTTTGGGTTTCAAACATGGAAATTTCAAAAACTTCCCAAAAGCTTAATTTTAGAGTGACTAGGAAAGGATCCAGGCTTAACTTTTAATTTTCATGTTTCAAGTTTGTTTAAATCTTGGTCAAACCTAGGATTTGACCAACAAGATTCAAATGAGCATAATAATTCAGAAAAAAACAAAAAAAACCAAAGCACATAGTCTTCTTACGTCATATATATAGTAAGCATTCAAGATGATAAACAAGGTCTAGACATATTCAAACCCGACAAATCATGTATCTACTCCTAACCCTAAACTCTGTCTTATGAAGTCAACCGTGAAGAGAAGTGGTTTTGGGTTTAAACATTGAGATTTCAAGAACACCCCAAAAGCTTCATTTTTAGAATGACTAAGAAGGATCCAGGCTTACCTTTTCATTTTCATGTCTTAAACTTGTTTAAATCCTGATCAAAACTAGGATTTGAACGAGATTCAAATGGGTATAAAAAATAAAAAAACGCACATAGCCTTTTTATGTCATATAATGCATGAGCACTCAAGTTGATAAACATGGTCTAGACATATTCAAACTAGAAAAATCATGTATCTACCCTGCTGGCCCTAACCCTAAGAAGGATCCAGGCTTACCCTTTTCATTTTCATGTGTTTTAAACTTGCTTAAGTCTTGGTCAAACCTAGGATTTGACCAAGACTCAAATGGGCATAAAAACTCAAACCCGATAAACATTCACCTTTTTCTATATAGTTAGGGTTAGGGTTTATGGTTTATAGAGATCGATGCACATATTTTCATTTCACATTTGTGATGTACAATAATACATAGGTAAGATTCCAAGCATGACCTTTGTTAGAATAACCTTTAACGTGTTCTCTCACCTTTAGATTCAAATGGGCATAAACATTCAGAAAAAATCAAAAAAATGAAAAACCAAAGCACATAGTCTTCTTATGTCATATAGTAAGAATTGAAGTTGATAAACAAGGTCTAGACATATTCAAACCAGCCAAATCATGTATCTACACCTAACCCTAAACTTTATCTTATGAAGTCAAGCATGAAGAGAAATGGTTTTGGGTTTCAAACATGGAAATTTCAAAAACCTCCCAAAAGCTTCATTTTAGAGTGACTAAGAAGGATACAGGCTTACCTTTTCATTTTCATGTTTTAAGTTTGTTTAAATCTTGGTCAAACCTAGGATTTGACCAACAAGATTCAAATGAGCATAAAAATTCAGAAAAAAATCAAAAAAAATAGAAAAGAAAAACCAAAGCACATAGTATTCTTAAGTCATATATATAGTAAGCATTCAAATTGATAAACAAGTTCTAGACATATTCAAACCCGACAAATCATGTATCTACCCCTAACCCTAAACTCTTTCTTATGAAGCCAACCATATGAAGAGAAGTGGTTTTGGGTTTCAAACATTGAGATTTCAAAAAAACCCCAAAAGCTTCATTTTAGAATGACTAAGAAGGATCCAGGCTTACCTTTTCATTTTCATGTGTTTTAAACTTGCTTAAATCTTGGTCAAACCTAGGATTTGACCAAGATTCAAATGGGCATAAACATTCAGAAAAAAATCAAAAATTGAAAACCAAAGCACATGAATCTTCATACACACTATAGTCCGTCTTGTGAAGACATTTTGTTTTTTACTACCCTATCACAGGTTTCTTATTTTCCCTGTCAACTAGTACACCTATAAGCACTCAATGCGGAAGGGTTTCATTTTTGAGGTTTTCTTCATTTTCATTTATTTATTTCAAAACCAGGTAAAAATGGTCGACATGATTATCCATGCAAAGGGGTCGAATATTTCTAGGCAGCACATGTGTTTGCCCGTCCAGTGAAACTCGGAGGAAGAGGGATCACACGGAAGGAGACGAAGGGAGAGAAGTGAGTGGGGCCCTCTTATTTATGGTGTCTGACCTTTTTCAGGGTTTGTCAGTGCGCAGGAGGTGCGAGCGAGCGAGCGAGGCCGATAATGAGAGAGATGTTTTTTCTTTTTTTGAGAGAGAGAGGGACAACCGAAGGATCCTGAAGGACTCAGACTTCCAATACGCACCAGAGCACAGTTTACAACAAGACACAGAATAAACAGGAAATTTCATCTAAATCCCTAACTTTTACATGGAAGACCCCACGCTGAAAGCAAGAAATGCGATCGGGTCCTTAACAGCCACCGCCCAGATTGATCCTCGTCGCAGCCGGGGACGAACCACTTAGCGCGACCAAATCGCCATGGCCTACTGTGCGTGCACACCATGGCCTCCGAGCTGAGGTAGAAACGCAATGCCAAAACCAGCAGCCAGCGGAGGTGGATAACTGGAGAGAGAGAGAGGGGGGAGTTTTGATGCGTCTTCTCTTGACAAAGAAGATGGGAGTTTGCCTACCGACCGCACATGACTTGTGCTCACTGAAGTGTGGGACCTCACGCATGGGAACCACACGTAAGTGACAGACCTGTTGGTGTAATAACTAGGGTGATCATTATACTGTATTAGTACAAAGTTTCCTATGGATTCAAGGGTAGGAAAGCCAAGTTAACTCATTTACATGACATTATTTTTTCCATGAAGCCAAGTTAACTCATCTATCAATTGGTACATTCTGGTTATATTCGAAATTTTACTTGAAACTTGTTGTTCATGCCATTTTACTACTCGCCTACCACTTTTTCCGCGCGTGAAGGGAGGGGGTGGGCATGATGCTACCCTGAATTTTTGTGACCCCCAAAAACTAGCAAATACGAGAGAGGCATCCAAAGAAACACACTCGTCCCCTCCCCCCCCAATTTGAAATCCAGCCAAAGGTGTATCAAAAAAGGCAATCGAAAAGCATGGATTGTTCATCTTTTTCTATATAGTTAGGGTTAGGGTTTATGGTTTATAGAGATGCACATATTTTCATTTCACATTTGTGATGTACAATAATACATAGGTAAGATTCCAAGCATGACCTTTGTTAGAATAACCTTTAACGTGTTCTCTCACCTTTAGATTCAAATGGGCATAAACATTCAGAAAAAAATAAAAAAATGAAAAACCAAAGCACATAGTCTTCTTATGTCATATAGTAAGAATTGAAGTTGATAAACAAGGTCTAGACATATTCAAACCAGTCAAATCATGTATCAACACCTAACCCTAAACTTTATCTTATGAAGTCAAGCATGAAGAGAAATGGTTTTGGGTTTCAAACATGGAAATTTCAAAAACCTCCCAAAAGCTTCATTTTAGAGTGACTAAGAAGGATACAGGCTTACCTTTTCATTTTCATGTTTTAAACTTGTTTAAATCCTGGTCAAAACTAGGATTTGAACGAGATTCAAATGGGTATAAAAAATAAAAAAACGCACATAGCCTTTTTATGTCATATAATGCATGAGCACTCAAGTTGATAAACATGGTCTAGACATATTCAAACTAGAAAAATCATGTATCTACCCTGGCCCTAACCTTAAACTTTGTATTATGGAGTCAAGCATGAAGAGAAGTGGGGTTTTGGGTTTCAAACATGGAAATTTCAAATTGATGAACAAGTTCTAGGCATATTCAAAACAGAAAAAGCATGTATCTACCCCCTAACCATAAAGTCGGTCGATCTTACGAAGTCTATTGGTTTCAAACATGGAAATTTCAAGAACCTCCCAAAAGCTTCATTTTAGAGTGACTAAAAAAGATCCATGCTTGCCTTTTCATTTTCATGTTTTAAAATTGTTTAAATCTTGGTCGATCAAACCTAGCTAGTATTCAACCAAGATTCAAATGGGCATAAAATTAAAAAAAAACAGAAAATGAAAACCAAAGCACATAGCCTTCTTATGTCATATATAGTAAGAATTCAAGTTGATCAACAAGGTCTAGACATATTCAAAACAGAAAAAAGCATGTATCGATCTACCCCTAACCCTTAACTTTGTCTTATGAAGTCAAGCATGAAGAGAAGTGGTTTTGGGTTACAAACATTATATTGAGATTTCAAGATCGAACCCCCCAAAAGCTTCATTTTAGAATGACTAAGAAGGATCCAGGCTTGCCTTTTCATTTTCATGTGTTTTAAACTTGCTAAAATCTTGGTCAAACCTAGGACTTGACCAAGATTCAAATGGGCATAAACATTCAGAAAAAATCAAAAAATGAAAACCAAAGCACATAGCCTTCTTATGTCATATATATATAGTAAGCATTCAAGTTGATCGATATGAACAAGGTCTAGACATATTCAAAACAGAAAAAGCATGTATCTACCCCTGGCCCTTAACTATATATGTCTTATGAAGTCAAGCATGAAGAGAAGTGGTTTTGGGTTTCAAACATGGAAATTTCAAAAACTTCCCGCCAAAAGCTTAATTTTAGAGTGAATAAGAAGGATCCAAGCTTAATTACCTTTTCATTTTCAGGATTTATGCTTGTTTAAATCTTGGTCAAACATAGGATTTGACCAACACACATATAGTCTTCTTATGTCATATAGTAAGCATTCAAGTTGATAAATAAGCATGCATGTCTAGACATATTCAAATTAACCCGACAAATCATGTATCTACCCCTAACACCCTAAACTCTGTCTTATGAAGTCAACCATGAAGAGAAGTGGTTTTGGGTTTCAAACATTGAGATTTCAAGAACCCCCAAAAGCTTCATTCTAGAATGACTAAGAAGGATCCAGGCTTACCTTTTCATTTTATGTTTTAAACTTGTTTAAATCTTGGTCAAACCTAGGATTTGACAAGATTCAAATGGGCATAAACATTAATTCAGAAAAAAACAAAAAATGAAAATACAACGCACATATAGTCTTCTTATGTCATATAGTAAGCATTCAAGTTGATAAACAAGCATGTCTATACATATTCAAACCCGACAAATCATGTATCGATCTACCCCCTAACCCTAAACACTATGTCTTATGAAGTCAACCATGAAGAGAAGTGGTTTTGGGTTTCAAACATTGAGATTTCAAGAACCCCCCAAAAGCTTCACTTTTGAATGACTAAGAAGGATCCAGACTTACCTTTTCATTTTCATGTTTTAAACTTGTTTAAATCTTGGTCAAACCTAGGATTTAACCAAGATTCAATGGGCATAAAAATTCAAAAAACCAGAAAATGTACAAAGCACATAGCCTTTTTATGTCATATAATGAGCATTCAAGTTGATAAACATGGTCTAGACATATTAAAACAAGAAAAATCATGTATCTACCATGTCCCTAACCCTAAACTCGATCTGTCTTATGAAGTCAAACATGAAGAGAAGTGGTTTTGGGTTTCAAACATGGAAATTTCAATAACCTCCCAAAAACTTCATCTTAGAGTGACTAAGAAGGTTCAATGCTTACCTTTTCATTTTCATGTTTTAAATTAACTTGTTTAAATCTTGGTCAAACATAGGATTGACCAAGATTCAAATGGGCATAAACATTCAGCAAAAATTTAAAAATAAGAAACGAACGCACATATAGTCTTCTTATGTCATATAGTAAGCATTCAAGTTGATAAACAAGCATGTGTAGACATATTCAAACCCGACAAATCATGTATCTACCCCCTAACCCTAAACTAGATTTGTCTTATGAAGTCAAGCATGAAGAGAAATGGTTTTGGGTTTCAAACATGGAAATTTCTAGACCCCCCCAAAGCTTCATTTTAGAGTGACTAATTAAGAAGGATTCAGGCTTACCTTTTCATTTTCATGTTTTAATCTTGTTTAAATCTTGGTCAAACCTAGGATTTGACCAAGATTCAAATGGGCATAAAAATTCAAAAAAACATAAAAAAATGAAAAACTAAAGCACATAGCCTTCTTATGTCATATATATATAGTAAGCCTTCAAGTTGATGAACAAGGTGTAGACATATTCAAAATAGAAAAAGCATGTATCTACCCCCTAACCCTTAACTCTGTCTTATGAAGTCAGGCATGAAGAGAAGTGGTTTTGGGTTTCAAACATGGAAATTTCAAAAACATCCCAAAAGCTTAATTTTAGAGTGACTAAAAAGGATCTAAGCTTACCTTTTCATTTTCATGTTTATGCGTGTTTAAATCTTGGTCAAACATAGGATTTGACCAAGATTCAAATGGGCATAAACATTCAGAAAAAAATAAAAAATAAAAAACCAACGCACATTAGTAGCCCAAAATCGAACCAGTAGTTGGATATTTTTGAACTTGATCTGTAGTAGTGGGCAAAACCCTAGATTAACCTATTTAATCATAGATTCGTAGGTCGATTTTCTACTTTTTTATTATTACTATGCAGCACATGTGTGTTTGCCCGTCGAGTGAAACTCGAAGGAAAAGAGGGATCACTCGGAAGGAGTGAAGAAGGGAGTACATTATGGTGTCTCCCTTTTTCGGGTGATGATGTTGACTGTTGTGCAGGTTTTGTCGGTGAGCGGGAGGTGCGAGCGGCGAGCGAGAGCGAGGCCGAGAATGAGAGAGGTTTTTTGTGAGAGGGACAACCGAAGGATCTGAAGGACCAGACTTCCAATACGCATCGATGCGTCTTCTCTTGACAAAGAAGATGGCTGGGAGTTTGCGTACCTACTGCACGTGACTTGTGCTCACTGAAGTGTGGGACCTCACGCATGGGCACCACACGTAAGTGATAGACCTGTTGTGTAAAAACTCAGTTGATTATTATAGTGCATTATAACAAAGTTACCTATGGACTAAAGGGTAGGAAATCCAAGTTAACTCATTTACATGACATTAATTTTTCCATGAAGCAAAGTTAACACATCTATCAATTGGTACATTTTGGAGTGACTAAGAAGGATCCATGCTTACTTATTCGTTTACACGTGTTAAACTTGTTTAAATCTTGCTCAAACCTAGGATTTCACCAAGATTCAAATGGGCAGGAAAATAAAAAAACGGAAAAAATGAAAAACCAATGCACATAGTCTTCTTATGTCATATAGTAAGCATTCAAGATGATAAACAAGGTCTAGACATATTCAAACCAGACAAATCATGTATCTACTCCCTAATGACCCTAAACTATGTCTTATGAAGTAAGGCATGAAGAGAAGTGGTTTTGGATTTCAAACATGGAATTTTCAAAAACCTCCCAAAAGCTTCATTTTAGAGTGACTAAGAAGGACCGAGGCTTACCTTTTCATTTTCATGTTTTAAACTTGTTTAAATCTTGGTCAAACCTAGCTAGTATTTGACCAAGATTCAAATGGGCATAAAATTCAAAAAAATCAGAAAAATGAAAAACCAAAGCACATAGCCTTCTTATGTCATAAAGTAAGAATTCAAGTTGATCAACAAGGTCTAGACATATTCAAAACAGAAAAAAGCATGTATCGATCTACCCCTAACCCTTAACTCTGTCTTATGAAGTCAAGCATGAAGAGAAGTGGTTTTGGGTTACAAACATTATATTGAGATTTCAAGATCGAACCCCCCAAAAGCTGCTTCATTTTAGAGTGACTAAGAAGGATCCAGGCTTACCTTTTCGTTTTCATATTTTAAACTTGTTTAAATCCTGGTCAAACCTAGGATTTGACTAAGATTCAAATGGGCATAAAATTCAAAAAAAATAGAAGAATGAAAAACAAAAGCACATAGTCTAGCTTCTTATGTCATATAGATAGTAAGCATTCAAGTTGATAAACAAGGTTTAGACATGTGTTCAAACCAGACAAATCATGTATCTACCCCCTAACCATAAACTCTCGGTCGATCTTATGAAGTCTAGCATGAAGAGAAGTCGTATTGGTTTCAAACATGGAAATTTCAAGAACCTCCCACGAGCTTCATTTTAGAGTGACTACAAAAGATCCAGGCTTGCCTTTTCATTTTCATGTTTTTAAATTGTTTAAATCTTGGTCAAACCTAGCTAGTATTTGACCAAGATTCAAATGGGCATAAAATTAAAAAAACCAGAAAAATGAAAAACCAAAGCACATAGCCTTCTTATGTCATATAAAATAAGCATTCAAGTTGATAAACAAGGTCTAGACATATGCAAAATAGAAAAAGCATGTATCTACCCCTAACCCTTAACTCTGTCTTATGAAGTCAAGCATGAAGAGAAGTGGTTTTGGGTTTCAAACATGGAAATTTCAAAAACTTCCCAAAAGCTTAATTTTAGAGTGACTAGGAAAGGATCCAGGCTTAACTTTTAATTTTCATGTTTCAAGTTTGTTTAAATCTTGGTCAAACCTAGGATTTGACCAACAAGATTCAAATGAGCATAATAATTCAGAAAAAAACAAAAAAAAACCAAAGCACATAGTCTTCTTACGTCATATATATAGTAAGCATTCAAGATGATAAACAAGGTCTAGACATATTCAAACCCGACAAATCATGTATCTACTCCTAACCCTAAACTCTGTCTTATGAAGTCAACCGTGAAGAGAAGTGGTTTTGGGTTTAAACATTGAGATTTCAAGAACACCCCAAAAGCTTCATTTTTAGAATGACTAAGAAGGATCCAGGCTTACCTTTTCATTTTCATGTCTTAAACTTGTTTAAATCCTGATCAAAACTAGGATTTGAACGAGATTCAAATGGGTATAAAAAATAAAAAAACGCACATAGCCTTTTTATGTCATATAATGCATGAGCACTCAAGTTGATAAACATGGTCTAGACATATTCAAACTAGAAAAATCATGTATCTACCCTGGCCCTAACCCTAAGAAGGATCCAGGCTTACCCTTTTCATTTTCATGTGTTTTAAACTTGCTTAAGTCTTGGTCAAACCTAGGATTTGACCAAGACTCAAATGGGCATAAAAACTCAAACCCGATAAACATTCACCTTTTTCTATATAGTTAGGGTTAGGGTTTATGGTTTATAGAGATCGATGCACATATTTTCATTTCACATTTGTGATGTACAATAATACATAGGTAAGATTCCAAGCATGACCTTTGTTAGAATAACCTTTAACGTGTTCTCTCACCTTTAGATTCAAATGGGCATAAACATTCAGAAAAAATCAAAAAAATGAAAAACCAAAGCACATAGTCTTCTTATGTCATATAGTAAGAATTGAAGTTGATAAACAAGGTCTAGACATATTCAAACCAGCCAAATCATGTATCTACACCTAACCCTAAACTTTATCTTATGAAGTCAAGCATGAAGAGAAATGGTTTTGGGTTTCAAACATGGAAATTTCAAAAACCTCCCAAAAGCTTCATTTTAGAGTGACTAAGAAGGATACAGGCTTACCTTTTCATTTTCATGTTTTAAGTTTGTTTAAATCTTGGTCAAACCTAGGATTTGACCAACAAGATTCAAATGAGCATAAAAATTCAGAAAAAAATCAAAAAAAAATAGAAAAGAAAAACCAAAGCACATAGTATTCTTAAGTCATATATATAGTAAGCATTCAAATTGATAAACAAGTTCTAGACATATTCAAACCCGACAAATCATGTATCTACCCCTAACCCTAAACTCTTTCTTATGAAGCCAACCATATGAAGAGAAGTGGTTTTGGGTTTCAAACATTGAGATTTCAAAAAAACCCCAAAAGCTTCATTTTAGAATGACTAAGAAGGATCCAGGCTTACCTTTTCATTTTCATGTGTTTTAAACTTGCTTAAATCTTGGTCAAACCTAGGATTTGACCAAGATTCAAATGGGCATAAACATTCAGAAAAAATCAAAAATTGAAAACCAAAGCACATGAATCTTCATACACACTATAGTCCGTCTTGTGAAGACATTTTGTTTTTTACTACCCTATCACAGGTTTCTTATTTTCCCTGTCAACTAGTACACCTATAAGCACTCAATGCGGAAGGGTTTCATTTTTGAGGTTTTCTTCATTTTCATTTATTTATTTCAAAACCAGGTAAAAATGGTCGACATGATTATCCATGCAAAGGGGTCGAATATTTCTAGGCAGCACATGTGTTTGCCCGTCCAGTGAAACTCGGAGGAAGAGGGATCACACGGAAGGAGACGAAGGGAGAGAAGTGAGTGGGGCCCTCTTATTTATGGTGTCTGACCTTTTTCAGGGTTTGTCAGTGCGCAGGAGGTGCGAGCGAGCGAGCGAGGCCGATAATGAGAGAGATGTTTTTTCTTTTTTTGAGAGAGAGAGGGACAACCGAAGGATCCTGAAGGACTCAGACTTCCAATACGCACCAGAGCACAGTTTACAACAAGACACAGAATAAACAGGAAATTTCATCTAAATCCCTAACTTTTACATGGAAGACCCCACGCTGAAAGCAAGAAATGCGATCGGGTCCTTAACAGCCACCGCCCAGATTGATCCTCGTCGCAGCCGGGGACGAACCACTTAGCGCGACCAAATCGCCATGGCCTACTGTGCGTGCACACCATGGCCTCCGAGCTGAGGTAGAAACGCAATGCCAAAACCAGCAGCCAGCGGAGGTGGATAACTGGAGAGAGAGAGAGGGGGGAGTTTTGATGCGTCTTCTCTTGACAAAGAAGATGGGAGTTTGCCTACCGACCGCACATGACTTGTGCTCACTGAAGTGTGGGACCTCACGCATGGGAACCACACGTAAGTGACAGACCTGTTGGTGTAATAACTAGGGTGATCATTATACTGTATTAGTACAAAGTTTCCTATGGATTCAAGGGTAGGAAAGCCAAGTTAACTCATTTACATGACATTATTTTTTCCATGAAGCCAAGTTAACTCATCTATCAATTGGTACATTCTGGTTATATTCGAAATTTTACTTGAAACTTGTTGTTCATGCCATTTTACTACTCGCCTACCACTTTTTCCGCGCGTGAAGGGAGGGGGTGGGCATGATGCTACCCTGAATTTTTGTGACCCCCAAAAACTAGCAAATACGAGAGAGGCATCCAAAGAAACACACTCGTCCCCTCCCCCCCCCAATTTGAAATCCAGCCAAAGGTGTATCAAAAAAGGCAATCGAAAAGCATGGATTGTTCATCTTTTTCTATATAGTTAGGGTTAGGGTTTATGGTTTATAGAGATGCACATATTTTCATTTCACATTTGTGATGTACAATAATACATAGGTAAGATTCCAAGCATGACCTTTGTTAGAATAACCTTTAACGTGTTCTCTCACCTTTAGATTCAAATGGGCATAAACATTCAGAAAAAAATAAAAAAAAAGAAAAACCAAAGCACATAGTCTTCTTATGTCATATAGTAAGAATTGAAGTTGATAAACAAGGTCTAGACATATTCAAACCAGTCAAATCATGTATCAACACCTAACCCTAAACTTTATCTTATGAAGTCAAGCATGAAGAGAAATGGTTTTGGGTTTCAAACATGGAAATTTCAAAAACCTCCCAAAAGCTTCATTTTAGAGTGACTAAGAAGGATACAGGCTTACCTTTTCATTTTCATGTTTTAAGCTTGTTTAAATCCTGGTCAAAACTAGGATTTGAACGAGATTCAAATGGGTATAAAAAAATAAAAAAACGCACATAGCCTTTTTATGTCATATAATGCATGAGCACTCAAGTTGATAAACATGGTCTAGACATATTCAAACTAGAAAAATCATGTATCTACCCTGGCCCTAACCTTAAACTCTGTATTATGGAGTCAAGCATGAAGAGAAGTGGGGTTTTGGGTTTCAAACATGGAAATTTCAAATTGATGAACAAGTTCTAGGCATATTCAAAACAGAAAAAGCATGTATCTACCCCCTAACCATAAAGTCGGTCGATCTTACGAAGTCTATTGGTTTCAAACATGGAAATTTCAAGAACCTCCCAAAAGCTTCATTTTAGAGTGACTAAAAAAGATCCATGCTTGCCTTTTCATTTTCATGTTTTAAAATTGTTTAAATCTTGGTCGATCAAACCTAGCTAGTATTCAACCAAGATTCAAATGGGCATAAAATTAAAAAAAACAGAAAATGAAAACCAAAGCACATAGCCTTCTTATGTCATATATAGTAAGAATTCAAGTTGATCAACAAGGTCTAGACATATTCAAAACAGAAAAAAGCATGTATCGATCTACCCCTAACCCTTAACTTTGTCTTATGAAGTCAAGCATGAAGAGAAGTGGTTTTGGGTTACAAACATTATATTGAGATTTCAAGATCGAACCCCCCAAAAGCTTCATTTTAGAATGACTAAGAAGGATCCAGGCTTGCCTTTTCATTTTCATGTGTTTTAAACTTGCTAAAATCTTGGTCAAACCTAGGACTTGACCAAGATTCAAATGGGCATAAACATTCAGAAAAAATCAAAAAATGAAAACCAAAGCACATAGCCTTCTTATGTCATATATATATAGTAAGCATTCAAGTTGATCGATATGAACAAGGTCTAGACATATTCAAAACAGAAAAAGCATGTATCTACCCCTGGCCCTTAACTATATATGTCTTATGAAGTCAAGCATGAAGAGAAGTGGTTTTGGGTTTCAAACATGGAAATTTCAAAAACTTCCCGCCAAAAGCTTAATTTTAGAGTGAATAAGAAGGATCCAAGCTTAATTACCTTTTCATTTTCAGGATTTATGCTTGTTTAAATCTTGGTCAAACATAGGATTTGACCAACACACATATAGTCTTCTTATGTCATATAGTAAGCATTCAAGTTGATAAATAAGCATGCATGTCTAGACATATTCAAATTAACCCGACAAATCATGTATCTACCCCTAACACCCTAAACTCTGTCTTATGAAGTCAACCATGAAGAGAAGTGGTTTTGGGTTTCAAACATTGAGATTTCAAGAACCCCCCAAAAGCTTCATTCTAGAATGACTAAGAAGGATCCAGGCTTACCTTTTCATTTTATGTTTTAAACTTGTTTAAATCTTGGTCAAACCTAGGATTTGACAAGATTCAAATGGGCATAAACATTAATTCAGAAAAAAACAAAAAAATGAATACAACACACATATAGTCTTCTTATGTCATATAGTAAGCATTCAAGTTGATAAATAAGCATGCATGTCTAGACATATTCAAATTAACCCGACAAATCATGTATCTACCCCTAACACCCTAAACTCTGTCTT
The DNA here is from genome assembly GCA_030979885.1 of Lolium multiflorum. Classification (NCBI taxonomy): domain Eukaryota; kingdom Viridiplantae; phylum Streptophyta; class Magnoliopsida; order Poales; family Poaceae; genus Lolium; species Lolium multiflorum. Next base: position 199,954,732 of record CM061747.1, read on the forward strand.
ATGAAGTCAACCATGAAGAGAAGTGGTTTTGGGTTTCAAACATGGAAATTTCAAAAACATCCCAAAAGCTTAATTTTAGAGTGACTAAAAAGGATCGAAGCTTACCTTTTCATTTTCATGTTTATGCGTGTTTAAATCTTGGTCAAACCTAGGATTTGACCAACAAGATTCAAATGAGCATAAAAATTCAGAAAAAAATCAAAAAAAATAGAAAAGAAAAACCAAAGCACATAGTATTCTTAAGTCATATATATAGTAAGCATTCAAATTGATAAACAAGTACTAGACATATTCAAACCCGACAAATCATGTATCTACCCCTAACCCTAAACTCTTTCTTATGAAGCCAACCATATGAAGAGAAGTGGTTTTGGGTTTCAAACATTGAGATTTCAAAAACCCCCCAAAAGCTTCATTTTAGAATGACTAAGAAGGATCCAGGCTTACCTTTTCATTTTCATGTGTTTTAAACTTGCTTAAATCTTGGTCAAACCTAGGATTTGACCAAGATTCAAATGGGCATAAACATTCAGAAAAAATCAAAAATTGAAAACCAAAGCACATGAATCTTCATACACACTATAGTCCGTCTTGTGAAGACATTTTGTTTTTTACTACCCTATCACATGTTTCTGTATATAGTAAGTAATATGTATCCAAAAATGATTTTTGGGGATTTATAGGACGAAGTTATAACACACCTACATTTCAAATTGGAATTACTTTCAATAAATCAGCATAAAGTCATTTAAATGTGTGAAACTAGCTAGAAAGCACTAAAAAACGTAAAGCGTTGGGAATTTCCACTAATATGTGGCCTTATTTATCTTAAAAATGCAGAGGCGCCATTTTGAGCCATATCTTATGTACCCCATTCACAAAATAAACCTATTTTGTCATCTAGAAATTGATAAATGAGTTTTATATACCGAAAAGTTGAAAAGTCTAGTCAGCAACATTGTTGGGAATGGCAAGATGCACCACCATGCCCAATTTGGGCACATTGTAACAAACTATGCCACAAATATGGCCATAACTATATCATTTGGCTTGCAAACCAGGAATCTTCATACACGATAGTCTGCTTTGTGTGAAGACATTTTGTTTTTCACTACCCTATCACATGTTTATTATTTTCCCTGTCAACTAACACATACAAGCACACTCCATGCGGAAGGGTTTCATTTTTGAGGTTTTATTCATTTTCATTTATTTATTTCTAAACCAGGTCAAAATGGTCGACATGATTATCCTTGCAAAGGGGTTGAATATTTTAGTACTATCACTGGTTTCTATATATAGTAAGTAATATGTATCTAAAAATGATTTGTGGGGACTTGTAGGACCAAGTTATAACACACCTACAATTCAAATTTGATTTACTTTCAATAAATCAGCATACAGTCATTTAAATGTGCGAAACTAGCTAGAAAGCACTAAAAACCGTAAATTTGGGAATTGACATTAAAATATGGCCTAATTTATTTTAAAAATGTAGATGCGCCATTTTGACCCATATTTTATCTACCCCATGCACAAAATAAACATATTTTATCATCTAGAAAATGAAAAACGATTTTTTATACCGAAAACTTGAAAAGTCTAGTCATCAACAGTGTTAGAAATGGCAAGATGCACCACCATGCCCAATTAGGGAACACTATAACAAAGCTGTCCAGGGAGAATCAAACTTGGTAATATTAACTATGAGATTGAACAAAACGTTATATTTGGTTTACCCTTTGAACCTCCTAACTTACCACAACATTGACTTCTTAATTTTATTTACAAATAGATATTTTAATATCCCATTGTTGTGCAATAATATATGTTTTTATCTCAAATCAATTAGCATTTGATTTTAAAAAACTACCATAATAATTTATGAGAAAGCGTTGAACAAGTTTCAGAATGTAATTTTATACTTGATATGACCAATAATAGACTTAAATTAAATTGGATTTCAAAGTTCAGATTTTATAAGCGAATAGAGTTTCATGTTGCAGACTATGTATTAGCTTGACGGGCACCCCTAGAATAAAGTAGGTCGGTCACTTACGTGTGGTTCCCATGCGTGTAGGTCCCACACATCAGTGAGCACAAGTCACGTGCGGTAGGTAGTTAAACTCCCAGCAATCTTCTTTGTCAAGTAAAGACGCATCGTCAAGACTCTCTCTCTCTCTCCCATTTGTCGCTGAAAAAAAAAGAATATTAGACGGGCGCGTAGCCTGCACTGCAGGTCTACAGAACTGAAACCCTGTGTGCCAGTCAACATCACTCACCGAAAAAAGTGAAGCATTTCTTTTCACCATAAATAACAGCGGCCCCGTGAGGCACTGCTCTCCCTTTCTCTTTCTCCTTCCGTGTGATCCCTTTTGCACCTTTTATCCTTTGCACGAAACTCCACTTATTGTTGTCATTGTTGCACAGAACACTCAGTTAACCTGTTCTTTTGCACATATCACCAACTCATGTATTTGTTGCACAAAGGTCTAAATCTCTGGCTAAGCTACTTTTCTCTAAGGGCTCCTTTGATTCAAAGGATAGAAAAAGCATAGGAATAGGAAAGTCATAGGATTAAATGGCATGTCTATTTGAATCCCATAGGAAGATGAAGTATGTTTGATTGAAGCAAAAAGGAATTTTTCATGAGGTATGAGCTAATGTTTTTTTCCTATAGGAATTACACTACAAGATTTCCATAGGAATTTTTCCTATAGGATATATTCGTATGAATCAAACAACATGTATAGGAAAATTTTCCATAGGAACCAAATCCTACACAATTCCTATGCAAATCCTATGAATCAAAGGAGCCCTAAATCTGATGGCCGGGACCTAGAAGGTAGTGGTAATATCCATTGTCATTGTGTAGTGTGTTTTTAGAACTCTAAAAGAATATGAAAATATTTTAGCAATTGAAATAATATAAATTAACTAATATGGGATATTCATGAAATATATTTTCTACTATCCGGCCAATAGCGAGTGTCATGAAATATATTCATTGTAAACTTAGTGATAATCACTCGAGTTTGATATGAATGGCCTAGCTAGCTATGGGCATCTCCCACTATATATGTTGTCCACACGACCAACCAACAAGCAAAAGGTATTCCATGAGGAAAGTTTCTTATGGGTGACTTTCGTCTCTGCCGCAAAACACGCGCCGAAATTGTTGGCGCGTCCCATTTTCAAGCTACCCCAAAACCTGCGGTTTGCCCGTCGGCCTATAAAACTTCGGTCAACAGAGGATATTTCCCTGCAGAGCACAATTCGAACACCACATCTTTCTCATGCTTCTACCAGGCACACTCCCACGACGACGGCCGTGCCTACCGCCCCTCCTCACCATCACTGCCTCCTCACCGGCCACCGTAGTGACCGACCACGTTTTACCGGCGGACCTCCCTTGCTGTCTAGCAAGCCGGATTTGCTTCCTCGACGCCGACGTTGACCGCGCCATATCTGCTCCGGATCTGCTTCCCCGACTCTGTAGTCCACCTCACCGGAGATCGAGATGGGCAAAAAACGCGGCCCCAAAGTCGACCACCCCCAACCAAAGAGTAAATCCGCCCGGGCCTCAGACGAAGGTTGATGAATACTTTACATGTCCGCTTTTGTTATATGCATTTGATTTCTGACACTAGTTTTCGTTGCTTTCTTGCAATGCATTCTTGCTGATATTAGATCAGTGTAGATAGTTGTTTGCCGCGTAGCTATATGAGATCTCAACCTTACATCTGCTGATCGAGAGGAAGATCGAGGTTATGTCCGCTTTCGCTATGCATTTCTTTTCCGAGAATCACTTCTGTGTGATATGTTTTGGGGGTTTGAAGTATGCATTTTACAAAGGTTATGATAGCAGTCAAGCTAGCAGAGCAATTTGTTGATAGTATTAAACTGCCTGTATTTTTTTTATCTCGGAACTCTGCTGATCGTAACCTTACATCTGCTGATGAAGAGGCAGAGCTTATGTCCGCTTTCGTTACGCTTTTCTTTTCCAAATATCACATCTGTGCGGTACTTTTTTGGGGTTTGAAGTATACTACCTCCACCCCAAACCTGAAGGCTTATTTATAAAAGTCAAACCAAGTAAAGTTTGACCAAACTTTCAGAACAATCTATCAAGAAATATAATATTTCGTAGATACCGTACGAAAATATATTCGTTATCTATTTAATGATATTAAATTTGTATTTTGCATGTTAATAATGATTTTTGGTAAAAACTTCGGGATGGTGGTAGTACGTTTTACAAAGGTTATGATAGCAGTCAAGCTAGCAGAGCAATTTATTGATAGTATTAAACTGCCTGTATTTTTTCTATTTGCAACTCTTTGTGCGCCATGTGGAATTGCATGCTCTAGCCAGTTCATCCAATGAGGTTTTATCACTTAACACCAGAAGTTCGGGATTTTATTTTATCACAGAACCACAACCCTATAAATTTGTATCACAAAACACCAACATTTGGGGTAATTGTTTCGCAGAATACATGATCTCTGTTTGATAGCCCATTAGTGACTTCAGGCCACCGTCAGTTTAAGAGTGACAGCAGGTGAAAGACAATTAGACTTTATTTTGTGGTATTTTCTGTTAAACGCTAAATACAAAGCTGTTTGTCAACACTAGTAGTTTAATCTTATGTCCAGACAGTTCAAAAAAATCTTATGTCCAGGGTAGTTGTATTGGTACACATTATCAAAACCTTATGCTGGTACAGAATATATTACCCAAATCTCATGTTCTTGTGTGGTTATAATTTCAATGAATATTTGTCATATGGTAATTCATTTTGTGTGTAGCATATGTAACAAGTGTGACTCATATTCTCATTTCCACAGAGTGTCTACAAAATTTCACACCAAAATTCATTTGTTTGTAGCAAACATGCTCACGTACTGTAAATTGGTGTCACGCTGTAGGGTGATGCTCTTGTCAAGCCAACTAATGACAAATAATGTGTTATGTGAAATAATTTCCCCAAATGTTGGTGTTTTGTGATTAAAAATCCCCAACTTGTGGTGCTAAGTGATAAACCGCTCATTCAATAGACCGAGCCTTAGGCATGTATCATTAGATATTTTTTTAGGAAGGCTGGAAATATTTATTTTGAATACTGCGTTGCTACTTGCTAGGATTTGAACTCAGGACCTTGTAGGTCTGATACCATTTCGAATTGCATGCTCTAGCAAGTTCATCCAATAGACCGATCTGTTGGAACTTGGAAGACCCTAGGCAATTATATTAAGCACACGCCATTCCATATGGTTAACCATTGGCATGAAATGACACTTATATGTGTTTGAGTGTATATGTGGATTGCTTAGCCCTTTCCATCAGTTCGGACTTTTGGTTGCGTTGGCTACTGCATGAAGCTTGACATTCATACTTATCCTAAAAATTGTTGCTGCTGCCCTCTGTTGCCCAACGTAAATTATTTTTGAGCCATAATTTGTTTGCCCTTTCCATCAGTCCGGACTTCCGGTTGCGTTGGCTAGTGCATGAAGCTTGACAATATGAACATCAATTATTTTTGAGCCATAGTTTGTTTGTCATTACACCTTTTGAGCAGTCTCACTGCTACTATTAATTTGTTCTTACATGCACAGTTCCATGATAAATCTCATCTGCATTTCTCGCCAATGCATGTTAGGTCTTCCACTCGAGAATGAGTACGAAGAGCAACGGAGGCAAACTATCCTGCATAATAGCCGAGTTGCAGCCTCGTTGGGCCTAACACTACATCCTTCTACAAGGTCTAGTGCAAAAACGCCACCCACGTCCCTCACAAAGGATACGGAACATTCCTCTGATTCAGAATTTGATCCTGCTGATTGTGATGGCGAGCTGACTCAGGAAGATGCCCTGGTCGACTATCCTCTGCAACACAACAAGGTGAGTTTTCTCTGTCCTGTCATCGAATTATTTGTCCCAACTTCCATTTGTTGTATCCCAGTCCTACCAAATATGTTACCCATGCCATGTTCAATCTCATTACTACATTTTTCCTGCTTAGTTAACGCATCATATATGTTTTTGCATATGTTGCCTTACTGTTTTTCCATTCCATCTGCATATCATCATCATATAATATTGTACATTGAAATATCATTTATGTGTGACAGGCATCTGCAGATTCGGGCAAGAACTTTTCAAGAACGAACAGGAGGAAGAACACTCAACAGGAACCTCAGGCTGATACCGGAGGATGGGTGACAGTGCGTAATAAAAAAAGAGTTAAGCCTGATGCTCGTGCTGCTCCTCCTATTACAAGGTCTAACAAAAGACTGACACGAGGTGGCGAACAGGCCAAGAATGATAACAGTAAAAGGTCTCGTAAAAACCACAAACCATCGAATCAGACAGAAGTAGCCCCAGCATGTACCAGCCCACACATTCCACAACCACCAGTTGCCAATACTGTTTCTCAGCAACAATTGCCAACAGAACCAGTTTCCACAGCAAATTCGAGCCAACAATTGGCATCATCAGGAGTGGTGGTAGGTAATAATGGCCAAGGACACATGATGCTAGTCCCAGATGATACAGCCTCAAATGTCCAAACAGTGCTGCCACAACACCAGCAAACTGGTGATGATCTCCCTCCGACCCTTAGTCCTGCGAAAGACAACTCCTCTCCCGATGACGAGACCCACGCCAAAAAAGGTAATACTTTTTTCAAGACTTGTAGTTTAATGCTCCCTTATGTATCTATATACCATGATAGCTTGATGTAATGATTAACTTGGTAGGTTCGCCACGATCAATAAAAACGAGGGGGCCAACGGTAGGAAGAAAACTTGCAGCTAAGATTTCCGGAATGGGTTCAAGATTTCGCATCACATCTATTGTAGGTGGCAGAAGGCCACTTCATCCGCATGAATCTTCATATCTTGTATCACATATTGGCTATTTTATCAGGAATGAACTTCCTACCTTCCCATTGTGGAAGCAGCACGTTGACACCCCTTCACAGTTCGAGAGTTTAGTGCATAATTTACATGTAAGTCATGCTTCTCCTGGTAATGATAAATTATTCCACATTGATCTGTCCCATTTCTTGTAGCTTACTGTTGTTTCTATGCTATATAACTCACCAATCATTCCACCGTTGTGAGCAGTTAAGGTTTGAATTCGATGAGGATAATGAGGATGTAAAGTTTGTCATCGCTTCCATATTCAAAGAATTGTTGCGCCAGCACCGCTATAAGCTTAAGGCGACATACTTCACTGGCCAGATTACTGCCAATGTTCGAACAAAGTCTCCTGCACCCTGTATGACTGACGAGCAGTGGGGAGATCTTGTCAAGCACTGGTCTGATCCAAAGAATGTGGTATGGCTTATGAGGACCGTGAAACCAGATTAAATTCCGAATACTTATTTTGCGCCAGTGTCTCACTAGTCTCCTTTTGCAGACGTTGTCTAAAAGGAACCAGGCTAACCGCTTGAAACAACGTTTACCAAGCCGTACAGGATCTCGTCACTTGGTTGGGCATCTCTGGCAAAAAGTAATGCCCCGCTGGTCTGTACTGCTACATATGTTACTCGTAAATTGTGTAGAACTCCATGTGCATGTTATATTTCCATCCTCCATTTTAACCACGTTATTTGATTTCTATATGATTGTACAAAAATGCAGAAAGTAGATCATGCAAACAACATGCAACCAGACAAAGAGATGACTCTGGCAGAGCAGTTCGAGGCATGCCAGAAGAACAAACATAATGTGATAGGAGAACTTGCAGAAAGTGTTATTGTAAGTCTTCTTTATGATTTAATTTTTTTAACGACACACTTGCCAATTTGTAGGAGCAATAATGCGCATGTCAATATGATCTTTTAGGCGTTTTTGTGAAAATGCATTTGATGTGTAATCAGGCATACCAACTTGTAGGATTAAAAGTAGTTCATACACATTAAATCTACCGTCTGCATGTTTCTCTGTAATAACTTTAATTTTTACACGACTGAAATTTTTTCAGGCAAATATGAAATTGGAGATGGCAAAACCCGGGAAAGACGGTATGGAAAAAACTCTAGAAGAATGTATGGAGACATTTACCATGGTACTTAAAAATAAAGATATCACCAAAAACACTTTCCTGCGAAATGCTGGGTTTTTGCAGTCCAAGTCCAAGTCCAAGTCCAAGTCTTTCTCTGCACAAGTTCTGGAGGAACAACTCCAAATAGAACGAGCTGCAGCAGATGTGTTAAGAAACCAAGTTGATATGTTGAGATCGAGATCAGAAGCATGTGATGCCCTACTGGAGGAGGCCAATCAAGTTCGTTATAATCTCTCAAAGACTAATAAAATGCCATAGATAATTGGAGATGAACACTGACATTGACATGTGAGTACCTTGGTATTGTGAAATTTTCCTGAGACTGAGGCAATGTTCCTATTTTGTTGGTGGATGCATTTATCTGCGGCTGGGATCAACTCTGTGGATGTTTTATAAATTGGTTGCCTAGCCTTTTCAATCAGTTTGAACTTAAATGGTATTAGAGCCAAGGTCTCGAGTTTGAATTGTTGATGGTGTGGTTCAATTCATCCTTAATTTGTTGGTGCCCCATTGGCCCTTGTAAAGCTTCATGTGCCTACCTCCGAATCCAGTGTTGAATTTCTCTTGTCACACAGGAGGATGGCTGTTAATGTGTGTATAAGTGGGTTGCATAGCCCCTTTTATATAAGTTTGCAAGTTTCCGTATTGTGTTGTGCCTTTGGGACTCAGCCTGCACTTCTGACTTTTGGTTGCGTTGGCTACTGCATAAGTTTAATATACTAGTTCCATGTGGTTTTTGTTGAGATCTATAATAAGTGGATTGCCTAGCCCTTTCCATCATTTCGGACCTGTGGTGTGCTATTCTCTTTTCCACGTGTTAGACCTCCTCTTCTTAACAAGACTCCATGAGTAGGAGGCACTATGATTTTATTTTTTTGCGCATGAAATTACTCAATTAGACAACTTAATCCCATTTGTTGACTCTCTGTTGACCAGCCACTTGAGGGTAAAACTGAGTATATTGCACTAGCCACTATACTCGAGGGGAAAACTGAGTACGGAGTACATATATTTTTCCAGTGTAAGGCTCGACGGTAGAACTGAGTACACGTAACGGTGCAGACGTGCAGTACCACGGACGCGTGTCGTGGTGCGCAGCGGTTAGGCGGTGCGCGTGTTGAGACCAAACGTCTAGCTTTTTTGAGAAACTGCCGAGACCAACCGTCACGTTGCCTGTACAGAGCCCCTCTGTCCCTCCCTCTGCACACAGTCTCATTCTCACTCACGCACGCAACCACGCCTCTCACGTCCCATCAACTTCTCCAAATCGAATGAAAAAACACCAACCGCCCTACGCGCGTTCCCTGCCGGCGATGGACAAGAAGAATGCGCCGGCGGCCGTCGCCCCCGAGACCGTCGCCTCCGAGGGCGGCGCATCCAAGCGCGGCGCCTCCGTGGACTGGGCCTCTCTCAGGGCTGACGGACCACTTCACAAGATCGGGGACTGCTTACTGGCGAACGAGGAGTACATGGACACCTACTCTGCTTTGAGGCAAGTTTGTAGAAATTGGCGCTCAGGTTTACCTGAGCCCGACGTGCACCTGCATGAATGGATCATGGTAGAACACGTCCTTCCACGCGCTGCTGATTTCACCTTCCTCCACCTCCGCACATCCCGCTACGTCACCATCGATCTAACGGAAGTTCATGCAAGGTTCAAATTCCTCCATATCTATAGAGTTAATCTATTTTTATTTTCAATCGTAAACATCTTAGTGCTGAATGTTATCTTCATCAATATATTTTAGATACTACTTCGTCGGCTTTTACCGTGGCGTCATCGTCCTTGCCCAGAAGAACCAGCCGCACAAGATACGGCTTTTGAACCCACTCACAAAGACATTGAATACTAGGTTTGAGGCGCATATGCCATATGTTATTCTGAAGTCAGTCGCTGTAATGAAGTCCCCGACTATGGTCTTCGTTTCCAAAGATTACCCGGCGGAAATTGCTTGGGTCGATGAGAGCACTCCAACTAAGGGTATAGATGAAGACTGGGGAGAAGGAAGATTTTCGACCGAGCACCATTCTCTGCGTTGCATTACCCCGTTCAATGGTGAATTGTATGCAATAGCTGTGAACAATTTTGAGTTCGGAAAATTAGTGTGCACCAACAATGTCCAGTTGGAGCAGCGCGCGAGCAGTGTCAACATGGATACACTATTTTCATTTCCAGAACTTGGAAATAACAAGTTCTACCTTGTGAAGTCGGATGGTGCTCTGCTGCTTGTGTTGTTGGACAACAAGCATTTGGAGGAAGGTCAACCATTGGTGTACCGTGTGGACACTGAGAGCCGCTCTCTCCATGCCGTCAATAACATTGGCAGTCGTGCCTTCTTCGTCCATTATATCCGGTGTATCTCCGTCGACACCAGAGTGCACCCGACACTTCGACCTGGCTGCATCTACTACGCAGATTTGGGTTATATCAGAGAGTACTTTGATGATATAAAGGCCTGGGATGAGTGGCCAATACGTGTGGATAGATTAGGAAACTATGGTATGAGAAATGAACAAAGGCCATACCGTTTGGAGGATGTATTGGCTGCACACTGCAGACGGAAGGAGTTCAATGAATATTTCCTTCAGATCAGAGAACGGAGTGACGAAGAAATATATGCTGAATGAAGATCAGATTCATTCATCTTGGGGTATCCTAATCTTCATGTTGGCCATACATTGCGTCTTGTATTATTTTCAGATTAGTTTGTCGTGAACATTAACATTGTTATTGGCTGCTTTTGGCTGTTGTATGCAGTTGATGTATTATACTCCGTACTTAGTTTTCTGGATTTATTATGCTGCTGTGATTTTTCCTATACTAGCTTCTAGATTTGACTGATTTTGTTTGTAATGATGATGGCTTGATGTGGCTGCTGGCCTTGACTGCCGGAGCAGAGCAATTAGTACTTAACCAGGTGTACCGTCTTTATATTAGTATTATATTATATTACTTGACCATAGCCATATTCAAAATCAAATCTCAGTCGGGCGGCAAAATCTCCCGCCAATCCTGAAATATTTCAGACGGGTTTTTGAATGGGATAACAAGATAGATCACGATGATAGTAACCGGTATTTAATGTGATGATGATTTGATTTTGCACTCGGCCTTGAACAGAGGTACTAGTACGGTGTCACAATTTTTTATCATTATACTTGGACGGTAGCCAAATTCAAAATCTCATAGCGGCAAAACTTCCCGCCCACAAAATACAAAAATTTCACACGCTTCCAAATTCCCATTCTACCCCTGTGGAGATGGCAGCAAAGTCGGTTGGTGGGGGGTATGCCCGTCATTTTTTGGATCACCACCTCCCTAGCCCGGAGACCCTCCCAAAAAAAATTCATTTCCCTCAGACCACCCACCGGAACTTCCCAAGTCCCTCTCTCCCACCTCCACGACCACCGCACCGGAACATCCCCGCCGGACTTCCCTGGTCTACCCGAGCCCTCGCGATCCTCGTCCGCCGGCTGCCTGCCGGGCCGCTTCATCGACGCCGTCATCAACCGGACCGATCATCCCCGCCGTACCTCGAAACCATATGCTCATCCAGCAGTCTACCGCAGTCGCTTCGCCGGATCCGTCGTCCACCGCATCGGATCTTGCTCACCGACACCGCTGTGCATGAACCGGATCTGCTTCACCGGCGCCGTGCATGATCTAAACTCTTCTACTGTCGCTTTTCTATTGCTTGCCTGCAAGTTCTTGTTTAATCTTGGGGGAACCTGTTTGTGCTAACGACGCGCCGTTACGTTTTTGCAGATGAGATGAGTAATCATGAAGTGTAATGGCCGTCTCTCCAACCCCAAGTAGCACATGTAGCGTACTTCATCACCGGATCTATCAACCCCAGGAAGATCTGCTGTGACTCCCATAGAGTGCTTCTCCTAATGTAAGTCCCTTGTTTTAGCGCCATGTTCTGGGTTCAGATGCTTGTTTGTCTGAAGCTCTTTTAGTTCATTCCTAGCTATGACCGTAACACGTTGCTATTTTCTACTTCATTGCTAACTTTAAGCGATTGAACATTTTGGTTTGCATTCCCTGCTCTGTAGATGTAGCCATCATAACTTCTATCTTGCTCAGTCGTTGTTACAAAAATTATAGGTATTATAGTAACATCCTGCTATTATTTAGTTCATGGCCAATTTTAAGTAATTGCACATGTTGGTTCGCATTCCCTGCTCTATAGCTTTTGGCATCGTAACTTCTATATTTGGTTTACATTCCCTGCTCTGTAGATCTAGCCATCATAACTTTATCTTGCTCAGTTGTTGTTACAAAAATTATGGCCTGCTACTATGTTGTTTGTGCCAATTTTTTACTCCATGAACATGTTGGCTTGCATTCCCTGTACTACAGGTGATGCCATTGTTTTGTATCTAGTTCATTGTAAGCTAACAAAGTAAGGACTTAGTTTGGCATGCTATCACTCTGCTATCTAGCCTGTAGTACAAATAAACTTGTCATACTACTAGATAATAATTTTGCGTGCCATCTTGTTCTTCAAAAGCTGCATTATTGACTTGTTTCTCTGACTTGGCATGACGCTCACATATGGAAAGCTGAACATATTGGTTTGCATTCCCTCTTATACAAGTTCACAGGTGATCCCACTATATTCTGTATCTGGTCCATCCTAAGCTCCAGCATTAACTATCCTCTATGTGTTGCTCATTACAAGTTTATATCCCGAAACATCTTGATTTGCATCCCCTTCACTATAAGTTCAGGAGTATTATTTAGTTCACGGCCAAAATTAAGTAATTGCACTTGGCACATGTTGGTTCACATTCCCTCCTCTTTAGCTTTTGCCATCATAACTTCTATTTTTGGTTTACATTCCCTGCTCTGTAGATGTAGCCATCATAACTTCATCTTGCTCAGTCGTTGTTACAAAATTTATAGCCTGCTACTATGTTGTTCATGCCAATTTTGTACTCCCTGAACATGTTGGTTTGCATGGGACTCGACAGTAGTAAGTCTGCTGTTTCATTCTAACATGCTCTGTTATATTGGCTGTTGGTATGCGGCATGCACTCTTTGTTTGCTTATTGTGCGCATTACAATGATCTTGTTATAACGACGAAATGATGAGTTCCAAATTCTTTGGCAAACAATATTGCAGTGTCTTTGCCTTTCCATTGTTGCTGTCTTAACTTGTAATGTCTTTGTTTCAGATATAGGTGCTGCATGGACAACTTAAAAGATTGCCGGATCGCTTCATTGTATTGCTAGGTTTAATTACCATTCAATTTCTCTGGGTTCTGTAATATTTTTTCAAAGCCTTGCAGCTGATGTAATATTTAGTTAGTTTTTATAGTTCTTTCGCGCATTTTTTCTTTGGTGCTTGTGGTAAGTGAGGCTATCCGACAGAAATCAATGCTGCGTAAATATTCTCAGTATCTAAATCACAAATTCCCATCCCTTAAACGGCCCAATTAAGCGAAATCACATACGTGCCGGCCCGCAAAATCCTAAAGCGCCTTTTACGCCGGCATATAAACAGCAACTAAACGGGGCCCACTTACTTATTGGGCCAGCCCATTTGATTTACTGTGGACCCCACACTCTAATTGGGGGCCCACTTGCTTTAAGGTGGACCCCCCACTCTGGGCCGGCCCACTAACTAGTTGGGCCAACCCAATTGCTTTTGTGGTGGACCCCACATACTAAATGGGCCGGCCCTTTAAGAGGAAAGTGGGACCCACCTGTGTTTTGGCCGCCCACTATCTTGTTGGGCGGCCCACTTGCTATATAGTGGACCCCACATACTAAATGGGCCGGCCCTTTAAGAGGAAAGTGGGACCTACCGGTGTTTTGGCCGGCCCACTAGCGTGTTGGGCCGGCCCACTTGCTATATGGTGGACCCCACATACTAAATGGGGCCCTTTAGCGGAAAGTGGGACCCACCGAGTTTTTGGCCGGCCCACTATCTTGTTGGGCGGCCACTCGCTATATGGTGGACCACACATACTAAATGGGCCGGCCCTTTAACTGGTGGGACCCACTGTGTTTTTGGCCGGCCCACTATCTTGTTGGGCGGCCCTTGCTATATGGTGGACCCCACATACTAAATGGGTGGCCCTTTAACGAAAGTGGGACCCACGTGCTTTGGCCCGGCCGCTTGTTGGGCCAGCCATTTGATCTAATGTGGACCCCACGTACTAAATGGGCCGGCGATAGCAGGAAAGTGGGACCCACATGCTAATGGGCCGCCCACTAACTTCTTGGGCGGGCCTTGCTTTAATGTGGACCCCACTTTGTAAATGGGCGGCCCGATAACAGAAAGTGGGTCCCACATGTCTTGTGGGCCGGCCCTTTTGCTGTTGACCGGTCAAACGAGTGCATTCGGCCGGCCCACATGCTTAGTGGGCGGCCCATTAAAGTTTTGACCGTCAACCTTAGAGGTTAGGCCCGGCCACGTAACTAATGGACCAGCCACTATATAGTTGACCGGTCAAACTAAGTCAGCTGGCCCGGCCCGCAAACTTAATGGGCGGCCCGCTTAAGACGTGGCAGCCTCGTGTGGGCCTACCATCTACCACGAGTTTCAGTTAGGCTTGCGATTAACGCGTACGCACGTGTCGGTTGCATGACGTCGGCGGTCAACGGGCTCCGGAAACACTTGCGCAACGGTCCGATTTTCCGTGGCGGAAGGCGCAAGCGCGACGGACCGAAAACGTCGTTGGACTTTGCCTGCGGTTTCCACAACAGAACCCATATCGTCGGGTTAGGCCCATAGGCGACGAAAAATACCCCTTAGCGGACGATTTTGAGACGTTGTCTATTAGAACTTTTCTTGTAGTGTATGTTCCCCTTCATATATAAATGGTGTTCAACCCTTTATGGGGTTTATTAGAGCTCATGAAGGTCACGACCTGGACGTGTATTGCCCGCGCTGCACATGTATGAATGGTGAGAAGAGGCCTCACCATGTAGTGGAAGATCATTTACACATTTTTGGGATGGACCGCACATATGTTAGGTGGGTTTATCATGGTGAACCACATAATGATCCTTCAGCGGGAGAAGCAGATCTTGCTCACACTGTATGTGTGCTGGCATATGTAGTTAATTATTTATATTGATGCTGCCGCTGTTTCGATCAATAGTTTGCATTGCTGTGCAAGGTTCTGTACTCAAATTTAACTTGTTGCAGATGGATGGACGGGAAGGAGAGAAAAAGCGCTTGCTTCAGGAAACGGGTTTCAGCTCTGGGACATGTGCTGTGCCAGATGAGAAGGTAAATATGTAAAACGGCATTTGTTCAGGTTGCATCCCTTAGATGTTTGTCTAATCTGTTGATGTACTAATTGCAGAAGCATAGAGTTGAAGAGGTCTCTCAGTTTGATGGGAGATTTGAAGATGAATCTCAGTTTGATGCACCTGTGGATGGTACTGATGACGAGCCTTTCATAGATGAAGGTCCTGCACCTGAGATTATCCAGCCTACAGAAGGAGGCCGTGGACCGAGTACACAGCTTTGCGTTGAAGTGGATGCACGCCCGGAGATCATCAGGGGCGTCCGGGTAGTCTCAAGACCACCCAGCCCTGATGCACCTGTGGATGGTACTGATGACGAGCCTTTCATAGACGAAGGTCCTGAGATTTATCCAGCCTACAGAAGGAGGCCGTGGACCGAGTACACAGCTTTGCGTTGAAGCGGATGCACGCCCGGAGATCATCAGGGGCGTCCCGGTAGTATCAGGACCACCTAGCCCTGATGCAAAATGTTGAGCTACTTTATGATTCGTACTCTTATGTTCTGGTGCTGTAGTATGTACTATCTTTGTTATGATTTGTACGCCTTTGGCGCTAGAACTATAATTAAGCATTCAGTGGATGATCGCGTTGCAAAATTTGACACCCACACAATCAGTTCATCGTATGAGTAGTAGCACAATTACTTCTACAGCCAGTCCTGCCAGCGCATTAATTGGTAGCATGAAACACTTTCAGGCACTCCCCTCTGATTCATATTAATTGACTCAATTTTGTCTAGATATGGATGTATCTAGATGCATTTGTTAACTAGACTAACAAACTTGAGTCAGTTAATATGAATCGGTGTAAACCGCCCAAGTCCTCCAGCAGCTAGTTTATTGACTCTGGACTCCAAGCCTCTCGCGGCAAGCCATCGACGAAGCTTTGACCAGATCTTGGCCCGCTTTTTTTTGCGAATAGCAAAGCTTTGACCAGTTCCTCTCGGGATACAGCACGCCGGTGAGCTTGCACGGTTGCCATGAGCACTTTCCGGTGGAACTTCCTCTGCAGCGCCCTCAAGCCGCCGCTGCGAGACAGCACGCAGTGCCTCGAGGTGGACGGAACGGACGAACTCGGGATCTCAGGGCGGGGGGTCCGCCTCGTCCGGGAACGATCTCCAGCGGGTTAACGAGGACATGCATGGCGGCCAGGGGATTTTTTTTTTGTTGTTGTTTGAGCTTGGGATTTGGGGTTTTTTCGGATAGGGGAGGAGGAACCGAGGAAGAGGAAGGAACAGCCCGCGTGCTTGGCGCGTGGCGGTGTGCTTGAATTTCGAATTTTTGTGAAATGTTTCATTTCCCCGCTACAATTCGGGGGTTTTCTTGACGCGCCAATGCGTCCCGCCGTGCAGGTTCAAGTGAATTTGGGGTGCCACACTATGGGCCCCAGTTTCAGTGAGACATGTAATGACTAGTCACATCAGTAAGTTCACTATGTAATAAAATATGTTACCCCTCCCCTTTATGTAGCCCCCTTTGTCTCTCCCGATCGAGTGCCGACAGCCGACGGATGCAAGCCGCTAGCTCGATCCCCTCCTTTCGCCTCCACCGTCCAGGCATCCAGCTTGGAGGGGCAAGCTGCATCTAGACCAAGCGGATTAGGTAGTACTAGTAATGCTCTTTCCTTTCTCGAGATCGGTTCTTTTTTCCTCACCTCGATATCTTGCGCATCTACTATTTCCTATTCTGGGCGAAGGGGTGTCTTTCTGGTCACCCTCGAGCTGGGAGTGATTGATGGGGGTGGGGGCGGGGGCTACCTTTGCTTGGATTGGGGTGTTCTTCCTTTATTTGTCGACATTTGCAACCTTTGTAGTTTCTGCAGATCCTCAATGTATCTTTTGTCAGCTTGTACAGGAAAGGAAATACCTCGGTGGTGGTGGTGGGGGCAATGGAGCGTAAGGCCACCATGCATGTGGGCAGTTGGCTGAGCCTGAGCTGCGTCCCCAGCCCCGCAAAGCAGGTACTCCGTTTGCTTATCCACTCTGTCTGTCTGCATCCTCAATCTGTTCCTGTTCTGGAAGATGCTTAAAGTAGCACATGTCTTCAGCTGTTTGTGCATAAAGCCTCTGTGACACCATGCTCTATATTCTCTGTATCAGGTTGGTACCTCCAGGTTCCGTGCTGAGGCTATGGGGAACGAGAATAGCGCCCCACCTGCTGCAGGAGCATGGCCCGATCTGCAGCACAAGAAGAAATGCCACTGCCGAGCTGGGCAGGGACCGCCCAGGGGTAATTTTTTAACCAACTTACCATGATGTAGTCTGAATCTGATACTCCCTCAGATCCAAATTAATTGACTCAACTATCTGTAGATACGGATGTATCTAGATGTGTTTTTAGCTCTAGATACTACTACCTCCATCCCAAAGCTTAGGGATTATATTATTTTTAGAAAGTCAAACTATACCATGTTTGACTAAGCTTTTACCAAAAATCATTAACATGCAAAATACAAAATTAATATCATTAAATAGGTTGTGAAATATATTTTCCTACGGTATCTACACAATATTATATTTGTTGATAGAATGTTCTAAAATTTTGGTCAAACT
Organism: Lolium multiflorum; assembly: GCA_030979885.1. NCBI lineage: Eukaryota > Viridiplantae > Streptophyta > Magnoliopsida > Poales > Poaceae > Lolium > Lolium multiflorum. The sequence goes on from CM061747.1 coordinate 199,972,620, forward strand.
TTACTTGTTTTGATTTCTCAAAAATAAATAAGCCTTAAGCTTTGGGATGGAGGTATCTAGACAAAGCTGAGTCAACTGGAGTAGTTTTTTTTGTCTGTCCATAGCTAGTGTTCATGGTGCAAAAGGCTAAGAGCATCCACTATATGCATCAGTCTATCTCATACAGTAATTCAATATCACTGCTGAGGTCTGCCTTTTGTTTTGCTATTCATATGCAGACTGAAACTTTAGGGCCTTTACTCAAAAGGAAGATCAAAACTGCGGCTGATCAGGCTGCCAGTATGTTGATGCCGCCCCATCTTCTAAATGCCTCTACAAGCACAAGGCCACGCGCCAGCTGGGTGGTGATCTTTTAATGAATATGGTATATTTTCTTAATCCACAAAACATGCCTTGATATTTGTCTGTTTATTGTCGGTTTTTTCTAATGCTTGCCAAAAGTTTACAACAACAACAACAACAACAACCAAGCCTTTCAGTCCCAAACAAGTTGGGGTAGGCTAGAGTTGAAACCCATAAGATCTCGAAGCCAAAAGTTTAGAAACACCAAATTCATTTGCTTACAATCATCATACAGTAATGTTCATCTACTCCAGTTCCCCTAACCCAACAAAAAATGATGTTAATTACGATTTTTAGATTAAAAGAGCACCATTAGGCGTTGTTAATTACGATTTTGAGATTAAATGTCATTTGCAATTGCTAATTACAATTTTGAGGCAAATGATTAGTTTAACCTTGATCTGTTCCGCTCTCCATTTTTCCCAACCGAAAAAATGTAACCATTCCATTCCTCTGAAATGGAACCATTCCATTCCATTCCACGCTGTTTCAGAACCGAACACACCCTTGCATTGTTGTGAACTGTTGTCCATACACGGCCATACCCTTCCACTTACATCCAACACTATATGCATCAGTCTGTCTCAGAGTCATTCAATATCACTGCTGAGATCTGTTCCCATTCTTATGCAGGCTGAAACTGCTGCGCCTTTACTCAAGTGGATGCAAAATGAGGCTGATGAGGCTGCTGTGAGGACGATGGTGCCGGCACCATCATCCGAAAACCTCTACAAGCACGAGGCCATGGGCCAGCTGGGTGGTGACCTTTTAATGAATCTGGTATATTTTCTTAATCCACATACATGATTTTATTATTATCTGTTTAATTACTGTTGGCTTTGCCTAATGCTTACCAAAAGTTCAGAAACACTGCGTTTGCTTACAATCATCATACACTAATTTTTCACTTTTCAGTCTGTCTCATCCAGTATATAAACTGTTGAGTTCCGTTGGCTTCTTTTGTAATCATTTGCATTGTTGTCAACTGTTGTCTATGCACAACCCTATTCTTCCACTTACATCCCGCACTTTTTGCATCAGTCCATCTCATAGATTTATTAAATATCAATGATGAGTTCTGTTGCTATTCATATGCAGGATGAAGCTTCTGTGCCTCTACTCAAATGGATAAAAAATGATCCTGATGAGGCTGCTGTGAAGATGATGGTGCCGCCACCATCTTCTGAAAACCTCCTCAAGCACAAGGCCATGGGCCAGCTGGGTGGTACCTTTTCAAAGCAGGTATATTTTCTTAATCCTCATACATGATTTGATTTGTCTGTTTATTGTCGGTTTTGTCTAATTATGCTTACCAATAGTTCAGAAACACACACACCCTATTCTTCCACTTACATCCAGCACTATATGCATCAGTGTCTCATAGATTCATTTTATATATCACTGCTGATGTCTGTTGCTCATCAATTTTCATATGCAGACTGAAACTGCTAAGCCTTCATTGGTCAAAAGGATTGCAACTGCTGCTGATGAGGCATCTGCAGAGGCTGCCACCAAGTTACTGTCAGCCCCACCTTCTGGATGCTTATATAAGCTCAAGTCCAAGGACCAGCCGGGCCGTAACCATCCAAGGGTTCGGGTATATTTTCTTAAGCCACATATACATGCCATGATTTATTTCTGATATTATCACCGGCTCTGTCTAATGCTTCTTGGAATTCGGAAACGCCAAATTAGCATGCTTATATTCATCATACACTAAATTTTGACTGTTCAGTTTGTAACATAGTGTTATGCACTCGCTTGTCAACATTTGCATTGCTCTGAACTATGCACTTTACACAACCTAATTCTTCCACTTACATTCAGCGCTACGCACCAGTAGTACCTCCCATGTTTCCTTCACCATCCCGATGCCGAGCTTGCGGGAATATGGCGGGCCCATGTACATACCCCGCATATAACACCTCCTATGGCTCTATCTACCTTTCTAATAACTCCTTCACAGAGTTACATGTATGTATTCTCAGTGGTTTAGCATGAATTGGCATATAGTAAAGTCTTGTTTTTAGTCTTCCTGCTTCTTACATTAGTATCAATTTTCACATGCAGACTGTACCTTGTGAACTTTGTCCAATGATTAACCAGATGTGTCCGCATGAAGGGTCTTTCACTATGCATGGCAATGGCAAATTGATGAACACCTACACGGTCTATGAGGTGTATGTCTACAAGACGCAGGCCATCACATATTTGTATGGACATGATTGGAGAAAGTTTGCTTTTGACTACGGTCTGAAGAAGGGCGACGAGCTGAGGATCAGAAACTCAAACGGGCAGATATACGTAACTGCTTACAGAGTTGGAGACACTTCCAAATATATAATATGTAACTTTTTATACTCATATCCTTTGATTACTGCATTCTGAGCAGTTGTTCTAAACCATTCCCTCTGTTCTAGCTTGCTGGGTTTAACATGATCAAAGCTGCAGATCCCCTGATGGAACATGAGCGGATGTCACAAAGGGCACCCACACCAGCACCGGCACCGGCTTCCCACTCTCCTGCATCAGCACCGGTTCCTGTACCAGCCCGTTTATGCATCTACCCAGCAGGCCCCTACATCGCATTGGTTCCTGTAGAGGCCCCATATACTACATCGCAGCAGGCTCCTGCTGCAGGTTCCTCTAGTGCACCGTTCTACTGCATGCATCTCCTGCATCAGCACCGGTTCCTCTAGAGGCGCCGTTTATTGCACCCCGCAGTCTCCTGCATCGCACCAGCTCGTGAACCAGCCCAGCTCTGCACCCGCCCCACCAGATCACCGAGGTCTCAGCTCATTGCTGTGGCCACCCGTGTGGTGACCAGGACGCATCTGAAGGCTATGTTCGTGAGTATATGACAGCATAACTGCTCTTATCTTGATGTCTTCTCTGCTCAAAGTCTCACATGGTTCAGTCTTCAGTGCATTGGTGCCATTGACTAATTTTTGTTGGTATCTCTTGCTTTGAATCAGAAATTGCCTAAAAGTATCGCCAAGGATCTCAATGCTGGCCGAAGGGGCAAGATTTCCCTCGTCATGGAGAGTGAAGGTCTCACCGTGGAGGGACGGTACTCCGTCAGTCCCACAGATGGCCGCTTGGCTGTTACTTCCAGGTGGAAAAAGTTCATTGACGGTGCCAAACTTCGCATTGGATCAAAGTTGAAGGTCAAGATCTTTCGATGCCGCTGTGACATGCTGGTCATCAAGTTTGCGGTTGTCTAGTTCTATTGTCCCATGAGCCCTTAGCAAATGCATTTGTAGTTATACTTATATAAGGTTATCTTATCTGAACTGCTAATTAATTGTATGGGTGGTAAAACTCTGGCAAGCTTTTGCTCTTAGCAAGTATGTATGTATGATCAACTATTATGATAACTAATGTTTGTGTTCATCTTAATTTGCATTTCCGTTTTAGAAAAAAACTTAATTTCTATTTTGGCTGACCTGTTAGAGAACTATCAGATTGAATCCACAACATGATTCAAATAGATTCATTACACCAAGCCACATGTCTTGACCTTGCTATACACTAGTTCCATTAATCAGTGCAAGAAGGCTTACCTGAGCTGCCTGAACCACGGCAGATTCGAATCCACCTTAGCTATCTAGCTAGAAATACAACCTTTGCAGAAAGAGGATTTGCAGTACGGGGAGGCTGACATTGGGGACCCATGAGCCAGCAGCGTCGTCAACGTTTTAAAGGCGGCAGGAGATCGAAACAAAAAAAAAGCCAAAAATCAGTTGGTAAACAAAATCCAAGAAATGAAACTTTTACCTTTCTGAGAGGATGACATGCGGGACCCATGAGGCAGCAGCATCCTCAACTATTCCAAGGCGGCAGGGGATCAAAATAAAAATAGGAAATAGCCAGAAATTAATTAGGGTAAAAAATAAATCTATCAAAGGAAACCTTTATTGTTCATAGAGGATGACATGTGGGACCGACCTGCCAGCTGCGTCGTCATGGTTTCAAAGGGGCAGGGGATCAAAAGAAAAAGGCAAATAACCAGAAATTAGGGGTAAAAAATAAATCCAACAAAGGAAACTTTTATTGTTCATAGAGGATGACATGCGGGACCCATGAGCCAGCAGCTTCCTCAACGTTTCAAAGTCGGCATGAGATTGAAAGAAAAAGGCAAGTGACCAAATATCAGGAGCCAAAAATAATCCAAGAAAAGAAATTTTATTGTACATAGAGGATAAAATGCGGGTCCCATTTTGCAGCAGCGGTCTCAACATTTCCATGGCGGCACAGGACCAAAGAAAAATGAAGTAGCCGAAATCAGGGGGTGAAAAAATCCAAGAAAAGAAAGATTTCAATTGGGCTGCATCTGGACATCGGGCCTTCGAACTATCTGGGCCTTTTGACTCGTACAATTTCAGCCCACTCCAAAACAGGAAAGTTCGGATTTTTCTAAAAAAAAACAGGAAAGTCCTATGCTTCGCAAAAACACAAAACAAGGAGATTCAACATATAAGTTTGTTTATGTAAAAATAAAGATTTAATTTATCCGTTTGCAATAGCTCAGAGCAAAATACAATGTTTATTGTCTGCAAAATAATCAAGATATCACATGTTTCTTGTACGGGGAGGCTGACATCGGGGACCCATGAGCCAGCAGCGTCGTCAACGTTTTAAAGGCGAGGGGATGGAAAGAAAAAATAAACCAAAAATCTGTTGGTAAAAAATACAAGAAAAGAAACATTTTCGTTCCGAGAGGATGACATGCGGGACCCATGAGGCAGCAGCATCCTCTTATTGTTCATAGAGGTTGACATGTGGGACCCGTGAGCCAGCGCCCTGAACGTTTTAAAGGCTGCAGGAGATCGAAAGAAAAATAAGCCAAAAATCGTTTGGTCAACAAAATCCAAGAAAAGAAACATTTACCGTTCGAGAGGATGACATGCGGGACCCATGAGGCAGCAGCATCCTCAACGATTCCAAGGCGGCAGGGGATCAAAGGAAAAAAGGAAATATCCCGAAATTAATTAGGGGTTCAAAATAAATCCATCAAAGGAAACTTTTATTGTTCACAGAGGATGACATGTGGGACCGACCTGCCAACTGCGTCATCATCGTTTCAAAGGGGCAGGAGATCAAAAGAAAAAGGCAAATAACCAGAAATTAGGGGTCAAAAATAACTCCAGAAAGGAAACTTTTATTGTTCGTAGAGGATGACATGCGGGACCCATGAGCCAGCTGTTACTCAACGTTTCAAAGGCGGCATGAGATCGAAAGAAAAAGGCAAGTGACAAAATATCAGGAGCCAAAGATAATCCAAGAAAAAACTTTATTGTACATAGACGATGACATGCGGGTCCCAATTAGCAGAGCGGTCTCAACGTTTCAAATGCGGCTTGAGATCAAAAGAAAAAGAAAGTTGATTGTACATAGAGGATGACATGCGGGTCCCATGAGTCAGCAGCTTACTCAACGTTTCCAAGGCGGCAGGGGATCAAAAGAAAAAGGAAATAGCCAAAAATCAGAGGTGAAAAAAACCCAAGAAAATAAACTTTTATAGCACATAGAGGATGACATGCGGGTCCCATGAGCCAGCAGGTTCCTCAACGTTTGAAACGTGGCATGAGATCGAAAGAAAAGGCAAGTGACCAAATATCAGAGCCAAAAATAATTCAAGAAAAGAAACTTGAGTGTACATAGAGGATGACATGCGGGTCCCATTTAGCAGAGCGGTATCACCGTTTGAGAAGGCGGGGATCGAAAGAAAAGGCAAGTGACCAAATATGAGGTGCCAAAATCCAAGAAAAGAAAGTTTTATAGTACATAGAGGATGACATGCGGGTCCCATTTAGCAGCAGCGGTATCACCGTTTGAGAGGCGGCAGGGAATCGAAAGAAAAAGGTAAGTGACCAAATATGAGGTGCCAAAAAATCCAAGAAAAGAAAGTTTTATAGTACATAGAGGATGACATGCGGGTCCCATTTAGCAACGGTATCACCGTTTGAGAGGCGGCGGGGATCGAAAGAAAAAGGCAAGTGACCAAATTTGAGGTGCCAAAAAATCCAAGAAAAGAAAGTTTTATAGTACATAGAGGATGACATGCGGGTCCCATTTAGCAGCAGCGGTATCACCGTTTGAGAGGCGGCGGGGATCGAAAGAAAAGGCAAGTGACCAAATTTGAGGTGCCAAAAAAAAGAAAAGAAAGTTTTATAGTACATAGAGGATGACATGCGGGTCCCATTTAGCAGCAGCGGTATCACCGTTTGAGAGGCGGCAAGGGATCAAAAGAAAAAGGCAGAAATCAGGGGGTCAAAAAAAATCCAAGAATAGAAAGAATTTTGGTTCATAGAGGATGACATGCGGGACCCATGATCCTGCATCGTAAACGGCTCGATCGGAGAGCGTTGAACGAGATGGCGCGACCGAGAAAAAAACAATGCAGAGAGGCTGCCATCTGGGCCTACATCCCTCGGTGGTGCGGATTTGCGTTGACTCGGCCGGCGAGAGAATTCGAGATGCACCACGTCCGGGCCACCATACGCCACGTTTTGGCCGTTTTCGTCGGGCTAGGTGGCCTCAAAAACGAGAAAAAAAACGTTTTGACATGCACAACGGACAGACCCAAAATCGTCGGCCATGGTACACCAACAACCACGGCGCGACTTCAACTTCGTCGGCCATGGCAACTTTTATTGTAGTGATCACAAGGAAAGTAAGCTCGGGTATAGAAATAACCGAGGCACGCGGGGACGAGGATGTATTCCCGCGTTCCCTTCCTTTGCAAGAAGGTACGTCACGTTTGGAGGAGTGGAGGTCCCACGAAGGATTCCCCAACGCCACGAAGGCTCACCCTATTCTACCCAAAAAGGATAATGGCCCTTTCCTTATGGTTAGATTTTCCTCCACTCCGGAGATGGCAAGCTCCAAAACCACTTCACAAGCTCCACGAAGGAGAAGCCCGGGCGTCTTCACAATATTCCTTGAAGAGATCACCGGAGCACCAGCCGCCAAGCCAACTAGGAGGTCTCCCTCCAAAAGTAACAAGCTCATGGTCTCTGATAACCCACAAGTATAGGGGGATTGCAACAGCCTTCGAGGGAAGTAAAACCCAAATTTATTGATTCGACACAAGGGAGGTAAAGAATACTTATAAGCCTTAACAACCGAGTTGTCAATTCAGCTGCACCTGGAAAAGCACTAGTAACAGGGGTGATATGAAAGCAGCGGTAATATGAGAGCGGTAATAACACTGCGTAATGATACACAGAGCAATGGCACCAGAAAATAGTTGATACTACTTCCAATGACATGTAGAACGAGTATATGATGATGAAAGATGGACCGGGGTTCCCAGCTATCTTCACTAGTGGTAACTCTCCAATAACAAGTGTTGGGTGAACAAATTACAGTTGGGCAATTGATAGGATTGAAATAGCATTAAGACAGAACATCAAGATTATTAATTATGTAGGCATGTTTTCCATATATAGTCATACGTGCTCGCAATGAGAAACTTGTACAACATCTTTTGTCCTACCAGCCGGTGGCAGCCGGGCCTCTAGGGAATCTACTGGAAATTAAGGTACTCCTTTTAATAGAGCACCGGAGCAAAGCATTAACACTCCGTGAAAACATGTGATCCTCATACCTAAGCCTTCCCCTCCAGTTATCCCAGTTGTCACTCTGGGGCCTCGGGTTCCGGACATAGACATGTGCAAACAACTTGTAGATACAATCTAAGCAATAAGTATAGAGCTTAAATCCAAGATCATGCCACTCGGGCCCTAGTGACAAGCATTAAACACAACAAGATTGCAGCAACAATAACTTCACAAACTTTATAGATAGACTAATCATAATGTAACAATCCATCGGATCCCAACAAACACAACACCGATTACATCAGATGAATCTCAATCATGTAAGGCAGCTCATGAGATCATTGTATTGAAGTACATGGGGGAGAGAATACCAACTAGCTACAGCTAGAACCCGTAGTCCATGGGGGAACTACTCACGGAGCATGATGGAGGCGATGGCGTTGATGGAGATGGCTTCCGGGGCACTTCCCCGTCCGGCAGTGCGGACAGAGACTTCTATCCCCAAACGGAGTTTCGCGATGGTGGCGGCGCCCTGGAGGGTTTCGGAGTTTCGTCCATTGGTATCGATGTTTTAGGTCGGGACGGCTTAAATAGGCGAAGAGTCGGAGTCGGAGGGGCCACGGGGCCTCCTCACACTAGGGCGCGCCCCAGGCCGCGCCGCCCACACGTGTGGGGCCCCCAGGGCACCCCTCTGGTCGACTTTCTGGAAGGTTCCGGGAAAAATAAGATGTTGGGTCTTCGTTTCGTCGAATTCCGAGAATATTGCCCGAACAGCCTTTCGGAACCAAAAACAACAAAAACAACAACGGCCTTCGGCATCTCGTTAGTAGGTTAGTTCAAAAACGCATAAAAACATTATAAAGTGCAAGCAAAACATGTAAGTATTGTCATAAAACAAGCATGGAACATCGAAATTATAGATACGTTGGAGACGTATCAAGCATCCCCAAGCTTAGTTCCTGCTCGCCCTCGAGTAGGTAAACGATAAAAAGAATAATTTCTGTAGTGACATGCTACTTACATAACCTTGATCATACTATTATAAAGCATATGAGATGAATGCAGTGACTCAAGGCAATGATCTATAGTTGCTAACAAATAGATAACATATAGCAAAACTTTTCATGAATAGTACTTTCAAGACAAGCATCAAAAGTCTCGCATAAGAGTTAACTCATAAAGCAATAAATTCAAAGTAAAGGCATTGAAGCAACACATAGGAAGATATAAGTTTCAGCAGTTGCTTTCAACTTTCAACATACATATCTCATGGATAATTGTCAATACAGAGTAATACGATGAATGCAAATAAGCAAATATGTAAGAATCAATGCACAGTTGACACAAGTGTTTGCTTCTAAGATGGAAGGAAGTAGGTAAACTAACTCAACATAAAGTAAAAGAAAGGCCCTTTGCAGAGGGAAGCAGGGATTAAATCATGTGCTAGAGCTTTTAAGTTTTGAAATCATATAGAGAGCATAAAAGTAAAGTTTTGAGAGGTGTTTTTTGTTGTCAACGAATGGTAGTGGGCACTCTAACCCCCTTGCCAAACAGACTTTCAAAGAGCGGCTCCCATGAAGGACGTTATCTCTACCAGCAAGGTAGATCATCCCTCTTCTCTTTTGTTTACACATGTATTTTACTTTTATTTATGGTTGACACTCCTCCCAACCTTTTGCTTACACAAGCCATGGCTAACCGAATCCTCGGGTGCCTTCCAACATTCACATACCATGAATGAGTGTCTATTTGCAAAATTAAGTTGCTTACTGATGAATCAGGGCAAAACACGTGAAGAGAATTATTAATGAAAGTTAATTAATTGGGGCTGGGAACCCCGCCAGCTCTTTTTGCAAAATTATTGGATAAGCGGATGAAGCCACTAATCCATTGGTGAAAGCTGCCCAACAAGATTGAAAGATAAAACACCACATATTTCCTCATGAGCTATAAAACATTAACACAAATAAGAGATAATAAGTTTTGAATTGTTTAAAGGTAGCACATGAAATATTTACTTGGAATGGCAGAAAATACCACATAGTAGGTAGGTATGGTGGACACACATGGCATAGGTTTTGGCTCAAGGTTTTGGATGCACGAGAAGCATTTCCTCTCAGTACAAGGCTTTGGCTAGCAAGGTTGTTTGAAGCAAACACAAGTATGAACCGGTACACCAAAACTTACATAAGAACGTATTGCAAGCATTATAAAACTCTACACTGTCTTCCTTGTTGCTCAAACACTTCTACTAGAAAATATCTAGACCTTAGAGAAACCAATCATGCAAACCAATTTCAACAAGCTCTGCGGTATTTCTCCACTACTAGGTTTAAACTACATGATGCAAGAGCTTAATCATGATCTACTTGAGAGCTCAAAACAATTGCCAAGTATCAAATTATCCAAGACAATATGAGGCATTTTCTTGTTTCCAACCAAATAACAATAAGTGCAATGATGACCCACAAGTATAGGGGATCGCAACAGTCTTCGAGGGAAGTATTACCCAATTTATTGATTCGACACAAGGGGAGACAAAGAATACTTGGAAGCCTTAACAACGGAGTTGTCAATTCAGTTGCACCTGAAACGGACTTGCTCGCAAGAGTTTATCGTAGTAAAAGTTTTATAGCGAGCATAGTGAAATAACGACGAGTAACAAAGACAGCGGTAGTGATTTTAGTAAACAGCAGGATTAAAATACGTAGGCACGGGGACGGATAACGGGCGTTGCATGGATGAGAGAAACTCATGTAACAATCATAGCAGGGCATTTGCAGATAATAATAAAACGGTGTCCAAGTACTAATCAATCAATAGGCATGTGTTCCAATTATAGTCGTACGTGCTCGCAATGAGAAACTTGCACAACATCTTTTGTCCTACCAGCCGGTGGCAGCCGGGCCTCAAGGGAAACTATCGGATATTAAGGTACTCCTTTTAATAGAGTACCGGAGCAAAGCATTAACACTCCGTGAACACATGTGATCCTCACATCACTACCATTCCCTCCGGTTGTCCCGATTTCTGTCACTTCGGGGCCATTGGTTCCGGACAGCGACATGTGTATACAACTTATAGGTAAGACCATAAACAATGAATATCATGATGAAACAATAACATGTTCAGATCTGAGATCATGGCACTCGGGCCCTAGTGACAAGCATTAAGCATAACAAGTTGCAACAATATCATAAAGTACCATCTACGGACACTAGGCACTATGCCCTAACAATCTTATGCTATTACATGACCAATCTCATCCAATCCCTACCATCCCCTTCACCTACAGCGGGGAATTACTCACACATGGATGGGGGAAACATGGCTGGTTGATGGAGAGGCGTTGGCGGTGATGGCGGTGATGATCTCCTCCAATTCCCCGTCCCGGCGGAGTGCCGAACGGAGACTTCGGCTCCCGCGACGAGTTTCGCGATGTGGCGGCGTTCGGAGGTTTTCGGTGACTTCGACTTCTCTCCTGGCGTTTTTAGGTCGAGGCGAATAAGTAAGGAGGGCGTCGGAGGCCGGCCGAGGGGGCCACACCACCTGGCCGCGCGCCCCCAGGCCGCGCCGCCGGTGGTGTGGGGCCCTCGGGCCTCCACTTCAATTGCCCTTCTGGCTCCGTTAGTTTCCTGGGAAAATAGGGCCTTCTGCATAAATTCCGAGGTTTTTCCCGAAAGTTGGATTTCTGCACAAAAACGAGACACCAGAGCAATTCTGCTGAAAACAGCGTTAGTCCGTGTTAGTTGCATCCAAAATACACAAATTAGAGGCCAAACAATAGCAAAAGTGTTCGGGAAAGTAGATACGTTTTGGACGTATCAACTCCCCCAAAGCTTAGCTTATTGCTTGTCCTCAAGCAATTCAGTTAACAACTGAGCGATAAAAGAACTTTTACGAACACATTTGCTCATATGATGTATATATTCTCATGATATGGCTAATACTTAAGCAGTTCATAATGAGACACATGCAAATAAGATCATCTAACAGCTATGTCAATCATGGAGAGGTACCAACAATTAATAATAAGCATCATGAATCATGTATATAAGCAGGATTGCAATGTTCATAAGAGAGTATGATAAAGTGGTATCTCGCTTGCCTGTATTTGATTGGCAAAACATAAATGCCCGGGCACCTTTGAAGTTCATAGAAAGACTAGAAGTAGTGATTGTCAAAGATAAATGCATCAAAGTTATACCACAATCAATCATATTTTGAGACAAGCATATTATACTAAGAATGACAGTTGTGCTCTCAAGATAGTACTCAAAGAAATAATGGAGACACAACATAAAAGTAAAAGATTGACCCTTCGCAGAGGGAAGCAGGGATTAACATGCGCTAGAGCTTTTCATTTTTAAAATCAGGAGTAAAATTATTTTGAGAGGTGTTTGTTGTTGTCAACGAATGGTAATGGGTACACTAACTACCTCGCCAACCGGACTTTCAAGAGCGGCTCCCATGAATTATTGCACGTTTATGTGGCACTCCTTCCAACCTTTCTTGCACAAACCATGGCTAACCGAATCCTCGGGTGCCTGCCAACAATCTCATACCATGAAGGAGTGCCTTTTTATTTTAGTTTTATTATGATGATGACACTCCCCCAACCTTTGCTTACACAAGCCATGGCTAACCGAATCCTTCGGGTGCCGTCCAACAATCACAAACCATGGAGGAGTGTCTATTTAAGTTTAATTAATTCGGGACTGGGAATCCCATTGCCAGCTCTTTTTGCAAAATTATTGGATAAGCGGATGTGCCACTATTCCATATGAGAGTCCGTCAAAAGTAAATGACAAGGTTGAAAGCTAAACACCACATACTTCCTCATGAGCTATGAAACATAAACACAAATTGAGAAGCATTTTGAAGGTTTTAAAGGTAGCGCATGAGAATTTACTTGGAATGGTTTGAAATGCCATGCATAGGTATTTATGGTGGACACTCTGGAATAACTTGGTTTTCATGTGTTTGGAGGCACGAGCAGCGTTCCCGCTCAATACAAGTGAAGGCTAGCAAAAAGACTAGGGAGCGACAAATCAAGAGAGCAGTAACTGTCATAATCATGCTTGCGGCAAAATAAATTAACGGAGGCATAAAAGTGATACAAGAACTCTGAAGCAATGTAAATCATCGAGGCTTAATTGACTTTTTGTTCAGTCATATGCATGCGTGAGCATGTGCCAAGTCGATATAAATGAATTATTCAGAGGAGGATACCACAATGCCATACTTACTTATGAATAAAACAATGCAAGCAAACATCCATGACATGCTACTCATATTAATAGATTGGAGCTAAACATGAGAGATCATGAACTACTAGACTTTCTTAAATGACATATACCTCACATGAACCAACTAAGCATGCTCACATGGATGAGTATATGTACAAAAATGAAAACAAATAGAGTTCATACCAGCCTCTCACCACAATCAGATTGTCGTAGATCGTCATTATTGCCTTTTCACTTGTGCAGCTTGGATAATATGAAATGAAAACCACGCTCCAGCCACCGAAGACCATTGAACTCATGATGAACTTTACAAACCAAAGAAGAACAGCAAATATTTTTGGTGTTTTCAAATTGCAAATAAGAACAAAAGGAAACAAGCAAACAAAGTAAAATCTTTTTGGGTTTTCTTATAGCAAACTAGCAATAGCAAATAAAGTGAAACAAATGCAAGAAACCAAAGCAAACAAATGGTGAAGAGAAACAACAGAAATATTTTTGGTCTTTTTGTGTTTTGGAAAGGAAACAAAGCAAAAACAAGAAATAGCAAACTAAAAGAAACACAGAAAAACGAGATGGCAGAAATCTGCCAAAACCTGACAGCAGTACAGAAATCGATTTTTACAAAAATCTTACGTTGCTCAGTTCAAAAAGTGTTCAACTAATGAAAGTTAGATAACAACCTGGGGAACCTGCACAAAAATTTTCAACTCAAAATAACGTTCTGGCTGGGCACACGAATTTTTACGGTAACAGCCCAGAATCTGTTTTCAGGCAGCACTTCCCCAAATATCATCTTCCTCTCATTAGAAAACCACTCAAACGAACAAAGCAAGTATGTGCAAGTATCCAGCAATCATAATATGCAAAGAATGAGTGATGCCGGTATACCTCCCCCCAAGCTTAGGCTTTTGGCCTAAGTGGAGTTCAACCCCATCGAGGGTCTGGGTTCCACGCCGGTGGATCATACATGGAGTAGTCATAATAAAGCTCCTGCGCAGAAGAAAAGCGTGGAGGCTCCGCATATCCACCATGTTGATGCGAGGAACTTGCTGCATCGGATGATGAGTCGAGGTGCTCCTCGACCTCTATGTCGTCTCTTGCATGTTGGCCTCCTCTCTCTATATGTGCATCTAGTGCACCTTCTGTGACCGACCAATCTCCCCTGGAATCAAGGTTAGACAAAACAGGCGCAGGCAATCTTACTAGTTTCTCAGTTTTCTTAGTTATTCTCCAAACTTTCTTATAAAATATCATCTTGTAATACAGGTTACCCAAGTTGGAGGAATCTGAAACAAATTCATGTTTAATCATAGAGGCTATGTCAAGTTTTTCTATGGGGAACGGAATATCAAAATGATGAGGTTCTACATTATGAAAAGCTAGTAAACGGGAGGCGATGAGGCCTCCACACATTCCACCTTTCTCACGGTTAGTAGCAAGTCTATAAGCTATTAATGCCCCCAAATTATAAGACCTACTATTTTGCAGTGCTGCAGCTAGAAAAGCCAAATCCGGGATAGAAAGTTTACCACCAATCCTTTTAGCGAGAACGCATTTGGTAATAAAATAGGCAAAGTAGCGGATAGCCGGGAGTTGAATACTAGTGATTTTACCACTTTCACCTGAGAAACTCCTTCCATCGCAAATCATCTTGTAAAGATCCGAGAGTTCTTGCGGCGATCCCCTTATCTTCTCGCACGACCCCCATTGCGGTATTCTAATTGCTGCACAAAAAGCACTAAATGGCAAGTTGACAGTTTTATTGTAAATTTTATACTGGACCGTGGGGTTAGATCGCGACCAATTAAACTTGAAGTCCTGCACAAAAGCCATAGTTAATTTTACATATTGTCTTGGCTCTCCTTCAACAAAGTCACTCAGCCCTGCACGAGAAATTAGAGTTTGAACATCTTCAAATATCCCCGCGCTTCTCATGAAATCCGCGCACGGGTAGTAAGAGGGGTATACTCCCTCTTCACGATTGACTATCATAACTTGTTGGACTTCCAATTCTTGCTGGTTCAAGTGATATCTATTCCATTCCATTTTCTGAAATTTCAACAACCAATATAAAAATTTGATTTGGTGACATATAATTGAGGGAAACTACCATAGGAACTTGCTAGAGTACTAATCATGCATCAAAACTAGTTTCTACCAATTAGAACAAGCATGCAAGCTCACCAAACATGTTACCTACAGCAGCAAAATATTCAAGATATACTCAACCAAACGAAATTCTACTTGGATGGGTGGAGGAGTCACATACCGAAGAGCAAATGTGCCAAATTTCAGACAGAAATCTGGGCTGAGCAAAGAGATCGAAAAATCTGGAGCTCTGGAGCAAAAACGCGAGAGAGATGAACTTGGTACGAGTTTTTTCGGGAGAGAGAGTGTTCTGGGCGAAAGAGATGACGAAGTGGGGCAGGGGGGCCCACACCACATGGTGGCGCGGCCACCTTGCTTGGCCGCGCCGGCCTGTGGTTTGGCGCCCTGTGGTGCCCCACAGGTCATCCTCTGGTGCTCCCAGGTGCCTCGTCGAAAAATAGGACCAATGGTGTAATTTTCGCGAATTTTTGAAAACTTTGAAAAATGCACATTTTCTGGGTATTAAGTTTATTATTACTGGCCAGGAAAATTTTTGAAATCTCAAATCAACTAAGAAACTTTGCAAATTAAAAGTGCTACAGCAACTAAAGCAAGTGGAGAAAGAAAGAAATGTTGTTTACCTCCTCTATGCATATAAAAGGTATTTGTTAACAAGGTTGATCAAGTCTTGCCACCAAATAAATTTTACATAGCATATGAAGAAATAAACCTCAAATCAATCATGTTACCTTGAATTGTATTGATATGGATCCAATCACAAGAGTTTGATATTCTTCTTTAGGCTCATATATAGGACAATCGATGGTTCCCACTTTGATAGTTCTCACATGAGAGATAGTATTAACTCCGCACGCTTTTTCAATCCTCTTGGGGAAATAGACGGTGTGTTCCTTATCATCAACATTGAAAGTAACCTTTCCTTTATTGCAATCAATAACAGCCCCTGCGGTGTTAAGAAAAGGTCTCCCAAGAATAATGGACATATTATCATCTTCAGGCATTTCCAATACAACAAAATCAGTTAATATCAAGCAGTTAGTAGTAACTTGAACAGGAACATTCTCACATATACCAACAGGAATAGCAGTAGATTTATCAGCCATTTGCAAAGATATATCAGTAGGTATCAACTTATCTAAGTAAAGTCTCTTGTATAGAGAAAAAGGCATAACACTAACACCAGCTCCCAAGTCACATAGAGCAGTTTTAACATAATTATTCTTAATAGAACAAGGAATAGTAGGTATACCTGGGTCGCCCAACTTCTTTGGAATTTTGCCATTGAAAGAGTAATTAGCAAGCATAGTGGAAATTTCCTCATTGGGGATTTTCCTTTTGTTAGTAACAATATCTTTCATATACTTTGAATAAGGAGGCAATTTAATAGCATCGGTCAAAGGGATTTGCAAGAATAAAGGTTTCATCCAATCACAAAATTTATTATAGTGTTCCTCTTCCTTTGATTTCAGTTTCTTAGCAGGAAAAGGCATTGGCTTTTGCACCCAAGGTTCTCTTTCATTACCATGTTTCTCAGTAATAAAATCTTCTTTAGTATACTTTTTATTTTTAGCATGCTTTTCAGGTTCTTCTTCAACCTCTTCTTTATCAGGAGTATCATTCTTATCATTATCTTTCTCATGTTCATTACCACTTTCAGTTTCAGCATCAGAAATAGAAATACTATTAGGATCATTAACAGGTTCAGAGGATTCTACAACATTTTTATGTTTCTTTTTCTTTTTCTTCTTAGAATGAGCACTAGGTTCAATGCGTTGAGAATCTTGTTCAATTCTTTTGGGATGCCCTTCAGGATATAGAGGATCCTGGGTAGAGACACCACCTCTAGTTGTTACTTCATAAGCATGTTTCTCTTTAGAATTATTCCCTAACAAGTCATTTTGCACTTTAGTGAGTTGATCAATTTGAGTTTGAATCATTTGAAAATGTTTAACAAGCATCTTAACATCATTGGAGGTTCTCTCCATAATATCATGCAATTGATTAATAGCTTGAGAATTTTCCATTAGATGATTCTCTATTCTCATATTAAAATTTTCTTGCTTAACAATATAATTATCAAACTCATCTAAGCATTGCGCAGGAGGTTTCGAATATGGAATATCTTCCCTAGTAAAGCGTTGAAGCGAGTTTACCTCAATCATGGATGAAGGGGGAATTATCTCACATATATCTTCTATTGGAGGTAGATTCTTCACATCTTCAGATTTAATACCTTTCTCCTTGAGAGACTTCTTGGCTTCCCTCATATCTTCATCATTCAATTTAATTAAACCCCTCTTCTTCACTATTGGCGTTGGAGTTGGTTCAGGCGTATTCCAATCATCATAATTCCGGCCTATTTTAGCCAATAATTCTTCAGCGTCGTCTGGAGTTCTTTTCCTGAAAACACAACCAGCACAACTATCCAGGTATGCCCTAGAATCAATGGTTAGTCCACTATAAAATATATCAAGTAATTCATGCTTTTCTAAATCATGGTCAGGCAAAGCTCTAATAAGAGAGCAAAATCTTGCCCAAGCCTCAGGCAATTTCTCTTCATCTCCCTGATCAAAACTATAAACTCTTTGCAAAGCAGCATGTTGAGCACTAGCAGGAAAGTATTTCCGAAAGAAAACAGCAAGCAATTCTTTTGGACTTTTAATAGAACCAGGTGGCAAATTATTATACCAAGTTTTAGCGTCATCCTTTAATGAGAATGGAAATATTTTAGCAACAAAGTAAGTACGCTTCTTAACATCATCAGAAAACAAGCTACTCAAAGTAGATAACTCAGTCATGTGTTCAACAGCACTTTCTTTTTCAGTACCACAAAAAGGTGTTTTCTCAACAATAGCTATATGAGATAGATCAAGAGAAAAGTCATAATCTTTATCCCTAATGTTTATAGGAGATGTGGCAAATTTAGGATCAGGAGACAGTTTATATCTAACAGCATGTTCTGCAAGCAACTTTTTAATTTTTCTTGCATCAGTAGTAGCATGGCATTTTTCAATAAAATCGTCATCAAGCTCCACATAATCTTCATCAGGATCATCACTAGAGTATTCAAGTTCAGGTGAATTAACAGGTGTAGTAACATCAGGAATTTCAGCATTTTCAATTTGTCTAGATTTAGCAATTGTAGCATCTAGAAAAGATCCCAATGAACCACTATCATCAAGCACAGCAGAAATATTATCAATATTATGAGAGTGTTCAGATTCAGCAGATGTACCCGCATGCGAAGCATGTGGCGGTGAAACAAGTTTATCAATCACAGATGGTGAATCAAGTGTAGCGGAGGTACTCAGAATTGTACCTTTTCTTGTAGTGGATGGTAATATGGCGATCTTAGTATCGCGAGGTTTACCCATGATGGAGAATTTGCAGCGAACAATATCAATCCAAGTGAACTTCCAAATAAAGCTATGCTCCCCGGCAACGGCGCCAGAAAATAGTCTTGATGACCCACAAGTATAGGGGATCGCAACAGTCTTCGAGGGAAGTATTACCCAATTTATTGATTCGACACAAGGGGAGACAAAGAATACTTGGAAGCCTTAACAACGGAGTTGTCAATTCAGCTGCACTGGAAACAGACTTGCTCGCAAGAGTTTATCAGTAGTAAGTTTTATAGCGATGCAGTAGTGAAACAGCGAGTAACAAAGACAGTAGTGATTTTAGTAAACAGCAGGATTAAAATACTGTAGGCACGGGGACGGATAACGGGCGTTGCATGGATGAGAGAAACTCATGTAACAATCATAGCAGGGCATTTGCAGATAATAATAAAACGGTGTCCAAGTACTAATCAATCAATAGGCATGTGTTCCAATTATAGTCGTACGTGCTCGCAATGAGAAACTTGCACAACATCTTTTGTCCTACCAGCCGGTGGCAGCCGGGCCTCAAGGGAAACTACTGGATATTAAGGTACTCCTTTTAATAGAGTACCGGAGCAAAGCATTAACACTCCGTGAACACATGTGATCCTCACATCACTACCATTCCCTCCGGTTGTCCCGATTTCTGTCACTTCGGGGCCATTGGTTCCGGACAGCGACATGTGTATACAACTTATAGGTAAGACCATAAACAATGAATATCATGATGAAACAATAACATGTTCAGATCTGAGATCATGGCACTCGGGCCCTAGTGACAAGCATTAAGCATAACAAGTTGCAACAATATCATAAAAGTACCATCTACGGACACTAGGCACTATGCCCTAACAATCTTATGCTATTACATGACCAATCTCATCCAATCCCTACCATCCCCTTCACCTACAGCGGGGGAATTACTCACACATGGATGGGGGAAACATGGCTGGTTGATGGAGAGGCGTTGGCGGTGATGGCGGTGATGATCTCCTCCAATTCCCCGTCCGGCGGAGTGCCGAACGGAGACTTCGGCTCCCGCGACGGAGTTCGCGATGTGGCGGCGTTCGGAGGGTTTCGGTGACTTCGACTTCTCTCAGCGTTTAGGTCGAGGCGAATAAGTAGTCCGAAGGGGGCGTCGGAGGCCGGCCGAGGGGCCACACCACCTGGCCGCGCGGGCCCCCGGCCGCGCCGCCAGTGGTGTGGGGCCCTCGGGCCTCCACTTCAATTGCCCTTCTGGCTCCGTTAGTTTCCTGGGAAAATAGGGCCTTCTGCATAAATTCCGAGGTTTTTCCCGAAAGTTGGATTTCTGCACAAAACGAGACACTGGAGCAGTTCTGCTGAAAACAGCGTTAGTCTGTGTTAGTTGCATCCAAAATACACAAATTAGAGGCCAAACAATAGCAAAAGTGTTCGGGAAAGTAGATACGTTTTGGACGTATCATGCAATAGCTTCCAACTTTTGTCATTGAACATTACAAGTAAAACGAAGAACACAAGTGTTCATATGAAAAAACGGAGCGTGTCTCTCTCCCAAACAAGGATTGCTAGGATCCAAATTTATTCAAACATAAACAAAAATAAAAAAACACACAGACGCTCCAAGTAAAGCACATAAGATGTGTCCGAATAAAAATATAGTTTCAATAGAAGAAACCTGATAAGTTGATGAAGAAGGGATGCCTTGGGCATCCCCAAGCTTAGACGCTTGAGTCTTCTTGAAATATGCAGGGATGAACCAGGGGGCATCCCCAAGCTTAGATTTTTCACTCTTCTTGATCATATATCATCCTCCTCTCTTGACCCTTGAAAACTTCCTTCACACCAAACTTCTCATAAACTTCATTAGAGGGGTTAGTACTCAAAAAACTTTAATCCACCTTGGCCCTATAGTGACACATTGCAAGAACTCAATAAAACATTAGCTACAGCTCTCCACGTCTAGAAAGCCTCACTTAAAGTCCACAAGAGACAATGCAAAAAACAGAGACAGTCTCAAAACAGAACAGAGGTAAACACGAACTTTTAAGAGGTACTTTGTTGCTCAAATCAGAAAACTCAAAACTAATGAAAGTTGCGTACATATCGAGGATCACTCACGTAAACTGGCAGATTTTTTTGAGTTACTTACAGAGAATCATACCCAGATTCGTGACAGCAAGAAATCTGTTTCTGCGCAGAAATCCAAATCTAACATCAATCTTCTATTAGAGACTTCACTTGGCACAACATTGCAATAAAATAAAGATAAGGAGAGGTTGCTACAGTAGTAACAACTTCCAAGACACAACAAAACAGTAGCAAAATAAACACATGGGTTATCTCCCAAGAAGTGCTTTCTTTATAGCCATTAAGATGGGCTCAGCAGTTTTAATGATGCACTCGCAAGAAATAAGAGTTGAAGCAAAAGAGAGCATCAAAAAGTAAGTTCAAAACACATTTAAGTCTAACCCACTTCCTATGCATAGGAATCTTGTACACAAATAATGAAGAACAAAGTGACAAGCATTGGAAGATAAAACAAGAGTAACTTCAAAAGTTTCAGCATATAGAGAGGTGTTTTAGTACCATGCAAATTTCTACAACCATATTTTCCTCTCTCATAATAATTTTCAGTAGCTTCATGAGCAAACTCAACAATATAACTATCACATACAGCATGCTTTTCATGATCCATAAACATATAATTTTTATCAAGCTCAAAAATAGTAGGATTAAAACTTTCAAACCCGCTTTTATCAATAATATAACAAGATGATTGATCAATCTCAAAAGATATGGGACTCATAGATAAAGTCAAGATCTCTCCAATCCCATTTTCATTAGTAGCACAATTAATATTATCAAGTAACATAGGACCATCATCTAGAGATTTATCATAAACATTTGCCAAGCAAAACTCTTTAGTACCATGCATTTCGACATCAGGCACAAACAAAGCATTATCATAAGATTTATCAAAGTAGCATGGATTATCATGAATAACAGTAGCATAATTATTCTCGCAAGTTTTAATCATAGGGAATATTTCAAGAGAATCCACAGGAACATAACATTCATCCTCTTTTGGTAAGCATGGAGGACAATCAAATAGTGTAAGAGATAAAGAGTTACTCTCATTAGAAGATTGGCATGGGTAGCTAATCCATTCTTCCTCCTTTTGTTCATCACTCTCTTCTTCTTTTTCATCCAATGAGCTTTCAGGTTCATCAATTTCCTCCTCTTTTTCATCCAATGAGCTTTCAGGTTCATCAATTTCTTCTTCCACTGGTTCCTGCAAATTGTGAGTGCATTCTTGTGCATTAATGAGTCTCTATTTATAATCAATGATATAAGGATTATCACTGTAGCTTTCTATGCAAAAATTAAGGATAGAAGAGACATAATCTTTAAGGTCCTTACAAACAACACAAGTTTCATAATTTTTAGCAATGAAGGATTCGATCTCAGAAGCTCCCATAAACAAAACAAATTGTTCTACTTCTTCGAACCCAAAATGAATATAGCTATTCCAATTATAGTTCTTAATTAAAACTTCCTCACTAAAGCCACATTGAAATTTAAGATGTTTAGTATCCTGTTGAGAGCAACAGTTTATATCATGGCGTTTAAGCAAGATTTTAGCAATTGTATTCAATTTTTCTATCACAGCACTCATAACTTTTCCCGTTCTTGATTCTCTATAATTATTATATAATACTATAAGCTCCAAATAGGTTGTAGGATCTCCCATAATAGCAGTTTTTAATTTTTAGGTTTTTCAAATTTTTATGGATTTTCGGGTATATAAGAAAAGTAAAACAAAACAAAAAGAAACTAGACAAAAATAAACTAAGCAAAATAATACCAGACATAAATAAACTAAGCACAAATAAACTAGACAAAAGTAAACTAAGCAAAACAAAATAAAATAAAACAAGAACAGAGAGAGAGGTAGAGTGTACTCCCCAGGTGAACTTATGAGTAGAGCTATGCCTCCCGCAACGGCGCCAGAAAATAGTCTTGATAACCCACAAGTATAGGGGATCGCAACAGTCTTCGAGGGAAGTAAAACCCAAATTTATTGATTCGACACAAGGGGGGGGGGTAAAGAATACTTATAAGCCTTAACAACTGAGTTGTCAATTCAGCTGGAAAAGCACTAGTAACAGGGGTGATATGAAAGCGGTAATATGAGAGCAGTAGTAACAGTAACACAGCAGCATAATAGTAACACAGAGGCAATGGCACCAGAAAATAGTTGATACTACTTCCAATGACATGTAGAACGAGTATATGATGATGAAAGATGGACCGGGGTTCCCAGCTATCTTCACTAGTGGTAACTCTCCAATAACAAGTGTTGGGTGGACAAATTACAGTTGGGCAATTGATAGGATTGAAATAGCATTAAGACAGAACATCAAGATTATTAATTATGTAGGCATGTTTTCCATATATAGTCATACGTGCTCGCAATGAGAAACTTGTACAACATCTTTTGTCCTACCAGCCGGTGGCAGCCGGGCCTCTAGGGAATCTACTGGAAATTAAGGTACTCCTTTTAATAGAGCACCGGAGCAAAGCATTAACATTCCGTGAAAACATGTGATCCTCATACCTAAGCCTTCCCCTCCAGTTATCCCAGTTGCTGTCACTCTGGGGCCTCGGGTTCCGGACATAGACATGTGCAAACAACTTGTAGATACAATCTAAGCAATAAGTATAGAGCTTAAATCCAAGATCATGCCACTCGGGCCCTAGTGACAAGCATTAAACACAACAAGATTGCAGCAAAAATAACTTCACAAACTTTATAGATAGACTAATCATAATGTAACAATCCATCGGATCCCAACAAACACAACACCGATTACATCAGATGAATCTCAATCATGTAAGGCAGCTCATGAGATCATTGTATTGAAGTACATGGGGAGAGAATACCAACTAGCTACAGCTAGAACCCGTAGTCCATGGGGGAACTACTCACGGAGCATGATGGAGGCGATGGCGTTGATGGAGATGGCTTCCGGGGGCACTTCCCCGTTCCGGCAGGGTGCCGGAACGGAGACTTCTGTCCCCCGAAACGGAGTTTCGCGATGGTGGCGGCGCCCCTGGAGGGTTTCTGGAGTTTCGTCCATTGGTATCGATGTTATAGGTCAGGACGGCTTAAATAGGCGAAGAGTCGGAGTCGGAGGGGCCACGGGGCCTCCTCACACTAGGGGGGCGCGCCCCCCCCTTGGGCCGCGCTGCCCACACGTGTGGGGCCCCCAGGGCACCCCTCTGGCCCCCCTCTGACTTTCTGGAAGGTTCCGGGAAAAATAAGATGTTGGGTCTTCGTTTCGTCGAATTCCGAGAATATTGCCCGAACAACCTTTCCGGAACCAAAAACAACAGAAAACAGCAAGCGGCCTTCGGCATCTCGTTAATAGGTTAGTTCCGGAAAACGCATAAAAACATTATAAAGTGCAAGCAAAACATGTAAGTATTGTCATAAAACAAGCATGGAACATCAGAAATTGTAGGTACGTTGGAGACGTATCAGTCTCTCACTCGAACTAATCGTGGTAGAGAGCTCAACACTATGTAATGATGCAAAGCAAGAACACTAGAGGTGTTCAAATACTTCACACTCAAATCCCACCAAAGCAACAAATGCTAGGATGATATTAGAGAGGAAGAACAAAGAGGAAATCAACAAATGACTCCAAGATCTAGATCTAAAGAGTTCCCCTCACTTAGAGGAGAGATGGATTGGTGGGGATTGTAGATCTAGATCTCCTCTCTTAGATCCCTCAAGAATGAGCAAGAATCATGGGGGGAATCAAGAGATAGGGAAAGTTCTTCAAAGTCAACAATGGAGGAGAGGGGGTGTAAGAACTTATCCAGCCCAAGGTGGAACAAGGGCTATTTATAGCCCAAGCCGAAAAATAACCGTTGGGAAATGTCCAGCTCAACAAATCTTCGAGCAGGTCAGCGGGCCTAGGGCAGGCCGTCTGCAGACCCGGTCTAACCGGCCACAGACCGGACCAGCCGGTCCAAACCGGACCAGCGCCGGGTCGTGACCGGGCGGGTCTTTGTCGCGCAAAACCCGCGCCGAGGCGGTCACGCCGGCCGGACGGACGAGGACCTCGAGCCGGACCGGCCGAAGCTGGGAAATCTTCTGGATAGTTTGGTTGGCACCGCACGGGCCGGTTGGAACTGGGCCATCCGGTGGACGGCCGGTCACGCCGGGCGAGAAACCGGGCCAGCAGGAAAACATGTTATACAAAAACTGTGATAACTTTTGTGTCCGGACCCCGATTGACATGAAACCAATTTTGTTGGAAAGATAACGACGAATAGAACCCCAACAAAACCCTCCTCACAGGATATTTTTAGATGTTTTTAGAGAGGGAGTCTCCCACCGTCAAGAAACGGTGAAGACGTCCAAACTCGAAAACGCAATAGAAGATGCATGCGGATTCCGTTTTCGATGAACTTGGGCTTGTTGTAAAGCTAGCAACAAGCTCAAGAACCTCTCACAGAGAAACACTAAGAAGCAATAGGGATATGCAAAGTATGCAAAGGATTGAGCTCCCTAAGACGATGTGATCAAGTTACCCAACCGAAAGCCCCTCTTGATAGTGCGGTTATCTATCCTATAATCCGGTCTCCCAACATCCACCTTGAGACCGGTAAAAGGAAAACCTAGCAAGGCCATACCTTCGCCTTGATTATCCCACTTGATCTTGATGATAACTCTTCAAGCTCCACTCAAGCCGGAATGCCTTACTTGATCATTGTTGCTTCGTGAAGACTCACAAATGCTCCCCCATACACCATGATGGGAAAGCTCCATTGATGCACATCTTCACATGTCCATTATCACCAAATGGACGGCAAGCTTCAAGCATATGATCATCTTGAGATGCTCAACTTGAAATTTCCCAACTCAACCTTGATGACGATCACCACTTGATGTCATCCTCTCATGGGATATATGAGATCTCCCTTTTGATGCATGCCCATGGAAAGATACCTAACCCACATAGACAACACAAGGGAACATATATGATGGGTTAGTTCATAAAGCATAATTGACATGGCTTACCATACCACATGACTTCACGTGGCACATTCTTCATGCTTCATGTGTTGACCAAACTTGAATCTATTCTTCACTCTTTGTATTGGTCAACCTTGTATCTTCTCATGCTCTATCATACTATCTTGAGGTGTATAAAGAATTCTTCATTTGTTTGCATGCTCTAAATCTTAGTCAACCATAGCTCAACTTATGAGACTATCATGACACCGACTTAGAGCCATAACTTGAATTCTTCACTTGGAATCAAGCACTCAAGATCTTGATCATCCATTGCTTATCACATAAGCTAGAGCATGGCTAATATTGAGTTCCACATAAGAACTCCATCTTCATTTCTTCTTCTTGATCATATCACATATATGTCTTCAAATCGATGATCTTGATGCCAATACTCAAGGTATATCTTTATCTTCATGGCATCCATACTTGAATCCAACACATGGACTACAAGTAGTACCTATGAAATATTCCTTCATATAAACTCAATGAAAACATTAGTCCATAGGGGTTGTCATTAACTACCAAAACCACACATAGGGGCAATATACCCTTACACCATCGAACGGAGTCAAAAGCCTTGGCTATGTCCAGCTTGATGAACAGGGATGGTGTTTTTTCAAAGTGGGAGTTTAACTTACCACGTTATTCATTATTCAACTAACAAAGGGAATAGTTGTAGAAGTATTAGTGCATACATTCCTGATGGAAGTTGCTTCCAGGTCATGACCAAGCATTTCAAAATACACAAATGCGCTTGCCGTGAAAAAACCTCTATACAATGGGGTGTTGTTGAGCAGGATCCAATTTGTCATCATCAAGCTGCAACTGCAAATACATGAATCCAGTTTTGGATACCAATTTTCAAATGCATCAACCCATATAACTAAATGCTAAATAGGCTACTGTACCGTGCACACTGTTTATTATAACAATAACTTGTAGCTTTTGCAAAATAAATGCTAGATCTGCTGTTTGTTCCTCCTTGCTCCACCTGCAGTAACTAAAGATCAGTGAAAGAAGGAAAAGAAAAAAGATAAAACATACATTTGTTTATCAATTTAGTAGCTTTATTATTATATACGATGTTATGCGCAGGCAAACACCATACCACATGTTAAAAATTCAGATAGTATTGTCTAATTTGACCCTGCTGAATAGTCGACTCAGACAAGAAAAAATATCTCTGAAAAGAATAAAATAAACACATGACATAATTTTACCCAATGATGCCTCCTTCTCTGATTTTCTTTCTCCTTATTCTTTGACTTAGCCGTAGCGCATAATAGTTCACTGTAATTGTAAGAAATTATACCTTGTGTTCAAAATAATGTCTAATAAGTTTCTGAACTCTAAATTATGTGCATAATATTGCATAGATTAATGTGAGCATTAAGAGCTGACGTTGGTGAGCAAGGGTGAATTTTTATTGCTTATAATGTCAAAAACATTTTTCTTCGCTAGTAACTTCCATGAACCGCAGTACGTTTAAAATTTGATGCACCTTCGAGAAGCCAACCAGCGCCAAGTTCATGGGATCTGAAGAAGCTTTTTCCCTTCAGCAAAAGTACTTTTTGAAGCAAGAAATGATAACTTTAACCTATATATGTAGAAGAGTCACTATTACTTTGGTCTGAACCAAATTAAACTGGAACTAAAACAGTGAGAGAAGACAAAAAAAAGTGCATAACATAAGTTGAACTGACAGGCCTGATTGTCATGTAGATCATCTCAACCTTTTCTAGAAATTAAATTCAGTTAGCTGTATTCCATAGCTAATGAGGACAAAACAACAAAGAACGGAAAGGAGGGCAGAAATCTACCTTGTTTTCATGGGTTGGAGCTGCAGCGGCCCGGTCAAGTAGATGAACCAGCAGCAGCCGAAGCAGTGGTTGGAGCAGCGGCGCGGGTCATGGGATGGAGCATGTTCTCTCCGCCGGTCGTTCTCTAAGTTCGGTCGCGTCCTTCTTCAGTGGCGGACCCAGCCCAAACTTTTAGTGGAGGCCCTAGTGAGTGGGGGCCTTGTTTCTTGGCTAAGTGGGGGCTCAATTAGTAAAATAGTAAGCTTCAACATTGTAAAACAAAAAATTGACTGGGGGCCTAGGCCCCCACTGGGCCAACGTGGGTCCGCCCCTGTCCTTCTTCCCTGTTCAAGAAAAAGCTACGAGGGGAGAAGGAGCAGGGAGAGGTCACCAGTGGGAGGAGACGGACGACGTTGACCGATTCCCGGTCACCAGCGCCGGAGAAGACGACCAAGAGGGGCGACGCTAGGGTTTGAGTAGTTGGAGAGAGGGAGAGGAGAGAGTGCCTACCTGTCCGACCGCCGTCACCGTCGATGTCGAGCTACCGCTGCCTCTAGAGCTCCGTCCGCCAATGACCATGGCGGGCGTAGCACCTCCCGCACCAGACCGCCGCCACATCTAGGGTTTCTTCGCGAGGAAAGACACCATGTATTGGAGAGACTCTGATCCGCTGGTGGCCTGGAGAGGCTTGGTGAGAACGCGGGGAAGAGGAGCGCGTGGGGAGCCGCCGCCGTCGCCAAAAAATGTGACGCGAGAGGGTAGGGTTTCGGAGGATGCGAGGGCTGTGTGAGAGAAACAAGAGTGACGCGTTTTTCGCCAGACGGGGCCCACCTTTGGCCAGACGGGGAGACCAAGCGAGGCCCAGTCGACGCGCGCCAGGTGACTATCGTGGAGCGCCCAGACATAGGGCAAACACCCACGCACTTGCTTGTTCTCAATTTCATCTCCATATTGAAGATTGCGTTCAATTCTTCTTTTGTTATTCTCTATTGTAGGTACTACCTAAAAGTGAACTATACTACCAGAATGGTCTGCCAAGTTTCTTTGCGCATTATATCCGTCTTCCAGCAGCAAAAATATGTAATACAACTGTTTACCGTTTAGAAGGATGAATTAATTTTAACCTTGAAGATCAGAGGATTCACCAAATATATTGGAGCTAGCGCTTGATACGTCTCAAACGTATCTATAATTTCTTATGTTCCATGCTACTTTTATGATGATACTCACATGTTTTATACACACTTTATGTCATTATTATGTATTTTCCGGCACTAACCTATTGACGAGATGCCGAAGAGTCAGTTGTTGTTTTACTTTTTTTGGTTTCAGAAATCCTACAAAGGAAATATTCTCATAATTGGACGAAATCAACGCCTAGGGTCTTATTTTTCCACGGAGCTTCCAGAAGACCGAAGGGGATACGAAGTGGGGCCACGAGGTGGCCAGACCATAGGCCGACGCGGCCAGGAGGGCCGCGCCGCCTATGGTGTGGGCCCCTCGTCAGCCCCCGACTACGCCCTTCCGCCTACTTATAGCCTTCGTCGCGAAAATCCCCGACGAGAGCCACGATACGGAAAACCTTCCAGAGCCGCCGCCGCCAATCCCATCTCGGGGGATTCAGGAGATCGCCTCCGGCACCCTGCCGGAGAGGGGAATCATCTCCCGGAGGACTCTTCATCGCCATGATCGCCTCCGAATTGATGTGTGAGTAGTTCACCCCTGGACTATGGGTCCATAGCAGTAGCTAGATGGTTGTCTTCTCCTCATTGTGATATCATGTTAGATCTTGTGAGCTGCCTATCATGATCAAGATCATCTATTTGTAATGCTACATGTTGTGTTTGTTGGGATCCGATGAATATGGAATACTATGTTAAGTTGATTATCAATCTATCATATATGTGTTGTTTATGTTCTTGCATGCTCTCCGTTTCTAGTAGAGGCTCTGGCCAAGTTGATACTTGTAACTCCAAGAGGGAGTATTTATGCTCGATAGTGGGTTCATGCCTCCATTGAATCTAGGACAGTGACAGAAAGTTCTAAGGTTGTGGATGTCTTTTGCCACTAGGGATAAAACATCAATGCTTTGTCTAAGGATATTTGTGTTGATTACATTACGCACCATACTTAATGCAATTGTCTGTTGTTTGCAACTTAATACGGGAAGGGGTGCGGATGCTAACCCGAAGGTGGACTTTTTAGTATTAGATGCATGCTGGATAGCGGTCTATGTACTTTGTCGTAATGCCCTGATTAAATCTCATAGTAGTCATCATGATATGTATGTGCATTGTTATGTCCTCTCTATTTGTCAATTGCCCAACTGTAATTTGTTCACCCAACATGCTATTTATCTTATGGGAGAGACACCACTAGTGAACTGTGGACCCCGGTCCATTCTTTTACATCTGAAATACAATCTACTGCAATACTTGTTCTCTTTTGTTCTTCGCAAACAAACATCATTTTCCACACCATATGTTTAATCCTTTGTTTACACAAGCGGTGAGATTGACAACCTCACTGTAAGTTGGGGCAAAGTATTGTGATTGTGGTGTGCAGGTTCACGTTGGCGCGGAATCCCCTGGTGTTGCGCCACACTACACTCCGTCACCAACAACCTTCACGTGTTCCTTGACTCCTACTGGTTCGATAACCTTGGTTTCATACTGAGGGAAAACTTGCCCTGTACGCATCACACCTTCCTCTTGGGGTTCCCAACGGACGTGTGTCAACTACCAACAAATAAGGATTTTTCCGGCGCCGTTGTCGGGAGATCAAGACACGCTGCAAGGGGAGTCTCCCACATCCAATCTCTTTACTTTGTTTTTGTCTTGCTTTACTTTATTTTATTTACTGCTTTGTTTTCTTTCTATATCAAAAATACAAAAAAAATAGTTGCTAGATTTACTTTATTTACTGTCTTGTTTGCGTTCTCCATATTAAAAACACAAAAAAATTAGTTACTTGCATTTACTTTATTTAGTTTGCTTTATTTACTACTGCTAAAATGGGTACTCCTAAGAATACTAAGTTGTGTGATTTCACTAGCACAAATAATAATGATTTCCTATGCACACCTATTGCTCCACCTGCTACTACAGCAGAATTCTTTGAAATTAAACCTGCTTTACTGAATCTTGTTATGAGAGAGCAATTTTCTGGTGTTAGTTATGATGATGCTGCTGCCCATCTTAATAATTTTGTTGAACTTTGTGAAATGCAAAAGTATAAGGATGTAGATGGTGACATTATAAAACTGAAATTGTTTCCTTTCTCCTTAAGAGGAAGAGCTAAAGATTGGTTGCTATCTTTGCCTAAGAATAGTATTGATTCATGGACTAAATGTAAGGATGCTTTCATTGGTAGATATTATCCTCCCGCTAAAATTATATCTTTGAGAAGTAGCATAATGAATTTTAAGCAATTGGATAATGAACATGTTGCTCAAGCATGGGAGAGAATGAAATCTTTGGTGAAGAATTGCCCTACCCATGGACTAACTACTTGGATGATCATCCAAACCTTCTATGCAGGACTAAATTTTTCTTCGCGGAACCTATTGGATTCAGCTGCTGGAGGTACCTTTATGTCCATTACTTTGGGGCGGCAATAAAGCTTCTTGATAATATGATGATCAATTACTCTAATGGCACACTGAAAGGGCTCCACAAGGTAAGAAGGTAAATTCTGTTGAAGAAACCTCCTCCTTGAGTGATAAGATTGATGCTATTATATCCATGCTTGTGAATGGTAGATCTAATGTTGATCCTAATAATGTTTCTTTAGCTTCATTGGTTTCCCAAGAAGAACATGTTGATGTGAATTTCATTAAAAGTAATAATTTCAACAACAATGCTTATAGGAATAATTCTGGTAACAACTATAGGCCATATCCTTCTAATAATAGTAATGGTTATGGTAATTCTTATGGTAATTCTTACAACAATAATAGGAGTGTACCCTCTGGTCTTGAAGCCATGCTTAAAGAATTTATTAGTACACAAACTGCTTTTAACAAATCTGTTGAAGAAAAGCTTGATAAAATTGATGTTCTTGCTTCTAAGGTTGATAGTCTTGCCTCTGATGTTAATCTTTTAAAATTGAAAGTTATGCCTAAAGAAGATAAAGATATTAAGTCATTTGCTACAGCAAACGCCATCCAAGTTCGAATTAATGAAAATATAAGATTGATGGCTGAATTGCATGCTAGGTGGGAAAAAGAAGAAAAACTAGCTAAAGAGAATAATGTAGCTAAAGTTTGGACTATTACCACCACTAGTAATGATGATGTTTCACATGTTGCTAAACCTCCTACTATCAATGGTAAAATAATTGGTGTTGGCAATGTTTCTACTCCTAGTGCAAAGCGTGCAAAATTGCCTGAAACTACTGAAATTGCTAAAACTGCTGAAACTGCTTGTGATAAAACTGCTGAAATTTTTCAAAATATTGGGGACAATGATCCCATTGCTGTAGATCATAATGGTTTAGATTTTGATGATTGTCATATCTCTGAAGTTATAAAGTTCTTACAAAAACTTGCTAGAAGTCCCAATGCTAGTGCTATAAATTTGGCCTTTACAAAACATATTACAAATGCTCTCATAAAAGCTAGAGAGGAGAAACTAAAACTTGAAACTTCTATTCCTAGGAAGTTAGAAGATGGTTGGGAGCCCATCATTAAGATGAAGGTAAATGATTTTGATTGTAATGCTTTATGTGATCTTGGTGCAAGTATTTCTGTTATGCCTAAGAAAATCTATGATATGCTTGACTTGCCACCATTGAAAAATTGTTATTTGGATGTTAATCTTGCTGATCATTCTATAAAGAAACCTTTGGGGAGGATTGATAATGTTCGCATTATGGTTAACAATAACCTTGTCCCCGTTGATTTTGTTGTCTTGGATATTGAATGCAATGCATCTTGTCCCATTATATTGGGAAGACCTTTTCTTCGAATTGGTGCTATCATTGAGATGAAGGAAGGTAATATTAAGTATCAATTTCCTCTCAAGAAAGGTATGGAACACTTCCCTAGAAAGAGAATGAAGTTACCTTATGATTCTATTATTAGAACAAATTATGATGTTGATGCTTCATCTCTTGATGTTACTTGATTCACACTTTCTGCGCCTAGCTGAAAGGCGTTAAAGAAAAGCGCTTATGGGAGACAACCCATTATTTTACTTCTGCACTTTTGTTTTATATTTGAGTCTTGGAAGTTGTTGCTACTGTAGCAACCTCTCATTATCTTTATTTTATTGCATTGTTGTGCCAAGTAAAGTATTTGATAGTAGGGTTGATACTAGAATTGGATTACTGCACAGAAACAGATTTCTTGCTGTCACGAAATTTAGCAGCCCCGTCTGTAGGTAACTCAGAAAAATCTGCCAATTTACGTGCGTGATCCTCCGATATGTACGGAACTTTCATTGAATTTGAGCTTTTTCATCTGAGCAAGTTAAGTGCCCCAGAAAAATTCGTCTTTACAGACTGTTCTGTTTTGATAGATTCTGCCTTTTATTTCGCATTGCCTGTTTCGCTATGTTTGATGGATTTCTTTGTTCCATTAACTTTCAGTAGCTTTGTGCAATGTCCAGAAGTGTTAAGAATGATTATGTCACCTCTGAATATGTGAATTTTCGATTA
Source organism: Lolium multiflorum (assembly GCA_030979885.1). NCBI lineage: Eukaryota > Viridiplantae > Streptophyta > Magnoliopsida > Poales > Poaceae > Lolium > Lolium multiflorum. Next base: position 200,005,797 of record CM061747.1, read on the forward strand.
TGCACTAACCCTCTAATGAGTTTGTTTTGAGTTTGGTGTGGAGGAAGTTTTCAAGGGTCAAGATAGGAGGATGATACAATATGATCAAGAAGAGTGAAAAGTCTAAGCTTGGGGATGCCCCCGTGGTTCATCCTGCATATTTTAAGAAGACTCAAGCATCTAAGCTTGGGGATGCCCAAGGCATCCCTTCTTCATCGACAACTTATCAGGTCACCTCTAGTGAAACTATATTTTATTCCGTCACATCTTATGTGCTTTACTTGGAGCGTGTGTATGTTTTTGTTTTTGTTTTTGTTTGAATAAAATCGGATCCTAGCATTCCTTGTTTGGGAGAGAGAGCTCCGCTGTTGCATATGAACACATGTGTTCTTAGCTTTACTTTTAATGTTCATGGCGAAGGATGAAACTGCTTCGTTCATTGTTATATGGTTGGAAACATAAAATGATTCATGTGGTAATTGGTATAATGTCTTGAATAATTTGATACTTGACAATTGTTGTGCTCAAATAGATCATGTTTAAGCTCTTGCATCATGTACTTTGCACCTATTAATGAAGAACTACATAGAGCTTGATAAAATTTGGTTTGCATGATTGGTCTCTCTAGAGTCTAGATATTTTAAGTGAGGTGTTTGAACAACAAGGAGACAGCATAGAGTCTTATAATGCTTGCAATATGTTCTTATGTAAGTTTTCCTGTACCGGTTTATACTTGAGTTTGCTTCAAACAACCTTGCTAGCCTAAGCCTTGTATTGAGAGGGATTACTTCTCGTGCATCCAAATCCTTGAGCCAAAAACTATGCCATTTGTGTCCACCATACCTACCTACTGATACGTCTCAAACGTATCTATAATTTCTTATGTTCCATGCTACTTTTATGATGATACTCACATGTTTTATACACACTTTATGTCGTTATTATGCATTTTCTGGCACTAACCTATTAACGAGATGCCGAAGAGCCAGTTGCTGTTTTCTGCTGTTTTTGGTTTCAGAAATCCTACAAAGGAAATATTCTCGGAATTGTACGAAATCAACGCCCACGGTCTTATTTTTCCACGGAGCTTCCAGAGACCGGGGATACGGCTGGGCCACGGTGCGCAGACCACAGGCCGGCGGAGGAGGGCCCGCGCGCCTATGGTGTGGGCCCTCGCCAGCCCTCCAACGCTGCCCTTCCGCCTACTTATAGCCTTCGTCGCGAAAACCACTGCGAGAGCCACGATCCGGAGACGCGCCGCCGCCAATCCCATCTCGGGGATTCGGAGATCGCCTCCGGCACCTGCTGGAGAGGGAATCATCTCCCGGAGGTCTCTTCATCGCCATGATCGCCTCCGGATCGATGTGTGAGTAGTTCACCCCTGGACTATGGGTCCATAGCAGTAGCTAGATGGTTGTCTTCTCCTCATTGTGCTATCATGTTAGATCTTGTGAGCTGCCTATCATGATCAAGATCATCTATTTGTAATTCTACATGTTGTGTTTGTTGGGATCCGATGAATATTGAATACTATGTCAAGTTGATTATCAATCTATCATATATGTTATTTATGTTCTTGCATGCTCTCCGTTGTAGTAGAGCTCTGGCCAAGTTGATACTTGTGACTCCAAGAGGGAGTATTTATGCTCGATAGTGGGTTCATGCCTCCATTAAATCTAGGACAGTGACAGAAAGTTCTAAGGTTGTGGATGTGTTGTTGCCACTAGGGATAAAACATCGATGCTTTGTCTAAGGATATTTGTGTTGATTACATTACGCACCATACTTAATGCAATTGTCTGTTGTTTGCAACTTAATACTGGAAGGGGTTCGGATGATAACCTGAAGGTGGACTTTTTAGGCATAGATGCATGCCGGATAGCGGTCTATGTACTTTGTCGTAATGCCCTGATTAAATCTCATAGTACTCATCATGATATATGTATGTGCATTGTTATGCCTTCTTTATTTGTCAATTGCCCAACTGTAATTTGTTCACCCAACATCTTGTTTATCTTATGGGAGAGACACCACTAGTGAACTGTGGACCCCGGTCCTATTCTTTACATCCATACAATCTACTGCAATTGTTCTTTACTGTTCTTCGCAAACAATCATCATCTTCCACACATACGTTTAATCCTTTGTTTACGGCAAGCCGGTAAGATTGACAACCTCACCTTACGTTGGGGCAAAGTACTTTGATTGTGTTGTGCAGTTCCACGTTGGCGCCGGAATCCCTGGTGTTGCGCCGCACTACACTCGCCGCCATCAACCTTCAACGTGCTTCTTTACTCCTACGGTTCGATAAACCTTGGTTTCTTCGAGAAACTTGCTGCTGTACGCATCACACCTTCCACATGGGGCTCCCAACGGGCGTGTGCTTTACGCGTCATCAAGCTAAATTTCTGGCGCCGTTGCCGGGGAGATCAAGACACACTGCAAGGGGAGTCTCCCACATCCAATCTCTTTACTTTGTTTTTGTCTTGCTTTACTTTACTTTATTTACTGCTTTGTTTGTTCTCTATATCAAAAATACAAAAAAATTAGTTACTAGCTTTACTTTATTTACTGTCTTGTTTGCGTTCTCCATATTAAAAACACAAAAAAATTAGTTATTTGCATTTACTTTATTTAGTTTGCTTTATTTACTACTGTTAAAATGAATACCCCTGAGAACACTAAGTTGTGTGACTTCACTAGCACAAATAATAATGATTTCCTATGCACACCTATTGCTCCACCTGCTACAGCAGAATTCTTTGAAATTAAACCTGCTTTACTGAATCTTGTTATGAGAGAGCAATTTTCTGGTGTTAGTTCTGATGATGCTGCTGCCCATCTTAATAATTTTGTTGAACTATGTGAGATGCAAAAGTATAAGGATGTAGATGGTGACATTATAAAATTAAAATTGTTTCCTTTCTCCTTAAGAGGAAGAGCTAAAGATTGGTTGCTATCTCTGCCTAGAAATAGTATTGATTCATGGACTAAATGTAAGGATGCTTTTATTGGTAGATATTATCCTCCCGCTAAAATTATATCTTTGAGAAGTAGCATAATGAATTTTAAGCAATTAGATAATGAACATGTTGCTCAAGCATGGGAGAGAATGAAATCTTTGGTGAAGAATTGCCCAACCCATGGACTGACTACTTGGATGATCATCCAAACCTTTTATGCAGGACTGAATTTTCTTCGCGGAACCTATTGGATTCAGCTGCTGGAGGTACCTTTATGTCCATTACTTTGGGGGTGGCAACAAAGCTTCTTGATGATATGATGATAAATTACTCTGAATGTCACACGGAAAGAGCTCCACAAGGTAAGAAGGTAAATTCTGTTGAAGAAACATCCTCCTTGAGTGATAAGATTGATGTTATTATGTCTATGCTTGTGAATGGTAGATCTAATGTTGATCCTAATAATGTTCCTTTAGCTTCATTGGTTGCCCAAGAAGAACATGTTGATGTGAACTTCATTGAAAATAATAATTTCAACAACAATGCTTATAGGAATAATTCTGGTAACAACTATAGGCCATATCCTTCTGCTAATGGTAATAGTTATGGTAATTCTTATGGGAATTCTTACAACAATAATAGGAGTGTACCCCTGGTCTTGAAGCCATGCTTAAAGAATTTATTAGTACACAAACTGCTTTTAATAAATCTGTTGAGGAAAAGCTTGATAAAATTGATATTCTTGCTTCTAAGGTTGATAGACTTGCCTCTGATGTTGATCTTTTAAAATTGAAAGTTATGCCTAATAAGGATAATGAAAATAAGATTGTTACTACAGCAAATGCCATCCAAGTTCGAATTAATGAAAATATTAGATTGATGGCTGAATTGCATGCTAGGTGGGAAAGAGAAGAAAATGAAAAACTTGCTAAATAGAATAATGTAGCTAAAGTTTGGACTATTACCACCACTAGTAATGTTAATGATTCACATGTTGCTACACCTCCTACTATCAATGGTAAAATAATTGGTGTTGGTAATGTTACTACTCCTAGTGCAAAGCGTGCAAAATTGCCTAAAACTGCTAAAACTGCTGAAACTGATAAAACTGCTGAAATTTTTCAAAATATTGGGGATAATGATCCCATTGCTGTAGATGATAATGGTTTAGATTTTGATGATTGTCACATCTCTGAAGTTATAAAGTTCTTACAAAAACTTGCTAAAAGTGCCAATGCTAGTGCTATAAATTTGGCCTTTACAAAACATATTACAAATGCTCTCATAAAAGCTAGAGAAGAGAAACTAAAACTTGAAACTTCTATTCCTAGGAAGTTGGAAGATGGTTGGGAGCCCATCATTAAGATGAGGGTCAATGATTTTGATTGTAATGCTTTATGTGATCTTGGTGCAAGTATTTCTGTTATGCCTAAGAAAATCTATGATATGCTTGACTTGCCACCATTGAAAAATTGTTATTTGGATGTTAATCTTGCTGATAATGCTATAAAGAAACCTTTGGGGAGGATTGATAATGTTCACATTATGGTTAACAATAACCTTGTCCCCGTTGATTTTGTTGTCTTGGATATTGAATGCAATGCATCTTGTCCCATTATATTGGGAAGACCTTTTCTCCGAACTGTTGGTGCTACCATTGATATGAAGGAAGGTAATATTAAATATCAATTTCCTCTCAAGAAAGGTATGGAACACTTCCCTAGAAAGAGAATGAAGTTACCTTATGATTCTATTATTAGAACAAGTTATGATGTTGATGATTCATCTCTCGATAATACTTGATACACACTTTCTGCGCCTAGCTGAAAGGCGTTAAGAAAAGCGCTTATGGGAGACAACCCATTATTTTACTTCTGCACTTTATTTTATATTTGAGTCTTGAAAGTTGTTACTACTGTGCAACCTCTCCTTATCTTTATTTTATTGCATTGTTGTGCCAAGTAAGTCTTTGATAGTAAAGTTAATACTAGATTTGGATTACTGTGCAGGAACAGATTTCTTGCTGTCACGAATTTGAGCAGTAGTCTCTGTAGAAAATTTATAAAAATCTACCAATTTACATGCGTGATCCTCAGATATGTACGCAACTTTCATTCAATTTGGGCATTTTCATCTGAGCAAGTCTGGTGCCTCTTAAAAATTCGTCTTTACGGACTGTTCTGTTTTGACAGATTCTGCCTTTTATTTCGCATTGCCTGTTTTGCTATGTTTGATGGATTTCTTTGTTCCATTAACTTTCAGTAGCTTTGTGCAATGTCCAGAAGTGTTAAGAATGATTATGTCACCTCTGAATATATGAATTATGCACTGACCCTCTAATGAGTTTGTTTTGAGTTTGGTGTGGAGGAAGTTTTCAAGGGTCAAGAGAGGAGGATGATACAATATGATCAAGGAAGTGAAAAGTCTAAGCTTGGGATGCCCCCGTGGTTCATCCCTGCATATTTTAAGAAGACTCAAGCATCTAAGCTTGGGGATGCCCAAGGCATCCCTTCTTCATCAACTTATCAGGTCACCTCTAGTGAAACTATATTTTTATTCCGTCACATCTTATGTGCTTTACTTGGAGCGTCTGTATGTTTTTATTTTTGTTTTTGTTTGAATAAAATCGGATCCTAGCATTCTTTGTTTGGGAGAGAGACACGCTACACTTTTTCGTATGAACACATGTGTTCTTAGCTTTATCTTTAATGTTCATTGCGAAAGTTGAACTACTTCATTCATTGTTATATGGTTGGAAACGGAAAATGCTGCATGTGGTAAATGGTATAATGTCTTGAATAATGTGATACTTGGCAATTGTTGTGCTCATATAGATCATGTTTAAGCTCTTGCATCATGTACCTTGTACCTATTAATGAATAACTACATAGAGCTTGTTAAAATTTGGTTTGCATGATTGATCTCTAGAGTCTAGATATTTTCTGGTTGAGGTGTTTGAACAACAAGGAGACAATATAAAGTCTTATAATAGTTACAATATGTTCATATGTGAGCTTTGCTGCACCTTTTATACTTGAGTTTGCTTGCTAGCCTAGCCTTGTATTGAGAGGAATTCTTCTCGTGCATCCAAATCCTTGAGCCAAAAACTATGCCATTTGTGTCCACCATACCTACCTACTACATGGTATTTCTCTGCCATTCCAAAGTAAATTACTTGAGTGCTACCTTTAAAACTTCATTCCTTGTCTTTGCAATATATAGCTCATGGGAAAATAGCCTTAAAAACTATTGTGGTAAAGAATATGTACTTATGTATCTTATTTCTTATAAGTTGCTTGTTGAGCGGTAACCATGTTTCTGGGGACGCCATCAACTATTACACCTTTGTTGAATATCATGTGAGTTGCTATGCATGTTCGTCTTGTCTGAAGTAAGGGTGATTTATCATGATCAAATGGTTTGAGTATGCATATTGTTAGACAAGAACATTGGGCCGCTAACTAAAGCCATGAATCATGGTGGAAGTTTCAGTTTGGACATCAATCCTCAATCTCTTATGAGAATATTATTTGTTGTTGAATACTTAAGCATTAAAGAGGAGTCCATTACCTGTTGTCTATGTTGTCCCGGTATGGATGTCTAAGTTGAGATCTATCAAAAACGAGAAATCAAATGCGATCTATCTCCTTGGACCTTTGTACAGGCGACATAGAGGTACCCCTTTGTGACACTTGGTTGAAACATATGTTATGCAATGATAATCCATGTAAATCCAAGCTAATTAGGACAAGGTGCGAGCACTATTGGTAATCTATGCATGAGGCTTGAAACTTATAAGATGTCTTATACATAACACATATGATTTATTACTACCATTAACAAAATTGTTTCTATGTTTTCAAAATGAAAAGCTCTAGCACAAAAATAGTAATCCATGCTTCCCTCTGCGAAGGGCCTTTCTTCTACTTTATGTTGAGTCAGTTTACCTATTCTTTCTATCTTAGAAGCAAACACTTGTGTGAACTGTGTGCATTGATTCTTACATGTTTACCTATTGCACTTTTTATATTACTTTGTGTTGACAATTATCCATGAGATATACATGTTGAAGTTGAAAGCAACTGCTTTGTGTTGTTTCAAAGCTTTCTACTAAGAATCTATTGCTTTATGAGTTAACTCTTATGCAAGTCTTATTGATGCTTGTCTTGAAAGTACTATTCATGAAAAGTCTTTGCTATATGATTCAGTTGTTTATTCATTGTCTTTACCATTGCTTCGAATCGATGCATTCATGTCATATGCTTTACAATAGTATTGATCAAGATTATGATAGCATGTCACTTCATAAATTATCCTTGTTATCGTTTACCTACTCGAGGGCGAGTAGGAACTTGGGGATGCTTGATACGTCTCAAACGTATCTATAATTTCTTATGTTCCATGCTACTTTTATGATGATACTCACATGTATTATACACATTTTATGTCATTATTATGCATTTTCCGGCACTAACCTATTGAAGAAATGCCGAAGAGCGATTGATGTTTTCTGTTTTTGGTTTCAGAAATCCTACAAAGGAAATATTCTCGGAATTGGACGAAATCAACGCCCAGGGTCTTATTTTTCCACGGAGCTTCCAGAAGACCGAAGGGGATACGAAGTGGGGCCACGGGGTGGCCAGACCATAGGCCGGTGCGGCCAGGGAGGGGCCCGCGCCGCCCTATGGTGTGGGCCCCTCGTCAGCCCTCCAACGCTGCCCTTCCGCCTACTTATAGCCTTCGTCGCGAAAACCCCTATACCGAGAGCCACGATACGGAAAACCTTCCAGAGACGCCGACGCCGCCAATCCCAACTCGGGGGATTCGGAGATCGCCTCCGGCACCTGCCGGAGAGGGGAATCATCTCCCGAAGGTCTCTTCATCGCCATGATCGCCTCAGGATCGATGTGTGAGTAGTCCACCCTGGACTATTGGTCCATAGCAGTAGCTAGATGGTTGTCTTCTCCTCATTGTGCTATCATGTTAGATCTTGTGAGCTGCCTATCATGATCAAGATCATCTATTTGTAATGCTATGTTGTGTTTGTTGGGATCCGATGAATATTGAATACTATGTCAAGTTGATTATCAATCTATCATATATGTTATTTATGTTCTTGCATGCTCTCCGTTGCTAGTAGAGGCTCTGGCCAAGTTGATACTTGTGACTCCAAGAGGGAGTATTTATGCTCGATAGTGGGTTCATGCCTCCATTAAATCTGGGACAGTGACAGAAAGTTCTAAGGTTGTGGATGTGTTGTTGCCACTAGGGATAAAACATCAAAGCTTTGTCTAAGGATATTTGTGTTGATTACATTACGCACCATACTTAATGCAATTGTCTGTTGTTTGCAACTTAATACTGGAAGGGGTTCGGATGATAACCTGAAAGTGGACTTTTTAGGCATAGATGCATGTTGGATAGCGGTCTATGTACTTTGTCGTAATGCCCTGATTAAATCTCATAGTACTCATCATGATATATGTGTGCATTGTTATGCCTTCTTTATTTGTCAATTGCCCAATGTAATTTGTTCACCCAACATCTGTTTATCTTATGGGAGAGACACCACTAGTGAACTGTGGACCCCGGTCCTATTCTTTACATCTGAAATACAATCCACTGCAATTGTTCTTTACTGTTCTTCGCAAACAATCATCATCTTCCACACAATACGTTTAATCCTTTGTTCTGACAAGCCGGTGAGATTGACAACCTCATCACATTACGTTGGGGAAAAGTACTTTGATTGTGTTGTGCAGGTTCCACGTTGGCCCGGAATCTGGTGTTGCGCCGCACTACACTCGCCGCCATCAACCTTCAACATGCTTCTTGACTCCTAGGTTCGATAACCTTGGTTTCTTACTGAGGGAAACTTGCTGCTGTACGCATCACACCTTCCACTTGGGGTTCCCAACGGGCGTGTCCTTTACGCGTCATCACCTACTACATGGTATTTCTCTGCCATTTCAAAGTAAATTACTTGAGTGCTATGATGGCGTGTAATTCACACGTTCGTTGGGAACCCCAAGAGGAAGGTATGATGGCACTTTGAGTTTTCAAACCAAGGTTTATGAACGAAGGGCGGCTGCGTTGAGGTTGATGGCGGCGCAACACCTGGCGCCAACGTGGAACCACAACACAACCAAAGTACTTTGCCCCAAACGAAACAGTGAGGTTGTCAATCTCACGGCTTCTTAGGATTAACCGTATTGTGTGGAAGATGTTGTTTCGAGAAAACGATAAAGAACAAGAATTGCAGCAGATTTGTATTTCAGTATTAAGAATGGACCGGGGTCCACAGTTCACTAGAGTGTCTCTCCCATAAGATAAAAGCATGTTGGGTGAACAAATTATAATTGACAAATAGAGAGGGCATAACAATGCACATACATGTCATGATAAGTAAGTGAGATTTAATTGGGCATTACGACAAAGTACATAGACCGCCATCCAACTGCATCTATGCCTAAAAAACCTTCAGTTATCATCGAACCCTTCAGTATTAAGTTGCAAAGCATAGACAATTGCATAAGTATGGTGCGTAATGTAATCAACAACTACATCCTCGGACATAGCATCAATGTTTTATCCCTAGTGGCAATAGCACAACACAACCTTAGGGGTTTCTGTCACTCCCGGATATCAATGCGAGGCATGAACCCACTATCGAGCATAAATACTCCCTCTTGGAGTTACTAGCATCAACTTGGCCAGAGCCTCTACTAATAACGGAGAGCATGCAAGATCATAAACAACACATAGGTAATAACTTGATAATTAACATAACATGGTATTCTCTATCCATCGGATCCGACAAACACAACATATAGCATTACAGATAGATGATCTTGATCATGTTTGGCAGCTCACAAGATCCAACAATGAAGCACAATGAGGAAAATCTAGCTACTGCTATGGACCCATAGTCCAGGGGTGAACTACTCACTCATCACTCCGGAGGCGACCATGGCGGTGAAGAGTCCTCCGAGAGATGAATCCCCTCTCGGCAGGGTGCCGGAGATCTCGTAATCCCCCGAGATGGGGTTGGCGGGCGCGTCTCGGAAGGTTTCGTATCGTGGTTCTTCGTCTCGAGGTTTTCGCGACGGAGCAAAGTAGGCGGAAGGGCGTGGGGGCCACACGTGGGCCCCACACCATAGGTCGGCGCGGCCAGGCAGGCCGCGCCGCCCTATGGTGGCGGCCCCTCGTGGCCCCACTTCTCCTCTTCGGTCTTCCGGAAGCTTCGTGGCAAAATAGGACCCTGGGCGTTGATTTCGTCCAATTCCGAGAATATTTCGTTACTAGGATTTCTGAAACCAAAAAAACAGCAACCGGCTCTTCGGCATCTTGTTAATAGGTTAGTTCCAAAAAAATGCACGAATATGACATAAAGTGTGCATAAAACATGTAGATATCATCAATAATGTGGCATGGAACATAAGAAATTATCGATACGTCGGAGACGTATCAGCATCCCCAAGCTTAGTTCTGCTCGTCCCGAGCAGTAAAACGATAACAAAGATAATTTCTGAAGTGACATGCCATCATAACCTTGATCATACTATTTGTAAACATATGTAATGAATGCAGCGATCAAAACAATGGTAATGACATGAGTAAACAAGTGAATCATAAAGCAAAGACTTTTCATGAATAGTACTTCAAGACAAGCATCAATAAGTCTTGCATAAGAGTTAACTCATAAAGCAATAAATCAAAGTAAAGGTATTGAAGCAACACAAAGGAAGATTAAGTTTCAGCGGTTGCTTTCAACTTATAACATGTATATCTCATGGATAATTGTCAACATAGAGTAATATAACAAGTGCAATATGCAAGTATGTAGGAATCAATGCACAGTTCACACAAGTGTTTGCTTCTTGAGGTGGAGAGAGATAGGTGAACTGACTCAACATAAAAGTAAAAAGAATGGTCCTTCAAAGAGGAAAGCATCGATTGCTATATTTGTGCTAGAGCTTTTATTTTGAAAACATGAAACAATTTTGTCAACGGTAGTAATAAAGCATATGAGTTATGTAAATTATATCTTATAAGTTGCAAGCCTCATGCATAGTATACTAATAGTGCCCGCACCTTGTCCTAATTAGCTTGGACTACCGGATCATCGCAATACACATGTTTTAACCAAGTGTCACAATGGGGTACCTCCATGCCGCCTGTACAAAGGTCTAAGGAGAAAGCTCGCATTTTGGATTTCTCGCTTTTGATTATTCTCAACTTAGACATCCATACCGGGACAACATGGACAACAGATAATGGACTCCTCTTTAATGCATAAGCATGTGGCAACAATTATTATTCTCATATGAGATTGAGGATATATGTCCAAAACTGAAACTTTCACCATGAATCATGGCTTTAGTTAGCGGCCCAATGTTCTTCTCTAACAATATGCATGCTCCAACCATAAAGGTGGTAGATCTCTCTTACTTCAGACAAGATGGACATGCATAGCAACTCACATGATATTCAACAAAGAATAGTTGATGGCGTCCCAGAAGCATGGTTATCGCACAACAAGCAACTTAATAAGAGATAAAGTGCATAAGTACATATTCAATACCACAATAGTTTTTAAGCTATTTGTCCCATGAGCTATATATTGTAAAGGTGAATGATGGAATTTTAAAGGTAGCACTCAAGCAATTTACTTTGGAATGGCGGATAAATACCATGTAGTAGGTAGGTATGGTGGACACAAATGGCATAGTGGTTGGCTCAAGGATTTTGGATGCATGAGAAGTATTCCCTCTCGATACAAGGTTTAGGCTAGCAAGGTTATTTGAAACAAACACAAGGATGAACCGGTACAGCAAAACTCACATAAAAGACATATTGTAAACATTATAAGACTCTACACCGTCTTCCTTGTTGTTCAAAACTCAATACTAGATATTATCTAGACTCTAGAGAAACCAAATATGCAAACCAAATTAGCAAGCTCTAAGTGTTTCTTCATTAATGGGTGCAAAGTATATGATACAAGAGCTTAAACATGAGCACAACAATTGCCAAGTATCAAATTATCCAAGACATTTTAGAATTACTACATGTAGTATTTTCCAATTCCAACCATATAACAATTTAACGAAGAAGAAACTTCGCCATGAATACTATGAGTAGAGCCTAAGGACATACTTGTCCATATGCTACAGCGGAGCGTGTCTCTCTCCCACAAAGTGAATGCTAGGATCCATTTTATTCAAACAAAACAAAAATGAAAACAAACCGACGCTCCAAGCAAAGTGCATAAGATGTGACGGAATAAAAATATAGTTTCAGGAGGAACCTGATAATGTTGTCGATGAAGAAGGGGATGCCTTGGGCATCCCCAAGCTTACGCTTGAGTCTTCTTAGAATATGCGGGGAACCACCGGGGCATCCCCAAGCTTAGAGCTTTCACTCTCCTTGATCATATTGCATCATACTCCTCTCTTGATCCTTGAAAACTTCCTCCACACCAAACTCGAAACAAGTCATTAGAGGGTTAGTGCACAATAAAAATTAGGGATTTCTAGTTTCGTGCCCCTGGTTCGTTAGTTGTACTCAGTTTTCCCCAGTCCCTTAGTTTTTCCTCAGTTTTCCCCTCCTCTAGTTTGAAACACGCACAAGTGCTGGAACGGCCGGTAGCCGTCAGGTCAGAGGCCTTGACCGTTAGTCTGACCGGGTGGGGCCGCACAGGGGCAGCTCCTCCCTGACCGTCTCGTGCTGACGGGTAGGGTCAGGAGACACGTCGGAGCAGCCATCCATCTATCGCTGACGTGTGGGCCGTTTTATTTCATGATTTTATACGCGGTGCTGCCAATGACAAATGGGGCCGCTCTATAGGGCTGCCGCAGCCAATGACCAGTGGGGTCGTATATTTTTCAGTAAAAGACATATATTGCCGCTCTGTGGGGCTGCCGCAGCCAATGACCAGTGGGGTCGTCTATTTATTTAGGGAAACTCATATATTGCCGCTCTGTGGGGCCTCCGCAGCCAATGACCAGTGGGGTCGTCTATTTTTCAGGAAAAGACATATATTGCCGCTCTGTGGGGCTGCCGCAGCCAATGACCAGTGGGGTCGTCTATTTATTTAGAGAAACTCATATATTGCCGCTCTGTGGGGCCTCCGCAGCCAATGACCAGTGGGGTCGTCTATTTTTCAGGAAAAGACATATATTGCCGCTCTGTGGGGCTGCCGCAGCCAATGACCAGTGGGGTCGTCTATTTATTTAGAGAAACTCATATATTGCCGCTCTGTGGGGCTGCCGCAGCCAATGACCAGTGGGGTCGTCTATTTATTTAGAGAGAAAAAATCATATATTGCCGCTCTGATATATGTCTTTAGAGAATATCATAGAGAGAAGCAACAAGTTCGCTAATTAATTATTCTTAAGCTAGACCGGAGAACCGCTGGCAGCTCGTTCCCCACCGTCGGACGGAGCAGCCATCGCCGGCGGCGCTCGTCGCGCCGCCGGCTCTGTCCCCCGGCGGCGTCGGACGAACTGCGGCGCTGCACGTCAACCACGGCTCCAGCACTTGTTTCGTCCGCACGCATTGTACCCACCGCAGGAAAGTCCGCCGCAAGCAGATCCGCCGCCCACGACGACCGGGATTTGTTCCGCGCACCAATTGGTAGACCTCCGCTTCTGCCTCCCCCGCCCCCTAATCGATTCGGTTCCCGTAATTTATTGGAGTTTGCAGGTACGAAATAGTCCTCAATGTCTCGTCGTAGCGGGTACACCGGCGAGGGTGGGGATTCGATCATGTCGTGGCCACGTTCTACTTCTCCTACCTCGTCGGAAGTGCAGGTATATAGCTTCAGCTCTCTGTACTACCGTTGAATTTGAAGTTCCGCCATGGCCTGTTGGGGTGATTTCAGTTGTTCTTTTTTCCATTATTGTTACAGTTAGCCAGGCAAGCCGATGATCCATGGTACATTGCATACCAAGATGAATCAACCCAGTGGTGTAGCCAGAGGATGGATTTGGAGGAGAAGGTGGCCAATTTAGGTGATGAATTGGCCCGTAAAAACCTGATGATATTCGAGCTGAAGCGTATTGTGGATGAAGAAAAGAAGAATTCAGAGCTTATTCGCAAGGAGAAGTTGAGAGTTGAGACAGATCTTGCCGTATTTGATCAAGTGGTAGAAAATCTAGAACATGAACTTAAAGTGATGGGAGAGGAGAAAAGTAGATTCATCTGTGCAGTTTTATTAGGTGTCATCCCTGTCCTAGCAGTTATGTGGTTCTGGTAGACGATTTAGTATAGAATTGTTATTCAGTAGATGGCTCTAACCACTGTATTTTGTTGTGGCTCTAAGCACTGTATTTCGGTGTACAATTTCCTACTTGTGCTAAGTAATGTGCACGATAATTTTAGCAAGGGATCCCAAAAGTGAAAGCATGTACCAGCCTCCGGATCAAATACATATCAATATCTTCCCAATCAAGTTGGGATAGAATTCAAATCATACATACGGATGTACATGGACACATCAAGAACGTGAAGAAGCTTTTTTTGAGACGGAGGTAGTAGTTCGAACAATTTTATCCCATTTGGAAATTGAAAAATACAAATTTATAATAATTTATCCCAATTTGCGGCGTCGAACACGGTCGCGCAGCGATGGGCAAGAAAGGCCGGGACGACGGGCGGCTGAGGGGTGGTCATCTGCGCCATCAAACGTTGAAGCGATGTTATCGGCGATGGCTTCAATGTTCGTGGCATCGATGACCAGTGTCGGAACCGCCGCTGTCTTGGTGTACTTCATCAGCGACGGATCTGCGGAGGGCTGGATCGGCGGCTTTGCAGCGCGGTTGTAGACGATGGCTTCAATCGTCTTGGCATCGATTCGCACTCTCGGCACCGGAAGTGAGACATCAACAGGCTCCGACATTGAAGGCTGGGTCTGCGCCGTCGAAGCGATGTTGTAGGCGATGGCTTCAATGTTCGTGGCATCGATGACCACTGTCGGCACGGCCGCCGTCTTGGTGTTCTTCATCATTCAACAGATCTGAGAATAGAATCGAAAGTGAGACAGAGAGAGACATTTCAACTATTTCTGACGGTTAGATCCTCACCGGCACTCTTAGATCCACGGCGCACGCACGGTTAGATGCACGCCGCCGCACGCACGGTTAGATCCGCGCCGCCGCACGCCGCCGCACGCACGGTTAGATCCGCGCCGCCGCACGCCGCCGCACGCACGGTTAGATCCGCGCCGCCGCACGCACGGTTAGATCCGCGCCGCCGCACGCCGCCGCACGCACGGTTAGATCTGCGCCGCCGCACGCCGCCGCACGCACGGTTAGATCCGCGCCGCCGCGACCGCCGTAGTAAGAGAGGAAATACGAGAGAGGAGGATGCGACTGGAATATGCGACTGCCAGGGTTGGTAGGTATGTGCTCTGCTCTTGTCTCCGTATGCGTCCATCGTGGTAGAGAGAGAGATACAGGCCGTCCGATCATAAATGATCGAACGGTGCAAGCGTTCGTTGAGCTTTCAACTAACCAAGATCCGTGTGACATACATCTCGACCAATCAGAGATCAGCCAGTGAGTACAAGTTAGGAAAACTGAGTAGAACTAAGAGGGGGAAAAGTGAGGAAATGTTTATCGGAAGGGCAAAACTGAGTATGACTGAGTAAAACAAGTGGGCCCGGAGGGGAAAACTGAGTAACACTAAGTAAAACAGGGGCACCCAAATAATAAACGGACTAAGGGAAATTGAAGCTTTTGGCATAAAAATTGTAAAATTGTGTTATTTGAACAATATATTACATTTTGGCCGACTAGATATTGTTTGCAACTCAAAGATACACAAGTGTGACGAATTTGGACTCATTTGGACAAAGTTTGTAAGCATAGTGGGTATTTGGGAGGTGTATTGAGCAGAAAGCCCTGCATCTTCATATCTAGTAGCTCATGGACTAGGAAGTGGTTTTGAAGCTTTTGGCATAAAAACTTCATATCTCTATATTTCCTTTTCCATTATTATTTCTCTAGGTTGTAGGTAACATAACAAGGCTCCATGGGAAGGTTCCACCATGTTTTGAATTATTTTGAATTGAACCCTAAAACCCTAAAACCCTAAAACCCTAAAACCCTAAAATGATAAATGTGGCTTAAATGTGGCATACAAATTGTTCATACAAATTCAAATTGTTCAACACAAAGGGATCCCCAATACAAAGGGAACCACAATACAAATTGTTCATACAAATTCAAATTGTTCAACACAAAGGCATCCCCAATACAAATTGTTCAACACAAAGGGATCGCCAATACAAAGGGAACCCCAATACAAATTGTTCATACAAATTCAAATTAGTTGTTCAGAATAAAATCTTTCTCTTGCTCCTGGTGTGACTCGCCGGGGCCACCACCTTACTCCGGGTAACCCTAACAGGGATATTACCGGTGTCTACCTTCCTTTTGCCCTCTTTCTTGTTCTTCTTCTTCTGCAAAGCTTGTGCTTTTTCTTCTGCCATGTACTCTTCGAAGTTAGCTTGTATCATGGCCTTACCACTTTCGTGGCATTCTCGACTATACTGTTCCCTCTCCTCTAGACTCATCGGTTGAAGCCATTCTATATCCATCTTTTCCCTCTGCTCTCCATCCAATGGTTCAAGCAGCTCTACATCCATCTGTTCCCCCCGCTCTCGATCCATCGGTTCAATCTCCTCATGTTGAACTGCTGCTTCAATCTCCTCTGCATTTGCTGCTTCAATCTCCTCATGTTGAACTGCTGCTTCAATCTCCTCTGCATTTGCTGCTTCAATCACCTCATGTTGAACTGCTGCTTCAATCTCAAGTTGAATTGCTGCTTCATTCTCCTCTGCATTTTCTGCTCCCGCCTGATCTTCCATTCCAAAAGCTGGGTCAACTCCATTTTTACAAAGCCTAGCAATGTGTCCAGGGATTCCACAACGTTTGCACTTACGTTTTCGAATCGGTGCACCACCCTCTGCACTAGCTCTGATCCTATTCTTCCTCGGCCTACCTGCCGGTCTAGTCAATACTGGAGAGTACAGTTTGAAGCCTGGATCGACTTTCATCCATTGGTCTTTTCCCAACAAGGTAGGAACATTCATAGCATATGCAGCCCTAAATTTGGCAACAGAGAAATACTCTGACACATACTGATCAACTTCACCATCTTCACCCCCTATAACACTCATGAAAAACAATGCGTGTATGCAGGGTATCCCACGGATCTGCCATCCCCTACAATGGCATGTCCTATCAACCAAACTCACTGGATACCTCCACTGCCTGTTTTCTTTGTCAGTGTAGGTTACCTCAGCCTCCATTCCTTTTCTGACGCATTGCATCCTCAATTGTTTTGCCCTGGCATGCAAAGACTTAATCAAAGATGGGAGCATGAGATGGCCAACATAATTTGTGGATGCAATTCTTTGACGCAGATCGATCTTTATCATGATCATCTGCCTAATCTTATCAAATATTTGCCACAGCATAAGCCCTTTCAATGACTTGACCTTTGAATTGAAACTCTCCGCAAGGTTACTTGTTACATAGTCTACCTTGCAAATTTCATTGAATTGGCTTCTTGACCACACCCTACCATGATGTTCATCCAAGTACTCCTTCACCCCAGGTTTTTGTTTATACAACACATCCAAATGAAACAGATGCTTCCTAGAGCTGCATGTGTATGAAGCTGGCCATAGGTTGTCAGTAAAAACTTTACCCTTGAATTTCTTTGTAAAATTCTGTACCAAGTGTCGCATACATTCCCTATGCTCCACTCCAGGGAATACTGCTTCTACCGCAGTCTCCAAACCTTTGCAAGCGTCTGTGTGGATAACAAGTCCTGGTGGATGACCTATAAGGTCGCGCAAATTCTGCAGAAACCAAGTCCAACTTTCCTGTGACTCAACCTCCAAAACCCCATAAGCAACAGGGAACATCCAATTATGTCCATCAACTGCAGTAGCAGCAACTAGCTGTCCTTTAAACCTGCCATGAAGAGCTGATGCATCCACGGCCAAATAAGGCCTGCAACCGTCCAAAAAGCCTTTCCAGCAAGCTTTGAAACAAACAAAAGCCCTTCTGAAACATTCCTTGTGCATTACCTTCCCGCTTTTCAATTTGTAGGGAACTGTATGCTTGTCTATCGCTACAACACTGCCTGGACTAGCCATCTCCACTTCAGCTTTGAAAGTGTAAAGCAACTGAAAGCTTTCATTCCATGGACCATTGATCTTGTCAAGAGCCATTTCCTTTGCATAGAACATCCTCATGTAAGGTACTTTCATTTTATACTTCTCAACCACCTTTTTTACGAGTGCTGTTGGACCAAGTGAAGGATCTTCTCTCAGCCAATCTAGGATTACATCTGCCAACCACCTAGTCTTCGCTAGCTTTGTTTTCAGCTCTGGCTCTCCCCCTAGAGGTGGACACCTATGGATCTCCTTATTCTTCTTTATCTGAAACATAATGATAAGGGATGTCAGTAATAGATAACAAATTTTACACCGTGATCTAAATACACAACTGGTTGGCGTAGTACCTGAACCAAGCTGCTTCTGCGCATTGTGGATGCATGCAGCCTAAACCTACACCTTGGGTATGGGCATTTAATTGTGAACCTACCTGGCTCACTTTTAATAACCTCAAAATTATTCTTAGTGAGAATGTGATATGTAGTAATTGCATTACGGCAGTCCATCATCGTTTGAAACACGGTGCCTTCTACAAGCTGGGGTTTCTCCCTGTTCCACTCAATTGTTGGCAAGTCTTCACCTTCGTAATCGGCTAAAACGAGGCTGTCATCATTCTCATTCTTCTCTTCATCATCAGTGTCATCAAATCTGGCACCAAAAGCCATATCTTCCATGTATTGATCCTCCATTGCCTGCTTACTGCATCGATCTACCAATTCAGGAAACATCAACTCATCCTCATCATCTTGAGGAGGCTGATCCTCAATGTCTGCATCGTCCTCCACATCGACCGTACGAACGATCTGGCTACCACTAGCACTGGGGACAGATGGTGCTGCTGTGGACCTACAAGGAGCGCCACGGCGCACACTATTAGCAGAGGCAGCAGCAGTAGAGAGACATGATGCCCGACCACCTGATGATGCCCCAGACCAGATGATGCCTGGCCCCTGTCCACATGGATACGAATTTTACCGAACCGGCAAGAAGCATTCAAAGCAAAAAGAATTCCCAGATCGTCTTCGGAAATTAGTGGAACAAATCTTCCCTCCGAGCTGTTGAAATATTCGAAATGAACTGCATCGAGAGAGCTCCAGGTGTAGTTATCGTAGATGTTAGCTTTGAAATCCGTTAACGAGATGGTGGTTGCAACCACCGCAGGGAAGTTAAACCCAGTCGTTTAGAATCACGCGTAAAGCTAGAATCCAGCCTAACCACCAGCCGAAAAGCCAGCGCTGGATCCATCCTATTCGAAAAGCAACGCAGTTAGTTGAGCAACAACGATTGGCGCTCAAAAACTGCCTACTGTTAATTCACATAGGCAGACGATGCTTACCCAGATGGAATCCATGCGTTAGATCCCTCCGATTCCCAATCTTCTCCACGGCTGGCGGGAATAGTCTGCACACCAGACGGAATTACAAAGAGGACAGGGGTAGATCCAGATCTGGTGGAGGCGGAGCCCGGGGGTGGTGGTGGGGGCGGGGCCGGCTCGGCGGCGGACGACGCCATAAGGTAGGTGGGCAGGATGGCGTGGCGGCGGAGGGGCGGTGTGTGAGCTCCTCCAGTCTCGGCGGAGGGGAAAGCTTTGGGTCAGCTCTTCCAGTCAATAGTCAACACATTTCGAAAGCAACGGTCAAGTCAAAACCACCGCGGCTCCCTAGCCGTCACCGGTAACGGAAGGCCTCTGAACAGACGGCAACCCTCCCGTCCGAGCCTCTGGAAGGGGTTTCAAACTAGAGGGAGGGGAAAACTGAGGAAAAGTTAAGAGGCTGGGGAAAACTGAGTACAACTAACGAACCAGGGGCACGAAACTAGAAATCCCTAAAAATTAACATGTTCAGAGGTGACACAATCATTCTTAACACTTCTGGACATTGCATAAAGCTACTGGACATTAATGGATCAAAGAAATTCATCCAACATAGCAAAAGAGGCAATGCGAAATAAAAGGCAGAATCTGTCAAAACAGAACAGTCCGTAAAGATGGATTTTATTAGGGTACCAGACTTGCTCAAATGAAAATTCCCAAATTGAATGAAAGTTGCGTACATATATGAGGATCACTCACGTAAATTGGCTTAATTTTCTAAGTTACCTACAGAGAATTAGACCCAGATTCGTGACAGCAAAGAAATCTGTTTCTGCGCAGTAATCCAAATCTAGTATTCACTTTACTATCAAAGACTTTACTTGGCACAACAAAACATAAAACTAAGATAAGGAGAGGTTGCTACAGTAGTAAAAAACTTCCAAGACTCAAATATAAAACAAAAATATTGTAGTAAAAACATGGGTTGTCTCTCATAAGCGCTTTTCTTTAACGCCTTTCAGCTAGGCGCAGAAAGTGTAACTCAAGTGTTATCAAAGGGTGGTGCATCTACAGCGGGGTTTGGAGTTTTCTCAACCATGCATAGTATATTGGATACATAAGTTTCAGCGTCTCCCTTTTCATTAGTCTTGGGCTTGCTACTCTCATCGAACAAATTTTCAGAACAAGCCAAGCATAGTTATTTTCTAGTGCATCATTCATAGCTAGGAGTTTACATGGTATTGGTGCTTTGATCTCCCCACCATCATTAATGTTATTAGTGTACCTTATTCTATCCATATCCATTTTTTCAAGGAGACCAACAAAATTAGTATGAGAACCAAGCATATTAAATTTAGCAAAGACCTTTCTAGCCTCTCTTGCTAGACCACCAAATTCTCTAAGAAGGGTTTCTAAAACAAAATCTTTCTTTTCCCCCTCTTCCATATCACGAGTGTAAGAAACATGTGTTGGATTATAGGATTGAGATTAACAAATTTAGTTTCCAACATGCGGACTAAAGCAGCAGCAGCAATTTCATAAGTAGGAGCAAGTTCTACCAAGTGTCTATCTTCAAAGTCTTCAACGGTACTAACATGACTGAAAAATTCTTCTATATTGTTTCTCCCAATTATAGACCCGCGTCCTACCGGTATGTTTTTTGTGGTAAAATTAAAAGGAAACATGATGAATCAAATAAAGTAAATGCAAGTAACTAATTTTTTTGTGTTTTTGATATAGAGTGCAAGACAGTAAATAAAGTAAAGCTAGCAACTAATTTTTTGTGTTTTGATATAATGCAGCAAACAAAGTAGTAAATAAAATAAAGCAAGACAAAAACAAAGTAAAGAGGTTGGGAAGTGGAGACTCCCCTTGCAGCGTGTCTTGATCTCCCCGGCAACGGCGCCAGAAAATATGCTTGATGGCGTGTAATTAACACGTTCGTTGGGAACCCCAAGAGGAAGGTATGATGCGCACAGCAGCAAGTTTTCCCTCAGAAAGAAACCAAGGTTTATCGAACCAGAGGAGCCAAGAAGCACGTTGAAGGTTGATGGCGGCGGGATGTAGTGCGGCGCAACACCAGATTCCGCGCCAACGTGGAACCTGCACAACACAACCAAAGTACTTTGCCCCAACGAAACAGTGAGGTTGTCAATCGCACCGGCTTGCTGTAACAAAGGATTAACCGTATTGTGTGGAAGATGATTGTTTGCGAGAAAACAGTAAAGAACAAGCATTGCAGCAGATTTGTATTTCAGTATTAAAGAATGGACCGGGGTCCACAGTTCACTAGAGGTGTCTCTCCCATAAGATAAAAGCATGTTGGGTGAACAAATTACAGTCGGGCAATTGACAAATAGAGGCATAACAATGCACATACATGTCATGATAAGTACATTGAGATTTAATTGGGCATTACGACAAAGTACATAGACCGCCATCCAACGCATCTATGCCTAAAAAGTCCACCTTCAAGTTATCATCCGAACCCCTTCCAGTATTAAGTTGCAAAGCAACAGACAATTGCATTAAGTATGGTGCGTAATGTAATCAACAACTACATCCTCGGACATAGCATCAATGTTTTATCCCTAGTGGCAACAACACAACACAACCTTAGGGGTTTCTGTCACTCCCCCATATCAATGGGGCATGAACCCACTATCGAGCATAAATACTCCCTCTTGGAGTTACTAGCATCAACTTGGCCAGAGCCTCTACTAATAACGGAGAGCATGCAAGATCATAAACAACACATAGGTAATAACTTGATAATTAACATAACATGGTATTCTCTATCCATCGGATCCCGACAAACACAACATATAGCATTACAGATAGATGATCTTGATCATGTTAGGCAGCTCACAAGATCCAACAATGAAGCACAATGAGGAGAAGACAACCATCTAGCTACTGCTATGGACCCATAGTCCGGGGGTGAACTACTCACTCATCTCCGGAGGCGACCATGGCGGTGAAGAGTCCTCCGGGAGATGAATCCCCTCTCCGGCAGGGTGCCGGAGGAGATCTCCAGAATCCCCCGAGATGGGATTGGCGGCGGCGGCGTCTCTGGAAGGTTTTCCGTATCGTGGTTCTTCGTCTCGGGGTTTTCGCGACGGAGGCTTTAAGTAGGCGGAAGGGCAACGTGGGGGGCCACACGAGGGCCCCACACCATAGGTCGGCGCGGCCAGGGCCTGGGCCGCGCCGCCCTATGGTGGCGGCCCTCGTGGCCCCACTTCGACTCCTCTTCGGTCTTCCGGAAGCTTCGTGGCAAAATAGGACCCTGGGCGTTGATTTCGTCCAATTCGAGAATATTTCGTTACTAGGATTTCTGAAACCAAAAACAGAAAACAAAGCGCTCTTCGGCATCTTGTTAATAGGTTAGTTCCAAAATGCACGAATATGACATAAAGTGTGCATAAAACATGTAGATATCATCAATAATGTGGCATGGAACATAAGAAATTATCGATACGTCGGAGACGTATCAGCTACCTTTAAAATTCTATTCTCTGCCTTTGCAATATATAGCTCATGGGAAAATAGCCTTAAAAACTATTGTGGTAAAGAATATGTAGCTTATGTGTCTTATTTCTTATAAGTTGCTTGTTGAGCGGTAACCATGTTTCTGGGGACGCCACCAACTATTACACCTTTGTTGAATATCATGTGAGTTGCTATGCATGTTCGTCTTGTCTGAAGTAAGGGTGATTTATCATGATCAAATGGTTTGAGTATGCATATTGTTAGAGAAGAACATTGGGCCGCTAACTAAAGCCATGAATCATGGTGGAAGTTTCAGTTTGGACATCAATCCTTAATCTCTCATGAGAATATTATCTGTTGTTGAATGCTTATGCATTAAAGAGGAGTCCATTACCTGTTGTCTATGTTGTCCCGGTATGTATGTCTAAGTTGAGAATAATCAAAAACGAGAAATCAAATGCGATCTTTCTCCTTAGACCTTTGTACGGGCGGCATAGAGGTACCCCTTTGTGACACTTGGTTGAAACATATGTTATGCAATGATAATCCATGTAAATCCAGCTAATTAGGACAAGGTGCGAGCACTATTGGTAATCTATGCATGAGGCTTGCAACTTATAGGATGTCTTATACATAACACATATGATTTATTACTACCGTTGACAAAATTGTTTCTATGTTTTCAAAATGAAAAGCTCTAGCACAAAAATAGTAATCCATGCTTCCCTCTGCGAAGGGCCATTCTTTTACTTTTTGTTGAGTCAGTTTACCTACTTCTTTCTATCTTAGAAGCAAACACTTGTGTGAACTGTGTGCATTGATTCTTACATGTTTACCTATTGCACTTGTTATATTAATTTGTGTTGACAATTATCCATGAGATAAACATGTTGAAGTTGAAAGCAACTGTTGAAACTTATATCTTCTTTTGTGTTGCTTCAAAACTTTCTACTAAGAATTTATTGCTTTATGAGTTAACTCTTATGCAAGTCTTATTGATGCTTGTCTTGAAAGTACTATTCATGAAAAGTCTTTGCTATTTGATTCAGTTGTTTATTCATTTTATTTACCATTGCTTCGAATCACTGCATTCATCTCATATGCTTTACAATAGTATTGATAAAGATTATGATAGCATGTCACTTCAGAAATTATCCTTGTTATCGTTTACCTACTCGAGGGCGAGTAGGAACTAAGCTTGGGGATGCTTGATACGTCTCAAACGTATCTATAATTTCTTATATTCCATGCTACTTTTATGATGATACTCACATGTTTTATACACACTTTATGTCATTATTATGCATTTTCCGGCACTAACCTATTGACGAGATGTCGAAGAGCCAGTTGATGTTTTCTGCTGTTTTTGGTTTCAAAAATCCTACAAAGGAAATATTCTCAATTGGACGAAATCAGCGCCCGGGTCTTATTTTTCCACGGAGGAAGACCGAAGGGGATACGAAGTGGGGCCACGAGGTGGCCAGACCATAGGCCGGCGCGGCCAGGGAGGGGCCCGCGCCGCCCTATGGTGTGGGCCCTCGTCAGCCCCCCGACTCTGCCCTTCCGCCTACTTATAGTCTTCGTCGCGAAAATCCCGACGAGAGCCACGATACGGAAAACCTTCAGACGCCGCCGCCACCAATCCCATCTCGGGATTCAGGAGATCGCCCCGCCGGAGAGGGGAATCATCTCCCGGAGGACTCTTCATCACCATGATCGCCTCGGATTGATGTGTGAGTAGTTCACCCCTGGACTATGGGTCCATAGCAGTAGCTAGATGGTTGTCTTCTCCTCATTGTGCTATCATGTTATATCTTGTGAGCTGCCTGATGCGTGCAGTCGACACGTCCGTTGGGAACCCCAAGAGGAAGGTGTGATGCGTACAGTAGCAAGTTTTCCCTCGAGAAGAAACCAAGGTTTATCGAACCGTGGGAGCCAAGAAGCACGTTGAAGGTTGATGGCGGAGGAGTGTAGTGCGGCGCAACACCGGATTCGCGCCAACGTGGAACCTGCACAACACAATCACAGAACTTTGCCCCAACGTAACAATGAGGTTGTCAATCTCACCGGCTTGTAAACAAAGGATTAGATGTGTAGTGTGGATGATGATGGTTGTTTAAAAACGTAAAGAACAATTGCGAGATTGTATTTCAGATGTAAAGAATAGGACCGGGGTCCACGATCACTAGTGGTGTCTCTCCCATAAGATAGCAGATGTTGGGTGAACAAATTACAGTTTGGGCAATTGACAAATAAAGAAGGCATAACAATTCACATACATATATCATGATGAGTACTATGAGATCTAATCAGGATTACGACAAAGTACATAGACCGCTATCCAGCATGCATCTATGCCTAAAAAGTCCACCTTGAGGTTATCATCCGAACCCCTTCCAGTATTAAGTTGTAAACAACAGACAATTGCATTAAGTATGGTGCGTAATGTAATCAACACAAATATCCTTAGACAAAGCATCGATGTTTTATCCCTAGTGGCAACAACACATCCACAACCTTAGAACTTTCTGTCACTGTCCCAGATTTAATGGAGGCATGAACCCACTATCGAGCATAAATACCCCTCTTGGAGTCACAAGTATCAACTTGGCCAGAGCCTCTACTAGCAACGGAGAGCATGCAAGAACATAAATAACATATATGATAGATTGATAATCAACTTGACATAGTATTCAATATTCATCGGATCCCAACAAACACAACATGAAGGATTACAAATAGATGATCTTGATCATGATAGGCAGCTCACAAGATCTAACATGATAGCACAATGAGGAGAAGACAGCCATCTAGCTACTGCTATGGACCCATAGTCCAGGTGGACTACTCACACATCGATCCGGAGGCGATCATGGCGATGAAGAGACCTCCGGGAGATAATTCCCCTCTCGGCGGGTGCGGAGGCGATCTCTGAATCCCCGAGATGGATTGGCGGCGGCGCGCTCTGGAAGGTTTCCGTATCGTGGCTCTCGTGCGGGGGTTTCGCGACAAAGACCTTAAGTAGGCGGAAGGGCAGAGTCGGGAGGGTCACGAGGGGCCTACACAACAGGCTGGCGCGGCCAGGGCTTGGGCCGCGCCGCCTTGTTGTGTCGCCACCTCGTGGCCCCACTTCGTTCCTCTTCGGACTTGGAAGCTTCGTGGAAAATAGGCCCCTGGGCGTTGATTTCGTCAATTCCGAGAATATTTCCTTACTAGGATTGAAACCAAAAACAGCAGAAAACAGCAACTGGCTCTTCGGCATCTCGTCAATAGGTTAGTGCCGGAAAATGCATAAATATGACATATAATGTGTATAAATCATGTGAGTATCATCATAAAAGTAGCATGGAACATAAGAAATTATAGATACGTTTGAGACGTATCAAGCATCTCCAAGCTTAGTTCCTACTCGCCCGAGTAGGTAAACGATAACAAAGATAATTTCTGAAGTGACATGCTATCATAATCTTGATCATACTATTGTAAAGCATATGAGATGAATGCAGCGATTCGAAGCAATGATGAAGATAATGAGTAAACTAATGAATCATATAGCAAAGACTTTTCATGAATAATACTTTCAAGACAAGCATCAATAAGACTTTGCATAAGAGTTACTCATAAAGCAATAAATTCGAAGTAAAGGTATTGAAGCAACACAAAGGAAGATTAAGTTTCAGCGGTTGCTTTCAACTTCAGCATGTATATCTCATGGATAATTGTCAACACAAAGCAATATAACAAGTGCAGAGTAAACATGTAAGAATCAATGCACACAGTTGATACAAGTGTTTGCTTCTGGGATAGAAAGAATAGGCAAACTGACTCAACAATAAAGTAGAAGATAGGCCCTTCGCAGAGGGAAGCATGGATTACTATATTTGTGCTAGAGCTTTTTATTTTGAAAACAAGAAACAAATTTGTCAACGGTAGTAATAAAGCATATGTGTTATGTATAAGACATCCTATAAGTTGCAAGCCTCATGCATAGTATACTAATAGTGCTCGCACCTTGTCCTAATTAGCTTGGATTAACATGGATTATCATTGCATAGCATATGTTTCAACCAAGTGTCACAAAGGGGTACCTCTATGTCGCCTGTACAAAGGTCTAAGGAGAAAGCTCGCATTGGATTTCTCGCTTTTGATTATTCTCAACTTAGACATCCATACCAGGACAACATAGACAACAGATAATGGACTCCTCTTTAATGCATAAGCATTCAACAACAATTAAAATTCTCATAAGAGATTGAGGATTATTGTCCAAACTGAAACTTCCACCATGAATCATGGCTTTAGTTAGCGGCCCAATGTTCTTCTCTAACAGTATGCATACTCAAACCATATGATCATGAAAATCGCCCTTACTTCAGACAAGACGGACATGCATAGCAACTCACATGATATTCAACAGAGGTAAAAGTTGATGGCGTCCCCAGAAACATGGTTACCGCTCAACAAGCAACTTATTAAGAAATAAGACACATAAGTACATATTCTTCACCACGATAGTTTTTAAGCTATTTGTCCCATGAGCTATATATTGCAAAGGCAAAGAATAGAAATTTTAAAGGTAGCACTCAAGTAATTTACTTTGGAATGGCGGAGAAATACCATGTGGTAGGTAGGTATGGTGGACACAAATGGCATGGTTATTGGCTCAAGGATTTGGATGCACGAGAAGAATTCCTCTCAATACAAGGCTAGGCTAGCATGGTTGTTTGAAGCAAACTCAAGTATATAAAAGGTGCAGCAAAGCTCACATATGAACATATTGTAACTATTATAAGACTTTACATTGTCTCCTTGTTGTTCAAACACCTCAACCAGAAAATATCTAGACTCTAGAGATCAATCATGCAAACCAAATTTTAACAAGCTCTATGTAGTTATTCATTAATGGGTACAAGGTACATGATGCAAGAGCTTAAACATGATCTATATGAGCACAACAATTGCCAAGTATCACATTATTCAAGACATTAAACCTTTTACCACATGCGGCATTTTCTGTTTCCAACCATATAACAATGAATGAAATAGTCCAACTTTCGCAATGAACATTAAAGATAAAGCTAAGAACATATGTGTTCATACAAAACAGCGGAGCGTGTCTCTCTCCCAAACAAAGAATGCTAGGATCCGATTTTATTCAAACAAAAATAAAAACAAAAACAAACAGACGCTCCAAGTAAAGCACATAAGATGTGACGGAATAAAAATATAGTTTCACTAGAGGAACCTGATAAGTTGTCGATGAAGAAGGGATGCCTTGGACATCCCCAATCTTAGACGCTTGAGTCTTCTTAAAATATGCAGGGATGAACCACGGGGCATCCCCAAGCTTTGACTTTTCACTCTTCTTGATCATATTGTATCATCCTCCTCTCTTGACCCTTGAAAACTTCCTCCACACCAAACTCGAAACAAACTCATTAGAGGGTCAGTGCATAATTCATATATTCAGAGGTGACATAATCATTCTTAACACTTCTGGACATTGCACAAAGCTACTGAAAGTTAATGGACCAAAGAAATCCATCAAACATAGCAAAACAGGCAATGCGAAATAAAAGGCAGAATCTATCAAAACAGAACAGTTCGTAAAGACGAATTTTAAAGTGGCACCAGACTTGCTCAGATGAAAATGCCCAAATTTAATGAAAGTTGCGTACATATCTGGGGATCACGCACGTAAATTGGCAGATTTTTTTAATTTTTCTACAGGGACTACTGCTCAAATTCGTGACAGCAAGAAATCTGTTCCTGCGCAGTAATCCAAATCTAGTATTGGCTTTACTATCAAAGACTTTACTTGGCACAACAATGCAATAAAATAAAGATAAGGAGAGGTTGCTACAGTAGTAACAACTTCCAAGACTCAAATATAAAATAAAGTGCAGAAGTAAAATAATGGGCTGTCTCCCATAAGCGCTTTTCTTTAACGCCTTTCAGCTAAGCGCAGAAAGTGTGTATCAAGTATTATCGAGAGGTGAAGCATCAACATTACCTCGGGCATTACGCTTACCTTTCTTATTCTTCTTCTTACTCTTTGATTTAGGGAATACATGTCTACCTCCTGGTGTAGAGGTGAATTTTAGGGTGCCTTCTCCCACATCTATGACTGCTCCCAATAGTTTCAGCAGGGATCTTCCGAGTGTGATTTGTCATGTTCCTACACATTCAATAACAAGATAATCAGTGGATATTGTTCTTCCAAGAATGGTTGTATGCACACCCTCGGCTATTCCCTTAGGAATTATAACAGAGTTATCAATAAGAGTTATTCCTTCTCCCCCTTCAACGAGTCCCCAAAGTGTCAAAGATTCATAAATACTCTTAGGCATAAGGCAAAATTCAGACATAATATCACAATTGGCATGAAAAGTTTCACCACCTATAACAACTTTAATAGTAGGGTCCCATGTTGAAGGTTCAGAGTTCACTAAAACTTGATCAAGACGGTTACGAACATAACTATAATTTTCTTTCAAGCAAGATGCACTTGTCTCAAGAGTGTTTAATCTATTATAAATGCTAATAAGAGCTGAATAAAAGTTATTAGCTGAACTATGTGATGCAACCAATTTTTTTATTGCATTAAAAGCTTGATCCCCATCGCAATGAAGGAAATCTCCTCCCACTACAGCATCCAAGGCATATCTATAGCGAATCATAAGCTCAAAATAAAAGTTACTAAGGAGCAAACTTAGAGTCATTTGAGGTTCAGCTTTACGATAAGAATCAAAAATTCTGGACCAAGCATCTTTAAAACTCTCCTCATCCCCTTGTTTAAAAGTGAAGACTAATTCCTCAGGTGAAGAAGTAACAGGTGCAGAGCTAGACATGATAACAGAAGTAAAAATGCAAGTAATTAATTTTTTGTGTGTTTTTAATATGGAGAACAAGACAGTAAATAAAGTAAAGCTAACAGCTATTTTTTTGTGTTTTTGATATAAGAAGCAAACAAAGCAGTAAATAAAGTAAAGTAAAACAAGACAAAAACAAAGTAAAGAGATTGGATGTGGAAACTCCCCTTGCAGCGTGTCTTGATCTCCCCGGCAACGACGCCAGAAAAAGAGCTGCTGGCGTGCAGTTGACGTGGGAGTTAGACATCTCTGTGGTGTAATTGTCCTTCACGCCCCCGGCAACGGCGCCAGAAAAAGAGCTTGATGCGTGCAGTCGACACGTCCGTTGGGAACCCCAAAGAGGAAGGTGTGATGCGTACGGAAGTTTTCCTCGAACGAAACCAAGGTTTATCGAACCGTGAGAGCCAAGAAGCATGTTGAAGGTTGATGGCGGAGGAGTGTAGTGGCGCAACACCAGGGATTCCGGCGCCAATGTGGAACCTGCACAACACAATCACGAACTTTGCCCCAACGTAAGAGGTTGTCAATCTCACCGATTGTAAACAAAGAATTAGATGTATAGTGTGGATGATGATGGTTGTTTGCGAAGAACAAGTAAAGAACAATTGCAGTAGATTGTATTTCAGATGTAAAGAATAGGACCGGGGTCCAGGTTCACTAGTGGTGTCTCTCCCATAAGATAAACAGATGTTGGGTGAACAAATTACAGTTGGGCAATTGACAAATAAAGAAGGCATAACAATGCACATACATATATCATGATGAGTACTATGAGATCTAATCAGGGCATTACGACAAAGTACATAGACCGCTATCCAGCATGCATCTATGCCTAAAAAGTCCACCTTCGGTTATCATCCGAATCCCTTCCAGTATTAAGTTGTAAACAACAGACAATTGCATTAAATATGGTGCGTAATGTAATCAACACAAATATCCTTAGACAAAGCATCGATGTTTTATCCCTAGTGGCAACAACACATCCACAACCTTAGAACTTTCTGTCACTGTCCCAGATTTAATGGAGACATGAACCCACTATCGAGCATAAATACCCCCTCTTGGAGTCACAAGTATCAACTTGCCAGAGCCTCTACTAGCAACGGAGAGCATGCAAGAACATAAATAACATATATGATAGATTGATAATCAACTTGACATAGTATTCAATATTCATCGGATCCCAACAAACACAACATGAAGGATTACAAATAGATGATCTTGATCATGATAGGCAGCTCACAAGATCTAACATGATAGCACAATGAGGAGAAGACAACCATCTAGCTATTGCTATGGACCCATAGTCCAGGGGTGGACTACTCACACATCGATCCGAGGCGATCATGGCGATGAAGAGACCTCCGGGAGATAATTCCCCTCTCCGGGGGCCGGAGGCGATCTCTGAATCCCCGAGATGGGATTGGCGGCGGCGGCGTCTGGGAAGGTTTTCCGTCTTCTTTGGTTTTGCACGAAGAAAGTTACGGCTCTCAGAGACGAGGGTCACAGGGAACAGGCTGTTGGCGTGGCTTGGGCCGCCGCCGTGTCGCCCTCGTGGACCCCGTTCCTCTTCCTTTGGAACTGGAAAAATATGCCCCGTGCGTTGATTTCGTCCAATTCCGAGAATATTTCCTTACTAGGATTTAAACCAAAAACAGCATAAAACAACAACTGGCTCTTCGGCATCTCGTCAATAGGTTAGTGCCGGAAAATGCATAAATATGACATATAATGTGTATAAAACATGTGAGTATCATCATAAAAGTAGCATGGAACATAAGAAATTATAGATACGTTTGAGACGTATCAGCCTATCATGATCAAGATCATCTATTTGTAATGCTACATGTTGTGTTTGTTGGGATCCGATGAATATGGAATACTATGTCAAGTTGATTATCAATCTATCATATATGTGTTGTTTATGTTCTTGCATGCTCTCCGTTGCTAGTAGAGGCTCTGGCCAAGTTGATACTTGTAACTCCAAGAGGGAGTATTTATGCTCGATAGTGGGTTCATGCCTCCATTGAATCTAGGACAGTGACAAAAGTTCTAAGGTTGTGGATGTGTTGTTGCCACTAGGGATAAAACATCAATGCTTTGTCTAAGGATATTTGTGTTGATTATATTACGCACCATACTTAATGCAATTGTCTGTTGTTTGCAACTTAATACTGGAAGGGTGCGGATGCTAACCCGAAGGTGGACTTTTTAGGCATAGATGCATGCTGGATAGCGGTCTATGTACTTTGTCGTAATGCACTGATTAAATCTCATAGTAGTCATCATGATATGTATGTGCATTGTTATGCCCTCTATTTGTCAATTGCCCAACTGTAATTTGTTCACCCAACATCTGTTTATCTTATGGGAGAGACACCACTAGTGAACTGTGGACCCCGGTCATATTCTTTACATCTGAAATACAATCTACTGCAAACTCCGTTCTTTACTGTTCTTCGCAAACAAACATCATTTTCCACACCATACGTTTAATCCTTTGTTTACAGCAAGCCGGTGAGATTGACAACATCACTGTTAAGTTGGGGCAAAGTATTGTGATTGTGTTGTGCAGGTTCCACGTTGGCGCCGGAATCGCTGGTGTTGTGCTGCACTACACTCCGTCACCAACAACCTTCACGTGTTCCTTGATTGCTACTGGTTCGATAACCTTGGTTTCATACTGAGAGAAAACTCGCTGCTGTACGCATCACACCTTCCTCTTGGGGTTCCCAACAGACGTGTGTCAACTACACGCTAACAGCAACGCTTCATATATCTGCTTGAAGAATCTATACCTAATAATAAAGGAGCTAAGGTTTCTGCCAAAAAGTTTCGTCAACGCTTTTTTTGGGACCGTTTTGCCCTCCCACCAAGTCCCATATAACGCACTTACCGATTTACCCTCCCACCAAAATACATAATACGG
This sequence comes from Lolium multiflorum, assembly GCA_030979885.1. Lineage (NCBI taxonomy): Eukaryota > Viridiplantae > Streptophyta > Magnoliopsida > Poales > Poaceae > Lolium > Lolium multiflorum. The sequence goes on from CM061747.1 coordinate 200,038,534, forward strand.
CAAATTGCCACTACCGGTTGGTTTTGTTCTTTTTCCACGCAACCGAATGAACAACCGCCCTGCCCTGTGCTGTTCACCTAGCCCGCAATCCCGCAGAAACAATTTGCACGGAAGCTCCAAGCCCCGCGCCCGACGCCGCGCCGTCGAGCAGCTCCAAGCCGCGCGCGACGCCGCGCCGTCGGCTTCTGCAGTGTCGGACGGTCCTGGCCGCGCGACGCCGTCGACTGCCTGCAGCCTGCAGGGCGGACGCTCCAGGCCGCGCGGTGTCTGCAGGGGCCGCGCGCGATGCCGCGGCGTTGAGTCCGACGGCAAGTCCTCCTTAAGGGTTATCCATCTAACGAATATTTTTTGAGCCCTTCGTCCTCAGACCACCCCAAATCCGTCGATGAGGTGAGCAGCCCCAAATCCGTCGTCGAGCTGAGCGGTGCTCCCTGCCGTGGCACGCATGGATCCCAGTGGAGAGGTGCTAGGGACGCCCGTGGTGGCCGAGCTCGCCACGTTGTGGGGCTCGAGATTGACCCCGACGCCGGCCGGCGCCGAGGGATTCCAAATTTCAGCGGAATCCTCGTGTCCTCCGTTCGCCGTATCGATCCAGTGGAAGAAGCGTGCCATCGAGAGCTGATGCACGGACTCGTGTAGGACGCCACCTGGGCGCTCTCCATCGAGGCTCCTGGAAAAGGAATTTTGGATCGACTCATGGAGTCATGGATCTACCTGATACTATGTGTGTGATGCGTGCTAAAAATTTGGTCAAGCAAAAGGGATCAGGAGGAAGGCTTTTGCTGCGTGTTGTGCGCATGCATTGTGAACGGCGCCTGGGCATCGACGTCCTTTGCGCATCTCGCCTGTTGATTTCGCTGCTGTGTTTCAGGAAAGGAAAATGTTCGTTTTCCTTCGGAGGATGGAAACGCTTCGTGCCTCCGCCTCCTGCGTTGGACGCGTGCGTTTCAGGAAACACAGCTTGAGTGCATGGGCTCTTTTCTTGTGATGTCGAAGTAGAATTCAGACTATTTTTGTTCCATGGTTTATTGATCTCTAATCTGTGGCTTTGCAAACTATGTTTGAGGGCAGCAAAAACCCATATTCGCCCTGTACTTCAACTTCTCACACGTTAAATATTTTGTATCATCTTTTTTTGACCTGGAATATGGCGGGCTTACGCCAGCCTGAACAACTTTATTACCAAATATCAGGAGTACATGGGATCCAAATTACATCTGATTTTGAGGGGTAAGAGGGGGGGGGGGGGAGGTTCAGGGGGGTTCATATCCATTACACCAAGAATTTAGAAGGGAGGTCGAGGAGGGGGTGTTGCATCTGTAAGCCCAAAGCCTAACGTCTTCGATGCACCTGTTGGAGACGAGGGAGAGACTCTCCAGGACACCATTGAAGGTGCGAGCATTCCTCCTTTTCCAGATGTTCCAGCCGATGGCGGTGTTAATGGTGGTCTCCTCAAAAGTACTGCACCGCTCAAGCCAGAATTCCGAGAAGCTAGAAACCGCGCCAGGGGCGAAGTCTCTATGGAAGAAAGCCCAGACTTCCGTAGCCCGGGGGCAGTGAAACAGCAGGTGATCCGTGTCTTCGTCGAGGTCACAGAAGAGGCAGGTTGCGGAGGTGGACATGTTGTGGCGAAAGCGCCGTTCATTGGTGGGGAGATGCCTTTTCCTGGCCAGCCAACAGAAGATTTTGCACTTCAAGGAGGCAACACTCCTCCAGACCCTGTTCGCAACTTCATCAATCTGCAGATGCCTGAAAGAGTTGACATAGAAACATTTGTTTGATAGTTTTTTGTTAGTGCGGCGGCCATCACGCAGATCAGGGATGTCAATGCAAGCGCGCACAATGCTTCGCTCGGAGGTCAGGGCGCGAAGGTCAGCCGCCGCGGCCATCGTCAAGCGGGGTCCGAGGGAGTCACGGAGTCCAAGAGAGAGGGTCAAGGCAACGTTAATGTTAGGTCTGGTAGAGTGGGAGAAAAGATTGGGGAAGCGCTCGCAGAGGGTTTGGTCTCCGTGCCAAAGATCAAACCAAAAGGCGGTAGAGGACCCATCCCCAGGAGGACCTTGGAGACGGATCGGAAGGGGGCAAGCCCAGCAATAATGTCCTTCCACATAGGCGTGTCCAGGTGGTGGCTGGCGATCCTTTCCACCCATACATACGTCGGAACTAAGAGACCCAGGGGGCCGAGGAGCCCAAAGATGCCGTCCCCAAACAAGAAGTTGAAGCAGCATATGGAATAGCTATATGGGGCAGACGCCTGCTGCTGCATGAGTCTGTATATTATGGACAATTCGGGATTATAGTTATGGACAATTTCAACTTTTTGGGGCTGAAGAAATTCAGGATTATAGTTATGGACAATTTTTCTGTACCGGTGGTGCTTGGGACTCTGTATATTAACACAACTTGAAAAATACGTAGATGCGCTTCAAAATCACTGGCCGGTGCGATGGTTGTTGATTTAGGCTGCTCCAAATTTGCTCATCTCTAAAGTAATTTTGTTGTTGTGTCAACTCAATGTTCATTTGGGTAGAAAAATATTCGAATCGAATTATATAGATGAAAATTTTGCAGCAAAACTGACGAGCTCTGCCTCAAGTAACACATCCTTCTAGATAGTAACCGACCAGCTCCGCCTCAAGTGGCACATATCTCTAGATGGTAACCAGGCACCGTCGGTCGCGCGCTCCGTGCCCTTAGGTCCCTCGAGCCTGTCCACTACAAGCTCTGTGAGAAGAGCATCATCCAGGGTGTAGGGTTCTCTGAGTCGGCATTGACTTCACCAATACCGAGTAAGATGAAAATCGTGTTAGTGTTTTTTATCAAAATTTATTATTTTCAATCCCGTAGCAACGCACGGGTTTTTTCCTAGTATTAACTTAAGGTGGAAAGTCTAACTGCTACGAATCATATAATTAAGCTGTTGCTCACATGTTATATAAAGTATATTTTTTTAATCATTTCTAATATTTAGTATCCACCTCTCAGCTTACGATCGTATCACATGTGACTTCATTCCGGTGGCACCTCCCAAATATGTTTCCACTCATTGCTTCACATCATTCTTTTTTTTGAACATAAAGGCCCAAAGGACCTGGAACCTGTATTACTTCGTCGGTGGGTGTACAGTTACATCAAGGACCTTACAGAAAAAGAAAATTACAGCATAGTCCAAATATTTTGCAGAGAACACCCTAATAAGATTGCTGAAAAAGCAATCGGATCCAAGGTCGCCGACGATGAAGCAACTCCAGCGACGGCCACTCCTGCTCTCACCGGGGACTTGGCCACTTGGGAGAGCACGAGCGGGTGATGCCACGCCAGGGTGCGCAGAAATCTTCCACAGTTGGAAGAGAGAACTCGAGCAGGCGCTGCTGCCGAGAGAGGCGAGGTCAGCCCTCTGACCGGAGATAGCTGCAGCCGAAAGAATCCGCCGCTGAGAAATCGCCAGAGGGAGCACAGATTCCAGAAGCTCCCCAATCCATCCCCAACCGTATGTCTGAACAAATCTGCTCCCAACCTCTCCCTCGCCTCCAAGGCCGGCCAAGAGGAGGGAGCAAAACTGCAGAGCACAGAGAGGGGAACGGAAGCGCAAGATAAAGGAGCTCGATCTGTGGAGCTCGTCTTCCCCCTCCCACCTCAGGAGCAGGATGAAGAAGCACCACATCGACCACCCTGTGCTGATGCAGCTGGATGGAATAGCTCGGCGGCCAACCTTTATTGACGGAGATGCTCGCAGGCAGCTTCCCCACCAGCGACAGCACACAGTGCACGCCGGCGATCAGCATCAGCCACAAGGCGCCCCAGATCTGGCCGGAGAGATCTGAAGCTCTACTCCAAGACGCCATATAGGACCAACACCTAGATCTACTATGTACAAAACGGGCTCCTGTACCTCGCCTCCGCCACTCTCCGATGGCTAAGCCATCGAGGAGGGCTTCGGTCTGGCCAGGAGCGGAGAGCAGGTTTTCTGTGTACTGTAGCAGAGGGAGAGTGGGGAAGAGAAGAAGTCGCCGGGGCGCTTCACATCATTCTAAGAGAAGTATATCATATTCGTGTAGACTATATCGTCAATAGTGCTCCTCTGTGTTAAAGTTGTACGTGTTAGTATTTATAAGTTCCATTTCTTCACGGTAATCCATCTGAATTAGCTAAGATCATTATTTTTTTGTGTGAAAGATGCATATTTCTATCTAACACTATGGTGCAAGATTAGATAACAAGTATTCTTTTCGCAAAAAGAAAAAGATAACAGAGCATTCAGTCATGTTCCTTAGAACCTCTTTATTTATTTATGTAATAACTTGAGGGAGTCGTTCCATTGTGTTCCCTGATTTCTCTTCACGATTAAAAGAATAGAACTTCTATGGATACTAGGTGATGCAAACTAAACATTTCTTTGAAATCCATTCACCAAACATCCCGCAGCAAGACGCGAGGAATTATCTAGTTTGGAAATGAGAACGATCTCCACACTCCACCCTGTATTTTTTTCCAAATAGGGGAAATATCACTCACTCCACCGGTCCACCCCGTATATGCTCGCCAGGAACAGTCGCCAGCCCTTCTATATATCCCGTATTTTCTCGCATCTCTCTAACTCTTGCGGGATCTTCCAGGGATCGCAATTGACATCTGCAGTCCAGTGCAACAATCTCATTAGAGACTGTACATTCTGAATCAGCGCAAATTAATGTCCTCGGAGCTTTGCTGCAAACGCCTGCAGAATACTGAATTGAAATATAGTGTCGCGTCTGTCACTACAGAATTTAAAGAAGAAAGCCATCTTCACAACAGAGACAGCAGTGATACCTCTCTCCTCAAGTCTGCCGAGATAACCGAGCAAAAGTCATGGAAATCTTTTTCTTTCAACGAATGGGCGGACTCCACTGACTTGGCTTTTAATTTCTATCTTCTCGTCTGCGCTACCTCAAGCTTTAAAATAAGTATGTGTACAAATTGTTGCCTGAATTAATCCAGTGTAATAACTAAAATGGAGCATGTATCTGCATGCACATCCATGAGTTAACTGTGGCCTCCACATAACGATCCACTTATATTTTACCCAATATGAATTCCATGGTACTCCAAACTACGCGGTGGAGTACCAGGCCAATCTGACCGTCGGTGATGGAGAAGTAGTGTATAATTAATTGTTTCGAGAGTGGCAAATGGACAATTTACACTAGTTTTTACCAATTTGCACTTTAACCCTCCATCATGATTCCCGATAGAGTCAGAGCAGAAGCACCCGATTGGGACCGGCGACTCGTCCATCGTCGTTCGATTCCGTGGTGCATCGCTCGATTCGGCGATCCCACCTCCCACTGCGCCACCGCTGCTTCTGGCCCGCCTCGCGCCGCCGCCTCCGACGTCGTGATCGAAGGTCCCTCCTTCTTTCTCAACACGTGCGGCCGACCCGATCGATACCGATCTCCGATGCGCGTCTTGATTCCTGTCGATGCACCGCCGCCTGGTTCTGCCCTTTTTGGCCGCCCCGCGCCGCCTCCTTTGGCGCGCCGCCCGGTTCCGTCCTTCTTGGCCGCCTCGCGCCGCGTGCTCCGGCGTCCTGATGGAAGGCCCGTTCTTCCCCAACGCGCGGCCGACCCGATCGGTCGTCTCCGCCTTCGTCTCGTTCTCTGTCGCGCTCTTCATTTTCGTCGCCACATCAGCTGGTTAGTACTTCGTCTGGTTACTAGCGGTACTACTCAAATTTCTTAAGTAAAATTACACTAGTAGTAGCCATAGCAATACAGTGATACAGTAGTACTTTCTTTTCCCAGATTAATCGATGAACGTATAGCATGTGTGTTCTAATTGGTTGTCAATTTGAAAAAAAAAACTCAAACAAAGGGCTAGTGCTTGCAGTAGTACTTAAATTTCTGAAGTAAAATTTCAGTAGTAGTTGCCATACAGTAGTAGTTTCTGTGCCCATATTTTAATTGATGACCTGTAGCCTGTGTGTTCCAAGTGGTGGTCAATTTGAAAAAACTCAAACAAAGGAGCCAGTGCTTTGTTTGGCAGCATGGTGAATAGCTGTGTGCAGAACTAAACGTAGTACAATTTCATATTTTGACATACAAGCAGGCTTGGTTGTACTTGGTGTATATTTTTAAAGTAATTGTGTGCTGAAAAAGCAAAACCAATGTTAGAAATTATATTAAATTTCTGATTCTATTAGGAGCCGATAGAAATAGTTGTTGTTTCATGATGTTTTAATGTATGAGTTCAGTTTTTTGTTATGCCAGAAATTCTTGTTGAGTGTCTCTGGTATCATATCTAGTTTTGAACAAAATGAATATTGTGGGACAGAAAGTCTATGCCATTTACTCATGGATAGGTGCTGCGCTTTATTATAATTTGGGCATACATGACATTCAGATGTACTAATTATGATGGTGTGATAATGGCAGGTTTGGATGATGGATGGTACTGATGTCATAGAAAGAATACTAAGTGAAGGTATTTCTTGGGCATGCAAAGCAACAACGTAGTGAGAGTCTGAACTCTAGGCTCCATACTCATCTAGACCGAAAAATGACGGTTGTGATATGGTTGAGCACAGTGAGCACTTCATGTCACATACCAAAGGAACGAGGCTGAACTAGATGTGAAGTGTTCACAATTGGTCCCTTCCACTAGAATAAATGCTCACCCTTTAGTGAAGAGTGCAGCTCGTATTTATACACCAGCGAAGTTCAAGAGGGTAAGAGATTGTATATGAAGATCATGTGCACGGGAGATTGAAGAGCGGTCAGAAGTAGATGGTTTTGTCCCATATTTAGTCGCGTTAAAAGATGGAGAAGGGGGAGAAGAGGTCAAGTTTATGGAGAAAGATGATCTATATACTGCCTGTTTGTTTATTGTACTAGCAGTGAGAGCAGTGAGACATGTTTCAGTTTGAAAATAGTGAAGCTTCAGCCTGTGTGTTTTCATTCCCTCAAGTTTATGGATAAAAATGATAGATACTGCCTGTTGTTCATTGTGTTGGCAGTGACACATTTTTAAGTTTTTAATTGTTGAACCTTCAGCTTGTGTGTAACACGAAATGAATATTGTGTCAATACGCATTCTGTAGCCTTAATATTTGATATATGCATGCATTCGGTAGTCATGGTTACATAATTTGATGTATACATGCATTTGGTGGCCTTGGTAACATATCATAATTTTATATGTCCCGCTAAATTTGGTGTATGCACTCCTTTTGGTTTTGGCATTTTATGTATTGGACAATGGCATAGACAGTGACTATGTGCAAGTATCACTTGCAAAACTGAATTTATCTCTATACTGAAATTTCGGATTACACCATAGATAATGGGAATCATTATTCTAGCTACATCCAATATTAGCATTAACCAGAAAAGTGTACAATATTTCATAGATTTGCATTTCTGGTCTTCGACTCTCTTGTCATGTGCCACATGCTTCTCCTTGTGAAGTGGTGATCATACAATTGTGAACATACATTGTCAAGTTTGTTCTTCAATTGTAAAATTTGTTGTTCCTTCTGGTTCACAAGGTATACTACTGAATCCAATGTATCATGCAGACTAGTGTTAGAAGCCGCAGTGTAACCATTTGTTCAGCATACTTGTTGAGAAGGTCCTCCCGTATTGAGAAACTACAGCCCTGCACACGTTAATTACATCAGACCATAGAAAAGTAAGTGCAATGCAATTCAAGATGAATATTGAAAAATATTGTATATGAATACAAAAGAAATATCAAACCTCTAGCACATTGCATGTTAGAAAGCACACAACCGTTCGTAATTTTCAGAAGAGGACAGCCAGGAGGCTACCGTGTTTGTCCCAACATGGGCTATGATAGGGAGATAGCACGGCCATAGAAAGTAAAAAAATGGTAGCAAATCACGGATAATTATTGGAAAACAATACGTTTCCTCCAAGTCCAGAAGAGCATTTTTCTGGGAGTTCAAGTCCTGAAGAGTAGATCAGCCTTATGGCACAGCAAAGCAGTTTATTTCAAACATTTTTCCTTTTAGGACATAAATATTAGTTCGTGAGCAACTTTTATGCACTAAGATTTGTGAGACTCGAGGTTAATTGTTATATGACATTATCATTAATGTGAAGACGTGGTTTAAGAGTGAGATTTTAAATTTTTGCAGCTCTTTTACGAATCTATGTACTATGTATATCTAGTTTCAAGGTTGCCCGTGATAAATGGTTCGCCTTTGATTTGGTTGTGCTAGTGGCAAGGTTGACGGGATTCTAGTGGTAACACATGCTAATAATTCCCACAATAAGCCTTCAGATTTATAGAACCTCTCACAAAATAGAGAATGATAGGGTTAACATTACATTAGCTACGCTGTAACTGTGGCCACAAAGTCATGGTCTAAGTTAGGACTGCATGGTTACACCTTTAGTATGTTATGACAAATTGACAATTGTGTTAAAGTGGCATTGCATAAAAGCATAGCCTTACTAATCTGCGGGCTGGCGAGCCAACTCTTCAAATGAGGAACTGATTACTTCACACCTAAAGTACATTATGATGTGTTACCAGTGGTTCCATTGGTAGAATTTTTTTAGGTAAAATTATAAAAAGGGTACCAATTATGGCCTTTTATAAATGTTCCAATTATTCTGTACTACATGATGAAGTATAAACATTGAGCGCTTAGACATTTTTTTCTCAAAACAGAGAAAAAAGTACTATTGGTAGATTCCATTGTTCTGAGGGTGGTTAATAACTTCCAACCTCAAGATTGTGCCCATGCTAAAATAATTGAAAGCACAGATTAAGCAATTCAAAGTGTTGTATGTATCCATTCCATTGTTCTTAGGGAAGTTGATAACTTGAAAACTCAAGATTGTTCCCATGTTAATATAAATGGAAGCACAGATTAAGCAATTCTATGTGATCTATGTATCCATATCACCTAAAATACAGATTAAAGTAATCATGAACACATGTCAGGTTTTGTATTTCCAGAAATTCTTGCCATGCCCTATACAACCAATATTTGTAGATTGTATGTATGTTGTTCCTTGCAACACCAATCTAATAGCCGTCATCTCAACTATGAATCTACAAACATAATACAAGTTCCAAGCTTATCTTTACTGGAAAAATCGAAGCTTATGTAACCTAACTCGCATAACAGCAATACTAAATCCATAACAGCAATTCTAAATTCATAAGTGCAATTCTAAAACTAAAACTAGCTACAGAAAAACAGAGACTGGCCCTAAAAGCAATTCTAAATCACGCATGGAAAAATAAGATTGGGATTGGGATGTTCCTCACAAGGAGTGCGCATCCGCGGAGAGAGCCAACCACCTAGCTGCGACGGCCGCTCCTCCCGTTCACCCACCTCGCCGACGCAGCGAGGAACCACCACTGGCGCCGACCAGACTGCCACGGACGCTCCTACCTTTCCCCCACCTCGCCGCTGCTGGGAGCCGACCACCACACTGGCGCCCATCCGTCCGCGTGCATCCGTCGGGGACCTGGACGCCACGGCCGCGCGGCGCCTCGTCCCAATCCCTGGACGGCTCCTCCTGCGCGGGTTGGACGCCACAGCGGCGCCGCGCCTCATACCCTTCCCAGGTCGGCTCCTCATAGGCGCATCCATGACTGGGCTGGACGCCACGGCCGCTCCGCGTCTCACCCTCCTCCCCGGTCGGCTCCACCATTTCCCCCGACGGCGCTAGGAAGAGCTCTTCTAGGGCTCTTCCATGAAAGGAACGATTTGAGACGAAAGGGATAGCTAACGCAGAACACCCTCGCACAAACAATAAAACACGGAAATTACCCCTACGCAGAAGCACATAGTATGAGAAATTACTTTCTGCCCCTTCGGTGGATGTACTCCACGACTTTTCCTAGTGATTTCGAGTTGGTACTGCTTAGCCTGGTCGGGGAGTACGAGGGCTGATCAGCCGCTCGATCGGTCAGATTGGATGGCCCTTATTAATTCGGGGGTACACTAAAAGTCCTCCAGGAAACGAGGAAGTAAACAAGATGCATTGGATACGATGGGAAAAGATGAAGCTAGCAAAAGATGAAGGTGGCCTTGGTTTTCGAGATTTATATTCTTTCAATCTCGCAATGCTTGCGCGCCAAGGGTGGAGACTGCTGCAGTCACCCGAGTCTCTATACGCTCAAGTTTTGAGAGCAAAGTATTTCCCTCATGGAGATCTTCTATCGGCAGTACTGCAGGCTGGTATGAGCATGTTTGGAGATGCATACTAAAGGGTCTCAATGTGTTGAAAGAAGGGATTATGTGCCGAGTTTCTGACGGCAAGTGTGCGCATCTTTGATAATCCCTGGCTTCCTACCAGTTCTACATGCAAACCTTCTCGTATGATGAAGCTAGCCAGGTTACTTATGTCTCTGAATTGATCGATGAGGATACTTGTTCCTGGAGGAGCGACCAACTTGCACAATGCATCAATCCCGATGATGCAGTGGCGACAATTCTAGGTATTTCTTTGTGTGCCGAAACTGAAGATTTCATTGTCCGGCAATATGACAACAAAGGTATCTTTACTGTTAAATCTTCTTATACGGTGCATGTAGATATATGTGTTGGAGCTGAATCTATCAGCTCCCTTCTTCTTCTACCTCCAACTCTCTATCTCTCAAGCACAAACGCCACGGAAGAAAGTTGGAAGAACTCTCCCCACACACACAACACCAAGGAGAAAATAATGACTTTGCCATGACAACTTTCTCCTTGGGAACACGGTGGCTGCATGCCTGCATTGTGTCTTGCCCTTACAGCCTTAGCCTCTTCATTAACTCAGTGAAGCAATTTATACAAGAGGCTCTGAACTACCTGGCCACTAACTCCACCTCTCACACGATAATGCATGCAGCTACGGCTAAGCACCACTAACAATTTTGACCTCTTCTCAAGGCCACTAGAAACTAAAACATGCAGAAATGTGCAGGCTACTTTCATGCAGCACCGTTGGTTCCAGTTCTCTCGTGCTTGCAGCCGCTTCTCACGGCGCTCTCGGCATCTCACCATGTACGTTGTCTCACAACATCTTAGGCATCTCACCTTGCACGCCAACCGGCCTAGCTACAGTTTGCCCGCCTACATGAACACCTAACTAGAAAATACAACAGAATCAAGATTACAAAGCTAATAGTCACCCCCTAATATTGATTCCCTATTCCTCGCCGCGGATCACCTGCAACCTCCTGCCGCACCTCTTGTGTTTGTCATAATGTCATTGGCGCATCACACGAACACTTCCTCCGATGGTAGCCATGGCCACCTACGCCGCCCTCCGCATCTCACGGAGTCAGCTGCGACAGCGACCTCCACATCTCATGGAGTCCGCGGTTGGCGTGCCACCACAGCTATCCTTATCGATGGGTCTCTGCACCTTCCGTCCCGCAAGCACGACACATGCCAGCACGCAGTTAGCTTCGCCATGGTCGCACGGCTGTTCGGCGTCGTGTTCCTGGGCAGTGGCCAAGGACGAAAAAAAATTGAGGTCGGGCGAACTTTAAAGCAAAAAAAAATTCATACAAAAAATCAAAATTGCCTCTAAACATTAATGTTTTATACTGTATAATCTTTAGCATAATCACTTAGTACAATGGTAATAGCAACATATTTAAATAGAAATAGAATGTGCAAACGTAGCGATACTGAATTTTTAATGCCTTCTAAAAGTTCCAGGTAATAGCAAAGCTCTACCTTCCTTTTGAAAAGCTTTTTTAATTTCACCAAGAGATATTGCCACTAAGTGGCACAAAATACCTTTTTATATCTGCAGTTCACATCATCAAAATACATGAGTATTTTGCAAAATTCAAAAACCGAACCTTCATCAAATTCCAATATTCTAATTCAAGAAAAAATATACCTCTCCCCTTTTGAGCTGCCGGTCCCTTCCTTTTTCTATCCATCTGGTTGTCGGCCTAAATCGCTGCCCGTTGGGTTTCAGAGGCCGCCCAGTTCACTCCAGGCTCAAGCAGGCAACACCGGAGCAGCAGACTGCAGCACGACCAGTGACGGTGGTGGTGGCGCCATTTCTGATCGAAGGTGATTAGACGAGGAGGCGTACGGAGAGGAGGCCAGGAGGGCACGAACGCCGACTCGGTAGTCAAGGATCAGCGATCAGGAACGAGAAGGTTTCGATCTGTTTTGCTGACTCCGCACGATCGCCACTAGATGGCATCGTCCGGCTGTCCGGGCGTGTCTCTCCCAGACTCCCACGCGAGCGGCCCATAAAGCCCAATTCGGCCGACACGGCAACAAACCAGCCCATATTCTCTCTTCTTCGATCGTTTCACGTAATATACGAACAGAAACTGATGTAGATCGATTATACACTCACATATGCCTATATGTATGTAATGTTTTGCCAAAAATCAAGGTAGGCCGGCTGCCCTACCTTGCCCTACTGAGAGCTCCGCCCCTGTTCCTGGGCACGTGGTGCTGCACCTTGCCTCCTGCAGGTGCTTCATGTACCTCTGCCCTAGCGTACGCCGCAAACGTCATCACGCCGACCTAGAAGCAGTTGCCTTCGTCTTTGGATCTTTTGACTCTTGATAACTGTTGGAGTCAGACCCTCTTCCTCCCGCGTCGCTCCCGTGGGCGACGGGGAGGAACCCTAGCTCCTTCACCCCAGACCCCTTCCCACCCTCCCTCCCCTCCTCGCCGCCGCCGGACGGGCGCCGGCAAGCCCGGCGCGCGGCGGCCCCTTCCACGCGCGGAGGCGATGGCGCGGGCCGTGGCGGCCATGGTGGGCGGCGTGCTCGGCGAGGGGCGCGTCAGCGCGGTCTTCGGTGGTGTGGCGGCCTTGCACGGCAGTACCAGCGCGTCGGGATGGCGGTTGCGTCTATCCTCGCGGTAGCGTGGCGTCTTCGGGCGGCGCGGCGACCTCAGCCCTTGGTCCGTCGACGGCAGGACATTGCAGCGGGGATGGAGCTGGTAAGGGGCGGCGCGGGGCAGCAGGTGGTGGCGACGGCAGCCATGGCGCTGCAGCGCGGCGGCGGGGTAACTCGGGCCTGATCTGGGCCTAGATCTGGGCTAGCTTGGACCTGATCCGGGCCTGATCTGGGCATGACGAGCCCTGCCTACTGCGTCCGGTCGGCGACCGTCTCGGCGGTGGAGGGCGGATCCCCTCTGGTTGGCTGGTGTGCTGACCAACTGCGACCTTGCAGTTCTTCCTCTTCCGATTCATCGACCTTGCAATGGACTATCGGTCACGCCACGGACTCGAGTTCGAGGATGCCGGAGCGGCGGCTCTGGATGGCGGGCCACACGGTCTGGCTCTCCGGCGGGCAGCGTGGTAGCGGGTGTTGACTGCATACTTCGGCCATGTGGATGGCGAGGTGTGTGGTGGCAGTTGGTCCTAGCTTTGTCGCTGCTGGCGGTTAAGCCCTAATCTAGACCTCGAGTTCTCGGTCCGCTATGGTGGGTTCCCCGTCGGGACGCTTGTATCTTAGACGTGGTGGGTGGGGGAGGTCGAGCGAAAGCTCTTTGCCTTGGCACCGGCGGTGGTGTCACCTGTGGGTGTCACAATCCTCTTGGGGCGCCGCTTTGACCTTTCCCCCTCCTTCCGACACTCAAGGTAAAAACCTACGTCTGCCTCGGGTAGGCGCGGCGCTTGGCGTCGTGACCCTCTTGAGGGCATTGCTGTTGAGTTAGGGTGTTTCCCTGGCGCAGCGGTGTCTCCTGAGCTTCTTCTCGGCAATTCTTTGGAGGCGTTAGTTTAGCGTTTTTTAGCGAGTCTTGTCGTGTATCTTTGTATGTTCAGCCTTTGAGGGCTTTCTCAACACCTTGTATCGCTCGGCCGTGTGGCTTTATTAATATAAAGCGGGGCGAAAGCCTATTTCGAGGAGGATAACTGTTGGAGCTGAATCTCTCAGCTCCCTTCTTCTTGCACCTCCAACTCTCTATCTCTCCACTTCTGGTCCGGTGCTCCTCCCCTCAAAAATATTTGGACGCATCAGACACAACAACGGTGGATATCTTTCCATACTTGTTCGTAAGTGGGGGCAAGATCGTAATTTCAGTGTAGGTCCATCGTTCGTACAACTTTGTATAGACCCGTATGGCCCGTGTTGTGTTGTACCTCTTTTTTATACGTATCTATGGTCACGTGCGTGTACAACGTGGGATGGTACTTAGGCGGATGAGATCGGTCACACGACCTTTTTTTTTCTTACGCGACGTACACATATCATATCAATACAAACGGGTATACATGTGCTGGATATGGATTTCGACGGACCTAACGTAAAAAAAACCAAATATGACCATTCAACTTCGTTTAGGGGGAGCACCGGAGCAATAATAACTTTGCCATGACAACCGTCTCTTTAGGAACACGGTGGCTACATTGTGTCTTGCCATCACAGCCTTAGCCTTTTCATTAACTCAGTGAAGCAACTTATACAAGAGGCTTTGAACTACCTGGCCACTAATTAGCCGCCCACTAACTCCACCTCTCACATAATGCATGCAGCTACGGCTAAGCACCACTCACAATCTTGACCTCTTCTCAAGGCCACTACAAACTAAAACATGGATGTGCAGGCTACTTTCATGCAGCACCGTTGGTTCCAGTTCTCTCGTGCTTGCAGCTGCTTCCAACGGCGCTCTCGGCATCTCACCATGTACGTTGCCTCACAACATCTTAGGCATCTCACCTTGCACGCCTCAGACTGAAACCGGCCTAGCTACACCTTGCCTGCCTACATGAACACCTAACTAGAAAATACAAACAGAATCAAGATTACAAAGCTAACAATATGGAGAGGAACCCCGCGAAAAAATGATATGGAGAGGAAGATGAGCATTAGGCAGTAAGGGCATGGCTCAAGCATTTTACCATTGAAACATGAGGCCTTCAGCAAACTCTGGAAAGTAAATTGCGCAAAAGTACAACACTTCATGTGGAGACCTCAATCATTTTTTTTGGAGCAACCGGCAGGAACACTACCTTTTCATTAAGCAAGAGGAAAAACTATACAAATGTACAAAGGGGTGGCATGTTTGGATGAAAGTGGAAACATGCGAGAAACACAAGGCAAAAACAAAGGGGGACACTCTAATCCGGCTCGGCCGGGATATTCTGCTTGGCGACAGCAAACACATGATCTCTTTGCATGATGTCTTCCCTTGCAAGCGAAGCCACCTCAAGGAATGTGAGGCGGCGGCCCGTGAAAATGCGTCGGTTTCTTTCCTTCCAGGCGTTCCAGAGGACATATAGAAGACTTCCACTAAGGCGACGCTTGGTATCCGCCGAATTCCCGGCGATGATCTCGTCCCACCAATCAGAGATGGACCCGAAGGTTTGTCCATGCGTGACAGGGCCGTCAGTGTGGTCCTACTGAATGTGAGTCCAAATGGCCGAGGTGAAGGGGCAGTCCTTACAAAGATGAGTAGTAGTTTCCGGAGCAGACAAGCAGAGAGGGCAAACTGGGTCGTGCAGCCATCCCCGAATGGCAAGCATGTCCGCAGTGAGGAGCTTCCGATGCAGGGCAAGCCATGCGAAGAGCTTACATTTGGATTCTGCGTGCGTCGACCAGATCTTCTTAGCGTCGAACTTGGGAAAGCAGCCCAAGAACTGCATATGATATGCAGAGCTGGCGGAATACACACCCTCAGGGTTGAGCTTCCAGGTAATGGTATCCTGCACAGTCGGGGTGAGGTGCATCCCTGCGACTACCTCCCAGACCTGCAAGTATTGGTCGAGCTGGACAGATATTGAAAGCCTAGCGATGGAGCGAATCCAGTTGTCGTTGTACATCTCTTTTGCCACAGATCTCCCTTTCCTAGAGGCCACCTTGTAGAGATCTAGGGCCCAAAGCCGAATAGGACCGCGTTCCATCCACGGTTCGGACCAAAAGAAGGTGGATTCACCATTCCCAATGGTAATCTTCGTGGCAGCCCGGAAAAGATCCATGTCTGCCTCGTCGCAGGGGAGCTTAGACCCCGCCTAGGTGCACTGCAGGTCGGTCCATTGTAGCCAAGGCTATCGTAGGCGGAGGGCACGGCCTAAGCGTTCAAGATCTGGAATGCCAAGACCCCCAAGTCCTTAGGTTTGCACACCGTCTTACCAGAGCGTGCCCGCCCGAGGTGTGGTCGGCGTCATCTCCCGACCAAATGAAATTTCGGGCAAGCTTGTTGATTTTATCATGTGCCCATTTTAATAGAGGGATGGCCGTAGCGTGGTAGGTCGTCGTAGCCATGAGAACCGACTTAGAAAGTGTGATCCTTTCGGTACGTGCAAGATTTTTCCCGAACCATCCCGGAAGTTTCCCAACGATCTTGTCGATGAGCGGTTGCAGCTCGACCATTTAATATCACTGATGGCGTGCAGTCGACACGTCCGTTGGGAAACCCAAGAGGAAGGTGTGATGCGCACAACAGTAAGTTTCCCTCAGTAAGAAACCAAGATTATCGAACCAGTAGGAGTCAAGGAAGCACGTGAAGGTTGTTGGCGGAGTGTAGTGCGGCGCAACACCAGGGATTCCGGCGCCAACGTGGAACTGCACAACATAATCAAAGTACTTTGCCCCAACGTAAGTGAGGTTGTCAATCTCACCGGCTTGCTGAAACAAAGGATTAGATGTATAGTGTGGAAGATGATGTTTGTTTGCACAGAACAGTAAAATTGCAGTAGGTTGTATTTCAGATGTAAAGAATTGGACCGGGGTCCACAGTTCACTAGTGGTGTCTCTCCCATAAGATAAACGGATGTTGGGTGAACAAATTACGGGGCAATTGACAAATAAAGAAGGCATAACAATGCACATACATATATCATGATGAGTACTATGAGATTTAATCAGGGCATTACGACAAAGTACAGACCGCTATCCAGCATGCATCTATGCCTAAAAAGTCCACCTTCAGGTTATCATCCGAACCCCCAGGATTAAGTTGCAAACAACAGACAATTGTATTAAGTATGGTGCGTAATGTAATCAACACAAATATCCTTAGACAAAGCATCGATGTTTTATCCCTAGTGGCAACAACACATCCACAACCTTAGAACTTTCTGTCACTGTCCCAGATTCAATGGAGGCATGAATCCACTATCGAGCATAAATACTCCCTCTTGGAGTTACAAGTATCAACTTGGCCAGAGCCTCTACTAGCAACGGAGAGCATGCAAGAACATAAACAACATATATGATAGATTGATAATCAACTTGACATAGTATTCAATATTCATCGGATCCCAACAAACACAACATGTAGGATTACAAATAGATGATCTTGATCATGATAGGCAGCTCACAAGATCTAACATGATAGCACAATGAGGAGAAGACAACCATCTAGCTAATGCTATGGACCCATAGTCCAGGGTGAACTACTCACACATCGATCCGGAGGCGATCATGGCGATGAAGAGCTCCGGGAGATGATTCCCCTCTCGGCAGTGGTGCCGGATCTCCTGAATCCCCCAGATGGGATTGGCGGCGGCGCGTCTCCGAAGGTTTTCCGTATCGTGGCTCCCGGATCGGGGTATTCGCGACGAAGGCTTTAAGTAGGCGGAAGGGCGAGTCGGAGAGGCACGGCCCCACACCAGGGGGCCGCGCGGGCCCAAGCCGGCGCCCTAGTGTGGCGGTGCACCGTGGCCCACTTCGTTTCTCCCTCGGTCTTCTGGAAGCTTCGTGGAAAAATAGGACCCTGGGCGTTGATTTCGTCCAATTCCGAGAATATTTCCTTTGTAGGATTTCAAACCAAAAACAGCAGAAACAGCAAGTGGCTTTCGGCATCTCGTCAATAGGTTAGTGCCGGAAAATGCATAATAATGACATATAATGTGTATAAAACATGTGAGTATCATCATAAAAGTAGCATGGAACATAAGAAATTATAGATACGTTTGAGACGTATCAAGCATCCCCAAGCTTAGTTCCTACTCGAGTAGGTAAACGATAACAAAGATAATTTCTGAAGTGACATGCTATCATAATCTTGATCATACTATTGTAAAGCATATGAGATGAATGCATCGATTCGAAGCAATGGTGAAGATAATGAGTAAACAAATGAATCATATAGCAAAGACTTTTCATGAATAATACTTTCAAGACAAACATCAATAAGACTTGCATAAGAGTTACTCATAAAGCAATAGATTCAAAGTAAAGGCATTGAAGCAACACAAAGGAAGATATAAGTTTCAGCGGTTGCTTTCAACTCCAACATATATATCTCATGGATAATTGTCAACACAAAGTAATATAACAAGTGCAATAGGTAAACATGTAAGAATCAATGCACAGTTGATACAAGTGTTTGCTTCTAAGATAGAAAGAATAGGTAAACTGACTCAACATAAAAGTAGAAGAATGACCCTTCGCAGAGGGAAGCATGGATTACTATATTTGTGCTAGAGCTTTTTATTTTGAAAACATAGAAACAATTTTGTCAACGGTAGTAATAAATCATATGTGTTATATATAAGACATCTTATAAGTTGCAAGCCTCATGCATAGTATACCAATAGTGCTCGCATCTTGTCCTAATTAGCTTGGATTAACATGGATTATCATTGCATAGCGTATGTTTCAACCAAGTGTCACAAAGGGGTACCTCTATGCCGCCTGTACAAAGGTCTAAGGAGAAAGCTCGCATTGGATTTCTCGCTTTTGATTATTCTCAACTTAGACATCCATACCGGGACAACATAGACAACAGATAATGGACTCCTCTTTAATGCATAGACATTCAACAACAGATAATATTCTCATAAGAGATTGAGGATTAATTGTCCAAACTGAAACTTCCACCATGAATCATGGCTTTAGTTAGCGGCCCAATGTTCTTCTCTAACAATATGCATACTCAAACCATTGATCATGAAAATCGCCCTTACTTCAGACAAGACGAACATTCATAGCAACTCACATGATATTCAACAAAGGTAAAAGTTGATGGCGTCCCCAGAAACATGGTTACCGCTCAACAAGCCATTTATTAAGAAATAAGACACATAAGTACATATTCTTCACCACAATAGTTTTTAAGGTTATTTTCCCATCAGCTATATATTGCAAAGGCAAAGGATAGAATATTTAAAGGTAGCACTCAAGTAATTTACTTTGGAATGGCGGAGAAATACCATGTAGTAGGTAGGTATGGTGGACACAAATGGCATGGTTATTAGCTCAAGGATTTGGATGCACGAGAAGAATTCCTCTCAATACAAGGCTAGGCTAGCAAGGTTGTTTGAAGCAAACTCAAGTATAAACGGTGCAGCAAGACTCACATATGAACATATTGTAAGCATTATAAGACTTTACATCGTCTCCTTGTTGTTCAAACACCTTAACCAGAAAATATCTAGACTCTAGAGACCAATCATGCAAACCAAATTTTAACAAGCTCTATGTAGTTCTTCATTAATGGGTGCAAAGTACATGATGCAAGAGCTTAAACATGATCTATATGAGCACAACAATTTCCAAGTATCAAATTATTCAAGACATTATACCATTTACCACATGCGGCGTTTTCCGTTTCCAACCATTTAACGCCTTTCAGCTAGGCGCAGAAAGTGTATATCAAGTAACATCAAGAGACGAAGCATCAACATCATAGTTTGTTCTAATAATAGAATCATAAGGTAACTTCATTCTATTTCTAGGGAAGTGTTCCATACCTTTCTTGAGAGGAAATTGATATTTAATATTACCTTCCTTCATATCAATGGTAGCACCAACAGTTCGAAGAAAAGGTCTTCCCAATATAATGGGACAAGATGCATTGCATTCAATATCCAAGACAACAAAATCAACGGGGACAAGGTTATTGTTAACCATAATGCGAACATTATCAATCCTCCCCAAAGGTTTCTTTATAGCATTATCAACAAGATTAACATCCAAATAACAATTTTTTAATGGTGGCAAGTCAAGCATATCATAGATTTTCTTAGGCATAACAAAATACTTGCACCAAGATCACATAAAGCATTACAATCAAAATCATTGACCCTCATCTTAATGATGGGCTCCCAACCATCTTCTAACTTCCTAGGAATAGAAGTTTGAAGTTTTAATTTCTCTTCTCTAGCTTTTATGAGAGCATTTGTAATATGTTTTGTAAAGGCCAAATTTATAGCACTAGCATTGGGACTTTTAGCAAGTTTTTGTAATAAATTTATTACTTCAGAGATGTGACAATCATCAAAATATAAACCATTATGATCTACAGCAATGGGATCATTGTCCCCAATATTTTGAAAAATTTCAGCAGTTTTATCAGCAAGCAGTTTCAAGCAATTTTGCACGCTTTGCACTACGAGTAGAAACATTGCCAACACCAATTATTTTACCATTGATAGTAGGGGGTGTAGCAACATGTGAATCATTATCATTACTAGTGGTGGTAATAGTCCAAACTTTAGCTACATTATTCTCTTTAGTTAGTTTTTCGTTTTCTTCTCTTTCCCACCTAGCATGCAATTCGGCCATCAATCTAATATTCTCATTAATTCGAACTTGGATGGCATTTGATGTAGTGACAATCTTATTATCAATATCCTTATTAGGCATAACTTTCAATTTTAAAAGATCAACATCAGAGGCAAGACTATCAACCTTAGAAGCAAGAATATCAATTTTATCAAGCTTTTCTTCAACAGATTTGTTAAAAGCAGTTTGTGTACTAATAAATTCTTTAAGCATGGCTTCAAGACCAGGGGTACACTCCTATTATTGTTGTAAGAATTCCCATAAGAATTACCATAACTATTACCATTAGCAGAAGGATATGGCCTATAGTTGTTACCAGAATTATTCCTATAAGCATTGTTGTTGAAATTATTACTTCTAATGAAGTTCACATCAACATGTTCTTCTTGGGAAACCAATGAAGCTAAAGGAACATTATTAGGATCAACATTATATCTACCATTCACAAGCATAGACATAATAGCATCAATCTTATCACTCAAGGAGGAGGTTTTTTCAACAGAATTTACCTTCTAACCTTGTGGAGCTCTTTCCGTGTGCCATTCAGAGTAACTTGTCATCATATCATCAAGAAGCTTTGTTGCCTCCCCCAAAGTAATGGACATAAAGGTACCTCCAGCAGCTGAATCCAATAGGTTTCGCCAAGAAAAATTCAATCCTGCATAAAAGGTTTGGATGATCATCCAAGTAGTGAGTCCATGGGTAGGGCAATTCTTCACCAAAGATTTCATTCTCTCCCATGCTTGAGCAACATGTTCATTATCTAATTGCTTAAAATTCATTATGCTACTTCTCAGAGATATAATTTTAGCGGGAGGATAATATCTACCAACAAAAGCATCTTTACATTTAGTCCATGAATCAATACTATTTCTAGGCAAAGATAGCAACCAATCTTTAGCTCTTCCTCTTAAGGAGAAAGGAAACAATTTTAATTTTATAATGTCACCATCTACATCCTTATACTTTTGCATTTCACATAGTTCAACAAAATTATTAAGATGGGCAGCAGCATCATCAGAACTAACACCAGAAAATTGCTCTCTCATAATAAGATTTAGTAAAGCATGTTTAATTTCAAAGAATTCTGCTGTAGTAGCAGGTGGAGCAATAGGTGTGCATAAGAAATCATTATTATTTGTGCTAGTGAAGTCACACACAACTTAGTATTCTCAACAGTACCCATTTTAGCAGTAGTAAATAAAGCAAACTAAATAAAGTAAATGCAAGTAACTAATTTTTTTGTTTTTAATACGGAGAACAAGACAGTAAATAAAGTAAAACTAGCAACTAATTTTTTTGTGTTTTTGTTATAAGAAGCAAACAAAGCAGTAAATAAAGAAAAGTAAAGCAAGACAAAAACAAAGTAAAGAGATTGGATGTGGGAGACTCCCCTTGCAGCGTGTCTTGATCTCCCCAGCAACGGCGCCATAAATTTACTTGATGGCGTGCAGTCGACACGTCCGTTGGGAACCCCAAGAGGAAGGTGTGATGCGCACAACAGTAAGTTTCCCTCAGTAAGAAACCAAGGTTATCGAACCAGTAGGAGTCAAGGAAGCACGTGAAGGTTGTTGGTGGCGGAGTGTAGTGCGGCGCAACACCAGGGATTCCGGCGCCAACGTGGAACCTGCACAACACAATCAAAGTACTTTGCCCCAACGTAACAGTGAGGTTGTCAATCTCACCGGCTTGAAAACAAAGGATTAGATGTATAGTGTGAAGATGATGTTTGTTTGCGAAGAACAAAAGAACAATTGCAAAGATTGTATTTCAGATGTAAAGAATTGGACCGGGTCCACAGTTCACTAGTGGTTTCTCTCCCATAAGATAAACGGATGTTGGGTGAACAAATTACAATTGGGCAATTGACAAATAAAGAAGGCATAATGATACGTCCAAAACGTATCTACTTTCCCGAACACTTTTGCTATTGTTTTGCCTCTAATTTGTGTATTTTGGATGCAACTAACACGGACTAACGCTATTTTCAGCAGAATCTCTGTCTCGTTTTTAAATCCAACTTTCAGGAAAAATTTTGACGAAAGGGCCTATTTTCCCGAATGACGGGCCGAAGGACTGAGGCGAGGGCCCCACACCATAGGGCGGCGCGGCCTGGCCCGCGCGGCCATGTGGTGTGGCCCCCTCGGCTGGCCTCCGACGCCCTCCTTCGGACTACTTATTCGCCTCGACCTAAAAACGCACGGAGAGAAGTCGAAGTCGCCAGAAACCCTCCAAACGCCGCCACATCGCGAAACTCCGTCTCGGAGCCGAAGTCTCCGTTCGGCACTCCGCCGGGACGGGAATTGGAGGAGATCATCACCGCCATCACCACCAACGCCTCTCCATCAACCAGCCATGTTTCCCCCATCCATGTGTGAGTAATTCCCCGCTGTAGGCCGAAGGGGATGGTAGGGATTGGATGAGATTGGTCATGTAATAGCATAAGATTGTTAGGGCATAGTGCCTAGTGTCCGTAGATGTTACTTTTATGATATTGTTGCAACTTGTTATGCTTAATGCTTGTCACTAGGGCCCGAGTGCCATGATCTCAGATCTGAACATGTTATTGATTCATGAAGATATTCGTTGTTTATGATCTTACCTGTTGTATACACATGTCGCTGTCCGGAACCAATGGCCCCGAAGTGACAGAAATCGGGACAACCGGAGGGAATGGTAGCGATGTGAGGATCACATGTGTTCACGGAGTGTTAATGCTTTGCTCCGCACTCTATTAAAAGGAGTACCTTAATATCCAGTAGTTTCCCTTGAGGCCCGGCCGCCACCGGCGGTAGGACAAAAGATGTTGTGCAAGTTTCTCATTGCGAGCACGTACGACTATAATTGGAACACATGCCTATTGATTAATTAGTACTTGGATACCGTTTTATTATTATCTGCAAAATGCCCTGCTATGATTGTTACATGAGTTTCTCTCATCCATGCAACGCCGTCATCCGTCCCCGTGCCTAGTATTTTAATCCCGTCGTTTACTAAAATCACTACCGTGTTTCCGTTACTCGTCGTTATTTCACTATCGTTACGCTATAAACTGTTACTATCGATAAACTCTTGCGAGCAAGTCTGTTTCCAGTGCAGCTGAATTGAAAACTCCGCTGTTAAGGCTTTCAAGTGTTCTTTGTCTCCCCTTGTGTCGAATCAATAAATTGGGTAATACTTCCCTCGAAGACTGTTGCGATCCCCTATACTTGTGGGTCATCAAGACTATTTTCTAGCGCCGTTGCCGGGGAGCATAGCTTTATTTGGAAGTTCACTTGGATTGATATTGTTCGCTGCAAATTCTCCATCATGGGTAAACCTCGCGATACTAAGGTCGCCATATTACCATCCACTACAAGAAAAGGTACAACTCTGAGTACCTCTGTGCTCTTGATTCACCATCTGTAATTGATAAACTTGTTTCACCGCCACATGCTTCAAATGCTGGTACTTCTGCTGAATCTGAAAACTCTCATAATACTGATAATATTTCTGCTGTGCTTGATGATAGTGGTTCATTGGGAACTTTTCTAGATGCTAAAATTGCTAGGTCTAGACAAATTGAAAATGCTGAAACTCCTGATGTTACTACACCTGTTAATTCACCTGAACTTGAATACTCTAGTGATGATCTTGATGAAGATTATGTGGAACTTGATGATGATTTTATTGAAAAATGCCATGCTACTACTGATGCAAGAAAAATTAAAAAGTTGCTTGCAGAACATGCTGTTAGATATAAACTGTCTCCTGATCCTAAATTTGCCACATCTCCTATAAACATTAGGGATAAAGATTATGATTTTTCTTGATCTATCTCATATAGCTATTGTTGAGAAAACACCCTTTTGTGGTACTGAAAAAGAAAGTGCTGTTGAACACATGACTGAGTTATCTACTTTGAGTAGCTTGTTTTCTGATGATGTTAAGAAGCGTACTTACTTTGTTGCTAAAATCTTTCCATTCTCATTAAAGGATGACGCTAAAACTTGGTATAATAGTTTGCCACCTAGCTCTATTAAAAGTCCAAAAGAATTGCTTGCTGTTTTCTTCCGGAAATACTTTCCTGCTAGTGCTCAACATGCTGCTTTGCAGAGAGTTTATAATTTTGATCAAGGAGATGAAGAGAAATTGCCTGAGGCTTGGGCAAGATTTTGCTCTCTTATTAGAGCTCTGCCTGACCATGATTTAGAAAAGCATGATTTACTTGATATATTTTATAGTGGACTAACCATTGAGTCTAGGGCATACCTGGATAGTTGTGCTGGTTGTGTTTTCAGAAAAAAACTCCAGACGACGCTGAAGAATTATTGGCTAAAATAGGCCGGAATTATGATGATTGGACTACGCCTGAACCAACTCCAACGCCAATAGTGAAGAAGAGGGGTTTAATTAAATTGAATGATGAAGATATGAGGGAAGCCAAGAAGTCTCTCAAGGAGAAAGGTATTAAATCTGAAGATGTGAAGAATCTACCTCCAATAGAAGATATATGTGAGATAATTCCCCCTTCATCCATGATTGAGGTAAATTCCCTTCAACGCTTTACTAGGGAAGATATTCCGTATTCAAAACCTCCTGCGCAATGCTTAGATGAGTTTGATAATTATATTGTTAAGCAAGAAAATTTTAATATGAGAGTAGAGAATCATCTAATGGAAAATTCTCAAGCTATTAGTCAATTGCATGATATTGTGGAGAGAACCTCCAATGATGTTAAGATGCTTGTTAAACATTTTCATATGGTTCAAACTCAAATTGATCAACTCACTAAAGTGCAAAATGACTTGTTAGGAAATAATTCTAAAGAAAAACATGCTTATGAAGTAACAACTAGAGGTGGTGTCTCTACCCAGGATCCTCTATATCCTGAAGGGCATCCCAAAAGAATTGAACAAGATTCTCAACAAACTAAAACTAGTGCTCCATCTAAGAAAAAGAAGAAGAAACATAAAAATGTTGTAGAATCCTCTGAACCTGCTAATGATCCTAATAGTATTTCTATTTCTGATGCTGAAACTGAAAGTGGTAATGAACATGATAAAGATAATGATAAGAATGATACTCCTGATAAAGAAGAGTTTGAAAAAGAACCTGAAAAGCATGCTAAAAATAAAAAGTATACTAAAGAAGATTTTATTACTGAGAAACATGGTAATGAAAGAGAACCTTGGGTGCAAAAGCAAATGCCTTTTCCTGCTAAGAAACTAAAATCAAAGGAAGAAGAACACTATAATAAATTTTGTGATTGGATGAAACCTTTATTCTTGCAAATCCCTTTGACCGATGCTATTAAATTGCCTCCTTATTCAAAGTATATGAAAGATATTGTTACTAACAAAAGGAAAATCCCCAATGAGGAAATTTCCACTATGCTTGCTAATTACTCTTTCAATGGCAAAGTTCCAAAGAAGTTGGGCGACCCAGGTATACCTACTATTCCTTGTTCTATTAAGAATAATTATGTTAAAACTGCTCTATGTGACTTGGGCGCCGGTGTTAGTGTTATGCCTTTTTCTCTTTATAAGAGACTTTACTTAGATAAGTTGATACCTACCGATATATCTTTGCAAATGGCTGATAAATCTACTGCTATTCCTGTTGGTATATGTGAGGATGTTCCTGTTCAAGTTACTAATAACTGCTTGATATTAACGATTTTGTTGTGTTGGAAATGCCTGAAGATGATAATATGTCTATTATTCTTGGGAGACCTTTTCTTAACACCGCAGGGGCTGTTATTGATTGCAATAAAGGAAAGGTTACTTTCAATGTTGATGAAAAGGAACACACCGTCTATTTCCCCAAGAGGATTGAAAAAGCGTGCGGAGTTAATACTATTTCTCATGTGAGAACTATCAAAGTGGGAACCATCGATTGTCCTATATATGAGCCTAAAGAAGAATATCAAACTCTTGTGATTGGATCCATATCAATACAATTCAAGGTAACATGATTGATTTGAGGTTTATTTCTTCATATGCTATGTAAAATTTATTTGGTGGCAAGACTTGATCAACCTTGTTAACAAATACCTTTTATATGCATAGAGGAGGTAAACAACATCTCTTTCTTCCTCCACTTGCTTTAGTTGCTGTAGCATTTTTAATTTGCAAAGTTTCTTAGTTGATTTGAGATTTCAAAAATTTTCCTGGCCAGTAATAATAAACTTAATACCCAGAAATGTGCATTTTTCAAAGTTTTCAAAAATTCGCGAAAATTACACCATTGGTCCTATTTTTCGACGAGGCACCTGGGAGCACCAGAGGATGACCTGTGGGCACGGCCACACCACAGGGCGCGGCCAAGGAGGTGGGCGCGCCACCATGTGGTGTGGGCCCCTCCTTGCCCCACTACTTCATCTCTTTCTCCCAGCATCTTCTCTCTCCCGAAAAAACTCGAACCAACTTTCTCTCACTCGCGTTTTTGCTCAAGAGCTCAGGATTTTTCGATCTCTTTGCTCAGCCCAGATTTCTGTTTGAAATTTGGCACATTTGCTCTCCGGTATGTGACTCCTTCGATTATCCAAATAGAATTTTGTTTGGTTGAGTATATCTTGAATATTTTGCTGCTGTAGGTAACATGTTTAGTGAGCTTGCATGCTTGTTCTAAGTGGTAGAAACTAGTTTTGATGCATGATTAGTACTCTAGCAAGTTCCTATGGTAGTTTCCCTCAATTATATGTCACCAAATCAAGTTTTATATTGTTTGTTGAAAATTTCAGAAAATGAAGAAGTTCAAATTTGGAGAATTGTTCAAGAAAGGAACAACCAGCACCGGGAGGCCTTCTAGGACCGCCACCCAAATTAGGCGGTCGTACAATGAGGACATCATCGCGCCTAGCTTCGCGCCCGAAGAGGACAATGGGGCTCCTAATGCCTCATCCTTCCCATGTTATGATTTTCTGACAAATGCAGGGATATTGGATGATTTCTTCACCCTTGTCAACAGGGCGGGCTTAGCCACCTACGTTGGAGATGAAAGGGAGCAATACTACATGCTCACCAAAAATTTTGTCGAGAGCTTCAAGTTCCAAAACACGGAATATAATCCGACAGTTGCATTCAAGATCTATGGTACTCCTGTTACTATGGAATTGGAAGAATTTTGTCGTGCATTGGATATTGCCCCTGTAGGTACAGCAAGGAGGATCGATAACAACCCTCGGGACTTGTTGGAGCTCTATCGAGGGATCACCAATGATGACTGTCGCACCATTCAGCGGGGCAAGATAAGGAACATTCAACTCCCCGCCATTAAATATTTTGCATATTACGTTGCCACTAGCATACTTGGTAGGGAGAACACTAGCAATATTTCTAGTTACCATCTTGCTTTCTTGAATATTGCACTTACTGGACAGACATCTTATCATCTTGGTTCTCTTATTGCTCGCCGCTTGTCTACCAAGGGGCCTATTTTTGGAGGAACTATTGCACTGCGCATTTTAACACATTTAGAGCTTCCTATTGATCCTAATGATGTGCCATTAACCCCTAGGAGGCTTGATATCATTGCTATGAAAAGCCATCAATTTGTTACCACCGAGTCTACTTTAGATAATATGGCCTATAGAATGTTGTTTGCTGACGGGGATGAGAAAGAAATCCCTCTTCCCCAGCCAGGTTTGTTCATATTGACAGGCAACCATGGTCGTGCACTAAGGAGGAGGTGGATGAACATATGAAGATACAAGATTTCCATCAGCAGCATGACTCCGAGGACGCCGAGCCCTCCTACGATTACACCGTCACGTATCCGGGTGCTTCTTCTAGCACATACCCGGAATATGATCCATCTTCGTCGTACTACGGAGACACTACCTCATGGTCTCGATGGGATTGAACTCCACTTAGGCCAAAAGCCTAAGCTTGGGGGAGGTATACCGGCATCACTCATTCTTTGCATATTATGATTGCTGGATACTTGTATATACTTGTTTAGTCTCTTTGAGTGGTTTTCTAATGAGAGGAAGATGATATTTGGGGAAGTGCTGCCTGAAAACAGATTCTGGGATGTTACCGTAAAAATTCGTGCGCACAGCCAGAACGTTATTTTGCAAAGCCAATTTTTGTGCATGTTCCCCAGGTTGTTATCTAACTTTCATTAGTTGAACACTTTTTGAACTGAGCAACGTAAGATTTTTGTAAAAATCTATTTCTGTACTGCTGTCAGGTTTTGGCAGATTTCTGCCATCTCGCTTTTCTGTGTTTCTTTTAGTTTGCTATTTCTTGTTTCCACTTTGTTTCTTTCCCAAAACACAAAAAGACCAAAAATATTTCTGTTGTTTCTCTTCATCATTTGTTTATCTTGGTTTCTTGCATTTGTTTCGCTTTATTTGCTATTGCTAGTTTGCTATAAGAAAACCCAAAAAGATTTTGCTTTGTTTGCTTGTTTCCTTTTGTTCTTGTTCTCAAATTCGAAAACACCAAAAATATTTGCTGTTCTTCTTTGGTTTGTAAAGTTCATTATGAGTTCAATGGTCTTCGGTGGCTGGAGCGTGGTTTTCATTTCATATTATCCAAGCTACACAAGTGAAAAGGCAATAATGACGATCTACGACAATCTGATTGTGGTGAGAGGCTGGTATGAACTCTATTTGTTTTCATTTTTGTACATATACTCATCCATGTGAGCATGCTTAGTTGGTTCATATGAGGTATATGTCATTTAAGAAAGTCTAGTAGTTCATGATCTCTCATGATTAGCTCCAATCTATTAATATGAGTAGCATGTCATGGATGTTTGCTTGCATTGTTTTATTCATAAGTAAGTATGGCATTGTGGTATCCTCCTCTGAATAATTCATTTATATCGACTTGGCACATGCTCACGCATGCATATGACTGAACAAGAGTCAATTAAGCCTCAATGATTTACATTGCTTCAGAGTTCTTGTATCACTTTTATGCCTCAGTTAATTTATTTTGCCGCAAGCATGATTATGACAGTTATTGCTCTCTTGATTTGTCGCTCCCTAGTCTTTTTGCTAGCCTTCACTTGTACTGAGCGGGAACGCTGCTCGTGCCTCCAAACACATGAAAACCAAGTTATTCCAGAGTGTCCACCATAAATACCTATGCATGGCATTTCAAACCATTCCAAGTAAATTCTCATGCGCTACCTTTAAAACCTTCAAAATGCTTCTTAATTTGTGTTAATGTTTCATAGCTCATGAGGAAGTATGTGGTGTTTAGCTTTCAACCTTGTCATTTACTTTTGACGGACTCTCATATGGACTAGTGGCACATCCGCTTATCCAATAATTTTGCAAAAAGAGCTGGCAATGGGATTCCCAGTCCCGAATTAATTAACTTAAATAGACACTCCTCCATGGTTTGTGATTGTTGGACGGCACCCGAAGGATTCGGTTAGCCATGGCTTGTGTAAGCAAAGGTTGGGGGGAGTGTCATCATCATAATAAAACTAAACTAAAAAGGCACTCCTTCATGGTATGTGATTGTTGGCAGGCACCCGAGGATTTGGTTAGCCATGGTTTGTGTAAGAAAGGTTGGAAGGAGTGCCACATAAACATGCAAATAATTCATGTGAGCCGCTCTTGAAAGTCCGGTTGGCGAGGTAGTTGGTGTACCCATTACTATTCGTTGACAACAACAAACACCTCTCAAAATAATTTTACTCCTACTTTACAAATGAAAAGCTTTAGCGCATGTTAATCCCTGCTTCCCTCTACGAAGGGTCAATCTTTTACTTTTATGTTGTGTCTCCATTATTTCTTTGAGCACTTTCTTGAGAGCACAACTGTCATTCTTAGTATAATATGCTTGTCTCAAAATATGATTGATTGTGGTATAACTTTGATGCTTTTATCTTTGACAATCACTACTTCTAGTCTTTCTATGAACTCCAGAGGTGCCCGGGCATTTATGTTTTGCCAATCAAATACAGGCAAGCGAGATACCACTTTATCATACTTTCTTATGAACATTGCAATCCTGCTTATATACATGATTCATGATGCTTATTATTAATTGTTGGTACCTCTTCATGATTGACATAGCTGTTAGATGATCTTATTTGCATGTACCTTATTATGAACTGCTCAAGTATTAGCCATATCATGAGAATATATACATCATATGAGCAAATGTGTTCGTGAAAGTTCTTTTATCGCTCAGTTGTTAACTGAATTGCTTGAGGACAAGCAATAAGCTAAGCTTGGGGGAGTTGATACGTCCAAAACGTATCTACTTTCCCGAACACTTTTGCTATTGTTTTGCCTCTAATTTGTGTATTTTGATGCAACTAACACGGACTAACGCTGTTTTCAGCAGAACTGTTCTGGTGTCTCGTTTTTGTGCAGAAATCCAACTTTCAGGAAAAACCTCGGGATTTTGACGAAAGGGCCTATTTTCCCAGAATACGGACGGAGCCAGAAGGACAAGTAAGGTGGAGGCCCGAGGGCCCCACACCATAGGGCGGCGCGGCCTGGGGGGCCCGCGCGGCCATGTGGTGTGGCCCCTCGGCTGGCCTCCGACGCCCTCCTTCGGACTACTTATTCGCCTCGACCTAAAAACGCACGAGAGAAGTCGAAGTCGCCAGAAACCCTCCAGAACGCCGCCACATCGCGAAACTCCGTCTCGGGAGCCAGAAGTCTCCGTTCTGGCACTCCGCCGGACGGGGAATTGGAGGAGATCATCACCGCCATCACCGCCAACGCCTCTCCATCAACCAGCCATGTTTCCCCCATCCATGTGTGAGTAATTCCCCGCTGTAGGCCGAAGGGGATGGTAGGGATTGGATGAGATTGGTCATGTAATAGCATAATATTGTTAGGGCATAGTGCCTAGTGTCCGTAGATGTTACTTTTATGATATTGTTGCAACTTGTTATGCTTAATGCTTGTCACTAGGGCCCGAGTGCCATGATCTCAGATCTGAACATGTTATTGATTCATGAAGATATTCGTTGTTTATGATCTTACCTGCAAGTTGTATACACATGTCGCTGTCCGGAACCAATGGCCCCGAAGTGACAGAAATCGGGACAACCGGAGGGAATGGTAGCGATGTGAGGATCACATGTGTTCACGGAGTGTTAATGCTTTGCTCCGGTACTCTATTAAAAGGAGTACCTTAATATCCAGTAGTTTCCCTTGAGGCCCGGCTGCCACCGGCTGGTAGGACAAAAGATGTTGTGCAAGTTTCTCATTGCGAGCACGTACGACTATAATTGGAACACATGCCTATTGATTAATTAGTACTTGGATACCGTTTTATTATTATCTGCAAATGCCCTGCTATGATTGTTACATGAGTTTCTCTCATCCATGCAACGCCCGTCATCCGTCCCCGTCCTACGTATTTTAATCGCTGTTTACTAAAATCACTACTGCTGCTCCGTTACTCACGCTGTTATTTCACTATCATATCGTTATAAAACTGTTACCGATAAACTCTTGCGAGCAAGTCTGTTTCCAGGTGCAGCTGAATTGACAACTCCGCTGTTAAGGCTTTCAAGTGTTCTTTGTCTCCCCTTGTGGCGAATCAATAAATTGGGTAATACTTCCCTCGAAGACTGTTGCGATCCCCTATACTTGTGGGTCATCACATAACAATGCACATACATATATCATGATGAGTACTATGAGATTTAATCAGGGCATTACGACAAAGTACATAGACCGCTATCCAGCATGCATCTATGCCTAAAAAGTCCACCTTCAGGTTATCATCCGAACCCCTTCCAGTATTAAGTTGCAAACAACAGACAATTGCATTAAGTATGGTGCATAATGTAATCAACACAAATATCCTTAGACAAAGCATCGATGTTTTATCCCTAGTGGCAACAACACATCCACAACCTTAGAACTTTATGTCACTGTCCCAGATTCAATGGAGGCATGAACCCACTATCGAGCATAAATACTCCCTCTTGGAGTTACAAGTATCAACTTGGCCAGAGCCTCTACTAGCAACGGAGAGCATGCAAGAACATAAACAACATATATGATAGATTGATAATCAACTTGACATAGTATTCAATATTCATCGGATCCCAACAAACACAACATGTAGGATTACAAATAGATGATCTTGATCATGATAGGCAGCTCACAAGATCTAACATGATAGCACAATGAGGAGAAGACAACCATCTAGCTACTGCTATGGACCCATAGTCCAGGGGTGAACTACTCACATCGATCCGGAGGCGATCATGGCGATGAAGAGCCCTCCGGGAGATGATTCCCCTCTCCGACAGGGTGCCGGAGGCGATCTCCTGAATCCCCCGAGATGGGATTGGCGGCGGCGGCGTCTCTGTAAGGTTTTCCGTATCGTGGCTCCCGGTACTGGGGTATTCGCGACGAAGGCTTTAAGTAGGCGGAAGGGCAGAGTCGGAGGAGGCACGAGGGCCCCACACGCTAGGGCCGCGCGGGCCCAAGCCTGGCCGCGCCGCCCTATTGTGGCGGCGCCCCGTGGCCCCACTTCGTTTCTCCCTCGGTCTTCTGGAAGCTTCGTGGAAAAATAGGACCCTGGGCGTTGATTTCGTCCAATTCCGAGAATATTTCCTTTGTAGGATTTCTGAAACCAAAAACAGCAGAAAACAACAACTGGCTCTTCGGCATCTCGTCAATAGGTTAGTGCCGGAAAATGCATAATAATGACATATAATGTGTATAAAACATGTGAGTATCATCATAAAAGTAGCATGGAACATAAGAAATTATAGATACGTTTGGGACGTATCAATCACCGAGTGTGAATTTTATTGAGGCTAGTGTGGTGTGTGCACCTCTATCATTTAATCAGCCCGCTCATGTGTTAGCGACTTTGGATGTAGGTATAGCTCATGAGGACCATGTTCTGTGGACATCGAGCTATCCTACAATCTTACCGAAGAAAATTCGAAATCACCACACATCTTAGTGGATCTTGAAACCGAAGATATCCTTTTGTGGAGGTCCTTGAAGCGAGCTCACCTAGAGGCTAGCTTGTTGTTGTACTAGCCCTAGGTGATGTTGGGAGTCTCCAACCTTGTGGAGTCTTGCACCAATGCGTTGTGAAGGTTTGCCGCCTCGACCGACCTTTCTTAGTGGATAAGTGTCTACACCTTGGTGGTGTGCTCACGGAGGAACAGGGTGACACCTTTGTGGTTGCTGAAAACCTTCGTGGTGCCGCACCCCCTCAACGTAGACGTACTTCCCATGGGAACAAACTACATGAAACACCTCGCGCGTCTCGTCTCCGCCCGACCTGGTTATCTCGACACCTCTACTTTGTTTCTTTGTTGTTCCTATTCGCTTGTGCTTTTTTCCTTTTTTGTTGCATATTATAGGCTCACCTAGTTGTGAAAGCTACCACCATTACTTTCCGTGCACCGCCATAAAAGTGAAAAAGCTAAATTTACGTAGCTCCTATTCATCCCCTAGCCCCCTGTAGTCGCTTACTTCCCTATTCAATTGGCATCAGAGTCTCGACTCTTGATTAAGGCTTAACCACCTAAGAATATGACCGACTACGTGTGTAAAAAGGGAAATGAAACAACCTCAAACGAAGTGGCTCCGCCATCTCCGGTTAACACTCCAGTTACGTTGGATAACTTCAAGCAATTGGATTCATCCATCATGGCTCAAATGCAAGCCATGTTCGTGGGGTTCTTTGGTCCCAAAAAAAAATCCTATTCGTAGTGTCACGGGCTCCCCCTCAAAAGCTTCCGCTGAAACTTCACTCAACAGACGTGGCCTAAAATAATGGTTTGCTTCTATTAGTCTAGGTCACGCTGTGGATAGAATTTGGCTCGTAATCTGATCGGCCAGACTATTTTTTGTTTGAGAAACGATCGGCCAGACTAGTGCGCCTAGCGGCGTGATCCATTTGATCCGCGGTCTAACCCAACTTGGCTGAAAATATATAAAAAGCTTGGCTACATCCAAGGACATCATACATAATTTGGGCATGATACAATGAACTAGAAATTAACAAAAACTTAGTAGAAGATCCTAGCGTCTTCATCTTGTCTTCGCCTAGTCATCCTTGTCGGGGTGGTACTAGCGGCGACGCATGGTCCCGTCGAAGACGTTGACGACGAGCATGATGTTCTTGTCCTCTCCCTCCACGTCTTCCTAGGCGACCTCGACCACGCCCCGGATCCGGTTGTCGTCCTAGACGCGTCCCGTCAATCCTATGCTAGCAGACATGGCTGCCGCGATGCATATGGTGGTGGTAAAATATGGAAGAAGATGGGGGTGTGAAAGAAAATGGCAGCGGGTGACCTGTTGAAAAGGGAAATGCATTTGATGCAAAAATGCCGATGTTGATGAAGGCAGACGGCTAGTCCAAGCATCGGGCGGCGCGGCCAGCGCTCATGTGCATCCGTTACCTAAATTAATTTGGTAGATAGATGGGTCGTACCAGACGAGTCGATCTATTTGGGTTGTGCTATTGAAGCATGAAGCATGTGCGACCGGTCCGCCTATCCGCACAGACCGGTTCAGACACAACAATACCGTTTGGATCGCACTCATGTAGATGTCCTGGATGCCTCCAACCCATAGCTTAACTCCAAACAAAGAACCTGTCCGCACCATACAGCGCTGGACCCAAAGACCACCATCCGTATGGCTAGACAGGCCTAACACAAACCATTAACGAAGCAGCGTCCCGCTCTCACAGTCACAGTGTCACCGATGCTAGTACACGCTAGACAATGCAATAACTCATGCCGTGGCAGCAGTACGGGGCGGTACCACGCTGCTAGTTTGACACGGCGTCGACAGACCAAAGGGTTGAATCTGAAGTTTTGGTGTCCGCCGCTCTCGTGGACATGATCGTCCTCCCCGCCCAGCATTCCTCGCCTGCTGATGTTTGCCACAGCGAGATCGCGAGGGAGTGGCGCAGCGGTGGGGGCTCCCGTCTCCCGTGCCGGTGGCCTCCCCTCCCTCATCGAGGCCCCGCCGTGTATCAGTGCCCATGTGAAATTGTGAATGTGCGATATGACTTGTACTCTGGGTTGTCGCGGATATGAGGATAGGGCCGGGCTGGCTGGCTGCACTAGGGGCTAGCGTGGTCGTGTTCGTGCCAGTGCTCTCTCGAATCTGAACGATCAAACAGATGGTGGCAGGCTGCTTGGTCGTCAAATTCATTCGTTCCACCCACGAGCCGGACAGTATTTGGCATAACATACTTTTACAAAAGGGCAGAAATTCATAAACAAGTACGGAACAACTAACTTCTCGTCCGCTATATTAATATAGCAACGAGCTGCTGGGTCTCAGCCCAAGCAAACCAAAATGGCGAAAAACGAGGGAAAGAACAGAGAGAATAATGCCAACAACGGCAGCTCGACGAAACAAAGATGACCCACAACTGTTGTGTCCTCCGACGATGTCCCACCATGCTTCTGGAACTCTGAAACACCGCGCACCAAGCAACACCTTTAAAAAGGAATGTGACGACGGCGCCGCTGCTTCCCGGATAGGTCCTAGGGTTTTCCTCTGTATGCGAAGGTGAGTGGGGAAGGGATACTGTTATAAAAGCGACAAGCAAATAACGAAGAACGATAAGGAAAAACACAGCGGAGACACGAGATTTAACGTGGAAAACCCCTTCCAACACAGAAGGGGAAAAAACACGGCCGCCAGCCAGCAAAATTTCACTATATCGGGGAGTGTTTACAAACGACGTGGGTTATCTTATAATCTGATAAACCCTAATTGGCGGCTTACAAGATGTATATATATAGGCGGTGCCAACGATCCGTACCGTACCGCGGGGGCTATCGTCCCCCGCACCTCGCTCCGCTCGTCAGAAGTTAGCCTCCCTTTAGTATATGAATTTGGATCACAATACAACAGATACATCCGACACCCTTAAAGAAGGAAATGTGACACCCTCCAGCTAGTGTGAGGAGACTGATAGGAATATCTCCCGGCCCCCAAAAAACCACTATCCCGGATGATATGTATCCTTCCACCCATCAACATCGCCCACCAACACGGGTCACTGATACTTCTCCAACGTATCTATAATTTCTTATGTTCCATGCTAGTTTTATGACAATACCTACATGTTTTATATGCATTATATATCATTATTATACATTTTCTGGGACTAACCTATTAACAAGATGCCACAGTGCCAGTTCTTGTTTTCAGCTGTTTTTGGTTCCAGGAAAGCTGTTCGGGAAATATTCTCGGAATTCGACGAAACAAAAGCCAAACCTCCTATTTTTCCGAGGGACACACGGAGCCAGAAGGGCAAGCCCGGGGAGGCCCACTGCCTCCTCCCCATGCAGCCGCGCGGCTGGGCCCACAGGCGCGCTGACGTGTGGGGAGCCCACCTCGGGACTCCACCGACATCGCCCTGATGGCGTGTAACTCACACGTTCGTTGGGAACCCCAAGAGAAAGGTATGAGGCGTACAGCAGCAAGTTTTCCCTCAGAAAGAAACCAAGATTTATCGAACCAGGAGGAGCCAAGAAGCACGTTGAAGGTTGATGGCGGTGGGATGTAGTGCGGCGCAACACCAGGGATTCCGCGCCAACGTGGAACCCGCACAACACAACCAAAGTACTTTGCCCCAACGAAACAGTGAGGTTGTCAATCTCACCGGCTTGCGTAACAAAGGATTAGATGTATAGTGTGGATGATGATTGTTTGCAAAGAACAGTAAAGAACAATTGCAGCAGATTTGTATTTCAGATGTAAAGAATGGACTGTGGTCCATAGTTCACTAGAGGTGTCTCTCCCATAAGATAAATAGCATGTTGGGTGAACAAATTACAATCGGGCAATTGACAAATAGAGAGGGCATAACAATGCACATACATGATATGATGAATATTGTGAGATTTAATTGGGCATTACGACAAAGTACATAGACCGCTATCCAGCATGCATCTATGCCTAAAAAGTCCACCTTCAGGTTATCATCCGAACCCCTTCCAGTATTAAGTTGCAAAACAACAGACAATTGCATTAAGTATGGTGCGTAATGTAATCAATAACTACATCCTCGGACATAGCATCAATGTTTCATCCCTAGTGGCAACAGCACATCTACAACCTTAGAACTTTCTGTCACTGTCCCAGATTTAATGGAGGCATGAACCCACTATCGAGCATAAATACTCCCTCTTGAAGTTAAGAGCAAAAACTTGGCCAGAGCCTCTACTAATAACGGAGAGCATGCAAGATCATAAATAACACATAGGTAATAGATTGATAATCAACATAACATAGTATTCTCTATCCATCGGATCCCGACAAACACAACATATAGAATTACAGATAGATGATCTTGATCATGTTAGGCAGCTCACAAGATCCGACAATGAAGCACATGAGGAGAAGACAACCATCTAGCTACCGCTATGGACCCATAGTCCAGGGGTGAACTACTCACTCATCACTCCGGAGGCGACCATGGCGGTGAAGAGTCCTCCGAGATGAATCCCCTCTCCGGCAGGGTGCCGAGGTGATCTCCGAATCCCCCGACATGGGATTGGCGGCGGCGTCAAGGTTTTCCGTATCGTGGCTCTCGGTGGTTTCGCGACGAAGGCTTTAAGTAGGCGGAAGGGCAACGCGGGGGGCACACGAGGGCCCCACACGCCGCCGCGCGGCCGGGTCCAGCCGCGCCGCCCTTGTGTCGGGCGCCGTGGCCCCACTTCCTTTCCCCTCGGTCTTCTGGAAGCTTCGTGCAAAAACAGGACCCTGGGCGTTGATTTCGTCCAATTCCGAGAATATTTCCTTTGTAGGATTTCTGAAACCAAAAACTGTAGAAAACAGCAACTGGCTCTTCGGCATCTCGTTAATAGGCTAGTGCCGGAAAATGCATAAATACGACATATAATGTGTATAAAACATGTAGATATCATCAATAATGTGGCATGGAACATAAGAAATTATCGATACGTCGGAGACGTATCGCATCCCCAAGCTTAGTTCTGCTCGTCCCAAGCAGTAAACGATAACAAAGATAATTTCGGAGTGACATGCCATCATAACCTTGATCATACTATTGTAAACATATGTAATGAATGCAGCGATCAAAACAATGGTAATGACATGAGTAAACAAATGAATCATAAAGCAAAGACTTTTCATGAATAGCACTTAAAGACAAGCATCAATAAATCTTGCATAAGAGTTAACTCATAAAGCAATAAATCAAAGTAAAGGTATTGAAACAACACAAAGGAAGATTAAGTTTCAGCGGTTGCTTTCAACTTATAACATGTATATCTCATGGATAATTGTCAACATAGAGTAATATAACAAGTGCAATATGCAAGTATGTAGGAATCAATGCACAGTTCACACAAGTGTTTGCTTCTTGAGGTGGAGAGAAATAGGTGAACTGACTCAACATTAAAGTAAAAGAAAGGTCCTTCAAAGAGGAAAGCATCGATTGCTATATTTGTGCTAGAGCATTTATTTTGAAAACAAGAAACATTTTTGTCAACGGTAGTAATAAAGCATATGTATCATGTAAATTATATCTTACAAGTTGCAAGCCTCATGCATAGTATACTAATAGTGCCCGCACCTTGTCCTAATTAGCTTGGACTACCGGGATCATCGCAATACACATGTTTTAACCAAGTGTCACAAAGGGGTACCTCCATGCCGCCTGTACAAAGGTCTAAGGAGAAAGCTCGCATTTTGGATTTCTCGCTTTTGATTATTCTCAACTTAGACATCCATACCGGGACAACATAGACAACAGATAATGGACTCCTCTTTAATGCATAAGCATGTAGCAACAATTAGTGTTCTCATATGAGATTGAGGATATATGTCCAAAACTGAAACTTCCACCATGATTCATGGCTTTAGTTAGCGGCCCAATGTTCTTCTCTAACAATATGCATGCTCTAACCATTAAAGTGGTAGATCTCCCTTACTTCAGACAAGACGGACATGCATAGCAACTCACATGATATTCAACAAAGAGAAGTTGATGGCGTCCCCAGGAACATGGTTATCGCACAACAAGCAACTTAATAAGAGATAAAGTGCATAAGTACATATTCAATACCACAATAGTTTTTAAGCTATTTGTCCCATGAGCTATATATTGCAAAGGTAAAGGATAGAAATTTTAAAGGTAGCACTCAAGCAATTTACTTTGGAATGGCGGAGAAATACCATGTAGTAGGTAGGTATGGTGGACACAATTGGCATAGTGGTTGGCTCAAGGATTTTGGATGCATGAGAAGTATTCCCTCTCGATACAAGGTTTAGGCTAGCAAGGTTATTTGAAACAAACACAAGGATGAACCGGTGCAGCAAAACTCACATAAAAGACATATTGTAAACATTATAAGACTCTACACCGTCTTCCTTGTTGTTCAAACTCAATACTAGAAATTATCTAGACTTTAGAGAGACCAAATATGCAAACCAAATTTAGCAAGCTCTAGGTGTTTCTTCATTAATAGGTGCAAAGTATATGATGCAAGAGCTTAAACATGAGCACAACAATTGCCAAGTATCAAATTATCCAAGACATTTTAGAATTACTACATGTAGCATTTCCCGATTCCAACCATATAACAATTTAACGAAGAAGATTCAACCTTCGCCATGAATACTATGAGTAAAGCCTAAGGACATATTTGTCCATATGCAACAGCGGAGCGTGTCTCTCTCCCACACAATGAATGCTAGGATCCATTTTATTCAAACAAAAACAAAAACAAAAACAAACCGACGCTCCAAGCAAAGCACATAAGATGTGACGGAATAAAAATATAGTTTCAGGGGAGGAACCTGATAATGTTGTCGATGAAGAAGGGGATGCCTTGGGCATCCCCAAGCTTAGACGCTTGAGTCTTCTTAAAATATGCAGGGGAACCACCGGGTATCCCCAAGCTTAGAGCTTTCACTCTCCTTGATCATATTGTATCATCCTCCTCTCTTGATCCTTGAAAACTTCCTCCACACCAAACTCGAAACAACTCATTAGAGGGTTAGTGTACAATAAAAATTAACATGTTCAGAGGTGACACAATCATTCTTAACACTTCTGGACATTGCATAAAGCTACTGGACATTAATGGATCAAAGAAATTCATCCACCATAGCAAAAGAGGCAATGCGAAATAAAAGGCAGAATCTGTCAAAACAGAACAGTCCGTAAAGATGGATTTTATTGAGGCACCAGACTTGCTCAAATGAAAATTCCCAAATTGAATGAAAGTTGCGTACATATCTGAGGATCACGCACGTAAATTGGCATATTTTTCTGAGCTACCTACAGAGGGGCAGGTCGAAATTCGTGACAGCAAAGAAATCTGTTACTGCGCAGTAATCCAAATCTAGTATGAACCTTACTATCAACGACTTTACTTGGCACAACAAAGCACAAAACTAAGATAAGAAGAGGTTGCTACAGTAGTAAACAACTTCCAAAACTCAAATATAAAATAAAAATACTGTAGTAAAAACATGGGTTGTCTCCCATAAGCGTTTTTCTTTAACGCCTTTCAGCTAGGCGCAGAAAGTGTATATCAAATATTATCAAGAGATGAAGCATTGATATCATAATTTGTTCTAATAATAGAATCAAAAGGTAACTTCATTCTCTTTCTAGGGAAGTGTTCCATACCTTTCTTGAGAGGAAATTGATATTTAATATTACCTTCCTTCATATCAATGGTAGCTCCAACAGTTCGAAGAAAAGGTCTTCCCAATATAATGGGGCAAGATGCATTGCATTCAATATCCAAGACAACAAAATCAACGGGGACAAGGTTATTGTTAACGGTAATGCGAACATTATCAACTCTCCCCAAAGGTTTCTTTATAGCATTATCAACAAGATTAACATCCAAATAACAATTTTTCAATGGTGGCAAGTCAAGCATATTATAGATTTTCTTAGGCATAACGGAAATACTTGCACCAAGATCACATAAAGCATTACAATCAAAGTCATTGACCTTCATCTTAATGATGGGATCTCAACCATCCTCTAGCTTTCTAGGAATAGAAGTTTCAAGTTTTAGTTTCTCTTCTCTAGCTTTTATGAGAGCATTTGTAATATGTTTCGTGAAAGCCAAGTTTATAGCACTAGCATTGGGACTCTTAGCAAGTTTTTGTAAGAACTTTATAACTTCAGAGATGTGGCAATCATCAAAATCCAAACCATTACAATCTAAAGCAATGGGATCATCATCCCCAATGTTGGAAAAAATTTCAGCAGTTTTATCACAGGCAGTTTCAGCAGTTTTAGCAGTTTTGGCGCTTTTTTTTGCACTAGGAGTAGAAACATTGCCAACACCAATTATTTTACCATTGATAGTAGGAGGTGCAGCAACATGTGAATCATTAACATTACTAGTGGTGGTAATAGTCCAAACTTTAGCTACATTATTCTCTTTAGCAAGTTTTTCATTTTCTTCTCTTTCCCACCTAGCATGCAATTCGGCCATCAATCTTATATTCTCATTAATTCTAACTTGGATGGCATTTGCTGTAGTAACAATTTTATTTTCAATATCCTTATTAGGCATAACTTTCGATTTCAAAAGATCAACATCAGAGGCAAGACTATCAACCTTAGAAGCAAGAATATCAATTTTATTGAGCTTTTCCTCAACAGATTTGTTAAAAGCAGTTTGTGTACTAATAAATTCTTTAAGCATAGCTTCAAGTCCAGGGGGTGTGTTCCTATTATTGTTGTAAGAATTCCCATAAGAATTACCATAACCGTTACCATTATTATAAGGATATGGCCTATAGTTATTACTAGAATTGTTCCGATAAGCATTGTTGTTGAAATTATTATTTTTAATGAAGTTTACATCAACATGTTCTTCTTGAGCAACCAATGAAGCTAACGGAACATTATTAGGATCAACATTAGTCCTATCATTCACAAGCATAGACATAATAGCATCAATCTTATCACTCAAGGAAGAGGTTTCTTCGATAGAATTTACCTTCTTACCTTGTGGAGCTCTTTCCGTGTGCCATTCAGAGTAATTGATCATCATATTATCAAGGAGCTTTGTTGCTTCACCAAGAGTGATGGACATAAAGGTACCTCCAGCAGCTGAATCCAATAGGTTCCGCGAAGAAAAATTCAGTCCTGCATAAAAGGTTTGGATGATCATCCAAGTAGTCAGTCCATGGGTTGGGCAATTTTTAACCAAAGATTTCATTCTTTCCCAAGCTTGTGCAACATGCTCATTATCCAATTGTTTAAAATTCATTATGCTACTTCTCAAAGATATAATTTTAGCAGGGGGATAATATCTACCAATAAAAGCATCCTTGCA
The DNA here is from genome assembly GCA_030979885.1 of Lolium multiflorum. Taxonomy (NCBI): domain Eukaryota; kingdom Viridiplantae; phylum Streptophyta; class Magnoliopsida; order Poales; family Poaceae; genus Lolium; species Lolium multiflorum. The sequence goes on from CM061747.1 coordinate 200,081,230, forward strand.
TTTAGTCCATGAATCAATACTATTCTTAGGCAGAGATAGCAACCAATCTTTAGCTCTTCCTCTTAATGAGAAAGAAAACAATTTTAATTTTATAATGTCACCATCTACATCTTTATACTTTTGCATTTCACACAATTCAATAAAATTATTGAGATGGGCAGCAGCATCATCAGAACTAACACCAGAAAATTGCTCTCTCATAACAAGATTCAGTAAAGCAGGTTTAATTTCAAAGAATTCCTGTAGTAGCAGGTGGAGCAATAGGTGTGCATAAAAATCATTATTATTTGTGGTTGTGAAGTCACACAACTTAGTATTTTCAGGAGTGGCCATTTTAGCAGTAGTAAATAAAGCAAACTAGATAAAATAAATGCAAGTAACTAATTTTTTTGTGTTTTTGATATAGAGTGCAAGACAGTAAATAAAGTAAAGCTAGCAACTAATTTTTTGTGTTTTGATATAATGCAGCAAACAAAGTAGTAAATAAAATAAAGCAAGACAAAAACAAAGTAAAGAGATTGGATTGTGGAGACTCCCCTTGCAGCGTGTCTTGATTTCCCCGGCAACGGCGCCAGAAAATATGCTTGCTGTTGACGTGGGAGATGGAAATCTTTGTGGTGTAACTTTTCTTCGTTCCCCGGTGATGTCTACGGGAGCTTCTATTCTTGTAGACAGTGTTGGGCCTCCAAGAGCAGAGGTTTGTAGAACAGCAGCAAGTTTCCCTTAAGTGGATCACCCAAGGTTTATCGAACTCAGGGAGGAAGAGGTCAAAGATATCCCTCTCAAGCAACCCTGCAACCACAAAGCAAGAAGTCTCTTGTGTCCCCAACACACCTAATAGGTGCACTAGTTCGGCGAAGAGATAGTGAAATACATGTGGTACAAATAAGTATGAGCAGTGGCAACGGCACCAGAAAAGTGCTTTGCCCATGACAGTAAACAAGCAGTAGTAACGCAGTAGACACAAGAAACAACAAGCACGATAGATTTAGGAACAAGGCCTAGATTACACTTTCACTAGTGGACACTCTCAACATTGATCACATAACAGAATAAATAAATGCATACTCTACACTCTCTTGTTGGATGATGAACACATTGCGTAGGATTACACGAACCCTCAATGCCGGAGTTAACAAGCTCCACAATTCAATGTTCATATTTAAATAACCTTAGAGTGCATGAAAGATCAACACGACTAAACCAAGTACTAACATAGCATGCACATTGTCACCTTCACACTATGTAGGAGGAATAGATCACATCAATACTATCATAGCAATAGTTAACTTCACAATCTACAAGAGATCATGATCATAGCATACGCCAAGTACTAACACGGATGCACACACTGTCACCATTACACCGTGCAGGAGGAATAAACTACTTTAATAACATCATTAGAGTAGCACATAGATAAATTGTGATACAAAACACATTGCAATCATAAAGAGATATAAATAAGCACTTCACTACACCATTCATAATAGTGAATAAGTATTCTGTGAAATATAGCCTAAGAGACCCACACGGTGCACACACTGTCACCTTTACACACGTGGGACAAGGAGTCTCCGGAGATCACATAAGTAAAACCCACTTGACTAGCATAATGACATCTAGATTACAAGCATCATCATATGAATCTCAATCATGTAAGGCAGCTCATGAGATTATTGTATTGAAGCACATAGGAGAGAGATTAACCACATAGCTACCGGTACAGCCCCGGGCCTCGATGGAGAACTACTCCCTCCTCATGAGAGACATCAGCGTTGATGGAGATGGCGGTGGTGTCGATGGAGAAGCCTTCCGGGGCACTTCCCCGTCCCGGCGGCGTGCCGGAACAGAGACTCCTGTCCCCCAGATCTTGGCTTCGCGATGGCGGCGGCTCTGGAAGGTTTCTCGTACCGTGGCTTTTCCGTCTCGAAGTTTTAGGTCAGGGACCTTTATATAGGCGAAGAGGCGGAGTCGGAGGGTCAACGAGGCGACGACACGCTAGGGGGGCGCGGGCCACCCCAGGCCGCGCCAGGGTGTCATCTGGTGGGCTTGTGGCCCCCCTCTGGCCTCTCTCGGGTGTTCTGGATGCTTCCGGGAAAAATAGGAACCTGGCGTTGATTTCGTCCCGAGAATATTTCCTTACTAGGATTTCGAAACCAAAAACAGCAAAACAGAACTGCTTCGGCATCTCGTCAATAGGTTAGTTCCGGAAAACGCATAAATATGACATATAATGTGTACAAAACATGTAGATATCATCAATAATGTGGCATGGAACATAAGAAATTATCGATACGTCGGAGACGTATCAGCATCCCAAGCTTAGTTCTGCTCGTCCCGAGCAGGTAAACGATAACAAAGATAATTTCTGGAGTGACATGCCATCATAACCTTGATCATACTATTGTAAACATATGTAATGAATGCAGCGATCAAAACAATGGTAATGACATGAGTAAACAACTGAATCATAAAGCAAAGACTTTTCATAAATAGTACTTAAAGACAGGCATCAATAAGTCTTGCATAAGAGTTAACTCATAAAGCAATAATTTAAAGTAAAGACATTGAAGTAAAGAGCATAAAAAGTAAAATTTTGAGAGGTGTTTGTTGTTGTCAACGAATGGTAGTGGGCACTCTAACTACCTTATCAACCAGACTTTCAAGAGCGGCTCCCATGAAGGACGTTATCTCTACCAGCAAGGTAGATCATCCCTCTTCTCTTTTGTTTACACATGTACTTTAGTTTAGTTTTTCTTTATTTATGGATGACACTCCTCCCAACTTTTTGCTTACACAAGCCATGGCTAACCGAATCCTCGGGTGCCTTCCAACAATCACATACCATGAAGGAGTGTCTATTTGCAAAATTAAGTTGCTTACTGATGAATCAGAGCAAAACATGTGAAGAGAATTATTAATGCAAGTTAATTAATCGGGGCTGGGAACCCCATTGCCAGCTCTTTTTGCAAATTATTGGATAAGCGGATGAAGCCACTAGTCCATTGTGAAAGTCTGTCAGAAGTAAATGACAAGATCGAAAGATAAAACACCACATACTTCCTCATGAGCTATAAAACATTGACACAAATCAGAGGTGATAAATTTTGAATTATTTAAAGGTAGCACTCAAGCAATTTACTTTGGAATGGCGGAGAAATACCATGTAGTAGGTAGGTATGGTGGACACAAATGGCATAGTGGTTGGCTCAAGGATTTTGGATGCATGAGAAGTATTCCCTCTCGATACAAGGCTTAGGCTAGCAAGGTTATTTGAAACAAACACAAGGATGAACCGGTGCAGCAAAACTCACATAAAAGACATATTGTAAACATTATAAGACTCTACACCGTCTTCCTTGTTGTTCAAAACTCAATACTAGAAATTATCTAGACTTTAGAGAGACCAAATATGCAAACCAAATTAGCAAGCTCTAGGTGTTTCTTCATTAATGGGTGCAAAGTATATGATGCAAGAGCTTAAACATGAGCACAACAATTGCCAAGTATCAAATTATTCAAGACATTTTACCAATTACTACATGTAGCATTTTCCGTTTCCAACCATATAACAATTAACGAAGCAGTTTCAACCTTCGCCATGAATATTATGAGCTAAGAACACATGTGTTCATATGAACCAGTGGAGCGTGTCTCTCTCCCACACAAGCATTTATTTATTCATAGAATGAAAATAACAAAACAAGAATAAAAGCACACAGACGCTCCAAGTAAAGTACATAAGATGTGACCGAATAAAAATATAGTTTCAGGGGAGGAACCTGATAATGTTGTCGATGAAGAAGGGGATGCCTTGGGCATCCCCAAGCTTAGACGCTTGAGTCTTCTTGAAATATGCAGGGATGAACCACGGGGGCATCCCCAAGCTTAGAGTTTTCACTCTCCTTGATCATAGTATATCATCCTCCTCTCTTGACCCTTGAAAACTTCCTCCACACCAAACTCGAAACAACTCATTAGAGGGTTAGTGTACAATAAAAATTCACATGTTCAGAGGTGACACAATCATTCTTAACACTTCTGGACATTGCATAAAGCTACTGGACATTAATGGATCAAAGAAATTCATCCAACATAGCAAAAGAGGCAATGCGAAATAAAAGGCAGAATCTGTCAAAACAGAACAGTCCGTAAAGATGGATTTTATTGAGGCACCAGACTTGCTCAAATGAAAATGCCCAAATTGAATGAAAGTTGCGTACATATCTGAGGATCACGCACGTAAATTTGCATATTTTTCTGAGCTACCTACAGAGGGGCAGGTCGAAATTCGTGACAGCAAAGAAATCTGTTACTGCGCAGCAATCCAAATCTATTATCAACCTTTCTATCAAAGACTTTACTTGGCACAACAATGCAATAAAATAAGATAAGGAGAGGTTGCTACAGTAGTAACAACTTCCAAGACTCAAATATAAAATAGAGGTACTGTAGCAAAATAAACACATGGGTTATCTCCCAAGAAGTTCTTTCTTTATAGCCATTAAGATGGGCTCAGCAGTTTTAATGATGCACTCGCAAGAAATAGTATTTGAAGCAAAAGAGAGCATCAAGAAGCAAATTCAAAACATATTTAAGTCTAACATGCTTCCTATGCATAGGAATCTTGTAAATAAACAAGTTCATGAAGAGCAAAGTAACAAGCATAGGAAGATAAAACAAGTGTAGCTTCAAAAATTTCAGCACAAAGAGAGGTGTTTTAGTAACATGAAAATTTCTACAACCATATTTTCCTCTCTCATAATAACTTTCAGTAGCAACATAAGCAAACTCAACAATATAACTATCACATAAAGCATTCTTATCACGAGTCTCATGCATAAAATTATTACTCTCCACATAAGCATAATCAATTTTATTAGTTGTAGTGGGAGCAAATTCAACAAAGTAGCTATCATTATTATTCTCATCAAGTGTAGGAGGCATAGTATAATCACAATAAAATTTACTCTCCATAGTAGGTGGCACCAAAAGACCACTATCATTATAATCATCATAAATAGGAGGCAAAGTATCATCAAAGAAAATTTTCTCCTCAATGCTTGGGGGACTAAAAATATCATGCTCATCAAAGCCAGCTTCCCCAAGCTTAGAATTTTCCATATCATTAGCAACAATGGTGTTCAAAGCGTTCATACTAATATGTTCCATAGGTTTTTTAATTTTTGCATCAAACCATCCATGTCTTAAATCAGGAAATAGAATAAGAAGCTCATTGTTGTCCATTATGCCTAACTAGTGTAAACAAGAAACAAAAATATGCAATTGCAGGATCTAAAGAAAATAGCTTTGAGTACTTACAACGGCGAAAATAGCTTAGTAGCCGAGATCCGGAGTGTGAGTACCTTTTACCTTTCCTCCCCGGCAACGGCGCCAAAAATAGCTTGATGTCTACGGGAGCTTCTATTCTTGTAGACAGTGTTGGGCCTCCAAGAGCAGAGGTTTGTAGAACAGCAGCAAGTTTCCCTTAAGTGGATCACCCAAGGTTTATCGAACTCAGGGAGGAAGAGGTCAAAGATATCCCTCTCAAGCAACCCTGCAACCACAAAGCAAGAAGTCTCTTGTGTCCCCAACACACCTAATAGGTGCACTAGTTCGGCGAAGAGATAGTGAAATACAGGTGGTACAAATAAGTATGAGCAGTAACGGCACCAGAAAAGTGCTTTGCCCAGACGAAAACAAGCAGTAATAGCAAGGTAGTAACACAGTAAACAAAAACAAGCAGCGATAGCAGTATTTAGGAACAAGGCCTAGGGATTACACTTTCACTAGTGGACACTCTCAACATTGATCACATAACAGAATAAATAAATGCATACTCTACACTCTCTTGTTGGATGATGAACACATTGCGTAGGATTACACGAACCCTCAATGCCGAGTTAACAAGCTCCACAATTCAATGTTCATATTTAAATAACCTTAGAGTGCATGAAAGATCAACACGACTAAACCAAGTACTAACATAGCATGCACACTGTCACCTTCACACTATGTAGGAGGAATAGATCACATCAATACTATCATAGCAATAGTTAACTTCACAATCTACAAGAGATCATGATCATAGCATACGCCAAGTACTAACACGGATGCACACACTGTCACCATTACATCGTGCAGGAGGAATAAACTACTTTAATAACATCACTAGAGTAGCACATAGATAAATTGTGATACAAAACACATTGCAATCATAAAGAGATATAAATAAGCACTTCACTACACCATTCATAATAGTGAATAAGTATTCTGTGAAATATAGCCTAAGAGACCCACACGGTGCACACACTGTCACCTTTACACACGTGGGACAAGGAGTCTCCGGAGATCACATAAGTAAAACCCACTTGACTAGCATAATGACATCTAGATTACAAGCATCATCATATGAATCTCAATCATGTAAGGCAGCTCATGAGATTATTGTATTGAAGCACATAGGAGAGAGATTAACCACATAGCTACCGGTACAGCCCCGAGCCTCGATGGAGAACTACTCCCTCCTCATGGGAGACAGCAGCGTTGATGGAGATGGCGGTGGTGTCGATGGAGAAGCCTTCCGGGGGCACTTCCCCGTCCCGGCGGCGTGCCGGAACAGAGACTCCTGTCCCCCAGATCTTGGCTTCGCGATGGCGGCGGCTCTAGAAGGTTTCTCGTACCGTGGCTTTTCCGTCTCGAAGTTTTAGGTCAGCGACCTTTATATAGGCGAAGAGGCGGAGTCGGAGGGTCAACGAGGCGACGACACGCTAGGGGGGCGCGGGCCACCCCGAGGCCGCGCCAGGGTGTCATCTGGTGGGCTGGCCCCCTCCGCCTCTCTGTGTTGGATGCTTCCGGGAAAATAGGAACCTGGCGTTGATTTCGTCCAATTCCGAGAATATTTCCTTACTAGGATTTCTGAAACCAAAACAAAGAAAACAGGAACTGCCCCTTCGGCATCTCGTCAATAGGTTAGTTCCGGAAAACGCATAAATATGACATATAATGTGTACAAAACATGTAGATATCATCAATAATGTGGCATGGAACATAAGAAATTATCGATACGTCGGAGACGTATCACCCGGCAACGGCGCCAGAAAATATGCTTGATGGCGTGTAACTCACACGTTCGTTGGGAACCCCAAGAGGAAGGTATGATGCGCACAGCAGTTTTTCCTTAGAAAGAAACCAAGGTTTATCGAACCAGGAGGAGCCAAGAAGCATGTTGAAGGTTGATGGCGGCGGGATGTAGTGCGGCGCAACACCAGGGATTCCGCCAACGTGGAACCTGCACAACACAACCAAACTACTTTGCCCCAACGAAATGAGGTTGTCAATCTCACCGGCTTGTGTAACAAAGGATTAGATGTATAGTGTGGATGATGATTGTTTGCAAAGAACAGTAAAGAACAATTGCAGAGATTTGTATTTCAGATGTAAAGAATGGACCGGGGTCCACAGTTCGGGAGGTGTCTCTCCCATAAGATAAATAGCATGTTGGGTGAACAAATTACGGTCGGGCAATTGACAAATAGAGAGGGCATAACAATGCACATACATGATATGATGAATATTGTGAGATTTAATTGGGCATTACGACAAAGTACATAGACCGCTATCCGGCATGCATCTATGCCTAAAAAGTCCACCTTCAGGTTATCATCCGAACCCCCAGTATTAAGTTGCAAACAACAGATAATTGCATTAAGTATGGTGCGTAATGTAATCAATAACTACATCCTCGGACATAGCATCAATGTTTTATCCCTAGTGGCAACAACACATCCACAACCTTAGAACTTTCTGTCACTGTCCCAGATTTAATGGAGGCATGAACCCACTATCGAGCATAAATACTCCCTCTTGGAGTTAAGAGCAAAAACTTGGCCAGAGCCTCTACTAATAACGGAGAGCATGCAAGATCATAAACAACACATAGGTAATAGATTGATAATCAACATAACATAGTATTCTCTATCCATCGGATCCCGACAAACACAACATATAGAATTACAGATAGATGATCTTGATCATGTTAGGCAGCTCACAAGATCCGACAATGAAGCACATGAGGAGAAGACAACCATCTAGCTACGCTATGGACCCATAGTCCAGGGGTGAACTACTCACTCATCACTCCGGAGGCGACCATGGCGGTGAAGAGTCCTCCGGGAGATGAATCCCCTCTCCGGCAGGGTGCCGGAGGTGATCTCCAGAATCCCCGAGATGGGATTGGCGGCGGCGTCTCGAAGGTTTTCCGTGTCGTGGCTCTCGATACTGGGGGTTTCGCGACGAAGGCTTTAAGTAGGCGGGAACGCGGGGGGCACACGAGGGCCCCACACGCCAGGCCGCGGCCAGGGTCCAGGCCGCGCCGCCTGTTGTGTCGGCGCCTCGTGGCCCCACTTCCTTTCCCCCTCGGTCTTCTGGCTTCGTGCAAAAACAGGACCCCGGGCGTTGATTTCGTCCAATTCCGAGAATATTTCCTTTGTAGGATTTCTGAAACCAAAACAGTAGAAAACAGAACTGGCTCTTCGGCATCTCGTTAATAGGTTAGTGCCGGAAAATGCATAAATACGACATATAATGTGTATAAAACATGTAGATATCATCAATAATGTGGCATGGAACATAAGAAATTATCGATACGTCGGAGACGTATCACGCCCCTTTGCCTATTTGTTCCCCCACGATGCGAAAACCCGAGATATATCTATCATACTCCAGAAAGACTCCCGGAGCGCTGCCGCCATCGCGAAACCTAGTTTCGGGGGTCAGAAGTTCCTGTTTCGGCACCCTGCCGGACGGGGATCGACCCCCGAGCCTTCTCCATCGACGCCACCGCCTCCATCATGCTCCGTGAGTAGTTCCCCCATGGACTACGGGTTCTAGCTGTAGCTAGTTGGTACTCTCTCTCCATGTACTTCAATACAATGATCTCATGAGCTGCCTTACATGATTGAGATCCATCTGATGTAATCGGTGTTGTGTTTGTTGGGATCCGATGAATTGTTACATTATGATCAGTCTATCTATAAAGTTTGTGAAGTTATTGTTGCTGCAATCTTGTTGTGTTTAATGCTTGTCACTAGTGCACGAGTGGCATGATCTTAGATTTAAGCTCTATAATTATTGCTTAGATTGTATCTACAAGTTGTTTGCACATGTCTATGTCCGGAACCCGAGGCCCCAGAGTGACAGCAACTGGGATAACTGGAGGGGATGGCTTAGATATGAGGATCACATGTTTTCACCAAGTGTTAATGCTTTGCTCCGGTGCTCTATTAAAAGGAGTACCTTAATTACCAGTAGATTCCCTTGAGGCCCGGCTGCCACCGGCTGGTAGGACAAAAGATGTTATGCAAGTTTCTCATTGCGAGCACGTATGACTATATATGGAAAATATGCCTACATGATTAATAAACTGATGTTCTGTCTTAATGCTATAATAATTATGTCAATTTCCCAACTGTAATTTGTTCACCCAACACTTGTTATTGGAGAGTGATACGTCCCAAACGTATCTATAATTTCTTATGTTCCATGCTACTTTTATGATGATACTCACATGTTTTATACACATTATATGTCATATTTATGCATTTTCCGGCACTAACCTATTGACGAGATGCCGAAGAGCCATTATTGTTTTCTGTTGTTTTTGGTTTAATCCTAGTAAGGAAATATTCTCGGAATTGGACGAAATCAACGCCCGGGGCCTATTTTCCACGAAGCTTCAAGTCCGAAGAGGAAACGAAGGGGCCACGAGGTGGGGCCACACTAGGCGGCGCGGCCCAAGCCCTGGCCGCGCCGGCCTGTTGTGTGGGGCCCTCGTGACCCCCACCGCTCTTCCGCCTACTTAAGGTCTTCGTCGCGAAACCCCCGTACGAGAGCCACGATACGGAAAACCTTCCAGAGACGCCGCCGCCAATCCCATCTCGGGGATTCAGGAGATCGCCTCCGGCACCCTGCCGGAGAGGGGAATCATCTCCCGGAGGTCTCTTCATCGCCATGATCGCCTCCGGATCGATGTGTGAGTAGTTCACCCCCGGACTATGGGTCCATAGCAGCTAGATGGTTGTCTTCTCCTCATTGTGCTATCATGTTAGATCTTGTGAGCTGCCTATCATGATCAAGATCATCTATTTGTAATCCTTCATGTTGTGTTTGTTGGGATCCGATGAATATTGAATACTATGTCAAGTTGATTATCAATCTATCATATATGTTATTTATGTTCTTGCATGCTCTCCGTTGCTAGTAGAGGCTCTGGCCAAGTTGATACTTGTGACTCCAAGAGGGGGTATTTATGCTCGATAGTGGGTTCATGCCTCCATTAAATCTGGGACAGTGACAGAAAGTTCTAAGGTTGTGGATGTGCTGTTGCCACTAGGGATAAAACATCGATGCTTTGTCTAAGGATATTTGTGTTGATTACATTACGCACCATACTTAATGCAATTTTCTGTTGTTTACAACTTAATACTGGAAGGGGTTCGAATGATAACCAGAAGGTGGACTTTTTAGGCATAGATGCATGCTGGATAGCGGTCTATGTACTTTGTTGTAATGCCCTGATTAAATCTCATAGTACTCATCATGATATATGTATGTGCATTGTTATGCCTTCTTTATTTGTCAATTGCCCAACTGTAATTTGTTCACCCAACATCTGCTTATCTTATGGGAGAGACACCACTAGTGAACTATGGACCCCGGTCCTATCCTTTACATCTGAAATACAATCTACTGCAATTGTTCTTTACTGTTATTCGCAAACAATCATCATCTTCCACACAATACGTTTAATCCTTTATTTACAGCAAGCGGGTGAGATTGACAACCTCACTGTTACGTTGGGGCAAAGTTCTGTGATTGTGTTGTGCAGGTTCCACGTTGGCGCCGGAATCTCTGGTGTTGCGCCGCACTACACTCCGCCACCATCAACCTTCAACGTGCTTCTTGGCTCCTACTGGTTCGATAAACCTTGGTTTCTTTCTGAGGGAAAACTTGCTGTACGCATCACACCTTCCTCATGGGGTTCCCAACGGACGTGTGTTAATTGCACGCATCAAGCACTTTTTCTGGCGCCGTTGCCGGGGAGATCAAGACACGCTGCAAGGGGAGTCTCCCACATCCAATCTCTTTACTTTGTTTTTGTCTTGCTTTGTTTTACTTTATTTACTTCTTTGTTTGCTTCTTATATCAAAAATACAAAAAAATTAGTTGATAGTTTTACTTTATTTACTGTCTTGTTCTCTATATCAAAAACACAAAAAAATTAGTTACTTGCATTTACTTTATTTAGTTTGCTTTATTTACTACTGCTAAAATGGGTACTGTTGAGAATACTAAGTTGTGTGACTTCACTAGCACAAATAATAATGATTTCTTATGCACACCTATTGCTCCACCTGCTACTACAACAGAATTCTTTGAAATTAAACCTGCTTTACTGAATCTTGTTATGAGAGAGCAATTTTCTGGTGTTAGTTCTGATGATGCTGCTGTCCATCTTAATAATTTTGTTGAACTATGTGAAATGCAAAAGTATAAGGATGTAGATGGTGACATTATAATATTAAAATTGTTTCCTTTCTCGTTAAGAGGAAGAGCTAAAGATTGGTTGCTATCTCTGCCTAGAAATAGTATTGATTCATGGACTAAATGTAAGGATGGTTTTATTGGTAGATATTATCCTCCCGCTAAAATTATATCTTTGAGAAGTAGCATAATGAATTTCAAGCAATTAGATAATTAACATGTTGCTCAAGCATGGGAGAGAATGAAATCTTTGGTAAAGAATTGCCCAACCCATGGACTGACTACTTGGATGATCATCCAAACCTTTTATGCAGGATTGAATTTTTCTTCGCGGAACCTATTGGATTCAGCTGCTAGAGGTACCTTTATGTCCATTACTTTGGGGGCGGAAAGAAAGCTTCTTGATGATATGATGACAAATTACTCTGAATGGTACACGGAAAGAGCTCCACAAGGTAAGAAGGTAAATTCTGTTGAAGAAACCTCCTCCTTGAGTGATAAGATTGATGCTATTATGTCTATGCTTGTGAATGGTAGATCTAATGTTGGTCCTAATAATGTTCCTTTAGCTTCATTGGTTGCCCAAGAAGAACATGTTGACGTGAACTTCATTAAAAATAATAATTTCAACAACAATGCTTATAGGAATAATTCTGGTAACAACTATAGGCCATATACTTCTGCTAATGGTAATAGTTATGGTAATTCTTATGGGAATTCTTAGAACAATAATAGGAATGTACCCCCTGGTCTTGAAGCCATGCTTAAAGAATTTATTAGTACACAAACTGCTTTTAACAAATCTCTTGAGGAAAAGCTCGATAAAATTGATATTCTTGCTTCTAAGGTTGATAGACTTGCCTCTGATGTTGATCTTTTAAAATTGAAAGTTATGCCTAATAAGGATATTGATAATAAGATTGTCACTACAGCAAACGCTATCCAAGTTCGAATTAATGAGAATATTAGATTGATGGCCGAATTGCATGCTAGGTGGGAAAGAGAAGAAAACGAAAAACTAGCTAAAGAGAATAATGTAGCTAAAGTTTGGACTATTACCACCACTAGTAATGTTAATGATTCACATGTTGCTACACCTCCTACTATCAATGGTAAAATAATTGGTGTTGGCAATGTTACTACTCCTAGTGCAAAGCGTGCAAAATTGCCTGAAATTGCTAAAACTGCTGAAATTGATAAAACTGCTGAATTTTTTCAAAATATTGAGGACAATGATCTCATTGCTGTAGATCATAATGGTTTAGATTTTGATGATTGTCACATCTCTGAAGTTATAAAGTTCTTACAAAAACTTGCTAAAAGTCTCAATGCTAGTGCTATAAATTTGGCCTTTACAAACCATATTACAAATGCTCTCATAAAAGCTAGAGAAGAGAAACTAAAACTTGAAACCTATATTCCTAGGAAGTTGGAAGATGGTTGGGAGCCCATCATTAAGATGAGGGTCAATGATTTTGATTGTAATGCTTTATTTGATCTTGGCGCAAGTATTTCTGTTATGCCTAAGAAAATTTATGATATGCTTGACTTGCCACCATTGAAAAATTGTTATTTGAATGTTAATCTTGCTGATAATGCTATAAAGAAACCTTTGGGGAGGATTGATAATGTTCGTATTATGGTTAACAATAACCTTGTCCCCGTTGATTTTGTTGTCTTGGATATTGAATGCAATGCATCTTGTCCCATTATATTGGGAAGACCTTTTCTTCAAACTGTTGGTGCCACCATTGATATGAAAGAAGGTAATATTAAATATCAATTTCCTCTCAAGAAAGTTATGGAACACTTCCCTATAAAGATAATGAAGTTACCTTATGATTCTATTATTAGAACAAATTATGATGTTGATGCTTCATCTCTTGACAATACTTGATTCACACTTTCTGCGCCTAGCTGAAAGGCGTTAAAGAAAAGCGCTTATGGGAGACAATCCATTATTTTACTTCTGCACTTTATTTTATATTTGAGTCTTGGAAGTTGTTATTACTGTAGAAACCTCTCCTTATCTTTATTTTATTGCATTGTTGTGCCAAGTAAAGTCTTTGATAGTAAAGCCAATACTAGATTTGGATTGCTGCGCAGGAACAGATTTCTTGCTGTCACGAATTTGAGCAGTAGTCTCTGTAGAAAATTTAAAAAATCTGCCAATTTACGTGCGTGATCCTCAGATATGTACGCAACTTTCATTCAATTTGGGCATTTTCATCTGAGCAAGTCTGGTGCCTCTTAAAAATTCGTCTTTACGGACTGTTCTGTTTTGACAGATTCTGCCTTTTATTTCGCATTGCCTGTTTTGCTATATTTGATGGATTTATTTGTTCCATTAACTTTCAGTAGCTTTTTGCAATGTCCAGAAGTGTTAAGAATGATTATGTCACCTCTGAATATATGAATTATGCACTGACCCTCTAATGAGTTTGTTTCGAGTTTGGTATGGAGGAAGTTTTCAAGGGTCAAGAGAGGAGGATACAATATGATCAAGAAGAGTGAAAAGTCAAAGCTTGGGGATGCCCCCGTGGTTCATCCCTACATATTTTAAGAAGACTCAAGCGTCTAAGCTTGGGGATTCCCAAGGCATCCCTTCTTCATCGACAACTTATCAGGTTCCTCTAGTGAAACTATATTTTTATTCCGTCACATCTTATGTGCATTATTTGGAGTGTCTGTTTGTTTTTGTTTTTGTTTTTGTTTGAATAAAATCGGATCCTAGCATTCTTTGTTTGGGAGAGAGACACGCTCCGCAGTTTTGTATGAACACATGTGTTCTTAGCTTCATCTTTAATGTTCATTGCGAAAGTTGGACTATTTCATTCATTGTTATATGGTTGGAAACGGAAAATACCGCATGTGGTAAATGGTATAATGTCTTGAATAATTTGATACTTGGAAATTGTTGTGCTCATATAGATCATGTTTAAGCTCTTGCATCATGTACCTTGTACCCATTAATGAATAACTACATAGAGCTTGTTAAAATTTGGTTTGCATGATTGATTTCTAGAGTCTAGATATTTTCTGGTTGAGGTGTTTGAACAACAAGGAGACAATGTAAAGTCTTATAATAGTTACAATATGTTCATTTGTGAGCTTTGCTGCACCTTTTATACTTGAGTTTGCTTCAAACAACCTTGCTAGCCTAGCCTTGTATTGAGAGGAATTCTTCTCATGCATCCAAATCCTTGAGCCAATAACTATGCCATTTGTCCACCATACCTACCTACCACATGGTATTTCTCCGTCATTCCAAAGTAAATTACTTGAGTGCTACCTTTAAAATTTCTATTCTTTGCCTTTGCAATATATAGCTCATGGTACAAATAGCTTAAAAACTATTGTGGTGAAGAATATGTACTTATGTGTCTTATTTCTTAATAAGTTGCTTGTTGAGCGGTAACCATGTTTCTGGGGACGCCATCAACTCTTTTACCTTTGTTGAATATCATGTGAGTTGCTATGCATGTTCGTCTTGTCTGAAGTAAGGCGATTTTCATGATCAAATGGTTTGAGTATGCATACTGTTAGAGAAGAACATTGGGCCGCTAACTAAAGCCATGATTCATGGTGGAAGTTTTAGTGTGGACAACTAATCCTCAATCTCTTATGAGAATTTTAATTGTTGTTGAATGCTTATGCATTAAAAGAGGAGTCCATTATCTGTTGTCTATGTTGTCCCGGTATGGATGTCTAAGTTGAGAATAATCAAAAGCGAGAAATCCAATGCGAACATTCTCCTTAGACCTTTATACAAGCGGCATAGAGGTACCCCTTTGTGACACTTGGTTGAAACATATGCTATGCAATGATAATCCGTGTTAATCCAAGCTAATTAGGACAAGGTGCGAGCACTATTGGTATACTATGCATGAGACTTGCAACTTATAGGATATCTTATACATAACACATATGCTTTATTACTACCGTTGACAAAATTGTTTCTTGTTTTCAAAATGAAAAGCTCTAGCACAAATACAGTAATCAATGCTTCCCTCTGCGAAGGGCCATTCTTCTACTTTATGTTGAGTCAGTTTTCCTATTCTTTCTATCTCAGAAGCAAACACTTGTATCAACTGTGTGCATTGATTCGTACATGTTTACTTATTGCACTTGTTATATTGCTTTGTGTTGACAATTATCCATGAGATATACATGTTGAAGTTGAAAGCAACCGCTGAAACTTATATCTTCCTTTGTGTTGCTTCAATGCCTTTACTTCGAATTTATTGCTTTATGAGTAACTCTTATGCAAGTCTTATTGATGCTTGTCTTGAAAGTATTATTCATGAAAAGTCTTTGTTATATGATTCATTTGTTTATTCATTATCTTCATCATTGCTTCGAATCGCTGCATTCATCTCATATGCTTTACAATAGTATGATCAAGATTATGATAGCATGTCACTTCAGAAATTATCTTTGTTATCGTTTACCTACTCGAGGGCGAGTAGGAACTAAGCTTGGGGATGCTTGATACGTCCCAAACGTATCTATCATTTCTTATGTTCCATGCTACTTTTATGATGATACTCACATGTTTTATACACATTATATGTCATATTTATGCATTTTCCGGCACTAACCTATTGACGAGATGCCGAAGAGCCGTTGTTGTTTTCCTGTTTTTGGTTTCAGAAATCCTAGTAAGGAAATATTCTCGGAATTGGACGAAATCAACGCCCGGGGCCTATTTTCCACGAAGCTTCCAGAAGTCCGAAGAGAAAACGAAGTGGGCCACGAGGTGGGGCCACACTAGGGCGGCGCGGCCCAAGCCCTGGCCGCGCCGGCCTGTTGTGTGGGGCCCTCGTGACCCTCCCGACTCTGCCCTTCCGCCTACTTAAGGTCTTCGTCGCGAAACCCCCAGTACCGGGAGCCACGATACGGAATACCTTCCAGAGACGCCGCCACCGCCAATCCCATCTCGGGGATTCGGGAGATCGCCTCGGCACCCTGCCGGGAGGGGAATCATCTCCCGGAGGTCTCTTCATCGCCATGATCGCCTCGGATCGATGTGTGAGTAGTTCACCCCCGGACTATGGGTCCATAGCGTAGCTAGATGGTTGTCTTCTCCTCATTGTGCTATCATGTTAGATCTTGTGAGCTGCCTATCATGATCAAGATCATCTATTTGTAATCCTTCATGTTGTGTTTGTTGGGATCCGATGAATATTGAATACTATGTCAAGTTGATTATCAATCTATCATATATGTTATTTATGTTCTTGCATGCTCTCCGTTGCTAGTAGAGGCTCTGCCAAGTTGATACTTGTGACTCCAAGAGGGGTATTTATGCTCGATAGTGGGTTCATGCCTCCATTAAATCTGGGACAGTGACAGAAAGTTCTAAGGTTGTGGATGTGCGTTGCCACTAGGGATAAAACATCGATGCTTTGTCTAAGGATATTTATGTTGATTACATTACGCACCATACTTAATGCAATTGTCTGTTGTTTACAACTTAATACTGGAAGGGGTTCGGATGATAACTGAAGGTGGACTTTTAGGCATAGATGCATGCTGGATAGCGGTCTATGTA
Source organism: Lolium multiflorum (assembly GCA_030979885.1). NCBI lineage: Eukaryota > Viridiplantae > Streptophyta > Magnoliopsida > Poales > Poaceae > Lolium > Lolium multiflorum. The sequence goes on from CM061747.1 coordinate 200,098,328, forward strand.
CTTTGTCGTAATGCCCGATTAAATCTCATAGTACTCATCATGATATATGTATGTGCATTGTTATGCCTTCTTTATTTGTCAATTGCCCAACTGTAATTTGTTCACCCAACATCGGCTTATCTTATGGGAGAGACACCACTAGTGAACGTGGACCCGGTCCTATTCTTTACATCCCATACAATCTACTGCAATTGTTCTTTACTGTTATTCGCAAACAATCATCATCTTCCACACAATACGTTTAATCCTTTGTTTACGGCAAGCCGGTGAGATTGATAACCTCACTTACGTTGGGGCAAAGTTCGTGATTGTGTTGTGCGGTTCCACGTTGGCGCCGGAATCCCTGGTGTTGCGCCGCACTACACTCCGCCACCATCAACCTTCAACGTGCTTCTTGGCTCCTACTGGTTCGATAAACCTTGGTTTCTTTCTGAGGGAAAACTTGCTACTATACGCATCACACCTTCCTCTTGGGGTTCCCAACGGACGTGTGTTAATTGCACGCATCAGAGAGTTACCACTAGTGTAGATAGCTGGGAACCCCGGTCCATCTTTCATCATCAAATACTCACTCGGTCCTATATGCCATTAGAAGTAGTATCAACTATTTTTGGTGCCATTGCCTCTCATGCTTACTGTGCTGTGTTACTATTGCTGCTCTCATATCTTGCTTTCACATCACCCATGTTACTAGTGCTTTTCCAGGTGCAGCTGAATTGACAACTCAGTTGTTAAGGCTTATAAGTATTCTTTGTCTCTCCTTGTGTCGAATCAATAAATTTGGGTTTTACTTCCCTCGAAGACTGTTGCGATCCCCTATACTTGTGGGTTATCACTCACCACTGTCTTGACACCACCATCATCGTATCAATGTGAACCGACGCGAGCCCTAGATGACGAGAAACAAAAAAAACAGTAGGAGCCAAGGGCGTCAACACCGTAGCCGCGTAGGAGGGAACTAAGCCCATCGCTATCACGGTAGCCGTCCGGATGCGGCAGTAGGGCATACCAGGCCCCGAGAGCCCAGTCAGGGCCTAGATCGGGCATGTAAAGCCGCCGATGCCACATTGCAATAGGCCGGCTCATCGCCACTACCCAGAACCCATCACCGACATGCCCATATCCATCGAGCATCGTCGCTGTATGAAATAGTTGGCCCTTTCGAACCTAGATGGGGCCCAAAGGGGCATTGATCTGGGCCAAGCGGGATGTCGGTCACTAGCGCGTAGCAGAGCCCCGCCATCAAGTAGTAGCGCTACCACGCCGCCTTTCACCCTTGGAAGAGGCTCCGCCATCGGACTCGCCGATAGCCTAGGTGCACTGGCGCCAAACTCACCCATCTGAACTGAGGATCCACGCACACAGGGAGAGGATGCCACCTCTGACAAAGCGCATGCAACTCCTGCTAGCACTTTCCAGTGGTGGTGGGAGGGGTGGGGAAGACCTTGGGCGCGAGAAGATGGGAGAGCTCCCAGTCGTCTCGCTCGGGGAGGCGACACAAGGGGGGCTTGTTGTTCAATGTTTAGCCGGAAGAACCATAACTTGATGCAAAAATCGACCATAGTACGGATTTCAGACTGGGAGTAGTTGAAAGACAGCTACCACATAAATTACAACTTCAACTCATAAGAATTTTTCCTAAACTAACCGAAGCCATTCTCTTCCGAAGATCGGGAGCCCCAACGGAACTCCCCTTATTGATGCACCATCCACTCTTATTGCTCGAAAGGAGGTGGCAAGTATATAACGAGACTTGGTCGATCTGAGAAAGGAACCATCTTGGACTCTCCAACAAAGGCGTACATTACGCCCTTGCACATCAATCTTGGACAACTACAAGCGTCGGAGAAGCACAACAATGACCCTCCAAGCCGTGTGTGCAAATGTGATGCTCCCAATAGAGATAGAATGTTGAGGATACCACCATCGCGATGATCACGCTCTGGACAAGGCTTTCGCCCGGATATAACTACCAACCTCAAGACAACACGAGAGATATGCTAACACACCTCAGCGAGGCCTCTAAGGAGGGGAATGCCAATTGTAGCCTCTAAGGAGGGGAACGACACCCATGGTTGTCGTCGTCGCTGGCACCGACCAAAGACGGGCATGACTTTCGCCTGTTCATCATGCAATTCCATTTATGCTCACCGGATTGGGGCCACGCCATCCATGTTGCTTGCACCGTTGCCGCCGTCGCAGCATTAGCACCTCATCGTCGTAGCCGAAATGTCCGGTCCACCAAATATCCCCACTATCGAGAGACCATTTGTCTCCCATCTCCCGCATAACCGAGAATTCGCAACCACATGATGTCTCCCACCTCCTACACGGTCAAGGGCTCGCCGCACCGAGTTGTCACACCAACTCCAGCGGACAGCCACACGCTACATCCGCAACGCCATGACCTAGATCAAGCATGGATAGGCCCAAGTCTGACCTGCGGCCCCGACACTAGGATCACCCGTGTGAGCTCCTCTCCGACCAACAATGCTACAGCTACGGAGGAATTTCACAGACTCACACGAACGCGATGACGTGCTGGTGCAGTTTTGTTTCCCTTTTGCGATTTCAGGATATTGATCTAACCGTAGAATAACACGCCAATCTTGTAAGTACACATACGTAGAAATCTCCCGTAAGTGTGGAATTATTGCTCCGTGATGCTAGTGCCGCCTCCAAGAGCTCCACGCCGGTGACACCACTGTAGCCTTTCATTGCCCAAAAGATGTTGCACCGATGGTAGGGATCCATGTACTCGCCTTTGCACAGCCACCTCCGAGACTCCGCGACACCGCTTCTAATGCCCCACCGCGAGTTTGGGGGTCCTCCGCCGCACCTCGCCACCACCCATGAATGTCCTCCTCCGCGCGAATTTAGCCTGACGGGGAGCGCATGTCCTCCCTTCGACGGCCAGGTCGCCACCACCAACGTCGGCGCCAACCGTGTGCGAGGTTGTGTTTGCCCGGGAGATTTTTTTTTTTTTTGCGAATCAAGAGCTTTTATAGATTAATTAACTGACAGGATCGTTGGAGAGGAATTCCACCGTTGGTTCTTTGTGCACGATGGGTAGCTAGGTTGGATGGTGTAGGTGACGTGGCAGGGGGCGACAAGAAGAGCGGGCACAGACACAAGTGGCGGTGAGGCGAGAGGACGGGGCGGGCGACGCAAGCCAAAAGGCGATCGAATCTAGCGGGGGGCGCCTGTGACGACGGCCGCGTCGTCCTCCTCCAGCCCACACTCCGCCAGCTCACTGCCACCCCACCTACCCCTGTCCGTCCTCCTATCTCCCCTCACCGCTCCGGTACGCGCACCTCCATCGTCCGGGACAGAGAGATCGAATGGAGAGCCATGGAAGGGAAGAACATTTTCCATGGTCGCCTGCGTGATGCTTTCTTTCTTTCCAGGATGAATGGTGCTATCATTTCACTTTCCCAACATGACGCGAGCAGTAAAAAAGGAAGAGCGCTGCTTTGCAGTCCAGTCTTCTCCACCACCACCTCCACCCCCTTTCCAATTCGCAGTGTACAGATTTTTTTCATTCTTCTAGTAGTAACAAAGAACCAAAAACCAAATGCAAAACAAAAAAGAATCGAGCTCAACAAGATCGCAGTAATGGACTAGCTACCCGACCGCCGGATCTCATACCGTAGGCAGCAGCAGCAGCATTGGCAGTACTAGATACAACAGCGCTATACACGACCAGCAGACTGTCTTGGCCGACGACGAGGACGACGCCGCCAGCGACGTGGTGTAGTTCCCGGGCGGCGCGGACAGCTTGGTGGGCGGCGTCCGCTCGCCCTCGTCCGGCTGGGGCGGCATCGACGCGGGCGGCGGGGTGCCCGCGGCGGCGACGACGGCGGAGCCGCCGTCGTCGCCGCCGGGCCCCGTCCGGGCGAACATCTCCTTGGGCAGCAGCACCTTCGACACCGCGAACACGGCGACGGGGTTCTGGTCGAACACCGTGCGCGTGATGGTGGCCTGCACCACGCCCGTGTCGATGGCGACGGAGCCGTTGAACCGGGTGATGTTGAGGGTGAAGCGGCCCGCCTGGCTGGCGTACTCGGTGGCGAGCGTGGGCTGCAGCGGGTTCACGATGGACTCCAGCGACCCCAGCGGGTAGTAGGAGTGGAGGACGTGGAAGCGGAGCACCACGGCCTTGCGGTCCGCCGGGAGGGACTGGAGCCGGTCGCCCGCGGGGACGCTCGCGAAGGCCTCGTCCGTGGGCACGAACACCGTGATCCCCGCCCCGCGCTCGTCGGCCTCGAACTCCTCCGCCACGCCCGAGGCCTCCAGCATCGACGCCGCCACGTTGAAGCCGCGCGCGTCCGCGAGGACCCGGGTGATGTTCACGGGGCCGGCGCCGGTGGGGCGGGCGTCCGAGGCCGCCAGGTCGAACCCGGACGGCACGATGAGGCCGCTCACCGCGAGCACGCTCAGGTTGTAGGGGACGGAGGTGACGGCGCCGAGGACCGTGGCGTTCGAGGCCGGGAAGGGCGCAGGCGAGCGGACGACGCCGAGGTTCGGACCCGCGGCGGTGACGTTGACGGCGCCGAGGTCGGCGGAGGCGCGGCCGGTGGTCTGGAACAGCGTGGTGACGAGCTTTCCGTAGGCCGGGAGGCGGCGGAGGTCGGCGGGCGAGATGTACTCGAGGAGGACGTGGTAGCGGAGCACGTCGGCGAGGTCGGCGCCCGCGGCGGCCGCGAACGCCGACGGCGACTGCGGGAGGTAGCGGTCCGGGACGGCGAGCAGCGTCAGGGAGGACCGGCCCGCGAGCTCCCGCGCCACGGGGCTGGACGCCAGCAGCCGCGCGAAGCCCTTGAGGTCCGGGAACGGCGCCAGCACCGCCTCCACGTCCACCGCGGCGGCCGGCGACGCGAGCAGCCCGGCCACCACCGCGAGGAGGAGGAGGAGGACGAGGCGGGAGATCTGCCGCCGCATCTCGCCGTGACCGCCGGGAGCACAGCAATGACCGACTCGAGGAGTGAAGAAGATGGGGGAGTGAAGCGAGCTCGAGATGCGGTGGGTGGTGAGCCGAGCCAAGCACGGTGAGCTGGAATGAATATTTCCTCCCTCCCTTTTCCCTAGCACGAAAATCGCTGATTAAACTTCTGGGGGTTCCCTCGCTCCCACGGGTTGGGTTCAGTGCCAAGTGCGAAGCTTTTGTTCCGATTTGCGTTTTGTGGAAATTAATGGCGGGTGGGTGGTGCGGACTGTAGCTGAAACTCCAGCTAGGGGCGACTAGACTGGCCAGTGACAGTGAGCAAGCTCCCATGCACACAGCAGCATTCGGGAAAAGGTTCGTGATCATATAGCGGGTCCCGTTCCCGTGTTTTTTTTTTTTTTTTGAACACACAGATTTTATTAATTTAAGAGCATTTTACAGAGAGGAGCGTGAAAGGAGTCACGCTAAAACCTGCAAGAACATTCTTGCCTGGACAATGTCCTAGGTCTGAACTTAGACACCTGATAGCTAGTGATCTATTCTGAATTTTTGTAGCTAGTCTAGCCTGATGGTGCGCTTTGACATTTGCACTTCTATTGATATGAGAGATCCTAGAAGTCTGAAAAGTAGGATTCGCCTGAATAGCTGCAATCTGCGGTCTGACTGCCCAGTGTCCTGGCGCTGCAAAAAGGCTTGTCGCTGTTGCTGCCTTAGCAAGGACAGAAGAGTCAGTGAAGAAGCACGGTTCCTGGAGCTGTAGAGCACCAGCCAGTCTTGTGGCAAGAAGAAGAGCAAAAGCTTCGGCCTGCAACGCCGAAGAAGCCGGAGGGGATAAGGCTGAGATATGAAGCTGCTTGAAGTGCTTATTTTGGTCCACCTGAACGACGATGCCAATCCCAGCTGGACTTGGCTTGGAGTGCCCATCTTGTTTCCAAGCCGCATCTGAAAATATGGCTACTGAGCACGCCAATCCCGTGTTGGCTTGACTCTTCCATTCTAAGTTTAAAAGGAAAGCCAGAATCTTTTGAGGGTCCGGGTGTTTGATGATAATTATTATTAGAGTAACATGAATGGAACCAAGTGCGTACTCAGCTCAGGTAAAACAGTGAAAGCAGTAGCTTTGCCGTAAATTTTTATTTCGAGGGCGAGCTTTGCCACAAATTGATTTTTTTCTTTCTAAAGCGTCGGCAAAAGCACACAAGGGAGTATGTATCAGCAAGGAATCGAGCGTCATGGACAAAATGCTTCTCATGATCTCATCCGATCTCTAGACCTCTCGGGGGACCAGCTCAGCCTTCATATCCTACCTATGTTTCCCCACCCATTGACCTTTCTTTACATTATCACCTTTTTTTTTGTTGATTAAACGATCGAAGAAAGTAAGTAGAAAAACTGTATGGAATAATGGATTTTGGAAAATATATAAAGTTCACCAAAAGAGAGTGTCGTCCTTCCTACGCCGTTGCCGACGCATCTACCATTCACATTCCTGTGAAACAAGGAATCCTACGCTTGCCTTGGGAATTTATTCTAACCAAGCAGACCCTCAAAATCATAACGAAGCATTTATACTACAATGATATGTAAAGACACAATCCTTCCCAAAACCCTTTTGGCTAAATGCTCTTGTTCTTTCGAGACAGGCTACAGTTTGTCGGCCAAGATAGAGATAGAGATCTCTTCCAGAGATGAAACGAGGCATGTGAGGGAAGGCAAGAGTATGAAAGAGTGGGCCAACCTTTCCTCCATGAACACGAGACGCGCCTAATCATCTGCATCATCTCATCCGCAAAAGTCTGGGCATTTGCGACGCCATGTTGCCTGTTGGGAAGTACCTAGACTGGAGCTATGGAGCACGCCCATCACCATCAGCTACGCGCCTCATTACCAATAGTGGGAAACCGAGAAGAAAGAACAAGGAGGAAGAGCGCTGCTCTGGATGACTAAACCTGCCCGATTTCAAGTGGGCGAAACTATTCAGCTGCTCTGAACTCGCCCGGCACCCCTTCGCCAGGGCTTGTCGTCTAACACAAACGGGTATTCCTTATCCGCCAGATTCCCGATCTCTATCAGACGGTCCTGCATATGCATGTGAGGCACATTCAACGATCAAAGCTTTGCTACTGACACTGCTGCCAGACTTTGAATGTTCGAGCCTACAAGCAACACGGGGTACTCAGTATAGACGAACAAGATAATGCTGTGAAAAATATAAAGAAAACCAGGGTTTACCTTATCTAAACGGATGACGCAACAGTTGATTGTTGGATGGCAAGCTTTCATAAGAAATCGCCAATAAGCAGGTAGGCAAGTATATAATGCAAGAAGACATTTTGGTTGTATAGTAACAAGGTAATAATAACAGATGTCGATACCTGGAGCCGATATTGAAAACGATCAAGTGCGAGACGAAGTTACAACAGAGGGGGAAAACCAAGGTTAAAAAGATAGGAACATTGCCCATCTCTAGAGCAAGAGGAACAAGAATTAAGAATAAAATTTACAATGCCTGCCTGACTGCCTCGCATCAAAATTTCTCACTGATGACAAAATTCTAATGAGCCATATGTACAAGGGGCACTAGAACACTAAATGGTTCGTGGCATAGATAGGAGCCCTGTAGGTGTCAGATACATCTATTTGCTGTGTGTTAGAATCACTGTATTGTTAGCAGCTGAATTGTCTCAAACTATGCAATTTGTGGCATCCCTGTTGGCACATACAAGGGAAAAGGCCACCCTAGGGAGAACATAAGACGATGTACAGCACCCTGTCAGGTATGCTTGCAGGCGAAGTTGAATCGCCACCGCACAGTACACGAGGATGAATAAATCATACAGCATGCCAGAAAAATAGGTTAGTTTAAAGTGCCAACGCTATCTAGCGTGTATGGGTTTCGAATGTGCTGTTCTGTTCACGCGACACATGCAGTCAGGACATGGAAAGGTGTATATTGATTCATTTGGTCTTTTCATCTCAACCCCTTTAGCATCGCTGTGTGCTCTCATATTGAGCAAGTGCCGTTTCAATGACTTCCATCTGCATAAAAGTAAAAAAAAAAAAAAACATGACTATGGACTATATAGATGAAGAATGTGATGTGTAAATGCTTAGGATCTGAAACGAGAAAAGCTAAGTGGGGTGGGATGCCATACCCGATACGTGGATTATCAAAGAGTATGGCGAGCCTTCTCTTGTCTGGCTTAATTGTCTTTGAATGTCCACCATACAAGTATCTTCTGTGTCCCATAAGAAAATGAGGGAAATTTCCGCCTTGTGTGGTCACAAAAACTTCACTATAGGCACAAACACTATAATCGATTGCAGCCATCCTTGAGGAGAAGTCCTGGCAACAATTTGTCATTTAGAACAATAGCCATATGGAATTCCATCATATTTGTGTACAGCTGACCTAACACTACCTTAAATGGAGCAAGTTCCTCATCTGATGCTAGTGTTTCTTTCGTCTGTAAAAGAGGAAACATTTCAAGAAGAGGAGCCATTGTTTTCTCTGATCTGTAAATCTTTCCGGATGCCAAGAAAATTGCGGTCTTATTGTTGAAACCCATTCCACGAAGCATTAATCCAACCTAAAGGTCATGTAGCACAAACATGCAAATCATCAAGATCCTAACTTAACAGATCATGAACTACCAAAATGTGCTTGAGAAATAAAGAAGTCAGAGTTTCAATATCATCAGTGAGCTGTTCTAATATCTGATACAAACATACCTCCAAAGGTGTAAGTGGGCATTTCCCATTCATTCTTATAACTCCTGGCCTTATTACCCGCCCTCTCTTTGTAAACTTCCCTTTCCAACCTATTTCTCTGGCCGTGTCCATTTCCCTTTTCTCCTCGTCACCGCCATCATAGACACAACATGAGAAGGCAACCATATCCTGCAAGACAACAATTAGTGGATGCCTCCAACCAGAAAAGAGCGAATCTCTGGTTTTCCAAAAGTAACATAACCAATTCTTTACAAAGTAAAACAAACCTCCTCAAAACGAAGATGCACTGCAATATATTTTCCATTGCTTTCAGCACTTTTTGCTCTCATTCGAGAAATTAAGGTCTCAGATAAAGAAGCAATTGGGTTTGCAAATTTCAGGGCTTCAAAATTCGCCAAGCATCTCAACCGTTGAACAACAGGCGGGGCATCGAAAGAGAGTCGATTTGCAAAAGGAGAAATCCTGATGAATCTGTAGTTCAGAGCATAGCTTCAGAAAAGGTTGCATAATAACAAAAGCAAGCACATAATAGTGTTTAAAATGCGAAATATCAAGTGTAATCAACTAATCACCTCTTGAGGTGCAACGATGCAATCAAACATTGATTCTGGGACCAATCCAACAAGAAAATTCTGAAATAGTTTCTATGATGTAGTCTATATATTATTCAAGCCTAGATTCGAGGTTCAAAAAAAATCCTTTTGATTTATTTTCCCATTTGACAGAATGAATTTCACCTTGAAATTTTAAACATGCCTCCAATTTTTCACAGCACCAGTAGCGACCCGCATGAATGCATCTCAGTGGGTTATTGCGTTCAAATATGATATGTCTCCATTACACAAACTGTTATCGAGGCCATACATGTGCAATTTAAGGACTACATTAGAAAATAACAAAATAAAGATGTGAAATTATCTAGCCAGTAAAGATATAGCTTTAGGTAAGAATTTGAAGATAGAGATAAGCTTTGTTCGGGAATTAGGCATACGATTTTGAGTCTTGTCGATCAATTCAGTAGCCCTGCTTAAAGAACTGATGTGTAACCTAATTGTTCAACTACGAGAAATCCAAATTAGTCACTATACTATGCAGGGATTAGGCCGTGCAGTTGCAGCAGCTAGATGAGGACAAGTTGCCCATTCGTCGTCATTAGACCCTTGCCAGTTAAGCCCTAACATAAAAAAGTAGTGACCACGCCAAAAATACCAGGGCAATGCCACCTTCATTCCTAACAAAACAGCAGTTTCTGGGTATAGAATATCAACTTATGTAACATGGTCATCTACTTCACTTCTCTAAAATCTACAGAAATATCCCATTAAGAAACTCTGAACTATTTTCATATAAATTCTAAGTGCAAAGATAAGAGTAAGACAATCAACGTTCTTCAGAACAATCAAACAAACTAGGCAGTATCCCCGGTTAAGGAATCTTTGAAAACATGTTATTACAGGTCAGTTTTCAGTGTAAGAAGGTACCTCGCTACAAAAACTGCGCATAATACTGGTAAGAGTAAGACAGCTCCAACCATATTTCATCAATAACTGCTAATATCAGAATGTACTACGTCTAACTATATATAGGTTAATGCTGTTGTAGATATAAGGGTACACTAAATATAAGGCTGGTACTGTATTAACCAAAGTTATAGATTTCCATGTGAACAGGATATCAAATTGCCTTCAAGTACACTAGTAGTTCTCCAAGTGTTTATACCATAACTAAGGCTAGAAGCACTTGAAGAAGCATATAAGTAACATGATTGCATTGTATGCAAGGGGAGTGATCAACTGAGAATTTATAAAAAAAGACAAAAAGAATATGCATAATAAACCAGGAAATAGCCAAAATAAATTCACAGAAGCAAATTTAATTCCAGAGTGACAACTGAATTGGATTTTAAGTTTTAACGCACCTTTCTTCAACCAACTTCGGAAGAACAACATCTTTGTAGTATTTAATAGGAGACCAAGCTTTTATCTTGAAATTGAATACATTGGTTATATTGTGACCAAAACGCTCCATTATAAAGTCAGGCGCTTTGTCAACTATCCGGACATCATTTTGTAAACGCTTTACAAAGTGGTCTTCATCATAAATATCACTGAATTTGCTGTATACAAAAGAAAACATGAGCAACCATATTTTTTACTAAATCTTTAGTAGTTTTGCATAAGAATGAAGTTGAAGAAGCTGGAACCAAAGGCAGATAGCCAGATACATTCAACCAACTGGAACAAATACATAAACTGTCCAACTATACACAAAGCAGGCCAAAGTTCAGTACTGTGCGCTAGTTCGTATCTTAAATATTCAATTAGTCTCACCCTTTTAGAACTTTAACAGAAAAACTAACGACCGTTCCTCCATTGAGTTTAAATTGCTCAGCAAGCAACCAAGGATAACAACCAGTATCAATTCCTATCCTTTTAAGTGTGATACCTTGTGCAGTCAAGTGCAGCCAGCAAGAGAGTGTACATGGCTACATGCCACTTCATATCAACATAGACTTGTGCGTTTTGTTAAGATACAGGCGGAGAACTGGGAATTTGGGATGGGATGGCGGTATTCTGGAATTCATCAGTCTTAACTGACATGATATTCTAATTTGAAGTTAAACCTATCAAGGCAGTAATTAAGCATACAAAACTGAAGAGGAAGCTTTTTAAAAAACTAAACTGAAGAAGAACCCTAATGTTCCAGAAACCACAAGGTTTGAAAGAAAAAAAACTGAGGAAGAGAGGGTTTTGCAAAGGTACATACAGAAGTATCAAACAGAATTGCCATGCTTATTAGAAGAAATGATATATTGTAACTTTGTATTACAAAGTTTTAGGGCGTGTTTGGTTGGCTAAACAAAATACTGGACAAAGTTTTGGTTCCTGAAGTTCATCCAAGAAATGAGAAAAAAGATACTCTATATTAGGGACATGATCAAAAAAGGGCAAACATCCCAACAAAGACCAACTACTTTTTTTTGGCACTAACCAAACAAACCATCCATATTTCAATAGTATCTATTTCAGATTTAATGTCAAGTAGGTAACTAGCCAAATTAAAAATATTTGAGGATGGAGTGAGAGAGAAATGAGGAAACCTTGGATCCTTCCAGATGCTGTGGAAATGGAAATTCGGGATAATAAGAGTAGCATTTAAAAAACCTGCAATAGCAACGGCGTTGCATATCTGAAAGACAGAAAAACAGAAGAAAGAGAAGCCCAAGTTCAGAATATGACGTTGACAAATATAAGCTGTCACCTATGAACAGAAGCATCAAGAACATCGAGGAGAGGCAATTACCGATGTCCTCTGTTGATTCAAACCACCATTTGCCTCCACATATATATAACCATTTGATTCAGGCAAACCTACACAAGTCAACACAAAATATTAAACACTAATTTGGTAGTACTTGTTTTGTAAAATTAAGAAGACATCCATGTGATGTCAAAGTAGCAAAAAGAGAAACAGGGAATGTAGTATGATTTGCATATTCAAATATCCAAGTTTTCTAAAACTAAAACACCTGACTGTCCCAAGTATAGGTCAGCAAATTATATTAGGGACATGATCAACTAATCATCATGAGAATTTACCAGCCCATACATGTTAAACGTTATTGGTCTCAACATGCTGGCATGCTGTGCTGGTAAGTTTTTATAGGAACTCACCACAGAGAAGCTATGACTAGATAATGGAGGGAAACAAGACCTGGAATGGTATTGGCATTTGCAAAACAATAAGAGGAAACTATCGCAATAATGTAATTCTGACCAACAAATACATTAAGACACAGAATTAACTTTCCGCATGATAGAATACAAGAAAGCAAGTCTTCTCTACCATAAATCTGAATATGCTCAGGAGTTTATCATTATGAGAAAGAAAAGTAACCCAATAAAATTACATAAAATACAGACAGACATATTAGCAGGAAAAAAAAGGCAGGTAGATAGAATACTGTTTGTCACGTTGCTTATACAAGGCCGCCAGGCACCACCTTTGTAAGTTTGCCTCCATACAGTTGCTAGCTACAAAAATATGACAACGTGAGAGAAGAAGCATGTATGCAAAAGAAATACTATCATAAAAGAATATATCAGAATCAAACACGGTATGATGGAACATATTCTTCTTTTCTTACATTTGTGGGCACACTAATTGTCAACTTACAGAAGACCCGTTGCACAAATACTTGAACAGGCAATGAACAGAGATAGATTTGTATTTCTGCAGGTGTTTATTCCATGTTTTACCTTTTCATTCGTGCACCCGCATGTCATGTTCAAACAAGTTTCACAGATTTGTATGTAAAATAAGCGGTTTGGCCTTTTTAACCATATTCAAAATCCTTTCGCTTGATGGTATAGCAAGTAGGTACTGAAGATGCATGTGACTGGTAAGGAAATGAGATGAATGTAAAAGAGATGTCAGAAACCGAAATACAGGAGAAGCTTATTTTTGCTGACTTGCCCCTGTTATCTTTAGAGCATGAGTATCACATGCTTGTTCTGATTCTCCTATTGTATGATCAAATGGTACATGCCAGTACCTTTTACCAGTAGCTATGATATTCTCAGTGGCATGATGGAGGCAAGGCAAACGCATCACTCTTACAAGAGCTAATTTGACCAATATAGGAGCTTCATTATTGTTATTTTAAAGGATAGTGAATGGTAGCCCAAACTGTAAAAGTATGACAACATCTTTTCTTGAATGGGGGGAAGCCCGCCCGCCTCATTTTTATATTAAATAGTGATGAAGCATTAGCCCTCCTATCAAACACCCTGCAGGCATTCACAGGTTACATTACTGAATGAACAGACAGGCAACATCCCTTGAGCCTACAAGCATTCCAATGATCTTTCAGGGACTAACTGAATCATAGACATTTGATAAACCAATGGTCATCCATGAGGTTGCAAGGTGAACAACCACTCAAGTGCCATTCCCGGCCATCAGAAAAAAGACAAACTAATCAACCTGGAGTTAACTAATCTATCAAGGTAACACATTTTCTTCTCTTCCATTTGTGGGCACACTAATTGTCGATTTACAGTAGACCCATGGCACAAATACTGGAACAGACAATGGGCAGAGAGATAGATTTGTATTTCTTCAGGTGCTTATTCCATGTTTTACCTTTCGATTCGTGCACCCGCATTTTTCGTTCAAACAAGTTTCACAGATCTGTATGCAGAACAAAGTGGTTTGGGCTTTTCTAACATACTCAAAATCCTTTTACTTGAGAGTATCACATGCTTGGTTTGATTCTCCTTTTGTAGTGTCCAGTGGTACACGCTAACTTGTACCCGCAGCTAAGATATTCTCAGCGACATGATGGAGGCAAGACAAACACATCTAGCAACGGTTACAAGAGCTGATTCGACCAATACATCATAACAAGTCTAAAGGATATTGAATGGCAGCCCAAACTACATTACATCGTCGGTTCCCCATTATTATGTTAACTAGAGAAGCAGGACACTTGGTCCTCCTGTCAAACACCTTGTGGGCATTGACAGGTTAAATTGCTGAAACAGGTCCATGATCTTTCAAGGACTAACTGAATCGTAGAAGTTTGAGAAACCGAATAATAGAGCTTATAATGATGATGACCCATCGGTCATCCACGAGGCTGCAGAAGTCGCATAAACTAGGAAATAACCACGGAAAATCCAACCGGTCAACAACCACTCCGCTGCCATTCCCGGCCATTTGAAAGAGGACAAGGGCTCGGTTCGAGCTAATCAACTTGGACTAAACTAATCTGACAGGAGTAGTTGCTGATAGCGCATCCGTGAAAACTTTCAACACACCAAGTCAACCAGCCCAGCCTCACAGCACGCAGTAGTAATAACCACATTGCATCCCTAAAATCCAAAAATGCGGCGAGGGAGGAGAGAACTGACCGCGTCGGTGGAGTTGTCGGCGTCCATGTCGGCGCGGAGGCGCGCGTACAGCTGCGGGCTCCGGTAGACGGAGCCCGGCGCGGAGCGGGTGATGATCCGCGGCACGACGTCGAGCGGGAGGGAGCCCATGTAGAGCAGCATGGCGGCGACGTAGAGCAGCGGCGCGAAGAGGAACACGGCCTGCCTCCGCAGCAGCGCGGCGAGCAGCGCCCACGCCGCCCGCCTCGCCGCGGCGCCCCACCCGGCGGCCGCCGCCGCGGCGGAGGCGGCGGCGGCTTCGTGGGATCCCCTCGCGGAGGAGGCCCCCTTCCCCGGCGTCCGCCTCCCCCCGCCCCGCGCCGGGGACGGCGGCGGGGGAGGGGACGGCGTGCCCGCGGACCCACCGAAGCTGCCCAGGCGGCTGTACGCCTGGCCCTGCATCGGCGGCGCGCGCGGCTGCTCCGGAGGGCGCTAGGTTTTAGGGCTCCCCCCGCGCGCGATCGCTGCCGCGGCGCGCAATGGGGGCGAGGCGAGATGCGAGGGGGGCGGGAGGAGGTGGCCGCCCGACGGGGGAGGCGGCGGCGCGCGTCACGCGCGGCGGAGGAGGCGGCGGGGCTGTGCGCGGCAAGTTGGCCGGCCTCGGTCCGTCACGGCGTACACAGGACGACACTACTACACGTCTACACGAGCCGAGCTGGAATTCTGTCTGGGCCTTTTTAAAAAGCCGCTCGAGCTTTTGCGAGTTGGCAGAGTCAACTGGAGGACGAGGCAGATCTCCAAGCGCATCCGACGGCGCCTAGCTTAGCCAAGACGTGGTTTCACGGATCTCAAAGTGAGAGGAACTGAGTGGTGCCATATTTGTTTTTAAATTTTATACGAAAACTAAAAAAGGGATATAGAAACTTTGAAAATAGGAAGGAAAGCATATATTGTCAAAAATAAATACATATCGAATACAGTGCGAACACGAAGTGATGCAGATATTGACCGAAACTAGAAAATCCTTAAATCATGGAAAAACATTTAAACAAGCTAACAAAGTTATCTCCTAATTCTAACATGGTCCTTGATTTACTAGGGAATAGAGAAAGGTTGGACCTTGAAAGTATGCTCAAATGCATGTGGAGATTACATGGTCGCAAATTATAGGAAGGGTCGCTTTTTGAAAATTCGGCTTGACAAGTTCATGTGATGGTGTGGGATTGGACCATGCACATCAAACCTAAAATGAAATTTCATATTCATCGAAAACGAAAAATCCTTTTTCACGTACTAGAGAACATTGTTTCGTTTTTGTTTTTGTTTCTGTTTTGGCCCAACAAAAGTCTGTTTTCATTTTGCTAAATTCAATTTCCATTTCTATATGTCCATTTCATTTCCGTTTTCCCACGGAAAAGTCAGAAATTTTCCGCTAACACATTCATTCCGATGAGGGCGAGGTCGTGTGCTCCATCATGGCGAGAGCGACCGGCGAGTCAAAAACGTACGGCGCGTTTCAGGCGCTTAAACTCGGGTAGTTAAGGTGCGGGACAGCGAGAGCTCTGAGAGCTAGCCTAGCTACGGTCTTCGATCTTCGATAGCGATGGTTCAGTTTTCTCAGAAAACTTTTCTGGCAGTAGGTGAGGTACAGTGTGCTCATACAATAAGCCTAAGTATTTGGTGGTTAAGCCGTGAATAGGGAACAGTGTGCTAAGCCTAATGATTTTTCTTTTGTTCGTGCAAGCCATGACTGTCAGGTTGATTGATTAGGTTAGAGCATCTCCAACAGACGCGATAGGCGTAAAAACGTCCGATATAGGTGACGAACGTATCCAGGCGCGGTAACGATGTAAAATTTTAGGGCGCGCGCTTTTTCAATCCGGAGCGGCATATACGTCGGCTACGCAGCATCGCTCGTCGCGCGAAAAAGTCAACGGTGGAAAATTCCTCCCGCGCCCGCCTTCATTTCCCCTACCGGCCGCAATCCACCCGCCGTCGACTCCGCCGCCGCCCGCTTCGCGCGCCGCGCGTCAGATCCGCGTCGCCCGCACCTCCTCCGGGGCGGACGTTCGCCCACGCGCCGCGCGGCCGTCGGCGAGAGTTGTAGCCGGCGGTCCTTCTCTCGTGGCCTTCGCGCCGCCGTCGCGTTCTCCTCGCAGGCGTCGACATGTCGTCCTCGTCGTCGTCGTCGAGCTTGCTTGCAACATGGCGCGCCCATGGTGCTCGCCCATTTGCTCGCAAGGTATGAACCTCCGCCGGCCGGCCTCTATTACTCGCCAAGTAGCTACAATAGTTCATAGTGAAGTAATTTCATACATATGTTTGTAGAGTTCCTCATATGATTCATCGGATGACGAGTTCGACCAAGAAGAAGAGGAGAACATATCGATACTATTAGCATACCGCGCCGTTAAGAGGCCAAAATTTGGTGGATCGGTGTTCGGTAGACAGAAGTTGTGGAGAGAAAGGATTGAAGGGCATGAGAAGTTGATGCGGTCGTATTTCAATGAGAATCCGATTTTCCCCCAAAGCTATTTTCGGCGGCGTTTCCGGATGAGTCTCAACTTGTTCAAGCACATTGCAGCGGAGGTCACCAAATATGATCGCTTCTTCGAGCAAAGGAGGAATGCCGCCGGAGAACTTGGCCATAGCACATATCAAAAGGTGACCGCCGCCTTGCGTATGTTGGCATATGGTATACCGGCGGATCTTATTGATGATCATTTGGCCATGGGAGAAAGCACTTCTATCTTGTGTGTGAAGCGCTTTGTCGTTGCAATTGTCAATGTCTTTGGCTCCACATACTTGAGAGCCCCCAATGCTCAAGACACGGCAATGCTTTTGGAGATCAACGCCAACCGGGGATTTCCCGGTATGCTTGGTTCCATTGATTGTATGCATTGGAGTTGGAAGAATTGTCCAGCGGCATGGCATGGACAATTCAAAGGCTACAAGAATGATGCCACCATAGTACTTGAAGCGGTGGCCGACCAAGAGACTTGGATATGGCATGCTTTCTTTGGAATGCCCGGATCTTGCAATGACATCAATGTTCTTCAACTGTCACCACTAATGACAAGACTTGCAATGCGGGAAGGTCCATTGGTGGAGTTTGAAGCAAATGGCCGCAAGTACAACTATGGCTACTTCCTCGCCGACGGCATATACCCAAGGTGGCAAACATTTGTGAAGCCAATTATTCAACCAAGAGGTAAAAAGCAAACTCAATTCCACAATGCACAAGCGGCGGCTAGGAAAGATGTAGAGAGAGCATTTTGAATTTTGCAAGCCCAATTTGCCATAGTTAGAGGACCGGCTAGATTTTGGGATCAAGAATGCCTTTGGTATATCATGACCGCGTGTGTAATCATGCACAACATGATTATAGAGGATGATCGCGGAAAAGATGTGGATCATACCCACTACGACTTGATGGGGGTTCCCGTGCAAGCGACGAGGTCCGCACATAGAATTGCCCGATTCATTGCCTCATACCATGCTATTCGGTGCAACGACACACATGATGATCTTCAAAAAGATCTCATGGAAGAATGGTGGAATTGGAATGGACAACAATAGTTCCATATTTGTTGTATTTGTTTGAAAACTATGTGTTGTATTGTCTCAAAACCATGTTGTATTGTTGTATGTGTTGTATTTGGTGTGAAGTATTGTTGTGAACAATGTATTGTATTTGGATGGTACAATATATTTGTGGATTTTTATATATTGTTTCATCTTCTTGGATGCATATTTGTGTGTGTTTGCTGTTTGCGCCGCGTCCGCGCGCTGCAAAATAGCGCGTCCGACGGAGGTGCTATTTTACCGCGCCAATGCGCGCTGCAAAATGGCGCACCCGACGCAGGAGAAATCGATCCGGCGCGCGGCAACGGTATAGCGCGCGCAGAATTTTGCTTTTAGCGCGCCGCGATATAGCGCGCCTGCTGGAGATGCTCTTATGTACTCCGTATGGTCGAAGCACTCACGGAAAGAATAGTAGCAGTGTGGTGGTTTGTTTTCCACGCGATGAATGTTCTTCGACAATAGTAAATTTGTTAGGCGACTGCTAGGCTGAAGGAAAGGATTGATGTTTTGTTCGTGTCTCAAGTTGCTTGCCTACGACATTCCGTGCGCGCAAGGTTTAGTACACTGTGCGTGCTGCTTATGCGATGCCAACGTCCGAAATTTGAGTGTTCGAGCGTTCGGACAGGGTCCATATTAAAATTTCTTCGTAATGGAATACCAGCCCGTCTAGCTCAGTTGGTAGAGCGCAAGGCTCTTAACCTTGTGGTCGTGGGTTCGAGCCCCACGGTGGGCGAATGTGAAGTTTTCACTTTTTTGTGCTTCCGTATTTTTATTATTCCCTTCCTACAAAATTAGCAGTCCCACAAACATCACCAAAATAATGCAAAACAATTTATGGGCTTTTCTGGTCTTTCTGTTCTTTTTACAAGCGGCAGACTTGTCAACAATCGAGGGGACCGTGGCCACCGCCGTCGAGTTTAATTGAGCCGACCGTCCATTTTCCCACTTGTTCTCCACCGCGCCCACCCCGATCCACCATCAACTCGCTTCCATGCCCTCGTCATCCTGGCGATATGAGGGTATATCAACGTCATTTCTACAGGGGTTCGCGGCAGAAAACAAAATTCTAATTAGTGTATCATCTTTGCCCATATCTGTCTAGGAGTAATGATGTAGCAGAGAGATTCAGTGTTCATACCTTTGAAGACCGGAAGCGGCCAACGTTCAGCTACAACGTGGATGATGTAGCCGTACTCATCGTTGACCTCGCAGTCGAGTTGCAGTCCTCCCGTATGACCTTGAGTGCCACAGGTGGCAACACCTCGTAGTTTCGCACATATACAATGCTCAACGAAGCTCCCGTCTCCAATCCAGCGAAGGTGCAGAAGTAGATCTTCTGGATTCAGATCCCACGAGCGCTCCTACTAGGTGGAGTTAACTCCCTCCGAGCGCAGCTCATCGAGGAACCACGTGCGGGAGAGAGACAGAGAACTAGAGAGAGATGGGAAAGAAAGGTGCCCGAAGGGGGTTCTCCTTTTTTTCCTTCAAGGAGGGTTGTGAAGTCCTCTTCCCCCAAGATTCCACCTTATGTGACAAGACGGGGAGGGGTGGTCGCCCAAAAACCCTGAGGGGGTGAGGTGGCCGGCTAGACATCAAGGGGTGGCCATCTAGGCCTCAAGAAGGCCCATGTGCCCCTTCCTCCAAACCCTAGCCACCCCCATAAGCCCATGGGAGGTAGCCGGTGATAGCTCCAAATTTCGATGCATTTTACTATGGATTTTACACCACCTATCTATTGGTTTCATTGGTTTTTCATTGGATTTTGTGTTTCAACTAACGATAATATCGCGATCCAAACGAAACCTTGTTTTCAACTATGTATTTCAGGAAACCATCATATCTGGAGGATCCGAGGGCATTTATGGGCTAATTGCAATGAAATAAAGACATTTCCTTTTGAGGCAAACTTGATCCTCGCGACGTAGAGGCTTTAACGGGCATCAGTACGGGCGAGGCTTGCATGTACCATCCGCCCGTACAGACCGGCGCCGCCTTCGTCTAATCAAACCCGACCTTTTTCGTAAAGGCATAGAGACAAAAAAAAACAGAACACATCATCCACCATTCGCACAAAGAGAGAAGAGATCAGATCTGAAGAAGGAGAAGACCAATCTCGACTCCATCAAAGATCCATCTCATAAAGATCATCACCCCATCCATCACATCCTACTTGTACTGAGAGAGAGAGATTCATACATATAAGATTAGGGATTGAAACCTCTATTTTCATCCTGGTTTGTATTTGATTTGATCTTCAACTATTGTGGCTTGCTACCATAATATCAAGATGAATTCCATTTACTATGCTATGATCTTGTTATGCTATTCTCCTCTCATGTGTGAGTAGATCCCACTGGCGTGGGAGATGTAGGGGATTGGTGAGATGTGATGTGCCAATTTTATCCCATCCATTTGTGACCTTATGTTTGAGATTATTTCGTATATGAGTATGAATGTTTATGTGCACCTAATGTTGTTATCTAATTTAAGGGCCCATATAGCATGATCTCAAGAACTCATAAACAAGAACTTTGTGCTAGTGAATCGGCGACCCCTGAGTGACACGGCCGATATCAAAGAGGATCCAACAATACTCGAGGAATCACAAGGAACCATCGAGCTTAAAGCTTTACTCCGGTTTAACCACCTTAATAGATGCGCTGACCATGGCTTTGGTAACAGGCAGAATGATTATTGGAGGAAGATGAAATCTACCAAGAGGAGTCTTTCTCTCTTATGGGTTGCTTGCCTTCTCAGGAATAAATATGACAAATCATATTCACCTATCACATTTATTACACCTTGCACATTCACTATCACCATGAACCGACTCACCCCGCGCCTCTTTTTTCATCTGCAGAAACTCGTTTATTTCTTATTAGCGGTATACTTTCATGCACTTTACTTTATTTCACTATCAATACTCAAAACTATTATCAATCGCATTCACTGCTTTCATTTCAATTCTTGCAGTCAACTCACCTAAGACTTGTGACACCTTTGGTGCGACAGAAACACCTCTGATAAACATCCTCCTACGCTTCTTGTTGGGATACAATATAAAAACTAGAAATAATACTTCCGCGAAAATATACACGAATGTCCATTTGTTCTTGCAGGCCATCAAGCTATTTTCTGGCGCCGTTGCCGGGGAGTGCTAGCGCAGGGTGTTTGTTTCTTGAAATTTTTAAGTTTTAATGATCTATGTTGAGGACAGAGGTTCCACAAGCTTAGGTAGAGTTTATCTACCAAATTTCATTGATCGGGTACTAGACTCTAGATGTCTGGAAGTTATTAAAAATCTAGCCAATTCGTGTGCTGTAGACGTAAATTGTTTAGTACCATGATGGAAAACTTATCCATCACAGCTAAGGCAACTAAGCCTAGCAAAGCTTTAGGGGAATATGGGACTCCTTCAACTTTAGTTGCAAAAAATCCTATCGTTTATCCTGATGTTAAGGGCATTAGATATGAAATAGATCATGAGCTATTAATTGTGATGCAAGATAATGCTTTTTTAGAAGAAGAAAATGAAGATCCAGGTATTCACTTAACTAGAGTGAATGATATATGTGAGGTAGTGGTACCCTAAGAATTTTCCAAAAGATTTCTTACTTCTTAAGTTATTTCGTTGGTCTTTAAAGGACAATGCATTCCAATGGTTACAAGCCTTACCAAGAAATACTATTGCTAGATGGAAAGATTGCATAAAAGAGTTCATGAACAGATTTAATCCTTTCTATAAGACTATGCAGGTTAAAAGAGAGATTACTAATTTCTTCCAGCATATTGGAGAAAGCTTTGCTCAAACTTGAGGAAGGTTCTCCGGATTACTTATGAGGGTTCCCAACCACGATTTCATGGAAAATGTTATTATGCAATACTTTTATAATGGTCAATGATGAATCTAAATAGATGGTTGATGCATGTGCAGGAGGAACTCTAATATCTATTAACCTATAAGGAGGCTGTCATCGTGGGGAACGGACAGATGCCATAGGATGGCTTAAGTTGGGGCCGAATGGACGCTAGAGGATTCGGGGGAGGGTTTGTGATTAGATGGGATGAACTTCCGGGTGCTTTCCTCAAGAACTTAGCCAAGGCTTAGAGGTAGAAGAAGAAAGACACAAGGAAGAACTCGCTCTAGATCTTTCTCTTCATTGATCTCAACATGATACAGGTTTCTGAATACAAGGGCTCACCTATCTCGCATGTACCCGCGTATGGGTGTGCCCCCTCTCCTTATATAGGGGAGAGGGTGGCTTACAGGGGAAGAAACCCTAATGGCATCTTTGACTAGACAAACTACTTTACAAAGTTACTTTAATCATAGATGACACCGGGGTCTTCTTTAATCAGGGAGGCTACGTCCTCCGGCTTCTTTTAGCGTCATCCTCTTCTTTATCGTCAGGCCTTCGTTTAAAGCTACTTTGCTTAGCTCATCTTTGTCTTCTAGCTCTGGAGAGAATCTTTGACCGATCCGCCGACGTGCTACGCACTTCTTACCGGTGCCCGGTGTCTTCTCTATCCGGTTCCGGTATACCCCTCCTGGGATACCGGCTTAGCTTCACTCAGCCAAACTCTTAACTTCGTGCTCCGGTATAAACACTAAACCGGTACCTTGATGGCCTAAACCATCCGGTTTTGGCATGCCTTTGGCATACCGGGGGTCATCCCCCCAACAGAGGCAATGAAGCTTTTTGCTGACAGAGCCTATAATGATGAGCAATATAATCCTTTAGGTGAGATTGAGATCAAGAAAGGTATGCTCTTTATAACCCGTGAACTTATGCCTTCGGTTAAAAAGTCTATGGAAGAGAAAGGTATACCAGCCAAGTTAGCTATCGAGAGTGAAACTAATAAACTACATGCTATGGTAGTAGAGAATGATATCGAATTTGAAATGAAAACTTGTTGGTATCAACAAAATGAGTTTCAAAGGCTGATGTATAGACAATTAACGCTTCACAAGAGCAATATGAATGCTTTAGGAGCAACACTAGATGATTTGAGTCACGCAACTAAGCATTAAAGTAAACATCTTGACATGGTTCAAGTACCCGCCGCCACACGGTGGCGCTGGCGGGCAATGATCCAAGTTTGGCTAAACACCTAAGCTTGGGGAGGTTAAGTCCTCCACCTTTGCATTCATATTTTAGTTTGTTCTTTTCATTTGTTTTATTCTTAGTTATTTGCATGTTTAATTCTTGTTTTGCATCTATAACCAAAAACACAAAAAAATTAGTTAATATTTCTTATTTTTATTTGTGTGAAGCTCTCTCCATATTTTATCTGATATCTATTTGAGTTATTCACCTCCAGTGACTTTGTAATGGGAATGAAAGGGAGGAAGACTTGGGGACAACACAAGCAAGCAAGATGAGGTATTAATTCTTATATGCACTCTCGTTGTAATTACATTCGTGATCATATGATTATTTGCTTGGTTGCACTCTAGTCTCGCTCCCCACTTAGCTCGTCGTCATATAAATTTCATTCCCATGCTAGTGTCACTATTTTGGTTTAGCTTCACAATCATTGAATGAGGTATGAAAAACAACTGCAATTGAATTTAACTCCAATCTTTTTATAACAAGAATAAGCATCTCTTGATGACTTTGCTATCATGTGTTTGTCTTAAGGTTTTAATCTTGGTAGTGCTCAACCACATGTCTCGATGAAATGATTTGATATCACTCGTGATAGGAATTTTTTGATTGAATTGAAACTTAATAGTGGCTGAGCTACATAACAAACTTTAACGTTGTGTATCAATTTGAGATATTGCTTTACGCGTGTCACCACTTGAATCAATTTGAGATATTGCTTTACGCGTGTCACCACTTGAATCAATGCTTGATATAGCTTTATGCGTGTCATCATGCTTTTGTACACACCCATGGGACACTAGCACCTCCACTAACCCCATGGTTGTTACAATTGTACCAAAGGGTCACCCATGGCCCTTGCTTGGAAACTTTCATCGAATCCAATTTACCACTTCAAGGTCTTGTTATGAGTTCGTTACTATTAAGTGGATTTTCTTGAAAGGCAATGAGGGGATTGGGTGTTGGATAATCATGGTTCTTGATCTGGAGGTCAATGATTTGCTCTAAGATTAATTTCTTTCGACTTATGCATGTGCACCCTTAACTTTCTCAAAGAACTCGTTGCTTAAAAACCCGAATTTTACTCTCAATAAGAAGAGAGGCACCGAAACAATGCATTGGAGATCCTAGTCAAGCTCTTAACACTTTCTATGGGCATAATATTTACTTTTCTTGATGAACTACACGTGGCTAGGATGCGATATTAGGTGCAACCATTTGAATATCTTATGATCATGTTTGATGTTGCAAGGTTTTTGAAGATGGATTTAATATTGCTTCAAACTTATGAGCCCTTCTATCCAAGGTTTATTTCTCGCTATTATTCTTTTATCACTTTGTCACTTGATACGTCTCAAACGTATCTATAATTTCTTATGTTCCATGCTAGTTCTATGACAATACTCACATGTTTTATATACACTTTATATCATTTTTATGCATTTTCCGGTACTAACCTATTAACAAGATGCCGAAGCGCCAGTTCTGTTTCTGCTTTTGGTTTCAAAATCCTACAGAAATATTCTCAATTGGACGAAACAAAAGCCCACGGTCTTATTTTCCACGGAGTCTTCCAGAACGAAGAGGAGACGAAGAGGGGCCACGAGGCGGCCACACCATAGGGGGTCGCGGCCCTACCAGCCGCGCCGCCATATGGGTGGCCCCTCGGGCGTCCCCCGACTCCGCCCCTTCGCCTATATAATCCTTCCGTCGCGAAAATCCTATCACCGAGAGACACGATACGAGAAAAGTTACTGAGACGCCGCCGCCGTCAACCCCATCTCGGGGGGTTCTGAAGATCGCCTCCGGCACCCTGCCGGAGAGGGGAATCATCACCGGAGGGCTCTACATCATCATGCCTTGGTTTGATACCGGAAAGTACCAAAGCGTTTGTTCTTTCAACTTGGCCATTGCCTTGTGGGTGTGACACTGAGCACAAATCCAACCGGATATTGTTGTCCTCACAAAATCTTTTGAACTCACCTTGAGCAAAGTTTGTGCCGTTGTCTGTGATAATGCTATGCGGGTAACCATACCGCAAGATGACATCTTTTAAGAACTTCACCGCTGTGCGCCCATCACATTTTGCAATGGGTTTTACCTCTAGCCACTTGGTGAATTTATCCACCATAACTAAAATGCGGGTCATGTTTCCCCTTGCGGTTTTGAATGGGCCAACCATGTCTAGGCACCAAACGGCAAACGGCCAAGTTAGCGGTATGGTCTTTAAACCGGATGTTGGGGTATGATTTTGCTTGGCGTACCTCTGGCACCCATTGCATTTTCTTACCAGATCCTCCGCATTTTCCAAAGCCGTGGGCCAATAGAACCCATGCCGGAACACTTTCGCCACCAGCGCCCTTGATGAAGCGTGGTGCCCGCATTCCCCTTGGTGGATCTCTTCAAGCATTTCATTTCCCTCTTCCGGTTCCACACACCTTTGGAGGACACCGGTAACGGTTCTCTTGTACACTTCGCCATTGATGATGGTGTACGCTTTGGACCTCCTTTGGATCCTTCTGGACTCACTTTCGTCAACCGGCAAGGTGCCGTTGATCAGGAATTCCTTAATAGGTTCAACCCATGATGGTGCCTCCCGAGCCAGGAACACCGGTACGTCTATGTCCATGTTATTCACCAACATTGTTTCCTCCGGCACGGACGCAGCAGTCCCCGAGCTTACCGGAACAGTCCCCGAGCTTGCCGGAACAGTCCCCGGGTTTCCTTCATCGATATCCATTGGTACAACATGCGATTCCGGTACAAAAATTGATTCCGACTCCGGACTCGGTTTGATCGATGGTACTCTTAAGTGTGCCAAGGCTATTCCGGGAGGAATTTCTTGCCTAGATGAGCCCAGCTTGGACAAAGCATCCGCGGCTTCATTTTCTGCACGCGACACATGGTGAAACTCACACCCTTCGAAGAAGCCGGCAATCTTTTGTACGTGAAACCGGTATGAGGCCATGTTGGAATCTTTTGCGTCCCAATCTCCGGAACATTGCTGTACTACAAGATCTGAATCTCCGTAGCAAATGATCCGGTGTGCACCGATTTCTTTTGCGACCTTAAGTCCATGGATCAAGGCCTCGTATTCAGCGACATTGTTTGATGCCCTGAAATGCACTTGCAAAACATACCGGAGATGACCCCCCTTGGGTGATGTTAGCACCACACCGGCACCTAGACCCTCTTTGAGTTTGGATCCGTCAAAGTGCATCTTCCAGTATTCTATTCTTTGGTCCGACGGTTTGTATTGCATTTCCGCCCAATCAACCAAGAAATCAGCTAAAGCTTGTGATTTTATGGCATCTCTTCTTTCATACACCGGTACGTATGGTGATATCTGGATCGCCCATTTTGCAATCCTACCGCTAGCATCTTTGTTGCACATGATATCGGAGATGGGTGCCTCACTCACCACCTTCATGGGGTGCTCCTCAAAGTAGTGCTTAAGTTTTGTGGCGGCCATGAACACGCCATAAGTCATTTTCTGGAAGTGTGGGTAGTTTTGTTTTGAGAGGGAGAGCACCTCGCTCAGGTAGTATACCGGCCTCTGGACGGTTTTTCCTTCCTCTTCTCTTTCTACTACCACAACAACACTTACAACCCGGTTAGTTGCTGCTATGTACAACAACATGGGCTCTCTTTCCAACGGCGAAGCCAGTATTGGCGCAGTGGCTAGCATTGTTTTTAGCTCTTTAAACGCCGCGTCTGCCTGAGGGGTCCAGACGAACGTATCGGATTTTTTCATCAGAGCGTAGAGTGGCAAGGCTTTTTCTCCCAACCTGCTTATGAACCGGCTCAGCGATGCTAAGCTTCCGGTAAACTTTTGTACATCCTTAAGATCTCGCGGTATCGTCATTCTTTCGATTGCCCTGATCTTTACCGGATTGACCTCAATGCCCCGGCTTGATACGAGAAAGCCAAGCAGTTTGCCGGCAGGGACACCGAAAGTGCATTTTGCCGGATTAAGTTTCATCCGAAATCTTCTTAAGTTATCGAATGTTTGCCGGAGATCGTCGATTAAGGTTTCTTTTGCCTTAGTTTTTACCACGACATCGTCCACATAGACTTGCACATTTTTCCGATTTGGTCAAACAAACATTTTTGCATACAGCGCTGGTACGTTGCACCAGCGTTGCGCAAACCAAAAGGCATAGTGACATAGCAATAAGCCGCGGGGTAATGAACGCAGTTTTATTTGATCTTCCTTTTTCAAGGGGATTTGGTGGAATAAGCATCCAGGAAAGACAACAACTCACACTCGGCAGTGGAATCAATCACTTGATCGATCCGCGGTAAAGGGAAAGGGTCTTTTGGGCAAGCCTTGTTCATATTGGTGTAGTCGATGCACATACGCCACACCTTTGGAGCTTTTGCTTCGAGGTTCTCATCTTTTTTCTTTTCGACCAGCACCGGATTGGCTAGCCACTCAGTGTGCAGCACTTCCACGATAAAACGGGCAACCAACAACTTCATCACTTCTTCTCCAATGATTTTCCTCCTATCCTCAGCAAACCGGCGTAAAGGTTGTCGCACCGGCTTCGCATCCTTCCGGACATTCAAAGAGTGCTCAGCCAGCTCCCTCGGAACACCTACCAAGTCCTCTGTAGACCAGGCAAATATATTCCGATTCTCACGGAGGAAGCTGACGAGCGCGTTCCTATGCCTCACCGAGGCCGGCCGTACGAACGGTACGCTCAGGGAAAGCCGGATCCAGCACGATGTCCTTTGTTTCTTTTGTCGGCTTGAACGCCGGAGCGCTCAAGCTTGCACTCATTGCCGCTAAGCTCAACTGTGAGGACTGAGCCAGCGCAACCGTAGTTTGCATCCTTCTTTTTTCTGCGATTACCAGCGATTCTGCCAGATTTGATCCGGCGGAAGCAGTTTCCAGCGAAATCCTGTAATTCCCCACCACAGTTAAGGGTCCACGAGGTGCCGGCATCTTCATTTTGAGATACGCCGTGTGGGTCGAGGCCATGAAAGCTGCCAATGCCGGTCTCCCCAGCAGTGCATGGTACGGACTATCTAGGTCCACCACCTCGAACTCAATGTTTTCAACCCGGCAATTGTCACGTCCTCCAAACGAGACATCCACCCGGACTTTTCCAACCGGTGCGCAGGACAAACCCGGAACGATTCCGTGGAACGTTGTACGAGTTGGCTGAAGCATGTTTTCTGTTATGCCCAGCGTATGCATGGTGTGTCGGTACATTATGTTTATGCTGCTCCCATTGTCTATCAGCACCTTGCTGAACTTGACGCGAGTCGTTGGCCCTTTCATGATTGGGTCCACCACGAGAGCGTAACCACCCGGATTAGGCATTACTTTGGGGTGATCCTTAAGCGAGCAGGAGATTTCCTGATCTGACCACTGCATGTATTTTGGTACTGCCGGCATCACCGCGTTCACCTCCATGGAACGGCGATGTAGGCTCTGCCTGTCTGTCGGCTCAGTGATGAACACGACACAACACACATCTGGATCCTCATAAACATTCCGGCCCAAAGGTGCCGGTGGAGGTGGTTGGCCGTGGCCCTCTCCCACCTGATTGACTTGCTGGTACTGCTGCCTGTTTGGCTGAGGCTGTACCGGTAGAGCGTTTGCTTCGATAAGCGGCGGCGGTGGTGGTAGTTGATGCTGGTGCAGCATATCTTGAGATGGTGGTAACATTGTGGAGCACCCTTGTGCTTGCGCATCTTTTACTGCTCCCTTGAGCATCAGGTACTTGGTCCAAGAGCAATCCTTCGTCAGGTGATTTGACGGGTGAGCCGGATTCGGCGTGTGCCACCGGCAAGGTTGATCCATGGCGGCTTCCATGGTGTATTTCACGGGTTTTTGCCAAAAAAATTTATGGCCCCAGGGTTTATTTTCGACCCATTGTTTCTTAGGACCCGCCCATGGCTGCGATCCGGTTTTTTGCCTTTGGCTGCCGCTGGCATCAGAGTTTTCTTGTACAGCAGCAACTTGCTGCGGACCGTACCTTCAATCCGGGAAATCCTCCCTCCTCTTGTTGTTCCGGTTGTCCCGGTATTGCTCTTGGCGCTGCAGAGGCGGGTTCGATTGTTCCGGCTCAGCTTGTACCGCCGGTTGCATTGGGTCTCCCAACGCATAGTTATCCGCCACACGTATCATCTCCGCCAAAGTTACCGGCATGTTCCGCTGTAGCTTTTGCCACAACGGCGAACCTCTGCGGCATCCATTGCAAAACCAAGCTATGGCTTGCGCTTCTATCACCCCTTCACAAGAGTTTCTAACGGAGTTCCACCGGGTCAGGTAATCCCGGTCTGTGGGCGCTGCACGCACAAAGCGAGCTGCTGAGGCCTGTTGGGCCTCCTGTAGGTGCTACTGAAGTTACTCACAAAAGCTTCCTCAAAGTCCAACCAACCATTTATGCTTCCTGCCGGCAAGTTGTTCAGCCAGATTCTTGCCGGTCCCACTAAAAACGTTGGCACAATCCTCACGGCCCAACGCCGGTTTCCTCCTCCGGCTACACATCCTCCGCCGCCAGCGACGTATACCGCGGTCACATAATCTGCGAGCCAATCTTCCGGCTTAGTGATACCATCATATGTTTTGGTGTCACGGGGCAACTGGAAGTTGCGAACAGGTGGTTGCTCTTTCATGATCCTTGGGCCAAAGCACTTTGGATCCGGAGGACCCTCTGCCTCTATCATTTCAGACAGATACACTCTATCCAGACGGTGCCTCGCATCCCGTTCTGGCAGGTGTCTTTCTCCCACGCGCTCTCCCAATGGGTTCCGGTAAGCGGTGAGTCTTGTCGAGTCAGCTTCATCGTAACGTTCCGGTACCGCGGCCCTTGCCTGCCGGTACCTTGGTGGAGGCATCTCCTCCTCATCTACCGGCATGATTGTTTCCGGCATAGCCTCCTTTGGCGTAGCCTCGATCTGCCCCTTGGCTTTTTCTACCGGCATCGTGTTGCCCGGCTTGTTGTTTTCCGGCAAGGACCGGATCGTACACAGTCATCTGTTGCGCGTTCATCTCTTTTTCTCTCCTTCTGTCCGGATGGGGGGACGAGGCCTGCCCATGGGACTTTCTTCCGGCATTCTTTGTTGAACGCGCGGATTTTGAGGCCGCAACCTTGTTCAGCTTAGCCAGCTGCTCAACATTCTGCTGCTCGATAGTTTCTAACAGCTCTCTGACACGCTCTTGCTGTTTTGCCAAAGCATCTCCGGAAAGCGATTCACATAGCTCTACTGCAGCCTTGGCATCTTTTATAGTTTTATTCGGGCTACTGTACTTAGGTTTCTCTACGATGCTCACAGATGCAGAGGTACTTTTGCCGGCAAGAACTTCCTTACGCAAATCCTGATCTAGATTGCGAGCTTTAAGCCGGTTCTCCGGCATCCTAGCAGCATGAGCGCTAACAGAAGCAAAGCCATGGGCAGCATTGTACTCACGTAGGGTTAGGTTCAGCTCGCGCTGCGCCCGGACGATGTCGACGCCGTTCGCGAGCAGCTTCTAGCGTTGTGCCTCCAGCTCCGCCTGAGCCGCTGCCGGGTCGATGTTCTCGCGATGGCGTTGCCGGCACGTTCATCGCCGCTTGAGTGGTGTTTCCGGTGGCGCGGAAGATGCTCCCGCAGCGCCAGCGTCGCGCTCCAGCGGTGGCTTGGCCGCACGGGTCGAAGCCGCACGGCCTGCACCTTCATCCACAGCCTCCTTGCCTGCGCCGACCGCGCCGGCCATCATTACCTCGACGCTGCCGGCGGCGCGGCCAGCACAGAGCCACCTTGGCGGGTCCGGTGCCACCAGCACCGGCGAGAGGCGCTGGCGCACGGGACGGTGCCGAAGTAGACGCGGTGGCTGCCGAACTCGATGATGCGGCCGTTCTTGGGTAAGATGCCGCCGTTGGCGAAGCAGCCCGCGTTGTCGTTGATGAAGTCCATGGAGTAGAGGCGCTGGACGGGCGTAGACACCGTCCGCTCGCCGGCGACCTCGAGGATGCCCGCCCGAATATGAACTCCAGCAAGCGCCACTTCATGCCCCACGGTGGGCGCCAACTGTCGTCGTGGTGAACAGACAGATGCCATAGGATGGCTTAAGTTGGGGCCGAATGGACGCTAGAGGATTCGGGGGAGGGTTTGTGATTAGATGGGATGAACCTCCGGATGCTTTCCTCAAGAACTTAGCCAAGGCTAGAGGTAGAAGAAGAAAGACATAAGGAAGAACTCGCTCTAGATCTTCTTCTTCATTGATCTCAACAAGTTACAGGTTTCTGAATACAAGGGCTCCCCTAGATTGCACGTACCCGCGTATGGGTGTGCCCCCTCTCCTTATATAGGGGAGAGGGTGGCTTACAGGGGAAGAAACCCTAATGGCATCTTTGACTAGACAAACTACTTTACAAAGTTACTTTAATCATAGATGACACCGGGGTCTTCTTTAATCAGGGAGGCTGACGTCCTCCGGCTTCTTTCAGCGTCATCCTCTTCTTTATCGTCAGGCCTTCGTTTAAAGCTACTTTGCTTAGCTCATCTTTGTCTTCTAGCTCTGGAGAGAATCTTTGACCAGTCCTGCCGACGTGCTACAGTGCACTTCTTACCGGTAGCCCGGTGTCTTCTCTATCCGGTTCCGGTATACCCCTCCTGGGGATACCGGCTTAGCTTCACTCAGCCAAACTCTTAACTTCGTGCTCCGGTATAAACACTAAACCGGTACCTTGATGGCCTAAACCATCCGGTTTTGGCATGCCTTTGGCATACCGGGGGTCATCCCCCCAACAGAGGCAATGAAGCTTTTTGCTGACAGAGCCTATAATGATGAGCAATATAATCCTTTAGGTGAGATTGAGATCAAGAAAGGTATGCTCTTTATAACCCGTGAACTTATGCCTTCGGTTAAAAAGTCTATGGAAGAGAAAGGTATACCAGCCAAGTTAGCTATCAAGAGTGAAACTAATAAACTACATGCTATGGTAGTACAGAATGATACCGAATTTGAAATGAAAACTTGTTGGTATCAACAAAATGAGTTTCAAAGGCTGATGTATAGACAATTAACGCTTCACAAGAGCAATATGAATGCTTTAGGAGCAACACTAGATGATTTGAGTCACGCAACTAAGCATTAAAGTAAACATCTTGACATGGTTCAAGTACCCGCCGCCACACGGTGGCGCTGGCGGGCAATGATCCAAGTTTGGCTAAACACCTAAGCTTGGGGAGGTTAAGTCCTCCACCTTTGCATTCATATTTTAGTTTGTTCTTTTCATTTGTTTTATTCTTAGTTATTAGCATGTTTAATTCTTGTTTTGCATCTATAACCAAAAACACAAAAAAATTAGTTAATATTTCTTACTTTTATTTGTGTGAAGCTCTCTCCATATTTTATCTGATATCTATTTGAGTTATTCACCTCCAGTGACTTTGTAATGGGAATGAAAGGGAGGAAGACTTGGGGACAACACAAGCAAGCAAGATGAGGTATTAATTCTTATATGCACTCTCGTTGTAATTACATTCGTGATCATATGATTATTTGCTTGGTTGCACTCTAGTCTCGCTCCCCACTTAGCTCGTCGTCATATAAATTTCATTCCCATGCTAGTGTCACTATTTTGGTTTAGCTTCACAATCATTGAATGAGGTATGAAAAACAACTGCAATTGAATTTAACTCCAATCTTTTTATAACAAGAATAAGCATCTCTTGATGACTTTGCTATCATGTGTTTGTCTTAAGGTTTTAATCTTGGTAGTGCTCAACCACATGTCTCGATGAAATGATTTGATATCACTCGTGATAGGAATTTTTTGATTGAATTGAAACTTAATAGTGGCTGAGCT
Source organism: Lolium multiflorum (assembly GCA_030979885.1). Lineage (NCBI taxonomy): Eukaryota > Viridiplantae > Streptophyta > Magnoliopsida > Poales > Poaceae > Lolium > Lolium multiflorum. Next base: position 200,131,380 of record CM061747.1, read on the forward strand.
ACATAACAAACTTTAACGTTGTGTATCAATTTGAGATATTGCTTTACGCGTGTCACCACTTGAATCAATGCTTGATATAGCTTTATGCGTGTCATCATGCTTTTGTACACACCCATGGGACACTAGCACCTCCACTAACCCCATGGTTGTTACAATTGTACCAAAGGGTCACCCATGGCCCTTGCTTGGAAACTTTCATCGAATCCAATTAACCACTTCAAGGTCTTGTTATGAGTTCGTTACTATTAAGTGGATTTTCTTGAAAGGCAATGAGGGGATTGGGTGTTGGATAATCATGGTTCTTGATCTGGAGGTCAATGATTTGCTCTAAGATTAATTTCTTTCGACTTATGCATGTGCACCCTTAACTTGCTCAAAGAACTCATTGCTTAAAAACCCGAATTTTACTCTCAATAAGAAGAGAGGCACCGAAACAATGCATTGGAGATCCTAGTCAAGCTCTTAACACTTTCTATGGGCATAATATTTACTTTTCTTGATGAACTACACGTGGCTAGGATGCGATATTAGGTGCAACCATTTGAATATCTTATGATCATGTTTGATGTTGCAAGGTTTTTGAAGATGGATTTAATATTGCTTCAAACTTATGAGCCCTTCTATCCAAGGTTTATTTCTCGCTATTATTCTTTTATCACTTTGTCACTTGATACGTCTCAAACGTATCTATAATTTCTTATGTTCCATGCTAGTTCTATGACAATACTCACATGTTTTATATACACTTTATATCATTTTTATGCATTTTCCGGTACTAACCTATTAACAAGATGCCGAAGCGCCGTTGTTGTTTTTGGTTTCAAAATCCTACAGAAATATTATCGGAATTGACGAAACAAAAGCCCACGGTCTTATTTTCCACGGAGTCTTCCGAACACGAAGAGGAAGAGGGGCCACGAGGCGGCCACACCATAGGGGGTCGCGGCCCCACCGCCGCGCCGCCATGGGGTGGGCCCTCTGGCCCCCCGACTCCGCCCCTTCGCCTATATAATCCTTCCGTCGCGAAACCCTATCACCGAGAGCCACGATACGAGAAAAGTTACTGAGACGCCACCGCCGTCAACCCCATCTCGGGGGGTTCTGAAGATCGCCTCCGGCACCCTGCCGGAGAGGGGATCATCACCGGAGGGCTCTACATCATCATGCCCGCCTCCGATTGATGCGTGAGTAGTTCATCCTTGGACTATGGGTCCATAGCAGTAGCTAGATGGTTGTCTTCTCCTCTTGTGCTATCATGTTTAGATCTTGTGAGCTGCCTATCATGATCAAGATCATCTATTTGAAATGCTACATGTTGTGTTTGTTGGGATCCGATGAATATGGAATACTATGTCAAGTTGATTATTGATCTATCATATATGTGTTGTTTATGATCTTGCATGCTCTCCATTGCTAGTAGAGGCTCTGGCCAAGTTGATACTTGTAACTCCAAGAGGGAGTATTTATGCTCGATAGTGGGTTCATGCCTCCATTGAATCTGGGACAGTGACAAAAGTTCTAAGGTTACGGATGTCTGTTGCCACTAGGGATAAAACATCAATGCTTTGTCTAAGGATATTTGTATTGTTTACATTACGCACAGTACTTAATGCAATTGTTTGTGTTTGCAACTTAATACTGGAAGGGGTGCGGATGCTAACCCGAAGGTGGACTTTTTAGGCATAGATGCATGTCGGATAGCGGTCTATGTTCTTTGTCGTAATGCCCTAAGTAAATCTCATAGTAGTCATCATGATATGTATGTGAATTGTTATGCCCTCTCTATTTGTCAATTGCCCAACCGTAATTTGTTCACCCAACATGTTATTTATCTTATTGGAGAGACACCACTAGTGAACTGTGGACCCCGGTCCATTCTTTTACATCTGAAATACAATCTACTGCAATCATTGTTCTCTGTTGTTCTTTGCAAGCAAACATCATTCTCCATACCATACGTTTGATCCTTTGTTTACAGCAAGCCGGTGAGATTGACAACCTCACTGTTAAGTTGGGGCAAAGTATTTTGATTGTGTTGTGCAGGTTCCACGTTGGCGCCGAATCCCTGGTGTTGCGCCGCACTACACTCCTTCACCAACAACCTTCACGTGGGCTTCATCTCCTACTGGTTCGATAATCTTGGTTTCTTACTGAGGGAAAACTTGCTGTTGTACGCATCACACCTTCCTCTCGGGGTTCCCAACGGACGTGTGCTTCACGCGTCATCATCACTCGAGGGCGAGTAACAGCTAAGCTTGGGGGTGTTGATAGCTCCAAAATTTGATGCATTTTACTATGGATTTTCCACCATGTAACTATTGGTTTCATTGGATTTTGTGTTTCAACTAACGATAATATCGCGATCCAAGCGAAACCTTGTTTTCAACTATGTATTTCAGGAAACCATCATATCTGGAGGATCCAAGGTCATTTATTGGCTAATTGCGACGAAATAAAGACATTTCCTTTTGAGGCAAACTTGATCCTCGCGACGCAGAGGCTTTAACGTGCATCGGTACGGTGGGGCTTGCCCGTACCGTCCGCCCGTACGGACCGGCGCCACCTTCATCTAATCAAACCCGACCTTTTTCGTAAAGGCACATAGATGAAAAACAGAACACAACAGCCACCATTCACACCAGAGAGAAGAGATCAGATCTGAAGAAGGAGAAGACCAATCTCTACTCCATCAAAGATCCATCTCATAAAGATCATCACCCCATCCATCACATATTACTTGTACTGAGAGAGATTCATACATATAAAATTAGGGATTGAAACCTCTATTTTCATGCTGGTTTGTATTTGATTTGATCTTCAACTATTGTGGCTTGCTACGGTAATATAAAGATGAACTCCATTTACTATGCTATGATGTTGTTATGATATTCTCCTCTCATGTGTGAGAAGATCCCATAGGCGTGGGAGATGTAGGGGATTGGTTAGATGTGATGTGCCAATTTTATTCCATCCATTTGTGAACTTATGTATGAGATTATTTCATATATGAGTATGAATGTTTATGTGGACCTAATGATGTTATCTAATTTAAGGGCCCAAATAGCATGATTTCGATCAAGAACTCATAGAATGCAGGAACTTGTGTGCTAGTGAATCGGCGACCCCCGAGTGACACGGCCGATATCTAGCAATACTAGAGGAATCACAAGGAATCACCGAGCTTAAAGCTTTACTCCGGTTTAACCACCTTAATAGATGCGCTGACCATGGATTTGGTAATAGGCAGAAGGATTATTGGAGGAAGATGAAATCTACCAAGAGGATTCTTTCTCTCTTATGGGTTGCTTGCCTTCTCAGAAATAAATATGACGAATCATAGTAACTTATCACATTTATTCCACCTGGCACATTCACTATCACCATGAACCGAGTCACCCCACGCCTATTTTTCCATCTGCAGAAACCCATTTATTTCTTATTAGCGGTTTACTTTCATGCACTTTACTTTATTGCACTATAAATACTCAAAACTCTTATCAATCGCATTCACCGCTTTCATTTCAATTCTTGCAGTCAACTCACCTAAGACTTGTGACACCTTGGGTGCGATAGAAACACCTCTGATAAACATCCACCTACGCTCCTTGTTGATATACGATATAAAAAATAGAAATAATACTTCCGCGAAAATATACACGAATGACCCTGTTGTTCTTGCATGCCATTAGCCAGCCATTTAATGGGCTCCCCTCCGAGAGGGGCCCATTGTTGGAGATATGCTCAAGAGGCAATAATAAAGTGGTTATTATTATATTTTTGTGTTTATGATAAATGTTTGCATCCCATGCTATAATTGTATTAACTGGAAACTTTAATACTTGTGTGTTTTGTAAACATAAAAGAGTCCCTAGTAAGCCTCTTGTTAAAGTAACTTGTTGATTATTAGATGATCATGTTTTCCTGATCATGAACATTGGATGTTGTTAATAACAAGATCATATCATTAAGAGAATGATGTGATGAACACACACCCATAGTAAACATAGCATATGATCAAGTCATTAAGTTTATTTTGCTACAAGCTTTAAGATACATAGTAACTTAATCCTTCGACCATGAGATCACGTTAATCACCTTCACTGGATGGATGCTTTGATGACATGAAACACCACTTTGTAATTGGGTGGTTATAAAGGTGGCGTTCAGTATTCGTAAAGTATGAGTTGAAGCGCATGGATCAAGAGTGGGATTTGTCCATCCAAATGACGGATAGATATACTCTAGGCCCTCTCGGTGGAATATCGTCCAATTATCTTGCAAGCATGTGACTAGGTAACAAGGGATGTCATATCACGGTACGAGTAAAGAGTACTTATCGGTAACGAGTGACAAGGGATTAACTTGTCAATGCCTACGTATTGTAGACTAGGGTTTAGTTGGAAGTAGAGGGCAAGTAGATCTCGAAGGTTTCAGCCGAAAAGTACTCGACGATTAAGAAACTTGGGTTGTGTTGACAATGAATTCGATCCTTTCTTTGTCCCTCAACTCCCCTTTATATAGGAGGCGGAGCCGAGGGTTTCGTATTACACAAGTTTACATATTCCGGGAGACTCTCTGAGTTCAACCCGTAAAGTTACAAATCTCTATATTCCTAATACAACTCTATCTTTCCTTAACAACTAATTGGACTTCCGAACTTCATATTCTTCGACCTGTGGGTAAACCCTACCATCTTCGGCAGGCCATTGGGGATGCCTATGTCAAGAGAGATTTTGCTTGAATCGAAGAATCAAGGAAAATCTCCAACTTTATAATCATCAAATAACCTTTTCAAGCCATCACATATCTTTAAATAAGCAATTATATATTGTACTGGGATAATGGTAGTTGGGGCTAGTTCATCTGACGGATCAGGTACTAGTTAACTGCTCTAGTGGCAATCCGCAAAAACCTACTTCAAAATCACGTCCCTAGACATGATCTCGGGATACTGGTGTTAACTCGACAGGTGCCGCTTAAGGTCTTACTGTAACACCCCAAATTTCAAAACAAAGAGAAAAATGAATTTCCTTTTTCCAAAAATAAGAACCAACAAAAACTTTTTTATTTAGAGTGCTATGCATAGTGCTCATACCTAACACTTGTGTTTTGCCATGATGAGTGTTATTATACTTATGTGATAAACCCTAAAACCCTAAAGTAATCAAGTGAAGATCACAAACCCAATAAAATAAAAGAGAAAGAAATCAAATAAGAAAAACCCTAAACCTTGATCTTCTCAAATACAAATGAATCTATTTTGAGAAATCAAAATAAAGAAAAAGACATATATAGGCATATAGCCCTAATAGGAAAATCTTGAACCCTACCTTTATTATTTTTGCTAAATGGTGGTGAACCATTGTGAACCCCACTAAACCCTAGCCCTCATCTCTCTTGTCACAAATCTTTGAAAAACCAAAATAAGAAGAGGTGATCTTAAATAAGAAAAAGGGGCATACGCAAGCCCATGGCTACTTTGTGTAAAAACTAAAACTTTGTTTGCTTACCTTGTGTGGATGTTTGGAAATACCTCAACACACTCAACCAGGTACTTACCAACCAATTTAATTGAGAATCAAAATAAAATCCAACATATGCATAGAGGCATATGTGGCACTTAGCCAAATTATCAAATCTTGACCTAGCCACCCCATTGTCCTAAAATGGTGTGAACCTTTTACCCAACTTAATCTAACACCAAATACACCTCACTCTTGTCAAAATGAAGCAAAAGAAGAATAAAAGAATAAAGCTAGAAAATCCCAAAAACCCTCACATATGGTCCTATGTCATTTTTGTAAATTTGACCCTAGACCCATTTGATCTTCACCCATAATTGTAATATGATATTAATGAGTAATTACAATTTGGAGAATCAAGGCTATAACATTTAAACCAATTTCAAATGTGAAAATAGGATCACATATGATAATGGTCACTCTTGACTTTTATAGTCTGGTCACTACTTTGAGCCTCTCTATATCAAAATTTCTAAACTAAACCAATCCAAATCTTTGCATGTCATCCAAGTACACAACAAGATGAACAACTTTTGTCAAGGGCACCATACCAAATTCATTTTGGATCAGGATATATGAGCCAGCAAAGTGGAGACATTTTATCAAGAACAAGATCACCACAAATTCGAAATGGATCAAACCAGACCACTCCTTGACCACTACTTGCCCAAGCCATGACCAGAGGACACCCCTACACCAAGCCCATACCAAGAAACCACCAGGAGAGAGCAGCCATGGCGTGGACATGGCCATGCCGGCCACGTCGCACCTCGACACCTTCCCCTCTCTTTCCCTCCACGATCGGCCTCACCACCATGTCCAGGAGCTCGCCAAGAATCCCAGAAGATCGCCAGTACAAGCCCTTGGTTGCGAGGACGCCGACACGCCCCGGACGACGCGCGCCCACGACGTCCCTGGCGCGCCGCGAGCGGCATGGTGACGTCGTCGTGCACGGACACGCGCGGCACAGCCACGCGGCGTTCGCCGTACACCACCGTACCCCGACCAAGCCCGCGCGCCGTGGTACCCTCCTCGCCACGCGGAGCTCGCCGGACACGCCGACGTCATGCCTTGGCGACCACGGCCGCCGGAGAGGACGAACGCGCCCGCCACGGCCGCGACAGTACCACCCTCGCCCGACCGTCGTACGCCTCGTCGTACCGTGCCATTAAGGCCCCAAGGACCGCCGTGACGTCGCCTACCTCCTGCGCACCTTCCTCGCTCCCTCGTCGCCCTGGAACGACGACTTCGCCGTTGACCTCGCCCGCTCCCCGCAGCACCCTTGCCATCTATAAATACCGCGTTCCCTGGACGAAGCGAGCACACCATCTCGTTCCGCATCCTCCACTGCCTCTCCTCCACCCGTAGCTACCTCGATTGACGCCGGAGCAGCCCCAATTGATCGATCGGAGCCGCGGAAGCCCTGGTGCAATCGTCGTCGACTGAGCCTCCCCGAGCGACGCCACCGCGACAGGCTTCTTCCTCGTCCTCGACAACCTCGAACGGAACACCGCCGCCGATCGCCAGACCCACGGATCGCCCTCCGACCCCCTACTGCCGCCGCGCCGGTGAGCTTCTCTCATCGTCGACGACGACGAACGAGCGCCGTCGATCCGCGCTCTAATCCTACGATCCACGATAGCCGGTACCGATTCGGTGTTTAACCGCCGCTGACAGGCGGGTCCCGCGCTGTCAGGCAGCCCACGCGTCTGTGGACCGTGGTGGGCTGGGCAGGCCGTTAAAATTTTGAATCTGGCCCGTTAGATTTTTCCCGCTCAGCCCATTTATTCAAATTTGAATCTCCAGATTTTGTCTAAATTCACTACTGGCCCTGTGTTTGAAATTCGATAGAATCTGTTTGGCTTGGCCAAATTTAGCAAACTTTATATGGTTGAAAAGCTACTGAAAATGTCTACAAAACCCCACTGGTCCCACTTCCAAATCTTGTGTAGAATTAATGTGACAAAAATAACAAGTCAGAGACTCCTACCACTTCAAATAATTATTAAAAATCAACCAAAATAGTTATTTAAGTAATTCCAACTCTCATAGCTCACTTTTGACTTACACTAATTGTTTCTGCAACAATATGCCATGCTTACTTTGAATGATCATGGCCTAGCTTAATTAAAGCAACTATGTGGCTATTTCTAGTCAAAGATATTGTCCAAAACTATTAATAAATCACTTGGGAATTTCTCTCTCATTTAAATCTTGTCATGAACAATTCAAAATGAGGTAGAGACTCTGGTCATATATGTCTCATATGAATTGTTGATGATATTAACTCACCTCAATAGTAGTTGTTAACTTAGTTACAACTATGTGTTAAATCATATGAGAGGTATTACTCTCATTTAAATCTTGGTCTCAAGTAATTCAACATGAGGTAGTGACCATGGTCTATAAATCTCATATTGAGTTATTTGGTGATATTAAATCACTACCATGTTAGTATTAAATTGCATGAGGTATGGAACCTCATTTAAATCATATTCTCAGATGATAAGTATGAAGAGGTTGACTTTGGTCAATCTAGGTCATATCTTATTCATAAGAGAAATTAAATCTTAATAAGATAATGAGAGGAAATTATTTCTCTAAGTAATTAAAAGTAACACCTTAATTAGTATAAGAGGAAATTATTTTTCTTAAATAAGAAAAACAACACATCTACCCACTTAATAGTAATGTGTGATGCTAGTTTAATTTGTGTAAAGCATATGAAGTGTTTCACTTCATTTAAATCTTGTCCCATGTACTTTCATATGAAGTTTGGACCCCTGGTCAAATGCTCTCATATGAAATACTTGGAGATTTTAAATCATTTGTAGAAGTGTTAAATAGTATGAGGTACTCTACCTCATTTAAATCATTTTCTCAAATGATGATGATGAATGGTTGACTTAGGACAACCTGAATTCATGAGTAATTGTTTGAGAAATTAAATCTTAAAGAAGATTCAATGAGAGGAAATTATGCCTCAAGAACTATATGGAAACTATCATGTACATATGAAATGAGAGGAAATTATATTTCCTCAAGCAAGACCACCAATGCACCAAATTGTATTAATTGTGTGAATAGAATAGTTTGTGTGAATACATGTGATCTTTAGAATAGCCAATGAATTGTTTGGTGATTGTACCCCGTATTTCGTATTTTAGACGCTAGTACCGAGGAGTATCAAGAGGAGGAGGAAGTCTACTTTCAAGGAGAAGAAGACCACTTTGACCACCTCAACCACCAAGGCAAGCTATACTCTTGCAAGCTAACACCTTTGCAAGTTCTATTGTTGCAAGATAATACTCTTGCAAAGTGCAAAGCTCACCATGAGCAAGGAATTACTCCCTTTAATTTATGCTTATGATCCTATGTCCCAGTTTTACCTTACAAGCTTTATTTACTTTTGTTTTATCAAAGTACCTTTTGATTCATGATTCACTGGGTTAGTATTGGATTATTACAAGAGTATCCAAGTTAGTCTAGAAGCAAAGTAAATTACTTAGCACCCCTCATACCTAGATGCTAGTGCTAAATTGAAATTGGCTATGCTAGATGGGAATTTGTGTGTGTGAAATGACTTTGAAAACCTTGGAATGATGAGTCATTCTATTGAAAGATTTTGAAGGTGAATATGACTTGTGAATGACTTGGTGAATTTTACCAAAACTGATGGTTGGGTTCGGATGCGATACCATTCCAATTTTACAAGTACCCCCACAATACCTGATATGGGTAGGGCTTAACTAGAAGTTTATGTACCTTAGTATGGGTTCCCTCTAAACAAGCGTCATCGGGGTTATGCTGGAGGCTGCCTCTACAACAAAAGCAATGATGAGAAATGACGTGAGTTGAGGTGAATGTCCGGCCCAAGCCCTGTGCAGCCCCAGCCGACAGCTTGTCTTCACTGGGAGGCCAAGCTCATGGGGAGAGATGCCTATACTAGGGTATGTAAGTGAAAGGTTATGGTTGGTAGTCCGCACACGGAGTGTGATAAATCAGGGCCAGTTAACCCTGACGGATTATTGCAAATGTTGTGGCACAAGTGTACGACCTCTGCAGAGTGTAGAACTATTCGAATAGCCGCGTCCACGGTTATGGACGGTTGGAAAGGCCATACTGTTCCGTCATCAGAACTTTTCAAAAGTGTGACATGTGAAGGGTGACTTGTGATTTGAAATTGAATTGGTGACTTTGAAATACAATTGAGTTGTGGGAATGACACTAATGTTCCCACTTGAGTTAGTTAGCATATGAAGAGTTTTTATTTCAAATACTTGCGAACTAAAATTGGCTTTATGCAAAAGAAACTAGAACTTAGCATTCCCCTTACAAAAATTGCTAGTGCTTACATTAGTATTAGTTTGCGAGTACTTTGAAGTACTCACGGCTTTGTCCCTGGCTATTCGAATGGCCGACTATGAAGAGGAACAGTATGAAGAGGATGGACAGCAGACGTCTACAACAACTAGGACTACTCCCGACGTCAAGCGTTGGCCTGTGGACTAGAGAGTCCCTTCTACGCTTCCGCTATGTATTTGTGATGTGTGTTGAAACAATAGTTCAACTATTATTGTAATATTGGATCATGTGATCTATTTGTAAGACGACTATGATATGTAAGGAATGATGACTTATGATATTCAACTGTTATGTCTCGCAACAACAATATTCCCGGGATTGCGATGTATGGCATAACAGGCATCTGGACTTAAAAATCCGGGTGTTGACAAGTTGGTATCAGAGCCATTGTTTGACCTTAGGAGACCCTAGTTAGAATGGACGTCTGAAAAACTTAGTTTCAAAAACCAATGAAGTGAATATTTGTGAAAACTTGTTTTTACTCTTATCCTTGAGATCTTTTTCAAAAATGAGAAATCTATACTCTACTTTCTTTGCAAGACTACATAAAATTTTGCACACTTGACTACTTATTTAACTTACTTACCCTAATTGCTCACAGATGGAGTACCAATGGGAGTTCTATCAGCTTGGTCCCGGAGGCGACCTAAGGTTCGAAAAGGATTTGAAGCAACTAGTGGAATATCTAGGACACCCGTATCCCGAGTTCTTCGGAATACCCCTCAACAACCACTCCGGAGAACCACCTCGGTGGGACGTTTCTACTGATCTACGAAGAAAGCTTGGAGCCCCGGTATGGGAAACCATCTGGTTTTCGGTAACGGGAAACACTTGGAAGGAAGGACTTGTCAAAGCTATGCAAGAAGCAATTTCCCGTCTGTGTGGACAAAATGAGGACAAGATCAAGAACACTCGTTTCATCTACTACCCAAGACATGACTCCATGGGAAGACCGATGACCATGCCCCCACCCCAACCAAAGATGAACCCCTCTGAAGCACCTCAGGACTTCAAGCAGTACAAAACCCGCAGGGATTTGGACAACGCCCTCGCCTCTCGCCAAACACATCACCCGTAAAGACGAAGAATCCACCCGGAAGAGTATTATCATCCCAACACTTAAGTAGGTGTGAGTTGTATCAGGATCCCCTTGTATCGTAGAGCGAATGAATGGTTCTTCAAACCAACGGTGTGTTAGATTTGTAATGTGTGATGTTTGGTATGAATGAAAAAGTGTTGTTGGTTTTTACCCCCTCAACACTACTCAATTTTCAAGTTTTGAACTTGTGAAACTTTAATTCAAACAAACCGTAGAAATTTCCCTCTTATCTTATCATCTACTCCGATACTCAGATGGCCCCACCAACCCGCAGCGCCACCCAAGACGCCATGATGCAGATGCTAGAGATGATGATGGCCGACCGAGAAGCCGAGAGAGCTGAACGCCAGGCCAACATTGCTGCACTGCAGCTGATTGCTCAGAACAACAACGGCCATGGAAACCATGACCACCCTGGGTCAAAACTGAAGAACTTTCAGAACACCAACCCACCTATTTTTAGCAAGACCGAAGAGCCCCTCGATGCTGATGACTGGCTCCAGACAATGGAGAACAACCTCGAGGTTGCGCAAGTTGAAGCCACCGAGAAAGTACTGTTCGCCACCCACTACCTGTCAGGACCTGCACGAGCCTGGTGGACAAGCGCCCGCGCAATGAATGCTGGACAGATGATGACATGGGAAGACTTCAAGCTGAAATTCAGCAAATACCATGTGCCCCAAGGACTGATCAAGATGATGAGAGACGAGTTCCGCGAACTCAAGCAAGGCAGGATGTCCGTGGTAGAATACCGTGCATTTCTTACTCGTCAAGGTACGCCCCGGACGAGACCGATACCAATGAAAAGAGGAAAGAAAGATTTCTGAACGGACTCCATGACGAGATGCGACCGTCGGTCAACATTCCCTTCACGACTTGGAAGCCCTAGTGGACTCACCATACGATGGAAGGCAAGCCGCATCAGCCAATGAGAACGCAGCGCAAGATGATGAACCAGTGGACCCCACCATACCCAAGTACCGCAACAACTCCTCTGGAGGATTCACCCCAAGACACAACAAGCCCCCTGCTCAGAGTTATCGCCCCAACTACACCAGCAACAACGGAGGACCCCCGAAGCCCGGAGGCAACAACAACAACAATCACACCGGCAACAACAACCACAACAACACTGGCCCAAAGACTGGAAGCAATGCCATCCCCGTCAACCCCAAGGACAAGTCAACCATAACTTGTTATGAGTGTGGAGTTGTGGGCCACTACTCCAATGAGTGCCCCAAGAAGCTCGCCAAGATTGCCGGCAACACCGTTGCCCCTGCTCAGAACCAACGCCGCTTTGCCGCAAGAAAGAACAACAACGGCCGCTACTACAAAGATGATCGCCACCAAGCCCAAGAAGCACCTCAGGCCATGCCAAGTATGTCTTCCTGTTAAATCATATCACCCAATCTCTCTTAGGAACCTAACTTTTCTTAAAATCTCGGGACGAGATTTGTTTAAGGGGGAAGGGTTTGTAACACCCCAAATTTCAAAACAAAGAGAAAAATGAATTTCCTTTTTCCAAAAATAAGAACCAACAAAAACTTTTTTATTTAGAGTGCTATGCATAGTGCTCATACCTAACACTTGTGTTTTGCCATGATGAGTGTTATTATACTTATGTGATAAACCCTAAAACCCTAAAGTAATCAAGTGAAGATCACAAACCCAATAAAATAAAAGAGAAAGAAATCAAATAAGAAAAACCCTAAACCTTGATCTTCTCAAATACAAATGAATCTATTTTGAGAAATCAAAATAAAGAAAAAGACATATATAGGCATATAGCCCTAATAGGAAAATCTTGAACCCTACCTTTATTATTTTTGCTAAATGGTGGTGAACCATTGTGAACCCCACTAAACCCTAGCCCTCATCTCTCTTGTCACAAATCTTTGAAAAACCAAAATAAGAAGAGGTGATCTTAAATAAGAAAAAGGGGCATACGCAAGCCCATGGCTACTTTGTGTAAAAACTAAAACTTTGTTTGCTTACCTTGTGTGGATGTTTGGAAATACCTCAACACACTCAACCAGGTACTTACCAACCAATTTAATTGAGAATCAAAATAAAATCCAACATATGCATAGAGGCATATGTGGCACTTAGCCAAATTATCAAATCTTGACCTAGCCACCCCATTGTCCTAAAATGGTGTGAACCTTTTACCCAACTTAATCTAACACCAAATACACCTCACTCTTGTCAAAATGAAGCAAAAGAAGAATAAAAGAATAAAGCTAGAAAATCCCAAAAACCCTCACATATGGTCCTATGTCATTTTTGTAAATTTGACCCTAGACCCATTTGATCTTCACCCATAATTGTAATATGATATTAATGAGTAATTACAATTTGGAGAATCAAGGCTATAACATTTAAACCAATTTCAAATGTGAAAATAGGATCACATATGATAATGGTCACTCTTGACTTTTATAGTCTGGTCACTACTTTGAGCCTCTCTATATCAAAATTTCTAAACTAAACCAATCCAAATCTTTGCATGTCATCCAAGTACACAACAAGATGAACAACTTTTGTCAAGGGCACCATACCAAATTCATTTTGGATCAGGATATATGAGCCAGCAAAGTGGAGACATTTTATCAAGAACAAGATCACCACAAATTCGAAATGGATCAAACCAGACCACTCCTTGACCACTACTTGCCCAAGCCATGACCAGAGGACACCCCTACACCAAGCCCATACCAAGAAACCACCAGGAGAGAGCAGCCATGGCGTGGACATGGCCATGCCGGCCACGTCGCACCTCGACACCTTCCCCTCTCTTTCCCTCCACGATCGGCCTCACCACCATGTCCAGGAGCTCGCCAAGAATCCCAGAAGATCGCCAGTACAAGCCCTTGGTTGCGAGGACGCCGACACGCCCCGGACGACGCGCGCCCACGACGTCCCTGGCGCGCCGCGAGCGGCATGGTGACGTCGTCGTGCACGGACACGCGCGGCACAGCCACGCGGCGTTCGCCGTACACCACCGTACCCCGACCAAGCCCGCGCGCCGTGGTACCCTCCTCGCCACGCGGAGCTCGCCGGACACGCCGACGTCATGCCTTGGCGACCACGGCCGCCGGAGAGGACGAACGCGCCCGCCACGGCCGCGACAGTACCACCCTCGCCCGACCGTCGTACGCCTCGTCGTACCGTGCCATTAAGGCCCCAAGGACCGCCGTGACGTCGCCTACCTCCTGCGCACCTTCCTCGCTCCCTCGTCGCCCTGGAACGACGACTTCGCCGTTGACCTCGCCCGCTCCCCGCAGCACCCTTGCCATCTATAAATACCGCGTTCCCTGGACGAAGCTGAGCACACCATCTCGTTCCGCATCCTCCACTGCCTCTCCTCCACCCAGTAGCTACCTCGATTGACGCCGGAGCAGCCCCAATTGATCGATCGGAGCCGCGGAAGCCCTGGTGCAATCGTCGTCGACTGGAGCCTCCCCGAGCGACGCCACTGCGACAGGCTTCTTCCTCGTCCTCGACAACCTCGAACGGAACACCGCCGCCGATCGCCAGACCCACGGATCGCCCTCCGACCCCCTACTGCCGCCGCGCCGGTGAGCTTCTCTCATCGTCGACGACGACGAACGAGCGCCGTCGATCCGCGCTCTAATCCTACGATCCACGATAGCCGGTACCGATTCGGTGTTTAACCGCCGCTGACAGGCGGGTCCCGCGCTGTCAGGCAGCCCACGCGTCTGTGGACCGTGGTGGGCTGGGCAGGCCGTTAAATTTTGAATCTGGCCCGTTAGATTTTTCCCGCTCAGCCCATTTATTCAAATTTGAATCTCCAGATTTTGTCTAAATTCACTACTGGCCCTGTGTTTGAAATTCGATAGAATCTGTTTGGCTTGGCCAAATTTAGCAAACTTTATATGGTTGAAAAGCTACTGAAAATGTCTACAAAACCCCACTGGTCCCACTTCCAAATCTTGTGTAGAATTAATGTGACAAAAATAACAAGTCAGAGACTCCTACCACTTCAAATAATTATTAAAAATCAACCAAAATAGTTATTTAAGTAATTCCAACTCTCATAGCTCACTTTTGACTTACACTAATTGTTTCTGCAACAATATGCCATGCTTACTTTGAATGATCATGGCCTAGCTTAATTAAAGCAACTATGTGGCTATTTCTAGTCAAAGATATTGTCCAAAACTATTAATAAATCACTTGGGAATTTCTCTCTCATTTAAATCTTGTCATGAACAATTCAAAATGAGGTAGAGACTCTGGTCATATATGTCTCATATGAATTGTTGATGATATTAACTCACCTCAATAGTAGTTGTTAACTTAGTTACAACTATGTGTTAAATCATATGAGAGGTATTACTCTCATTTAAATCTTGGTCTCAAGTAATTCAACATGAGGTAGTGACCATGGTCTATAAATCTCATATTGAGTTATTTGGTGATATTAAATCACTACCATGTTAGTATTAAATTGCATGAGGTATGGAACCTCATTTAAATCATATTCTCAGATGATAAGTATGAAGAGGTTGACTTTGGTCAATCTAGGTCATATCTTATTCATAAGAGAAATTAAATCTTAATAAGATAATGAGAGGAAATTATTTCTCTAAGTAATTAAAAGTAACACCTTAATTAGTATAAGAGGAAATTATTTTTCTTAAATAAGAAAAACAACACATCTACCCACTTAATAGTAATGTGTGATGCTAGTTTAATTTGTGTAAAGCATATGAAGTGTTTCACTTCATTTAAATCTTGTCCCATGTACTTTCATATGAAGTTTGGACCCCTGGTCAAATGCTCTCATATGAAATACTTGGAGATTTTAAATCATTTGTAGAAGTGTTAAATAGTATGAGGTACTCTACCTCATTTAAATCATTTTCTCAAATGATGATGATGAATGGTTGACTTAGGACAACCTGAATTCATGAGTAATTGTTTGAGAAATTAAATCTTAAAGAAGATTCAATGAGAGGAAATTATGCCTCAAGAACTATATGGAAACTATCATGTACATATGAAATGAGAGGAAATTATTTTTCCTCAAGCAAGACCACCAATGCACCAAATTGTATTAATTGTGTGAATAGAATAGTTTGTGTGAATACATGTGATCTTTAGAATAGCCAATGAATTGTTTGGTGATTGTACCCCGTATTTCGTATTTTAGACGCTAGTACCGAGGAGTATCAAGAGGAGGAGGAAGTCTACTTTCAAGGAGAAGAAGACCACTTTGACCACCTCAACCACCAAGGCAAGCTATACTCTTGCAAGCTAACACCTTTGCAAGTTCTATTGTTGCAAGATAATACTCTTGCAAAGTGCAAAGCTCACCATGAGCAAGGAATTACTCCCTTTAATTTATGCTTATGATCCTATGTCCCAGTTTTACCTTACAAGCTTTATTTACTTTTGTTTTATCAAAGTACCTTTTGATTCATGATTCACTGGGTTAGTATTGGATTATTACAAGAGTATCCAAGTTAGTCTAGAAGCAAAGTAAATTACTTAGCACCCCTCATACCTAGATGCTAGTGCTAAATTGAAATTGGCTATGCTAGATGGGAATTTGTGTGTGTGAAATGACTTTGAAAACCTTGGAATGATGAGTCATTCTATTGAAAGATTTTGAAGGTGAATATGACTTGTGAATGACTTGGTGAATTTTACCAAAACTGATGGTTGGGTTCGGATGCGATACCATTCCAATTTTACAAGTACCCCACAATACCCGATATGGGTAGGGCTTAACTAGAAGTTTATGTACCTTAGTATGGGTTCCCTCTAAACAAGCGTCATCGGGGTTATGCTGGAGGCTGCCTCTACAACAAAAGCAATGATGAGAAATGACGTGAGTTGAGGTGAATGTCCGGCCCAAGCCCCGTGCAGTTCCCAGCGATCTCTTCACCGGGAGGCCAAGCTCATGGGGAGAGATGCCTATACTAGGGTATGTAAGTGAAAGGTTATGGTTGGTAGTCCGTACACGGAGTGTGATAAATCAGGGCCAGTTAACCCCGACGGATTATTGCAAATGTTGTGGCACAAGTGTACGACCTCTGCAGAGTGTAGAACTATTCGAATAGCCGCGTCCACGGTTATGGACGGTTGGAAAGGCCATACTGTTCCGTCATCAGAACTTTTCAAAAGTGTGACATGTGAAGGGTGACTTGTGATTTGAAATTGAATTGGTGACTTTGAAATACAATTGAGTTGTGGGAATGACACTAATGTTCCCACTTGAGTTAGTTAGCATATGAAGAGTTTTTATTTCAAATACTTGCGAACTAAAATTGGCTTTATGCAAAAGAAACTAGAACTTAGCATTCCCCTTACAAAAATTGCTAGTGCTTACATTAGTATTAGTTTGCGAGTACTTTGAAGTACTCACGGCTTTGTCCCTGGCTATTCGAATGGCCAGACTATGAAGAGGAACAGCAGTATGAAGAGGATGGACAGCAGGACGTCTACAACAACTAGGACTACTCCTGACGTCAAGCGTTGGCCTGTGGACTAGAGAGTCCCTTATCTTTACGCTTCCGCTATGTATTTGTGATGTGTGTTGAAACAATAGTTCAACTATTATTGTAATATTGGATCATGTGATCTATTTGTAAGACGACTATGATATGTAAGGAATGATGACTTATGATATTCAACTGTTATGTCTCGCAACAACAATATTCCTGATTGCGATGTATGGCATACAGCATCTGACTTAAAAATCCGGTGTTGACACTTACCATCCTGTCGAGTCCCACCATATTTTATCGGGTACCTAACGCGTCCGTTAGGATTTTTCTTCGTATCTGTTGATACGGAAAAAGTAGCAAACGCAGTCGGTGCACGCCGCTCAGAACGGATCTGGGGTCTTACCTTCGCAAAGTTTTGCGGCATTCGAGAGATTATTCGACTTAGGTGCTCTGAGAATATATTGTCGAGTGTTTTTTCGGCTGTTGGAATAGCACATTTTATTGAGTCAACGGATGACTTATCTTGTCTTCCCGATGGGAGTATATGAAGAGTTATTTGTATAACTCGAAATATCCTCATTATAATTTTTATAATTTCATCGGGCACGCGAACAGCGTTCCCGATGGTAGTAGCCCCCGAGGCTACAGCAAAGGACTTGTAATTGGTTGTAGGCTCAACACTTTAATGCCTTATGTCGCTATATTGTCATTCTTTCTCGAGCTTTTTATTTCTATCGGGTGCGCGACCAGCGCTCCCGATGGGAGTAGCCCCCGAGGCTATGAACAAATGCTTGCTTTTGATCATAGGCTCTCGCCATTTCTATTTTTGTCATACCCGAAATTTCTTTTTTCAAGAGTAGCCCCCGAGCATTTGATCAAAAACTTGTATTTGACCAAAAAGCTCTCGAAATTATCATCATTTGTATTCTTTTGACCGGTCTTCATTTTGTTGCTGTCGAAAATTTCCTCTGCCAAAGTGACATCAATGCTGACGTTAGCCACGACCATTGTATCGGAAAGATGCGAGAGCTATCCCTTCACTGACATGTGGGCCCAAAATCTGCGGCCCATTGACACGTTATGCAAGTGGGGGACACACGTCCTCCGCTTTTCCTGGCACGCGCGTTGTAGCGCCTGTCCAGTTCCATCATGGTAGAAATACCGTTTTACCCTTTGGTCCACATGTAAACCATCCAATCCATTCTTATTCTATCCAACGGTGCGACGCTCTGGATGGACCTGCTACAAATACCCTTCGTCATCTTCATCAATCCCCTTCGCCGCACCATTGCTCATATCTCCTCTGCTTCTATCCTCATTGCAATCACAGAACAGCTCCAAAGCTCACACCGTGCCCTACGCCTTCAACGGTAGTCCTTGATGCCACCGCGGCCAAGGCTTACGAGGCACAACATTCCCGAAGCATCAATGGCGGCGGCAGATCTAGGAACCACGGAGTGGGAGAGATCTAAGATCTCCGCGCAGGACATCAACCCGCTGAAAAAGCTTGGCCTGAGCAAGAAGAAAGATGCACTGCGCTTCCCCAGCGAGGAGAGCTATCCGACGCCTCCCATTGAGTATCGGGTTAGTTTCGTTGACCACCTCATCCGTGGCCTTTCTGCACCCATCCATGATTTTCTTCGTGGATTGCTATTTGTGTATGGGCTGCAACTTCACCATCTTACTCCCAAGTCTATTCTCCACGTCTCTATTTTCATCACCCTTTGCGAGTGCTTCCTTGGAGTCCATCCCAATTGGGCTCCGTGGAAGCGCATCTTCTTCCTCCGCCGCAATGGCTCACCCAACATCGCCTATAACATAGGCGGTGTCATTATTTGCGTCCGCCCTGATGTCGAATATTTTGACGTCAAATTCCCTGACTCCGTGCAAGGGTGGCGCAAAAAATGGTTGTATGTTCGCGAAGAATGCGCCGACTCGCTGGAACACAATATTCCTCCTTTTAATGGCAATGAAAAGATCTTCTACCGCCGCTCCTGGGATGCAGAAGCTACCGACGAAGAAAAATCAGCGACAGAGGCGTTGATGAAATGCATCCACGAGCTCCAAAATACTCGTGGCCAAGAACTGTCAGGTATCCAGATTACAGCACATTTCCTTAGGATTAGGGTACATCCTCTACAGGCTCGCAAAAAACCCTCTAGATGTATGCTGGCGACGAAGATGTGGATCGCATGTCGACAGATCTATCGGTCAAGGACTTAGAAAAACTTGTCCGGAAAATCTCTTCGCTCAGCAAGAAAGACACCGTTCCGTCATCTTGCCGCGTGACGCCGTATAGCAGCGCCAACGCCCTCCCCAAGGTACTTTTTTATCCTTCCGAGTTTTTAGTATTTTTGTCGACTACTATTTTTGATGACATCCTGTGTAATCCTATTGCCGACATATCTTGCCCTTGTAGAATCACCAAGTCCTAGTTTCTCTTCCTCCTCTTCCGGAAGGCGGGGAAGTCGAAGAACGAACCGTCGTCACCGACGAACACCAGGGCACTTCTCGCCCTGAGAGCGAAGTCTTGGGTTCTCGAAAATCTGCGGCTTCCTTTGAAAAAGAAGTTGAGTCTAAGGCTTCCGAATCCATGCATTCCCTCCCCTCTGCTGTTTCTTCGACGAAGAAGCGGAAGAGAGATGATGCCGCAGATTCTGGCACCTCAAAGACTAACAAGTCCCCTCTCGAGGAAACTTTACCCGAAGAGGAGGACAGACCTTTCAACCCTTACGATGATGCCCTTGTCAGCTCGTAAGTTTCTATCAACTTTTCCCTTTGTATCCGATAATTTTGCCTGTCTTTGTTCCTTATATTTTTTCCCTGATGTAATAGTGGTGACGAGGAAGAAAATCCTCCAGTTGATTTTTGACAACTATACCGTGGTGCCTCGCTCTTCGGATGCATCACCAGCTGCGTCGTACTCGAAAAAAGCCCCCGTTGTCGAGTATATGGAAGGTTCTTCGAGTGCTGCACAGAATGAAGAGTTGAACGATCTTCGACGACAACTTCAATCGATGAAAAAGCAAGCTCTCGTGGTAATGGAACAATCTCGAAAATCTTCTGAAAGGGAAAAACTTGCTCTTCAGCAAGCTCAAGAAGCCTTAGCGTTGAAGGAAACCGCGGTGACTGAGGCTGCCGAAGCTACTTCACGAGAAAATTATATGCTTCGACTGATGAATGACTCCAGCTTGGATATGACGGGTATACTTCATATACTTGGTCGTACTTGATTTTCTTCTTACTATTTTTTCTTCCTCGCTGATGCTTCCGCTGAAACAGGCTCTTTTTTGGATACTGCTGCCGAAGATCAGCGTGTTGAAGCTCGGTCCAATGTGCTTCTCAGGCTTGCACTGGAACATGGTTCTAATTTTTGGGTTACGCCTGAACGTACCCGCCAAATCGTCAGATTTCAAGATCGCGCGGGTCAAGTCCGCGATTTTCTTGACTTCTGCACAAGGACCTTGTCCTTGGTGTATAACACCATGTTTCCACGCAACAAAACTCCAGAAAACCTTCCTGCTCTGATGGACAAGTTTCGGGATGCCCCTCGAATCCATGAATTTGTGCGGGCCCAACTGTCTGCTGGAGAAAGATTTGCCATGATTATGATACAAGTCTGCTACCCGAAGTTGGACATGACTCAAATTGTCTCCAAGTGCTTAGCCAAGCAGAGGAAAAGGAAGAGAAACATCGACAAAATCAACGATGCTGTAACTCCTATAGCAGAAGAGATGATGGATGAACTGCTTCGGATGGACGCTGAATTCTTCGTGAAAGGTAGCTATGCTGAACATAGAACTGGTGCTGCAAACAACGAACGGGTAAATATAGATGATATACTAGGTGTCGACTAAAAGTTTTATTTTCCTTGTCGAATTTTTCTTGGTAGTCAAGTTTTGTATGTTGTAAACACAATCTATATTGTAGAGTAGCTTGAAATTTTTTTATTTTTTCTTTTCACCAAGCCCCCGAGCCTATTGTTGGCCAGTACTTGTGTCTTTTTTAATTTGCAAACTATTTTTATGCCAAGGCGAATAACTGTATTTCACAGAGAGTTATATATATTGTTACTGTGGGTTATGAGCCCCTGAGCCTGTCGACGAAAAAGATGTATATCACCAATATCTTTATTATATTGTAGCACCACGAGCCCGCCTCATTAAAAACCTTTCAGCCCCACTCGGTGCCCTGAAAGGAAAAGATTGCGTCTGAAAACTCGCGGCGTTTCAAGACATTGTATGTTTACAAGGACGACTATATTTCGACTCTAGGCGTAGAAACGCTGAGTTGCGCCACGTTCCAAGGATTTGGCTCGCACTCCCCGTCTTGTCCTTGATTCTGTATGCTCCTCCTTCGATTACTTCTGTGATGATGTAAGGGACAAGCCACGGCGACTCGAGTTTTTCATGGCTTTTTTGTGTGAGCGGAAGAACTAAGTCGCCTACATGGAAAGATCTTGGTCGCAAACGTCGACTGTGGTAATTTTTCAGGTCTTGTTGGTACTTGGTGACTCGTGATAATGCTTCGTCTCGAGCTTCATCAAGTGCATCGACATCGTCCTCCAATGCTTTTCTTGAAGCTTCTTCGTCATATTCCGTTACTCTCGGTGAGTTATGCTCTATTTCTATTGGCAGCACGGCCTCAGCTCCATGGACCAGAAAGAACGGCGTTTCCTGTGTCGTTGTATTTGGTGTTGTCCGAATACTCCATAACACACTAGGCAACTCCTCTGGCCAGGTGTGTCGAGCTTTTTCCAATGGTGCTAGCAGACATTTCTTGATACCATTACTTATGGTGCCGTTGGCTTTCTCGACTTGACCATTGGTCTGCGGGTGCGCAACTGATGCAAAGTGTAGTTTGATGCCTACCTCTGCACAATATTCCTTGAATTCATTGGATGTGAAATTGCTACCATTGTCCGTGACGATGTTGTGAGGGACTCCGAACCGAAAAACAATACTTTTCACGAACTTGACTGCATACGCTCCATCTGGTGAATTTATCGGCTTTGCTTCTATCCACTTTGTAAACTTATCGACAGTGACAAGCATGTACTCGTAGCCTCCTGGCCAGGCCTTGTGTAATTTTCCCACCATATCGAGGCCCCATTGGGCAAAGGGCCATGACAATGGTATTGGCATCAATTCCGCTGCCGGAGAGTGAGGTTTTGCGGCAAATCTCTGGCACGCGTCACAAGTGCGAACTATGTATTTTGCATCCTCGATTGCTGTCAACCAATAAAATCATGCTCTGAAAACTTTGGCTGCTATAGCTCAACTGCTCGCGTGATGTCCACACACTCCTTCGTGTACATCTTTTAGGATCAGCCTTCCTTGCTCAGGTGTAACACATCTTTGCAATACTCCCGAAATACTGCGCTTGTATAGCTCTCCTTTGACCACAGTAAAGGCTTTAGATCGCCTGATAACTCGCCTTGCTTCAACTGGATCATCGGGTAATTCCTGTCTCGAGATATATGCTATGTACGCCTGCATCCATGGAATATGTACCATCATTATTACCTTAGGTTCCTCCTCTTCTCCCGATGGTACTTCTTGAGCCCCTGAGGATTTCTCCTCCTTCTCCTTCTTCTGTTGTTTCTTCGCCTTGGTTGATCTTTCCGCTATCTCTTCCCAGAACACACCGAGTGGTATTGCGGGACATTGTGACCCAATGTTTGCAAGAACATCGGCTTCATCGTTGCTTAGCCTGCTGATGTGATTTACCTCGCACCCATCAAACAGCTTCTCAAGCTCATTATACACTTCTTTGTATGCTATCATACTATCATTGACTGCGCCGCATTGATTCATGACTTGCTGAGCCACTAGTTGTGAGTCACCGAAGATTTTTAATCGAGTTGCGCCACAGGCCTTCGCCATCTTCATCCCATGTATAAGAGCTTCGTATTCTGCCTCATTGTTTGACGCGTTTGGAAACGTCATCCATAAGACATACTTCAGTTTGTCGCCTTGCGGTGATATTAGTATCACGCCAGCTCCAGCTCCCTCTACTCTCTTGGACCCGTCGAAGTTCATAGTCCAGGTTCTCGATAAATCCGGAGGTCCCGTATTTTGTAGCTCCATCCACTCTGCATAAGATCTGTGACTTTATTGCTTTTCTTTTTTCGTATGTGATGTCCCGAGGGGAAAACTCTATTACCCAAATGGAGACACGACCCGTAGCTTCTGGATTGTTTAATATATTGGATAAAGGCGCCTCATTGACCACTATTATCTGATGCAACTCAAAAATAGTGTCGCAGTTTTCTTGCGGTTGTGAACACTCCATATGCTAACTTTTGGTACTGCGGATACCGCTGTTTCGAGGGTGATAAAACTTCACTAATGAAGTATACTGGCATCTGCACTCCATGGAGTTTTCCTTCTTCCTCTCTTTCGACTACAAGTGCTGTGCTGACCACCTGAGGCGTGGCTGCAATATACAACAAGAGGGGTTCCTTCTCCTTAGGCGCCACCAAGATTGGTGGTGTCGAGAAAACTTGAGATCCTTGAAAGCTATGTCTGCCTCTTCGTTCCATTGAAACTTCTCTCCTTGCTTGACTGCAGCGTAGAACGACAACGCCTTTCTCTCCAGCCTCGACAAATATGCTTAAAGCACGACTACCCACAATTGTTGTATTTCTTTCAACTTTGTTGGCTTCCTCATTGTTACAATAGCTTGAATTTTCTCTGGATTAGCTTCGATTCCTCTTGCTGAAACTAAATATCCGAGAAGTTCTCCCGCAGGAATGCCGAAAGAGCACTTTGTCGGGTTCAGCTTGAGGCAGAACTTGTCGAGGTTGTTGAAACTTTCCTTTAAATCCTCGATCAATATTGACCCCTTCTTTGTTGTTATGACGACATTGTCAATGTACACTTGTACGTTTTTGCCAATCTGTGTTGCAAGACACTTCTGCATCATCCGCTGATATGTTGCTCCCGTGTTCTTTAGACCAAAAGGCATTGTTTTGTAGCAGAACACGCCATAAGGTGTTATGAACGCTTTTTTGAGCTCATCATCCTCTTTTAGTCTGATCTGGTTATAACCAGAATATGCATCCAAGAAGGAAATACGTTCACATCCTGCCGTGGAGTCGATAATTTGATCGATCCTAGGGAGGGGAAAGTGATCCTTTGGACAAGGTTTATTGAGACACGTGAAGTCGACGCACATGCGAAGGACTTTCGTGTTTTTCTTCGGGACCAGCACTGGGTTAGCTACCCACTGGCCTCCGTATGCGCTCTTTGATGAAACCACTTTCCCGAGTCGATTGATTTCTGACAGCATAGCCTTGCGGTTTGGTTCCGAAACGCTCGCAAGGGTTGTTTGATTGGTGTCGCCACTGGATCCAAATTGAGGTGGTGCCGGCAAGTTCCCCGGGTACTCCTGGCATGTCACCTGGACACCATGCGAAGATTTCCCAGGGCTCACGGAGGAAACGAGCGCACTTTCCTATGCGAGGTCCATGTTTGTTGCAATGGACGTCGTTTTCTTGGGATATGTCGGGTGAATCCGTACCTCCTTAGAATCCTTGGTGGTGCTAAAGGTTGGCTCCCTGAGTGGTCTCCCTACATCTGGCAACACATCATAGTCAGTTGTTAGCCTTGACGCCATATATTGTGCTTGCATCCCGAAAGTTTCTGACAGTCGGTGAAAGTCCTTATCGCATTTATCAGCTAACGCGAAACTGCCATTGACTGTAATCGGTCCCTTGGGTCCAGGTTGTTGGAGATATGCCCAAGAGGCAATAATAAAATGGTTATTATAATATATCTTTGTGTTTATGATAATGTTTACATACCATGCTATAATTGTATTAACCGAACATTGATACATGTGTGTTATGTAACAACAAGGCGTCCTAGTAAGCCTCTTGTATAACTATCTTGTTGATTAATAGATGATCATGGTTTCATCATGAACATTGGATGTTATTAATAACAAGGTTATGTCATATATGAATGATGTAATGGACACACCCAATTGCGTAGTATAAGATCACGTCATTAAGTTATTTGCTATAAGTTACATAGTTACCTAGTCCTTTCGGCTCATGAGATCATGTAAATCACTTATATCGGAAAGGTACTTTGATTACATCAAACGCCACCGCGTAAATGGGTGGTTATAAAGGGGAGAGTATCCGGAAAGTATGAGTTGAGGCATATGGATCAAAGTGGGATTTGTCCATCCCAATGATGGATAGATATACTCTGGGCCCTCTCGGTGGAATGTCGTCTAAATAGCTTGCAAGCATATGAATGGTTCATAAGAGACCACATACCACGGTACGAGTAAAGAGTACTTGTCATGAGACGAGGTTGAACGAGGTATAGAGATACATGATCAAATCCTGACAAGTAAAATATCGCGTGACAAAGGGAATCGTATCGTATGTAAATGGTTCAATCGATCACAAAGTCATCGTTGAATATGTGGGAGCCATTATGGATCTCCAGATCCCTCTATTGGTTATTGGCCTGAGAGAAGTCTCAACCATGTCTACATAGTTCGCAACCGTAGGGTGACACACTTAAGGTTTGATGTCGTTTAAGTAGATGTGGAATATGGAATGGAGTTCGAAGTTTTGTTCGGAGTCTCGGATGGGATCCAGGACATCACAAGGAGTTCCGGAATGGTCCGGAGAATAAGATTCATATATAGGAAGTCACTTTCCAAGTTTGGAAATGATCCGGTGAATTTATGGAAGGTGGTTTCTAGAATTATCCTAATAAATCACTATGGAAGGAGGAGTCCTGAGGGACTCCACAAACTAACCAGCCAACCAAGGGAGGGTGGAGTCCATGATGGATTCCACCTCCTTGGGCCATGAAAAGAGGGAAGGGGAGAGTCCCTGCCCCTCTAGGTTTCGTCCATAAGGCAGTTTTTCTGTTGGGTCTTTTTCGAAGACTTTGGGCAAACCCTTGGGGTTCCACCTATATAATGAGGAGGAGAGGGAGAGGGGCAGCCATGGCTTGGCCGCACCACCCCTGCCCCTTGAGGCCGGCGCCCATAGCCCCCTATCCCCAAACCCTAGCCTCCTCCTCCACATACAAACTCCCAGCGCATAGGCGAAGCCCGCCTGAGTTCTCCACCACCACCGCCACCACGCCGTCGTGCTGCCGGGATTCCGAGGAGGATCTACTACTCCCGCTGCCCGCTGAACGGGAGAAGGACGCGTCTTCATCAACACCGAACGTGTGACCGAGTACGGAGGTGCTGCCCGACGTGGCACCGTGATCAAGATCTTCTACGCGCTTTTGAAAGTGGCAAGTGATCGTCTACTCAGCAACGAGCCTCCTCTTGTAGGTTTTGGAAATCTTCAAGGGTTAGTCTCGTTCCCCCTCGTTGCTCCCATCTTCTAGATTGCATCTTGGCTTGGATTGCCTGTGTAGGAATTTTTTTGTTTTCTATGCTACTAATCCCTACAGTGGTATCAGAGCCGTGTCCATGCATAGATGGTTGCACGAGTAGAACACAATTGTTTTGTGGCGTTGATGCTTATGTTGTCTTTAGTTTGGTACTGCATCTTGTATATAGGATGAAGCGCTCTGCTAACTTTACATGAGACCACAGAGATTTGATCCACGCCGACATGCAACTTGTATTGCATATGGCTTTTATGGGTGTCTCTTCTACTATAGTGAAGATTCAATTTTACTCTTCTATTGACAACAATTAGTATCACCGTTGTGGTTCATGTTCGTAGGTAGATTAGATCTCACCTGGGAAAACCCTAAACCACGTAAAATATGCAAAAACCAAATTAGAGACGTCTAACTTGTTTTTGGAGGGTTTGGTGATGTGATATGGCCACAATGTGATGATGAATATGTATGAGATGATCATTATTGTATTGTGGGTGGCAACCGGCAGGAGCCTTATAGTTGTTTTCAAATTTCATGTTGAGTAGTATTTCAAAGTAGTTGTAATAGTTGCTACATGAGGTGAACAACCATGAAGACACGCCATGGACCTTGACGCTACGCCGACGATGATGGAGATCATGCCCGTTGATGATGGAGACCATGTCCGTGCTTTGGAGATGAAGATCGAAGGCGCAAAGACAAAAGGGCCATATCATATCACATATGAATTGCATGTGATGTTAATCCTTTATGCATCTTATTTTGCTTAGAACGCGACGCTAGCATTATAAGATGATCCCTCACATTAATATCAAGATAATAAAGTGTTTCTCCTCGTATGCACCGCGGATATAGTTCACTGTCAAGCATCTCGTGATGATTCTGATGATAGATCTAAACGTTCACATACAACGGGTATAAGCCATGTTGCACACGCGAATACTTGGGTTTGCTTGACGAGTCTGGCATGTACAGCATGGCCTCTGGACAACGGAAACCGAAAGGTTGGACACGAGTCATATGGATGATATGATCATCATGTTGATGTTCACCATTTGTAACATCATCTCACGAGATGATCGGTTTTGGTGTAGTGGATTTGGATCATGTACCACTTAACAACTATGAGGGATGTTGTATGGAGTTCATTAGTAATTATATTAAAACATGAACTAATTATCATGAACATAGTCTGAGTAGTATTTTGAATTAATTTTTAGTATTGGCATCCATTTTTCTACCATGCGCTAGTCTTGTAATTGAGATTGAAATATTGTTAAATCTGACAAGTAACTTTACCGACCGGTACCGTATTGTTAAAGAATTAAGAAATGATTAAGTCCTATTGCAACTTTTTAGTAAACCCACATTGTTGATTCAAAGAAGTATGATTTCAATTAGTAATCATAAAGTTATCTTGTTCCGAAACTTGAAGTTCAAATCGCTTGAAAAGCAAGGAGCCGAAATTTAGTATTCGAAATAATCAAGGCATGGAGATATATATGACATCTAAAACCTTATTGCAAGATGATAGCATATAATTTGGTGAGACTACATAAACTCATAAGTTTTATGGGAATTTACCTAAGGTTGAAGACGCAAGGCATCCCAATCCTCCAACTATTGGGGCACTAACGCATATTCACACATCCATGAAGTGGTCGTCCTTAGTATGCACCGTTGCTAAAGACTCGTCAAGTCAATACTAAGGTATAGATTCTTACGTAAAGACATAACTGGTGTGTCAGATTTGTAATACGAATATCGAGAGTTAAACTTTACTTAGCCTAGCATGTACGTATATGGTCTCGAAAAGTCGTCATGATATGATGATAAAATTATGAGTGAAATTGTTCATCATATTACAAAAATTACTAATGTGAAATCTAGAACACTTGTCATGATGATCAAATTCAAAAACCTCAACGTTATTGGTATTTGACCAACAAACCTAGAAGTTATTGATGTTGAAGCGTTTTTCTGCTAATAATGAGGAAAGCTAAAAGAGAAACCACAAAAGATTATTGGCAGAAGAAAGAAAAGACTAGAAAGCTAGCTCAGGTGTATATAAATGATATACATGTTATGGTTGTATTCCTAGTTAGGGCACACAATTATTCTTTGGTATTAGTACCATATTGGTTAGTGTGAAGTGTCATACAAAACAACGCAATTCAAGAATACAATGCCTAAGTGACTGATAATGAATATGGTAATAATGCACGTCTGGAAATATACAGCAAGTTGCTTATGTTTATTTGGCATTCTACCTAGCTCTTGAGATTTCTAATAAAGAACTTTATAATTGTTATTTTGCTTTGGTCAAATGAAAACAATGAGTTGTTCAAATTATGACATTACTCCAAGGTACGATGGATAAGTTATTATAAATCTTAATGGTGAAACACACACACACACACACGCTTGAAATAATTATTAAATTCCACTTATTTGTGAACCGCCATTTAGGTCATGTTAGAAAGGAACGTATGAAAGGAACTCCATGCAAATGATTTTTGAGTCATTTGATTTTTGAATCGTTTGCTTGCAAATCTTTTCTAAAAGAGAATGACTAAAATACTGTTCTTATAGGCCAAGAGTTGAACGGGCAACTAACTTAGTGGAAACATACATGTTGATGTATGTGGTTCGGCATAGTTGTGAGTGGGAGATTCTTCTACTTCATGAGAACTTCCAACAAATGAATTGAGTATCTATATGTGGATATATTCAATAAGGAAGAAGTTTGAAACATTTGAATGAATTCAAATAAATTTCAGCATGAAGTGAAAATCATCGTAATAGAAAAGTCAAACATCTATGATTGGATCATGGTGGAAATTTTTGAATTACGAGTTTTAGCGAACATCTAAGAGAGTTATGAAATTATTCTACAACTCACGTTTCTTGGAGTATCATAGTGATGATGGAGTATCTGAGAGATGTATCCAAACCTTGTTGGATCAATGATGAGATAAAATATTGATGCCATTATATTTTTTGTAGATTATGCTTTAGAGACTACCGCTTTTACACCGAATAGAGCATCATCATGGATCTGTTTGAAATGACATCATACGAGTTATGGTATGGATGAACCCTAATAGTCTTTTTCTTAAATTTTGGTATGTAGCATAAGTAAATAAAGTTTTCACAACCAAAATCGGATGAATGTCTTTGTTGGTTATCCCAAAGAATTAATTGGGGAATTTTTCCACTATGGAGACAAAGTCAAAAGTGTTTGTCTTATTTCCTAGAAATTGTTTCTAGCGAAGTATTTGAGTGGGAGGACAATAGAACTTATAAGGTTTATGAACCCGAAAGTATACGATCGAGAAGCAACATCGGAATTGGTTCCTGTTGTGTCACTTTACGATCATGGCTCTCATGACTACAAGTGTTTTAGCCATGGAGATCAATACACATTGAACCTTGTAGGTATGCTTACTTTGTGATCAAATAAATGACTAGACAAAGGATTGATTTTGAACAATGATAAACCAACTACATACAAAGAAGTTAAGATGGGCCCTGACTCCGTTAAAATGGCTAAGCGCCATGAAATCCAAGATAGGTGAATACTTTTTGAAAGTAAATGGATCTATAAAATTGATGGACTTCATGCTTGTCGAAAAGTTGTTTATGACAAAGTTCAAAGAGTTGACTACGATAAGATTAGATTTTCCGTAATGCTTATAGTATATGTGGATTATCTAGTAATCGCTACATATTTCTTTTATGAGATATGCTAGTAGGATGGCAAAATACATTACTTAACAGAAGTGTGTATTAAAAGTGTATACAAGATACAACCAAGAGTTTTGCCAGTCCGTAGAATACTAGATAGGTATACGAACTTCAATTGGATGAAGTGAGTATCGCGGAGTTGGAATCTTCACCAGATGAAAATAGTCAAAGAGTTTTTGATTTCATCGGACCATGAAGAGGCTTGCATTTGCAAGAAATTATGTGGAGCATTGAGACATATTTATAATACTTATGTAGATGACATATAGTTGGTTATAAATAATGTAATTATATACTTGATTAAAAGGTTTCATTGAGAATTAACTTAATGAAAGGATATGGACTAAAACATATTTAGTGTCAAGATCTATGAAGATAGATTGAAACACATAATAAGTTTAAGTCAGAATATAGAATGGATATTGAAGTAGTTCAATATAGAAATATTGAGAAAAAAATGGCGCGGTTTAACAAGACTTGAGTAAAAACACTCGATGAGTAAAACACATGAGTGATTTTAGATCACGAATAATATGTACAAAATCAGATGTCTTGTGCTCTAAAAGTTAGGAGCATATACCAGAATGATTCATGTGATGATCATTGGACGAGAGTAAGAATATCCCTGAGTGATTTAGAAGAACCAAGGATATATATAGTTTTATATGGGGTAATGACAAACAAATCGATGTAAGTGTTGCACCTATATTAGTTTGGTCACATATAAAAATAAATCTCAATCTCAACTAGGCTAAGTGTTGTTTAAAAAAGGTAGCACAATGAGCTAGAAGTTGTTTATGCTAGATTTAGAAGAATTCTAAATATTGTGACGGATTCTACAATAGAGAGGTAGAGGATGTCATTGTTTTGACAATGACTGTGATGTTAAATCAAGAGGTTCTTTGAGAACTTGGTGTAGTTCCACAGGTGTCGAACTTTGCTTATAGTGTATGACAATATTAGTGGCATATTTCAGACCGCGGAATTAAGGTTCCACCAAGAGGACTAAGCATATAAGATTAATGCCGACTCATTTGGAAAATGAGGGATGCGGAGACGGAAATGAATTACAAAATACATACATTTCTGAGCGTGTCAGATCCGTTGACTAAAACCTCTCCCGTGAGCAATACATGATAAAGCACCGAAGACCAAGGTGTTCTATCTTTACAAATGTAAACAAGATTATTGACTCTAGTGCAACTGGGAGACTGTTGGAGATATGCCCAAGAGGCAATAATAAAATGGTTATTATAATATATCTTTGTGTTTATGATAATGTTTACATACCATGCTATAATTATATTAACCGAAACATTGATACATGTGTGTTATGTGAACACAAGGCGTCCCTAGTAAGCCTCTTGTATAACTAGCTTGTTGATTAATAGATGATCATGGTTTCGTGATCATAAACATTGGATGTTATTAATAACAAGGTTATGTCATTATATGAATGATGTAGACACCCAATTAAGCGTAGCATAAGATCACGTCATTAAGTTATTTGGTATAAGCTTTCTCGATACATAGTTACCTAGTCCCTTCCGATCATGAGATCATGTAAATCACTTATATTGGAAAGGTACTTTGATTACACCAAACGCCACCGCGTAAATGGGTGGTTATACAAAGGTGGGATTAAGTATCCGGCAAGTATGAGTTGAGGCACAAGTGGATCAATAGTGGGATTTGTCCATCCCAATGACTGATAGATATACTCTGGGTCTCTCGGTTGAATGTCGTCTAATAGCTTGCAAGCATATGAATGGTTCATAAGAGACCACATACCACGTACGAGTAAAGAGTACTTGTCATGAGACGAGGTTGAACGAGGTATAGAGATACCTATGATCAAACCTCGGAAAAGTAAAATATCGCATGACAAAGGGAATCGTATCGTATGTAAAATGGTCTGGCCGATCATCACTAAAGCTATTTTTGTTGAATATGGGAGCTATTATGGATCTCCAGATCCCGCTATTGGTTATTGGTCGAGAGAAGTCTCAACCATGTCTACATAGTTCGCTTAACCGTAGGTGACACACTCATGTAAGGGGTTTGATGTCATGGCGGAGCAGAATATGGAATGAGTTCAAGTTTTGAAGCCTGAGTCCCCCGGATGGGATCCAGGACATCACGAGGAGTTCGAATGGTCCGGAGAATAAGATTCATATATAGGAAGTCACTTTCCAAGTTTGGAAATGATCCTGTGCATTTATGGGGTGGCTTCTAGAATTATCCGGAATAAATCACTATGGAAGGAGGAGTCCTAGAGGGACTCCGCAAACCCTAACCAGCCAACCAAGTGGGAGGGTGGAGTCCATGAGGACTCCACCTCTTGGCCGGCCAAGAAAAGAGGGAAGGGAGAGTCCCTGCTCCTCTAGGTTTTATCTATGCGCTTCTGTTGGGGTCTTATCGAAGACTTTGGGCAAACCTTGGGGTTCCACCTATATAATGAGGAGGAGAGGGAGAGGCAGCCATGGCTTGCCGACCACCCCTGCCCTCTTGAGGCCGCGCCATAGCCCTCTCCCCAAACCTCCTAGCCTCCTCTCCTCCACATACAAACCCCCGCAGCGCATAGGCGCGAAGCCCTGCCTGAGTTCTCCACCACCACCGCCACCACACCGCCGTGCTGCCGGGATTCCAGGAGGATCTAATACTCGCTGCCCGCTGAACAGGAGGTTGACGCGTCCTAGTTTAACATCTTCAACGTGTGGACCTGAGGCACGGAGGCCGCCCATTCGGGCACCGTGATCAAGATCTTCTACGCGCTTTTGAAAGCGGCAAGTGATCGTCTACCGCAGCAACGAGCGCCTTCTCTTGTAGGCTTTGGAAATTTCAAGGGTGAGTCTCGTTCATCCCCTTGTTGCTCCCATCTTCTAGATTGCATCTTGGCTTGGATTGCGTTCTCGCGGTAGGATTTTTTTTTTCTATGTTACGAATCCCTACACAGGTAACCTCCACAACAAGTATGTGTAGTGCGGTACCGCCATAAACCTGGCATACGCTGGTCGTCCCAACAAAGCGTGATATTGCGACGGAAAATATACAACTTCGAACTCCAAACTTTCTATCCCGTAGCTTCGGTTCCAACCCAACGTCAAGATTGGATCTTCCTCACGGATAACTTGGCTTGTCCGGTGTGATACCAAGGAAACGTGTGTCGGTAGGTTTTAGGTTCCAAGGATATGTTCATCTTCCTTAGTGTATCTCCGTACATAAGGTTTAGACCGCTGCCCATCTATAAATACTCGAGACACGTCGAATCCTGCGATCACTGCCGGTAAGATAAGTGCTGATTGCCCCCGTCGAGGAACTTGTCCGCTATGGTGAAGTCAATGTCCTGTCCCGACCACCTGTACTCAATCGCTGGTGAGTACCTTCTCGCCATGAACACTTGACGCGAGATTACTTTCTGGGGCTCATAGATGGCCTTGCTTCTAATCATCGGACTGCGCTGCCGCGTTGGTGTCGAGCATGGAGGTGTGGATGTGGTGCTGCCGCTATTCTGAGCGCAAAGCCGATTTTCATTCATAATTGCGGAGGAGGTGGAAGGTAGATTCACTCATTCCCCGGGGGTTTCTCATTTGTTGCTTGAGAATTTGCTTGCCCCGCAAATCTCAACATTGCTTGAAAATTCCGACACCTCTTCGTGGTATGTCCGACTGCCTCTTCCACATGAATAAGGTAAAATGCATTCCGACACGGTCCAGTCATCACATTCTGGAGATATGTCTGGAACCTTGGTCCACTATTTTGTCCGTTGCCGCGGGAATCGCCTCTATTGTCGCCGTGATGCTCCTCTGATAATCATCTCGATTGTTTCCTCTCCAAAGGTTTCTAAACTCCGCCTATATTTTGCCAGGAGTATCATAGCTCGAACTCACGAATCGTCTGTCATTTTGAAAGTTTCACCTGTGGACCTCCCTTCTAGCGACTCTATGTCGCTTGTTGTGTACATCATCTTCTCCATCTGCATTTATTGGCTATTTCCATTAGTGCCGAAACTGTCCTCGGGTTGGTTCTCCCAAATCTTCAACAAAATCTCTCCGTCGGATTCCCGCTACAAACGCATCTATTGCTCTCCCATCAGTTCTTCCGAGTTTTTGATGATATTCCACCGGGATATCGTTGATTCATCATACTTCTGCCGCACGACCTCAACTCTTCTAGTGATGTTTTTTTACACGTGATCGGAAATTCTTCACAAAATGTCTCCTAAACTATCCCAACTTCGTCATAACTCAAAATAACCATGATCGTAGCAAGCCCACCTGGTATTTTGATGCTTGATACGTCTCAAACGATCTATAATTTCTTATGTTCCATACTATGATGATACTCACATGTTTTATACACACTTTATATCATTGCTAAGTATTTTCCTAACTAATTGAAGAACAAGATGTGCCATATGTCTGCTTTCAGTTGTTTTTGGTTTCAAATCCTAAGAAAGGAAATATTCTCGGAATCTGGACGTAAATCAACGCTCAAGATTTTATTTTTCCCGAAGTTTCACAATCAAGAGGGACCAAGAGGGAGTCGTGGTCTCACTCTGTCACGCACATGTGTGGGCGCCATGGTCTCTGGTGGCCTCAGCCTCCTCGCGGCTGCCCTTCCGCCACTTAGCCTCCGGCCGCGAAACCCTACACTGAGGTCATGAGTGACGAGAAAAGAAGGTGAGCCGCCACGATCGTGAAGCCAAGATTCCGGGGGATGGTCTCTCGTTCCGACGCCGCCGGACGGAGAACTCAGCCTCTAAGGCATCTCCCATCATGACTGACCACTATCTTCATCTATCGCTGCTGTCTCTGCAGTGATATGTAGGAGAATTCTTCCCTGAGGCTAAGGGTTGTCACCCATAGCTATGTGGTTCATTACTTATGGTATTTACACGTTCGTTAACCTCAAGAGGGTTGGGCATGATGAGCACAGCAAAGCCTCGAAAGAAACCAAGGTTTATCAACCAGGAGGAGCCAAGAAGATCGTGTTGGAAGGCTGATGGCGGCGGGGATGGTGCTGCCGCAACACCGAGGGATCCTGGCGCGATCGTGAACTCCGCGTACTAACACAATCTCAAGCTCACTTTGGCTCCCAAACGAAACAAAGAGGTTGTCAATCTCACCGGCTTGTCAGAACAAAGGATTATAATCAGACAGGGAAAGCATGATTGTTTGGTGAGAAAATGAGAAACAAGTATTGAGATTGTATTTCAAGAAAGAGACTGGACCGGGGTCCACAATTCACTAGAGGTGGTCTCTCCCATAAAATAACAGCATGTTGGGTGAAACAAATTACAACTGGGTAATTGATAACAAATAAAGAGAGTATGACCATGCACATACATATCATGCTGGGATGAGATATAGATTTAATTGGGCATTACGACAAAGTACATAGACCGCCATCCTACTCATCTATGCCTAAAGTCCACCTTCAGCAATATCATCCGAACCCCTCCAGACAGGTTGCAAAGCAATGTACAAAATTGCATTAAGTACAGCATAACTAATAACAACCAGACCTTAGACATAGCATCAATGTTTTATCCTAGTGGCAACAACAGCACAACACAACCTTAGAACTCTCTGTCACCGTCCTTTGTAGTGCATGAACCCACTATCGAGCATAAGTACCTCCTCTTGGAGACTTGGCCAAAGCATCTACTAACAACGGAGAGCATGCAAGATCATAAACAACACATAAGCATAGCTTTGATAATCAACATGACAAGTATTCTCTATTCATCGGATCCCAACAAACGCAACATATAGAATTACATATAGATGATCTTGATCATGATAGGCAACTCACAAGATCCGACAATGATAGCACAATGGGGAGAAGACAACCATCTAGCTACCGCAATGGACCATAGTCCAGGTGGACTACTCACTCATCACTCCTGAGGCGACCATGGCGGTGAAGAGTCCTCCTATTCTCTCCAGCAGGGTGCCTGAGGCTTATCTCCGTGATCCCCCAGATGGGGACTGCAGTGACGGGCCTCAAGAATGTTTTCCGCATCGTGCTCTGCATCACTCGCGCCACTGAGGTTATCAGAGGCGGGAAGGGCAGGTCAAGAGCACGGCACAGGGGCCCATGGTCATGCGCGTTCCGCGGCCATGGGGGCCGCGCGCCTCTAGGGTTTGGCGCCCGTGGCCCCTCTTCGTCTCCTTCCGGGACTTCGAAGCCTTCGGAGAAAATAGCCTCCTGGGGATTTATCGTCCAATTCCCGAGAATATTCTTTACTAGGATTTTCAAACCAAAATGTTAAACAAAGAATCGGGGCACTTCTCAAGATTCTGTTAATAAAGAAGTTCCAAGAAATGCACTAATATGACATAAAGTATGACAAAACATGTAGATAACATCAATAATGTGGCATGGAACACAAGAAATTATCGATACGTTGGAGACGATCAGAAATCATAATTGGCTTAGTTCTGCTCATCCTGAGCAGGTAAACGATAACAAAGATAATTTTTGAGTGACATGCCATCATAACTTCTGATCATACTATTTGTAAAGCATATGTAGAGAATGCAACGATCAAAACAATGGTGAAGACATGAGTAAACAAGTGAATCATATAGCAAAGACTTTTCAAGTATAGCACTTCAAGACAAGTGATCAATAAGTCTTGGCATAAGAGTTAACCCTATAAAGCAATAATTCAAAGTAAAGGTATTGAAGCATAACAAAGGAAGATGTTTCAGCGGTCGTTTTCAACTTGTAACATGTATATCTCAAGGGATATTGTCAACATAGAGCAACATAACAAAAAATAAGAAGTATGTAAGAATCAATGCACAACACAATAAGCATGGTTTTGATGTGAGAGAAACAGTGAACCCACTCAACATTTGGAAAGTGAAGAAATGGTCCCTATAGAGGAAACACTGACAAGGAGTATTTGCAGTGCTAGAGCTTTGATTTTGAAAACATGAAACAATTTTGTCAATTGTAGTAACAAAAGCATATGCACTGGTGTAAATTATATCTTATAAGTTGCAAGCCTCATGCATAGTACCAATAGTGCTCGCACCTGTCCCAATTAGCTTGGACCACCTGGATTTATCACCGCAATACATACAAGTCAACCAGACACAGGTACCTCTATGTCACTGTATAAAGGTCTGAAGGAGAAAGCCCGCATTTGGATTTCTCGCTTTTGATTATTCTCAACTTAGACATCCACTGGACAACATATTAATGTGATAATGGACTTCTTAATGTACAAGCTTCTGCCATTCAACAATGAATTAATTTTTTCTCATTAGAGATTTGAGGATGTTTGTCCAAAATTGAATCTTCCACCATGGAACATGGTTTCGGTGAGCGGCTCAATGTTCTTCTCTCACAATATGTAATGCTCAACCATTCAACTCACAGTAGATCGCCTCTTTACTCGCACAAGATCAACATGCATAGCAACTCAACATGAAATTCAACAATGAGTTGATGGCGCTCCTCAAGAACATGGTTATCGACAGTCACAAATTTAATAAGAGATGAAGTAAGACCACACCACGTACTGGCCATCAGTTTTCAAATATTTTAATGTCCCATGAGCTATATATTGCAAATGAATGAGCCAAGCACTCCCAATTTACTTTTGGAATGGTCGAAAATATCATGTAGTAGGTAGGCATGGTGGACACAAATGGCATAGTGGTTGGCTCAAGTATTTTTGGATGCATGAGAAGTATTCCTCCTCGATACAAGGTTTAGGGAAAAGGTTATTTTATGCAAACACAAGGATGAACTAGTACAGCAAAACTCACAAAGACATATCACATTATAATACTTATGACTGGCTTGTTGTTCAAACTCAAGACTAGAAATTATCTAGACCTTAGAGAACCAAATATGCAAATCCAAATTTTAGCATGCTCTATGTATTTCTTCATTAATGGGTGTAAAGCATATGATGCAGAAGAGTTTAAACATGAGCACAACAATTGCCAAGTATCACATTACCTGATATTTTTACAATTACTACATGTATCATTTTCCAATTCCCAAACTATATAACAATTTAACGAAGGAGAAACTTCTCCATGAATACTATGAGGAGAAACCAAGGACATATTTGTCCATATGCTACAGCGGAGTGAGTGTATCTCCCAGTGAATATTAGGATCCATTTTATTCAAACAAAAACAAAAATAAAAACAAAACGAACGCTTCAAGAAAAAGCACATAAGATGTGGCCGAATAAAAATGTAGTTTCCGAGGTGAGGAACCTGATAATTTGTTGATGAAGAAGGGGATGCTCTTGGGTATCCCAAGCTTAGACGTTTATTCCTTTGATATAAGGCAGGTAAGGAACTACTGGTGCATCCCTGCTTGAGCTTTTACTCTCCTTGATCATGTTGTATCTTATTCTTGATCTTGAAAACTCTCCAAACCCTGCCAGACAAAACAATGAGAGGGTTAGTGCACAATATAAAATGACATATTCAGAGGTGACACACTCATTCTTAACACTTCTGGACATTGCATAAAGTTACTGACATTAGTGGATCAAAGAAATTCATCCAACATAAAAAAGAGGCAAATGCGAAATAAAAGGCAGAATCTGTCAAACAGAACAGTCCATAAATCTTTGAATTTGAAAATGGCACCAGACTGCTCAAATGAAAATGCTCAAATTGAATGAAAGTTGCGTATATATCTGAGGATCATGCTCGAAAATTGGCATAATTTTTCTGAGCTTCCTGGGCAGTGGGCTCAGATTCGTGACAGCAAAGAAATCTGAATCTGAGCAGTAATCCAAATCTAGTACCTTACTTACTTTTTATCAACGGCTTAACTTGGCACAACAAACTAAAATCAAGATAAGGAGAGGTTGCTACAGTAGTAAACAACTCAACAAAACAAAAATAAAAGCAAAGTACTGTAGGTAAAACATGAAGTGTCTCCATAAGCGTTTCTTTCTTAACGCCTTTCACTTAGGCTTAAAGTGTATCAAGTATTGTCTAAGGTGTGGTATTCGAAGCAGGTGGAGTTTTATCAACTAGGCATATTATATTAGATACATAAGTTTTAGCTCTCATTGCTCCTAGGCTTACTATACTCATCAAACAAATTTTCAGAACAAGCCAAGCATAGTTATTTTCTAGTGTATCCGTCATTCATAGCTAGGAGCTTACATGGTATTTGCTTGATTCTCCATCATCACCATTTTCAAGAATCTTATTCCATCCATATCCATCTTTTCAAGGAGACTAACAAAATTAGTAGGAGAACCAAGCATATTAAATTTAGCAAACACCTTTCTAGCTTCTTTTACACCACCAAATTCTTCAAGAAGGGTTTCTAAAACAAAATCTTTCTTTTCCCTCTCCATATCACCAAGTGTAAGAAACATGTGTTGGATTATAGATTGAGATTAACAAATTTAGTTTCCAAAATGCGAACTAAAGCAGCAGCAATTTACAAGTGGGGGCAAGGTCTTACCAAGTGTCTATCTTCAAATTCTTCAATGGTACTAACATGGGTGAAAAATTCTTCTATATTGTTCCTCCCAACTATAGACCCACGTCCTACCGGTATGTTCTTTGTGGTAAAATTAAAAGGAAACATGATGAGTAAAGTAAATGCAAGTAACCTAATTTTTTTGTGCTTTCGATAGCAAACAAGATAGCAAATAAAGTAAAACTAGCAACTAATTTTGATTTTGATTTAGTGCAGCAAACAAAGTAGAAAAATATAGCAAGACAAAAACAAAGTAAAGAGATTGAGAAGTGGAGACTCCCCTTGCAGCGTGTCTTGATCTCCGCAACGGCGCCTTAAAAATATGCTGGTGCGTAGTTGACGTGAGTGAGAAATCTTTGTGGTGTAGCTTTTTCAGTTCCTCAAGGCGCCAGTAAAATATGCTTGATGGCGTGTATTTCACACGTTCGTTGGGCAACCCCAAGAGGAAGGTATGATGAGCAGCAGCAAGTTTTCCTCAGAAGAAACCAAGGTTTATCGAACCAGGAGGAGCCAAGAAGCACGTTGAAGGTTGATGGCGGCGGGATGTAGTGCGGCGCAACACCGTGATTCCGGTACAACGTGGAACCTGCACAACACAACCAAGCTACTTTGCCCCAACGAAACAGTTGAGGTTGTCAATCTCACCTACTTGTAACAAAGGATTAACCGTATTGTGGAAGATGATTGTTTGCAGAGGAAAACAGAGAAATAAGTATTGCAAGAGATTGTATTTCAGTAAAGAGAATTGGACCGGGTCCACAGTTCCAGAGGCTCCCCATAAGACGAACAGCATGTTGGGTGAACAAATTGGCTGGGCAATTGACAAATAAAGAGAGCATGACCATGCACATACATATCATGATGATATAGTGAGATTTAATTGGGCATTACGACAAAGTACATAGCCGCCATCCAACCGCATCTATGCCTAAAAAGTCCACCTTCGGTTATCATCCGAACTATATAGAGAGGGCAAAGCAAAAGACAATTGCATTAAGTATGGTGCGTAATGTAATCAACAACTACATCCTTAGACATAGCATCAATGTTTTATCCGTGGCAACAGGACAACACAACCTTAGAACTTTCTGTCACTGTCCAGAGTCACTGCATGAACCCACTATCGAGCATAAGTACTCCTCTTGGAGTTAAAAGCATCTACTTGGCCAGCATCTACTAATAACGGAGAGCATGCAAGATCATAAACAACACATAAGCATAGCTTTGATAATCAACATAACAAGTATTCTCTATTCATCGGATCCCAACAAACGCAACATATAGAATTACATATAGATGATCTTGATCATGATAGGCAACTCACAAGATCCACAATGATAGCACAATGGGAGAAGATAACCATCTAGCTACTGCTATGGACCCATAGTCCAGGGGTAGACTACTCTCACTATCACTCCGAGGCGACCATGGCGGTGTAGAGTCCTCCTGGAGATGATTCCCCCTCCCGGCAGTGGTCGGAGGCGATCTCGGGATCCCCGAGATGGGATCGGCGGCGACGGCGTCTCGGAATGTTTTCCGTATCGTGGCTCTCGGTGCTGGGGGTTTCCACGGAGGCTATTTGTAGGCGGAAGGGCAGGTCAAGAGGCGGCACGGGGCCCACACCACAGGCCGGCGCGGCCAAGGGGTGGCCGCGCCGCCCTAGGGTTTGGCGCCCGTGGCCCTCTTCGTCTCTCCTTCGGACTTCCGGAGCTTCGTGAGAAAACAGGCCTCTGGGCTTTATTTCGTCCAATTCCGAGAATATTTCTTTACTAGATTTCTGAAACCAAAACAGCAGAAACAGCAACTGCACTTCGGCATCTTGTTAATAGGTTAGTTCCAGAAAATGCACGAATATGATATAAAGTGTGCATAAAACATGTAGATAACATCAATAATGTGGCATGGAACACAAGAAATTATCGATACGTTGGAGACGTATCAGTCTCTCTCTCCCATGTGATCTTTATGTGATCATATTTACAATTAATCTATGTGCTACTCTAGTGATGTTATTAAAGTAGTCTATTCCTCCTTCATGATGTAATGTTGATAGTGTGTGCATCATGTAGTACTTGGTATAAGCTATGATTGTGATCTCTTGTAGATTATGAAGTTAACTATTACTATGATAGTATTGATGCGATCTATTCCCCCTTGCATAGCCTGACGGTGACGGTGTGCATGCTATGTTAGTACTGTATAATTGCAATGGTCTATCATGCACTCTAAGGTTACTTAAATATGAACACCGAATGTTGTGGAGCTTGTTAACTCCGCTTGAGGGAGCTCTTGTAGCCCTACACAATGAATGTGTTTGTCATCCAACAAGAGAGTGTAGAGAAAATAGTATTATTCAGTTATGTGATCAATGTTGAGAGTGTCCACTAGTGAAAGTATGATCCCTAGGCCTTGTTTCCGAGCATCGAATCACCGTTTATTTACTGTTCTATGCATGTTTACTTGCTGCCATATTTATTTCAGATTGTTATTACCGCTCATATAAATCAATATCACTTGCATTTTACTATCTCTTCGCCGAACTAGTGCACCTATACATCTGACAAGTGTATTGGGTGTGTTGGGACACAAGAGACTTCTTCTATCGTAATTGCAGGGTTTCTTGAGAGGGATATCTTTGACCTCTACCTCCCCGAGTTCGATAAACTTTGGATTCACTTAAGGGAAACTTGCTGCTGTTCTACAAACCTCTGCTCTTGGAGGCCCAACACTGTCTGCATGGCTGTTGCTCTGGTTCCACCTATCAGCTTCACTGTCTCGAGATAATCAACTAGCCAATCCTCGGGATCTTGTAAACCATCGAATTTTTTGAAATTGTCGGGTAACTTAAATCCTGACGGAACTCGAGTTTTTCGGACTCGTCTCGTAAAGCACGGGAGCCCGCACATATCTTCTTCATCAACTTCTGGTGACTGCCGATGTTCCCGTCTGTCCTGTCGCGCTTTATCCACCCTTGCCTGAGTCGCTGCGTCTCTTGCCCCACTTGCTCTCGGAGGATCCTGAACTGCTGCAGTAGGTCGTGGACTATTTTGCCTTGCAGATCTTTCGGGAGGTGTAGTTATGAATGTCGTTCCCATGACACCAGCTCCTGCCATGGCCATGTTATACAATGCTTCCCTTGGATCTCCAGGAGGTGGCTTGGATGCGAGGATGAAAGCTTGCGTCGCCATGTATCCAACTTCTGGTGTTTTGGGAATAATATTCCCCCTCGTGTCGATCGACATAAAAGACATGTCGAGGTTTTGACTAAGTTCTCTCTCAAATTTCTTGTATGTTTTGTAGCCGAGATCTTGCTCTATTTCGAGCTTCTCTGTGACTATCGCCTGATGTTCCTGATTGTAGACTTAGATCCGCCCTTCGCCTGCTTGATGCGGAAGCTGCCTCCCTTCTCCTATTAAGGGCAGCTGTCTGTTTTTCTAATTCTCTTCCAACACGGGCGAGTCTATATTGGTATGCTTGCAGTTCTTCCGCCGTAGCAGTTGTGGTCATTGGTTCTGTACCATCCATAGCTCGTGCGGCTCTGTCCCATGCTTCTTGTGGGAGTTGAACCCTTAGACGTGGTGTTGGCCCGACATATTTGGTGCCCAAACCTCGCCTAAGATCAGCGGGATCGACATATGGGTTTCCCACATCGTCGAAAGCCTCTGACGCCGCCGGCTCTGCTCGACTTGTCTCT
Organism: Lolium multiflorum; assembly: GCA_030979885.1. Lineage (NCBI taxonomy): Eukaryota > Viridiplantae > Streptophyta > Magnoliopsida > Poales > Poaceae > Lolium > Lolium multiflorum. The sequence continues at coordinate 200,175,140 of CM061747.1, forward strand.
CCAATTGCGTAGATTTGATGGTATTTTGAGCTTTGATATTTGTTGGGATTGGTGACGCCATCATATAGATCGGCGAAGACCTCCCAACAGCAATGGATCTATCGATGAAGCTGAAACTGTCAATACTGTCTGAGTTGCTGCTTATATCGGAGTCCGCATACGACTCGAAGGACATGTTGCCGAAGATCTTGGCGAGCTTTTCGCTTGCCATAGTGTTGATGAAGCGTGGCGGCGAAATCTCCTCGTCACCTGACTCGATTCACGATGTTGAAACCGAAAAACCGGGATCGACCGCTGATAATCCCGACGAGATCGGAATTTCGAGACGATACGATCCTTCTTTCTCGACGCGGAAGTGGAACTTTCCGAACGTCATCTCCATGGGATCCTCCAGATACTGATGGCGCGTGATGCACACGTCCGTTGGGAACCCCAAGAGGAAGGTGTGATGCGCACATCAGCAAGTTTTCCCTCAGAAAGAAACCAAGGTTATCGAACCAGTAGGAGATGAAGGCCACGTGAAGGTTGTTGGTGGAGGAGTGTACTGCGGCGCAACACCAGGGAATCCGGCGCCAACGTGGAACCTGCACAACACAATCAAAATACTTTTCCCCAACTTAACAGTGAGGTTGTTAATCTCACCGGCTTGCTGTAAACAAATGATTAAACGTATGGTATGGAGAATGATGTTTGTTTGCAAAGAACAACAGAGAACATAGATTGCAGTAGATTGTATTTCAGATGTAAAAGAATGGACCGGGGTCCACAGTTCACTAGTGGTGTCTCTCCAATAAGATAAATAGCATGTTGGGTGAACAAATTACAGTTGGGCAATTGACAAATAGAGAGGGCATAACAATGCACATACATATCATGATGACTAATATGAGATTTACTTAGGGCATTACGACAAATAGCATAGACCATTATCCACAAGCATGCATCTATGCTAAAAGTCCACTTCGGGTTAGCATCCGCACCCTTCCAATATTAAGTTGCAAAAACAGATAAATTGCATTAAGCACTGTGCATAATGTAAACAACACAAATATCCTTAGACAAAGCATTGTTGTTTTATCCCTAGTGGCAACAGGACATCCATAACCTTAGAACTTTCTGTCACTGTCCTAGATTCAATGGAGGCATGAACCCACTATCGAGCATAAATACTCCCTCTTGGAGTTACAAGTATCAACTTGGCCAGAGCCTCTACTAGCAACGAAGAGCATGCAAGATCACAAACAAAACATATATGATAGATCAATAATCAACTTGACATAGTATTCCATATTCATCGGATCCCAACAAACACAACATGTAGCATTACAAATAGACGATCTTGATCATGTTAGGTAGCTCACAAGATCTAAACATGATAGCACAAGAGGAGAAGACAACCATCTAGCTACTGCATGGACCCATAGTCCAAGGATGAACTACTCACGCATCAGTCCGGAGGCGGGCATGATGATGTAGAGTCCAAGGATGATTTCCCCCGGCGCCTCAGCTCCTCCCCGATGAGAGCCTGACGGCGGCTCTCCGGAACTTTTCTCGCGGCTCTCGGAGGGTTTTCGACGAAGAAATAGCGGAGGGCAGACTGGGGCGGCCGAGGGGCCCACCCCAGGCCGGCGCCGTGGCCCCACCGCGCCGCCTTGGGGTGGCCGCCTCGTCCCCTCTTCGTCTCCTCTTCGGACTTCTGAGGCTCCGTGGAAAATAAGACCGTGGGCTTTGTTTCGTCCAATTCCGAGAATATTTCCTGTGTAAGATTTCTGAAACCAAAAATAGCAGAAACTGGCGCTCGGCATCTTGTTAATAGGTTAGTGCCGGAAATGCATCAAAATGATGTAAAGTGTATATAAAACATGTGAGTATTGTCATAAAACTAGCATGGAACATAAGAAATTATAGATACGTTTGAGACGTATCAGTAAACGATAACAAGGATAATTTCTGAAGTGACATGCTACCATCATAATCTTGATCAATACTATTGTAAAGCATATGAGATGAATGAAGTGATTCAAAGCAATGGTGAAGATAATGACTAAACAACTGAATCATATAGCAAAGATTTTTCATGAATAGTACTTTCAAGACAAGCATCAATAAGTCTTGCATAAGAGTTAACTCATAAAGCAATAGATTCTTAATAGAAGGTTTTGAAGCAACACAAAGGAAGATATAAATTTCAGCAGTTGCTTTCAACTTCAACATGTATATCTCATGGATAATTGTCAACACAAGTAATATGATGAATGCAAATAAAGTATGTAAGAATCAATGCACACAGCTGACACAAGTGTTTGCTTCTAAGATAGAAAGAAGTAGGTAAACTGACTCAACATAAAGTAAAAGAAAGGCCCTTCGCAGAGGGAAGCAGGGATTACTCATGTGCTAGAGCTTTTATTTTGAAAACATGGAAACAATTTTTTCAACGGTAGTAATAAGTCATATGTGTTATGCATAAAACATCCTATAAGTTGCAAGCCTCATGCATCGAATACCAATAGTGCTCGCACCTTGTCCTAATTAGCTCGGATTTCCATGGATTATCATTGCATTACATATGTTTCAACCCAAGTGTCACAAAGGGGTACCTCTATGCCACCTGTATAAAGGTCCAAGGAGATAGATCGCATTTGATTTCTCGATTTTGATAGATCTCAACTTAAGGACATCCATACCGGACAACATAGAAAACAGATAATGGACTCCCTTTTAATGCTTAAGCATTCCAACAGATAATATTCTCATAAGAGATTGAGGATTAATGTCCAAACAAACTTCCACCATGATACATGGCTTTGGTTGGCGGCCCAATGTTCTTCTCTAACAATATGCATAATCAAACCATTTAATCATGACAAATCACCCTTACTTCAGACAAGACGAACATGCATAGCTACTCACATGATATTCAACAAAGGTGTATGTTGATGGCGTCCCCGAAACATGGTTACCGCTCAACAAGCAACTTATAAGAAATAAGATACATAAGCGACATATTCAATACCACAATAGTTTTTAAGCTATTTTCCCATGAGCTATGTATTGCAAAGACAAGGAATGAAATTTTAAAGGTAGCACGCAAGCAATTTACTTTGGAATGGCGAAATACCACATATAGTAGGTAGTTATGGTGGACACAAATGGCATAAGTTTTGGCTCAAGGTTTTGGATGCACGAGAAGCATTCCCTCTCGTACAAGGCTTTGGCTAGCAAGGTTGTTTGAAGCAAACACAAGTATGAACCGGTACAGCAAAACTTACATAAGAACATATTGCAAGCATTATAAGACTCTACACTGTCTCCTTGTTGTTCAAACACCTTTACCAGAATATATCTAGACTTTAGAGAGACCAATCATGCAAACCAAATTTCAACAAGCTCTACGGTAGTTCTTCACTAATAGGTTCAAACTACATGATGCAAGAGCTTAAACATGATATATTTGAGAACTCAAAACAATTGCCAAGTATCAAATTATTCAAGACCATATACCAATTACCACATGGAGCATTTTCTGTTTCCAACGAAATAGCAATGAACGAAGCGGTTTTCAACCTTCGCCATGAACATTAAAAGTAAAGCTAAGAACACAGTGTTCATATGAAACAACGGAGCGTGTCTTTCTCCCACACAAGGAATGCTAGGATCCGAATTTATTCAAACAAAAACAAAAATAAAAGCATACAGACGCTCCAAGTAAAGCACATAAAATGTGACGGAATAAAAATATAGTTTCACTAGAGGTGACCTGATAAGTTATCGATGAAGAAGGGGATGCCTTGGGCATCCCCAATCTTAGATGCTTGGGTCTTCTTGAAATATGTAGGGATGAACCACGGGGGCATCCCCAAGCTTAGACTTTTCACTCTTCTTGATCATATTGTATCATCCTCCTCTCTTGACCCTTGAAAACTTCCTCCACGTCAAACTCAAAACAAACTCATTAGAGGGTTAGTGCATAATCAAAAATTCACATGTTCAGAGAGGACAAAATCATTCCTAACACTTCTGGACATTACCCAAAGCTACTAGTTAATGGAACAAAGAAATCCACTCAACACAGTAAAAGAGGCAATGTGAAATAAAAGGCAGAATCTGTCAAAACAGAACAGTCCGTAAAGACGAATTTTTCAGAGGCACTTAACATGCTCAGATGAAGAAGCTCAAATTAAATGAAAGTTGCGTACATATCTGAGGATTACTCATGAATTTTGGCAGATTTTTCTGAGTTTCCTATAGATAGTTCAACTCAAATTCGTGACAGCTAGAAATCTGTTTCTGCGCAGAAATCCAAATCTAGTATCAACCTTACTATCAAAGACTTTCTTTGGCACAACAATGCAATAAAGTAAAGATAAGGAGAGGTTGCTACAGTAGTAACAACTTCCAAGACACAAATATAAAACAAAAATTGCAGAAATAAAATGATGGGTTGTCTCCCATAAGAGCTTTTCTTTAACGCCTTTCAGCTAGGCGCAGAAAGTGTAATTTAAGTAACATCAAGAGAAGAAGCATCAACATCATAATTTGTTCTAATAATAGAATCAAAAGGTAACTTCATTCTCTTTCTAAGGAAGTGTTCCATACCTTTCTTAAGAGGGAATTGATACTTAATATTTCCTTCCTTCATATCAATAATAGCACCAACAGTTCGAAGAAAGGGTCTTCCCAAAACAATAGGACAAGACGCATTGCATTCAATATCCAAGACAACAAAATCAACGGGAACAAGATTATTAATAGAACATTATCAATCCTCCCCAAAGGTTTCTTTATAGAATTATCAGCGAGATTAACATCCAAATAACAATTTTTCAATGGTGGCAAGTCAAGCATATCATAGAGTTTCTTACGCATAACAGAAATATTTGCACCAAGATCACATAAAGCATTACAATCAAAATCATTGACCCTCATTTTAATGATGGGCTCCCAACCATCTTCCAACTTCCTAGGAATAGAATTTTCAAGTTTTAATTTCTCTTCTAGCTTTAATGAGAGCATTTGTAATATGTTTTGTAAAGGCCAAATTTATAGCACTAGCATTAGGACTTCTAGCAAGTTTTTGCAAGAACTTAATAACTTCAGATATATGACAATTATCAAAATATAAACCATTATGATCTAAAGCAATGGGATCGATGTCCCCAATATTCTGAAAAATTTCAGCACTTTTATCACAAACAGTTTCAGCAGTTTCAGGCAATTTTGCACGCTTTGTACTAGGAGTAGAAACATTGCCAACACCAATTATTTTACCATTGATAGTAGGAGGTTTAGAAACAAGTGAAGCATCATCATTACTAGTGGTGTTAATAGTCCAAACTTTAGCTACATTATTCTCTTTAGCTAGTTTTTCTTCTCTTTCCCACCTAGCATGCAATTCAGCCATCAATCTAATATTGTCATTAATTCGAACTTGGATAGCGTTTGCTGTAGCAAATGACTTAATATCTTTATCTTCATTAGGCATAACTTTCAATTTTAAAAGATCAACATCAGAGCAAGACTATCAACCTTAGAAGCAAGAATATCAATTTTACCAAGCTTTTCCTCAACAGATTTGTTAAAAGTAGTTTGTGTACTAATGAATTCTTTAAGCATGACTTCAAGACCAGAGGGTACACTCCTACTATTATTGTAAGAATTACCATAAGAATTACCATAACCATTACTATTATTAGAAGGATATGGCCTATAGTTGTTACCAAAATTATTCCTATAAGCATTGTTGTTGAAATTATTGCTTTTAATGAAGTTCACATCAACATGCTCTTCTTGAGCAACCAATGAAGCTAAAGGAACATTATTTGGATCAACATTAGATCTACCATTAACAAGCATAGACATAATAACATCGATCTTATCATTCAAGGAGGAGGTTTCTTCAACAAAATTTACCTTCTTACCTTGTGGAGTCCTTTCAGTGTGCCATTCAGAGTAGTTGATCATCATATCATCAAGGAGCTTTGTTGCGGCACCCAAAGTGATGGACATAAAAGTACCTCCAGCAGCTGAATCCAATAGGTTCCTCAAGAAAAATTTAATCCTGCATAGAAGGTTTGGATGATCATCCAAGTAGTCATCCATGGGTAGGGCAATTCTTTACCAAAGATTTCATTCTTTCCCATGCTTGGGCAACATGTTCATTATCCAATTGCTTAAAATTCATAATGCTACTTCTCAAAGATATAATTTTAGCAGGAGGATAATATCTACCAACGAAAGCATCTTTACATTTAGTCCATGAATCAATACTATTCTTAGGCAAAGATAGCAACCAATCTTTAGCTCTTCCTCTTAAGGAGAAAGGAAACAATTTCAGTTTTATAATGTCCCCATCTACATCCTTATGCTTTTGCATTTCACAAAGTTTAACAAAATTATTAAGATGGCTAGCAGCATCATCAAAACTAACACCAGAAATTGCTCTCTCATAACAATATTTAGTAAAGCAGGTTTAATTTCATAAAATTCTGCTGTAGTAGCAGGTGGAGCAATAGGAGTGCATATAAAATCATTATTATTGGTGCTAGTGAAATCACACAACTTAGTGTTCTCAGGAGTATTCATTTTAATAATAATAAAAATAAGTAAAGCAAATTAAGTAAAGTAAAACAAGTAACTAATTTTTTGTGTTTTGAGAGAAAGCAAACAAGACAGAAAATAAAATAAAGTAAAGCAAGACAATAAACAAAGTAAAGAGATTGGATGTGAGAGACTCCCCTTGCGCGTGTCTTGATCTCCCAACAACGCGCCAGAAAACTTGATGGGATGCACACGTCCGTTGGGAACCCCAAGAGGAAGGTGGATGCGCACAACAAAAAGTTTTCCTCAAAGAAACCAAGGTTATCAAACCAGTAGGAGATGAAGGCCACGTGAAGGTTGTTGGTGGAGGAGTGTAGTGGCGCAACACCAGATTCCGGCGCCAACGTGGAACACAACACAATCAAAATACTTTGCCCCAACTTAACAATGAGGTTGTCAATCTCACCGGCTTGCTGTAAACAAAGGATTAAACGTATGGTATGGAGAATGATGTTTGTTTGCGAAGAACAACAGAGAACAGAGATTGCAGTAGATTGTATTTCAGATGTAAAAGAATGGACCGGGGTCCACAGTTCACTAGTGGTGTCTCTCCAATAAGATAAATAGCATGTTGGGTGAACAAATTACAGTTGGGCAATTGACAAATAGAGAGGGCATAACAATGCACATACATATCATGATGACTAATATGAGATTTACTTAGGGCATTACGACAAATAACATAGACCGTTATCCAGCATGCATCTATGCCTAAAAAGTCCACCTTCGGGTTAGCATCCGCACCCTTCCGTATTAAGTTGCAAACAACAAATTGCATTAAGTACTGTGCATAATGTAAACAACACAAATATCCTTAGACAAAGCATTGTTGTTTTATCCCTAGTGGCAACAGCACATCCATAACCTTAGAACTTTCTTCATGTCCTAGATTCAATGGAGGCATGAACCCACTATCGAGCATAAATACTCCCTCTTGAGTTACAAGTATCAACTTGGCCAGAGCCTCTACTAGCAACGAGAGCATGCAAGATCATAAACAAAACATATATGATAGATCAATAATCAACTTGACATAGTATTCCATATTCATCGATCCCAACAAACACAACATGTAGCATTACAAATAGACGATCTTGATCATGTTAGGTAGCTCACAAGATCTAAACATGATAGCACAAGAGAGAAGACAACCATCTAGCTACCGCATGGACCCATAGTCCAAGAATGAACTACTCACGCATCGTCCGAGGCGGGCATGATGATGTAGAGTCCTCCTGATGATTCCCCTCTCCGGCAGGGTGCCGGAGGCGATCTCCTGAATCCCGAGATGGGATTGGCGGCGACGGTGTCTCGGAACTTTTCTCGTATCGTGCTCCTGTACTAGGGTTTTCGCGACGGAGAGAATAAATAGGCGAAGGGCAGCTGGGCGCCGAGGGGCCCACCCCATAGGCCGGCGCGGCCAGGGGCCCCACCGCGCCGCCTTGTGGGGTGGCCGCCTCGCGTCCCCTCTTCGTCTCCTCTTCGGACTTCTGGAAGGCTCCGTGGAAAATAAGACCGTGGGGTTTTGTTTCGTCCAATTCCGAGAATATTTCTTGTGTAAGATTTCTGAAACCAAAAACAACAGGAACTGGCGCTTCGGCATCTTGTTAATAGTTTAGTGCCGGAAAATGCATCAAAATGATGTAAAGTGTATATAAAACATGTGAGTATTGTCATAAAACTAGCATGGAACATAAGAAATTATAGATACGTTTGAGACGTATCAATACGCATATGCATCCAAACGGGGGGCGGGTGAGGAACAAAATCGACTAGATCAGTTTCGATCCGTTTACCTCTATCCATCTCGTTGCTTGCTACCGACGAAGTCGATGATCTTGAACGTGCCATCGAGATCAGCTCCTTGTCGCCTCTAATTCCCACAGACGGCGCCAATTGACAAGGGATTAACTTGTCAATGCCTACGTATTGTAGACTAGGGTTTAGTTGGAAGTAGAGGGCAAGTAGATCTCGAAGGTTTCAGCCGAAAAGTACTCGACGATTAAGAAACTTGGGTTGTGTTGACAATGAATTCGATCCTTTCTTTGTCCTCGACTCCCCTTATATAGGAGGCGGAGCCGAGGGTTTCGTATTACACAAGTTTACATATTCCGGGAGACTCTCTGAGTTCAACCCGTAAAGTTACAACTCTCTATATTCCTAATACAACTCTATCTTTCCTTAACAACTAATTGGACTTCCGAACTTCATATTCTTCGACCTGTGGGACTTCAGTAAACCACGGGTACCATCTTCGGCAGGCCCATTGGGGATGCCTATGTCAACGAGGTTGAACTAGGTATAGAGATACCGATGATCGAACCTCGGATAAGTAAAGTACCGCGACAAAGGGAATCAGTATCGTATGTTAATGGTTCTTTCGATCCCGAAGTCATCATTGAATATTTGGGAACCATTATAGATCTCCAGGTCCCGATATTGGTTATTGATCGGAGAGGTGTCTCGATCATGTCTGCATAGTTCACGAACCATACGGTGACACACTTAAGGTTCGATGTTGTTTAAGTAGATATGGAATATGGATTGGAGACCGAATATTGTTCGGAGTCTCGGATAGGATCCAGGACATCACGAGGAGGTCCAGAATGGTCCGGAGAATAAGATCCATATATGGAAAGTCGAATTCCAAGTTTGGGAATAATCCGGTGATTTTTTATCAGAGGTTTGGAAGGTTATAGGGCTGTCCAAAATATTCACTAAGGAAGGTGGAGTTCTGGAGGAACTCCACTAACCCTAGATGACCCACTAAATGGGAAGGTGGAGTCCATGGTGGACTTCACCACCTTGGACGGCCAACCAACAAGGAAGGGGGAAAGTCCCACCCCAAGTCCACCTTTGATAAGGTTTGCCTATTTAATTTTATGGAAGGTTTGCACTAGGACTCCTAGGAGGAGTAGGTTTGAACCCTTGGGTGTTCCACCTATATAAAGAGGAGGAGAGGGGGCTGACCGGCCACACCAAGGCTGCCCTGGCCGCACCCCTCTCTCTCCCAAAACCCTAGCACCACCCTCCTCCACCTCTCTCCCGCACGGCGACAACGAAGCCCTGCAGGAGATCTCCACCACCACCGTCACCACGTCGTCGTGCTGCCGGGATTCCGAGGAGGATCTACTACTTCCGTTGCCTGCTGGAATGGGGAGAAGGAAGTCTTCATCAACACCGTACGTGTGACCGAGTGCGGAGGTGTTGCCCGACTGCGGCACCGACGGGATCTTCTACTCGCTCCTGAGAGAGGCAAGTGATCCACTACATCATCCACGAGATCCATCTCGTTAAACGCTTAGCAATATTCGAGGGTATGTTGATCCCATCTCGTTGCTACCATCTAGTAGATTAGATCTTGGCTTGTTGTCCGTTCTTGTAGTAGGAATTTTTTTATTTTTCTATGCTACAAACCCAACACCCATTAAGGTGGGCTGCACCTTTTAAAAATTAAATAAATGTATAATAAATATTAATTCACTTAATTAATATATATTATGTCTTATTCAATTCCCGATGATCCGAGAAACCTCTCGAATTATTCCGGACATCCTTCGGATTCTCCCATAACCCTTTTCAGTTCTCTCTTCTCTATTCTCTGATGTTTCCAATGAATCCAAGACAATCTTAACTTTCATTGAACCCTTAAGTGTGTTTCCCTACGGTTCGATAACTAGTCAGACATGATCGAGACGCCTCTCCGACCAATAATCACCAGGGTGTTCTGGAGAGCAATAATAATCCATGTATATTCTACGAATGTATAAAGTCGTTGAACCATAAACATCGAGTCACATTCCCTTTGTTACTTTGATACTGGCACTCATCCGAGACTTGATCATTGGTATCACCATACCTAGTTTGTTTTCGTTACTGACAAGGGAATTCAATTCGTTCTCGTGTGATTTCATCCACATGACCTAGTCATGTGTTGCAACTTGGATGTAATCTCACGGAGTGGGCCCAAAGTATCCCCCGTCACGCAGATGAACAAATCCCGCTATCGATGCATACGCCTCAACCCATCCCTTCAGAATACCCAACACATACCTTCATGGTCACCCTTCTACGGTGTGACGACTGATGCAGTACGAGGAGCATGTGATGATGGTGATTAGATATGATCTGACGGTTTAAGGATTAGGTTACTACGCTTTCATAACTATCACAACGTGAAATTTGTGACTTGATCGTGTTGCAATACTTATAGTGGAAATGTCCATCATATCATTCACCCAATGATATGACCCTATTGTCAATAATGTGTGTGTTCATGATCAGGAAACCTCGATCATGTGTTGACCAATGAGCTAGTTCGCATAAAGTTTGCTAGGAACCATGGTTTGTTTACATATCACACGTGTACCAATATTTCCGATTGATATAGTTATAGCATGACATAAAACTTATTATGAACTATTGATATATAATCTTAAATCATTTTTATTATTTGCATCTACGGAACCATATCCAACAGATTCACTGGCGGTGATTTGTGACTTAAATTTTTGTTTGTAGATGAATTCAAACGCAACACAATTTTTCTCTCGAGGACTCGCCATCTTGGGGCAATTCCGACATCGAAGATTTCCTTCATGACTACATTTCTTAGCCGAGATTCATCATCAATATCCATAACACTGAAAAAGTTCAAATTGTTGGATTGCATTTTCACAAAATAGTCACGAACTGCTTCAGCATCACCAAGCTTCAAACTTCTTTCTTTCTCTAGAAAATTGCGAAAATCTTTCTCGCTAAAAGTTAGTTTGTGATGACCATCCGTTGGCACAATAAAAGAATTAAAATTCATGTTTACTCGTATTCTAACCCGGTCATTCAATAGAATCCCCCACTTAACATTAAAATCCATCTGTTATTTTTGTGCATCTAAACAACCGAGATTTGAGTGGACTCAATGTATGATTGTGATCCACAATGACCCTGAAAGTTCAAACTTCGTAATATTAATTTTAGCTTTGCACCCTAGCCCGGTTGATGGATTTGGCTTCAATAAATCTTTTTGTTGCTCAAATACATCATCGTTGCTTGAAATAGACATGTCACTTGAATCTTGAACACTAGTAGTTTGATTATTATACTGTCATACAATTCATCACATTAGAAATTTTAGGTGAAGACAAAACTTCATAGATTCATACCGCAATGAATCAGATCAATTTTGGCATGAAGTTTATCGATCCGTGATGGTAAAAGTATGCTCAACTTGCAGAGAGATGTCATGTGCGATCAGAATTCATAAACCATGAATAGGACATCACCAGAACGCATGAATATCAATTTTGGCATAAAGTTTACTGAACTGTGATGGTAAAATTAAGTTCAACATGTAGACAAAGCGAAAGTCAACATTTGATGGATGATAAAGCTAAAATGTTGCTACTGAATAATAGTTCTAATGTGTCCAAGAATTTACCTTTTGTACCAAGTCTAAATTGAAAAAAGAATTAAAGTCAGGCGGACTGAGCAAAGGCTACCGGGCGGAGCTGCACGTCGATTCTATGAATGCAGTGGAGGCGGCGCCGGATGGCGCATCCCCCAACCATAGGTGTGGTTGCTATGATCGATCAGCGGAGGTGCTAATAACGGTCGGTAGCAATGCTTCAAATTGCTAGAGACGGTGCAGCAAACTCTTAGCTGACTGTCAGTGGCTATGCTGCAAACACTCATCGGCGGTGCTACCAACAATCACTGGTAGTGCTGCAAGAAACAAGACAGTGCTTTTAGTCAGAGTTGGGATGCCGCCGACGGTGCGACAACGAGTAATTTATGATGCTATGATAGTATAAACTTTTTGCTACAAATGTTCTGCTACTTTGCTACCTTAGTACAAAATTATTGCTACAAGGCCTTCGACGAGGTCGGTTTAGCTTTAATAGTACAAAGTTTTTGCTACCAGGTTTCCGGCGAGGTCTTTGGTGGTGGGGTCTCCAGCAAGTCTCTGGCAAGGTCTGCGTGCAACTGGTCTTTTCGGTTTTATTTTTAGGCGAACCTTTTTTTTGCTTCCATGAAGGAAAACATGGGATATTTTTGCTACGAGGAAGCAAATCTAGAATTTTAGCAGAAATTGAACACTCGTGTCACGCTGTGAACTGGGAGGCTGAGGGGAAAATATCCTTCGGAGATTACTAGCACTGCCCTTTAGGAAACCATCAGCCGAGATTGAAGAGAATGAGGCTCTCCACACCTCGCCGTCCTCTTTGATCCGGAAGGATGAAAATCTGAAGGAGAGCAGCATGAGCCTACGTAATCTTCTCTGCTATTTCCGTGTAAATTGCTGGGCAGTTTTTTCCGGTCCACTTCCTTCTATTTTCACGCCAGGACCCAGCTAGCGGATCGTGAACCCAGCGAACCAACCCAAAACCTCGCCTCTCCAGCGCACAATGTCGCCCCCGCCGCCGGTCTTGATGGACGAGCTCGTTGAGGAGGTCCTCCGCCGCCTTCCGCCGCACGATCCCGCCTGCCTCGTCCGCGCCTCCGCTGTCTGCAAGCCGTGGCGCCGCATCCTGGCCGCCCCGCGTTTTCGCCGCAGCTACCGCGAGTTCCACAGAACACCTCCCGTCCTAGGCTTCTTCAATGAGACCGCCGGCTTCGTCCCGGGCCCCGCCCTCTTCCCCGCCTCGCACCACCGTCCCCTCTGGAACGCCTGCTTGGACTGCCGCCACGGCCGCGCCCTTTTCGCCACCTATACCAGTACCAGGTACTACGAACAAGTGCCATCGGGCTTCACCGTGTTGGACCCTCTGACGGGTCGCCGGCACCGCATGCCCTTCCCGGCGGGCGGCGGGCTCCGCTTCAGCGCGGCGGTGCTCTGCGCCGCCGCACAAGGCTGCGACCACCACGGCTGCTGCGACGAAGAAGGCCATTTCCTCGTGATCTTCATATCCGCCGGTAATCTGTACGGAGCCACATCAGCGCGGGTGTACTCATCGGAGACCGGCGCATGGAGCGACCTCGTCTTTACCCCTGAACCCAATGTTATGTATGGCTTCCAAAACATACATGTGCCTAGTGTCCTTGCGGGCGATGCGGTCTACTTCAACAGGGAACACATAGTGAAGTACCAGCTTGGTACGCGACGGTTGTCGATGTTCGAGAAGCCAGCTGCCGCCGACTATGGGGCTCTCGTGATGGCGGAAGATGGTGTGCTGGGATTTGCCGCCGTGGTGGATGACATAAATCTGGCCATGTGGTCGAGGGAGACCGCCGGACCTGACACGGAGCCGCGGGATGGGCGAAGCTCCGGGTAATCAATCTCAAGAGGCTGCTCCCTGATGGTGCCCTCTTTGCCCAAACACTTCTGTCTATAATTAGTCAGGGCACATTGCTGAGTGGTGTCGTGGAGGGCAGCCAAGTTGTTTTCGTGAGCACGCTTGGTGGCTGCTACATCGTCGACCTCAAGTCAGGAGGAGCCAGGATGGTATCCTGTGCATACTACGAAAAAATATTTCCCTACACGAGATTCTACATCCCAGGTAAACTTACTAGCTTGCATACATAATCAATCATGTACAATCCTTTGTTACAATTTGTCAGTGGCACTTAGCAGCATGAAATGAAATATGGCACTTGGCTACTATCCATGCGCATGGCATATTACCGTCTAGAAGTTTTTAAATCCTTGCATTTTTTGCAGCAATGGAAGCAGCTTGCACGGGCCAGGAGCAATGAAGTTTTGTTTGAGATGTTTGGCAAGCTCGAGTTGCTGGAGCAAGTGCTGCTGTATCACTTAATGGGGACCCGATAGCAGTGATGCTGGACATGGCACAAGCGTTGGCTCTTGATTCGTGACACTACTTTCGGTCTAACTTTATGAAACTTTGTTTGATAAGTCGTTGCTTCCGTGTTTGCAATTTGTAAAGACTTTTTAGTCGGTTTGTGACCGACAGTCCGTGATAGAAGTTCTCACAAAAATGTTGGGTCCATTTTGGTTGGGCAGTCGGCGACATGATCACAGCCGCAAATGTTGTGACCAAAGTGACAGGTGTGAGGCGAGCCAGCCGTCTTAGTTTGATAAAGAATCAAATCAGAGTATGCTGCATAGTTATTTTTTCTTAAGCAAGTGAAGGAAGTGCGGAATCAGCAATACATACGAGTAGCAACAGTATCACTTATTTTGCTGAATATGCATAAGAAGACCCGGTCTCTGAATACACAAAATGATCGACTCGTAGCATCTAATACGCATGAGCCGGTATACAATGTAAGTGATCAGAAAATTATTACAGTAGTTCATATGAAAAAGTAATTGACTCATGTAATGAGAAAACTAGGAAGCATTGGCTTTGTTTGCCTGGAAAACTTATGGACGAAAATTTAGATTTTTTCTATACGAATTCATCTATTATAATTATTTGGTACAATACATACTTAGTTCTTTTTTTTAAAATTTCAGTTCCAGTCCTTCTGGCCGAAGATGGACGGCTTCCTGGATGTGGTTCGGGAGGCGTGGACAGCCCAATCTCCAGATCCCAACCCTTTCAAGTCGCTGGATAACAAGCTTCGAGCCACCGCCAAGAGGCTTTCGAGTTGGAGCACCAGGTCCATTGGTAGCGTCAAGGCGTAGATCATGTTGGCTTCGGAATTGATCCTTCGCTTTGACACTGCTATGGATTCACGACAGTTGTCGTGTGACGAGAGAGCTCTACGTCGTATGCTCAAAAAGAGGTTACTTGGACTCGCCTCCCTAGAGAGGACAATCGCCAGTCAACGTTCCCGTATCTTCTGGCTTCGGGAGGGAGACGCCTGCACCCGTTTCTTCCATCTGCATGCGAGCCATAGGAGGAGGAAGAATTTCATTGGTCACCTGATCGTGGATGATGTGCGGATCACAGAACATGCAGATAAGGCCGAAACCGTAGACTCCTTTTATGATGATCTGATTGGATCCGCGTCAGACAGGAGATTCTCCCTTGACTTGGAGTATCTTGGAGTCCCGACATTGGATCTTCAGCATATTGATAGCGCCTTTTCTGAGGAGGAGGTGTGGACTGCTCTTAAGAGTATGCCGAGGGACACATGTCCTGGGCTGGACGGTTTCTCCGCTCGTTTCTTCACGGCTTGTTGGAGTATCATTAAGACGGACATTATGGCAGCCTTCAACTCTATGTACCGTCTTGATTGTCGTGGCTTCGGGGCGGTTAACGGAGCGCTCATCACTCTTATTCCTAAGAAGGAGGGAGCTGAGAGGGTGCAGGACTTCAGGCCTATTAGCCTTATACATGGCTTCGCCAAGCTTGTAGCCAAGGTGCTGGCCACCCGTTTAGCCCCTATCTTACCCCAGATGGTGGGGGTGCATCAGAGTGCATTCGTGCGTGGAAGGTGCCTCCATGACAACTTCATGATGGTACAGGAACAGCTCGCCAGCTTCACAGCCGCTCGACCCCTGCTGTTCTTTTGAAGTTGGACACTACGAAGACGTTTGATACAGTGGGGTGGCCTTTCCTTATTGAGGTTCTGAGGAGGCTGGGTTTCGGGGAAAGGTTCCTCTCCTGCATTTGCGCTCTTATCTCCTCGGCTTTGACTCGTGTGCTGCTTAATGGCTGCCCCGGATCCCGTATTGCCAATAGGCGTGGACTTAGGCAGGGAGATCCCCTATCGCTACAGCTCTTCATTCTCATCATTGAGGTCCTCCACCTGATGATTGAGAAGGCCTCGGCTGTTGGGCTGCTCACCCCGCTGGCCTCATCTGGTCTGCGCCACCGCACCTCCATCTACGCTGACGACGTGGTTTCTTTCCTACGCCCCCTGGCGCTCGATCTCAAGGTTTTCGCAGCGATCATTCAGGACTTTGGGGATGCCTCTGGGCTTCGCACCAACATGGCTAAGTGCTCAGCTAATCTCATTAGATGCTCTGAGGCGGACGAGGAGGCAGTGGTTCGGGAGCTAAGCTGTCCAGTGGTCCCCTTCCCTCTTCGATACCTTGGTCTACCCCTGACGTTGAGGAAGCCGACTGCTGCTCAATTACAGTACCTAGTGGATAAGGTGGCCAACAAGTTGCCAGGTTGGAAGGCCTCCCTTCTGGACAGGCGGACGCCTTGAGCTTGTTCGAGCGACCCTCTCGGCGATTCCCATTTTCTCCATGATGTCTCTCGACATCCCAGCGAAGACGGTCTCAGCCATTGAAAAGATCATCAGAGGTTTCCTCTGGAAGGGTAGGAAGGACGTGAGAGGGGGCCACTGTCTGGTGACGTGGGACAAAGTCTGTGCCCCAAAGGAATGGGGGGGGGGCTTGGGATTCCCAATCTCTGGTTTATGAACATTGCCTTGAGGGCCAGATGGTTGTGGCTTCAACGAGTCGATGACTCAAAGCCGTGGAAGGAGTTCAATATCTAGGTCCCACAAGTGGTGCGGCATCTCTTTGAAGGTGCTACCTCCTCGATACTTGGGGATGGAGCGTCCACCTTCTTCTGGACAGACCGATGGTTACCGCTGGGCCGTCTGACTGATATTGCTCCAAATCTTCTGAGGTCGGTGCCTAAACACTCGCTCCGAACGCGGAAAGTGCGTGAAGGGCTAGCCGGGGCCTGGTTGGATGATATTTCGCCGGATCTTGATGCATTAGCGATCCAGGAGCTTTCCTCGTCGCTGATATGTTGGTGAATGTTGCCCTATGTGTGGACGACAGCTTCAGATGGGGCTGGGAGAAAGACTTTTCTTACACCGCGCACTCAGGTTACCGAGCCTTGTTTGGAGCCAGGGTAGATATGCCAGGGGCGCTCCAGATCTGGCGTTCGAGGGCGCCACCTAATTGCAAAGTTTTCCTCTGGCTGGCTAGCAGGAACAGATGCTGGACCGCTAACAGATTGCATAGGCGGGGCCTCCCACATCCGGCTGCTTGCCCCTTCTGTGATCAGAGTACCGAGACTCTAGACCACTTGCTCTTGGGCTGTGTGCTGTCCCGGGATGTCTGGGCAACGTGTCTGCGTTGGTGGGGAAAGCCGCGCTGGATGCCGCAGTCGGATTCGAGCTTCGTGGCCTGGCTGCAGGAGAAGCGTAGTGGACCTGGAGGGGACCGTGACCTCTGGACAGGAATTGCCCTCGTTTGCTGGTGTCTTTGGCGACACCGCAACGACATTGTGTTCGATAAGGCCGCTCCCTCCAAAGCCGTCGTGCTTTCAGCGATCGCCACTGAGGCGGAGATGTGGAGAATTGCTAGGATTTTTAGAGGCTCTCTTGCTTCAGTGGATAAGTGGAGATGCCGCGAGTAGTCCGGTTCCGTGTGTGTGCTGCCTTCTGGGTAGTGGGGTTGCGTTGCGCGGGCGTATGTGCCCCGAACGTGTTGTACCTTAGGCCTTCTGGCCTTTCTTCTTGATTCCGATACGTCTTTCCATGACGTATCCTTAAAAAAAAAAAACATACTCAGTTCTTGCTACTAATTGAAGTATATTGTGGTCCCTATAACTTCAGAACACAAAGATATGCCTAACTTCAGAACACACAGATACATGCCTGAAAAACAAAGTCTGAACTCTATGCCAAGTCTGAACTCTATGCCAAGTCTGAACTCTATGCCAGAGTGACACAAAATCAAGGAGATTATGCTCTACTGATGTAGCTGAAACATAGTAATAGAATGCTAGTAATATTCACCAGTTCAAAAAGGAAAACTTATACAACCAATCGAGCTTTGACCGAAGAACCGAGAATTCAGGAGAGTAAGTCATAACTGTTTGTAACGAATGCTCATGGATTAGTATAAGATCAGAAAATAAAATTGCTTTTTCTTCAAAGATATACAAAGAACAAACATGAACCAAATAATAGGGCCACCTGTCCGCTCTTACATAATCCAAAAATCCAAATATGGCAAAAAAACACGATCAATTAATTTGAGCCCGATAACAAATTGGTAATATGACAATCGACTCCGAGTTTGTATAAAAGGCCAGTGGTGTTTTAGAAGCCCGTAAATCTGAATGAACTATAAATCATTCTTAACTCGTCACCACCTCCACTCTACTTAAAATATATAAGTTCCTCATGGAATCGACTGGATATACCTTGCTGGAGCAGGATAGAAACAATAGATCGCAGTACAGTAGAGTAAGAAGAAGCCACACATAACGGAGAAGAAGATAATGCATAAAAGAATTCCACCTGACAAAATGACATGGCAATACGTAAAATTCCATGGAAGCTTGTTGGGCACCTCGGCAACTAATTGTATTAAGAGATTGCTCTGCTGCATTTTCTGAAGCTGCAAACTCATCAATTGAATTGTCATATTCGAAACTGCAAGAAATTTGCATGTCATGCTGAACCATCTTGCGATTTCAGTGAAGTTTGAAAGAGAAAACATAGCAGATATTAGTGGAAATCAAGTGACCTAAGAATAGTAATGCCTGAACTGTAAAAGAAGAGCAGAGCAAAACGAATAATAGGTCCATCCGTGGAAGGCTACAACTTTCGCTGCCGCTTAAGCGCTACCCAACGGACGGGCACCAGCTCCCTCATGGCCCTGCGCTCCCTCCACATCTGCAGGTCTTCAATGGCAGATTCGTCGCCGTCATCAGATGGCGCCCACGCTGATGAGCAGAAAAAGAAGGAGGAGAACAAAGGGAAGACAACTAACCACCTTCACTGAAATCACCCAGCAGCAGGTTTACCTGTGGGGAGGTGGCGGCCACCGCCCACCAGTAGCCCAAAACGGGTCGATCAAGGTTCAGATGGTCACTCGTTGCTACTATAGATAGATTAGTGTAAAATGCCTATCTAAACTTAGCAATCCCAACAGCAGTAACATCACCAAAATCATGCAAAAATCCTATGAAGTTTGTAAAATTGTTGATCATGCAAATGTTTTTACATATTTTACCGATGTAGATGTTTACATTCCACGGGAATATGCCATATGCTGATCATGCCAATTTTCATCTTACATTTTTTACATATCTGTTTACATTCCATAGGGATATGTCATAAGCTTCAAAACAAAGTATCATCATGTGATGCAACCAACATCGCCAAAGGTGTTGTATATTCCACAGGAAGTATCATCATGTGATGCCCGAGAAGGTTTTGCATATTCCACGCATATTCCACATGAAGAACTTCCTGTGGAATATGCAAAACCTTCTCGGGAAAGGCACACACACCCACACACAGTTTGCCAAACCCTTCTTAGGCCAGGTACTATGCAATATTCCAGAACTCAACCAGAGCTGCCCATGCAAGGGAACTAGTAAATGACATTCAATATTAGAAGAGTAGACCATCACATCAGGATGACAAATTACACGAGAAAATCTGCAAGAAAGTGGACAATACAACCTATTGCCCTATGTTTAGTAGCATCAGCAACAGGCAGAAAGTGGCCTACCGCTCTATGTTTAGTAGCATCAGCAACAGGCTGACTACTAAAAGTACAACTGCAGCTAAGTCAACAACAGGCTGACGATTGGTACAAATACACACATTGAGTCACCAATGGTGAAACAATATGACCCAGCATCTTTAAGGTGGTAGATTACATCAGTCCATCCTAGTGCTCCAGGGAACAGTTCATTTGAAGATCCCATTTGCTGTTTTACGAAGGATGTCTTGGATCTGTTCGACACAACATAAGCAAACAGATTATGGGCAGTATTTGTGTACATAAATGGTACAGGAAATAATACAAGAGTATGCGGAAAAAAAGTCAGCAGAAGAATTACTTGTTTCGATGATAGACCTATATTTCCCAAGTCCGAAAGCTGCCAAAACACGTTATCTTAGAAGTTGACAAATACAACTTATACAAGTGACTTTTCGCCGTCAGGATTAAGCATTTCTCACTACAGAAATCTTACAGATTTGAATGGTCTGGGCGAATCCTCCCGGAGCTCAAGAATGTACTCTGCTCTCTTTTCACCAATACCCTGAAGAAGTGAGAACATTAGTAGGAAAAAGAAAAGGCTGCTATACCATCTATAAGATTATTCTGAAAAGCAAGGATCATACTTTCAGCTGCTGTAGCTCTTCCCTGCATCCATGGTAGGCAAAGTACATAATTAGAAAGGATGAAACATGCCGAAACTGTTTAACATAAGGGAATCACACTACTCAACGTAACCATAAAAGCTTGGAGAGTTTGAACTTACTTGTTCGCAACATTTAATAACTCAAGGTATTGTTGAATAAGAGATTCCTGTGTAAGATAGAGACATTTAGAGATCTGTGATGAACTAAAATAGGTTGCTGATGTACAAAATATGAGGAAAATCATGCAGACCTTCAGGTTAGATCCCAGTGCATTAAATTTGTCAAGAGGTGTACCACCTGGAATCTTCTCAACCATATGACATTCTCCTATTGGAGTTTTCGGTTCCACAGAAGGAGGGCAACTGACATCACCAGCTGTCTGCTGCTTGAGAGTCATCACGTTGGAAGAAATGGGGGAGAGCACTTTCCTAATGGGCGATTCAGACCTGTCCTCAATGCAAGGAGCCAACGAAGGAGGGGCCACTGCAAAAAAACATTTTATACGGCTCAGAGTATTATTGAAACATAGATCAAGTTCCAAACACAGAAGTAAATTGCAAGTAGATTGCAGTTACTTTCTTTTGAATAGCGTGTTCTACTTTCTGCTTATTGGCTTACTGATATTTGTACATTCAGAATCTAATAGAAAATATATACTTTTATGCATTTTTCAAACAACATACCCTTCTTAATTGTCTTTACTTCATCTCTTGGGCTCGGTCTTGGTGTGTTTTTGGCTGGAGTATGGACTCCTAAATCGAAAAGCACCCTGTGTAACAGAAAATAAAATAGTTAAAATCTCGGTATAATTGCGATATGTTCTATGTCAACTTGTAGAGTGCAATTGGAGACACTTACTTTTTAATTTTGCCACCATCTCGGTCCATTGCTTTAGCCCTACTAGAAACCAGGGCAGATTTTGGTAGTTTCATATGGCTCATGGAAGGAGTCTTGCATCCAGTTGGGGAGAAAAGCCCATTCGTTCTTTGGATGCTCCTGGTTTTCCCCTTTGATTCCAGCCACACTTGCAATTTAGCTTCCATGTCAACCTTTACTTTTGGAGTTTGCTCCTTGCTTGCCGAAGACATGTTGGTCAGCATATGGCCTGAACGAGCAGCCAGACTCAGTGTTTGGACTGCCTCCTGGTATTCCACCGGATTCTGAAACAAACAGAAGGCTATCAGCAGGGGTCTACTCCATGTGATGAGAAGGCTGTAGCTGAAACTCACCAGACATGCTATCATCACAGCACGGCTATTGCCCCCTAGCGAGTCCTGTAGTATGCGGGTCAATTTACTCTCCCTATAAGGCACCCGCGGCTCGTTCTTCTTCAGAGCTGAAATGACATTCGACAGGGCAAAGAGCGAAGAGTTAATTTTGGAGCTTTCTTGCAGGCGGATCCCTTCATTGTACGTCCTTCTGTTGTCCTCATTCCCTGAAATGAATAACCAACACAGCATGGTCTTAAGCTGGAAATGCGAAGCCTTTACAGGTTACGTGCACCTCATTACAGGGAGCCGTACCAGCCAAGTCGATGAGGTTTAGCTTCCCTTTGACAGTATCATTACTGATCCGGATGGAGAGCACAGCATGGCTCCTACTTGAAACATCGTTCAGGCCTGTGTGGGCAACTTTCCTCCTCTGCACACCTATCGAGTAGACTTCCTGAAACTCCTCCATGGACCGCACAGGGACCTTAATAAACCATGAAAAAACAGCAGTAAGTGCACCGCAGGAAGCTACGTTCTAGCAAGCAGATTGACCAAGCCGAGCAGATTACCCATGCCAAGCCCTTGAGCTGCAGGTTACCAGCTTTGTCATCCAAGGCCATGATCTCCTTCGCCTTGGGCTCGAGCAGGTCGTAGCACCGTTCCAAGTACACCTCGTAGTACGAGATCTCCACGGAGCACCACGTGCCGGTGCAGTGCGCCAGGACGGTCGACACCGACAAGGGGATGAGCCCCGGCAGGTCCTCGCTGCCCTGTACACACAGCAACAACAAGGTTTCAGAAACAGGTTGGCAACCCAGCTGCTAGTGCGACATTTCGTCGAGCAGGTAGTGGGTGGGACGTGGAGAGAGGATTGGACACCTGCATCGTGTAGGTCTTGCCGCTGCCGGTTGCCCCGTAGGCGAACACGGTGGCGTTCGTCCCCTCGAAGATGGCCGGGATCAGGGCGCTGACCTCCTGGTCAAATATGTCGGCGACCTGGTCCTCTTTGCCGAAGTATGAGTCCACCTTGTAGCACTCGTTCCGGCTGCAGGGTTCAGGCGTAGATCGGGTTACCGAAAGGGAGGACAGTCATGGAACGAGCAAGCTAAAGAAAGCGGTGGAGTAAATCATCGGTGCGTTTGAATAACTGAATCGGCATTAGTAATGGAAAGAACTGCTTGTAATCGAGTCTGAAACGAGCTACAAGACGTAGAATTAGCCATCGGCACAGCAACAGTGAGAGGTAGTGGAAGCTTAACTAAGGTCGCATCTGTTGAAGGGAGCTACGAATTTGGGGGAGATGTCGGTAATTGCTGGGTTAGGATAGGAAGAGCTCCGAGGGGTCGAGATGTGGGTACCTAGTGTGCTGGTCCTTGAGCTGGACGGTGACCTCGCCGCCGGGGCGGCTGCCGATGAGGGAGACGCAGGGCGCCGCGGCCGAGCTGGCCTCCGACGGGAGGAGTGGGCGCACCCGGAGCACGACGCGCACTGACTGCAGGGAGGATGCGGAGGAGGTGGCGGCTGTGGCGGTCGTCATTGGAGAGGAAGGTTGAGGGGTCGGATTCGGTGGCTAGGCGGCCGGGAGGGGAGTAGATCGGGAGGGCTCGAGGTGTCCGGTGTGGTGGGGAAGACGGCGAGTGGTGACCGTTGTGAAGCGGCCGGGTAGGTTGTTCGAATTTGAACACGGGAAGCGGTGACATGTGGTGGTGATCAAGACGTGGGCACGGAATTTGGGCTCACGGCTTGTCCGAGGGTCCCCGCATCTCGGCATCTGGCCATCTGCTCGTCTGCTTATCATTCGATCCAGACTTGGTTGACCTAAATAGTTTTTTCTTAAGGGTGCTGAGACATAGCAAAACCGTTTTCTTAAACTCTAAATTATTTAGGAAACTGCTGGGCGTTCCCCGGGGATCTGATTCCCCAGCCCCCGGGTCCCCAGCCGTCGGATCAACCATTTTAACGGTTAGATTTGCATGTAGCAAAAAAATCTCCTACAAAAAATCACCCTGACAAATGAGAAGCAAAACGGTTCGTTCAAAAAGAGATTCGCCGAGACCTCGGAGACCACGTAGCAAACATATTACGCAGATGTAGCAAAACCGCAAATAAATTGTAGCAAATTTTTTATTCATATGCTGCAAATCCTCTAAGACATCAACGGAGACATCCTGCAGCCGGCGCAACGCCGTCCGAGGACAGCAACGCCACAAGCTGCTAGTAGCAACGCCCTATGCCTATGGTAGCAAAAAATCCACCCTCCGCCGGTAGCAATGTCGGACACCTTAAATAGCAAAAATCGGCCTTCGCAGGTAGCAACACCGCAGGCCTAAAGCAGCAAACCTCCTAATGAAGCAGAGGAGCACGAGATGGAGGCGACGCTGGTAGCATCGGCGGCGACCGCCTGTAGCATCGACGCCCTCGGCTGGTAGCACTAGTGAAAGCCACAGTAGCATCCCAAAATCGGTGGTCGTCGGGGTCGGAGGTAGTGGGTCCGGCCGGAACTCCGCGATGAGGTCGACTTCCCTTGATGGCATCGAAGCGGAGAAGCGCGACGAGCTCAAAAGCGGCGAGGTGGGCGAGCTCCTGGCGGCAGGTGGCGGCCAGCTACCCCACCTCACCCTCCCGCTCGACTACTTCGCTCTGCGCCCGCTGCCGGCCCTGCCCGTCGTCGTCGCGCCGCCAAACCTCCTCCAACTCCCGCGTGGCAGAGATCCTTATGCTCGCTGCCGGCGTGCCGCAATACAACCGGCTCCGAGCCATGAGCCCCTCCCCGGCGGCGGAGGAGCCACCCGCGCTGGCGCCGGAGCTCGTTCTGGGAGGCTCCTTCGCTGGCCTTCTGCTTCGTCGCTCCATGGTGAAAAAAGTGAGAGAATAGGGAAAGCAACGAGTGGACACAGGAAGAAGAAAGGATAACGTGTGGTGTAGTGGGTCCCATGGACACGCGTCACGCGCGGAAGGAGGAGGCTGCGGGCGTGAGATCCTCCGGGGGATTACAATCATTTTCCAATTATTTATGGTCCTTTTCAAAACTTTAAAACTTCTAGTTAACCATATAGTCAC
Source organism: Lolium multiflorum (assembly GCA_030979885.1). Classification (NCBI taxonomy): domain Eukaryota; kingdom Viridiplantae; phylum Streptophyta; class Magnoliopsida; order Poales; family Poaceae; genus Lolium; species Lolium multiflorum. The sequence continues at coordinate 200,199,991 of CM061747.1, forward strand.
CACATATTTAATGTATAGTTTGAGTCACTAGATTTAGCAATTTTTAGCCCCTATAGATCAAAAACAGCTAAGACATGCTCGATTGTTTGGTTACTTTATCTAGGTTGCGCCATTTTAGATTACTGGACTCAACGATTTTAGCCTCTTTGGAAAATTCTTAGACCCTCTAAAGTAAAAAGAAAAGGAGAAGCTAGATCACACCATTTTAGATAGCTGCACGGTGTGTCATGTACACCAGTTAAGCCATTTAACATGGCGTGATCAAGTGGATCATAGAATTTTAAAGTTTTGGGAGGGGCCATAAATGGTTTAGAGTTTGCAAAAGGGCCTATTTAGGTCAAAAAAACACTTCGATCCTAGGTCGTGTCCAGCAATAGATAAAATCACTCAAGTCTAGCTAGTGTTGGTATAAATATATATGGTGACGGTTTTCCGCTGATAAATTTAATAACTATATTCTTCTTGTTGTTATTATAACCTACTGACCTTTATATTGATAATAATAATAATATTTTACAATAGGAGAGGCTCTTCACCTCCGTGGCTTTTGCAGCCAACTGATATGGTCGGTCCAGATTAGCATCACCAATACTAGCTACTCCCACTGATTCATAATATATGTTGGACATTTAGTACCAAGTTAGTATAATTTTTATACTTCCTTCGTCTAAAAATAGGTGTCTCAATTTTTTTAGATACAGATGTATCTATAGTGAGACACCTATTTTTAGATGGAGGGAGTACTGATTTTTTGATACTTGCTATAGATGGGAGAGAGTACTTGCATTATTTCTCCTGACAACACGGATCCATGTGTAATTCTCTTATTATATTATGTATTTATGTCCATGGTATGTGCACAGTTATTTGTAAATTATGCCCCCTTCACTTCTTGTATTGCTCTCTTACTCATCCTATTTTCTTTTGGATATTTTAGCTTGCAAAAGAAAGTTGTACCAATGTTGTGATGAATATAAGGAAATTGAATTTCAGGTTCTAGATTCATTTTATTGACTTGGTATGATCATGACATAAACGAAAAATAGGTACGATTTTCTCTAGGCTATTTACCGTGTTAGTTACTAACAATTTTCCATATCAATATTTTTTTAAGGAGCTGCAACCGGAAGAGATAAAGACATAGCAAGTGGTGAATATTTTGCGGTCTAGGACCTGAAAGTTGATCACCACTTGGTCTGTCCCGAAACATACAGTCCCAAAACAAAAATATGCATGAGTATGTGTTTTGGCAATTTATTTCCGCCGCATCAGTTACTAGATTATAGTAGCATGATAATTGTATTAATAACGATCAATTACGACGATAGTACTACATAGTTACGAGACAACTTTTTCTATGGTTTTAGCCATTGCGATATTATGTATGACAAGAGAGCAAATATTCAAGTGTTATCACTTGTGTTATTACTTAATTATTGTGGTGCTTAATTTTCTCTTTATAGCAACAGCTGTGCTTCATGTGTTCGTCTTCAGTCTACGAAGTTCTTGTAGGAGGTTTTGGGCGTGAGATGCTGATACTTGTTTGTTTGTTTATTTATTTATTTGTTTATTTATTTATTTATTTGTTTGGTTGGTTGGTTGTTTGTGGTGTAAGCGCTAAGTTCAGCCTATGGTTTATGTAACAGGCTATTTTTTTGTGAGCACTAATAAGTTCAGTATATATAATTCGTGCAACAGGTGTTTTTTAGTCTAGCCGTCAACTGTTTGTCGGCCCGAAATCCAACAAAGATCTTTTTAAACGAAAGTGAAAGACAAGCAGCAAGTAAAAAGGTGACCAATGAATCAAAGTGAAAGCCAATTGACTTCCGTACTGATACACATCCATCTCGTCTTTACCATTCCTAGCTCTCTTTTCCATAGAAGCGTTAGAAGCCAGATCTTGTGGCGTCGATCCTGTGTTTTCATTTTGGAATCCTTCCCTTTGTCGCCTAGTCTTGCTACCAAAAAAAAAAGGAGGACTCGAATGGGCGTCGTGTCGAAGTTCAGAATCTCGTTGGTCGTTGGCTCGTTGCTGTTCTGCAGACGATTCTTTCTTGCAGACAAAGATGAGAAACGGAACATGCGGCATCGGCGACAACGTACGGCCGCGGAGAGAAGACGCGCCAAACCGAGCAGCACTCGACCCTCCACATGAGCGTCTTCTTGCTCCGATCGGCAGCTCAGCTCGGGGCGGCGTATAATTGGAGTTGGAGGACAGCCATGGAGGAGAGGACACTACACGATTTTAATGCGACGAGATCGGCCACTCTGGTCTTGTCCCCCACTTTCTTGCTCGCTTCTTGTTTTATCACAGCACGCGTGTCAAAAATTAGCCGGTCAGCGTACCCATCTTTGTGTTGAGTTCCTTGCTTGGCCAAACATGACCACGCCGGTAGTACCAGGGAAATAAGGGCATCTCCAACGCGGATTCATCCCGGGCCCGCGTGCAGAATGGGTGGGTCAAATCGGATAAAAATGCGGTCCAACGTGGCCCGCGCAAATGCGGATGGCCGTGGCGTCTGAAACGATGCAAACCCGGCTCAAGTCTGGGTCAGGTTTGCGTGGCCAACGATGGCACGCGGCATCCGTCCGCGTCCGGATGCTCGCCTGCTCTCCCTTGGACCCACCTGTCGGTGACCGCGGCGGCTTATTAAATCTGGATTGGAGGGAACTGTCCCTCCAGTCCACTCCCCACTCCACTGTCCACTCTCTCGACACGCAACCGCCGCCATGGTCCCGAAGCGACGGTTCGCTCCCGGAGCAAACGACGGGGAGGCCAGCAGCAGTCCTCCGCCGACGCTGCGGGCCGGAGGAAACCGCGGCGGTCTCCACACGGAGAGGCCGCCCGGCGCGCGGCATTGGCGCAACTGGCGCCGCTGCTGCAGCAGCTCAAGCGGTCCTTCGCACCTCCGCGATGGAGGAGGAGGACCGGCAGGCGGTCGAGGACGCCGAGGCTTGGGAGTTATTCGCCCAGGCCCGCCGGGAGGAGGAAGCGACGCGGCGGCGCGAGGAGGCCAGGCTCCGCCGCGAGGAGCAGCAGCGCCAGGAGGCCAGGCGCCGCGCGGAGGAGGGGAGTGATACGTCCAAAACGTATCTACTTTCCCGAACACTTTTTCTATTGTTTTGCCTCTAATTTGTGTATTTTGGATACAACTAACACGGACTAACGCTGTTTTCAGCAATTGCTCCGGTGTCTCGTTTTTGTGCAGAAATTCAACTTTCGGAAAATCCTCGGAATTTATATCAAAGGGCCTATTTTTCCGTAAGAATCACGGAGCGTAAAGGCGGCTGGGAGGCCCAGGCCCCCAGACAACGGCCGGCGCGGCTGGAGGGGGGCGCCCTAGCGTGTGGCCCCCTCGGCCACCTACGCCCTCCTGGACTACTTAAGGGTTTCGATCTAAAAACGCGAGACGGAAGTCGAAGTCGCCAGAAACCATCCAGTACGCTGCCACCGTCGCGAAACTCCGTCTCGGGACCGGAACTCCGTTCTCGCACTCCGGGACGGGAATTGGAGGAGATCATCGCCATCATCACCACCGACGCTCTCCATCGACTAGCCATGTTTCCCCCATCCATGTGTGAGTAATTCCCCGCTGTAGGCTGAAGGGGATGGTAGGGATTGGATGAGATTGGTCATGTAATAGCATAAGATTGTTAGGGCATAGTGCCTAGTGTCCGTAATTGGTACTTTTATGATATTGTTGCAACTTGTTATGCTTAATGCTTGTCACTAGGGCCCGAGTGCCATGATCTCAGATCTGAACATGTTATCAATTCATGATGATATTCATTGCTTTATGATCTTACCTGCAAGTTGTATACACATATTGTTGTCCGGAACCCGAGGCCCCAAAGTGACAGAATTGGGACAACCGAAGGGGAAGGCGATGATATGAGGATCACATGTGTTCACGGAGTGTTAATGCTTTGCTCCGTGCTCTATTAAAAGGAGTACCTTAATTTCCAGTAGATTCCCTAGAGGTCCGGCTGCCACCGGCTGGTTGGACAAAAGATGTTGTGCAAGTTTCTCATTGCGAGCACGTACGACTAAATATGGAACACATGCCTATCGATTGATTAGTACTTGGATACCGTTTATTATTATCTGCAAATGCCCCGCCTTGATTGTTACATGAGTTTCTCTCATCCATGCAACGCCATCATCCATCACTGCCCTACAGATTTTAATCCTATTGTTTACTATAATCACTATCGCTGTCTTTGTTACACTTTATTTCACTATCGCCATCATAAAATGATTATCGATAAACTCTTGCGAGTAAGTCTGTTTCAGTGCACTTGAATTGACAACTCCGTTAAGGCTTTCAAGTATTCTTTGTCTCCCTTGTGTCGAATCAATAAATTGGGTTTTACTTCCCTCGAAGACTGTTGCATCCCCTATACTTGTGGGTCATCAAGACTATTTTCCTTCGCTGCCGGGGAGCATAGCTTTATTTGCAAGTTCACTTGGATTGATATTGTTTGTTCCATCATGGGTAAACCTCGCGATACTAAAGTCGCCATATTACCATCCACTACAAGAAAAGGTACAACTCTGAGTACCTCTGCTGCTCTTGATTCACCATCTGTGATAGATAAACTTGTTTCACCACCACAAGCTTCACATCTGGTACTTCTGCTAGATCTGAAAATTCCTCTTATAATTTTGATGATGCTTCTGCTTGATAATGATGGTTCATTGGGATCTTTTCTAGATGCTACAATTGCTAGGTCTAGACAAATTGAAAGTACGAAACTCCTAATGAAAATGCTGCTACACCGTTAATTCACCTGAGTCGTTGAATACTCTAGTGATGATCTTGATGAAGATTATGTAGAACTTGATGATGATTTTATTGATAAATGCAATGCTACTACCGATGCAAGAAAAATCAAAAAGTTGCTTGCACAACATCTGTTAGATATAAACTGTCTCCTGATCCTAAATTTGCCACATCTCCTATAAACATTAAGGATAAGGATTATGATTTTTCTCTTGATTTATCTCATATATCTATTGTTGAGAAAACACCTTTTGTGGTACCGAAAAAGAAAGTGCCGTAGAACACATGATTGAGTCTCTACTCGAGTAGCTTGTTTTCTGATGATGTTAAGAAGCGTACTTATTTCGTTGCTAAAATTTTCCCTTTCTCATTAAAGGATGATGCTAAAACTTGGTATAATACTTTGCCACCTGATTCTATTAATAGTCCAAAAGAATTGGTTGATGTTTTCTTTCGGAAATACTTTCCTGCTAGTGCTCAACATATTGCTTTGCAGAAATTTATAATTTTGATCAGAAGATGGAGAGAAATTGCCTCGAGGCTTGGGCGAGATTTGCTCTCTTATTAGAGCTCCCTAACATGATTTGGAAAAGCATGATTTACTTGATATATTTTATAGTGGATTAACTATTGAGTCTAGGCATACCTAGATAGTTGTGGTGTGTTTTCAGAAAAGAACTCCGACGCCTAAGAATTATTGGCTAGAATAGGCCGGAATCATGATGATTGGTCTACACCGAACCAACCCCGACACCAATATTGAAGAAGAGGGGTATGATTAAATTAAATGATGAAGATATGAGGGAAGCCAAGAAATCTCTTAAAGAGAAGGGTATTAAATCCGAAGATGTGAAGAATTTACCTCCCATAGAAGATTTATGTAAGATCACTCCCCCTTCATCCATGATTGAGGTACACTCTCTTGAACGCTTTAATAGGGAAGATATTCCGTATTCAAAACCTCCTGCTCAATGCTTAGATGAGTTTGATAATTATATTGTTAAGCAAAATAATTTCAATATGAGAGTAGAGAATCATTTAATGGAAAATTCTCGAGCTATTAGTGAATTTCATGGTATTGTGGAGAGAACCTCCAATGATGTTAAGATGCTTCTTAAACATTTTCATATGATTCAAACTCAAATTGATCAACTCACTAAAGTGCAAAATGACTTGTTAAAAGATAATTCTAAAGAAAAACATGCTTATGAAGTAACAACTAGAGGCGGTGTTTCTACCCAGGATCCTCTATATCCCGAGGGCATCCCAAAAGAGTGAACAAGATCCTCAACGAACAAACTAGTGCTCCATCTAAGAAGAAAAGAAACATAAAATTGTAGAACTTCTGAATCTATTGATCCTAATAGTATTTCTATTTCGATGCTGAAACGAAAGTGGTAATGAACATGATAAAGATAACGATAAGAATGATGCTTGATAAAGAAGATGTTGAAGAAGAACCTGAAAAGCATGCTAAAAATAAAAAGTATACTAAAGAAGATTTTATTGCTAAGAAACATGGTAATGAAAGAGAACCTTGGGTTCAAAAGCAAATGCCTTTTCCTGCTAAGAAACTAAAATCAAAGGAAGAAGAACACTATAACAAATTTTGTGATTGGATGAAACCTTTATTCTGCAAATCCCTTTGACTGATGCTATTAAATTGCCTCCTTATTCAAAGTATATGAAAGATATTGTCTCTAACAAAAGGAAAATTCCTAATGAGGAGATTTCCACTATGCTTGCTAATTACTCTTTCAATGGCAAAGTTCCAAAGAAACTTGGCGACCCAGGTATACCGACTATTCCTTGTTTTATTAAGAATAATTATGTTAGAACTGCTCTATGTGATTTGGGAGTAGGTGTTAGTGTTATGCCTTTTTCTCTTTATAAGAGACTTTATTTAGATAAGTTGATACCGAATGATATATCTTTGCAAATGGCTGATAAATCTACTGCTATTCCTGTTGGTATATGTGAGGATGTTCCTGTTCAAGTTACTAGTAACTGCTTGATATTAACTGATTTTGTTGTGTTGGAAATGCCTGAAGATGATAATATGTCTATTATTCTTGGGAGACCTTTTCTTAACACCAGGGGCTGTTATTGATTGCAATAAAGGAAAAGTTACTTTCAATGTTGATGACAAGGAGCATACCGTTTATTTTCCCAAGAGGATTGATAAAGTATGTGGAGTTAATACCATTTCTAATGTGAGAACTATCAAAGTGGGAACTATTGATTGTCCTATATATGAGCCTAAAGAAGGATATCAAAGTATTATGATTGGATCCATATCAATTCAATACAAGGTAACATGATTGATTTGAGGTTTATTTCTTTTTATGTCATGTAAAATTTATTTGGTGGCAAGACTTGATCAACCATGTTAACAAATTCATTTTATATACATAGAGGAACTAAACAACATCTCTTTCTTCCTCCACTTGTTTTACTTGCTGTAGCACTATTTGATTTGAAAAATGCTTTAGTTGTTTAGATGTTTGAAAATCTTTTTCTGCCCTGTAATAATAATTTTAACACCCAAAACAGGATCCTACTGGTCTACTTCATGGGCACTATGGGCACTGATTGGTCCACTCCACCTAAGCTTGGGGGGAGTCCTCATACGCATTTTAGTTTATATGGATGTACATACTTGTTTAGCTTCTTAAAGTGGTTTTCTAATAAGAGGGAGATGATATTTGGGGAAGTGCTGATTGAAAACAGATTCTGGGCTGATACCAAAAAAATCTCAAAAACAGCCAGAAAGTTATTTTGCGAAGCCAATTTTTGTGCATGTTCCCAGGTTGTTATCTAACTTTCATTAGCTGAACACTTTTCGAGCTGAGCAGCGGAAGAATTTCATAAAAATCGATTACTGTACTGCTGTCAAGTTTGACGAATTTCTGCTGCTTTGTGTTTATGTGACTCTTTTAGTTTCCATCTTCTTGTTTTTGCTTTGTTTCTTTCCTAAAACACAAAAAGACCAAAAATATTTCTGTTGTTTCTCTTTACCATTTGTTTATTTTGGTTTCTTGCTTTTATTTTGCTTTGTTTGCTATCGTTGGTTTGCTATAAGAAAATCCAAAAAGATTTTGCTTTGTTTGCTTGTTTCCTTTTGTTCTTGTTTCCAATTCAAAAACACCAAAAATATTTTGATGTTCTTCTTTGGTTTTGTAAAGTTCATTATGGAGTTCAGTGGTCTTCGGTGGCGGGAGCTTGGTTTTCATTCCATATTATTCAAGCTACACAAGTGAAAGGCAATAATGACGATCTACGACAATTGATTGTGGTGAGAGGCTGGTATGAACTCTATTTGTTTTCATTTTTGTACATATACTCATCCATGTGAGCATGCTTAGTTGGTTCATGTGAGGTATATGTCATTTAAGAAAGTCTAGTAGTTCATGATCTCTCATGCTTAGCTCCAATTTATTAATATAAGTAGCATGTCATAAATATTTGCTTGCATTGCTTTATTCATAGATATGTATGACATTGTGGTATCCTCCTCTGAATAATTCGCTTGAATCAACTTGGCACATGCTCACGCATGCATATGACTGAACAAGAAGTCAATTAAGTCTCGATGATTTACTTTACCTCAGAGTTCTTGTATCACTTTTATGCCTCCGTTAATTTATTTTGTCGCAAGCATGATTATGATGTTTATTGCTCTCTTGATTGTCGCTTCCCGCTATTGCTAGCCTTCACTTGTACTGAGCGGGAACGCTGCTCGTGCTTCCAAACCCCTGAAAACCAAGTTATTCCAGAGTGTCCACCATAAATACCTATGCATGGGATTTCAAACCATTCCAAGTAAATTCTCATGTGCTACCTTTAAACCTTCAAAATGCTTCTCAATTTGTGTTGATGTTTTATAGCTCATGAGGAAATATGTGGTGTTTATCTTTCAATCTTGTCATTTACTCCTGACAGACTTTCATAATGGACTAGTGGCACATCCGCTTATCCAATAATTTTAAAAAGAGCTGGCAACGGGGTTCCCAGCCCCAATTAATCGACTTTCATTAATAATTCTCTTCACATGTTTTGCCCTGATTTATCAGTAAGAAACTTAAATTGCAAATAGATACTCCTCCATGGTATGTGATTGATGGAAGGCACCCGAGGATTCGGTTAGCCACAGCTTGTGTAAGCAAAGGTTGGGGGGAGTGTCATCCATAATAAAACTAAAGTACGTGTGTAAATGAAAGAGAAGAGGGATGATTTACCTTGCTGGTAGAGATAACGTCCTTCATGGGAGCCGCTTGAAAGTCTGGTTGACAAGGTAGTTAGAGTACCCACTATCATTCATTGACAACAACAAACACCTCTCAAAATAATTTTACTCTTGTTTTACAAATGAAAAGCTCTAGCACATGTTAATCCCTGCTTCCCTCTGCGAAGGGTCAATCTTTTACTTTTACATTGAGTCTCCATCCTTTCTTTGAGCACCTTCTTGAGAGCACAACTGTCATTCTTAGTATAATATGCTTGTCCCAAAATGTGATTAATTGTGGTATAACTTTGATGCTTTTATCTTTGATAATCTCTACTTCCAATCTTTCCATGAACTTCAAAGGTGCCCGAGCATTTATGTTTTGCTGTACAAATACGGGCAAGCGAGATACCACTTTATCATATCCTTTTATGAACATTGCAATCCTGCTGATAGACATGATTCATGATGCTTATTGTTAATTTGTTGGTACCTTTTCATGATTGACATAGTTGTTAGATGATTTTATTTGCATGTATCTTATTATGAATTGCTTAAGTACTTGCCATATCATGAGAATATTTACATCATATGAACGAATGTGTTCGTGAAAGTTCTTTTATCGCACTCAGTTGTTAACTGAATTTCTTGAGGACAAGCAATAAGCTAAGCTTGGGGGAGTTGATACGTCCAAAACGTATCTACTTTCCCGAACACTTTTGCTATTGTTTTGCCTCTAATTTGTGTGGATACAACTAACACGGACTAACGCTGTTTTCGGCAGGTTTCTCTGTGTCTCATTTTGTGCAAATTCAACTTTCAGGAAAATCCTCGGAATTTATGTCAAAGGGCCTATTTTCCAAAGAATCACTGAGCGAAGGGCAGACTGGGGAGGCCCAGCCGAGACAATAGGGCGCGGCCCGAGGGGGCGCGCCGCCTGGCGTGTGGCCCTCGGCCCTCTCGACGCCCCCTCTCTGGACTACTTAAGGTTTCGATCTAAAACGCGAGACGGGAAGTAGAAGTCGCGAAACCATCCAGTACGCCGCCACCGTCGCGAAACTCCGTCTCGGGACTAGAAACTCCGTTCTGGCACTCCGCCGGGACGAGGAATTGGAGGAGATCATCGCCATCATCACCACCGACGCCTCTCCATCGACCAGCCATGTTTCCCCCATCCATGTGTGAGTAATTCCCCCGCTGTAGGCTGAAGGGGATGGTAGGGATTGGATGAGATTGGTCATGTAATAGCATAAGATTGTTAGGGCATAGTGCCCAGTGTCCGTAATTGGTACTTTTATGATATTGTTGCAACTTGTTATGCTTAATGCTTGTCACTAGGGTCCGAGTGCCATGATCTCAGATCTGAACATGTTATCAATTCATGATGATATTCATTGCTTTATGATCTTACTGCAAGTTTTATACACGTATTGTTGTCCAACCCGAGGCCCCAAAGTGACAGAAATTGGGACAACCGAAGGGGAAGGCCATGATATGAGGATCACATGTGTTCACGGAGTGTTAATGCTTTGCTCCGGTGCTCTATTAAAAGGAGTACCTTAATTTCAAGATTCCCTAGAGGCCCTGCCACCGGCTGGTAGGACAAAAAGATGTTGTGCAAGTTTCTCATTGCGAGCACGTACTAAATATGGAACACATGCCTATTGATTGATTAGTACTTGGATACCGCTTTATTATTATGCAAATGCCCTGCCTTGATTGTTACATGAGTTTCTCTCATCCATGCAACGCCCGTCATCCATCCATGTGCCTACGGTATTAATCCTGATGTTTACTATAATCACTACTGCTGTCTTTGTTACAATCGTTGTTATTTCACTACTTGCTATAAAGCTGTTACTCGATAAACTCTTGCGAGCAAGTCTGTTTCCAGGTGCAACTGGACAACTCCGCCGTTAAGGCTTTCAAGTATTCTTTGTCTCCCCTTGTGTCGAATCAATAAATTGGGTTTTACTTCCCTCGAAGACTGTTGCGATCCCCTATACTTGTGGGTCATCAGGGAGGCGCCTTGATACGTCTCAAACGTATCTATAAATTCTTATGTTCCATGCTACTTTTATGATGATACTCACATGTTTTATACACACTTTATGTCATTATTATGCATTTTCCGGCACTAACCTATTGACAAGATGCCAAAGAGCCAGTTGTTGTTTTCTGTTTTTGGTTCAGAAATCCTACAAAGGAAATATTCTCGAATCGGACGAAATCAACGCCCAATATCTTATTTTTCCCGAAGCTTCCAGAGCACCGAAGAGGGGCCAGAGGGGAGCAGGGGGCCCCACCCCACGGGGCGGCGCGACCAGGGCGCCCCATGGTGTGTGGCCCACCAGGGCTCTTCCGAGGCTGCCCTTCCGCCTACTTAAAGCCTCCGTCGCGAAAACCCTAAAGAATAAGCCACGATACGAGAAAAGTTCCAGCGCCACCTCCATCGCGAAGCCAAGATTCGGGGACAAGTCTCTGCCGGCACCGGGACGGGAATTGCCCCCAAGGCATCTCCATCGACACCACCGCCATCTGCTGCTGCTTCCTATGATGAGGAGGGAGTAGTTCTCCCCCGAGACTAAGGGCTTTACCGTAGCTATGTGGTTCATCTCTCTCCCATGTGATCTTTATGTGATCATGAGCTTTGTGATCTAGTTGAATATCATCTATGTGCTACTCTAGTGATGTTATTAAAGTAGTCTATTCCTCCTTGATACGTCTCCGACGTATCGATAATTTCTTATGTTCTATGCCATATTATTGATGATACCTACATGTTTTATGCACACTTTATGACATATTCGTGCATTTTCTGGGAACTAACCTATTAACAAGATGCCATGCGCTGCTGTTTTTCGCTGTTTTTGGTTTCAGAAATCCTAGTAACGAAATATTCTCGAATTGGACGAAATCAAAGCCCGGGGGCCTATTTTCTCACGAAGCTTCAAGTCCGAAGGAGACGAAGAGGGGCCACACTATAGGCGGCGCGGCCCCCCCTTGGCCGCGCGCCCTGTGGTGTGGGGCCCCGTGCCGCCTCTTGACCTACCCTTCCGCATACTTAAAGCCTCCGTGACGAAACCCCCAAGCACCGAGAGCCACGATACGGAAAACCTTCCGAAGACGCTGCCGCGCGATCCCATCTCGGGGATCCAGGAGATCGCCTCCGCCCTGCCGGAGAGGGGAATCATCCCCGGAGGACTCTACGCCGCCATGGTCGCCTCCGGTGATGAGTGAGTAGTCTACCCTGGACTATGGGTCCATAAGTAGCTAGATGGTTGTCTTCTCCCCATTGTGCTATCATTGTCGGATCTTGTGAGCTGCCTAACATGATCAAGATCATCTATACGTAATTCTATATGTTGTGTTTGTCGGGATCCGATGGATAGAGAATACTATGTCATGTTAATTATCAAGTTATTATACATGTGTTGTTTATGATCTTGCATGCTCTCCGTTTCTAGTAGAGGCTCTGGCCAAGTTTTTTACTTTTAACTCCAAGAGGGAGTACTTATGCTCGATAGTGGGTTCATGCATTGACACTGGGACAGATGAAAAGTTCTAAGGTTGTGTTGTGTCATTGCCACTAGGGATAAAACATTGATGCTATGTTCGAGGATGTAGTTATTGATTACATTACGCACCATACTTAATGCAATTGTCTGTTGCTTTGCAACTTAATGGAGGGGGTTCGGATGATAACCTGAAGGTGGACTTTTTAGGCATAGATGCAATTGGATGGCGGTCTATGTACTTTGTCGTAATGCCCAATTAAATCTCACTATACTTATCATGTCATGTATGTGCATTGTTATGCCCTCTCTATTTGTCAATTGCCCACTGTAATTTGTTCACCCAACATGCTTTTATCTTATGGGAGAGACACCTCTAGTGAACTGTGGACCCCGGTCCATTCTTTAATCTGAAATACAAATCTGCTGTAATACTTGTTTTTACTATTTTCTCTGCAAACAATCATCTTCCACACAATACGGTTAATCCTTTGTTACAGCAAGCCGTGAGATTGACAACCTCACTGTTTCGTTGGGGCAAAGTACTTTGGTTGTGTTGTGCAGGTTCCACGTTGGCGCGGAATCTCTGGTGTTGCGCCGCACTACATCCCGCCGCCATCAACCTTCAACGTGCTTCTTGGCTCCTCCTGGTTCGATAAACCTTGGTTTCTTTCTGAGGAAAACTTGTGCTGTGCGCATCATACCTTCCTCTTGGGGTTGCCCAACGAACGTGTGAAATACACGCCATCAAGCATATTTTCTAGCGCCGTTGCCGGGGAGATCAAGACACGCTGCAAGGGGAGTCTCCACTTCTCAATCTCTTTACTTTGTTTTTGTCTTGCTTTATTTTATTTACTACTTTGTTTGCTGCATTATATCAAAACACAAAAAAATTAGTTGCTAGCTTTACTTTATTTGCTATCTTGTTTGCTATATTGAAAACACAAAAAAATTAGTTTACTTGCATTTACTTTATCTAGTTTGCTTTATTTACTATTGCTAAAATGGCCAACCCTGAAAATACTAAGTTGTGTGACTTCACTAGCACAAATAATGATGATTTCTTATGCACACCTATTGCTCCACCTGCTACTACAGCAGAATTCTTTGAAATTAAACCTGCTTTACTTAATCTTGTTATGCGAGAGCAATTTTCTGGTGTTAGTTCTGATGATGCTGCTGCCATCTCAATAATTTTGTTGAACTATGTGAAATGCAAAAATATAAAGATGTAGATGGTGACATTATAAAATTAAAATTGTTCCCTTTCTCATTTAGAGGAAGAGCTAAAGATTGGTTGCTATCTCTGCCCAAGAATAGTATTGATTCATGGACTAAATGCAAGGATGCTTTTATTGGTAGATATTATCCCCTGCTAAAATTATATCTTTGAGGAGTAGCATAATGAATTTTAAACAATTAGATACCGAACATGTTGCTCAAGCTTGGGAAAGAATGAAATCTCTCGTTAAAAATTGCCCAACCCATGGACTGACTACTTGGATGATCATCCAAACCTTCTATGCAGGACTAAATTTTTCTTCACGGAATTTATTGGATTCAGCTGCTGGAGGTACCTTTATGTCCATCACTCTTGGTGAAGCAACAAAGCTTCTTGATAATATGATGGTTAATTACTCTGAATGGCACACGGAAAGAGCTCCACAAGGTAAGAAGGTAAATTCTGTTGAAGAAACCTCTTCCTTGAGTGATAAGATTGATGCTATTATGTCCATGCTTGCAAATGGTAGGCCTAATGTTAATTATAATAATGTTCCGTTAGCGTCATTGGTTGCTCAAAAAGAATATGTTGATGTAAACTTCATTAAAAATAATAATTTCAACAACAATGCTTATCGGAACAATTCTAGTAATAACTATAGGCCATATCCTTATAATAATGGCAACGGCTATGGTAATTCTTATGGAAATTCTTACAACAATAATAGGAATTCACCCTGGACTTGAAGCCATGCTTAAAGAATTTATTAGTACACAAATTGCTTTTAACAAATCTGTTGAAGAAAAGCTTGGGAAAATTGATATACTTGCTTCTAAAGTCGATAGTCTTGCTCTGATGTTGATCTTTTGAAATCAAAAGTTTTGCCTAATGAGAATTATCATAATAAAATTGTTACTACAGCAAATGCCATTCAAGTTAGAATTAATGAGAATATAAGATTAATGGCTGAACTGCGTGCTAGGTGGGATAGAGAAGAAAATGAAAAACTAGCTAAAGAGAAGAATATAGCTAAAGTTTGGACTATTACCACCACTAGCAATGCTAATGATTCATATGTTGCTGCACCTCTATCCATGATAAAATAATTGTGTTGGCAATGCTTCTACTCTATAAGCGCGCAAAATACTGCACTAAAACGTTGAAACCGCTTGTGATAAAACTGCTGAAATTTTTTCCTACCTTGGGGATGATAATCCCATTGCTTTAGATTGTAATGATTTAGATTTTGATGATTTCCATATCTCTGAAGTTATAAAGTTCTTGCAAAAACTTGCTAAAAGTCCCAATGCTAGTGCTATAAATTTGGCTTTCACAAAACATATTACAAATGCTCTCATAAAAGCTAGAGAAGAGAAACTAAAACTTGAAACTTCTATTCCTAGAAAGCTAGAGGATGGTTGGGAGCCCATCATTAAAATGAGAATCAAAGATTTTGATTGTAATGCTTTATGTGATCTTGGTGCAAGTATTTCTATTATGCCTAAAAAAGTCTATGATATGCTTGACTTGCCACCATTGAAGAATTGTTATTTGGATGTTAATCTCGCTGATAATGCTAAAAAGAAACCTTTGGGGAAAGTTGATAATGTTCATATTATGGTTAACAATAACCTTGTCCCCGTTGATTTTGTTGTCTTGGATATTGAATGCAATGCATCTTGCCCCATTATATTGGGAAGACCTTTTCTTCGAACCGTTGGTGCTACTATTGATATGAAGGAAGGTAATATTAAATATCAATTTCCTCTCAAGAAAGGTATGGAACACTTCCCTAGAAAGAGAATGAAGTTACCTTATGATTCTATTATTAGAACAAATTATGATGTTGATGCTTCATCTCTCGATGTTACTTGATTTACACTTTCTGCGCCTAGCGAAAGGCGTTAAAGAAAAGCGCTATGGGAGACAACCCATGTTTTTACCTACAGTACTTTGTTTTTATTTTGTGTCTTGGAAGTTGTTTACTACTGTAGCAACCTCTCCTTATCTTAGTTTTAAGTTTTGTTGTGCCAAGTAAAGTCTGATGGAAAAGTAAGTACTAGATTTGGATTACTGCAAGAAACAGATTTCTTTGCTGTCACGAATCTGGGTATAATTCTCTGAGGTAACTCAGAAAATTATGCCAATTTACGTGAGTGATCCTCAGATATGTACGCAACTTTCATTAAATTTGAGCATTTTCGTTTGAGCAAGTCTGGTGGCCTAATAAAATCCATCTTTACGGACTGTTCTGTTTTGACAGATTCTGTCTTTTATTTCGCATTGCCTCTTTTGCTATGTTGGATGAATTTCTTTGATCCACTAATGTCCAGTAGCTTTATGCAATGTCCAGAAGTGTTAAGAATGATTGTGTCACCTCTGAACATGTGAATTTTTATTATGCACTAACCCTCTAATGAGTTGTTTCGAGTTTGGTGTGGAGGAAGTTTTCAAGGATCAAGAGAGGAGTATGATGCAATATGATCAAGAGAGTGAAAGTTCTAAGCTTGGGGATGCCCGGTGGTTCACCCTGCATATATTAAGAAGACTCAAGCGTTTAAGCTTGGGGATGCCCAAGGCATCCCTTCTTCATCGACAACATTATCGTGTTCCTCTAAACTATATTTTTATTCGCCACATCTTATGTACTTTGCTTGGAGCGTCGGTTTGTTTTTGTTTTTGTTTTGTTTGAATAAAATGGATCCTAGCATTCACTTTATGGGAGAGAGACACGCTCCGCTGTTGCATATGGACAAATATGTCCTTAGGTTCTACTCATAGTATTCATGGCGAAGTTTCTCCTTCGTTAAATTGTTATATGGTTGGAATTGGAAAATGCTACATGTAGTAACTCTAAAATGTCTTGGATAATTTGATACTTGGCAATTGTTGTGCTCATGTTTAAGCTCTTGCATCATATACTTTGCACCCATTAATGAAGAAATACTTAGAGCTTGCTAATTTGGTTTGCATATTTGGTTTCTCTAGAGTCTAGATAACATCTAGTATTGAGTTTTGAACAACAAGGAAGACGGTATGGAGTCTTATAATGTTTACCATATGTCTTTTATGTGAGTTTTGCTGTACCGTTCATCCTTGTGTTTGTTTCAAATAACCTTGCTAGCCTAAACCTTGTATCGAGAGGGAATACTTCTCATGCATCCAAAATACTTGAGCCAACCACTATGCCATTTGTGTCCACCATACCTACCTACTACATGGTATTTATCCGCCATTCCAAAGTAAATTGCTTGAGTGCTACCTTTAAAATTCCATCATTCACCTTTGCAATATATAGCTCATGGGACAAATAGCTTAAAAACTATTGTAGTATTGAATATGTACTTATGTATCTCTTATTAAGTTGCTTGTTGAGCGATAACCATGTTTTCGGGACGCCATCAACTATTCTTTGTTGGATATCATGTGAGTTGCTATGCATGTCCGTCTTGTCTCAAGCAAGAGAGATCTACCACCTTCATGGTTGGAGCATGCATATTGTTAGAGAAGAACTTTGGGCCGCTAACTAAAGCCATGATTCATGGTGGAAGTTTCAGTTTGGACATATATCCTCAATCTCATATGAGAATAATAATTGTTGCCACATGCTTATGCATAAAAGAGGAGTCCATTATCTCTTGTCCATGTTGTCCTTATGGATGTCTAAGTTGAGAATAATCAAAAGCGAGAAATCCAAAATGCGAGCTTTCCCTTAGACCTTTGTACAGTGGCATGGAGGTACCCCATTGTGACACTTGGTCAAAACATGTGCATTGCAAAGATCCGGTAGTCCAAGTTAATTAGGACAAGGTGCGGGCACTATTAGCATACTATGCATGAGACTTGCAACTTGTAAGATATAACTTTCATAACTCATATGCTTTATTACTACCGTTGACAAAATTGTTTCATGTTTTCAAAATAAAAGCTCTAGCACAAATATAGCAATCGATGCTTTCCTCTTTGAAGGACCATTCTCTTTACTTTTATGTTGAGTCAGTTCACCTATTTCTCTCCACCTCAAGAAGCAAACACTTGTGTGAACTGTGCATTGATTCCTACATATTTGCATATTGTACTTGTTATATTACTCTATATTGACAATTATCCATGAGATATACATGTTACAAGTTGAAAGCAACCGCTGAAACTTAATCTTCCTTTGTGTTGCTTCAATACCTTTACTTTGATTTATTGCTTTATGAGTTAACTCTTATGCAAGACTTATTAATACTTGTCTTGAAGTACTATTCATGAAAAGTCTTTGCTATATGATTCACTCTGTTTACTCATGTCATCACCATTGTTATGATCGCTGCATCATACATATTTTTACAAATAGTATGATCAAGGTTATGATGGCATATCAATTATCTTTGTTATCGTTTTACCTGCTCGGGACGAGCAGAACTAAGCTTGGGGATGCTTGATACGTCTCAACGATGATAATTTCTTATGTTCTATGCCATATTATTGATGATACCTACATGTTTTATGCACACTTTATGACATATTCGCATTTTCCGGAACTAACCTATTAACAAGATGCCGTGCTGTCGTTTTCTTGTTTTTGGTTTCAGAAATCCTAGTAACGAAATATTCTCGGTTGGACGAAATCAAAGCCCAGGGGCCTATTTTCTCATGAAGCTCAGAAGTCCGAAGGAGAGACGAAGAGGGCCACGGAGGCCACAGGGCGGCGCGGCCCCCTGGCCGCGCGCCGGGTGTGGGGCCCCGTGCCGCCTCTGACCTACCCTTCCGCCTACTTAAAGCCTCCGTGACGAAACCCCCGGTACCGAGAGCCACGATACGGAAAACCTTCCGAGACGCCGTCGCCGCCGATCCCATCTCGGGGGATCCAGAGATCACCTCCGGCACCGCCGGAGGGGAATCATCATCCCGGAGGACTCTACGCCGCCATGGTCGCCTCCGGTGTGATGAGTGAGTAGTCTACGGACTATGGGTCCATAGCAGTAGCTAGATGGTTGTCTTCTCCCCATTGTGCTATCATTGTCGGATCTTGTGAGCTGCCTAACATGATCAAGATCATCTATCTGTAATTCTATATGTTGTGTTTGGATCCGATGGATAGAGAATACTATGTCATGTTAATTATCAAGTTATTATACATGTGTTGTTTATGATCTTGCATGCTCTCCGTTTCTAGTAGAGGCTCTGGCCAAGTTTTTACTTTTAACTCCAAGAGGGAGTACTTATGCTCGATAGTGGGTTCATGCCGCATTGACACCGGGACAATGACAAAAGTTCTAAGGTTGTGTTGTCGTTGCCACTAGGGATAAAACATTGATGCTATGTTCGAGGATGTAGTTATTGATTACATTACGCACCATACTTAATGCAATTGTCTGTGCTTTGCAACTTAATACTGGAGGGGGTTCTGATGATAACTGAAGGTGGACTTTTTAGGCATAGATGCGTTGGATGGCGGTCTATGTACTTTGTCGTAATGCCCAATTAAATCTCACTATACTTATCATGTCATGTATGTGCATTGTTATGCCCTCTCTATTTGTCAATTGCCCGACTGTAATTTGTTCACCCAACATGCTTTTATCTTATGGGAGAGACACCTCTAGTGAACTGTGGACCCCGGTCCATTCTTTAATACTGAAAATACAAATCTGCTGCAATACTTGTTTTTACTATTTTCTCTGCAAACAATCATCTTCCACACAATACGGTTAATCCTTTGTTACAGCAAGCCGGTGAGATTGACAACCTCACTGCTTCGTTGGGGCAAAGTACTTTGGTTGTGTTGTGCAAGTTCCACGTTGGCGCCGGAATCTCTGGTGTTGCGCCGCACTACATCCCGCCGCCATCAACCTTCAACGTGCTTCTTGGCTCCTCCTGGTTCGATAAACCTTGGTCTTTCTGAGGGAAAACTTGCTGCTGTGCGCATCATACCTTCCTCTTGGGGTTGCCCAACGAACGTGTGAAATACACGCCATCACTCCTCCATGATGTAATGTTGACAGTGTGTGCATCATGTAGTACTTGGTATAAGCTATGATTGTGATCTCTTGTAGATTATGAAGTTAACTATTACTATGATAGTATTGATGCGATCTATTCCCCTTTCATAGCCTGACGGTGATAGTGTGCATGCTATGTTAGTACTCGGTATAATTGCAATGGTCTATTATGCACTCTAAGGTTACTTAAATATGAACACCGAATGTTGTGGAGCTTGTTAACTCCGGCTTGAGGAGCTCTTGTAGCCCTACACAATGAATGGTGTTTGTCATCCAACAAGAGAGTGTAGAGAAAGTAGTATTTGTTTATTCAGTTACGTGATCAATGTTGAGAGTGTCCACTAGTGAAAGTATGATCCCTAGGCCTTGTTTCCGAACATCGAATCTCTGTTTACTTATTGTTCTGTTGCATGTTTACTCGCTGCCATCTTTATTTCAGATTGCTATTACTACTCATAATCATCCATATTACTTGTATTTCACTATCTCTTCGCTGAACTAGTGCACCTATACATCTGACAAGTGTATTAGGTGTGTTGGGGACACAAGAGACTTCTTGTATCGTGATTGCAGGGTTGGTTGAGAGGGATATCTTTGACCTCTACCTCCCGAGTTCGATAAACCTTGGGTGATTCACTTAAGGGAAACTTGCTGCTGTTCTACAAACCTCCGCTCTTGGAGGCCCAACACTGTCTACAGAATATAAGCGTGCGTAGACATCAAGCTATTTTCCGCGCCGTTGCCGGAAACGAAGAAAAGCTACACCACAGAGATTTCTACCTCCCACGTCAACCACGCGCCAGTTGTGGAAATCAAGCTATTTTCTGGCACCGTTGCCGGGGAGGTAAGGTAAAAGGTATTCACATCCTCTGACTACTAAGCTATTTCCTAGCATTGTTGCCGGTGTGTGTGATGAGGTCTAAGACCCCGTGTGTGGCCCGATCTCGCGGATTGACTTCGAAACCAAAGGGGAGAGATGGGAGAACGCGAGGAACACGAAGAACACGACGGGCACGAGGGACTCCGAGACTCACGCACGCACACCAACCCGATACACCCGATGCTTACCTCCGTGGCTCGATGGACCACGCCAATAGAATCTCCTAGGAAGAGGCACGGGGCAGAATTCCCGGAGAGAGATTGGGGTTGGAGAGGAAGAGCTTGGTGAGTGAGAGAGAGTAACAAGTACTAGAATCTCAATCAACAAGATCAAAGTCAACAACCAAGGTGCCTTGATTACGAGGGATGATACCCAAGGGAGACTAAGCTCAAAGGTAGGTTTGAGTTCAAAACAAGTCTAAAGAGCTAAGGAGGGGTTCCAGCTACTTATATAGTCACACATGGCCAGCAAGGGCGAACAGGTACGCGAAGGGATAAGTTAAGGCAGTTTGGTGGGCCATTCCCGTCAGATCCGGTTTGGGGTCCGGTCTGACCGGGCCTGTGACCGGGCTGTCCGGTCATGGGTCCGGTCGACCGGCCCTGCAACCGGGCGATCCGGTCATGGGTCCGGTCGACCGGGCGCAAACCGGATTCCTGCGAGGTTTCCGGTCTGGGTCCGGTGTCGCCCGACGAGGGAGCGGCCTTTGGCGCCCGGTTGACCGGGCTGTGACCGGAGGTCCGGTTGTGGTCCGGTCCGACCGGGTCTGGACCGGCCAGCGTCCGTCTCTTCCTTGGAGCGCTTCGAGCGACGTCGGCTTCGGCTTCATGATCATCTCCATGTCCAGCTGCTTCTCTCCCTCCCTTGACCTTGGCCTCCTCTCCGGGGTCTTGATGTGCCTTGTACCTAATGACACATAGCACGTCGGCATGAGGTAGCAATCCATCCAAAGGGGTGCCAAGATCAAGGGTGGTGAGGAGCGAGTTCACGTCATCATGTAGAGCCTTGGCTCGGGCTCGTGTCATCGGTCCACTTGGGGGACTAGTTGGTCTTGATGGAGTGTCGTCGGGGAGCGGGGCTACATCATCTCCCCCCCCCTTGGGAAAGAGTCGTCCTCGACTCGTGATCTTCCTCATCTCCATGATAGGATGACAAGTCGGAGACATTGAACGTGTTGCTCACCAAGTACTTGGAGGTGGGAATGTCGATGACGTAAGCGTTGTTGTTGATGCGTTTGAGGACCTTGAAGGGACCATCTCCTCTTGGCTTTAGCTTCGAGTTGCGTTCATGAGGGAATCTTTCCTTCCGGAGGTGGATCCAAACGAGGTCGCCTTCTTGAAATATGCGTTCCTTCTTCTTGGCGTTGAGGCGGGTAGCTTGACGAAGCACATGTTCTTGAATGGTAGCTCTTGTTTCTTCATGAAGTTTCTTGACGGCGGCGGTGCGCTTGTCGAAATCCATGTTGATCCGCTCATGAAGGGGGAGCGGGAGTATGTCGAGTGCCGTGAGCGGCTCAAACCCGTAGACGACCATGAAGGGACTCCTTGATGTAGTCGAGTGCTTGGCGCGGTTGTAGGCGAACTCCGTGTGGAAGACATTCCTCCCATGACTTCAAGTTTTTCTTCACGAGGATGCGTAGAAGGGTGGAGAGGCTTCGATTGACCACTTCCGTTTGGCCGTCCGTTTGCGGTGCGAGGATGATGAGAATAAGAGCTTCACTCCAAACTTTGCCATGAGCGACTTCCAAAGATAACTCATGAACTTGACGTCTCGATCCGACACAATGCTTTGCGGTACGCCATGTAGGCGAACAATTTCCGAAAAACAATGAAGCAATGTGTGAAGCATCATCGCTCTTATGGCAAGGTATGAAATGAGCCATCTTAGAGAATCTATCCACTACCACGAATATAGAATCATGACCATGCTTAGTGCGAGGCAATCCTAGAACAAAATCCATGCTAATATCCGTCCATGGTGCATGAGGTATAGGCAAAGGCGTGTAAAGACCTTAAGGATTGGAGGTAGACTTAGCTTGAAGGCATGTCGTGCAACGGTTGCAAAGGCGCTCGACGTCCCTCTTCATCTTCAGCCAATAATAGTGAGTGGATAACATCGCAAGTGTCTTGTCTCGACCAAAATGTCCCATAAGGCCACCACCATGTGACTCTTGCAAGAGTAACTTTCGAAGAGAAGACTCGGGAATGCAAATTTTGTTGGCTTTAAACAAGTAGCCTTTGTGCAAATAGAAGTCATCAAATCCTCGGTGAACGGAACACTTCTCAAATATCGGAGCAAAGAAAGAATCGGAAGTATAGAGTTCTTTGATCTCTTCAAGTGCCAAGACATGAAAATCCAAGCGAGTAAGCAAAAGGGTGTTTTTGCGGGAAAGAGCATCCGCCACTACATTGTCCTTGCCCTTCTTGTATTTGATTACATATGGGAAGGACTCAATGAACTCAACCCATTTTGCATGACGTTTGTTCAAATTGTGTTGGCTTTTCAAGTACTTCAAAGACTCATGGTCGGAATGAATGATAAACTCTTTTGGCCAAAGATAGTGTTGCCAAACTTCAAGAACACGAACCAAAGCGTAGAGCTCCTTGTCATATATAGGATAGTTGAGGCGTGCGCCATCTAACTTCTCACTATAGTATGCCACGGGTTTGCCCTCTTGCATAAGAACACCACCAATACCAAGCCCACTTGCATCACACTCAATCTCAAAAGTTTTGGCAAAATTTGGAAGAACAAGAAGAGCTTCGGTAAGGCGTTTCTTCAACTCATCAAAAGCATTTTGTTGGGCGTTGCCCCAAACAAACGGAACATTCTTCTTGGTAAGCTCATTCAACGGGCAAGCAATGGTGCTAAAGTCTTTCACAAAGCGGCGGTAAAACCCGACAAGTCCATGAAAACTTCGGACTTGGCCAACATTTGTAGGAGTAGGCCAATTATGGATGGCCTCTACCTTGGAAGAATCAACTTCAATCCCATTAGCGGAAACCACAAAGCCAAGGAAAACCAATTTGTTTTGAGCAAAGGTGCATTTGGGGAGGTTAGCATAAAGCTTTTCATGACGCAAGATGCACAAGACTTCTCTCACATGTTGCACATGGTCCTCGAGACTTTTGCTATAAATGAGAATATCATCGAAATAGACAACCACACTCTTGCCAATGAGAGGACGCAAGATGTGATTCATGAGGCGCATGAAAGTTGATGGAGCATTGGAAAGACCGAAAGGCATAACGAGCCATTCATATAGACCGAGTTTGGTCTTGAATGCCGTTTTCCATTCATCACCAATAGCCATGCGGATTTGATGGTAACCACTACGCAAATCGATTTTAGAGAAAATCGTGGCACCACTAAGCTCATCAAGCATATCGTCTAAACGCGGAATGGGATGGCGATAACGGACGGTAATGGCATTGATGGGGCGACAATCCATACACATCTGTTGCGTCTCATCCGGTTTAGGCACAAGAATCACGGGAACTGCACAAGGGCTAAGGCTTTCGCGAACGTACCCTTTAGCGAGGAGGTCGTGTATTTGGCGTTGGATCTCCTTTGTCTCTTCGGGGTTGGTGCGGTAGGCGCACGGTTTGGAAGGGGAGCGCCGGGTATGAGGTCGATGCGGTGCTCGATGCCTGAAGCGGTGGTAGTCCATGAGGGAGCTCGTCGGGGAAGACGTCTTGAAACTCCTTCAAAAGAGACAACAAAGACGAAGGAATGTTGGTTAAGTCGTTAGTCGCCGATGATGGTCCCTTGCATATGAGGACGTAGTGCAATATGGTGGATGGGTTTGCTTGCACTTCTCTCCACTCGCTTTTGGTGGCTAGGAGGACGCTCTTTCGCTCACTCATGTATGGCTTGTGGCGCTCACTCTCCATTTGGTGGGTCGCTCCCTCACCTCTCAACTCACTATGGTGGAAGTGGTGTTGTGCCCTCGCTAGAGCCTTCGCGTTGTCGGCGATGATTTGGCTAGGAGTCATGGGGCGCAACTCAAACTTCTTGTCGTTGACCTTGAAGGTGTATGTGTTGGAGAGTCCATCATGTATAGCCTTCTTGTCATATTGCCAAGGGCGGCCAAGTAACATGTGGCACACCGTCATGGGTACGACGTCACACTCAATAGTATCCTCATAAGGTCCAATCTTGAAAGTGACGGTGACGGTATGTTGTATCTTGACGTTGCCCTTGTCACTCAACCATTGGATATGGTAAGGGTGAGGATGCTTGCGGAGAGTGAGGTTGAGCTTCTCACACAACTCGGTGCTTGCAAGGTTATGGCAACTTCCACCGTCTATGATGACCTTGATCGACTTGCCACCAATTCCGGCACGGGTTTGGAAGATGTTGCACCGTTGTTCTTCCATATCATGAGGTTGCGTAGTTAGCACCCTTGTGACCACAAGTGAGGGACTTGGGTCATGCTCACATAAGAGAGGATCTTCTCCACATTCTTGCTCATAAGCTTCTTCACTTTCCACGGCGGCTTGCACAAGGGCTTCATATTCATCCTCATCAAGCGTCTCGATATCACCATTCTCCATAGTGATCATGACCTTGGTGTTCTTGCACTCAAACGACTTGTGACCTTGGGTGCCACACTTGAAGCAAGTGACACTAGAGGGTCCCGTGGATGCCTTAGAGGAGGCGGTGGAGGAGACCGTTTGCTTCATGCGACTTTGGATAGTCGGCTTCTTGGATGTTGTAGAGGACACGTCGGCTTTGGCACTTGTAGCATAAGGAGTCGATGTAGTAGGAGGAGTCGATGTAGCGAGCTTGGAGGAGAAATAGGTCTTGGCCTTGGAGTACTTGATGTCCTCAATCACTTGGCGCTCGGCCTTCGACGCTTGATGGACCAACTCAACCATGTTGGAGTATGGTTGGAACTCGACGATCCTCTTGATGGGGTAGTTGAGGCCATTGAAGAAACGAGCAATGGTTTGGTCCTCGGACTCTTGGATGTTGGCTCGCATCATAGTGAGCTCCATCTCCTTGTAGAACTCCTCGACGGTCTTGGTGCCTTGCTTCAACTTTTGGAGCTTGTTGAAGAGGTCGGTCATGTAGTGCGTTGGGACAAAGCGAGCATGCATCTCTTTCTTCATGTCTTCCCAAGTGTCAATTGGAGGTTCACCCTTCTCTTCTCGAAGAGTGAGGACTTGCTCCCACCAAGTGTTTGCGTAGTCCTCGAACTCAAGAGACGCCATAGCCACCTTCTTGGCACCGGAGTAGTTGTGGATGCGGAATATCTTGTCAACCTTGAGTGCCCATGAGAGGTAGGCCTCGGCATCTTCTTCTCCCTTGAACTTTGGCATGGTGAACTTGAGTCTTCCAAACATGTTCTCTTCATCCTCCAAGTTTCTTCGACGAGGAGGGGCACCTTCATCTCTTGCGGCTTGAGGAGGAATAGGAGGTCTTCTACGGCCAACCATAGCATTGGGTTGGCGTTGGAGGTGCACACTTGCTTCACTTGGTTCACGGTGAGGATGTGGTTGAAGATCTTGACGAGGTGGTTGACGACGCCCAAAGATGGGTCGCTCATCTTGATCATGGTGTGGGTCTCCTCTTCCACGTTGGTCATGGCGAGGATGATTGCGGAGATCACGCCTCGGTTGGTCTTGATGTCCATGGCCTTGAGCATCTCCATGTGGCTCCATGTTGTGGAAGAAGTTGTCATGTGGGTGGCCATCACGCCCATGGTGGGCATGGCCATCCGGTTGAGGACGATCTTGTGGAGGACGTTCTTGAGGACGAGCATGGCGATGGATTTCTCCTCGCCTAGAGTTGGAGCGAGAGTCTTCATGACGAGCATGTGAGCGATGAGGTCGATGATGGTCTTCATGCCTTGAGGAGGAGCTTGAGGACGAACGATGACCATGGGAGTAGTAATCTTGTGACGAGCTTGATGATGAAGAAGTAGAGCAGTGTCGGCGATGACGACCCAAGTTGGTGATGGCGCGCTCGAGGCTATCCATGCGCCGCTCCATGTTCGCATCATTGGCCGCCATTTGGCCATTCAAGTTGTCCGTAGCTTCGCGAAGGAGAGCCAAGTCTTGGTTCACAACGGAGAAGTTGTGTGCCACTTCATCGTATTGCTCATCGATGCGTGTCTCGAAGAGGGTGAGTTGCTCCTTGAACTCTTGTCGTTGCGTCCATAAGTTGTGTTGAGTAGCCAACCTCTCGGTGTTGCGGAGGACTTCTCCCTCCCTTGCATCATCTCCACTCCTATCCATGATGCAAAGACAAGAACTATGTTGTGTATGTTAGTGGAAGGAGACTACCTCGCACTCTTACCAAGGTAAGATAGTATTGAGGCAATCCACCAAGCCGAAAGCAAGATCAAGTGTATCGGGAACACACGCAAAACCACACGCAAAAGCTAGCAAATATGGTGTTAGGCGAGTGTTGTGGAAAGCCAAAAGACAAATCCAAGATCGAGTATGTTGTTAAAAGTGGGTAAGGTCCAAAAATCCAAATGTCAATGTGAAGATCACTATAAACACGGAAAAAGTTGTGGAACACACACACGAGATAAGCGGGGTTAGTGCAACCAAAAGTGAGCGGAAAAGTGTATGTATGGATGCTCGGTGTCACACTAACACAAGGAGAGGCAAAGCTTCGGTTGCAAAGGAAGAGACAACTAGATTCGCACGCGGCCTCTCTTCTCGTATCTCTCTTTGCTTAAAAGCTTTTTCTCTTTTGTATATGGTGGCACTTGCACTCGTTTTATCTTTGGTGGCACTTTGACACTTTGTATGTATGGGCGTATGGATGTATGGATGTATGGTGCTACTCGCACTCTTTTTGTGTTTTTGGGGCTTTTTCACGCACTATGTTAGCGTTAGCCTCGCTTTTGCTATCTTGCCACACGAGTGTTTGCTTGGATGCCTTACTCAACACGACACACACACCTCACAATGCGGGGCCACGTGCAATGTCTCGCAACACTAGACAAGCAATGCTCAATGGGATAGATCGCAAAAGGAAAAGGGGTTACAAGGTGAAAGCTGCAAGTTATACCTGCGATGGTGATGGTGGTGGTGGTGGTGGTGGAGATCGCCGGATGTCGAGGTCGAAGGGGCGCGAAGATGCGCCTGCAGGGGCCGGCTGGACCGAGCTCTGACCGCGTGTCCGGTTTGCCGCCGGCCGACCGGTTCTGTGGCTGGCTGTCCGGCCTGTGGTCCGTCCGACGGTCCGAAACCGGTTTCGATTTGAAGCTTTCTCTCTCGTTCTTCCCCAAACCAAAACCAAATCGACCAAATCGAAGGAAACGATGGAATTGGAGGCTCAAAGTTGGGGAAATAGTAGATCAAGCACAACAACACCAAATCCACGGACCAAAACCACTCAAAACGCAACCAAATCACAGATCGGTCAATAGGCAATTTGGGGCTATTTTTGGGGATTTTTTGGAAAATTTTCTAGGAACGAAATCGGGTGGGTGGAGGGTCAAATCCGCGGAAACCAAAAGCTGCTGATACCATATGATGAGGTCTAAGACCCCGTGTGTGGCCCGATCTCGCGGATTGACTTCGAAACCAAAGGGGAGAGATGGGAGAACGCGAGGAACACGAAGAACACGACGGGCACGAGGGACTCCGAGACTCACGCACGCACACCAACCCGATACACCCGATGCTTACCTCCGTGGCTCGATGGACCACGCCAATAGAATCTCCTAGGAAGAGGCACGGGCAGAATTCCCGGAGAGAGATTGGGGTTGGAGAGGAAGAGCTTGGTGAGTGAGAGAGAGTAACAAGTACTAGAATCTCAATCAACAAGATCAAAGTCAACAACCAAGGTGCCTTGATTACAGAGGGATGATACCCAAGGGAGACTAAGCTCAAAGGTAGGTTTGAGTTCAAAACAAGTCTAAAGAGCTAAGGAGGGGTTCCAGCTACTTATATAGTCACACATGGCGCAAGGGCTAACAGTACGCGAAGGGATAATTAAGGCAGCGGTGGGCCATTCCCGTCGATCCGGTTGGGGTGGTCTGACGGGGTCGTGACCGGGTCCGGTCATGGGTCCGGCGACGCCCTGCAACCGGCGATCCGGTCATGGGTCCGGTCGACCGGCGCAAACCGGATTCTGCGAGGTTTCCGGTCCCGGGTCGCCGCCCGGACGAGGGAGCTGGCGGCTTGGCGCCCGGCTGACCGGGCCGTGACCGGAGTCCGGTTGTGGGTCCGGTCCGACCGGGTCCGGACCGGCCAGCGTCCGTCTCTTCCTTGGAGCGCTTCGAGCGACGTCGGCTTCGGCTTCATGATCATCTCCATGTCCAGCTTCTTCTCTCCCTCCCTTGACCTTGGCGCCTCCTCCTCTCCGGGGTCTTGATGTGCCTTGTACCTAATGACACATAGCACGTCGACATGAGGTTCACGTCATCATGTAGAGCCTTGGCTCGGGCTCGTGTCATCGGTCCACTTGGGGGACTAGTTGGTCTTGATGGAGTGTCGTCGGAGAGCGGGGCTACATCAGTGTGAGTGCTCGAAGCTATTTCCTTTAGATCCTGCAATTGCATCTTTTTGTTTCTTGTTCACTAGTTAGGCATAATGGAAATTAACAGTGAGCTTTTTAATCTATTTCCTGAGTTAAGACATAAATTGTGTGATGCAAAAATTTAAAAACCTATGGAACCTTATTTGCATGCTAGTAGCGATGTTATTAGTATGAATACCATTGTTGATAATGCTATGGAAGAATTTAAGCTTGGGGAAGCCGATTTTGATGAGCATGATATTTTTAGTCCCCCAAGCATGGAGGAGAAAATTTAATTTGTTGATACTTTGCCTCCCATTTATGATGATTATAGTGATAGTGGTATTTTGGTGCCACCTACTATGGAGGATAAAGTTTATTATGATTATACCATGCCTGCAATTTATGATGATTACAATGATGGTTGTGATAGTTTTACTCCCACTATTACTAATAAAATTGATTATGCTTATGTGGAGAGTAATGATACTTTTATGCATGTGAATAAGAATGCTTTATGTGATAGTTATATTGTTGAGTTTGTTCATGATGCCACTGAAAGTTATTGGAAACATGGTTATATGCATCTTAATAATATTAAGTTTCCCCTCTTTATGTTGAGAATCTTGAAGTTGCGCTTGTTTTGCCTTTCTATGCTTATTGCATTATGCCTACATGACTTGTTTATTTACAAGATTCCTTTTCATAGGAAGTGGGTTAGGCTTAAATTTGTTTCATACTTGCTTTTTGATGCTCTCTTTTGCTTCAACTCTTACTTCTTGCGAGTGCATCATTAAAATTACTGAGCCCATCTTAATGGCTATAAAGAAAGCACTTCTTGGGAGATAACCCATGTTTTTATTTTGCTACTGTTTTGTTGTGTCTTGGAAGTTGTTACTACTGTAGCAACCTCTCCTTATCTTTATTTATTGCATTGTTGTGCCAAGTAAAGTCTTTGATAGTAAAGTCAATACTAGGATTACTGCGCAGAAACAGATTTCTTGCTGTCACGAAATTTAGCAGCCCCTTCTGTAGGTAACTCAGAAAAATCTGCCAATTTACGTGCGTGATCCTCAGATATGTGCGCAACTTTCATTCAATTTGAGCTTTTTCATCTGAGCAAGTTAAGTGCCCCAGAAAAATTCGTCTTTACGGACTGTTCTGTTTTGACAGATTCTGTCTTTTATTTCGCATTGCCTCTTTTGCTATGTTGAATGGATTTCTTTGTTCCATTAACTTTCAGTAGCTTTGTGCAATGTCCAGAAGTGTTAAGAATGATTATGTCACCTCTGAATATGTGAATTTTTGATTATGCACTAACCCTCTAATGAGTTTGTTTTGAGTTTGGTGTGGAGGAAGTTTTCAAGTGTCAAGAGAGGAGGATGATACAATATGATCAAGAAAAGTGAAAAGTCTAAGCTTGGGGATGCCCCTGGTTCATCCCTGCATATTTCAAGAAGACTCAAGCATCTAAGCTTGGGGATGCCCAAGGCATCCCCTTCTTCATCGACAACTTATCAGGTCACCTCTAGTGAAACTATATTTTTATTCCGTCACATCTTATGTGCTTTACTTGGAGCGTCTGTGTGATTTTATTTTCGTTTTGTTATTTTTTCATTCTCTGAATAAATTCATGCTTATGTGGGAGAGAGACACGCTCCGCTGTTTCATATGAACACATATGTTCTTAGCGTTACTCTTAATGTTCATGGCGAAGGTTGAAACTGCTTCGTTCATTGTTATATGGTTGGAAACGGAAAATGCTGCATGTGGTAAATGGTATAATGTCTTGAATAATTTGATACTTGGAAATTGTTGTGCTCATATAGATCATGTTTAAGCTCTTGCATCATGTACTTTGCACCTATTAATGAAGAACTACATAGAGCTTGTTAAAATTTGGTTTGCATGATTGGTCTCTCTAGAGTCTACACATTTTCTAGTTAAGGTGTTTGAACAACAAGGAAGACGATGTAGAGTCTTATAATGCTTGCAATATGTTCTTATGTAAGTTTTGCTGTACCGTTTTATACTTGAGTTTGCTTCAAACAACCTTGCTAGCCTAGCCTTGTATTGAGAGGGATTTCTTCTCGTGCATCCAAATTCTTGAGCCAAAACTATGCCATATGTGTCCATCATACCTACCTACTACATGGTATTTCTCTGTCATTCCAAAGTAAATTACTTTGGTAAATCCAGTCGAAGAAACCTTATTAGAGCAGCGGGCATCTTTCGAATGCGGGTGCGATGAGCTCCAGTTTAGGAGAAAATCCTGTGTAAGCTGATCAGGAAAGTAGCATAGATAAGCATGTGCTGTTTTACAAAGTTAGCATACTCATTCGTTTCGGTGAGAGAAGACACACTTAGCAGGTAAGGCACAAGTTCGACTCAAGTTCAATAATCGAATAGAGAGTGCTACCTTTAAAACTTCATTCCTTGTCTTTGCAATATATAGCTCATGAGAAAATAGCCTTAAAAACTATTGTGGTGAAGAATATGTAGCTATGTATCTTATTTCTTATAAGTTGTCTGTTAAGCGGTAATCATGTTTCTGGAGACGCCACCAACTATTACACCTTTTTTGAATATCATGTGAGTTGCTATGCATGTTCGTCTTGTCTGAAGTAAGGGTGATTTATCATGATCAAACGGTTTGAGTATGCATATTGTTAGAGAAGAACATTGGGCCGCTAACTAAAGCCATGATCCATGGTGGAAGTTTCAGTTTGGACATCAATCCTCAATCTCTTATGAGAATATTATCTGTTGTTGAATGCTTATGCATTAAAGAGGAGTCCATTATCTCTTGTCTATGTTGTCCCGGTATGGATGTCTAAGTTGAGAATAATCAAAAACGAGAAATCCAATGCGAGGTTTCTCCTTAGACCTTTGTACAGGCGGCATAGAGGTACCCCTTTGTGACACTTGGTTGAAACATATGTTATGCAATGATAATCCATGTAAATCCAAGCTAATTAGGACAAGGTGCGGGCACTATTGGTAATCTATGCATGAGGCTTGCAACTTATAGGATGTCTTATACATAACACATATGATTTATTACTACCGTTGACAAAATTGTTTCTATGTTTTCAAAATGAAAAGCTCTAGCACAAAAATAGTAATCCATGCTTCCCTGCGAAGGTCCTTTCTTTTACTTTATGTTGAGTCAGTTTACCTACTTCCTTCTATCTTAGAAGCAAACACTCGTGTCAACTGTGTGCATTGATTCTTACATGTTCACCTATTGCACTTGTTATATTACTTTGTGTTGACAATTATCCATGAGATAAACATGTTGAAGTTGAAACCAACTGCTGAAACTTATATCTTCCTTTGTGTTGCTTCAATGCCTTTACTTTGAATTTATTGCTTTATGAGTTAACTATTATGCAAGACTTATTGATGCTTGTCTTGAAAGTACTATTCATGAAAAGTCTTTGTTATATGGTTCAGTTGTTTACTCATTGTCTTTACCATTGCTTTGAATCACTTCATTCATCTCATATGCTTTGCAATAGTATGATCAAGATTATGATAGCATGTCACTTAAGAAATTATCTTTGTTATCGTTTACCTACTCGAGGGCGAGTAGGAACTAAGATTGGGGATGCTTGATACGTCTCAAACGTATCTATAATTTCTTATGTTCCATGCTACTTTTATGATGATACTCACATGTTTTATACACACTTTATGTCATTATTATGCATTTTCCGGCACTAACCTATTGACAAGATGCCAAAGAGCCAGTTGTTGTTTTCTGCTGTTTTTGGTTCCAAATCCTACAAAGGAAATATTCTCGAATCGGACGAAATCAACGCCCAATATCTTATTTTTCCCGGAAGCTTCCAGAGCACCGAAGAGGGGCCAGAGAGGAGCCAGGGGGCCCCACCCCACAAGGCGGCGCAGCCAAGGGGGGGCGCCCCCCTATGGTGTGGCCCCACCAGGGCTCTTCCGAGGCTGCCCTTCCGCCTACTTAAAACCTCCATCGCGAAAACCCTAGAGAATAAGCCACGATACGAGAAAAGTTCCAGAGCCGCCGCCATCGCGAAGCCAAGATTCGGGGGACAGAGTCTCCTGCACGCCGCAAGGGGTGCCGGAAGGCATCTCCATCGACACCACCACCATCTTCATCGCCGCTGCTGCTTCCTATGATGAGGAGGGAGTAGTTCTCCCCCGAGGCTAAGGGCTGTACCGTAGCTATGTGGTTCATCTCTCTCCATGTGATCTTTATGTGATCATGAGCTTTGTGATCTAGTTGAATATCATCTATGTGCTACTCTAGTGATGTTATTAAAGTAGTCTATTCCTCCTCCATGATGTAATGTTGACAGTGTGTGCATCATGTAGTACTTGGTATAAGCTATGATTGTGATCTCTTGTAGATTATGAAGTTAACTATTACTATGATAGTATTGATGCGATCTATTCCCCTTTCATAGCTGACGGTGACAGTGTGCATGCTATGTTAGTACTCGGTATAATTGCAATGGTCTATTATGCACTCTAAGGTTACTTAAATATGAACACCGAATGTTGTGGAGCTTGTTAACTCCGGCTTGAGGGAGCTCTTGCAGCCCTACACAATGAATGGTGTTTGTCATCCAACAAGAGAGTGTAGAGAAAGTAGTATTTGTTTATTCAGTTATGTGATCAATGTTGAGAGTGTCCACTAGTGAAAGTATGATCCCTAGGCCTTGTTTCCGAACATCGAATCTCCATTTACTTACTGTTCTGTTGCATGTTTACTCGCTGCCATCTTTATTTCAGATTGCTATTACTACTCATAATCATCCATATTACTTGTATTTCACTATCTCTTCGCCGAACTAGTGCACCTATACATCTGATAAGTGTATTAGGTGTGTTGGGGACACAAGAGACTTCTTGTATCGTGATTGCAGGGTTGCTTGAGAGGGATATCTTTGACCTCTACCCCCCTGAGTTCGATAAACCTTCGGTGATTCACTTAAGGGAAACTTGCTGCTGTTCTACAAACCTCTGCTCTTGGAGGCCCAACACTGTCTACAGGAATAGAAGCATCAAGCTATTTTCTGGCGCCGTTGCCGAGGAACGAAGAAAAGCTACACCACAGAGATTTCTACCTCCCACGTCAACCACGCGCCAGTTGTGGACAGCACGCCTCGCCTGGAAGGAGAGGGAGCAGCGCCTCAGGGAGGAGGCGCAGCTTCGGGCTGCTGCGGCGGAGCAGCGGGCGGCTCCGGACCTGCACTCCGCCTGGGAGGAGGCCCTGTGGTCTCCATGGCCGGAGTCCCCGGCGCGGTCGAGCCACAACAGTGCCTCGCCGCCCGGGGACGTCATCGACGCCGACGGTGACGACGCCCACAAGGACTAGGCGGCGCACCGGCGGCCACCGGCGTCCTCAACCAAACCCTAGTAGAGGGATTTTATATTTGTTTTAAATTTTAAAACCCATATAGAGGGCTTTTTTTTAGTTTATTTGCCCAATATAGGGCTATGTACAAATTTGCCCAAAAATATGGCATATGCTTAATGAAACGTTCAAATTTACATTTTTAATTTCTTTTTGTTTTTCTTCACATTTGCGCTGCGTTCGCGCGTTGGGCGCAGCGTGCGACCCAAACGGACATGCGGACGCGGGCCGCTGTTCGGGTGTCCGCGTGGCCACCCAAATTGCCTAAGACGGACGGCCCATCGCGTCCGTTTGGATCGCAGGGTTGGAGATGCCCTAACGACATGTAGTACATTCCTTCTATAAATGTTCCTAGACTACCCGGCCAACCAAGCCATCCAAAGGGGCAAACGCTCGTTGGTCGTTGGATACTACCAGGCCGTACGGTTTCACTCCCCGCTTTTCATCTCAACCGTTGTATAGGTTATTACTTTTATCACTTCTTTCTTCTCCGGATAGCCAATGACGACTGGGACCGGAATTGTGCGGGTCCGGCGGACAGAGGCAGAGACCCGTGAGTTTCTGGGTTGCTCGTTTTCGACAGGCTAGCTCGTTCCGCCAGAGAGGTGAGAGAATCTAGATCGACCGACGTCCCCAATCCTGGCCTCGCTCCCCAATCCCCACCTCCTCCTCTCCTCTCCAATAGCAGCCTCCTCCGCCGCCGTGGAGCCCTTGCTCGCCGGCGATAGGAAAGATGGGGGAGGCGGGGCCGTCGCGAGGTCTGCTCTAAAAGGGCGTCGTGGGGTGTAGGTTGCGGCAGCGCGCTGGCGGTTGGAAGTGGGGCGGAGCCCCGACGGTGAGACATAGGGCGGCAGCCGCGGCGACAATAGGTGGCAGCGCGCATGGAGGAAGGAGGTCGGGGTCACGCGGTGGAGGATGGAGGCAGTGGCCGCGCCGTTGGGGAGGGAGGTCGGGCGTCGCGCCATCGATGTGATGGCCGGCCGCAGGAAGTTGTGATGGCCCCGACGGTGAACA
The DNA here is from genome assembly GCA_030979885.1 of Lolium multiflorum. NCBI lineage: Eukaryota > Viridiplantae > Streptophyta > Magnoliopsida > Poales > Poaceae > Lolium > Lolium multiflorum. The sequence goes on from CM061747.1 coordinate 200,235,500, forward strand.
TAGGGCGGCAGCCGCGGCGACAATAGGTGGCGGCGCGCATGGAGGAAGGAGGTCGGGGTCACGCGGTGGAGGATGGAGGCCGTGGCCGCGCCGTTGGGGAGGGAGGTCGGGCGTCGCGCCATCGATGTGATGGCCGGCCGCAGGAAGTGTTCCTAGACTACCCGGCCAACCAAGCCATCCAAAGGGGCAAACGCTCGTTGGTCGTTGGATACTACCAGGCCGTACGGTTTCACTCCCCGCTTTTCATCTCAACCGTTGTATAGGTTATTACTTTTATCACTTCTTTCTTCTCCGGATAGCCAATGACGACTGGGACCGGAATTGTGCGGGTCCGGCGGACAGAGGCAGCGACCCGTGAGTTTCTGGGTTGCTCGTTTTCGACAGGCTAGCTCGTTCCGCCAGAGAGGTGAGAGAATCTAGATCGACCGACGTCCCCAATCCTGGCCTCGCTCCCCAATCCCCACCTCCTCCTCTCCTCTCCAATAGCAGCCTCCTCCGCCGCCGTGGAGCCCTTGCTCGCCGGCGACAGGAAAGATGGGGGAGGCGGGGCCGTCGCGAGGTCTGCTCTAAAAGGGCGTCGTGGGGTGTAGGTTGCGGCAGCGCGCTGGCGGTTGGAAGTGGGGCGGAGCCCCGACGGTGAGACATAGGGCGGCAGCCGCGGCGACAATAGGTGGCGGCGCGCATGGAGGAAGGAGGTCGGGGTCACGCGGTGGAGGATGGAGGCCGTGGCCGCGCCGTTGGGGAGGGAGGTCGGGCGTCGCGCCATCGATGTGATGGCCGGCCGCAGGAAGTTGTGATGGCCCCGACGGTGAGACATAGGGCGGCAGCCGCGGCGACAATAGGTGGCGGCGCGCATGGAGGAAGGAGGTCGGGGTCACGCGGTGGAGGATGGAGGCCGTGGCCGCGCCGTTGGGGAGGGAGGTCGGGCGTCGCGCCATCGATGTGATGGCCGGCCGCAGGAAGTGCGGCCCGAGAGCCGGCGGCGGCAATGGTAGGCACGACGGCATTGGGGACGGGCCACGCGTGAACGCGGAGCAGCAGCAAGCTCTGGGTGCGAGCTCGTCCGTTGTACTCCGTTTCGTGGAGGCGTTGGAGCGGAGCGCACCTGGCTGAACAATGGTGCTCCCCTGCCGTCTCCCTCCATTGGAGCTGCTGGTACTGGTATTCCTCCCCTCTCTCCTACTCCCTGCACGCCTCATGTCATCTCTCGTCGCATGTTGTACTGCAGTCTGTACCAACTCCTGATGTATGAATCACGACAGATGAAGGAGCAAGGATCGAGGACACGTCGATGCAACTTCCGGAGTATCTTGTTGATGAAGTTTTCATAACGTGGTTAGTTATTGGTTATATGAACATAGAATTATTTAGCTAGCTTTTTTGTTGGGATATTCATATATGCATAACTGGAGAGGAACTATTCATTTGCCACTGTAACTTACCTATTGCTTGAAAGACAATCTCCCTTCTTTGCTTACTAGGAGCTGCTGGCAAAGGTGCATGCATCTTTATCTTGGTTTGGGACTAAGGCTTGAAAATAATTAACTTGTTGTGAAGTGGTGAGAATCTAAGAATGGTGCTGAACCTAATGATATATGCACAATGGTGAGAACCGAGCGGTTATGTTCTTTCCTTCTCCTTTACATGACAGGTCTCAAAGATGTAGATGAACAATGAGCTTACCAGATACACCACCTTTCGATGATACAATTCAGAACTTCCATAGCAAGAAGTGGTCAACAACCACGACATGCAGCCTTTTCTATGCCAAGATCTTGTTCAATTGTTATTCGAGGTTCTTTATATCCTCATCATATTTCATGTATATCTGTTAATTTTTGCTCAAAGGAGACTGGGAGGTGTTTCACTATTATGAAATCTTTTAGCATCGTGTTTGTTTATTGAACTATCTGCATGCCTGAATGTTTCGGTACCTATTTCAACATGCTGGTGCATTTTAAACCTATTGGTGCTTTCTCACAACCAGATGTTATAGATTTTGTACAACAATTTATTCGATAGGCTTGCTTCTGAGTATGTTGATCATAAACGATCTGAAACGGGGCACTGATTTTGTCCTTCTGCTTCTGCGCCATCCTATCATAATTTGGGAATTGCTGAGACCTGTCATATTTTGCAGTTCCAGACTTCCAGTACGGGAACCCTGATGTCGTGTGCTCCCCGCTGACCAATGCAAAGTAGAATGGGAAAGACTTGGTGGTAATCGACTGAATACATTCCTTTTTTTAGTTACCTGAGCACTTATGGTTTGGTTAGTTTCTTAGGCATCTTGAAAATCTTTCTGGAGATGAGAGCAAGTAAATAAAGTTGCATATGTCTCTTTCTTGCTTTGAAACTTTAGCTACACTAGGTTGATTTTTATTATCTAAAGAGACACTGACCAATGAGTGTAAAATGAAAACTTTGAAATGTCAAGTCCTCCTACAGTCCTGTATATGCAAAGGGAAAAGTACAATGACGTTAAGTGGGTATTATGGATGAGCCAGCAGTAATTTTTCAGCCCGTGCTCCTTCCTCTTTGGATCTTTTTGTACTTATTACATTTCAATCTAAAATACAATTACATAAAATTGTAGTTATGTTCCATTTTGTTCGATATATAACATAGAAATTATTGTTGTTTTTTCAGCTAAAGCAACGGCAACTCCAGGAAAATCGTGTGCTTGCTGCTGCTAATAAAATGCAGATCCAATTACTGTCCGTCAGCTGTGCGGAAATACGAGTATCTCCAGGTGACTCTCCTGAATATGCTTGCCATGCGATTAATTTTGCATATGTCTCTTTCTTGCTTTGAAACTTTAGCTACACTAGGTTGATTTTTATTATCTAAAGAGACACTGACCAATGAGTGTAAAATGAAAACTTTGAAATGTCAAGTCCTCCTACAGTCCTGTATATGCAAAGGGAAAAGTACAATGACGTTAAGTGGGTATTATGGATGAGCCAGCAGTAATTTTTCAGCCCGTGCTCCTTCCTCTTTGGATCTTTTTGTACTTATTACATTTCAATCTAAAATACAATTACATAAAATTGTAGTTATGTTCCATTTTGTTCGATATATAACATAGACATTATTGTTGTTTTTTCAGCTAAAGCAACGGCAACTCCAGGAAAATCGTGTGCTTGCTGCTGCTAATAAAATGCAGATCCAATTACTGTCCGTCAGCTGTGCGGAAATACGAGTATCTCCAGGTGACTCTCCTGAATATGCTTGCCATGCGATTAATTTAAATTACTTTCTTGCCATTGCATATCTGAAATTTCTTTTCGCTTATGATGGGCTTACCTGCTTTGCATTATTGGTGATCATTGATGTTTTCCTTGTGCAGTGGAGTCCATACTCGATGGTAGGCTTGATGGATATTGCAAGTGTGCTTGGACTGGTTTCTTGCGGGAGGCACCCTCAAATCGATTCTTGGTTAGTTGTGTTCCATTGTTTTTCACTGGCCAAAACCCAGGGATGGTCAATATGAAGCTAACTCTGTATTACCTTCTTTTTTGAGCCTGAATTATCATATCATTCCGCTGAATTTAGTGCACATAACCTGATGTGAGTTTGTCGTTCAACCTATAAGAGAGAAGGTTGTGTAGAGAGTTGCAATTGCTTGGCGTTCATTTTATTGTTTCAATGATTCCATCTTAATATCTATGTAATGTGCTGATGGAATTATTTCAAACTTTACCGCCAGGAAGCACAAATGCAGTAAATTGGTAGCTGCTTGGACCATCTGCTTCTTGCAGTACCAGGTTAAAACGAATTTATGGTTCTTGTGTAACCATCTCACTGAAATGAGGGAACGTGAGAGGTGTTTGTGGTCTCAGTAGACTTCTCACTTGGCACCCAATTAATATTCTTGCACTGCTTTCGCTTCTTCATTTACATGTACTCTGGAGATTTCTTTATTATTACAGTTTTGAAATATATTGCTGAAATTTATGGGCCTAGGCCAAGTGACGATTGCTCTTGACAAATGATTATATTTCTTGCACTACAATCTGTTAATGCTTTTTTTCGTAGTTGGGATTCGTGCTGCCATTATTTCATATATGCTTTACCTCTTTCGTAATGGGTGTTTTACGGATTTCACTAATTTTATGTAAGCAATATTTCTTGAACAGTTTTACTTAGCTTGCTTTGTTGTTGTGTATGGCGGGCGACAACCAGACCAGGCAAGTCCATCCCCTCTCCTATCCTCTTTCATCTCAGTATCTGTTCCTCTGTGCGTTGTCGGTGCGGCAGTGTATACTCGATACCGTGTGGCAGTGGCATCTGGGCGTACAACGCCGACATCTTGGCGTGGTGGGTGCGAGGAAGCACGCTGTTGGCTGCAAAGCTAGCTTAATTTAGCAAGCTATCCAGATCGATTGGATACTTTTTTTTCTTTGGTAGCACGCTATGCACATGTCTTTGAAATTCTTCTTCTCTCTCTCAGTGCTAGAAAATTGCAGAACAGATAAGCCATGGCTGAGATGTATCTCACAGAGAAAAGCTGAAGATGGAACCATCTATTTTGGGTGATTAGTCATTGTCGGCTTTCAGTTTCAGCTCCTTTTTTTTGAAATGGGGCAGCCCAGCGTCTGCATCAATTATAGCTCATGTGTCTCCTGTCTCGTCATCCACAAAATCATGGAAGTTGGAAAGAACCTTCATCTTATGTAGAAGTAGACATGAAAGTGTGAAGACCTCAAATAATACTATGGGAGCATATGATAACACTCTTAACAACATGACATCAGTAATGAACCAACTTTATTCAGATTTCCAATATATCTTGTTATCTTTCTATGTTTGGGAGTCGAATAATGTCTCCATATTAATTGCAACTTACTTTTCCATTCTGTTTTGCTCGCCATTGTTGTATGCTTAGGACTTGTGAGCCCTCTGATTGGCGATTTATGAAATCCTCTAAAGATCAATATTACCTGGAGTATGTTGTTCTTTGAGTTGCCTCACACCAGGTACATTTTCTTAGCATGGCATACTCTTAAACACCAAGTGCTACTTGCAGTTGTTTGTGTTTTGCAATTCTTATTTTATATTTGCATATAATATATTTTCTCAAGTATGCCGCCACTTCATTTAATGTTTTTTTATCATGGTGGCATGGTTGGTTCGATATGGTTTGCTTGTTCCGTTAGTGTACTGATTCGAAAGCTAGGGCAGCAGTTAGTTTTCAAGAATCAGTTTTGTGACTTCTAGCACAGAACTAATCTGCAGTAGATGTGATATACATTCAAACCGTAATAATAAAAATGCAGCTCAAATCAATACCAGCCTTGAATATGAAGCAATCAATTACCTTTTTTTTCCTTTAACATGGTATCACGCTCATTAATTTCAGATTTAGTTGTGTATTATTTTATTTATGAACTATGCATGCATTGCTGCATAATATGGAAATCAAGGTCAAGCATTACCTGACATTCTATTCGTTACACTCTTTTGAACTAAAAAAAGTTACTCCCTCCGACCTCTACGGCCTGCTGCCACGCCACCATCTGCAGATCCTGCAGAAAGTCCATGGCGTCCTATCTCTACGGCACGGGCTGCCGCCACACCACCATCTGCGGCTCCTGCGGTAAGGCCATGGCGCACGCCCTGCTCCGCCTCGGTCACCAATTCCTTTTGACGCCTCCTAATCGATGGTGGAGGCGCCGACGACGAAGCAAGCAGCCGGCCACCACAGCCACGGTCGCGGTACGCCTCTACTCAGCTAACTGTCTTTGTTTCAGTCGCAGCCCTCTGTTCCTCCTTTTCCTCGTAATTATTGGCAGACAGAGTAATTCGTGTGTGAATGGTGCCGAAGTTGTATTTACCGTGATTTAGTTTCATCAAACAACATGTTGAGCATGCTATTTGTTCTCTTCCATCTTTAGACTAGTTGTTAGATTCATTCAGGAGAATTATTTTAGTGGCCAAGCAGTAACAACAACGATTTCTGTACTCAATTTTTTTACTCATCCGGGTTTTGATAGTTCCTGCTCCAGATGCTATCCCTCATCCAGCTGTGCTACTGGATACATGTACTGTCACAAGTTGAGTTTATTTTTGGATAAAGATGTGGTTCCAGATTAACCAACCATCTATATAGTTGTTGAATGCAAGAAACCTTCCCTAAGTAAGGTTTGAGACAGTATTTCCTTCATAAGCAAGTGCTTCGACTACCAATGGATACATCAATTTGTTTTTCTCTTGTAGTTTTGCACTGATGCTAATAATAGCTTGCTAGCAAAGATGTCATGAATTGCAAAGAGTGAAATTCCAGATGACTGAGTAGATAGATAAGCACAATGCTCTATAAACACCAAGATCCTCCTACTCCATCTTGACTTGGGCTTCCTTGGGCATGGTATAAGTAGAGAGCCACCAATTCCGACTAATGATAGGACACCAATTCAGAATATAATGGTAAGATATTAGGAGACCGATTCAGAATATAATGGCCACCATTCCTTGGGCATGGTGTAAGTAGAAGTCCTTGCTTTCTTTGTACAGAATATAATGAACACATAGGACAATGTTAGGACACCAATTCAGACCACATATATACAATTGCTTAATGTCATATATACACTTGACACCATGGTCTTCAAGGCGACGCCTTAGCGCCTTAAGGAGGGAGGGCGCTTTGGCGCCTAGGCGGGCGCTTTGGATGCCTAGGCGCCTAAAGCGGCCGTTTTTACAAAGCGGAGGGGGAGCGCCTTGACGCCTAGGCGTCGCCTAGGCGACGACTAAGCGACGCTTTTTAAACCATGCTTGACACAATTACATAGGTTGACTCCACTCTTGGATCTCATGCTAGGATGGCTTCGGGTATTTCTACATCTTCGGCTTCGGGTACTTGTACATCTTCCTCTTCCTTGTGTGGACTAAAGTTAAGATCCAAATAAATCACCATTTGTGGAGGCAAGTTGAGATCGAGGTCCATCTCCTCTTGTCGTACCTGCACTAAAAGAAACAAAAAAAAAACAGTAATGCATCAAAAGGAACAAAAATTATCAGTAATGCATCATAGATGATCCCTTATTTATTTCATTGGTTTCTCTTAATGCTTCATATGAATGTGCAAGTGTGTGTTCCTTGGTTTCTCTACTGACAAAGGAACAATGCATATTTTCAGCTTCAGAGTTGGAGCTGGAGGGGAAGATGCAAGTAATGGGAAATCTGGAGTTGGCGATCGACAAATAGAAGCTAAGCCTGATACGCTGACAGTTGATACTGGTGCTGGGGTTCCATTCCATCAAATATTTTAGTCAGTTTTCAAGTTCTTTGTATATGACCAGATATACAGAAAGCATGCTCAACAACAAGGTAGAGCTGCAAATATCTCTTCAAAGAATAATTATGTCCTTACGAAGAAGGTGCAGCTGCAAATATCTCTACAGAAATATTTCTGTATATGACCAGGTATACAGAAAGCATGCTCAACAACAAGTTTCTTTAACACACTGAAGCTATCCATTTGATGTGCAGTTATCGACCATTCGAGACTTTGAACCCACTCAGAAGATATCTGCATGATTCCTCTTAAGAAGCTGAAGAGTTTGCCTTCTGGATTTACTTTGATGACAGTTGCATTTTTGGTGTAGAATTTATCAAGGTTATCACTGTGAAAACAACAGATACTACTTCAGAAAACCTGTATATTCAGCAGAGCAACACCTTTGATGACCATGGAGTGTATACTTGGATTATTGAAGGCTTCACCACACCTCAGACCCCATGCAACTCTCCAACATTTGTAACTGGCGGATACAAATGGTACAGTATCTGATTTTGACCTTGCAATATTTATCTGGTTGTTTTATGTTCCTTCCTTGTCTCCATTAACCTGTTTTGCATAGCACTGATATTGCAGCTATTGTGCTATGCATCCTTCTTGAACAAAATTGTTTTCTAGGAGTTGTCTTTAATGCTTTAATATAAGTCTACAATGCGATTTATAAGGTATCTAAGTATCAAGACATCTAACATGGATGTGGATGGCAGCACGAATTTTCTCTCTCTGTTCCTGCATCTGTAAGATATGCTCCCCAGAAATTATGGAATACTGGTAGAAGTCAGCTTTTCTCTCATGGACCAAGCAAATGGCAACCACAGGGAGTTCAGAGGTTCACATTCAGTCTAAACTTCAGTGGCCGAGAACAGTTTGGATGGAGCAAACCTTACAGTTGTCATTTGACAGGAATTGGCAGGGCATGTGGATGGAGCAAACCTTCCAAGATGCTCGGTTTAGGTGCGACTCTCCATCGTTTCCTGCGGCCGCAGCAGCGACGGCAAGCGGCTCTCCTCCTTGGAGCCTCAGGTGAGGCGACCCCGCGGCGAGCGGAGCAGCGACGGCGGGAGGGAGCTGCGGACAGCGCCACAGTGGCGGGGCGATGAGGGGCGGCAACAAAGCTACTTGATGCGGGGGACGGCCGGCGGGGGAACTTGCCTTCTCTGCTCCTGGAGGCTCCGCTTCTGCCCCGCATCCCCTGTTCCTGGAGGCCCCGACTCCTATGCTCCTATGTTTCGGACGGCTGGCGGGGATGCGGGCTCACCGTTGACGTCGAGGGCGCGAGCCCAGCTCCGGAGCAGGACGGGGACGGAGCTCCGGCGCGGGACGGGGACATCGGGATCTTGAATTTATATGTACAAGTGATATTTACTAGCTGAATTTCTCATCACATGATCGATCCTCACATGTCAAAAACAATTTCTTTACTTTTTCCATACAAGTAGTAGACTGAAATTTGACGAGTCTTGCTCGAAGCATTTGCTGTTGTATGGTTTTTTATATGGTTTAAGTTAAACGATGTGACAGCTTACAAACAGTTGGTGAGCACTGCTGGTTGTTAAGATTATTTGAGAGTTGGAGGATATGCTTCTTCAGGTAACCTGATTGTTTTAGTTTGGTTGTCGATCCAGCTTCAGTAATGTTTGTTCATTATTCAGATCCAGCTTGGCTCTTGACAGAAAAAAACAGATTGAGGATGTTGTTTCTCTTTCCATGTGTAGCAATAATGCATTAGAGCAGAACGATTTGCGGACTTTGCTAAATAAAGCAAATTTAATGAGAAGTTTGGGCACTCGCTTAAACCCAAATTTGAAAAATCATTTAGAATCTGGAAAACTGCTCTAATATTGCTTTAGTTTTGAGAAGAAATAAATGTTGATATGTGCTGCTACTTTGCTAAAATATAATGATATGAACTTACTTATTGTGTTTAGACATCCACGCGATATATTGATGATTTAGTTTTATACCATATGGTGCTTACCAATGTGGTTTCGGTAAAGCCTGACAAGTTGTAAAAATTGTGAAATATTTAATATCAATGAACAATAGCATAAAATGGGGAAACAAAATCTCATGGCAAAAATGGAAGGCGAATCTAATAGAACCGTGGACACTCTCCGCATTAACTTTGAATGACCAATACATGAAAGATCGTCTTACAACTATTTTGGTATGAAACATCCTGTATAATTCTGTAAAATTTAGAGGAACAAGAAATAAACGTCATATTTGATGCGTATATAGCAACTCAAGACATGAACCATCACCAAAAAAAAATATTTAAGCACCAAAATAAATTATTTATTAAATTACCGTTCTATATGTCAGCATTCATTGGCATATTAATACGCTTTCATTTGCACTTGCGCGATAGCGCAACAGGTCATCTAGTTAGTAGAAATCTCAAAAGAATAGCTTTTCGAGAGGGGAGCGGGACAAGCTGCCAACCATGAAAACGCTCAGCCTATATGTACAAGATGTCACAACTCACAACCAATGACAATGACGGGAGAAACATTAACACTCCCTCGAATACATAATAGTTTACTATATTAATACTTTCACTAATACATGATAAGTGTCACTAATTTAGTATAAATTTGCACTAAATTAGCAGCACTTATTATAGATAGGAGAGAGTAGTAAAGTTGAGGGCGTGCCATTGCCGAGCAGCTTAACTATGATGGGTATAAGAGACTGAGATTGGAAGGAAAAATAATAATCATAGGCACATAGTAACATGCCAATTTGATCCACTACAATGAGCGGGCGCAATAAGTAAAATTATCTTTGCTGGAGAAGATGGATATAACATACCATCTGCCACATCGGAACATACCAATTTGATCCTCTGCAATAGATTTCCGTTTTCAATTTCTTGCAAGATTTTGCATCCGAAATTGATAAATACACCAAGCAAAAAGCATTAAATTATATGTATGAAAATATATTAGAATGTTATTACAGTATAAAATGTTATTTAAAACCAAGTACAAAGTATGCACATGTTATTAACTTATTGTCGAACCCATGATTACTTGTATAAGGCACATTTAGCCACGAAGAAACGAGTAAAGAATCATGCCAGCGGTTCAATCTATCTTCTAAAAGTTCCAACAAATTGCTTACCTAGTCATACACTAGAAAGCACTATAAATATACTTGTTGGTCGTTTGCTTTTGAGATTTTTGGCATAAATACATATCTATTAGTATTTAGTTTATGTGACTTATAAAAGATAATTTAATAAGGATGAATTTTATAAAATGCATTTAAATTTAACACAGCACAAACTTTTATTCGATCCTAAGAATTATAAAAAGTACGAGAAAGAATACAGTAGCTACCATCTAACGACATTCCTATGTGTTTAACTATGTCAAATAAGTATAGAAAAATATGTTTGTTAAAATGTAGCATCCAAAACATAATTTCTAAAAAGTATAAAACTTCAGTACAAATTGTTATTATCTTAGTTTTTCAAGGACCCATTCGCTTCAACCATCCCTAGGTCCGAAGAACGACACCTGTTGTAGGGACGGATACAAGGGGGGCGGGCAGGGTTATAGACCCCGTATGACCTTGACCTTCTTAAGAAAATTTGACATGCTTGCTTCTTTTGGTGTTTTGGCTAGTTAGCTCCCCTTATTCATATCACAACATCAACTATACCTGTGTTTGTGGTCTATTGGATGGGTAACCTAAATCCGTCGACCCATGTGGGGTTCCATTGACGCTCACCTACACCGTGACGACGCAGTTGCATTTGTTGTTTGGTAATATACGGGTTTCCACTCTGGGGTGGTGGATGAAAGCCTCGAAAACCACTCACCCACAACAAAATTCTTCCTCGGTGATCTGTATTGGGAGTGATCATATTGAAGAACATGAGATTTCTGCTTTCATGTGAATGAAACATGTTCACCAGCCCACCATATCATAGACGATGTTATATCATTGCTTTGTTTTTTTTTTGGGTTTTCTAAATGCTTCTCTTGGTTTGGTTCATCCGGTGAAGGGAAAGGAGACTACCACTCGGGCGGCTCTCTCCCCCGGGTCTAGAACCTACGCACATTTATCGAGCATGGAGTTTAAAAAATTATTCGGTCTCTCGATGTGGTATGTCTCCATTTCTTTATCTCCAATTTTAAAAAGATACACAACAACAACAATGCCTTGTTTGCTATGATGGTAATTGGTAAATAAAGGAATGTTGGAGTCCAGTTGTGGCCCGCCTCTCAAAATGGTTCTTTTTTTTTGCGAAATCTCTCAAAATGGTTCAGCTTCATTTTTTTCTTTGTCTTATAGTGGTATAGTGGTATTGATTGTAAAGGAAAGAAAAAGAATATCTCATACACAAAATTGAGAAAGATGATACGTCATACTTAAGAAGAATCAACCCTACATAACAGACATCTTTTTGTGTGTTTCTCTTCCATTTACCAATCATTCTATGTGTCACCGTTAAGAACGCACCATTGCATGTCTTTCCTCGCGCCATCTTCGTTTCTCGTCTCCTCATTGTTTACATCATTGCTTCTTCCGCTTCTCCATCACATTTCTCTCTACCGTTGCTCCTCCTCCCCCTCATCTAACTACCATTAGCATTGGTGATGTCAAGTCAGGACGACTACACGCTTCGATAAAGCACTCCTCAAAGCCCGACGCGAAATTGATCACCCTTTCGTCCAACGCCAGTGGTTGGTCACTGTCCCCGTGGTTGCCATCGTCAATTCATCGTCATCTCCCCCTTGCTGCCTCATATCCATCCAATCCTCATTTTACCCTCTCCCCGCTCCTCCTTGCACATCTGCATCTACTACTGATCCAACAATGTCTAAGCATTTGTTTCCGAGGGCTCCTTTGATTTATAGGATTTTCAAAAGATTTATGTATGATTGAAATCCAAAAAAAATCCTTGATGTGCAGTTTAATTCATAGGATTATATCCTAAATAAACCTTGCAATGCAAATTTTATACTCCCTCCTAAAAATAGGTGTCTCAACTTTTATCTCCATACGGATGTATCTCTAACTAAAATGCATCTAGATACATGTGTCTAGACAAAAGTAATATACCTATTTTTCGACGGAGGGAGTAGGAAAATAACATGAGGTTAGACCTCATTGGAAATTTCCTTCACCACAGAAATCGCTTCTTCCAGGATTCAAATAGACATGACATACAATCCTATTGATTCATATGGTACGAATAAGTAGCACTAAGACGTGTCGGTATGATGCGCTACATTTTGCAGCGATGCAGCGAGATCCGAGGGCTTGAGAAAGATCCTGAGATGCATAGCTAGGTGGGTTCTTAATGATTTTGGGGACGTCGTGGGTGGCCCATGCAGTGCAGCTCATCGCTCAACAACTTAAATATCGATCATGTCGTGTCACTGATCTGTTCAGTGTCATGCATGCCCAACTAACTTTAACTGCTACGATGATCATGATTCATGAGGACACACATGCATCTGTCCTGTGGGTGTAGGGTATTTAGTATTGCACTAGCGAAACTGACAGTCCATCCACGATCCGAGCTCCTGGTCAAAACTTGTACTCCGTAGTACAAATTGTTCTTGCCGTATGTTAATGTACTCTTAGTAGGTCTTAGTCCCCCTCGTAGTACTCTGGATTATTCGCAATTTTCATTATTCCAGGTCTAAACAGGACTACCGTCTGAATTTACCTTGGCCAGCACCACATGTGGACACGAAGCAGAGTACTGGAGTAGACTACAGTCTCACTCCTTACGTGTGAAAACAGAGCATATATTCTTCTTGGCTACCTACCAATACACACACGAGAATGAGATGAGATGGCTACCTCCCGCGTAAACAGATATGCAGCAACCACTTTCTCTCCGACCTCTGTACCCTTCACTTTCCTCTCAGGAATATGGAATTCTGGATAACTCCTACCTCCGACAACAGAGTTCTGAGAAAGGAAGAATGGAGAAAGCAATATGTAGTTGGCATTCCTATACAAAATTCCGCTGTTATTCAGCGGAATAATGAGCGCATGGAGGAAAAAGGACAGCGAAGATGCAGCAATTTCCAAAAATATGTACAGTACAACAGCTGTAGCAGCAAGTGATGTACAATGCTACATGAAAATGACACAGAACAGACCATGGCTTCACCGATGAAGGATTATTTCAGGGGCAGGATAGAGTATACTAAAAAAAATGTAAGATCCCCGTGGGAAAATGTTCCTTTTGGGAAAATCTATGCTTAATTTGCTGAAAGTTTCTGCTCAACATATAGAGATCTATACCCAAGTCCGATCTATACAGCTCCCCAGCAGAGGAGGGAGACACCGACAGTGAAACAAACTAATTGAACCGAAAAAGAATCAAGACTTCTTTGCAAATTGATCGCGAGCCAACTATAGTACCTGCACTGCAGAAATGGGTCGAGCTCGCCGGAGGATCATTGCGCCGCCGCGGTCCGGGACTGCAAGGTGATGCTCCTCTGGCTGGGCATGGCGAGCATGGCGGTGTGATCCAAGAAGTCCTTGAGCTCCACCACGGCCTGCAGTATCCTCCTGAGGTCGTCCGCGCGCACGAAGCCCGCGGCGCCCAGCCGGCGCACGGCGTAGACGTAGATGGTGAGGCACCCTTTCCTGAACTTGAACCTGGCCATCTCGCTCCCGGACAGCCCGCGGATTAGCTTCTTGTTGACGTCGCCGAGCGGGATCATGGCCGGCCAGAGCTGGTCCACGGCGCACTTCATGGCCTCGGACTCGAAGACGAAGAGCACCACCTTGGACTTCTTGGTGCCAAGGCCGAGCGTGAGCGTGTGCCACGCCTGGTGCGCCAGGATGGTGAAGCTGGTGGGCATGTAGGCGGTGGTGGACGGGAACGGCAGGCTCTGCAGCTCGCTCAGGTACGACGGCGGGATGTCCAGCAGTCGGAGCAGCTCAAGCGGCGACGCGCGACGCACCGTGAACGACTTGACGATGAACTGCCCGCCGAAACGGATGCCCTTCACGTCCACGCACGGCTTGAAGCTTGCCGACTCCCCCGTCGCGGCCTTGTCCTTCTTCTCCTTCTCTTTCTCCTTGTGCTTGTGCTTGTGCTTCTTCTTCTCCTCTGCCATGGCGATGGCGTGCTGCTCCTTTCCTTTCCCCTGCAGCTCCCGATGCTACTGCTGATGCTGCTGGAGTGAGCTGTGCTGCTAGGGAAAAGGCCGTAATGACGAGCCCCACTACCACCTCCCTTCCCTCCGCCTCCTGCTGGTACCATACCGCAAAGTTTCTAGTCAGTCAGAGCGAAGGACCATCCACTTCACCACTTGGACATTATTAAGGACGAGCTTAATATCAATTTCTCTAGTCCCCTCGGTTAGGCAGAGAACACGGAGGCATTGTCGGTAGCCGATGCCCCCACCTCGTCATATAAAACCATCTTTTAGCTTTCAACGAGTTTATTAGTAGGATTCTTTAAGTACGCGCACGCATACTTTGGCCCATGTGTACTACCGATAATTAGCAGTGTATACTTCTCCCCCTGATGCTCTTTAGTGCAGCCCTACATCATAGCAACGAAACTAAAAGATGATACCTCTGTGTGCCCGCTTAAAAGGCGGCACATGATCATAGGCTCTGCTAAAGAACACCGAGTAAATTCAGACCAAATAATGAGGCCCTGTTGGTGGCGCGCATCCGCAAATTTGGTTCCACTTTTGAAATATTTTATTCGTACAGCATGTTCATGATGATTGATTAGTTTAACGAAGAAATATAAAAGTATGAATAATTAAGCAGGAAGATCAATCTAGAGCAACAAGCAGCAGAATCCAATCACAGATATGACTCATAAACATGTTACGTACCCGTCAACAGCGCTGCTCCTGAAAGAAACCGATGATCCCTGCAAGGTGCCTCGCAGGGAGAAGCAGCAACAATCCTGAGAAGATCAGGGCGAAAGGGTTACTTGAAACTTCTTCCTTCGCGCTTTTCCAGTCGCGGCAGCTACGAAAGCGAGTGCTCTTGAAGGTCTGTGATCTGTCGGAGACTGATCTGGTGAGGATCTTGACAAATAAAAGGCTATCCGCCACAGATGGCACTTCCCACACTTAGAAGTATGGTAAGCTTAAAGGTGAATCCATGGAAGAATTATGACAACAGCGACGGTGCAACAGCTAACATCACTATCAGTAAAGCTCACTGAAAATTGATACCGTACAGGAAGCTCCTAAATCTCCAACCAATTCGTTCTGTTTTGTATTTATGTCTCTTCTTGACATACTCCTTTCCATTAGTGGATTGGTGTATAGATTTTGCATTTTAAGCCAGAACGGTTGCCCTTCTTCTTTTTTTTTCTAAAGTGCCAGATTGGCATATAGATCCAAAAAAAAAGTTCTTGTCTAGTTCAAATTTAAGCGGCTAAGAGACTAAAACAGCATAAAATCTGGATACTGAGTTGTAATGTACCTGGCAGAGTTACAGAAAGCAAAAGTTCAACTTATTGACATTTCCAACTTGAATCTTATTAATGTGCGGATGTCGCCCCTTTAATTTTTCAGTCGGCTTAGTGGAGTAATGGACTGAGAAGACATAACTCTCATCTGATGGTTGATATTAAGCCAAGTAGTACATGTACATATCAAAAGTACAGCTGGAAAATGATTTTCCCAGTGCAACAACCAGTCGTAACATATAAATGCACTAGCCTAGATCAATCCTTGATGATGTGTAGTACTATAGTTCTACATCAATATGCTTGGAAGTTCATGATTTGAAAGCTCAACAGATATATACCCAACTCAACTACCAATACCAGAGTAGATGTAAAAATCAGAGCTGCCATGTATAGTAGAACCACAGAAAGTTGTCGGAATTAAGCCTGAGGGAATGAGCTTACCGGTTTAAAGGATGAGTGCTACTAAGATATTCTGACGGTCTGAATTAGGTACGGCTGGAAGCAGTAAAGCATCTCTTGAGAGAGGCTGCATAAAAGAAGTTGAAAAAACCATGAAAACGTGTATAACAAACCAAAATTTTGACACAAAGCAACTCTTAAAGTGCTAAACTTGTTTATATGAAATTCGGACACACAACTAAAGAAAAAGTAAGTCCAAGAAGAAAGTCACTCAGCACAGATCATATTTCTGTACAGTAATATAGAGACACTTGAGCACACACCGAAGATAAACAGACATCTGGCCCCTTCGGAAGGTGAACTATATGATCGATGAGTGTTCCGTGTGAGGTTGTATAGTTAACACTTATGAAGCCATTTTTCAAACCTCAGTTATCAATCCTTTTGAAGGAAAAAAACAAGGTAGAGAAAACACAGGCACCTGCCTGTTATTTTTGTAGCAACAGTACAATGGAAGGCAACAAACAAATATAAACAATCAAATGTTGGTTTACAGAGCTTAGGAGCCATGGGCGGGCCCATGTGTATTCATGGGTATTCAGATGAATACCCAAAAAATTTGGCAAAATTCTCATACTATATGATACAGCCATCAACTAGGGTAACCATGTATAGAAACCATTTGTATAGTAAACAGGAAGTATACTGTAGCGCAGCTGGCTACACGTGATTACCGTCAGTAGGAGGTCTTGGGTTCAATCTCCCATACGTTCACCTTTTATGCTATTTCTCTTGGTAATTTCTTTTATTTTGAATACCCATTAAATAAATCCTGGGCCCGCCCATGTTAGGAGCTGTCTCTTTCGCCAGAAAAGAACATACTTAGTTAAATTCAGGCAAGCATGCCGCACGCACAGTGCTAACATGCCAGCTAAAATCAAGCCATGAATTCATGCACTGCACTTGACACGATTCTGACAGCAACACTCTATCCACTGAAGGACACTGAACCTAATGATGATTGTCTAAAATTGTCCCCGAAATGGTGGTGTAGTAAACCAGAGCATCTACGAGCATGCAGCGCAACTATACGTGGTGAACATGTTATGATTGCACCTGAAGCAGACGGAAATTCTAACCATGGTAACCAAGCAGAGAAACAGCTGCAGAAGTCAACCGAGCACGAGGAAGCATCAATCACAGGAAAGCAAGAGAGACAATGATTCAGCACCGTTGCATGAGAATCAGAGGGGTGTGAGCCTGAGATACCTTGAAGCTTCGTGTCAGATGGACAAGCGGAACCGCGGGGAGTTCCCTCGAACGCCTAGGCTGCATCTGAAAGCAGGCACGGAACCCCGATCACCTGTTCAGGGACATGCTACCTTGCCGTTCTGCAGGGACAGATTAGGTCGATCCCAAACGAAAATTAGCTTAAGGAGGGAAGCTTTCGTCTCGGCGCGATTCCACCTCAGGTTGGCTGACGAAGGCCACCGCTAATGAAGCAAAGCGTGGATGCAGTAGATCCACCACAGCGCGCGACCGAGCGAGCAAAATGTCAAACCGAGGAGAATGCGACAGGTGGGGGTCACCTGAGGATTTCAACAAGAAAATCCAACGCGAAGCCCGCCGCATTGGTGGACTTGGAGGGTGCGTCAGAGCGTGAAGAGACACGACGCCGCAATCGGGCTCGGCACCTGGTGTGATCCCTCGCGCGCCGGGTCATTTCAGAGAGTGAACTATGTGATCGTTGTTTGCAAGACCATGACCCCATAATGCATAAATGTACGGAGTAGCTCTAGAGTGTTTCTAATGAGGCCGTATAGCTAATGCTTATGAGTGTTTCTTATTATGTTTTTTAGAAAATATTTGAAGTGCTATACGTGTTTAGATTAAATTCAGTATTACGATAGAACAGCTGAGAGAAACTTGTAAACACTTTGGTGAGCGCATGATGTACAATTGTACACATAACTGAAGCAAACAAGAAGCAGGTCACTCAATACAGATCATATTGCAGTACAGTCAAATTGAGACATTTAAGCAGGCACAGAAGATAAGCAGGTATCTGGTGCTTTTGGAAGGTGAACTATGGATCGATCTTTTCAGGCCGTGATCCCATAATATATAATCTAGCTAGTTGATACTTATGAAGCAACTTTTCAAATTCAAATTAAAAAATATTTTTAAGGAAGAGAAACGTAGAGAAAACACGGGCACCTGCTTGTTACTTTTGCAGCAACAGTACAATGCAAGCAACAAAGAAATACTTAGTTAAATTCAGGCTTAGGAGCTGTCTCTTTTGCCACAAAAGAACATACTTAGCTAAATCCAGGCAAGCATGCCGGTACAGTGCTAACATGCCAGCTCAAATCAAACCATGAATTCATGCACTGCACCGGACTCGATTCTGATAGCAACACTCCATCCACTGAAAGACACTTAACCCAAAGATGATTATCCAAAATTGACCCCGAAATGGTGGTTTGGGAAATCAGAGCATCGACGAGCGTGCAGCGGAACTAAACATGGTAAACATGCTATGATTGCAGCTGCCAAGCAGACCCAATTTCTAACCATGGAGAGCAAGCAGACATACAGCTACAGAAGTCAACCAATGAGCACGAGGAAGCAACGACCACGAGAAGCAAGCAAGAGAGACAGTGATTCAGCACTGTTGCATCATAATCAGAGGGGGTGCGAGCGAGCGATACCTCCAAGCTTCGTATCAGACGGACCAGGAGGGTTTGCGGGGGAATTCCTTCGAACGCCTGGGCTGCATCTCAAAGCAAGCAGGGAGCCCCGATCACCGGTTCATGGACGACACGCCGCTCTTCAGTACTGGATCGCAAACCTGAAATCGCTCCGACAAATTTTGAGGATTAGAAGAGAGAAGCTTTCGCCTCGGTGAAAGTCCTCTTCGGTTTGGATGACGAAGGCCACCGTGACCGAAGCGCAGAGCCACCGCAGCGCGCGACCGAGCGAGCAAGCTACAGGTCAAACCGAGGAGAATGCGACAGGGCTGGCTGGGGTCACCTGAGGAATTCAACGATAAACTCCAACGCGACCGCCCGCCGCATTGGTGCCTCGGCGAAGAGACGCGACGCGGCGATCAGGCTCGGCGCCTGGTGTGATCCCTCGCGCGCCGCCGGTGACACCGCGCCGCACCGGCGCGACACGGCGCGACTCCGTCCGTCCACGACCGCGGAGGGAAGCCTGATGCGTTTGGGCCGGCCTGTTGGTTGGTGGTCCTCGGGCCGAGGAGGAGAAGGCCACGGGCTTGCAGTTGTATGTGGGCCTGGACACAAAGAATTGCGTTGACGTCCACCTTGTTGTTTTTTAATTGAGAGACCACCTTGTATTTTTTTAAGATTATAATTTCCATCTGTAACCACTTGCAAGTTTTTTTTTTAAATACAGTACAACGCAGACGCTCACAAACATGCACGTACAAACACCCCAATGAACGCACGCACGCACACCCTATCCCTATGAGCACCTCCGAGGAACCGAGTCGACATATCTTGAGGTTGATGAAGTCACCACTGGCGTCTCGCTGTTGACGGGCACATCACCTACCACTAGGGTTGAAAACGAAACGGAAACGTACGGAAACATGCTTTATCGTTTTGTTTCCCTCTATCTTGTCGGAATCGAAAATAGAATCGGAATCCCGAAAACGAATATGAAAACGGAAATCATCGGATATGAATACGGAATGGATACGTAGCGGATACGTTACGAAAACGAATATTTGCCACAACAAAATGCGGCATGATGCCTTGTTTTGTAGACCAAAAGACGCAAATAAAGAAAAAAACAATAAAATAAGATATAACACTTAACTTCGACAGGCGGAAATTCACATAAAATAACTCACATAGTTTAACAGCTGCATGCACACACAATTATACATAGTGATTAGGGTTAGAGTACTTAGTGGACTTGATACGTGGCCAAGCCTGGTTTCATGTGTAAATGTAGGTCTGCTAAATGCACGGGCCTTTCTAGGTTATATTTCCGGAAACTTTCCGTATTTATTTTTCCGGAATTTTTCTTGTCGTTTTCCGTTTCCGTCGGAAAGGGCTCCCTCGTTTTCTTTTCCGTTTCCGTTTATGCGTTTGCCGTTTTCGTTTCGTTTCCTCAAATACCGCTTCCTTTTTCGTATTTGGCCCTCCATTTTGAATGTTCTAGGACGTCGCCTAGAGGGGGTGAATAGGCGGTGTATAAAAACTTCTATTTGAGAGCTAAACTAGGCGGAATAAAACTACACATGTGTTTACTAGTTTAGCTCAAAGCCTATCAACTAGGGGTTTGCCTAAGAGCACCAAAAACCTATACTAGCATGATGAGCACAATGTGATAACAAGCTAGGTATAGCACATCGAGCAAGATAGATATAACAAGGTAAAGCGCATAGGTAAAGGAGCTCGGGTTGAGAAGTAACCGGTGCACGAGGAGACGACGATGTATCCCGAAGTTCACACACAAAGGTGCTACGTCTCCGTCTGGAGCGGTGTGGAGGCACAAGACACTCCAATGAGCCACTAGGGCCACCGTATTCTCCTCGAGCCTTTCCACCAAAGGAAAGGCCTCGATCCACTAAGGGACCCTTGAGGGTGGTCACCGAATCCGTACAAGCTTGAGCAAACACCCAAGTATCCGCTTGAGGCAACTCCACAACACGGAGGCTCTCAAGTACACGGCCACAAGAGGCTACAACACACCACCAAGCCACCAAGATACTAATGCGCCACAAGAGGCTAACACACTCCACCAAGGACACAATGCCACCAAGGCCACCAAGCCACAAAGATGATAAGGCCACTAAGGCTAGACGGCCACTAAGGCAAGAACACCACTAAGGTCGAACACTCACTCTACGAGATCGAAACCCCGGAGAGAACCCAAACCGATGCACCTAATGCAATGGCTAAGAACACCACTAAGATGCCCAAGTTCTTCTCTCCCAAATTCCAACAAAGCTAGAAAAGCTATTGGGGGAATAAGGGAGGAAGAACAAATATGTGGAGAAACACCAAGAAACTCCAAGATCTAGATCTAGCAAGATCCCCTCACTTGGAGAGGGATTCAATTGGTGAAGCTCTAGATCTAGATCTCCTCTCTCCTTTCCCCAAAAATATGCAAGAAATAGTGGGGGGATCAAGAGGAGGAAGAAACAACTCAAGGTCAACAATGGAGGAGAGAGAATAGAGGGGAAGAAGTGTTTGGGTCGGAGGTGGAACAAAGGTATATATAGGGGGCCCAGAAATATGACTGTTGGGGCTGAAAAACGGTAAGATCCGCGCCCAAAGCGGTACTACCGCTTGTCGAAGCGGTACTACCGCTCGCGCGCGAACTGCGCAGAAAACAGCTGAAAAACGGGCCAAACCGGTAGTACCGCTGGCAGCAGGCAGCAGCAGAGCGCACAGCAGGTGGGGTCAGCGGCGGCAGCATGCGCGCAGCGAGCGGGAGCCGCTCTCCTGTCGAGGCGCGGGCGGGAGACGTGACCCGATCGAGCGGGTCAACGCCCGTCGATTGACTCCGTCGGGAGCGTGCAGCGGCAGCAGCTGGGCTGCGTGCGGGGCGGGGCCCAGCCGCGTGAAGGCAGGCCGGCCTGGAGGCGGGAAGCAGCTGGGCCAAGGGGTGGGGTGGCGGCCCATGCGGGAAGAAAAGGTGGAGGCTGCAGGTTGGGGAAGAAAAAGAAAAAGGGCCGGTAGTACCGGGTCCGGTACCGGCCTGGTACCGTAATAGTTACGGTACTACCGGCCTGGTACCGGCCCGGTACCGCTCCGGGTCCATTAAGCCTGGAAGGGCAGTCCGGTACTGGGCCGGAAGCCCAAGCGGTACTACCGCCCCTTTTTTTCTTTCTTTTTCTTTTTCTGCGAAACGGAAAATGCGATAACTCGGGCTAGGAAACTCGGAATGACATGAAACCAATTTTGTTGGAAAGAGGGCGACAAGAGCTACCTTCTCACATGATTAAATCATGGAAAAGAGAGAGTGATGATTTTCTCATGGTCATAGAGGTGTAACCTCTCAATATGGTATATCGGGAAAATCATCACCCTCGCACATGCAACATGCGATGCATCCGGAATCCGTTTCCGATGAGCTAGAGATTGTCATGAGAATGAACACAAGCTCTAAAACATCTCAAGGATAAGAATCAAGAACAACCGAGAAACACGATGCAATGCATGGAAGGTTTGAGCTCTCTCCGATGATGCGATCCACTATCCTATCGAGCACAAACCTTATCCTTGCACGTTCCTCTCGAGTCGGCAAGCTCCGTCTTCACCCTCTTCATCATTGTACATGCCACCGTCTTCCTCCAACATACACGCCACCGTCTTCTTCGATCTTGTACGCACGCCGCCGTCTTCATCCATCTTGTACGCACGCCACCGTCTTCATCCATCTTCTACGCCGTCTTCATCTCTCTTCATCTTCAACACGGTCTTTGTCTCTCTTCGACACCATCTTCATCGGTCTTCTTCATCATACTCGATCTTCTCCATCTTGCAACCTTGAATCCAACACATGGCTATGGACTTTACCTAAGATATATTCTCAAAGCAACCATTAGTCCATATGGATTGTCATCAATTACCAAAAACACACATGGGGTAATGGACATGTTCTTTCAATCTCCCCCATTTTGGTAATTGATGACAATCTCTTTGAGAGGGTTTAAATATGGAATTTAGCGAACAACCCAAGTTGAATATTTAGAACAAACTCCCCCATAATATATGCATGTGTGAATGAACTTGAATTTCATTGCATATACCGGCAATTAAAGCCTAGCGGAGTATCCTCTAAATATTCAACCATGCAAAGCAACAAATGCTAGGCATGAGAGGCAAATGCTTAAGAACCAACAAAAGCAATTCCCTTAAACCCTCCAAACTTCTCCCCCATTGGCATCGATTGCCAAAATGGATGAAAGGTTTAGAAGGCCAATATAGTGAGCGTTCCTCCATAAGTTGTGCATTTCTCATAATTGTGAGTGAAATCAAATGCACATATTCAATGACGAATATTCGGAGAAAATCAAACTATATTGAGGATCAAAGATTACAAGAGGATATGAAGGTGAGAAAGCTTCGACAAATGAAGCAAGCAATCCAATGACCCAAAAAGAAACACAAGCTTAATAAGAGGCAAGTAAAAAAACGAAGCTTGTGCCAAAAACAAGCATGAGTGCGTGAAGATGCAAATGGGATAAAAACAAACACTCATGACCAAGATCTTTGTGGAGTCATTAACAAGTCAAATAAGAATAAAGGAATGGACTCCAACAAAGAGGCACTACAAGAAAAGTTCTGATAGACAACGTCTCAAAATCGTCCGCTAAGGGGTATTTTTCGTCGCCTATGGGCCTAACCCGACGATATGGGTTCTGTTGTCGAAACTGCGTCAGCAAAGTCCTACGATGATTTTTTCGGTCCGTCGCGCTAGGGCGCCCTTCCGCCATGGAAAATCGAACCGTTGCAGAAGTGTTTGAGCCCGTTGACTCGACGTCATGCAACCGACACGTGGCACGTCGTTAGCGCGATTAACGGCGTTAACCGCCGAAACCCCGTGGTAGATGGTAGGCCCACACGAGGCCTGCCATGTCTTAAGCGGCCGCCCATTAAGTTTAAGGGTGGGCTGACTTAGTTTGACCGGTCAATTATATAGCGGGTGGTCCATTAGTTACGTGGTGGGCCTAACCTCTAAGGTTGACTGGTCAAAACATTAATGGGCCGGCCCGCTAAGCATGTGGGCGGGCCGAATGCACTCGTTTGACCGGTCAACAGGCAAAAGGGCCGGCCCACAAAACATGTGGGACCCACTTTCCTGTTATCGGCCCATTTACCAAGTGGGGTCCACCTTAAAGCAAGTGGGCCGAGAAGTTATTGGGTCGGCTTTATGTGGGTCCCACTTTCCTATCGGGCCGCCCATTTAGTACGTGGGGTCCACATTAGATCAAATGGGCCGGCCCAACAAGCCAGTGGCGGCCAAAAGCACATGTGGGTCCCACTTTCCAATGGGCCGGCCCATTTAGTATGTGGGGTCCACCATATAGCAAGTGGGCCCAACAAGATAGTGGGTCGGGCCAAAAACACAGGGGTCCCACTTTGCGTTAAAGGGCCGCCCATTTAGTATGTGGGGTCCACCATATAGCAAGTGGCGCCCAACAAGCTGGTGGGGGCAAAAACACAGTGGGTCCCACTTTCATCTTAAAGGGCCGGCCCATTTAGTATGTGGGGTCCACCATGCAAAGTGGGCGCCCAACAAGATAGTGGGCGGGCCAAAAGCAGGTGGGTCCCACTTTCTGTTAAAGGCCGGCCCATTTAGTATGTAGGGTCCACCATATAGCAAGTGGGCGGCCCAACAAGATAGTGGGCGGGCCAAAACACGTGGGTCCCACTTTCCTCTTAAAGGGCCGGCCCATTTAGTATGTGGGGTCCACCACAAAAGCAATTGGTGGCCCAACTAGTTAGTGGGCCGGCCCAGTGGGTGGGGTCCACCTTAAAGCAAGTGGCGGCCCAATTAGAGTGTGGGGTCCAGTAAATCAAGTGGTGCCCATAAGTAAGTGGGCCACCCGTTTAATTGCTGTTTATATGCCGGCATAATAGGCGCTTTAGGATTTTGCGGGCACATATGTGATTTCGCTTAATTGGGCCGTTTAAGGGATGGGAATTCGTGATTTAGATACTGAGAATATTTACGCAGCATTGATTTCTGTCGGATAGCCTCACTTACCACAAGCACCAAATAAAAAATGCGCGAAAGAACTATAAAAACTAACTAAATATTACATCAACTGCAAGGCTTTGAAAAAATATTACAGAACCCGAGAAATTGAATGGTAATTAAACCTAGCAATACAATGAAGCGATCCGGCAATATTTTAAGTTGTCCATGCAACACCTATATCGAAACAAAGACATTACAAGTTAAGACACAACAATGGAAAGGCAAAGACACTACAATATTGTTTGCCAAAGAATTTGGAACTCACCATTTCATCGTTATAACAAGATCATTGTAATGCGCACAATAAGCAAACAAAGAGTGCATGCCGCATACCAACACCAATATAACAGAGCATGTTAGAATGAAACAAGAGACTTACTACTGTCGAGTCCCCCATGCAAACCAACATGTTCGGGAGTACAAAATTGGCATGAACAACATAGTAGCAGGCTATAAATTTTGTAACAACGACTGAGCAAGATGAAGTTATGATGGCTACATCTACAGAGCAGGGAATGTAAACCAAAAATAGAAGTTACGATGGCAAAAGCTAAAGAGGAGGGAATGTGAACCAACATGTGCCAAGTGCAATTACTTCATTTTGGCCGTGAACTAAATAATACTCCTGAACTTATAGTGAAGGGGATGCAAATCAAGATGTTTCGGGATATAAACTTGTAATGAGCAACACATAGAGGATAGTTAATGCTGGAGCTTAGGATGGACCAGATACAGAATATAGTGGGATCACCTGTGAACTTGTATAAGAGGGAATGCAAACCAATATGTTCAGCATTCCATATGTGAGTGTCATGCCAAGTCAGAGAAACAAGTCAATAATGCAGCTTTTGAAGAACAAGATGGCACGCAAAATTATTATCTAGTAATATGACAAGTTTATTTGTACTACAGGCTAGATAGCAGAGTGATAGCATGCCAAACTAAGTCCTTACTTTGTTAGCTTACATTGAAGTAGATACAAAACAATGACATCACCTGTAGTACAGGGAATGCAAGCCAACATGTTCATGGAGTAAAAAATTGGCACAAACAACATAGTAGCAGGCCATAATTTTTGTAACAACGACTGAGAAAGATAAAGTTATGATGGCTAGATCTACAGAGCAGGCAATGTAAACCAAATATAGAAGTTACGATGCCAAAAGCTATAGAGCAGGGAATGCGAACCAACATGTGCAATTACTTAAAATTGGCCATGAACTAAATAATAGCAGGATATTACTATAATACCTATAATTTTTGTAACAACGAGCAAGATAGAAGTTATGATGGCTACATCTACAGAAGGGAATGCAAACCAAAATGTTCAATCGCTTAAAGTTAGCAATGAACTAGAAAATAGCAAGGTGTTACGGTCATAGCTAGGAATGAACTAAAAGAGCTTCAGACAAACAAGCATCTGAACCCAGAACATGGCACTAAAACAAGGGACTTACATTAGGAGAAGCACTCTGTGGGAGTCACAGCTGGGGTTGATAGATCCGGTGATGAAGTACGCTACATGTGCTATTTGGGGTTGGAGATACGGCCATTACACTTCATGGTTACTCATCTCATTTGCAAAAATGTAACAGCGCGTCGTTAGCACAAACAGGTTCCCCCAAGATTAAACAAGAACTTGCAGGCAAGCAATAGAAAAGCGACATAGAAGAGTTTAGATCTTGCAGCGCGGTGAAGCAGATCCGGTTCATGCACGGCGGTGTCGGTGAGCAAGATCCGACGGTGGACGACGGATCCGGCTCCTGGGGTGGACGATACCGCATGAAGCGACTGCGGTGCTGGATGAGCATATGGTTTCGAGGTTCGGCGGGGATGATCCGGTCCGGTTGATGAAGGCGTCGATGAAGCGGCTCCAGGCAGCCGGATGACAAGGATCGCGAGGCCTCGGTAGGCCAGGTCCGGCGGGGATGTTCCGGTGCGGTGGTCGTGGAGGTGGGAGAGAGAGGGACTTGGAAGTTCCGGTGGGTGTGGTCTCAGAGGAGAGACGAGGGAAATTTTTTTGGTTAGTTTCCGGGGCTAGGGAGGTGGTGATCGAAAAAATGACGGGACCCCCACCCACCGACTTATACATGGACATTGTTGTCATCTTTACGAGGGTAGAATGGGAAGTTAGAAGCGTGTGAAATATTTGTATTTTTCGGCGGGAAGTTTTGCCGCGGAATGAGATTTCGAATTTGGCTACAGTGCAAGTAATACAAAAATATGAGACCGTACTAGTACGGCCAAATGTCACATCAAGTCATCATCACGTTGAAAATCGGTTACCACGATCATAATCATGATGTATCTTGAAAATCCATTTTGAAAAGCCCTTCCGAAATATTTCAGGATTGGTTGGAGATTTTGCAGCTTGACTGAAAATTGATTTTGAATACGGCTATGGTGCAAGTAATACACTCGTGATTGTAATATATAAGGCCAGGGGTAGACCATGCTACTTTGTAGCCCTGTTCAGCAAAAAAAAGGCCAGGGGTCACATCAAGCCATCATCATAAAATCATTTACACCCAAGTTCTGCAAAGTTCAATCCAAAATGCGTCTGAAATATTCCGGATTCATTTTGCTGGGGGGTTTTTGCCTCTCGACTGAGATTTTGAACTTTGAACTTTGCTACAGTAGAAGCAATATTATTACTAGAAAAATGGTAGACCGGCGTAGTGCCTTGATGACCCACAAGTAGGGGGGTATCGTAGTATCTTCGATAAGTAAGAATGTCGATCCCAACGAGGAGCGAAGGTGTTGACAAGCAGTTTCGATGAAGGATTCACTGTAAATGCTCACAGACAAGTATTCAGGGGGTTTTGATATAGCAGGTGAATAAAGTACAAGTAAATAAAGTGCGAGAGAAATAATTGCAGCGAGTGGCCCAATCCTTTTTAGCACAAAGGACAAGCCGGTTTGTTTACTTATAATGACCAAACGTTCTTGAGGACACACGGGAATTTAGTCTAGTGTTTTCGCTTCATATAGCTGATTAATCTTCATTGTTTTGATAAGTGTTGTGTGGGTGAACCTATGCTAATGTACCGCCCTTCCTAGGACTAATACATACTTGTGATTATACCCCTTGCAAGCATCCGCAACTACAAGAAAGTAATTAAGATAAATCTAACCACAGCCTTAAACTCGAGATCCTGCTATCCCTCCTGATATACCAACGGGGTTTAGGTTTCACTCGGCAACCCCGCAATTGGCAAACGAATACAAGATGCATTCCCCTAGGCCCATAAATGGTGAAGTGTCATGTAGTCGACGTTCACACGACACCACTAGAAGAATAACACCACAACTTAAATATCACAACATTGAATATTAACCAACATAATTCACTACTAACATTTAGACTTCACCCATGTCCTCAAGAACTAAACGAACTACTAACGAGACATCATATGGAACATGATCAGAGGTGATATGATGATGAATAACAATCTGAACATAAACCTTGGTTCAATAGTTTCACTCAATAGCATCAATAACAAGTAGAAATCAACACCGGGAGAGTTTCCCCTATCAAACAATCAAGATCAAACCCAAATTGTTACAGCGGTGACGAGGTGCAGCGGTGGAGATGGCGGTGATGATGATGATGATGATGATGGTGATGATGATGATGATGATGATGATGTCCAGCTCGATGACGGTGACGATGGCGTCGATTTCCCCCTCCGGGAGGGAATTTCCCCGGCGGATTTCAGCCTGCGGAGAGCTCTTTTCTCTCTGTGTTCTCCGCCCGCGAGGCGCTGTGACTCTTCACGACTATCCTCTGGGGCTTAGGTTTTCGGGACGAAGTCGTACGCGAAGAGGAGGCAAGAGGGGCTGTGGGGCCCCTCCTCACAGGCGGCGCGGCCAGGCCTTGGGCCGCGCCGGCCTATGAGGTGGGCCCACCTCGGCTCCCCGGCTCCCTCCTCTCCCTTCTTCGGAAAAATAGGATTTTTCATATAATTTCCGTCAACTGTTGATCTTCCGAAATATCGCATTCTGACGGTGCTTTTCCAGCAGAATCCTGACTCTGGTGCGCGATCCTCCAATAATCATGAAACATGCAAAATTGATGAAATAACATAAGTATCATCTCCAAATATGAAATATATCAATGAATAACAGCAAATTATGATATAAAATAGTGATGCAAAATGGGCGTATCAACTCCCCTCAAGCTTAGACTTCGCTTGTCCCCAAGCGAAATTGAACTCGGTAAACAAGACCACATGTTTATCGAGTGAAGAGTCGATAAATAAAATACGGACAAGAAGCATCATATTCATTCACACAAGACATTCTAATAAACAACTTCCTCATATAATTCAACTTGAAACAAGTAGAAGGTAATCACAAATAAAGGTGCATAAGGAATCATAATTGGTGATGGCAAACTTTGTTCTTGGTCAGAGAACAGTAACAGATTATACTCATCTATTGAGCAGCGCTCTCATATTAAAGCTTATGGTAAACTTGCATACTCAATCATAGTAATCTCCTCATAATCATTGATAACTTTCAAAGCTATATTCATTCAGATAAAACTTGTACTAAACAAGGAAGAGTAAAAGGCATGATGAAATAGATCACAATATAAATGGTTTGATCACAACAACTCAAATGCTTGCTTGAGATGGAGGGAAATAGGTCTGACTCAACATAAAGTAAAAGACAGGCCCTTCGCAGAGGGAAGCAGGGATTAAATCATGTGCTAGAGCTTTTAAGTTTTGAAATCATATAGAGAGCATAAAAGTAAAATTTTGAGAGGTGTTTGTTGTTGTCAACGAATGGTAGCGGGTACTCTAACCCCCTTGCCAAACAGACCTCCAAAGAGCGGCTCCCATGAAGGACGTTATCTCTACCAGCAAAGTAGATCATCCCTCTTCTCTTTTGTTTACACATGTACTTTAGTTTATTTAAGGATGACACTCCCCCCAACCTTTGCTTACACAAGCCATGGCTAACCGAATCCTTGGGTGCCTTCCAACAATCTCATACCATGGAGGAGTGTCTATTGCAAAATTAAGTTGCTTACTGATGAATCAGGGCAAAACATGTGAAGAGAGTTATTAATGAAAGTTGATTAATTGGGGCTGGGAACCCCGTTGCCAGCTCTTTTTGCAAAATTATAGGATAAGTGGATGAAGCCACTAGTCCATTAGTGGAGGCTGCCCAACAAGATTGAAAGATAAAACACCACATACTTCCTCATGAGCTATAAAACATTGACACAAATAAGAAGTAATAAATTTTGAATTGTTTAAAGGTAGCACATGAAGTATTTACTTGGAATGGCAGGGAAATACCATATAGTAGGTAGTTATGGTGGGCACTGATGGCATAAGTTTGGTTTAAGGGTTTGGATGCACGAGAAGTATTCCCTCTCGGTACAGGTCTTTGGCTAGCAAGGTTAATTATCAAGCATAAGAGTTGAGGGAAACAAACAAATATACATGTGATAGAAATAATCATGCATCTTACTTGTAAGCACAAACAATTTTAACTTCAGAATACTAAGCTAGGAAATAACAAGAAAGATAATAACATATCTACATGTGTTTCCTCTTCTCTTAAACTCAAGGTGTTGTTGCTATTGACCAATGCTAAGTTTGCCAAGACCAAATAGATTTACTCAATGCTCCCAAAGTGATACCAACACTAATAACAAGATCAATCATATAATGGAGATTGCAAACTAAAATAAGGTGTGCAATATGTAAATGATAAGACTTCTCATTAATATTCCTTAACGATAACTCACACCAAGGGATACATAGATAACCAACTAAAGAGAGATACTTCCATACCGCAACACATCTTATATGATAACTTCCTACTGATATGACACTACTTGATAATAAAAAGGTAAAAGATAGTGATGATGTGATACCGCGGCACTCCCCCAAGCTTGGAACAAACCAAGGGGATGCCAATACCGATGATGAATTACTCCTTCGGCGGTGGTGATGGTGAATTCCGGATAAGCTTCTCAACAAGCTCCTTTAGCTCATCAATCCTGTACGTGAGGTTGCGGATCATCTCTGAATTGTGCTCGACGCGGTTAAGAAGGACATCCGACGGCGAGTCCCAACTCTTAGAGTTGTTTCCCCACCCTTCAGCTTGAGGCTTCATCCTTCCTGCAGTGTTAGAACGATCTATATCCCAGTTGCTGGGCAGCACTGCTTTGGGAACCCTTTCAGTTTGACTATTATGAATTAGAATGTGGAAGGGGTCATAGGTGCCTGGTGGAGATGTCCTTGGAGCTAGGTAGTGACGTGGAACTCTTCCTCTGGTGCTAATCCGTGCGCTCTTCTTGGCGTTGAACGGGTTTGACACCACTCCGATGCTTGCGACGGTGGCACGCGGGCGTACTCGCGGAACTTCTTCAACTTCCTCTTCATCCTCCTTGACTTCTTCTTTCAACTCGGGGTCTTGAATATCTTCCTCCGAAGGCTCCTTGTCCTTGTTGTTGGAGACCATGATGCTTCTAGATCAAAGACAGATCCTGGCAGAAACTCGAAACAAAACACGTCGAGAAAACAATATACGGACCTCTAGGGGTCCGGGGATTATATAGCAAAAAATTTCTCGACAAACGGAAAGTACCGGGTCGAACCAGTCGGAAGGAGCAGGGGGCCTCCTAGAGGCGGCGTGGCGGGGGCCCGCCGGCTGTGGGGGCACGCCCTCGTGCGTCTCCTCCACTCCGTTTCGATCTCGTAATTTTTCATATTTTCCAAAAGTTGCAAAAACATTGTTCGGAAAGTTAAACGCGGACTTTTTCTTACCAGAACTGTTACCTATTCAAAGTCGAACTCTGCAGATGTCAACTTGGCCTTTGATGAAGGCTTCCGGAGTTACCACTTGAATAACATCAACATCTTCATTATAAGAATCACCCGAGATATAATGCTTGAGTCTTTGTCCATTCACCACTTGTGTGGCATTACCTTGCAGAGAGCTAATTTTAATTGCTCCTGATCGATACACCTCATCAATTACATATGGTCCTTCCCATTTTGAGAGTAACTTCCCTGCAAAAAATCTGAGACGAGACCGATACAATAGGACTTTATCTCCAACATTAAATTCTCTTTTGATAATTCTTCTATCATGCCATTTCTTAACTTTCTCTTTAAAGAGTTTAGCATTTTCATATGCTTCACTTCTCCATTCATCTAGAGAACTAATTGTAGCAATCTTTTCTTACCGGCAAGTTTAGGATCTTTATTTAGTTCTCTCACAGCCCAATAAGCTTTGTGCTCTAGTTCTAAAGGTAAATGGCAAGCTTTCCCATAAACCATTTTATACGGTGACATACCCATGGGATTTTTATAAGCAGTTCTATAAGCCCATAGTGCTTCTTTCAATTTAATAGCCCAGTTCTTTCTACATTTATTAACAGTCTTTTGCAAGATAGATTTAATCTCTCTATTTTATAATTCTACTTGCCCACTAGTTTGAGGATGATAAGCAGAAGCAATTCTATGATTAATACCATATTTAGCAAGAGTTTTTCTAAAACCACCATGAATAAAATGAGAACCTCCATCAGCCATAATATATCTAGGAACTCCAAATCTAGGGAAAATAATATCTAAAAGCATTCTCAATGAGGTCTCACCATCAGCACTTTTTGTAGGTATGGCTTCCACCCATTTAGTAACATAATCAACAACGACAAGTATATGAGTATTACCTTCTGAAGAAGGGAAAGGACCCATGAAGTCAAATCCCCAACAATCGAATGGTTCAATAACAAGAGTATAATTCATAGGCATTTCATTGCGTCTGGAGATATTACCAACCCTTTGACATTCATCACAAGATAAAATAAACTTCCTTGCATCTTTGAAGAGAGTTGGCCAATAAAAACCTGATTGTAGAACCTTTTGCGCGGTTCTATCTCCAGCGTGATGTCCTCCATAAACACTACCATGACATTTATTCAATATCTCCTGTTGTTCATATTCAACACATCTTCGCAGAATACCATCCACTCCTTCTTTATATAAGTGTGGGTCATCCCAAAAATAATACCTCAAGTCATAAAAGAATTTCCTCCTTTGCTGAGCTGAAAAGGTTGGAGGCAAGTACTTGGATACAATAAAGTTAGCATAATCAGCATACCAAGGACTATCTCGCGAGCTCACCTTTATTACAGCCAATTGTTCATTTGGAAAACTATCATTAACAGGACAGGATCATAAGTAATATTTTCCAATCTAGACAAATTATCAGCAACAGGATTATCAGCACATTTCCTATCTATAATATGCAGATCAAATTCTTGCAAAAGAAGTACCCATCTAATAAGCCTTGGCTTAGCATCTTTCTTTGTCATAAGGTATCTAATTGCAGCATGATCAGTATGAATTGTAACTTTTGAATCAACAATATAGGATCTAAACTTATCACAAGCAAAGACTACAGCTAATAATTCTTTTTCAGTTGTAGCATAATTTCTTTGAGCAACATCAAGAGTTTTGCTAGCATAATGAATAACATTCAATTTCTTATCTACTCGCTGTCCAAGAACAGCGCCTACAGCAAAATCACTAGCATCACACATAATCTCAAAAGGCAAATTCCAATCAGGAGGTTCAACTACAGGAGCAGTTGTTAAGGCTTTCTTTAGAGTTTCAAAGCTTCCTTACAATCATCATCAAAAACAAAAGGTACATCTTTTTGAAGAAGATTAGTAAGAGGCTTTGAAATCTTAGAAAAGTCTTTAATAAATCTCCTATAAAACCCAGCATGACCAAGAACACTACGAATACCTTTAACATCCCTAGGATAGGGCATCTTCTCAATTGCTTCAACTTTAGCTCTATCAACTTCAATACCTCTCTCGAAATTTTATGTCCCAATACAATTCCTTCATTAACCATAAAGTGGCACTTCTCCCAATTAAGAACAAGATTAGTTTCTTCACATCTCTGCAATACTTTATCAAGGTTTCGCAAGCAATTATCAAAAGAATTCCCATAGACAGAAAAATCATCCATGAATACCTCTACAATACTCTCACAAAAGCCATGAAAAATAGCAGACATGCATCTTTGAAAAGTAGCGGAGCATTACATAAACCAAAAGGCATACGCCTATAAGCATAAGTTCCATAGGGACAAGTGAAAGTAGTTTTCTCTTGATCTTTAGTTTTAACAGCAATTTGTGAAAACCCAGAATAACCATCAAGAAAGCAAAAATGAGTATTTTTAGACTACCTTTCTAACATTTGATCAATAAAGGGTAAAGGGTAATGATCTTTCTTAGTAACCTTATTAACTTTTCGATAATCAATGCACATTCTATACCCTACAACTACTCTTTGAGGGATGAGCTCATCATTATCATTAGGCACAACAGTCATTCCTCCTTTCTTAGGAACACAATGCACAGGACTAACCCATCTACTATCAGCAATAGGATATATAATACAAGCTTCAAGAAGTTTTAATACCTCATTCCTTACCACATCCTTCATCTTCGGAATTAGACGACGTTGATGTTCAACAACAGGCTTTGCATCATCTTCCATATTGATAGCATGTTGGCAAATAGAGGGAGAAATCCCCTTCAAGTCATCAAGAGTATAGCCAATAGCTCCTCGGTGTTTCTTCAATATTTCCAATAACCTTTCTTCCTCAATATCTGAAAGCTTAGAACTAATAATAACAGGATATATTTTCTTATCATCAATATGAGCATACTTAAGATTATCAGGCAATGGTTTTAAATCAAAAACAGGATCTTCCTTTGGTGGTGGTGTTGTACCTAGATCTTCAACCGGTAAGTCATGTTTCAGAATAGGTTGACGAAGGAAAATCTCATCAAGCTCATTTCTTTCTTCCCTAAAAACTTCACTCTCACTATTCTCCAAATGTTGCTGCAAAGGATTATTAGGAGCAAGAGCAATAGACGCACACTGTTCAACTCTAAAATCATTATTAGGCAAATCAGATTTATAAGGAGTTTTGGAAAATTTAGAGAAATTAAACTCATAAGATACACCAGCAAATTTAGTCATAATCTTTTCCTTCTTGCAATCTATAACAACTCCACAAGTATTTAGGAAAGGTCTACCCAAATAATAGGAAAATACTTACTAGCAGCAGAACCAAGTACCAAAAAGTCAGCAGGATATTTAATCTTACCACATAGAACTTCCACATCTCGAACAATACCAATAGGAGAGATAGTTTCTCTATTAGCTAACCTAATAACCACATCAATATCTTCAAGTTCACAAGAACCAATTTCATGCATGATCTCCGTATAAAGCTCATAAGGAATGGCGCTAATACTTGCACCAATGTCACATAAACCATAATAACAATGATCACCAATTCTAACAGATAGCATAGGAACACTGGCTTTCCTAGACTTATTAGGATGCGAAACAATATTAGAAGCATCTTCACAGAAAATAATATGACCATCTTCTATATTTTCAGTCACAAGATCTTTAACTATTGCAACAACAGGTTCAACCTTAATTTGTTCTTCAGGTTCTACAGGTTTCTTTGCACTTTTATTAACCGCACTAGATATAACAGAGTACTCCTTCATTTTAGCAGGGAAAGGAGTTTTCTCAATATAAGCTTCAGGAAGAATATGATCAACAGTTTCAATTATAGCATATTTATTTATAGATGAATCAATTTTATCTTTATAAGGTTCATGATACTTATCAAAATTCTTCCTAGGCAATTCAAAGTGAGATGCAAAAGCTTTATAAAAATTTGCAACGACTTGAGAATCAAGACCATAAGTAGCACTCATATTATGAAATTTATCAGTATCCATAAAAACTTCAATGCATTTATAATCATAGTTTATACCTGACTCTCTATCTTTGTCGTTCTCCCATCCTTCGGTATTCTCCTGGATCCGATCAAGAAGGTCCCTTTTAAACTCTTCTTTGTTGCGTGTAAATGATCCAGAACAAGAAGTATCCAGCAAGGTCTTATCTTGAAAAGACAATCTTGCATAGAAATTATCAATAATAATATTACCAGGAAGCTCATGAATGGGGCATTTGAGCATTAAAGACTTCAATCTCCCCCATGCTTGGGCAATACTTTCTCCATCGTGAGGCCAGAAATTATATATGCGGTTCCGATCTTTGTGAATTTCACTTGGAGGATAGAATTTGGAATAAAATAAAGGCACAATGTCCTCCCAATCAAGAGAATCCCTATTATTCAGCAGTTTATACCAGTGCGCTGCTTTACCAGACAGCGATATAGAGAATTTTTTCTTCCTAACTTCATCCATAGCAATACCTGCACATTTGAATAACCCGCATAATTCATGTAAAAACAATAAATGATCACCAGGATGGATAGTTCCATCCCCTTCATAGCGGTTATCCACAACACGTTCAATAATTTTCATAGGTTATTTGTATGGAACCTCGTTCTCACCTGGCGCCTCATCCACTACCTTTGCAGTAGTAGTAGATTTTCCAAAGAGGAATTCAAGAGAAGACTGATACGTCCCAAATGTATCTATAATTTCTTATGTTCCATGCTACTTTATGATGATACTCACATGTTTTATACACATTATATGTCATTATTATGCATTTTCCAGCACTAACCTATTGACGAGATGCCGAAGAGCCGTTGTTGTTTTGTTTTTGGTTTCGAAATCCTAGTAAGTAAATATTCTCGGAATTGGATGAAATCAACGCCCAGGGGCCTATTTTTGCACGAAGCTTCCAGAAGACCGGAGGGAAGACGAAGTGGGGCCACGAGGTGGCCAGACACCAGGGCGGCGCAGCCTGGGCCTTGGCCGCGCCGGCCTGTTGTGTGGGGCCCTCGTGTGGCCCCTGACCTGCCCTTACGCCTACATATAGTCTTCGTCGCGAAACCCCCAGTACCGAGAGCCACGATACGGAAAACCTTACTGAGACGCCGCCGCCGCCAATCCCATCTCGGGGATTCAGGAGATCGCCTCGGCACCCTGCCGGAGGGGAATCATCTCCCGGAGGTCTCTTCATCACCATGATCGCCTCCGGATCGATGTGTGAGTAGTTTACCCCTGGACTATGGGTCCATAGCAGTAACTAGATGGTCGTCTTCTCCCCATTGTGCTATCATGTTAGATCTTGTGAGCTGCCTATCATGATCAAGATCATCTATTTGTAATCCTTCATGTTGTGTTTGTTGGGATACGATGAATATTGAATACTATGTCAAGTTGATTATCAATCTATCATATATGTTATTTATGTTCTTGCATGCTCTCCGTTGCTAGTAGAGGCTCTGGCCAAGTTGATACTTGTGACTCCAAGAGGGAGTATTTATGCTCGATAGTGGGTTCGTGCCTCCATTAAATCTGGGACAGTGACAGAAAGTTCTAAGGTTGTGGATGTGCTGTTGCCACTAGGGATAAAACATCGATGCTTTGTCTAAGGATATTTGTGTTGATTACATTACTCACCATACTTAATGCAATTGTCTTGTTTACAACTTAATACTGGAGAGGGTTCAGATGATAACTGAAGGTGGACTTTTTAGGCATAGATGCATGCTGGATAGCGGCCTATGTACTTTGTCATAATGCCCCGATTAAATATCATAGTACTCATCATGATATATGTATGTGCATTGTTATGCCTGCTTTATTTGTCAATTGCCCAACTGTAATTTGTTCACCCAACATCTGCTATCTTATGGGAGAGACACCGCTAGTGAACTGTGGACCCCGGTCCTATTCTTTACATCTGAAATACAATCTACTGCAATTGTTCTTTACTGTTTTTTGCAAACAATCATCATCCACACTATACATCTAATCCTTTGTTTACACAAGCCGGTGAGATTGACAACCTCATTGTTATGTTGGGGCAAAGTTATGTGATTGTGTTGTGCAGTTCCACGTTGGCGGAATCCCTGGTGTTGCGCCGCACTACACTCCTCCGCCATCAACCTTCAACGTGCTTCTTGACTCCTACGGTTCGATAAACCTTGGTTTCTTCGAGGAAACTTGCTTTGTACGCATCACACCTTCCACTTGGGGTTCCAGGGCGTGTGCTTTACGCGTCATCAAGCTAAATTTCTGGCGCCGCTGTCAGGGATCTGAAGAAAAGTTACTCCACAAAGATTTCTAACTCCCACGTCAACGCCGACCATAAATTTCTGCGCCGTTGCCGGGGAGATCAAGACACGCTGCAAGGGGAGTCTCCACTTCCAATCTCTTTACTTTGTTTTTGTCTTGCTTTGTTTTACTTTATTTACTACTTTGTTTGCTGCACTTAAACAAAACACACAAAAATTAGTTGCTAGCTTTACTTTATTTACTGTCTTGTTCTCTATATCAAAAACACAAAAAAAAATAGTTACTTGCATTTACTTTATTTAGTTTGCTTTATTTACTACTGCTAAAAATACTAAGTTGTGTGACTTCACTAGCACAAATAATAATGATTTCCTATGCACACCTATTGCTCCACCTGCTACTACAGCAGAATTCTTTGAAATTAAACCCTTTCTTTGAATCTTGTTATGAGAGAGCAATTTTCTGGTGTTAGTTCTGATGATGCTGCTGCCCATCTTAATAATTTTGTTGAACTATGTGAAATGCAAAAGTATAAGGATGTAGATGGTGACACTATAAAATTAAAATTGTTTCCTTTCTCTTTAAGAGGAAGAGCTAAAGATTGGTTGCTATCTCTGCCTAGAAATAGTATTGATTCATGGACTAAATGTAAGGATGCTTTTATTGGTAGATATTATCCTCCCGCTAAAATTATATCTTTGAGAAGTAGCATAATGAATTTCAAGCAATTAGATAATGAACATGTTGCTCAAGCATGGGAGAGAATGAAATCTTTGGTAAAGAATTGCCCAACCCATGGACTGACTACTTGGATGATCATCCAAACCTTTTATGCAGGATTGAATTTTTCTTCGCGGAACCTATTGGATTCAGCTGCTGGAGGTACTTTTATGTCCATCACTTTGGGGGCGGCAACAAAGCTTCTTGATGATATGATGACAAATTACTCTGAATGGCACACGGAAAGAGCTCCACAAGGTAAGAAGGTAAATTCTGTTGAAGAAACCTCCTCCTTGAGTGATAAGATTGATGCTATTATGTCTATGCTTGTGAATGGTAGATCTAATGTTGATCCTAATAATGTTCCTTTAGCTTCATTGGTTGCCCAAGAAGAACATGTTGATGTGAATTTCATTAAAAATAATAATGCTTATAGGAATAACTTGGGTAACAACTATAGGACATATCCTGCTAGTGGTAATGATCATTCTTACGGTAGATATGAGGAAAAAATGCTAGAAATTGAAAGATCCACTAAGAGCTTTATGCAATCACAATATGAACAAAATCAATTGTTTACTAAAACTATGAATGAACAATCTACCTTGTTGAAAAATATAGGAAATCAACTTGAAAATTTGAATATGGAGATTTCGGGTTTGCAAACTAAGATTTCAAATGCTGAAAACCGAATCTCATACATGTCTGCGTCACAATCCTCTTTAATCAATAAAATGGCTGCTAAACCTGAGGATATTGAAAATAAGATTGTTACTACAGCAAATGCCATCCAAGTTCGAATTAATGAGAATATTAGATTGATGGCCGAATTGCATGCTAGGTGGGAAATAGAAGAAAATGAAAAACTAGCTAAAGAGAATAATGTAGCTAAAGTTTGGACTATTACCACCACTAGTAATGTTAATGATTCACATGTTGCTACACCTCCTACTATCAATGGTAAAATAATTAGTGTTGGCAATGTTACTACTCCTAGTGCAAAGCGTGCAAAATTGCCTGAAACTGCTAAAACTGCTGAAATTGATAAAACTGCTGAAATTTTTCAAAATATTGGGGATAATGATCCCATTGCTGTAGATCATAATGGTTTAGACTTTGATGATTGTCACATCTCTGAAGTTATAAAGTTCTTACAAAAGCTTGCTAAAATTCCCAACGCTAGTGCTATAAATTTGGCCTTTACAAAACATATTACAAATGCTCTCATAAAAGCTAGAGAAGAGAAACTAAAACTTGAAACCTCTATTCCTAGAAAGTTAGAAGATGGTTGGGAGCCCATCATTAAGATGAGGGTCAATGATTTTGATTGTAATGCCTTATGTGATCTTGGTGCAAGTATTTCTGTTATGCCTAAGAAAATTTATGATATGCTTGACTTGCCACCATTAAAGAATTGTTATTTGGATGTTAATCTTGTTGATAATGCTATAAAGAAACCTTTGGGGAGGATTGATAATGTTCGTATTATGGTTAACAATAACCTTGTCCCCGTTGATTTTGTTGTCTTGGATATTGAATGCAATGCATCTTGTCCCATTATATTGGGAAGACCTTTTCTTCGAACTGTTGGTGCTACCATTGATATGAAGGAAGGTAATATTAAATATCAATTTCCTCTCAAGAAAGGTATGGAACACTTCCCTAGAAAGATAATGAAGTTACCTTATGATTCTATTATTAGAACAAATTATGATGTTGATGCTTCGTCTCTTGATGTTACTTGATATACACTTTCTGCGCTAGCTGAAAGGCGTTAAAGAAAAGCGCTTATGGGAGACAACCCATTATTTTACTTCTGCACTTTATTTTATATTTGAGTCTTGGAAGTTGTTTACTACTGTAGCAACCTCTCCTTATCTTTATTTTATTGCATTGTTGTGCCAAGTAAAGTTTTTGATAGTAAAGCCAATACTAGATTTGGATTACTGCGCAGGAACAGATTTCTTGCTGTCACGAATTTGGGCAGTAGTCCCTGTAGAAAAATCAAAAAAATCTGCCAATTTACGTGCGTGATCCACAGATATGTACGCAACTTTCATTCAATTTGGGCATTTTCATCTGAGCAAGTCTGGTGCCACTTTAAAATTCATCTTTACGAACTGTTCTGTTTTGACAAATTCTGCCTTTTATTTCGCATTGCCTGTTTTGCTATGTTAGATGGATTTCCTTGTTCCATTAACTTTCAGTAGCTTTGTGCAATGTCCAGAAGTGTTAAGAATGATTATGCCACCTCTGAATATATGAATTATGCACTGACCCTCTAATGAGTTTGTTTCGAGTTTGGTGTGGAGGAAGTTTTCAAGGGTCAAGAGAGGAGGATGATACAATATGATCAAGAAGAGTGAAAAGTCAAAGCTTGGGGATGCCCCTGGTTCATCCCTGCATATTTTAAGAAGACTCAAGCGTAAGATTGGGGATGCCCAAGGCATCCCTTCTTCATCGACAACTTATCAGGTTCCTCTAGTGAAACTATATTTTTATTCCGTCACATCTTATGTGCTTTACTTGGAGCGTCTGTTTGTTTTTATTTTTGTTTTTGTTTGAATAAATCGGATCCTAGCATTCTTTGTTTGGGAGAGAGACACGCTCCGCTGTTTCGTATGAACACATATGTTCTTAGCTTCATCTTTAATATTCATTGCGAAAGTTGAACTACTTCATTCATTGTTATATGGTTGGAAACGGAAAATGCCGCATGTGGTAAATGGTTTAATGTCTTGAATAATGTGATACTTGGCAATTTTTGTGCTCATATAGATCTTGTTTAAGCTCTTGCATCATGTACCTTGTACTCATTAATGAATAACTACATAGAGCTTGTTAAAATTTGGTTTGCATGATTGATCTCTAGAGTCTAGATATTTTCTAGTTGAGGTGTTTGAACAACAAGGAGACAATGTAAAGTCTTATAATAGTTACAATATGTTCATATGTGAGCTTTGCTGCACCTTATTACTTGAGTTTGCTTCAAACAACTTTGCTAGCCTAGCCTTGTATTGAGAGGAATTCTTCTCGTGCATCCAAATCCTTGAGCCAATAACCATGCCATCTGTGTCAACCATACCTACCTACCACATGTATTTCTCCGCCATTCCAAAGTAAATTACTTGAGTGCTACCTTTAAAATTTCTATTCTTTACCTTTGCAATATATAGCTCATGGGACAAATAGCCTTAAAAACTATCGTGGTGAAGAATATGTACTTATGTGTCTTATTTCTTAATAAGTTGCTTGTTGAGCGGTAACCATGTTTCTGGGGACGCCATCAACTCTTTACCTTTGTTGAATATCATGTGAGTTGCTATGCATGTTCGTCTTGTCTGAAGTAAGGGCGGTTTTCACAATCAAATGGTTTGAGTATGCATACGTTAGAGAAGAACATTGGGCCGCTAACTAAAGCCATGATCCATGGTGGAAGTTTCAGTTTGGACAGCTAATCCTCGTCTCTTATGAGAATATTATTGTTGTTGAATGCTTATGCATTAAAGAGGAGTCCATTATCTGTTGTCTATGTTGTCCCGGTATGGATGTCTAAGTTGAGAATAATCAAAAGCGAGAAAGCCAATGCGAGCTTTCTCCTTAGACCTTTGTACAGGCGGCATAGAGGTACCCCTTTGTGACACTTGGTTGAAACATATGCTATGCAATGATAAACCCAAGCTAATTAGGACAAGGTGCGAGCACTATTAGTATACTATGCATGAGGCTTGCAACTTATAAGATGTCTTATACATAAATCATATGCTTTATTACTACCGTTGACAAAATTGTTTCTTGTTTTCAAAATGAAAAGCTCTAGCACAAATATAGTAATCAATGCTTCCCTCTGCGAAGGGCCTATCTTCTACTTTATTGTTGAGTCAGTTTGCCTATTCTTTCTATCTTAGAAGCAAACACTTGTATCAACTGTGTGCATTGATTCTTACATGTTTACTTATTGCACTTGTTATATTGCTTTGTGTTGACAATTATCCATGAGATATACATGTTGAAGTTGAAAGCAACCGCTGAAACTTTATCTTCCTATGTGTTGCTTCAATGCTTTTACTTTGAATCTATTGCTTTATGAGTAACTCTTATGCAAGTCTTATTGATGCTTGTCTTGAAAGTATTATTCATGAAAAGTCTTTGCTATATGATTCATTAGTTTACTCATTATCTTCATCATTGCTTCGAATCGCTGCATTCATCTCATATGCTTTACAATAGTATGATCAAGATTATGATAGCATGTCACTTCAGAAATTATCTTTGTTATCGTTTACCTACTCGAGGGCGAGTAGGAACTAAGCTTGGGGATGCTTGATACGTCCCAAACGTATCTATAATTTCTTATGTTCCATGCTACTTTTATGATGATACTCACATGTTTTATACACATTATATGTCATTATTATGCATTTTCGGCACTAACCTATTGACGAGATGCCGAAGAGTTGATGTTTTCTGCTGTTTTTGGTTTCAGAAATCCTAGTAAGGAAATATTCTCGGAATTGGACGAAATCAACGCCCAGGGGCCTATTTTTGTACGAAGCTTCCAGAAGACCGGAGGGAAGACGAAGTGGGGCCACGAGGTGGCCAGACACCAGGCGGCGCGGCTGGGCCTTGGCCGCCGGTTGTGTGGGGCCCTCGTGTGGCCCCTGACCTGCCCTTCCGCCTACATATAGTCTTCGTCGCGAAACCCCCAGTACCGAGAGCCACGATACGGAAAACCTTCGAGATGCCGCCGCCGCCAATCCCATCTCGGGGGATTCGGAGATCGCCTCCGGCACCCTGGGAGAGGGGAATCATCTCCCGGAGGTCTCTTCATCGCCATGATCGCCTCCGGATCGATGTGTGAGTAGTTCACCCCTGGACTATGGGTCCATAGCAGTAGCTAGATGGTCGTCTTCTCCCATTGTGCTATCATGTTAGATCTTGTGAGCTGCCTATCATGATCAAGATCATCTATTTGTAATCCTTCATGTTGTGTTTGTTGGGATCCGATGAATATTGAATACTATGTCAAGTTGATTATCAATCTATCATATATGTTATTTATGTTCTTGCATGCTCTCCGTTGCTAGTAGAGGCTCTGGCCAAGTTGATACTTGTGACTCCAAGAGGGAGTATTTATGCTCGATAGTGGGTTCATGCCTCCATTAAATCAGGGACAGTGACAGAAAGTTCTAAGGTTGTGGATGTGCTGTTGACGTGAGAAACCCCCTGGCAGCAGACGACGGGCAACCCGTAGAGCCGGGAACAACTAGGGCTGCGGCTGGCGGTCCTCGGGCGACGGCCGCAAAGCCTCTGGTCGCACGCGCCGATGTTTATCACAGGCGTGCCACCTGACCTATACCTCGGGAAGGTGTGGATGATGCCTCGCTTAGTTTCTGCAGGGCACACACGTAAACGTTAAATACGAGCCTCGATCGGCTCTCAGGTTATCTGTGAATCGGCTCAAAGAGCCGATCCACCCATGATTCGAACGAGGTGTCCGAATATATGGTGGTCCTGCTTGATCAAGGTAAAGCTAATGAGATCTACGACGATTTAGGGTTTTCACCGCATAATCGGATCATCCTACTCCAGGTTGGGCCTCGCGCCACGCACGGTGATCGTAAGCCGATCCTAGACAGGGCCTAAAAACCAACACGAGGTTGATCCCCGGAACATCCTTTCTAGGGCTAGCAAACGTCACCCTACACGCCGCTGGATCCTCCCCCTTTGTAAGGCCTAACTATTGCAGATATTAAACTAATCCTTGTAGAACAAGGAGCAATCGTAACGGATCAGATCTACTAAACTATGATCAAGCGGGGTGCCGCCCCTACACCTAAGATAGGTGTAAGGGCGGCTAGACATGCAAGGGTTGCACTACGAAAGCATGTAATATGAAGAACAATGCTAACCCTAACATGTCTAAGATAAATACGTTGCTCGCCATCAAAAAGGCTTCACGAGCAACGCATGAACAACGTAGGCAGGCTTGTGCTGCCTAGATCGCAAGATGCGATCTAGGCAGCATGATGCTTACCGGTAGAAACCCTCGAGACGAAGGAGTTGGCGATGCGCCGAGATTTGTTTGTGGTTGAACGTTGGTTGTTGTTTATTCCATAAACCCTAGATACATATTTATAGTCCAGGGGACTTTCTAATGTGGGCGTGCACTAAACCGTGCACGAGATAAACTCTAACTTTTAATCTAGATACAATCTATTGTAATTAAAGATACATGGGCAATCTGGCCCAAC
Source organism: Lolium multiflorum (assembly GCA_030979885.1). NCBI lineage: Eukaryota > Viridiplantae > Streptophyta > Magnoliopsida > Poales > Poaceae > Lolium > Lolium multiflorum. The sequence continues at coordinate 200,280,414 of CM061747.1, forward strand.
TTCGCCGAGCAAGGCCGCTTCAGAGATCTTTCACGTGTAATCTTCCAAGCCCATCTTGATCGCGGCCCACCTCCTGATTTAGCCAAAATCTGGTGATAACACATGACCCCTGGTTTTGGCAATGATAATTTCAAAACCACTCTGTTTTTTCCTCCGAGGGGTCATGTCATGGCAGAGCAGAACTGTCGCAGCATGCTTCATCATGACGACTTGCCTTCCCAACTTCTCTGCACGATTTGACAGTTTTGGCACCATGTCCTCGACAACTGCTCGAAAATTAAAACCCCCATCTCCTTTTATTTAACCGCATCGAACAGTTCTCCTCTTCACCCCTTCCGCATTAGCACTCCAAAAAACCCTCCTCTGCAACCATGTCTTCTTCCTCTTCCTCTTCTTCTTCATCGGATCTTTCCCACGTGTCCTCTCCCATCCGAGAGTCGACGCCCTCGTGGGGTACGCAGGCGGCGTACGACATCCTCGCCCCAACGGCGTGGGACAAAGAGGACCACGACTCCTCCGTCTGTCCGAGGATGACAAATCCCGACCGACGGGAGAGCGACCTCCGCTTCCTCGGCGACGGGGAACCGGAGGAGGAGAGCGATGACGATCGCTTCTCCGGCAGACTTCACCACCTCCGAGGAGGTGAAGGAGGAGGAAGAGGAGGAGGATGACGACGTCCTCCTCGAACCGCCGGCCAAGCGCCATTGCCCCTGGCCGGGGGAATCTGAGTGACTTCGACCGACGGCGATGACGACGACGGGGAGGATGAGGACAACGAAGGTCCCGCCGGCGGCTGGAGCAGCGACGCAGCCGGCCGGGAGCAGCGCCGACGGCGCGATGACGGCGATGACGAGGGCTACAACGGCCCGTAGATAGGACCCTTAGCTAGGATCGTGCGATGACGGGGCAATGTATCCCCTTAGCACCCCCTTTTGAGGGCAATCAGCTCTTTTGTGTAAGAAATCTGGTTTATCAACGAAGAAATTCCCCAATTTGATTTTGCCGATTTCCTTTAGGATAATTTAGCCGATTGCCCCTCGTACTGACTCTGCCGATTGTCAAATTGGTCAAAGCCCAGTGAGCCGATGGCAGCGCATCGGTCCCTCACGATAAATTTCGAGATACACCCACCTGGACCCAAACTCCTGGTCAAACAAGGCCAAGCCATAATCGTGCAAACCTTAGGACTTGTAACCGCAGATCCCACCGGATGGCATATTAAACTTAGCGGCAAAACTCCTGAAATAATGTCCAGTCTCCTTATCATCTTTAAATTTCAGACATTCTTCTGCCGCATTATCCTCTCCAAATCCCGCTCACTCAGCTCCGGCAGTTTCCTTCTGCAATAATTCACCATCTTTCAAACGAGCTGTGATGGATAGCGAGCCGATTTCGAAAAAATCGGAAAAACCTTGAGGGCGAGCTGCCCCCCGAGCCTCAGCCAAGGCGAGGATAAAAAATGGTCCAGCCTAATGGACCATCACCAGCTTCCCAACTGTTGTGCCGCATCAGCCGATTCCACCAAATCGGTTTCCCAGATCATCGACATTTCAGGGCAGGCCCGATCACGTCCAAGAGAGCTATCCTGCAGGGCCACCAGCCGATCACCTTTCTTTCGTTGGCAGTCGACACGGTGGATGATTACCCACAGCTCCATGGACAAGGCTGACTTGCATGCTAACGTTCCTCTGATAGTACCGCTGAACTGGCAACCTGGCAACTTTGCGCACTTGTACTAAGGTCGATGACTGTACATCGGCTCTGTATCACGAAACACCTCAAAAAGGATCAATAATCCTGATTATGAATCTAACCAGCCCATCTACCAGGCTGGCAATCTGGCTTCAGGCAGGTGTCTACGACAGAGCCCTGGGCTTGTCGCTGAATCGACTGGCATGCTGAAAAACTGATAATTTTGCAATATCAGCCCCATTCTTCAGACAAGTTGTGATGCAGAGCCAGCCGATTCCAACAAAATTGGCTTCCCGTAGCAAAGGATCCTTCAGTGTGAGCTGCCCCCCGAGCTCCTTTAGACCAGATTGGCTCATCATCCTTGCATTTCTGATGCCCTCCAAACTCTGGACATAACCCCCTGGAAGTGGTAGTTACCAAGTCACCACCTCGGCCAAAACGTTACAGCCGATTGCTTCGTCATCGACGGTTCTCCTGGTTTTAGAAGAGATATACTCGCCAATGGGAGTTAGGGGTCCTTGAAGAGAAGATCCCCATTGATCCTTAAGTCGATGCCTGCACATCGGCTGTGCTTAAAAATTTTGAATTTTCGGCCGATTTATGTGTCGGCCCCCATACTCCAATACCCATCGTCAAAGGATGAGACTGCATATCCTTGAGTTTTATCCTTCTATGTGCCCCCCCCCCCGAGCCGATTCTGTCAAGAGAATTGATGGTATCGGCTCTGTTGGATCATGTGTTGAACCCAGGCAGAATGGATGGTGAGGATAAATTTCGGCCGATTGCTGGAATCGGCCTCCACGTTGTTTGCTCGGTGAAGGTTTTGTAATGTCCCTTCATAAATTTTTGGGGCCGATCATAAGGATCAGCCTCGCCACGTTCGCTCATCGACGTTTGCTTTGTTACACGGTCAGGCCGGTGGATAAAACCAGCCTAACCCCGTTCTTTGTCACGTCGATGCGCTCGCAGTCGTCCAAATTGATGCCCGAGAGTGGCTCTTGGCCTGATGTCTCCCAAACGTCCATGCCAGCCGTTGAAACTCGGCTGAATCATCTGCGTGGACGACTTCTACTTCATCTCCATCCCACTGTATCGCATTGGTGCATCGTGGATGGAATGCAACATTAGCGTGGATCCAATCTCTCCCTAGTAGGACAGCGTAGGTACTCTTGCTGTCGACGATAAAGAACGTCGTAGGGATGTTTTTCGTCCCACGTAGATCCACATTCGAACACCTTGCGCGTCTGATGCTTGGCCGTTGAAATCACTTAGTGTCACATTGGTCTTGATCAAATCCGAGCTCGAGCGTCCCAACCGACGTAGCATGGAGTATGGCATAATGTTGACTGCTCCGGTGTCTACCAACATCTTGTTGACACTGCCCATTGATGTATCCTCGCAAGTATAGGGCCTTCAGATGCCTGTAACTTCTTTCTTTTGGCTTCTCAAAGATGACCGGCCGCGGGCCGCAATCAATTGTGCCACAGGTGCTTCATATAATCTTGGAGCGCTAAACTCCGTTGGAAGAATGAAGACCATGTTTGTGCCAGCCGATGTATCATCATCGGCTTTCCTCTGCTTGGGGCGCCACTCTTTTCTTTGTGGCCGACCTTCTTCGTACAGGTTCGCCGAATTGTGGCGGCCAGATCGGGCCGTGCCTTCCTTAGCGTGTGCGGTACAATCTTTCAGCTTCTTCCAACCCACGCAGACGCTGAACCCTTCGCTTCGGGAACGGCTGAGCCCATCAGGGCACCACCGGGCCGATGATATTTGTCTTCTTCATCATCGTCCTCTAGTTCCTCGAGATCTTCCACCCGAGCGGACTCAGCATGCTTGTTCCGAGGCGGGAGAGGCCCTAGACGGCTGAACACGGACACGTTAGCGGCATCCTTCTTCCTTTGTTTGCATTCTGGGCAGTCCTCGATTGTTGGCAATCGGCTCATTCCTGAGTCCCAGCAATGTTTGAAGAATGGACAGTCCCAGTGCCTATCCATGTAATCCTGCCCCCTTGACCTTCCTTCAGTCTGACGACTGTACCCGTCGTTGCTTCTATCATGTTGATGGTACCTCCTGACCTCTGCATCAAACCGACAATTCCTTTCATCATCTACGTCGTAGTGCCGACGTCGGTCGTACTGCTGCTCATATTTGTTGAGGAGGTGCTTGGAGAGTGGACGTCGATACCGCACGCTTCTCATTCCCTCCCCTGTCAGGTACCGCCTGTCATCATCTTGGGGCCGGTCGCGTGGATCGGCCTCCTCTTCATCCTTGCCACGGGCGTGGCTACTTTCTGCTTCATCTTTTCCATGGCGGCTTGCAAGCCCTGCCATGTTGACACCAAAGGAGAACTTTGGCTGGCCTATGGAGTGGCTGAGATCCACCATGTTGACGCCAGGCGACGGACTTGAGTCTCTATCGAGCTTGATATCGTGCGGCCGGGTCTTCTCAGAGGAGCCGATGAGTTCGGCTTCGAGGGTTGCCTTGATCTCGTCATGTTTCCTTTTGAGCTCCTCGGGCAGATCCTCGTACTTGACCTGGTGCGTTCTTCGACGGGGCGGACAGGTCCCCCCATCGAGTGCGCCTTCAGGTGTGAAACCCTTCCACCTGACGCCATGGGAGCGGGTTCGGTGGAAAGAGCCGATGAGTTCGGCTTCGAGGGTTGCCTTGATCTCGTCATGTTTCTTCTTGAGCTCATCAGGCAGATCCTCGTACGTGACCGGAGTGTCTTCCGCCATCTCGGATGTAGATGGCGATGTTGTGGATGTCGAAGGTCTTTGTCCCACTGGGCGTGCCAGAATGTGTTGACGTCAGAAACCCGGCGGGCAGAGACGGCAGTAGAGGCGGGAACAACTAGGGCTGCGGCTGGCCCGGTCCCTCGAGCGACGCCCGCAAAGCCTCTGTCGCACGCGCCGATGTTTATCACAAGGGCGTGCCACCGACCTATGGTCGGAAGGTGTGGATGATGCCTCGCTTAGTTTCTGCGGGGCACACACGTAAACGTTAAATACGAGCCTCGATCGGCTCTCGGGTTATCCTGTGAATCGGCTCAAAGAGCCGATCCACCCATGATTCGGACGAGGTGTCCGAATATATGGTGGTCTGCTTGATCAAGCTAATGAGATCTACGACGATTTAGGGTTTTCACCGCATAATCGGATCATCCTACCCAGGTTGGGCCTCGCGCTCGGCGGTGATCGTAGCGATCCTAGACAGGGCCTAAAAACCAACACGAGGTTGATCCCCGGAACATCCTTTCTAGGGCTAGCAAACGTCACCCTACACGCCGCTGGATCCTCCCCCTTTGTAAGGCCTAGATATTAAACTAATCCTTGTAGAACAAGGAGCAATCGTAACGGATCAGATCTACTAAACTATGATCAAGCGGGGTGCCCCTACACCTAAGATAGGTGTAAGGGCGGCTAGACATGCAAGGGTTGCACTACGAAAGCATGTAATATGAAGAACAATGCTAACCCTAACATGTCTAAGATAACTACGTTGCTCGCCATCAAAAAGGCTTCATACGAGCAACGCATGAACAACGTAGGTAGGCTGTGCTGCCTAGATCGCAAGATGCGATCTAGGCATGATGCTGGTAGAAACCCTCGAGACGAAGGAGTTGGCGATGCGCGAGATTTGTTTGTGGTTGAACGTTGGTTGTTGTTTATTCCATAAACCCTAGATACATATTTATAGTCCAGGGGACTTTCTAATGTGGGCGTGCACTAAACCGTGCACGAGATAAACTCTAACTTTTAATCTAGATACAATCTATTGTAATTAAAGATACATGGGCAATCTGGCCCAACTCCTCGCAAGGCCGCTTCAGAGATCTTTCACGTGTAATCTTCCAAGCCCATCTTGATCGCGCCCACCTCCTGATTTAGCCAAAATTGTGATAAATTGCCACTAGGGATAAAACATCGATGCTTTGTCTAAGGATATTTGTGTTGATTACATTACGCACCATACTTAATGCAATTGTCATTGTTTACAACTTAATACTGGAGGGGTTCGGATGATAACCGAAGGTGGACTTTAGGCATAGATGCATCTGGATAGTGGTCTATGTACTTTGTCGTAATGCCCCGATTAAATCTCATAGTACTCATCATGATATATGTATGTGCATTGTTATGCCTTCTTTATTTGTCAATTGCCCAACGTAATTTGTTCACCCAACATCGCTATCTTATGGGAGAGACACCGCTAGTGAACTGTGGACCCCGGTCCTATTCTTTACATCTGAAATACAAACTACTGCAATTGTTCTTTACTGTTTTCGCAAACAACCATCATCATCCACACTATACATCTAATCCTTTGTTTGCAGCAAGCGGTGAGATTGACAACCTCGCATTACGTTGGGGAAAAGTTGTGATTGTGTTGGGCGGGTTCCACGTTGGCGCGGAATCCACAGTGTTGCGCCGCACTACACTCCTCCGCCATCAACCTTCAACGTGCTTCTTGACTCCTACTGGTTCGATAAACCTTGGTTTCTTACTGAGGGAAACTTGCTGCTGTACGCATCACACCTTCCACTTGGGGTTCCCAACGGGCGTGTGCTTTACGCGTCATCAAAGACCTCTCCATAATGAAAGGGCTCCCTCGTTTTCTTTTCCGTTTATGCGTTTGCCGTTTTCGTTTCGTTTCCTCAAAATACCGCTTCCTTTTTCGTATTTGGCCCTCCATTTTGAATGTTCTAGGACGTCGCCTAGAGGGGGTGAATAGGCGGTGTATAAAAACTTATATTTGAGAGCTAAACTAGGCGGAATAAAACTACACATGTGTTTACTAGTTTAGCTCAAAGCCTATCAACTAGGGGTTTTCCTAAGAGCACCAACAACCTATGCTAGCATGATGAGCACAATGTGATAACAAGCTAGGTATAGCACATCGAGCAAGATAGATATAACAAGGTAAATGTAATATCCCAGGTTTAGAGGCAATAAAATGAGAGAACACCAAAGTGTGCATTGCATTCATGCATAGAAAATCCGGGGAATTTTCGCGCTTCAAATAAAACTTACCACAATAACTGAAGTTTCACTTGACTTGCTGGAATTGAAGTAGATCATCAAGTCAAGCGCTATAAACTTCACTGTGATCTTTGCTAAAACCTTATTTTGGGTAGAGATGATTTGATCTATGGGCTAGATCAAATAGAATTAGTTTACAACAAACAACACCTTAAGTAAGGATCAACTACAAGATCTTATAAAGGATCTCAACATGCCATTCCTTACAACAACACATGAATAATTATTCAACCATAAATCAAAGAACACAATTAATTCAGAAACTATTCTTTACTTATCTTACCCATGTCTTCTACTAAATAAATGTTCCTACCATGAGTCGCATGGTATAGCTTTTCCATTACAATACTTGAATCCATGTCAAGAGAATTCATATTCATTCTTCATTAAACCTTGACCATTCCAACCTTGCTTCCCAACTCATATCTTTAAACCTTAGAGAAAGGAGAGAATCATCAATATGCTTATATCATCCATTAAATAGAACCTAGCTAAATATTTAAACCTTGTCCAAGGGAGGTAATTGTCGATACTAACCAATGTTATAATAAGTATAAGTAAAGTATTAAACCTATTTGACCTAGCTAGAACTTGATAGTAAGTAAGAACCTATTCTTCTAGTAATTATAGAGAGGCAAGTGTTGTGATCATTACACCTTGGTAATGATCATAAACTCTAGAGAACCCTACCTATTCAGAAGAGCTCAACCTAAAGAGGTATACTCAAGTATATGGACTTATACTTAATCTTGGAGAGAGAACCATGATCTACTAAGGAATTATTATGAGGCCAATACTTTGATCATTACAAATTGGGTGATGATCATAAACCCTAAGAAATCTAAGTGAGTGTGTTGAGAGAAGTATTAAAGAAGAGAGACTAGTGAGGAATAAGTGGATCATGTCTAATGCATGATCTTGCTTTATAAATTGAGATGATAAGTTAAACCTACATAGGTGATTCATAGATCTCATTCTTCTCATAAAATGATAAATATATCAATAGTAGTTAATCCAGACCAATACTCATGCCTGGTATAGAGTAGTAATGAGATTGTATTTAAACCTTGCATTTCAATCCAAGTCCCATTGGGATCATAAGTGAACCCTGGCTATGCCTCATGCCTATTTACTACTTCAAATAGTAAAGTATTCCCAAGACCATAAACCTTTTCACATAGAATTCACTCCACATAAAATATTGTCCTAACTTGTGTATCATGAATCACAAGTAATCAACCAAGCCATATATAACTAAGGACTAAATGCCATTTGGTGAGTAGAATGAAACCAATACCCTATTCTACTTTGCTACCTAAATACTTTGCCTAAGTGAGTCAAATGAATAGTATTTATAAAATAGCACCACCTCAGTAAGAGAGTTAATCATGATGAGTTTAGGATTCATTTTAAATAGTTCAAACAAGAGTTTGTTAAGCAAGAGTAGTGAATATAGAGTTGATCCAACCATTTTGTTTAAACCTTATAAACCATTCCCCACATAAAATCATAAACCAATTCCATTCTCCTTACCACTTAATTTAAACCCTAGCCATAATTCCATTATATGTGAGTAATCATGATGGTTAAGCCCTTGCAAACTAGAATATGTTCACCATGTACATGTGGTAAATTTCAAGTCATTTAAACAGAAATGGTTCCTAAATTATAAAAGAATGGAGATCAATATCTTAACCCTCTCCATTTTAATTAAACCTCACAAAGTGTCACACTAATTAAAATTCAATAGTTGTTTAAACAAAAGAATTATGCAGTGAGTATTATCAAGAAGTGATATGGATATTCAAATAGTTTTGAACCTGCAAAACAAAATAGAAATCAGATCTGAATTCAAATAGAAATATCAAATAGAAAATAAAAACAGAAAACAGAAATTTGAAAAAGAAATGGAGGGAAAGCTCACCTGGCTTACCTGGACCCCGCAGCCCAACGCAGCAGCCCACCATCGGCCCATTCTCGCGCAGAACCAGTCCAGATACCGTTTCGGTGTCTTTAAAATTCGTGCAAAGGAGAGACGTCGTCGTCGTCTTCTTCTCCGGAGACGACAGCGCAGAGGGGAGCTTCGGCCACGTCCTCGACGGGGATAAGAACGCCGCCGGACGCCAGAGACCATCTCAGAGCCTCGCCAAATCTTCTCGCGTCCGTCTCATCCACTTCTCATCAAGATTCGCGCCCAGAACCTCATCTCGCGAGCATCCCGGCCATTGCCGCCGGTGAAATGCCGATACAGACCTCGCCGTGCTCTATAAATTGCCAGTAGCTCCGCCGGAAACCCTAATACTCGCCGCCCACCCATTCCTTCCCAGAACCTTCCTATCTCTCGCAATCATCTATTCTCTGTCGCCGGTGTCGAGCAAGAACACGGTGGTCTGAGCCACCTCAGCATCCGCCGCTTGGTCGTGGAGGAGCGCATCGTCGAGGAGAGCATCTGGGAGGAGCCCAGCATCAAGGGGAGGTCTCAGCAGCGCAAATTTGAAGATTCCCTTTTGCAGTACCTCGCCGGTAATGGCGAAATTGAGCTCGTCTCCGTCAGCAATCATCGTCGCCGACCACACCATCTTACTCAGGGTGAGTTTGCGCACCTGTAGAACCTACTCTCGCTTCCTAGTATCATCCCTAGCTCGAGTTAGCCGTTTGGCCGGAGCAGCGCCGCCGCAGATGTCTTCTCCGGCGATGCTCCGGTGGGTATTTCGGTGAACCGCCACCACCATCGTGCTCAGTAGGTCGAAGGGGTCCAGAAACATGTAGTAGATCATCCCGGGGAGCCCGAAATCGGCGTCGCCGTCGCGTTCTGACCCGCCGGCGTCAAGCCGCCGGTGGTGTCGACGTGGCAGTGGGACCCGTTGAACTTTTTGACCCAGTCAACTGCCAACGAGGCAGGTGACCTGGCACAGGACCCACCTGTCTGTCTCTCCGTGTGTAGAGTGAACCGGTAAGTTTAGTTTTAGATTTAATTTAAAAACCAGTAAATCACTGAAACTTTGCAAAATTGTATAAAATCCATTTCAACTCAGAAAAATATAAATAATATATCAAAATGTTCACAAAAATAAACTCTATTCAAATAAAATATAAAATAAAAATGTGTGTCAAAATAAAAATTCACTTATTTTTAGCTTTATTAATTATGCCTTTTCATTTATTTAAAATACAATTTGAATTCAATAATTAGGGAAGTTCCAAACTTAAATTTTAACTATTCAGTAACTAAGTAAAATGTTAAGATTAATTTTATTTATCATAATTGCATCCACCTAAATATTAGTGGTAATTCATAAACCCTAATTTGCAATTTACCATTTACTATTTTCTTAAATGATAATAAAACAAGAAAATGTTAACAGCTAATATTAATTTGATAGTTCAAATTTGTTTACTCAAACATTTTTAATTACCAAGTTAAGTATTTTAAAACCTAATAATAATTGTTAAACCATAATTATGAATTAAACCTAATTAGGAGTTACCCTAATTATTAATTCTTGTGGAAATTAATCAATATTAAACCATCACTAATTTTAATTCAAAGTAGTTAGTAACCACAACTATATTATCAATTATCATTTTAGGAGTTGTATCATAACTTAGAAACCCTAGTTTCAATTTGAGTAAAACCTTGATCTCATTATTTCATGTGATCATCCTAAATTAGTGCAAACCTAAAACCCTAAGGTTTAGCCCATGTGATCATATCCACTTCACCTATACCTATTAAACCCTAGTAAGAAACAAATGAATGCATGCTTATGATCCACTAGCATAAAACCAAGTCACATGAGATTATCATTTCATGTTCCTATTCTTAATTAAAACCTATATGATTCACTAGTGCCACTTAGGTATAAACCCTAGCTTGTTACCCCATGTTAGCACCATTGATCATCAATCCTATATACCACACCATTAAGATCAACCTCAATCATTAAACCCTAGTAGAACCATAATGATAAACCCTAGTATCAACTTTGTGTAGCAAATCACATCACATGTTCCTATTCAACTAAACCTTACTTAGGAAATGATAAACCACTTAGCTTAGAAACTATTAGAGATTATTTGGTAAAGCAAATATGAAGTCATAGTAAACCCTAACTCATAACAACACCTTGATAACCATCCTTTGATATGATGCTTAGGAGAAACCATAGTAATAAACCTACTAATACTTGCTACATGTAAATCACTTCTACTTAAGCACCAACCAGTCCTATTAGTAAACCCTAATAGCACTTAGCTCCTATGTATAGTAGTTCTTGTTCTTATTTAACCTGTTCTTCAAAAGTTATTCTTTTGAAGTACAAATGTTAATCAAACCTTAGAAGCCCCAATCCTTCTTTGAAATACTCATTAATTCTTAATTAACATGTTCTTCAAAAGTTATTCTTTTGAAGTATAATATAAGTAATCATCAACCATGTCCTGTAGAACTTAAAATTGACAACTGTTCTTCACATATTATTCCACTACTATTCTTTATGTATATGATTGTTATGATGTCTTATATCACTTGATTATGATGCTAATATAACCAAACCCTAATAAGAACCTTGTTTGAGGACCATTCTAAAAGTGCAACCAACCCTAAAGGAATCTTTACAACTCACATATCTTAAATCATCGAGGTTAGGTTACGCTCGGGACGATTGCATCTCATACTATGCATTATAGCATCTTTGCCAGTTCTTTAAACATTGTCCTTACCGGACGATGATGGTATTTCAGAATTTGGAGTTATCACGTATCGAAGCTTTTGCCCATAATCTTGCAGTCAAGAAAGGCAAGTTCATCGCTTGCTCATGTCATTTGATTATTTGTATCAAACTATATGCAAAGTACTATACTTATCACTCATGCATTGAAAAGCAAAGTATTATTTTACAATTATGAATATGACTATGTGGTGGGCAATGGAACCATGGTATGTGTTGATATGGTGGAGGTTCCATTGCAATGGGTTATATCACCCTAGGATTAATTACCAATGCCGTCCAGTGATTCTAGCGCCGTACAAACCGCGTTGACCATGAGATCTATAATGGCTCTGGGGAAGCCAGCCGTATCTTTTCCCTTCTGCGGGATCGGAGAGCGGTGGGGTGCTGGAGGCACTGCCGCAATAGGTTGGGAAATCCTTTTAAATCCCCATCCATTGGTGATGTTAATCTCTTCCGATCTATGAAGGATTGTCCGGAGTACACCATGAGTAAAGCCGTATTATCGGGGGAAGTATCCTGGAGGTGTAGGGTCGGACAAAAGGGTGGGTTTGCAGTCGCGGAGAAGGCGGTGTGGGCTTGGATCTTACACCTGGCCTCACACCAAAGGAAGTGTGGACGAGCATGCTACTCGGTTGGCAACAAGGATAAGTTCTCTTATGGGAAAAGTAACGCACCTCTCTGGAGATACTGAATGTGTTGTCACTCCTGGGAAGGGAGCTGACAGCGGGAAAGGAACTCCACGAAGTTGGTCAACTTTGAAGACCGACGGGCATAGTCTTGAGAATAAAATAAACCTTTTGAAGAAATGTTTACAAAAACTTGCATTGGCCTATGACTTTCTGGTCTATGGCTGTAGCTAGTGCATGATACACATATTTCCTAATATGAACTTGTTGAGTACGCTCGTACTCATTCTATCTCGTTTGAACCCCCTTCTTAGAGCAATGCACCGAAGGAGAAACTACCGTGGAACTCGAAGACAAAGGAGTCAACTGCAACAAGATGAAGAATCCAATCAAAGAAGTCAATGGAGTCAACTCCTGCATCAGTTAATGGAAACCTAGACTAGCAATAGAAGGGAATCTTTCCCTAATCCTAGCACCTAAGTAGCTAGATTTCTATAGCAAGCCAAGTAGCTCTTGAACTTAAGCTAGCAATAAGATAGATTACGAGTCGTTCTTCTGGAGCTTTATTTGAAGTTTTACCTCACTGTAAAGTAGGAGGGTGTGTGGATCTTATGTAAACTGTTCGTGTGTACTTCTATAGACATACCTTGGACTCGCATATGTTTCTTGTACCACTCTGAGAGATGTAATATGGGTGGAACGGTGTTTCACTTGTGTTATGTCAACGACTTGTGTACTACACCATGCAGTGGTACGCTGGGTCACCACAGCTGGTATCAGAGCAAATGCTTTGACCTTAGGATTAAAACCCTTTAAAGGAGACCTTTAGGTTTGGTAGTGTCTATAGGAAGTGTATTAGTTAAGTTAACTATGCCAAACCAACTATTCTTTTGACTTGAGATGGGTATTCACTTGAGAATAATCCTGACACACTTGAGTCAATTTTTCTTATCTATCTTTCTTAAGTAAAATTAGTTAGTTATCTTGCTTCATTCCAAACAAATAGAACACCATTGGAGCTTAAGATAATGGGTGGTAGTAGACCACAGTTGGTATACGATACATGGTAGTCCAAAGAGAGGATACAACCACAAGGAAGATAGCCTATTGGAAGAAGTATACCAATGCAAGTTATGGTTAAGTAAGAGTCATTTAAAATGTCAAATACCTGATGATAACTAAAGGAGATAAGTTATGTGAGGTAGTATAGGTCTATGATGAGTCAATCATAGGAGGTAAGGAAGAGTGATAGGAGTATTTAAGTCTACTTTCTATGGTAGAGTTGGTAATCATATATGAATCACTTGGGAATCATGGTATGATGGAGTAGAACATCATAAGTACGATAACAAAAGGATGATAAGGAGTAGGATTTAGGGAATAGTTCGAAAGCTTAGGCCTTAAAATCCTGGAAACTGTACCAAGTATGTTAGAATCATAGTGTTTAATTTAAAGAAGGCTTATTTAGAGCATATCACATAGAGAAATCCTAGAGTTATAGGTGGTATATTCTAAACAATCATGTGTTTAGAGTAGACATGTTAGATCTAATTGTATTATAGGAAGTAGTTATCAATAGCACATATATTTGGTATACTATTTTGTTAGTACTTCCAAAGAAAACTAGGTTAACTTCCACTATCCCAAGCCATTTTGTTTCAAGATTGTCTCATTGCAAATGTGTAATGGAGATAAATGTTGAGACAAATAGTAGAAATTCACGTATTTGTGCTAAGTATCACAACTTAAACCTATCTTATGTGGTGTTATATACTACACATCTGATCCTGATATTTAGGGATGTCTTACCCAACTACTATATTCAGGCATATAAGGATGTGTATTATAAGCACAAAGCTGGATCTTATTGGATTTTCTTGAATCTTCATTGATTGACTAGATCCATACATAAAGTTTGACTTTGATATGCAAATGCATGTTGCAATATCAAGCTCTTACTTGATGTTATAGGTCTAGAGGGTAAAGGTATTCGTGTGAGGAAGTGACGAATTGTGAAGATTTTGGAAGACAAGATGAAGGTTCACTAGAAGAAGGAAGTAAAGTTGTGGGAAGCAACCACAATACTCTAAAGGAAGGACTCATCAAAACTCACTTCTATCCTTAATCAAGGGGTACTTCAACATGGAAGTACCATGGAAGGGAGAAAAATAGTGAATATGGAGCAATAGAAGTGGAGCCGTATTCATTATGGAAGAAGGTAATGCAAGTGAAGTCACTTACGATACTATCTTCATAGTGTCAACAAGTGGTTATCTTGCAAAACAAATCCTAGAATAATAAAAATAGACAAGTGAAGTCGTAGCTGGTATAATAAGACCGCAGCTGATATAGGATAATCATGAAGAGAAAGTATGTGAAGTGAGGTATATTTTAACTAAAACTATGAAAGTAGCCACAACTGGTAGATAGATATGGACTAAACCCATAACATAGCCATAGTTGGTATCCAATAAGCCACATCTGGTGCTAGTTAGTCTACAGCTGGTACCAGATAGCCACAGCCTGAACATTTCTTTACCTAAAAGAAAGGGGGATTCCGCAGCTAGTATTTCACAGCTGGTATCTCGTAGCTGGTAAATTTTTTTAAATTGGAGGATTCATAATGGATACCCACAACTGAGTGGATACACCACAAAGAATTCTTGATGAGACTTTAGAAAGGTACAAAATATAAACCAGACTTAAACCAACTACCTACCCTTGGAGTTTAATAATTAGAAGAAAGGAAGTTTGAAGATTATTAGTAAACTCCAAGGGGGAGAGGAAGGCTGAAGGAGAAGTATTAAAATATGATTTGGAGTATGATAGACGGAGAAAAAGGTCTGTACTGAGAGGAAGTCCGATCTTATTTTTATTAGATTGTCAGGAAATACCCATATAAAAGTACTCTCAGGAGGGTGTCAGACCAAAAGCCGAGGTTCATATCTCGAGGAAGTAAGGGTTAGACCTTAACTTGAGTGGGTAATTGTAATTACTCCAAAACCAAGAGAACTTAAGTAAGCTTAAGATAAGGAAGTTGGATGAAGAAGATGTCGGAGGATAATCAAAGCTTAAGAATATACTATACGAAGGAGTTTGACCATACTAAAACATAAGACTATTAGAAAGATTCCTTTTATGGAACCTAAAGAAACCAAAAGGAAGATAACTAGTATAAACTAGAAGCCATGATGGGATGGACTAAATGAGTCTAATCCATTCGTATGACTAAACAACCAGGACCATGCCTATTGTAAACACCTTACGAAGTACCATTACTTTCGTTATGGTAGTAAGGAAAAACAATACCCTGCTTTAAATGAATCCTTTAGAATCGAGGTTTGAACATCGCAGCTGGTACACCATAGTGCCATATTACACCGCAGCTGGATTACCGCAGCTAGTAGAACCAAGCTTTGAGTACCCAAATAGGAAGATGTCACCATAGCCATTAGTAAAGTCCATTAACTCAATAAGATGTCCTAAGCCAAGAATCTTTGGAGAGTAAGCCTATAAGCTTAGAGTGTTGGAAGAAACCATAGAATTGAAGAAAATATCAGTGCCAGTCATTAGAAGATTCCAGGAAGGATCTGGATAAGGGATATATCCAATTATATCTAGTATGATCACCATGGAGTTGAAGGATGGTGATCTGTTCAAGATATTTCAACATTCCAAAACATGAGAGCGTTCGAACTTCGGGACGAAGTTCAGTTTAAGGGGGAGAGGCTGTAATATCCCAGGTTTAGAGGCAATAAAATGAGAGAACACCAAAGTGTGCATTGCATTCATGCATAGAAAATCCGGGGAATTTCGCGCTTCAAATAAAACTTACCACAGTAACTGAAGTTTCACTTGACTTGCTGGAATTGAAGTAGATCATCAAGTCAAGCGCTATAAACTTCACTGTGATCTTTGCTAAAACCTTATTTTGGGTAGAGATGATTTGATCTATGGGCTAGATCAAATAGAATTAGTTTTACAACAAACAACACCTTAAGTAAGGATCAACTACAAGATCTTATAAAGGATCTCAACATGCCATTCCTTACAACAACACATGAATAATTATTCAACCATAAATCAAAGAACACAATTAATTCAGAAACTATTCTTTACTTATCTTACCCATGTCTTCTACTAAATAAATGTTCCTACCATGAGTCGCATGGTATAGCTTTTCCATTACAATACTTGAATCCATGTCAAGAGAATTCATATTTATTCTTCATTAAACCTTGACCATTCCAACCTTGCTTCCCAACTCATATCTTTAAACCTTAGAGAAAAGAGAGAATCATCAATATGCTTATATCATCCATTAAATAGAACCTAGCTAAATATTTAAACCTTGTCCAAGGGAGGTAATTGTCGATACTAACCAATGTTATAATAAGTATAAGTAAAGTATTAAACCTATTTGACCTAGCTAGAACTTGATAGTAAGTAAGAACCTATTCTTCTAGTAATTATAGAGAGGCAAGTGTTGTGATCATTACACCTTGGTAATGATCATAAACTCTAGAGAACCCTACCTATTCAGAAGAGCTCAACCTAAAGAGGTATACTCAAGTATATGGACTTATACTTAATCTTGGAGAGAGAACCATGATTACTAATGAATTATTATGAGGCCAATACTTTGATCATTACAAATTGGGTGATGATCATAAACCCTAAGAAATCTAAGTGAGTGTGTTGAGAGAAGTATTAAAGAAGAGAGACTAGTGAGGAATAAGTGGATCATGTCTAATGCATGATCTTGCTTTATAAATTGAGATGATAAGTTAAACCTACATAGGTGATTCATAGATCTCATTCTTCTCATAAAATGATAAATATATCAATAGTAGTTAATCCAGACCAATACTCATGCCTGGTATAGAGTAGTAATGAGATTGTATTTAAACCTTGCATTTCAATCCAAGTCCCATTGGGATCATAAGTGAAACCCTGCCATGCCTCATGCCTATTTACTACTTCAAATAGTAAAGTATTCCCAAGACCATAAACCTTTTCACATAGAATTCACTCCACATAAAATATTGTCCTAACTTGTGTATCATGAATCACAAGTAATCAACCAAGCCATATATAACTAAGGACTAAATGCCATTTGGTGAGTAGAATGAAACCAATACCCTATTCTACTTTGCTACCTAAATACTTTGCCTAAGTGAGTCAAATGAATAGTATTTATAAAATAGCACCACCTCAGTAAGAGAGTTAATCATGATGAGTGTAGGATTCATTTTACATAGTTACAACAAGAGTTTGTTAAGCAAGAGTAATGAATATAGGGTTGATCCAACCATTTTGTTTACACTTTATAAACCATTCCCCACATAAAATCATAAACCCATCCCATTCTCAACACCACTTAATTTAAATACTAACCATAATTCCATTATATGTGAGTAATCATGATGGTTAAGCCCTTGCAAACTAGAATATGTTCACCATGTACATGTGGTAAATTTCAAGTCATTTAAACAGAAATGGTTCCTAAATTATAAAAGAATGGAGATCAATATCTTAACCCTCTCCATTTTAATTAAACCTCACAAAGTGTCACACTAATTAAAATTCAATAGTTGTTTAAACAAAAGAATTATGCAGTGAGTATTATCAAGAAGTGATATGGATATTCAAATAGTTTTGAACCTGCAAAACAAAATAGAAATCAGATCTGAATTCAAATAGAAATATCAAATAGAAAATAAAAACAGAAAACAGAAATTTGAAAAAGAAATGGAGGGAAAGCTCACCTGGCTTACCTGGACCCCGCAGCCCAACGCAGCAGCCCACCATCGGCCCATTCTCGCGCAGAACCAGTCCAGATACCGTTTCGGTGTCTTTAAAATTCGTGCAAAGGAGAGACGTTGTCGTCGTCTTCTTCTCCGGAGACGACAGCGCAGAGGGGAGCTTCGGCCACGTCCTCGACGGGGATAAGAACGCCGCCGGACGCCAGAGACCATCTCAGAGCCTCGCCAAATCTTCTCGCGTCCGTCTCATCCACTTCTCATCAAGATTCGCGCTCAGAACAAGCTTCGATCTCGCTGTGCATCCCGGCCATTGCCGCCGGTGAAATGCCGATACAGACCTCGCCGTACTCTATAAATTGGCCCAGAGCTTCTCCAGGAAACCCTAATACCTCGCCGCCCACCCATTCCTTCCCAGAACCATTCTATCTCTCGCAATCATCTATTTTCTGTCGCCGGTGTCGAGCAAGAACACGGTGGTCTGAGCCACCTCAGCATCCGCCGCTTGGTCGTGGAGGAGCGCATCGTCGAGGAGAGCATCTGGGAGGAGCCCAGCATCAAGGGGAGGTCTCAGCAGCGCAAATTTGAAGATTCCCTTTTGCAGTACCTCGCCGGTAATGGCGAAATTGAGCTCGTCTCCGTCAGCAATCATCGTCGCCGACCACACCATCTTACTCAGGTGAGTTTGCGCACCTGTAGAACCTACTCTCGCTTCCTAGTATCATCCCTAGCTCGAGTTAGCCGTTTGGCCGGAGCAGCGCCGCCGCAGATGTCTTCTCCGGCGATGCTCCGGTGGGTATTTCGGTGAACCACCAACACCATCATGCTCAGTAGGTCATGGGGGTCCAGAAACATGTAGTAGATCATCCCAGGGAGCCCGAAATCGGCGTCGCCGTCGCGTTCTGACCCGCCGGCGTCAAGCCGCCGGTGGTGTCGACGTGGCAGTGGGACCCGTTAAACTTTTTGACCCAGTCAACTGCCAACGAGGCAGGTGACCTGGCACAGGACCCACCTGTCTGTCTCTCCGTGTGTAGAGTGAACCGGTAAGTTTAGTTTTAGATTTAATTTAAAAACCAGTAAATCACCGAAACTTTGCAAAATTGTATAAAATCCATTTCAACTCAGAAAAATATAAATAATATATCAAAATGTTCACAAAAATAAACTCTATTCAAATAAAATATAAAATAAAAATGTGTGTCAAAATAAAAATTCACTTATTTTTAGCTTTATTAATTATGCCTTTTCATTTATTTAAAATACAATTTGAATTCAATAATTAGGGAAGTTCCAAACTTAAATTTTAACTATTCAGTAACTAAGTAAAATGTTAAGATTAATTTTATTTATCATAATTGCATCCACCTAAATATTAGTGGTAATTCATAAACCCTAATTTGCAATTTACCATTTACTATTTTCTTAAATGATAATAAAACAAGAAAATGTTAACAGCTAATATTAATTTGATAGTTCAAATTTGTTTACTCAAACATTTTTAATTACCAAGTTAAGTATTTTAAAACCTAATAATAATTGTTAAACCCTAATTCTGAATTAAACCTAATTAGGAATTACCCTAATTATTAATTCTTGTGGAAGTTAATCAATGGCAAACCATCACTAATTTTAATTCAAAGTAGTTAGTAACCACAACTATATTATCAATTATCATTTTAGGAGTTGTATCATAACTTAGAAACCCTAGTTTCAATTTGAGTAAAACCTTGATCTCATTATTTCATGTGATCATCCTAAATTAGTGCAAACCTAAAACCCTAAGGTTTAGCCCATGTGATCATATCCACTTCACCTATACCTATTAAACCCTAGTAAGAAACAAATGAATGCATGCTTATGATCCACTAGCATAAAACCAAGTCACATGAGATTATCATTTCATGTTCCTATTCTTAATTAAAACCTATATGATTCACTAGTGCCACTTAGGTATAAACCCTAGCTTGTTACCCCATGTTAGCACCATTGATCATCAATCCTATATACCACACCATTAAGATCAACCTCAATCATTAAACCCTAGTAGAACCATAATGATAAACCCTAGTATCAACTTTGTGTAGCAAATCACATCACATGTTCCTATTCAACTAAACCTTACTTAGGAAATGATAAACCACTTAGCTTAGAAACTATTAGAGATTATTTGGTAAAGCAAATATGAAGTCATAGTAAACCCTAACTCATAACAACACCTTGATAACCATCCTTTGATATGATGCTTAGGAGAAACCATAGTAATAAACCTACTAATACTTGCTACATGTAAATCACTTCTACTTAAGCACCAACCAGTCCTATTAGTAAACCCTAATAGCACTTAGCTCCTATGTATAGTAGTTCTTGTTCTTATTTAACCTGTTCTTCAAAAGTTATTCTTTTGAAGTACAAATGTTAATCAAACCTTAGAAGCCCCAATCCTTCTTTGAAATACTCATTAATTCTTAATTAACATGTTCTTCAAAAGTTATTCTTTTGAAGTATAATATAAGTAATCATCAACCATGTCCTGTAGAACTTAAAATTGACAACTGTTCTTCACATATTATTCCATTACTATTCTTTATGTATATGATTGTTATGATGTCTTATATCACTTGATTATGATGCTAATATAACCAAACCCTAATAAGAACCTTGTTTGAGGACCATTCTAAAAGTGCAACCAACCCTAAAGGAATCTTTACAACTCACATATCTTAAATCATCGAGGTTAGGTTACGCTCGGGACGATTGCATCTCATACTATGCATTATAGCATCTTTGCCGGTTCTTTAAACATTGTCCTTACCGGACGATGATGGTATTTCAGAATTTGGAGTTATCACGTATCGAAGCTTTTGCCTGCATAATCTTGCAGTCAAGAAAGGCAAGTTCATCGCTTGCTCATGTCATTTGATTATTTGTATCAAACTATATGCAAAGTACTATACTTATCACTCATGCATTGAAAAGCAAAGTATTATTTTACAATTATGAATATGACTATGTGGTGGGCAATGGAACCATGGTATGTGTTGATATGGTGGAGGTTCCATTGCAATGGGTTATATCACCCTAGGATTAATTACCAATGCCGTCCAGTGATTCTAGCGCCGTACAAACCGCGTTGACCATGAGATCTATAATGGCTCTGGGAAAGCCAGCCGTATCTTTTCTTACACGCCAACGGATCGGAGAGCGGTGGGGTGCTGGAGGCACTGCCGCAATAGGTTGGGAAATCCTTTTAAATCCCCATCCATTGGTGATGTTAATCTCTTCCGATCTATGAAGGATTGTCCGGAGTACACCATGAGTAAAGCCGTATTATCGGGGGAAGTCTACTGGAGGTGTAGGACAAAGGGTGGGTTTGCGCCGCGAGAAGGCGGTGTGGGCTTGGATCTTACACCCGGCCTCACACCAAAGGAAGTGTGGACGAGCATGCTACTCGGTTGGCAACAAGGATAAGTTCTCTTATGGGAAAAGTAACGCACCTCTGAGGAGATCTGAATTATGTCACTCCCGTTCCCGGGAAGGGAGCTGAACGCGGAAAGGAACTCCACGGTTCGGTCAACCCGTGAAGACGACGGGCATAGTCTTCTAATAAAATAAACCTTTTGAAGAAATGTTTACAAAAACTTGCATTGGCCTATGACTTTCTGGTCTATGGCTGTAGCTAGTGCATGATACACATATTTCCTAATATGAACTTGCCGAGTACGCTCGTACTCATTCTATCTCGTTTGAACCCCTTCTTAGAGCAATGCACCGAAGGAGAAACTACCGTGGAACTCGAAGACAAAGGAGTCAACTGCAACAAGATGAAGAATCCAATCAACGAAGTCAATGGAGTCAACTCCTGCATCAGTTATAATGGAAACCTAGACTAGCAATAGAAGGGAATCTTTCCCTAATCCTAGCACCTAAGTAGCTAGATTTCTATAGCAAGCCAAGTAGCTCTTGAACTTAAGCTAGCAATAAGATAGATTACGAGTCGTTCTTCTGGAGCTTTATTTGAAGTTTTACCTCACTGTAAAGTAGGAGGGTGTGTGGATCTTATGTAAACTGTTCGTGTGTACTTCTATAGACATACCTTGGACTCGCATATGTTTCGTTGTACCACTCTGAGAGATGTAATATGGGTGGAACGGTGTTTCACTTGTGTTATGTCAACGACTTGTGTACTACACCATGCAGTGGTATGGGTCACCACAATAAAGCGCATAGGTAAAGGAGCTCGGGTTGAGAAGTAACCGTGCACGAGAGACGACGATGTATCCCGAAGTTCACACACAAAGGTGCTACGTCTCCGTCTGGAGCGGTGTGGAGGCACAAGACACTCCAATGAGCCACTAGGGCCACCGTATTCTCCTCGAGCCTTTCCACCAAAGGAAAGGCCTCGATCCACTAAGGGACCCTTGAGGGTGGTCACCGAACCCGTACAAGCTTGGGCAAACACCCAAGTATCCGCTTGAGGCAACTCCACAACACGGAGGCTCTCAAGTACACGGCCACAAGAGGCTACAACACACCACCAAGCCACCAAGATACTAATGCGCCACAAGAGGCTAACACACTCCACCAAGGACACAATGCCACCAAGGCCACCAAGCCACAAAGATGATAAGGCCACTAAGGCTAGACGGCCACTAAGGCTACACGGCCACTAAGGCAAGAACACCACTAAGGTCGAACACTCACTCTACGAGATCGAGACCCCGGAGAGAACCCAAACCAATGCACCTAATGCAATGGCTAAGAACACCACTAAGATGCCCAAGTTCTTCTCTCCCAAATTCCAACAAAGCTAGAAAAGCTATTGGGGGAATAAGGGAGGAAGAACAAATATGTGGAGAAACACCAAGAAACTCCAACTCTAGATCTAGCAAGATCCCCTCACTTGGAGAGGGATTCAATTGGTGAAGCTCTAGATCTAGATCTCCTCTCTCCTTTCCCCCAAAAATATGCAAGAAATAGTGGGGGGATCAAGAGGAGGAAGAAACAACTCAAGGTCAACAATGGAGGAGAGAGAATAGAGGGGAAGAAGTGTTTGGGTCGGAGGTGGAAGAGAGGTATATATAGGGGGCCCAGAAATATGACTGTTGGGGCTGGAAAAACGGTCAGATCCGCGCCAAAGCGGTACTACCGCTTGTCGAAGCGGTACTACCGTCGCGCGAAAAATGTTAAAAAACGGAAAAGGGGCCCAAACCGGTAGTACCGCTGCACAGAGCGGTACCGCCAGCATGCGCCAAAAACGCGGAGCAGGCCGCTAATCGAGGCGCGGCGAGAGACGTGACTCGATCGAGCGGGTCAGAGCCCGCGATTGCTCCGTCGGAGCGTGCGGCGGCAGCAGCTGGGCTGCGTGCGGGGCGAGCGGGGCCCACCGCGTGAAGGCAAAGCCGGCTGGGCGAGGCGGGAGCGCCAGGCCAAGGGTGGGGTGGCGGCCCATGCGGGAAGAAAAGGTGGAGGCTGAGGTTGGGGAAGAAAAGAAAAGAAAAGAAAGAAAAAAAGAGTGGGCCGAGGTACGGGTCCGTACTGCCGTGCCGTAATATTCTGTACTACCGGCACCGACCGGCCCGGTACCGCTCCGGGTCCAGTAAGCCTGGAAGGGCAGTCCGGTACTGGGCCGGAAGCCCAAGCGGTACTACCGCCCCTTTTTTTCTTTCTTTTCTTTTTCTGCGAAACGGAAAATGCGATAACTCGGGCTAGGAAACTCGGAATGACATGAAACCAATTTTGTTGGAAAGAGGGCGACAAGAGCTACCTTCTCACATGATGAAATCATGGAAAAGAGTGAGTGATGATTTTCTCATGGTCATAGAGGTGTAACCTCTCAATATGGTATATCGGGAAAATCATCACCCTCGCACATGCAACATGCGATGCATCCGGAATCCGTTTCCGATGAGCTAGAGATTGTCATGAGAATGAACACAAGCTCTAAAACATCTCAAGGATAAGAATCAAGAACAACCGAGAAACACGATGCAATGCATGCAAGGTTTGAGCTCTCTCCGATGATGCGATCCACTATCCTATCGAGCACAAACCTTATCCTTGCACGTTCCTCTCGAGTCGGCAAGCTCCGTCTTCACCCTCTTCATCATTGTACATGCCACCGTCTTCCTCCAACATACACGCCACCGTCTTCTTCGATCTTGTACGCACGCCGCCGTCTTCATCCATCATGTACGCACGCCACCGTCTTCATCCATCTTCTACGCCGTCTTCATCTCTCTTCATCGTCAACACGGTCTTTGTCTCTCTTCGACACCATCTTCATCGGTCTTCTTCATCGTACTCGATCTTCTCCATCTTGCAACCTTGAATCCAACACATGGCTATGGACTTGACCTAAGATATATTCTCAAAGCAACCATTAGTCCATAGGGATTGTCATCAATTACCAAAACCACACATGGGGTAATGGACATGTTCTTTCAATCTCCCCCATTTTGGTAATTGATGACAATATCTTTGAGAGGGTTTAAATATGGAATTTAGCGAACAACCCAAGTTGAATATTTAGAACAAACTCCCCCATAATATATGCATGTGTGAATGAACTTGAATTTCATTGCATATACCGACAATTAAAGCCTAGCGGAGTATCCTCTAAATATTCAACCATGCAAAGCAACAAATGCAAGGCATGAAAGGCAAATGCTTAAGAACCAACAAAAGCAATTCCCTTAAACCCTCCAAACTTCTCCCCCATTGGCATCGATTGCCAAAATGGATGAAAGGTTTAGAAGGCCAATATAGTGAGCGTTCCTCCATAAGTTGTGCATTTCTCATAATTGTGAGTGAAATCAAATGCACATATTCAATGACGAATATTCGGAGGAAATCAAACTATATTGAGGATCAAAGATTACAAGAGGATATGAAGGTGAGAAAGCTTCGACAAATGAAGCAAGCAATCCAATGACCCAAAAAGAAACACAAGCTTAATAAGAGGCAAGTAAAAAACGAAGCTTGTGCCAAAAACAAGTATGAGTGCGTGAAGATGCAAATAGGATAAAACAAGCACTCATGACCAAGATCTTTGTGGAGTCATTAACAAGTCAAATAAGAATAAAGGAATGGACTCCAACAAAGAGGCACTACAAGAAAAGTTCGATAGACAACGTCTCAAAATCGTCCGCTAAGGGGTATTTTTCGCCTATGGGCCTAACCCGACGATATGGGTTCTGTTGTCCGCGTCAGGCAAAGTCCTACGATGATTTTTTTTGGTCCGTCGCGCTGGCGCCCCTTGCCACGGAAAATCGAACCGTAAGTGTTTACGGGAGCCCGTTGATCGCGACGTCATGCAAAGCGACACGTGGCGGACGTCGTTAGCGCGAGCAACGGCGTTAACCGCCGAAACCCCGTGGTAGATGGTAGGCCCACACGAGGCCCGCCATGTCTTAAGCGGCCGGCCCATTAAGTTTGCGTGGGCAGTGACTTTTTTGACCTGTCAATATATAGTGGTGGTCCATTAGTTACATGGGCCGGGCCTAACCTCTAAGGTTGACTAGTCAAAACATTAATGGCGACCCACTAAGCATGGGCCGGGCCGAATGCACTCGTTTGACCGGTCAACGGGTAAAAGGGCCGGCCCACAAAACATGTGGGACCCACTTTCATGTTATCGGGCCGGCCCATTTACCAAGTGGGGTCCACCTAAAGCAAGTGGGCCGGCCCAAGAAGTTATTGGGCCGGCCCAATTAGCATGTGGGTCCCACTGCCTCTATCAGCCTAGGCCATTTAGTACGTGGGGTCCACATTAGATCAAATGGGCCGCCCAACAAGCCAGTGGCGGACAAAAAGCACATGTGGGTCCCACTTTCTGTTAATGGGCCGACCCATTTAGTATGTGGGGTCCACCATATAGCAGTGGGGCCCAACAAGATAGTGGGCGGGCCAAAAACACGGTGGGTCCCACTTTGCGGTTAAAGGGCCACCCATTTAGTATGTGGGGTCCACCATATAGCAAGTGGGCCGGCCCAACAAGCTAGTGGGCGGGCCAAAAACACAGGTCCCACTTTCCTCTTAAAGGGCCGGCCCATTTAGTATGTGGGGTCCACATCGTAGACAAGTGGGCCCGACAAACAGATGGGCCGGGCCAAAAGCACGAGTGGGTCCCACTTGTTAAAGGGCCGCCCATTTAGTATGTAGGGTCCACCATATAGCAAGTGGGCGGCCCAACAAGATAGTGGGCGGGCCAAAAACACAGGTGGTCCCACTTTCTCTTAAAGGGCCGGCCCATTTAGTATGTGGGGTCCACCAAAAAGCAATTGGGCTGGCCCAACTAGTTAGTGGGCCGGCCCAGTGAGTGGGTGGGGTCCACCTTAAAGCAAGTGGGCCGACCCAATTAGAGTGTGGGGTCACCGTAAATCAAGTGGGCTGGCCTAATAAGTAAGTGGGCCGGCCGTTTAGTTCTTGTTTATATGCGGCATAATAGGCGCTTTAGGATTTTGCGGGCCGGCACATATGTGATTTCGCTTAATTGGGCCGTTTAAGGGATGGGAATTCGTGATTTAGATACTGAGAATATTTACGCAGCATTGATTTCTGTCGGATAGCCTCACTTACCACAAGCACCAAAGAAAAATGCGCGAAAGAACTATAAAAACTAACTAAATATTACATCAGCTGCAAGGCTTTGAAAAAATATTACAGAACCAGAGAAATTGAATGGTAATTAAACCTAGCAATACAATGAAGCGATCCGGCAATCTTGTCCATGCAGCACCTATATCTGAAACAAAGACATTACAAGTTAAGACAGCAACAATGGAAAGGCAAAGACACTACAATATTGTTTGCCAAAGAATTTGGAACTCATCATTTCATCGTTATAACAAGATCATTGTAATGCGCACAATAAGCAAACAAAGAGTGCATGCTGCATACCAACAGCCAATATAACAGAGCATGTTAGAATGAAACAGCAGACTTACTACTGTCGAGTCCCCATGCAAACCAACATGTTCAGGGAGTACAAAATTGGCATGAACAACATAGTAGCAAGGCTATAAATTTTGTACAACGACTGAGCAAGATGAAGTTATGATGGCTACATCTACAGAGCAGGGAATGTAAACCAAAAATAGAAGTTACGATGGCAAAATCTAAAGAGGAGGGAATGTGAACCAACATGTGCCAAGTGCAATTACTTCATTTTGGTCGTGAACTAAATAATACTCCTGAACTTATAGTGAAGGGGATGCAAATCAAGATGTTTCGGGATATAAACTTGTAATGAGCAACACATAGAGGATAGTTAATGCTGGAGCTTAGGATGGACCAGGATACAGAATATAGTGGGATCACCTGTGAACTTGTATAAGAGGGAATGCAAACCAATATGTTCAGCATTCCATATGTGAGTGTCATGCCAAGTCGGAGAAACAAGTCAATAATGCAGCTTTTGAAGAACAAGATGGCACGCAAAATTATTATCTAGTAATATGACAAGTTTATTTGTACTACATGCTAGATAGCAGAGTGATAGCATGCCAAACTAAGTCCTTACTTTGTTAGCTTACATTGAAGTAGATACAAAACAATGGCATCACCTGTAGTACAGGGAATGCAAGCCAACATGTTCATGGAGTAAAAAATTGCCACAAACAACATAGTAGCAGGCCATAATTTTTGTAACAACGACTGAGAAAGATAAAGTTATGATGGCTAGATCTACAGAGCAGGGAATTAAACCAAATATAGAAGTTACGATGCCAAAAGCTATAGAGCAGGGAATGCGAACCAACATGTGCAATTACTTAAAATTGGCCATGAACTAAATAATAGCAGGATGTTACTATAATACCTATAATTTTTGTAACAACGACTGAGCAAGATAGAAGTTATGATGGCTACATCTACAGAGCAGGGAATGCAAACCAAAATGTTCAATCGCTTAAAGTTAGCAATGAACTAGAAAATAGCAAGGTGTTACTGTCATAGCTAGGAATGAACTAAAAGAGCTTCAGACAAACAAGCATCTGAACCCAGAACATGGCGCTAAAACAAGGGACTTACATTAGGAGAAGCACTCTGTGGGAGTCACAGCAGATCTTCTTGGGGTTGATAGATCCGGTGATGAAGTACGCTACATGTGCTATTTGGGGTTGGAGAGACGGCCATTACACTTCATGGTTACTCATCTTATCTGCAAAAACGTAACGGCGCGTCGTTAGCACAAACAGGTTCCCCCAAGATTAAACAAGAACTTGCAGGCAAGCAATAGAAAAGCGACAGTAGAAGAGTTTAGATCTTGCACGGCGCGGTGAAGCAGATCCGGTTCATGCACAGCGGTGTCGGTGAGCAAGATCCGATGCGGTGGACGACGGATCCGGCGGAGCGGCTCCGGTGGGGTGGACGATACCGCAGCTGAAGCGACTGCGGTAGACTGCTGGATGAGCATATGGTTTCGAGGTTCGGCGGGGATGATCCGGTCCGGTTGATGAAGGCGTCGATGAAGCGGCTCCAGCAGGCAGCCGGATGACGAGGATCGCGAGGCCTCTGGTAGGCCAGGGAAGTCTGGCGGGGATGTTCCGGTGCGGTGGTCGTGGAGGTGGGAGAGAGAGGGACTTGGGAAGTTCCGGTTGGTGTGGTCTCAGAGGAGAGACTGAGGGAAATGAATTTTTTTTTTGGAGTTTCCGGAGCTAGGGAGGTGGTGATCGAAAAAAATGACGGGTAGACCCCCACCAACCGACTTATACATGGACATTGTTGTCATCTTTACGAGGGTAGAATGGGAAGTTAGAAGCGTGTGAAATATTTGTATTTTTCGGGCGGGAAGTTTTGCCGCTGGAATGAGATTTCGAATTTGGCTACAATGCAAGTAATACAAAAATATGAGACCGTACTAGTACGGCCAAATGTCACATCAAGTCATCATCACGTTGAAAATCGGTTACCACGATCATAATCATGATGTATCTTGAAAATCCATTTTGAAAAGCCCTTCCGAAATATTTCAGGATTGGTTGGAGATTTTGCAGCTTGACTGAAAATTGATTTTGAATACGGCTATGGTGCAAGTAATACACTCGTGATTGTAATATATAAGGCCAGGGGTAGACCATGCTACTTTGTAGCCCTGTTCAGCAAAAAAAAGGCCAGGGGTCACATCAAGCCATCATCATAAAATCATTTACACCCAAGTTCTCCAAAGTTCAATTCAAAAACGCGTCTGAAATATTCCGGATTCATTTTGCGGGGGGTTTTGCCTCTCGACTGAGATTTTGAACTTTGAACTTTGCTACAGTAGAAGCAATATTAGTACTAGAAAAATGGTAGACCGGCGTAGTGCCTTGATGACCCACAAGTAGGGGGTGTATCGTAGTATCTTCGATAAGTAAGAATGTCGATCCCAACGAGGAGCAGAAGGTGTTGACAAGCAGTTTCGATGAAGGATTCACTGTAAATGCTCACAGACAAGTATTCAGGGGGTTTTGATATAGCAGATGAATAAAGTACAAGTAAATAAAGTGCGAGAGAAATAATTGCAGCGAGTGGCCCAATCCTTTTTAGCACAAAGGACAAGCCGGTTTGTTTACTTATAATGACCAAACGTTCTTGAGGACACACGGGAATTTAGTCTAGTGTTTTCGCTTCATATAGCTGATTAATCTTCATTGTTTTGATAAGTGTTGTGTGGGTGAACCTATGCTAATGTACCGCCCTTCCTAGGACTAATACATACTTGTGATTATACCCCTTGCAAGCATCCGCAACTACAAGAAAGTAATTAAGATAAATCTAACCACACCTTAAACTCGAGATCCTGCTATCCCTCCTACACCGATATACCAACGGGGGTTTAGGTTTCTGTCACTCCGGCAACCCGCAATTGGCAAACGAATACAAGATGCATTCCCCTAGGCCCATAAATGGTGAAGTGTCGTGTAGTCGACGTTCACACGACACCACTAGAAGAATAACACCACAACTTAAATATCACAACATTGAATATTAACCAACATAATTCACTACTAACATTTAGACTTCACCCATGTCCTCAAGAACTAAACGAACTACTAACGACACATCATATGGAACATGATCAGAGGTGATATGATGATGAATAACAATCTGAACATAAACCTTGGTTCAATAGTTTCACTCAATAGCATCAATAACAAGTAGAAATCAACACAGGAGAGTTTCCCCTATCAAACAATCAAGATCAAACCCAAATCGTTACAACGGTGACGAGGTGCAGCGGTGGAGATGGTGGTGATGATGATGATGATGATGATGGTGATGATGATGTCCAGCTCGATGACCTGACGATGGCGTCGATTTCCCCCTCCGGGAGGAATTTCCTACGGATTTCAGCTTGCCGGAGAGCTCTTTTCTCTGGTGTTCTCCGCCCCTCAGGCGGCTGTGACTCTTCGCGACTATCCCGGGGCTTAGGTTTTCGGGACGAAGGAGTGCGAAGAAAAGGAGGCAAGAGGGGGCTGTGGGGCCCCTCCTCACGAAGGCGGCGCCAGGCCTTGGGCCGCGCCGCCTATAGTGGGCCTCACTCCTGGCTCCCCCGCCTCAGCTCCCTTCGGTCTTCGGAAAAATAGGATTTTTCACATAATTCTCCGTCAACTGTTGATCTTCCGAAATATCGCATTCTGACGGTGCTTTTTCCAGCAGAATCCTGACTCTGGTGCGCGATCCTCCAATAATCATGAAACATGCAAAATTGATGAAATAACATAAGTATCATCTCCAAATATGAAATATATCAATGAATAACGAAAAATTATGATATAAAATAGTGATGCAAAATGGGCGTATCAACTCCCCCCAGCTTAGACTTCGCTTGTCCCCAAGCGAAATTGAACTCGGTAAACAAGACCACATGTTTATGGAGTGAAGAGTCGATAAATAAAATACGGACAAGAAGCATCATATTCATTCACACAAGACATTCTAATAAACAACTTCCTCATATAACAACTTGAAACAAGTAGAAGGTAATCACAAATAAAGGTGCATAAGGAATCATAATTGGTGATGGCAAACTTTGTTCTTGGTCGGAGAACTACTAACAGATTATACTCATCTATTGAGCAGCGCTCTCATATTAATACTTATAAACTTGCATACTCAATCATAGTAATCTCCTCATAATCATTGATAACTTTCAAAGCTATATTCATTCAGATAAAACTTGTACTAAACAAGGAAGAGTAAAAGGCATGATGAAATAGATCACAATATAAATGGTTTGATCACAACAACTCAAATGATTGCTTGAGATGGAGGGAAATAGGTCTACTGACTCAACATAAAGTAAAAGACAGGCCCTTCGCAGAGGGAAGCAGGGATTAAATCATGTGCTAGAGCTTTTAAGTTTTGAAATCATATAGAGAGCATAAAAGTAAAATTTTGAGAGGTGTTTGTTGTTGCCAACGAATGGTAGCGGGTACTCTAACCCCCTTGCCAAACAGTCCTCCAAGAGGCTCCCATGAAGGATGTTACTCTCTATATAGTAGATCATCCTCTTCTCTTTTGTTTACACATGTACTTTAGTTTATTTAAGGATGACACTCCCCCCAACCTTTGCTTACACAAGCCATGGCTAACAAAATCCGGGTGCCTTCCAACAATCTCATACTATGGAGGAGTGTCTATTGCAAAATTAAGTTGCTTACCGATGAATCAAAAACATGTGAAGAGAGTTATTAATGAAAGTTGATTAATCGGGGCTGGGAACCCCGTTGCCCCTCTTTTTGCAAAATTATAGGATAAGTGGATGAAGCCACTAGTCCATTAGTGGAGGCTGCCCAACAAGATTGAAAGATAAAACACCACATACTTCCTCATGAGCTATAAAACATTGACACAAATAAGAAGTAATAAATTTTGAATTGTTTAAAGGTAGCACATGAAGTATTTACTTGGAATGGCAGGGAAATACCACATAGTAGGTAGTTATGGTGGACACTGATGGCATAAGTTTGGTTTAAGGGTTTGGATGCACGAGCCTCTCGGTACAGGTCTTTGGCTAGCAAGGTTAATTAGCAAGCATAAGAGTTGAGGGAACAAACAAATATACATGTGATAGAAATAATCATGCATCTTACTTGTAAGCACAAACAATTTTAACTTCAGAATACTAAGCTAGGAACTAATAAGAAAGATAATAACATATCTACATGTGTTTCCTCTTCTCTATTTAAACTCAAGGTGTTGTTGCTATTGACCAATGCTAAGTTTGCCAAGACCAAATAGATTTACTCAATGCTCCCAAAGTGATACCAACACTAATAACAAGATCAATCATATAATGGAGATTGCAAACTAAAATAAGGTGTGCAATATGTAAATGATAAGACTTCTCATTAATATTCCTTAACGATAACTCACACCAAGGGATACATAGATAACCAACTAAAGAGAGATACTTCCATACCGCAACACATCTTATATGATAACTTCCCTACTCATGATATGACACTACTTGATAATAAAAAAGGTAAAAGATAGTGATGATGTGATACCGCGGCACTCCCCAAGCTTGGAACAAACCAAGGGGATGCCAATACCGATGATGAATTACTCCTTCGGTGGTGGATGAATTCTTGATAAGCTTCTCAACGAGCTCCTTTAGCTCATCAATCCTGTACGTGAGGTTGCGGATCATCTCTGAATTGTGCTCGACGCGGTTAAGAAGCACGTCCGACGGCGAGTCCCAACTCTTAGAGTTGTTTCCCCACTCTTCAGCTTCAGGCTTCATCCTTCCTGCAGTGTTAGAACGATCTATATCCCAGTTGCTGGGCAGCACTGCTTTGGGAACCCTTTCAGTTTGACTATTATGAATTAGAATGTGGAAGGGGTGATAGGTGCCTGGTGGAGATGTCCTTGGAGCTAGGTAGTGACGTGGAACTCTTCCTCCGGTGCTAATCCGTGCGCTCTTCTTGGCGTTGAACGGGTTTGACACCACTCCGATGCTTGCGACGGTGGCACGCGGGTATACGGAACTTCTTCAACTTCCTCTTCATCCTCCTTGACTTCTTCTTTCAACTCGGGTCTTGAATATCTTCCTCCGAAGGCTCCTTGTCCTTGTTGTTGGAGACCATGATGCTTCTAGATCAAAGACAGATCCTGACAAAACTCGAAACAAAACACGTCGAGAAAACAATATACGGACTCCAGGGGTCCGGGGGATTAATAAATTTTCTCGACAAACGAAAGTACCAGGTCAAACCCGAGTCGGAAAGGAGCAACGAGGGGCCCTCCTCGAGGGAAGCGCGGTGGCCGGGCTGCCGGCTGTGGGGGCACGCCCTCGTGCGTCTCCTCCACTCCGTTTCGATCTCGTAATTTTTCATATTTTCCAAAAGTTGCAAAAACATTGTTCGGAAAGTTAAACGCGGACTTTTTCTTACTAACTGTTACCTATTCAAAATCGAACTCTGCAGGACTGTCAACTTGGCCTTTGATGAAAGCCGGAGTTACCACTTGAATAACATCAACATCTTCATTATAAGAATCACCGGAGATATAATGCTTGAGTCTTTGTCCATTCACCACTTGTGTGGCATTACCTTGCAGAGAGCTAATTTTAATTGCTCCTGATCGATACACCTCATCAATGACATATGGTCCTTCCCATTTTGAGAGTAACTTCCCTGCAAAAAATCTGAGACGAGACCGATACAATAGGGATTTATCTCCAACATTAAATTCTCTTTTGATAATTCTTCTATCATGCCATTTCTTAACTTTCTCTTTAAAGAGTTTAGCATTTTCATATGCTTCTCCATTCATCTAGAGAACTCAATTGTAGCAATCTTTTCTTACCGGCAAGTTTAGGATCTTTATTTAGTTCTCTCACAGCCCAATAAGCTTTGTGCTCTAGTTCTAAAGGTAAATGGCAAGCTTTCCCATAAACCATTTTATACGGTGACATACCCATGGGATTGTTATAAGCAGTTCTATAAGCCCATAGTGCTTCTTTCAATTTAATAGCCCAGTTCTTTCTAGATTTATTAACAGTCTTTTGCAAGATAGATTTAATCTCTCTATTTGATAATTCTACTTGCCCACTAGTTTGAGGATGATAAGCAGAAGCAATTCTATTATTAATACCATATTTAGCAAGAGTTTTTCTAAAACCACCATGAGTAAAATGAGAACCTCCATCAGTCATAATATATCTAGGAACTCCAAATCTAGGGAAAATAATATCTAAAAGCATTCTCAATGAGGTCTCACCATCAACACTTTTTGTAGGTATGGCTTCCACCCATTTAGTAACATAATCAACAACGACAAGTATATGAGTATTACCTTCAGAAGAAGGGAAAGGACCCATGAAGTCAAATCCCCAACAATCGAATGGTTCAATAACAAGAGTATAATTCATAGGCATTTCATTACATCTGGAGATATTACCAACCCTTGTGACATTCATCACAAGATAAAATAAACTTCTGCATATTTGAAGAGTTGGCCAATAGCTTGATTGTAGAAGACCTTTTTGCGCGGTCCACTATCTCCGGGCGTGATGTCCTCCATAAACACTACCATGACATTTATTCAATCTCCTATTGTTCATATTCAGGAACACATCTTCGCGAGAATACCATCCACTCCTTCTTTATAGAAGTGTGTCATCCCAAAAATAATACCTCAAGTCATAAAAGAATTTCCTCCTTCGCTGAGCTAAAGGTTGGAGGCAAGTACTTGGATACAATAAAGTTAGCATAATCAACATACCAAGGACTATCTCGCGAGCTCACCTTTATTACAGCCAATTGTTCATTTGGAAAACTATCATTAACAGGAACAGGATCATAAGTAATATTTTCCAATCTAGACAAATTATCGGCAACAGGATTATCAGCACCTTTCCTATCTATAATATGTAAATCAAATTCTTGCAAAAAAAGTACCCATCTAATAAGCCTTGGCTTAGCATCTTTCTTTGTCATAAGGTATCTAATTGCAGCATGATCAGTATGAATTGTAACTTTTGAATCAACAATATAGGATCTAAACTTATCACAAGCAAGGACTACAGCTAATAATTCTTTTTTAGTTGTAGCATAATTTCTTTGAGCAGCATCAAGAGTTTTGCTAGCATAATGAATAACATTCAATTTCTTATCTACTCGTTGTCCAAGAACAGCGCCTACAGCAAAATCACTAGCATCACACATAATCTCAAAAGGTAAATTCCAATCGGGAGGTTCAACTACAGGAGCAGTTGTTAAGGCTTTCTTTAGAGTTTCAGCTTCCTTACAATCATCATCAAAAACAAAAGGTACATCTTTTGAAGAAGATTAGTAAGAGGCTTTGAAATCTTAGAAAAATCTTTAATAAATCTCCTATAAAAGCCAGCATGACCAAGAACACTACGAATACCTTTAACATCCCTAGGATAGGGCATCTTCTCAATTGCTTCAACTTTAGCTCTATCTACTTCAATACCTCTCTCGGGAATTTTATGTCCCAATACAATTCCTTCATTAACCATAAAGTGGCACTTCTCCCAATTAAGAACAAGATTAGTTTCTTCACATCTCTGCAATACTTTATCAAGGTTTCACAAGCAATTATCAAAAGAATTCCCATAGACAGAAAAATCATCCATGAATACCTCTACAATACTCTCACAAAAGCCATGAAAAATAGCAGGCATGCATCTTTGAAAAATGGCAGAGCATTACATAAACCAAAAGGCATACGCCTATAAGCATAAGTTCGAAAGGACAAGTGAAAGTAGTTTTCTCTTGATCTTTAGTTTTAACAGCAATTTTGAAAACCCAGAATAACAATCAAGAAAGCAAAAATGAGTATTTTAGACTACCTTTCTAACATTTGATCAATAAAGGAGTAAAGGGTAATGATCTTTCTTAGTAACCTTATTAACTTTTACGATAATCAATGCACATTCATATACCCTACAACTACTCTTTGAGGGATGAGCTCATCATTATCATTAGACACAACAGTCATTCCTCCTTTCTTAGGAACACAATGCACAGGACTAACCCATCTACTATCAGCAATAGGATATATAATACCGGCTTCAAGAAGTTTTAATACCTCATTCCTTACCACATCCTTCATCTTCGAAATTAGACGACGCTGATGTTCAACAACAGGCTTTGCATCATCTTCCATATTGATAGCATGTTGGCAAATAGAGGGAGAAATCCCCTTCAAGTCATCAAGAGAGTATAGCCAATAGCTCCTCGGTGTTTCTTCAATGTTTCCAATAACCTTTCTTCCTCAATATCTGAAATCTTAGAACTAATAATAACAGGATATATTTTCTTATCAACAATATGAGCATATAAGATTATCAGGCAATGGTTTTAAATCAAAAAAACAGGATCTTCCTTTGGTGGTGGTGTTGTACCTAGATCTTCAACCGGTAAGTCATGTTTCAGAATAGGTTGACGAAGGAAAATCTCATCAAGCTCATTTCTTTCTTCCCTAAAAACTTCACTCTCACTATTCTCCAAATGTTGCTGCAAAGGATTATTAGGAGCAAGAGCAATAGACGCACTGTTCAACTCTAAAATCATTATTAGGCAAATCAGATTTATAAGGAGTTTTGGCAAATTTAGAGAAATTAAACTCATAAGATACACCAGCAAATTTAGTCATAATCTTTTCCTTCTTGCAATCTATAACAACTCCACAAGTATTTAGGAAAGGTCTACCAAAAATAATAGGACAATACTTACTAGCAGCAGAACCAAGTACCAAAAAGTCGGCAGGATATTTAATCTTACCACATAGAACTTCCACATCTCGAACAATACCAATAGGAGAGATAGTTTCTCTATTAGCTAACCGAATAACCACATCAATATCAGCTAGTTTCACAAAACCAATTTCATTATGATCTGTTATGTCAGGCTCCCCATGAGATGAAACTGTGCTTTTCAATGTCATAGCCTGTGCTAGTGGTCTTAGTTCTGATTGTGGAGCACTGAAGCCTGGGCTTGTGGGATCAGGCTTCAGTGTTAAAGAGCATGTTGGAAAATAACTATGACATCTTCCATTTGGGTCATAAGATCTTTAACTATTTTTAACAGCAGTTTGACATAATTTGTCTTAAGGTTCTACAGACTCTTTGTATATTAACCTTTAGATACAACAGTACTCTTCATTTTAGCAGAAGGAAGTTTTTGTCCTAGTATAAACTAGGAAGATATGATCATGGTTTCAATTATAGCTTTGTTGTTATAGATAGATCTGATTTATCTTCTCAGGTTGTGTGTATCAAAAAATTCTTCATTCAGACATTCAAAGTGAGATGCAAACTTGTAAATTTTGTGACAGAATCAGATATAAAAGTAACACTCATATTATGAAATTTATAGATCCACAAAAACTAAATGTATTTATAAATCATAATTTCTGTGAAACTCATGTTTGTAGTTCTGTCCTTAGGTAGCTTCCTCTGGATCTGAGTCAGAGGTCCCTTTTGAAACCCTTCTTTGTTAGTATAATGATCCAGACAGTACTCCAGCAGGATATCAGAAAGAATAAATCTCTTGTAAAATTATCAACTCAATAAATATGCAAGAACTCATGAATGGGTGTGAGCATTAAGAACACAATCTCCCCATACTTGGCATGCTCTCCATGTGAGGCAAAATAATTATATCAGTTCAGATCTTTGTCAGATTCACTTGGAGGATAGAATTTGGAATAAATAAAAAATTTCAAAAATACTCTAATCAGAAGTCCTCTTCTTGACAATTATGATGCCTTTGCTGCAGACGATATATGAGAATAATTCTTTCTAACTATCTTTTTAATACACATTTGAATATGCATAATTCATGTAAAAACAGGTAAATGATCACAGAGATGAACAGTTCATCCCCTTCATAGGTCCTCTTGTGGTTAATAATTTTCATGATGTTTTGTATGGTTCTCAGTTCTCCACAACTCATCTACATTTCCCACTGGTGACCATTGATTTCCAAGAAGGTGAAAATTTGATCGATCCCAAATTATCTATAATTTCTTATCTTGTGTCTTTACGATGATATACGTAACCTCACATTATATGTCATTATTATGCATTTTCCGGCACTAACCTATTGTCGAGATGCCGAATGCCAGTTCCTGTTTTTGCTGTTTTTGGTTTCAGAAATCCTAGTAAGGGAATATTCTCGGAATTGGATGAAATCAACGCCCAGGGTCCTATTTTGCACGAAGCTTCCGAGGCCGGAGGGGAGACAAGTGGGGCACGGGTGGCCCAGACACGGGGCGGCGCGGCTAGGCCTTGGCCGCGCCGGCCTGTTGTGTGGGGCCCTCGTGTGGCCTGACTGCCAGCTAAGCCTACATATATGAGTCTTCGTCGCGAGGCCCCGGTGCAAGGCCACGATCGGGAAGGCCTTCCGGAGACGCCGCCCGCCTTGGCGAAATCCCATCTCGGGGGATTCGGGAGATCTCCTCGGCACCCTGCCGGAGAGGGAATCATCTCGGAGGTCTCTTCATCGCCATGATCGCCTCCCGGATCGATGTGTGGGTAGTTCACCCCCTGGACTATGGGTCCATAGCGGTAGCTGATGGTTGCCTTCTCCCCATTGTGCTATCATGTTAGATCTTGTGGGCTGCCTATCATGATCAAGATCATCTATTTGTAATCCTTCATGTTGTGTGTGTTTGTTGGGATCTGATGAATATTGAATACTATGTCAAGTTGATTATCAATCTATCATATATGTTATTTATGTTCTTGCATGCTCTCGTTACTAGTAGAGGCTCTGGCCAAGTTGATACTTGTTACTCCAAGAGGGAGTATTTATGCTCGATAGTGGGTTCATGCCTTGTGGATGTGCTGTTGCTACTAGGAATAAAATATCGATGCTTTGTAAGGATATTTGTGTTGATTACATTACGCACCATACTTAATGCAATTGTCTGTTGTTTACAACTTAATACTGGAGGGGGTTCGGATGATAACCTGAAGGTGGACTTTTTAGGCATAGATGCATGCTGGATAGTGGTCTATGTACTTTGTCGTAATGCCTGATTAAATCTCATAGTACTCATCATGATATATGTATGTGCATTGTTATGCCTTCTTTATTTGTCGATTTGCCAAGCTGTAATTTGTTCACCCAACTTGTCTATCTTATGGGAGAGACACCGCTAGTAATTGTGGACCCCGGTCTATTCTTTACATGAAATACAAGCTGTAGTTGTTTCTTTCTTATTTTTTAGCAAAAGCAAGCCATCTCATCCACACTATGCCATCTGTCTTTATTTTACGACAGCTGGGTGAGATTGACAACTGTGTTACGTTGGGGCAAAAGTTCTGTGATTGTGTTGTGCAGGTTCCACATTGACGCCCGGAATCCCTGGTGTTCGCCGCACTACTCCGTCGCCATCAACCTTCAACGTGCTTCTTGACTCCCACTGGGTTCGATAAACCTTGGTTTCTTACTGAGGGAAACTTGCTGCTGTACGCATCACACCTTCCACTTGGGGTTCCCAACGGGCGTGTGCTTTACGCGTCATCAAAGACCTCTCCATAATGATTTATAGCAGCAGGCAGAAATAAAAACAGCACGTACAGTAAAAGTTTCCCTTACCAATTCCACTTACCAATTAAGGCGCCGTTGAGGAGATCAAGGCTATATTTACCAAGGGAGTCTCAGAGTTCCAATCTCTTTACTTTGTTTTTGTCTTTACTTTATTTACTACTTTGTTTGCTGCACTTAAACAAAACAAAAAAAAATTAGTTGCTAGCTTTACTTTATTCCTGTCTTGTTCTCTATTTCAAAAACACAAAAAATTAGTTACTTGCATTTACTTTATTTAGTTTGCTTTATTTACTACTGCTAAAATGGGTACTCTTGAGAATACTAAGTTGTGTGACTTCACTAGCACAAATAATAATGATTTCTATGCACACCTATTGCTCCACCTGCTACTACAGCAGAATTCTTTGAAATTAAACCTGCTTTACTGAATCTTGTTATGAGAGAGCAATTTTCTAGTGTTAGTTCTGATGATGTTGCTGCCCATCTTAATAATTTTTTTGAACTATGTGAAATGCAAAAGTATAAGGATGTAGATGGTGACATTATAAAATTAAAATTGTTTCCTTTCTCTTTAAGAGGAAGAGCTAAAGATTGGTTGCTATCTTTGCCTAAGAATAGTATTGATCCATGGACTAAATGTAAGGATGCTTTTATTGGTAGATATTATCCTCCCGCTAAAATTATATCTTTGAGAAGTAGCATAATGAATTTCAAGCAATTAGATAATGAACATGTTGCTCAAGCATGGGAGAGAATGAAATCTTTGGTAAAGAATTGCCCAACCTATGAGTGACTACTTGGATGATCATCCAAACCTTTTATGCGAGTTAATTTTCTTCGGAGACCTATTGGATTCAGTGCTGAGTACTTTTATGTCCATCCACTTTGGGGAAGTGACAGCAAAAGCTATGATGATATGATGACAAATTACTCTGGGCACACAGAAAGAGCTCCACAAGGTAAGAAGGTAAGTTCATTGAAGAAACCTCCTCCTTGAGTGATAAGATTGATGCTATTATGTCTGTGCTTGTGAATGGTAGATCTAAATGTTGATCCTAATAATGTTCCTTTAGCTTCATTGGTTGCCCAGAAGAACATGTTGATGTGAACTTCATTAAAAATAATAATGCTTATAGGAATAATTTGGGTACAACTATAGGACATATCCTGCTAGTGGTAATGATCATTCTTACGGTAGATATGAGGAAAAAATGCTAGAAATTGAAAGATCCACTAAGAGCTTTATGCAATCACAATATGAGCAAAATCAATTGTTTACTAAAACTATGAATGAACAATCTACCTTGTTGAAAAATATAGGAAATCAACTTGAAAATTTGAATATGGGGATTTCGGGTTTGCAAACTAAGATTTCAAATGCTGAAAACCGAATCTCATACATGTCTGCGTCACAATCCTCTTTTAAAATTGAAAATTATGCCTAATAAGGATAATGATAATAAGATTGTTACTACAGCAAATGCCATCAAAGTTCGAATTAATGAGAATATTAGATTGATGGCTGAATTACATTAGGTGGGAAAAAGAAGAAAATGAAAAACTAGCTAAAAGAGAATATTATAGCTAAAGTTTGGACTATTACCACCACTAGTAATGTTAATGATTCACATGTTGGTACCTCCTACTATCAATGGTAAAATAATTGGTGTTGGCAGTATTACTACTCCTAGTGCAAAGCGTGCAAAATTGCTTGAAACTGCTGTTTGTAATTGATAAAAGCTATTTAGAATTTTCAAAATATTGGGGATAATGATCCCATTGCTGTAGATCATAATGGTTTAGACTTTGATGATTGTCACATCTCCGAAGTTATAAAGTTCTTACAAAAGCTTGCTAAAAGTTCCAACGCTAGTGCTATAAATTTGGCCTTTACAAAACATATTACAAATGCTCTCATAAAAGCTAGAGAAGAGAAACTAAAACTTGAAACCTCTATTCCTAGAAAGTTAGAAGATGGTTGGGAGCCCATCATTAAGATGAGGGTCAATGATTTTGATTGTAATGCCTTATATGATCTTGGTGCAAGTATTTCTGTTATGCCAAAGAAATTTTATGATATGCTTGACTTGCCACCATTAAAGAATTGTTATTTGGATGTTAATCTTGTTGATAATGCTATAAAGAAACCTTTGGGGAGGATTGATAATGTTCGTATTATGGTTAACAATAATCTTGTCCCCGTTGATTTTGTATCTTGGATATTGAATACAATGCATCTTGTCCCATTATATTGGGAAGACCTTTTTCGAATTGTTGGTGCTACCATTGATATGAAGGAAGGTAATATTAAATATCAATTTCCTCTCAAGAAAGGTATGGAACACTTCTCTAGAAAAATACCTTATGATTCTATTATTAGAACAAATTATGATGTTGATGCTTCGTCTCTTCATGTTACTTGATATACCTTTCTGCGCCTAGTGAAGGCGTTAAAGAAGCGCTTATGGAGACAACGTGTACTTGCACTTTATTTTATATTTTGAGTCTTGGAGTTGTTTACTACTGTAGCAACCTCTCCTTATCTTTATTTTATTACATTGTTGTGCAAGTAAAGTTTTTGATAGTAAAGCCAATACTAGATTTGGATTACTGCTCGAGAACAGATTTCTTGCTGTCACGAATTTGGGCAGTGTTCTCTGTAAAAAAAATCAAAAAATCTGCCAATTTACATGCATGATCCTGAGATATGTACGCAACTTTCATTCAATTTGGGCATTTTCATCTGAGCAAGTCTGGTGCCACTTTAAAATTCGTCTTTACGAACTGTTCTGTTTTGACAAATTCTGCCTTTTATTTGCATTGCCTGTTTTGCTATGCTTGATGGATTTTTCTATTCCATTAACTTTCAGTAGCTTTGTGCAATGTCCAGAAGTATTAAGAATGATTATTTCACCTCTGAATGTATGAATTTTTGATTATGCACTAACCCTCTAATGAGTTTGCTTGAATTTTGTGGAGGAAGTTTTCAAGGGTCAGAGAGGAGGGGATGATGAATATAATCAAGAAGAGTGAAAAGTCAAAGCTTGGGGATGCCCCGTGGTTCATCCCTGCATATTTTGAAAGACTCAAGCGTCTAAGCTTGGGGATGCCAAGGCATCCCCTTCTTTCATCGACAACTTATCAGGTTCCTCTAGTGAAACTATATTTTATTCCACGTCACATCTTATGTGCTTTACTTGGAGTGTCTTGTTTGTTTTTATTTTTGTTTTGTTTGAATAAATCGGATCCTAGCATTCTTTGTTTGGGAGAGACATGCTCCGCTGTTTCGTATGAACACATATGTTCTTAGCTTCATCTTTAATGTTCATTGCGAAAGTTGAACTACTTCCATTCATTGTTATATGGTTGGAAACGGAAAATGCCGCATGTGGTAAATGGTTTAATGTCTTGAATAATGTGATACTTGGCAATTGTTGTGCTCATATAGATCTTGTTTAATCTCTTGCATCATGTACCTTGTACTCATTAATGAATAACTACATAGAGCTTGTTAAAATTTGGTTTGCATGGTTGATCTCTAGAGTCTAGATATTTTCTGGTTGAGGTGTTTGAACAACAAGGAGACAATGTAAAGTCTTATAATAGTTAAAATATGTTCATATGTGAGCTTTGCTGCACCTTTTATACTTGAGTTTGCTTCAAACAACTTTGCTAGCCTAGCCTTGTATTGGGAAATTCCTTCTAGTGCATCCAAATCCTTGAGCCAATAACCCATGCCATTTGTGTCACCATATCTACCTACTACATGGTATTTCTGCTTCATTCCAAGTAAATTACTTGAGTGCTACCTTTAAAATTTCTATTCTTTATTTGCAATATATAGCTCATGGGACAAATAGCCTTAAAAACTATCATAGTATTATGTACTCATGTGTCTTATTTCTTAATAAGTTGCTTGTTGACCAGTAACATGTTTCACAGGGACGCCATAAACTCTTTACCTTTGTTGAATATCATGTGAGTTGCTATGCATGTTAGTCTTGTCTGAAGTAAGAGGCGGTTTTCACAATCAAATGGTTTGAGTATGCATCTTTGTTAGAGAAGAACATTGGGCCGCTAACTAAAGCCATGATCCATGGTGGAAGTTCCAGTTTGGACAATCAATCCTCAATCTCTTATGAGAATATTATCTGTTGTTGAATGCTTATGCATTAAAGAGGGAGTCCATTATCTGTTGTCTATGTTGTCCATTATGGATGTCTAAGTTGAGAATAATCAAAAAGCGAGAAATCCAATGCGAGCTTTCTCCTTAGACCTTTGTACATGCGGCATAGAGGTACCCCTTTGTGACACTTGATTGAAACATATGTTATGCAATGATAATCGGTGTTAACCCAAGCTAATTAGGACAAGGTGCGAGCACTATTAGTATACTATGCATGAGGCTTGCAACTTATAAGATGTCTTATACATAACTTATATGCTTTATTACTACCGTTGACAAAATTGTTTCTTGTTTTCAAAATGAAAGCTCTAGCACAAATATAGTAATCAATGCTTCCCTCTGCGAAGGGCCTATCTTCTACTTTATTGTTGAGTCAGTTTGCCTATTCTTTCTATCTTAGAAGCAAACACTTGTATCAACTGTGTGCATTGATTCTTACATGTTTACTTATTGCACTTGTTATATTGTTTGTGTTGACAATTATCCATGAGATATACATGTTGAAGTTGAAAGCAACCGCTGAAACTTTATCTTCCTATGTGTTGCTTCAATGCTTTTACTTTGAATCTATTGCTTTATGAGTAACTCTTATGCAAGTCATATTGATGCTTGTCTTGAAAGTATTATTCATGAAAAGTCTTTGCTATATGATTCATTGGTTTACTCATTATCTTTACCATTGCTTCGAATCGCTGCATTCATCTCATATGCTTTACAATAGTATGATCAAGTTATGATAGCATGTCACTTCGAAATTATCTTTGTTATCGTTTTTTCGAGGCGAGTAGGAACTAAGCTTAGGGGATGCTTGATACGTCCCAAACGTATCTATAATTTCTTATGTTCCATGCTACTTTTATGATGATACTCACATGTTTTATACATTATATGTCATTATTATGCATTTTTCGAGGCACTAACACCTTGTAATGAATCTTGAAGACGATTCTTTGTTTCTGCTGTTTTGGTTTCGAGAATCTATTAAGTAATGCCGGAGATTGGGCCAAAATCGCGCCCGGGGGCCTATTTTTGCACGAAGCTTCCCGAAGCCGAAGAGGAGGCGAAGTGGGGCCACGAGGTGGCCGGACACCAAGGCGGCGCGGCCTGGGCCTTGGCAGCAGCAGGCCTGTTGTGAGGCCCTCGTGTGGCCTGACCTCTTGCTTCCCGCCTACATATAGTCTTCGTCGCGAAACCCCCGATGCGAGAGCCACGATACGGAAAACCTTCCGGAGACGCCGCCGCCGTCAATCCCATCTCGGGATTCGAGATCGCCTCCGGCGCCCTGCCGGGAGGGAATCATCT
This sequence comes from Lolium multiflorum, assembly GCA_030979885.1. Taxonomy (NCBI): domain Eukaryota; kingdom Viridiplantae; phylum Streptophyta; class Magnoliopsida; order Poales; family Poaceae; genus Lolium; species Lolium multiflorum. The sequence continues at coordinate 200,325,266 of CM061747.1, forward strand.
CCCGGAGGTCTCTTCATAGCCATGATCGCCTCCCCGGTTGATGTCGTGAGTAGTTCACCCTGGACTATGGGTCCATAGCGGTAGCTAGATGGTCGTCTTCTCCCCATTGTGCTATCATGTTAGATCTTTTGAGCTGCCTATCTATCATGATCGAGATCATCTATTTGTAATCCTTCATGTTGTGTTTGTTGGGATGCGATAGATATTGAATACTATGTCAAGTTGATTATCGGTCAATCTATCATATATGTTATTTATGTTCTTGCATGCTCTCCGTTGCTAGTAGAGCTCGTAAGAGATTGATACTTGTAACTCCAAGAGGGAGTATTATGCTCGATAGTGGGTTCATGCCTCATTAAATGCGGGACAGTGACGGAAAGTTCTAAGGTTGTGGATGCGCTGTTGCAAAACATCAATTCTTTGTCTAAGGATATTTGTGTTGATTACATTCCACGCCACATACTTAATGCAATTGTCTGTTGTTTACAACTTATCTTGGAGGTTAGGATGATAACTTTGAAGATTGGTTTTAGGCATAGATGCATGTTGGATAGTGGTCTATGTACTTTGTCGTAATGCCCTGATTAAATCTCATAGTACTCATCATGATATATGTATGTGCATTGTTATGCCTTCTTTATTTGTCAATTGCCCAACTGTAATTTGTTCACCCAACATCTGCTATCTTATGAGAGACACCGCTAGTGAACTATGGACCCTACCCTATTCTTTACATCTGAAATACAAATGCTGCAATTGTTCTTTCTTGTTTTCGCAAACAACCATCATCATCCACACTATACATCTAATCCTTTGTTTACAACAAGCGGTGAGATTGACAACCTTGCTGTTACGTTGGGGCAAAGTTACGTTATTGTGTTGTGCAGGTTCCACGTTGGCGCCGGAATCCTGGTGTTGCGCCGCACTACACTCCCGCCATCAACCTTCAACGTGCTTCTTGACTCCTACTGGTTCGATAAACCTTGGTTTCTTTCTGAGGGAAACTTGCTGCTGTACGCATCACACCTTCACTTGGGGTTCCCAAATGTGCTACGCGTCATCAAAGACCTCTCATAATGATTTATAGCAGCAGGCAGAAATAAAAACAGCACGTACAGTAAAAGTTTCCCTTACCAATTCCACTTACCAATCGCGCTTCACTCCCCGGCAATGGCGCCAGAAAATAGTCTTGATGACCCACAAGTATAGGGGGTGTATCGTAGTATCTTCGATAAGTAAGAATGTCGATCCCAACGAGGAGCAGAAGGTGTTGACAAGCAGTTTCGATGAAGGATTCACTGCAACTCACAGACAAGTATTCGGGGGGTTTTGATATAGCAGGTGAATAAAGTACAAGTAAATAAAGTGCGAGAGAAATAATTGCAGCAAGTGGCCCAATCCTTTTTAGCACAAAGGACAAGCCGGTTTGTTTACTTATAATGACCAAACGTTCTTGAGGACACACGGGAATTTAGTCTAGTGCTTTCGCTTCATATAGCCGATTAATCTTCATTGTTTTGATAAGTGTTGTGTGGGTGAACCTATGCTAATGTACCGCCCTTCCTAGGACTAATACATACTTGTGATTATACCCCTTGCAAGCATCCGCAACTACAAGAAAGTAATTAAGATAAATCTAACCACAGCCTTAAACTCTGAGATCCTGCTATCCCTCCTGCACCGATATACCAACGGGGGTTTGATGTCTACGGGAGCTTCTATTCTTGTAGACAGTGTTGGGCCTCCAAGAGCAGAGGTTTGTAGAACAGCAACAAGTTTCCCTTAAGTGGATCACCCAAGGTTTATCGAACTCAGGGAGGAAGAGGTCAAAGATATCCCTCTCATGCAACCCTCAACCACAAAGCAAGAAGTCTCTTGTGTCCCCAACACACCTAATAGGTGCACTAGTTCGCGAAGATAGTGAAATACGGTGGTATGAATAAATGCGACAGTGGCAACGACACCGAGAAAAGTGCTTTGCCTAGGACAATAAACAAGCGGTAGTAACAGCGGTAACGCGGAAAACAGGTAAACAAGCGACGATAGCGGTATTTAGGAACAAGGCCTAGGGATTAGACTTTCACTAGTGGAAACTCTCAACTTTGATCACATAACAGAATAGATAAATGCATACTCTACACTCTTTTGTTGGATGATGAACACCATTGCGTAGGATTACACGAACCCTCAATGCCGGAGTTAACAAGCTCCACAATATTCAATGTTCATATTTAAATAACCTTAGAGTGCATGATCAACACAACTAAACCAAGTACTAACATAGCATGCACACTGTCACCTTCACACTATGTAGGAGGAATAGATCACATCAATACTATCATAGCAATAGTTAACTTCATAATCTACAAGAGATCATAATCATAGCCTACGCCAAGTACTAACACGGATGCACACACTGTCACCATTACACCGTGCAGGAGGAATAAAACTACTTTAATAACATCACTAGAGTAGCACATAGATAAATTGTGATACAAAACACATTGCAATCATAAAGGGATATAAATAAGCACTTCACTATGCCATTCATAACAGTGAATAAGTATTCTGTGAAATATAGCCTAAGAGACCCACACGGTGCACTGATACGTCTCCGACGTATCGATAATTTCTTATGTTCTATGCCATATTATTGATGATACCTACATGTTTTATGCACACTTTATGTCATATTCGTGCATTTTGGAACTAACCTATTAACAAGATGCAAGTGCAGTTCTGTTTTCTGCTATTTTTGGTTTCGAAATCCTAGTAACGAAATATTCTCGAATTGGACGAAACGAAGACCAGGCCTATTTTTCCACGGAGCTTCCAGAAGACCGAAGAACATACGAAGTGGGGCCACGAGGTGGCCAAACCACAAGGCGGCGCGGCGGGGGGGCCCGCGCCGCCTGTGGTCTGGGCCCCGTCGGCTTAAACTCCCTTCTGCTACTTAAAGCCTCCGTCGCGAAACCACGAGGCGAAAAACCACGATCGGAAAACCTTCCAGAACGCCGCCGCCGCGATCCCATCTCGGGATTACGGAGATCTCCTCGGCACCCTGCCGGAGAGGGGATTCATCTCCCGGAGGACTCTACACCGCCATGGTCGCCTCCGGAGTGATGAGTGAGTAGTTCACCCCTGGACTATGGGTCCATAGCAGTAGCTAGATGGTTGTCTTCTCCTCATTGTGCTTCATTGTTGGATCTTGTGAGCTGCCTAACATGATCAAGATCATCTATCTGTAATACTCTATGTTGTGTTTGTCGGGATCCGATGGATAGAGAATACCATGTCATGTTAATTATCAAGTTATTACATATGTTTTGTTTATGATCTTGCATGCTCTCCGTTTCTAGTAGAGGCTCTGGCCAAGTTTTACTTTTAACTCCAAGAGGGAGTACTTATGCTCGATAGTGGGTTCATGCCTGCATTGACACCTGGGACAGTGACAGAAAGTTCTAAGGTTGTGTTGTGTTGTTGCCACTAGGGATAAAACATTGGCGCTATGTCCGAGGATGTAGTTGTTGATTACATTACGCACCATACTTAATGCAATTGTCTGTTGTTAGCAACTTAATACTTGAGGGGGTTCGGATGATAACCTGAAGGTGGACTTTTTAGGCATAGATGCAGTTGGATGGCGGTCTATGTACTTTGTCGTAATGCCCAATTAAATCTCACTATACTTATCATGTCATGTATATGCATTGTTATGCCCTCTCTATTTTGTCAATTGCCCGACTGTAATTTGTTCACCCAACATGCTTTTATCTTATGGGAGAGACACCTCTATGAACTGTGGACCCCGGTCCATTCTTTAATACTGAAATACAAATCTGCTGCAATACTGTTTTTACTATTTTCTCCGCAAACAATCATCTTCCACACAATACGGTTAATCCTTTGTTCAGCAAGCCGGTGGGATCAACAACCTCAGTTTGGTTGGGGCAAAGTACTTTGGTTGTGTTGTGCGGGTTCCACGTTAGCGGATCTCTGTGTTGCGCACTACATCCCGCCATCAACCTTCAACGTGCTTCTTGGCTCCTCCTGGTTCGATAAACCTTGGTTTCTTTCTGAGGGAAAACTTGCTGTGTGCGCATCATACCTTCCTCTTGGGGTTGCCCAACGAACGTGTGAAATACACGCCATCAAGCTCTTTTTCTGGCGCCGTTGCCGGGGAGATCAAGACACGCTGCAAGGGGAGTCTCCACTTCTCAATCTCTTTACTTTGTTTTTGTCTTGCTTTATTTTATTTACTACTTTGTTTGCTGCATTATATCAAAACACAAAAAAATTAGTTGCTAGCTTTACTTTATTTTCTATCTTGTTTGCTATATCAAAAACACAAAAAAATTAGTTTACTTGCATTTACTTTATCTAGTTTGCTTTATTTACTACTGCTAAAATGGCCAACCCTGAAAATACTAAGTTGTGTGACTTCACTAGCACAAATAATAATGATTTCTTATGCACACCTATTGCTCCACCTGCTACTACAGCAGAATTCTTTGAAATTAAACCTGCTTTACTTAATCTTGTCATGAGAGAGCAATTTTCTGGTGTTAGTTCTGATGATGCTGCTGCCCATCTCAATAATTTTGTTGAACTATGTGAAATGCAAAAATATAAAGATGTAGATGGTGACATTATAAAATTAAAATTGTTCCCTTTCTCATTAAGAGGAAGAGCTAAAGATTGGTTGCTATCTTTGCCTAAGAATAGTATTGATTCATGGACTAAATGCAAGGATGCTTTTTATTGGTAGATATTATCCCCCTGCTAAAGTTATATCTTTGAGGAGTAGCATAATGAATTTTAAACAATTAGATAATGAACATGTTGCTCAAGCTTGGGAAAGAATGAAATCTTTGGTTAAAAATTGCCCAACCCATGGACTGACTACTTGGATGATCATCCAAACCTTCTATGCAGGACTAAATTTTTCTTCGCGGAATTTATTGGATTCAGCTGCTGGAGGTACCTTTATGTCCATCACTCTTGGTGAAGCAACAAAGCTTCTTGATAATATGATGGTTAATTACTCTGAATGGCACACGGAAAGAGCTCCACAAGGTAAGAAGGTAAATTCTGTTGAAGAATCCTCTTCCTTGAATGATAAAGTTGATGCTATTATGTCTATGCTTGTGAATGATAGGACTAATGTTGATCCTAATAATGTTCCATTAGCTTCATTGGTTGCCCAAGAAGAACATGTTGATGTAAACTTCATTAAAAATAATAATTTCAACAACAATGCTTATCGGAACAATTCTAGTAATAACTATAAGCCATATCCTTATAATAATGGTAACGGTTATGCTAATTCTTATGGGAATTCTTACAACAATAATAGAAATACACCCCCTGGACTTGAAGCCATGCTTAAAGAATTTATTAGTACACAAACGCCTTTAACAAATCTGTTGAGGAAAAGCTCAATAAAATTGATATTCTTGCTTCTAGAGTTGATAGTCTTGCTCTGATGTTGATCTTTTGAAATCGAAAGTTATGCCTAATAGGGATATTGAAAATAAAATTGTTACTACAGCAAATGCCATCCAAGTTAGAATTAATGAGAATATAAGATTAATGGCTGAACTGCGTGCTAGGTGGGATAGAGAAGAAAATGAAAAACTAGCTAAAGAGAAAAATGTAGCTAAAGTTTGGACTATTACCACCACTAGCAATGCTAATGATTCATATGTTGCTGCACCTCCTACTATCCATGATAATTGGTGTTGGCAATGCTTCTACTCCTAGTGCAAAGCGCGCAAAATTACCTGAAACTGCTAAAACTGCTGACTGCTTGTGATAAAACTGCTGAAATTTTTTCCAACCTTGGGGATGATAATCCCATTGCTTTAGATTGTAATGATTTAGATTTTGATGATTGCCAAATCTCTGAAGTTATAAAGTTCTTGCAAAAACTTGCTAAAAGTCCCAATGCTAGTGCTATAAATTTGGCTTTCACAAAACATATTACAAATGCTCTCATAAAAGCTAGAGGAGAGAAACTAAAACTTGAAACTTCTATTCCTAGAAAGCTAGAGGATGGTTGGGAACCCATCATTAAAATGAGAGTCAAAGATTTTGATTGTAATGCTTTATGTGATCTTGGTGCAAGTATTTCTGTTATGCCTAAAAAAGTCTATGATATGCTTGACTTGCCACCATTGAAAAATTGTTATTTGGATGTTAATCTCGGCTGATAATGCTAAAAGAAACCTTTGGGAAGGTTGATAATGTTCATATTATGGTTAACAATAACCTTGTCCCCGTTGATTTTGTTGTCTTGGATATTGAATGCAATGCATCTTGCCCCATTATATTGGGAAGACCTTTTCTTCGAACTGTTGGTGCTACTATTGATATGAAGGAAGGTAATATTAAATATCAATTTCCTCTCAAGAAAGGTATGGAACACTTTCCTAGAAATAGAATGAAGGTACCTTATGATTCTATTATTAGAACAAATTATGATGTTGATGCTTCATCTCTCGATGTTACTTGAGAAACACTTTCTGCGCCTAGCTGAAAGGCGTTAAAGAAAAGCGCTTATGGGAGACAACCCATGTTTTTACTACAGTATTTTTGTTTTATATTTGTGTCTTGGAAGTTGTTTACTACTGTAGCAACCTCTCCTTATCTTAGTTTTATGTTTTGTTGTGCCAAGTAAAGTCTTTGATAGTAAAGTAAGTACTAGATTTGGATTACTGCGCAGTTACAGATTTCTTTGCTGTCACGAATCTGGGTCTATCTCCCTGTAGGTAGCTCAGAAAATTACGCCAATTTACGAGCATGATCCTCAGATATGTACGCAACTTTCATTCAATTTGAGCATTTTCGTTTGAGCAAGTCTGGTGGCCTAATAAAATCCATCTTTACGGACTGTTCTGTTTTGACATTCTGTCTTTTATTTCGTATTGCCTCTTTGCTATGTTGGATGAATTTCTTTGATCCACTAATGTCCAGTAATATTATGCAGAAGTGTTAAGAATGATTGTGTCACCTCTGAACATGTGAATTTTTTATGCACTAACCCTCTAATGAGTTGTTTCGAGTTTGGTGTGGAGGAAGTTTTCAAAGATCAAGAGAGGAGTATGATGCAATATGATCAAGGAGAGTGAAAGCTCTAAGCTTGGGGATGCCCCGGTGGTTCACCCCTGCATATATTAAGAAGACTCAAGCGTCTAAGCTTGGGATGCCCAAGGCATCCCCTTCTTCATCGACAACATTATCAGGTTCCTCCCTGAAACTATATTTTTATTCCGTCACATCTTATGCACTTTGCTTGGAGCGTCGGTTTGTTTTTGTTTTTTTTTTTGTTTGAATAAAATGGATCCTAGCATTCACTTTATGGGAGAGAGACACGCTCCGCTGTTGCATATGGACAAATATGTCCTTAGGCTCTACTCATAGTATTCATGGCGAAGTTTCATCTTCGTTAAATTGTTATATGGTTGGAATTGGAAAATGATACATGTAGTAACTCTAAAATGTCTTGGATAATTTGATACTTGGCAATTGTTGTGCTCATGTTTAAGCTCTTGCATCATATACTTTGCACCAATTAATGAAGAAATACTTAGAGCTTGCTAATTTGGTTTGCATATTTGGTTTCTCTAGAGTCTAGATAACATCTAGTATTGAGTTTTGAACAACAAGGAAGACGGTATGGAGTCTTATAATGTTTACCATATGTCTTTTATGTGAGTTTTGCTGTACCGTTCATCCTTGTGTTTGTTTCAAATAACCTTGCTAGCCTAAACCTTGTATCGAGAGGGAATACTTCTCATGCATCCAAAATACTTGAGCCAACCACTATGCCATTTGTGTCCACCATACCTACCTACTACATGGTATTTATCCGCCATTCCAAAGTAAATTGCTTGAGTGCTACCTTTAAATTCCATCATTCACCTTTGCAATATATAGCTCATGGGACAAATAGCTTAAAAACTATTGTAGTATTGAATATGTACTTATGCACTTTATCTCTTATTAAGTTGCTTGTTGAGCGATAACCATGTTTCTGGGGACGCCATCAACTATTCTTTGTTGGATATCATGTGAGTTGCTATGCATGTCCGTCTTGTCTGAAGCAAGAGAGATCTACCACCTTCATGGTTGGAGCATGCATATTGTTAGAGAAGAACTTTGGGCCGCTAACTAAAGCCATGATTCATGGTGGAAGTTTCAGTTTTGGACATATATCCTCAATCTCATATGAGAATAATAATTGTTGCCACATGCTTATGCATTAAAGAGGAGTCCATTATCTGTTGTCCATGTTGTCCCGGTATGGATGTCTAAGTTGAGAATAATCAAAAGCGAGAAATCCAAAATGCGAGCTTTCTCCTTAGACCTTTGTACAGGCGGCATGGAGGTACCCCATTGTGACACTTGGTCAAAACATGTGCATTGCAAAGATCCGGTAGTCCAAGTTAATTAGGACAAGGTGCGGGCACTATTAGTATACTATGCATGAGACTTGCAACTTGTAAGATATAACTTTCATAACTCATATGCTTTATTACTACCGTTGACAAAATTGTTTCATGTTTTCAAAATAAAAGCTCTAGCACAAATATAGCAATCGATGCTTTCCTCTTTGAAGGACCATTCTCTTTACTTTATGTTGAGTCAGTTCACCTATTTCTCTCCACCTCAAGAAGCAAACACTTGTGTGAACTGTGCATTGATTCCTACATACTTGCATATTGTACTTGTTATATTACTCTATGTTGACAATTATCCATGAGATATACATGTTATAAGTTGAAAGCAACCGCTGAAACTTAATCTTCCTTTGTGTTGCTTCAATACCTTTACTTTGATTTATTGCTTTATGAGTTAACTCTTATGCAAGACTTATTAATACTTGTCTTGAAGTACTATTCATGAAAAGTCTTTGCTATATGATTCACTTGTTTACTCATGTCATTACCATTGTTTTGATCGCTGCATTCACTACATATGTTTACAAATAGTATGATCAAGGTTATGATGGCATATCACTTCAGAAATTATCTTTGTTATCGTTTTACCTGCTCGGGACGAGCAGACTTGGGGATGCTTGATACGTCTCCGACGTATCGATAATTTCTTATGTTCTATGCCATATTATTGATGATACCTACATGTTTATGCACACTTTATGTCATATTCGTGCATTTTACGGAACTAACCTATTAACAAGATGCCGAAGTGCAGTTCCTGTTTTCTGCTGTTTTGGTTTCAGAAATCCTAGTAACGAAATATTCTCGGAATTGGACGAAATCAAAGCCCCGGGGCCTATTTTTCCACGGAGCTTCCAAGACCGAAGAACATACGAAGTGGGGCCACGAGGTGGCCAAACCACAAGCGGCGCGGCCAAGGGGGCCCGCGCCGCATGTCTGGGCCCCTCGTCCCGGCTGCCCCTTCCGCCTACTTAAAGCCTCCGTCGCGAAACCCCGAGGCGAAAAACCACGATCTGGAAAACCTTCCAGAGACGCCGCCGCCGCCGATCCCATCTCGGGGATTACGGAGATCTCCTCGGCACCCTGCCGGGAGGGGATTCATCTCCCGGAGGACTCTACACCGCCATGGTCGCCTCCGGAGTGATGAGTGAGTAGTTCACCCCTGGACTATGGGTCCATAGCAGTAGCTAGATGGTTGTCTTCTCCTCATTGTGCTTCATTGTTGGATCTTGTGAGCTGCCTAACATGATCAAGATCATCTATATGTAATACTCTATGTTGTGTTTGTCGGGATCCGATGGATAGAGAATACCATGTCATGTTAATTATCAAGTTATTACATATGTGTTGTTTATGATCTTGCATGCTCTCCGTTTCTAGTAGAGGCTCTGGCCAAGTTTTTACTTTTAACTCCAAGAGGGAGTACTTATGCTCGATAGTGGGTTCATGCCTGCATTGACACCTGGGGGAGTGACAGAAACCCCTAAGGTTGTGTTGTGCTGTTGCCACTAGGGATAAAACATTGGCGCTATGTCCGAGGATGTAGTTGTTGATTACATTACGCACCATACTTAATGCAATTGTCTGTTGTTTGCAACTTAATACTGGAAGGGGTTCGGATGATAACCTGAAGGTGGACTTTTTAGGCATAGATGCAGTTGGATGGCGGTCTATGTACTTTGTCGTAATGCCCAATTAAATCTCACTATACTTATCATGTCATGTATGTGCATTGTTATGCCCTCTCTATTTGTCAATTGCCCGACTGTAATTTGTTCACCCAACATGCTTTTATCTTATGGGAGAGACACCTCTAGTGAGCTGTGGACCCCGGTCCATTCTTTAATACTCTGAAATACAAATCTGCTGCAATACTCGTTTTTACTATTTTCTCTGCAAACAATCATCTTCCACACAATACGGATAATCCTTTGTTACAGCAAGCCGGTGAGATTGACAACCTCACTGTTTCGTTGGGGCAAAGTACTTTGGTTATGTGTTGTGCGGGTTCCACGTTGCGCCGGAATCTGGTGTTGCGCCGCACTACATCCGCCGCCATCAACCTTCAACGTGCTTCTTGGCTCCTCCTGGTTCGATAAACCTTGGTTTCTTTCTGAGGGAAAACTTGCTGCTGTGCGCATCATACCTTCCTCTTGGGGTTGCCCAACGAACGTGTGAAATACACGCCATCATGCACACACTGTCACCTTTACACACGTGGGACAAGGAGTCTCCGGAGATCACATATGTAAAACTTGACTAGCACAATGACATCTAGATTACAAGCATCATCATATGAATCTCAATCATGTAGGGCAGCTCATGAGATTATTGTATTGAAGTACATAGGAGAGAGATTAACCACATAGCTACCGGTACAGCCTCGAGCCTCGATGGAGAACTACTCCCTCCTCATGGGAGACAGCAGCGTTGATGGAGATGGCGGTGGTGTCGATGGAGGAGCCTTCCGGGGGCACTTCCGCGTCCCGACATAGTGGTTGGCTCAAGGATTTTGGATGCATGAGAAGTAATCCCTCTCGATACAAGGTTTAGGCTAGCAAGGTTATTTGAAGCAAACACAAGGATGAACCGGTGCAGCAAAACTCACATAAAGACATATTGTAAACATTATAAGACTCTACACCGTCTTCCTTGTTGTTCAAAACTCAATACTAGAAATTATCTAGACTTTAGAGAGACCAAATATGCAAACCAAATTTTAGCAAGCTCTAAGTGTTTCTTCATTAATGGGTGCAAAGTATATGATGCAAGAGCTTAAACATGAGCACAACAATTGCCAAGTATCAAATTATCCAAGACATTTTAGAATTACTACATGTAGCATTTCCCGATTCCAACCATATAACAATTTAACGAAGAAGATTCAACCTTCGCCATGAATATTATGAGTAAAGCCTAAGGACATATTTGTCCATATGCAACAGCGGAGCGTGTCTCTCCCACACAGTGAATGCTAGGATCCATTTTATTCAAACAAAAACAAGAACAAAACAAATCGGCGCTCCAAGCAAAGTACATAAGATGTGACCGAATAAAAATATAGTTTCGGGGGAGGAACCTATGTTGTCGATGAAGAAGGGATGCCTTGGGCATCCCCAAGCTTAGACGCTTGAGTCTTCTTAGAATATGCAAGGGTGAACCACCGGGGCATCCCCAAGCTTAGAGCTTTCACTCTCCTTGATCATATTGCATCATTCTCCTCTCTTGATCCTTGAAAACTTCCTCCATACCAAACTCGAAACAACTCATTAGAGGGTTAGTGTACAATAAAAATTAACATGTTCAGAGGTGACACAATCATTTTTAACACTTCTGGACATTGCATAAAGCTACTGGACATTAATAGATCAAAGAAATTCATCCAACATAGCAAAAGAGGCAATGCGAAATAAAAGGCAGAATCTGTCAAAACAGAACAGTCCGTAAAGATGGATTTTATTGAGGCACCAGACTTGCTCAAATGAAAATGCCCAAATTGAATGAAAGTTGAGTACATATCTGAGGATCACGCACGTAAATTGGCATAATTTTCTGAGCTACCTACAGAGAGGCAGGTCGGAATTCGTGACAGCAAAGAAATCTGTTACTGCGCAGTAATCCAAATCTAGTATGAACCTTACTATCAACGACTTTACTTGGCACAACAATGCAATAAAATAAGATAAGGAGAGGTTGCTACAGTAGTAACAACTTCCAAGACTCAAATATAAAATAGAGGTACTGTAGCAAAATAAACACATGGGTTATCTTCCAAGAAGTTCTTTCTTTATAGCCATTAAGATGGGCTCAACAGTTTTAATGATGCACTTGCAAGAGATAGTATTTGAAGCAAAGAGAGCATCAAGAGGCAAATCCAAAACATATTTAAGTCTAACATGCTTCCTATGAAAGGAATCTTGTAAATAAACAAGTTCATGAAGAGCAAAGTAACAAGCATACGAGAGATAAAACAAGTGTAGCTTCAAAAATTTCAGCACATAGAGAGGCATTTTAGTAACATGAAAATTTCTACAACCATATTTTCCTCTCTCATAATAACTTTCAGTAGCAACATGAGCAAACTCAACAATATAACTATCACATAAAGCATTCTTATCATGAGTCTCATGCATAAAATTATTACTACTCCCAACATAAGCATAATCAATTTTATTAGTTGTAGTGGGAGCAAATTCAACAAAGTAGCTATTATTATTATTCTCATCAAGTGTAGGAGGCATAGTATAATCACAACAAAATTTACTCTCCATAGTAGGTGGCACCAAAAGACCACTATCATTATAATCATCATAAATAGGAGGCAAAGTATCATCAAGAAAATTTTCTCCTCAATGCTTGGGGGACTAAAAAGATCATGAAAACCAGCTTCCCCAAGCTTAGAACTTTCTATATTATTATCAACAATGGTGTTCAAAACATTCATACTAATATTACTACCAGCATGCAAATAAGATTCCATAGGTTTTTTAATTTTCGCATCAAACCATCCATGTCTTAAATTAGGAAATAGAATAAGAATCTCATTGTTGTCCATTATGCCAAACTAGTGTAAACAAGAAACAAAAAGATGCAATTGCAGGATCTAAGGAATAGCTTCGAGTACTTACAACGGCGAAAATGGCTTAGTAGCCGAGATCGGAGTGTGAGTACCTTTTACCTTTCCTCCCGGCAACGGCGCGACTTGATGTCTACGGGAGCTTCTATTCTTGTAGGCAGGTGTTGGGCCTCCAAGAGTTTGTAGAACAGCAGCAAGTTTCCTTAAGTGGATCACCCAAGGTTTATCGAACTCAGGGGGGGAAGAGGTCAAAGATATCCCTCTCATGCAACCCTGCAACCACAAAGCAAGAAGTCTCTTGTGTCCCCAACACACCTAATAGGTGCACTAGTTGCGAAGAGATAGTGAAATCGGGTGGTATGAATAAATGCGAAGCGGTGGCAACACCGAGAAAAGTGTTTTCAGGACGGTAAACAAGCGGTAGTACCAGCAGTAGTAGCGCGGTAAAAGTAAACAAGCAGCGATAGCGATGTTTAGGAACAAGGCCTAGGGATTAGACTTTCACTAGTGGACACTCTCAACTTTGATCACATAACAGAATAGATAAATGCATACTCTACACTCTCTTGTTGGATGATGAACACCATTGCGTAGGATTACACGAACCCTCAATGCCGGAGTTAACAAGCTCCACAATATTCAATGTTCATATTTAAATAACCTTAGAGTGCATGACAGATCAACACAACTAAACCAAGTACTAACATAGCATGCACACTGTCACCTTCACACTATGTAGGAGGAATAGATCACATCAATACTATCATAGCAATAGTTAACTTCATAATCTACAAGAGATCATAATCATAGCCTACGCCAAGTACTAACACGGATGCACACACTGTCACCATTACACCGTGCAGGAGGAATAAAACTACTTTAATAACATCACTAGAGTAGCACATAGATAAATTGTGATCCAAAACACATTGCAATCATAAAGGGATATAAATAAGCACTTCACTATGCCATTCATAGCAGTGAATAAGTATTTCGTGAAATATAGCCTAAGAGACCCACACGGTGCACACAGTCCCTTTACACACGTGGGACAAGGAGTCTCCGGAGATCACATAAGTAAAACCCACTTGACTAGCATAATGACATCTAGATTACAAGCATCATCATATGAATCTCAATCATGTAAGGCAGCTCATGAGATTATTGTATTGAAGTACATAGGAGAGATTAACCACATAGCTACCGGTACAGCCCCGAGCCTCGATGGAGAACTACTCCCTCCTCATGGGAGACAACGGCGATGAAGATGGCGGTGGTGTCGATGGAGGAGCCTTCCAGGAGCACTGCTGTCCGGCGCGTCTTGGAACGAGAGACTCCTGTCCCCCGGATCTTGGCTTCGCGATGGCGGCGGCTGGGAAGGTTTCTCGTGCCGTGGCTTTTCCGTATCGAGGTTTTAGGTCAGGGGCTTTATATAGGCGAAGAGGCGGCCCGAGAAGGTCAAAGGGCGCCAACACTATAGGGGGCGCGGGCCCTTGGCCGCGCCGGCCTAGGGTTTGGTGGGCCTGTGCCCCTCTCTGCGGTTCTGGTGTGTTCTGGATGCTTCCGGGCAAAATAGGAACACATGGGCGTGGTTCGTCAATTCCGAGAATATTTCGTTACTAGGATTTACGAAACCAAAACAGCGAAAGCAACTGGCGCTTGGCATCTTGTTAATAGGTTAGTTCAGAAAATGCAGAATATGACATAAAGTGTGCATAAAACATGTAGATATCATCAATAATGTGGCATGGAACATAAGAAATTATCGATACGTCGGAGACGTATCAGCATCCCCAAGCTTAGTTCCTGCTCGTCCGAGCAGGTAAAACACAAGATAATTTCTGGAGTGACATGCCATCATAACCTTGATCATACTATAGTAAACATATGTAATGAATGCAGCGATCAAAACAATGGTAATGACATGAGTAAACAAATGAATCATAAAGCAAAGACTTTTCATGAATAGCACTTAAAGACAAGCATCAATAAGTCTTGCATAAGAGTTAACTCATAAAGCAATAAATCAAAGTAAGAGTATTGAAGCAACACAAAAGAAGATTAAGTTTCAGCGGTTGCTTTCAACTTGTAACATGTGTATCTCATGGATATTGTCAACATAGAGTAATATAACAAGTGCAATATGCAAGTATGTAGGAATCAATGCACCGTTCACACAAGTGTTTGCTTCTTAAGGTGGAGAGAGATAGGTGAACTGACTCAACATAAAAGTAAAAGAAAGGTCCTTCAAGGAGGAAAGCATCGATTGCTATATTTGTGCTAGAGCTTTGGTTTTGAAAACATAAAGAGAGCATAAAAGTAAAGTTTTTAGAGGTGTTTGTTGTTGTCAACGAATGGTAGTGGGCACTCTAACTACCTTATCAACCGACTTTCAAGAGCGGCTCCCATGAAGGACGTTATCTCTACCAGCAAGGTAGATCATCCCTCTTCTCTTTTGTTTACACATGTACTTTAGTTTCATTATTTGTGGATGACACTCCTCCCAACCTTTTGCTTACACAAGCCATGGCTAACCGAATCCTCGGGTGCCTTCCAACAATCACATACCATGAAGGAGTGTCTATTTGCAAAATTAAGTTGCTTACTGATGAATCAGAGCAAAACATGTGAAGAGAATTATTAATGAAAGTTAATTAATCGGGGCTGGGAACCTTTTTTGCAAAATTATTGGATAAGCGGATGAAGCCACTAGTCCATTGTGAAAGTCTGTCCGAAGTAAATGACAAGATCAAAGATAAAACACCACATACTTCCTCATGAGCTATAAAACATTGACACAAATAAGAGGTGATAAATTTTGAATTATTTAAAGGTAGCACTCAAGCAATTTGCTTTGGAATGGCGGAGAAATACCATGTAGTAGGTAGGTATGGTGGACACAAATGGCATAGTGGTTGGCTCAAGGATTTTGGATGCATGAGAAGTAATTCCTCTCGATACAAGGTTTAGGCTAGCAAGGTTATTTGAAACAAACACAAGGATGAACCGGTGCAGCAAAACTCACATAAAAGACATATTGTAAACATTATAAGACTCTACACCGTCTTCCTTGTTGTTCAAAACTCAATACTAGAAATTATCTAGACTTTAGAGAGACCAAATATGCAAACCAAATTTTAGCAAGCTCTAAGTGTTTCTTCATTAATGGGTGCAAAGTATATGATGCAAGAGCTTAAACATGAGCACAACAATTGCCAAGTATCAAATTATCCAAGACATTTTAGAATTACTACATGTAGCATTTCCCGATTCCAACCATATAACAATTTAACGAAGAAGATTCAACCTTCGCCATGAATACTATGAGTAAAGCCTAAGGACATATTTGTCCATATGCTACAGCGGAGCGTGTCTCTCTCCCACACGGTGAATGCTAGGATCCATTTTATTCAAACAAAAACAAAAACGAAAACAAACCGACGCTCCAAGCAAAGTACATAAGATGTGACCCGAATAAAAATATAGTTTCGGGGGAGGAACATGATAATGTTGTCGATGAAGGATGCCTTGGGCATCCCCAAGCTTAGACGCTTGAGTCTCTTAGAATATGCAAGGGTGAACCACCGGGGCATCCCCAAGCTTAGAACTTTCACTCTTTGATCATGACTATCATTCCCTCTCTTGATCCTTGAAAACTTCCTCCACACCAACCTGAAACAACTCATTAGAGGGTTAGTGGACAATAAAAATTAACATGTTCAGAGGTGACACAATCATTCTTAACACTTCTGGACATTGCATAAAGCTACTGGACATTAATGGATCAAAGATATTCATCCAACATAGCAAAAGAGGCAATGCGAAATAAAATGCAGAATCAAAACAGAACAGTCCGTAAAGATGGATTTTATTGAGGCACCAGACTTACTCAAATAAAAATGCCCAAATTGAATGAAAGTTGCGTACATATCTGAGGATCACTCACGTAAATTGGCTTAATTTTCTGAGTTACCTACAGAGAGGCAGGTCGGAATTCAGGGGTGAACCACCGGGGCATCCCCAAGCTTAGAGCTTTCACTCTCCTTGATCATATTGCATCATTCTCCTCTCTTGATCCTTGAAAACTTCCTCCACACCAAACTCGAAACAACTCATTAGAGGGTTAGTGTACAATAAAAATTAACATGTTCAGAGGTGACACAATCATTTTTAACACTTCTGGACATTGCATAAAGCTACTGGACATTAATAGATCAAAGAAATTCATCCAACATAGCAAAAGAGGCAATCGAAATAAAAGGCAGAATCTGTCAAAACAGAACAGTCCGTAAAGATGGATTTTATTGAGGCACCAGACTTGCTCAAATGAAAATGCCCAAATTGAATGAAAGTTGAGTATATATCTGAGGATCACGACGTAAATTGGCATAATTTTCTGAGCTACCTACAGAGAGGGCGAGTCGGAATGGACCAGCAAAGAAATCTATTACTGATAATCCAAATCTAGTATGAACCTTACTATCAACAACTTTACTTGGCACAACAATGCAATAAAATAAGATAATGAGAGGTTGCTACAGTAGTAACAACTTCCAAGACTCAAATATAAAATAGAGGTACTGTAGCAAAATAAACACATGGGTTATCTCCCAAGAAGTTCTTTCTTTATAGCCATTAAGATGGGCTCGGCAGTTTTAATGATGCACTCGCAGAGATAGTATTTGAAGCAAAGAGAGCATCAAGGGCAAATCCAAAACACATTTAAGTCTAACATGCTTCCTATGAAAAGGAATCTTGTAAATAAACAAGTTCATGAAGAGCAAAGTAACAAGCATAGGAAGATAAAACAAGTGTAGCTTCAAAAATTTCAGCACATAGAGAGGCATTTTAGTAACATGAAAATTTTACAACTCTCATAATAATTTCAGTAGCAACATGAGCAAACTCAACAATATAACTATCATAAAGCATTCTTATCATGAGTCTCATGCATAAAATTATTACTACTCCTAACATAAGCATAATCAATTTTATTAGTTGTAGTGGGAGCAAATTCAACAAAGTAGCTATCATTATTATTCTCATCAAGTGTAGGAGGCATAGTATAATCACAACAAAATTTACTCTCCATAGTAGGTGGCACCAAAAGACCACTATCATTATAATCATCATAAATAGGAGGCAAAGTATCATCAAAGAAAATTTTCTCCTCAATGCTTGGGGACTAAAAAGATCATGAAAACCAGCTTCCCCAAGCTTAGAACTTTCTATATTATTATCAACAATGGTGTTCAAAGCGTTCATACTAATATTACTACCAGCATGCAAATAAGATTCCATAGGTTTTTAATTTCGCATCAAACCATCCATGTCTTAAATTAGGAAATAGAATAAGAATCTCATTGTTGTCCATTATGCCAAACTAGTGTAAACAAGAAACAAAAAGATGCAATTGCGGGATCTAAAGGAAATTTCGAGTACTTACAACGGCGAAAATAGCTTAGTAGCCGAGATCGGGAGTGAGTACCTTTTACCTTTCCTCCCAACAACAGCGCCGAGAAAATAGCTTGATGTCTACGGGAGCTTCTATTCTTGTAGACAGTGTTGGGCCTCAAAGAGCAGAGGTTTGTAGAACAGCAAAGTTTCCTTAAGTGGATCACCCAAGGTTTATCGAACTCAGGGAGGAAGAGGTCAAAGATATCCCTCTCAGCAACCACAACCACAAAGCAAGAAGTCTCTTGTGTCCCAACACACCTAATAGGTGCACTAGTTCGCGAAGAGATAGTGAAATACGGTGGTATGAATAAATGCGAGCAGTGGCAACGGCACCGAGAAAAGTGCTTTGCCCAGACATTAAACAAACGTGTAACTTGGTTAATGCTGAGTAAAACGATAAACAAGCAGCGATAGCGATGTTTAGGAACAAGGCCTAGGGATTAGACTTTCACTAGTGGACACTCTCAACTTTGATCACATATGAGAATAGATAAATGCATACTCTACACTCTTTTGTTGGATGATGAACACCATTAAGCGTAGGATTACACGAACCCTCAATGCGGAGTTAACAAGCTCCACAATATTCAATGTTCATATTTAAATAACCTTAGAGTGCATGACAGATCAACACAACTAAACCAAGTACTAACATAGCATGCACACTGTCACCTTCACACTATGTGGGAGGAATAGATCACATCAATACTATCATAGCAATAGTTAACTTCATAATCTACAAGAGATCATAATCATAGCCTACGCCAAGTACTAACACGGATGCACACACTGTCACCATTACACCGTGCAGGAGGAATAAAACTACTTTAATAACATCACTAGAGTAGCACATAGATAAATTGTGATACAAAACACATTGCAATCATAAAGGGATATAAATAAGCACTTCACTATGCCTAAGAGACCCACACGGTGCACACACTGTCACCTTTACACACGTGGGACAAGGAGTCTCCGGAGATCACATAAGTAAAACCCACTTGACTAGCATAATGACATCTAGATTACAAGCATCATCATATGAATCTCAATCATGTAAGGCAGCTCATGAGATTATTGTATTGAAGTACATAGGAGAGAGATTAACCACATAGCTACCGGTACAGCCCGAGCCTCGATGGAGAACTACTCCTCCTCATGGGAGACAACAACGCGATGAAGATGGCGGTGGTGTCGATGGAGGAGCCTTCCGGGGGCACTTCCCCGTCCGGTGGCGTGCGAACAGAGACTCATGTCCCCGGATCCGCTTCGCGATGGCGGCGGCTCGAAGGTTTCTCGTACCGTGGCTTTTCCGTATCAAGGTTTAGGTCCAGGGGCTTTATATAGGCGAAAAGGCGGCGGAAGGTCGGGCGCGACACTATAGGGGCGCGGGCCCCCTTGGCCGCCGGCCTAGGGTTTGGTGGGCTTTGTGCCCCCTCTCAGGCGTTCTCGTGTGTTGGATGCCGGGCAAAATAGGAACACGGGCGTTGATTTCGTCCAATTCCGAGAATATTTCGTTACTGATTTCCGAACCAAAAACAGCGAGGCAAGTTTGGCACTTCGGCATCTTGTTAATAGGTTAGTTCCGAAAATGCACGAATATGACATAAAGTGTGCATAAAACATGTAGATATCATCAATAATGTGGCATGGAACATAAGAAATTATCGATACGTCGGAGACGTATCAGGGTTTAGGTTTCTGTCACTCCGGCAACCCCGCAATTGGCAAATGAATACAAGATGCATTCCCCTAGGCCCATAAATGGTGAAGTGTCATGTAGTCGACGTTCACACGACACCACTAGAAGAATAACACCACAACTTAAATATCACAACATTGAATATTAACCAACATAATTCACTGCTAACATTTAGACTTCACCCATGTCCTCAAGAACTAAGAAGTACTCACGAGACATCATATGGAACATGATCGGAGGTGATATGATGATGAATAACAATCTGAACATAAACCTTGTTCAATAATTTCACTCAATAGCATCAATAACAAGTAGAAATCAACACCGGGAGAGTTTCCCCCTATCAAACAATCAAGATAAACCCAAATTGTTACAGCGGTGACGAGGTGCAGCGGTGGAGATGGCGGTGATGATGATGATGATGATGATGATGATGATGGTGATGATGATGATGATGATGTCCAACTCGATGACGGTGACGATGGCGTCGATTTCCCCCTCCGGGAGGGAATTTCCTGCCCGCCGGAGAGCTCTTTTCTCTCTGGTGTTCTCCGCCCCGCAGGGCTGTGACTCTCGCGACTATCCTCTGGGGCTTAGGTTTCGGGACGAAGTCGTACGCGAAGAAAAGGAGGCAAGAGGGGTTGTGGGCCCCCTCCTCACCCGGCGCGGCCAGGCCTTGGGCGCGCCGGCCTATGAGGGGGCCCGGATGGGCTCCTCCTCACGGGCGGCGCGGCCGGGCCTTGGGCCGCGCCGGGCATGAGGTGGGCCCACTCGGGTCGGCTCCTTCGGCTCCCTTCGTCTTACGGAAAAATAGGATTTTTCATATAATTTCAGTCACTGTTGATCTTCCGAAATATCGATTCGACGGTGCTTTCCACAGAATCCTGACTCCGGTGTGCGATCCTCCAATAATCATGAAACATGCAAAATTGATGAAATAACATAAGTATCATCTCCAAATATGAAATATATCAATGAATAACATCAAATTATGATATAAAATAGTGATGCAAAATGGACGTATCATGCCTCTGTTCAAGAATCCAAGGCCTACGGTCACATCAAGTCATAATCACAACCGAAATCAGTTCCCATGTACTATCTCCTAAAAAAACTTAAATTTGAAAACGCTTAGCGAATATTTTGGAATTTATTGGCGGGAGATTGTAGCGCTTGACAGAGATTTTCAATTTTGGATTTTCGAGGAGTTTCCTTGGCAAGGGATGCGGTGATCGAAAAAATGACGGGCAGACCCCCACCAACCGACTTATACATGGACATTGATGTCATTTTACGAGGGTAGAATGGGAATTTGGAAGCGTCTGAAACATTTGTATTTAGTGGGCGGGAAGTTTTACAGCAGTATTGAGATATTGAATTTGGCTAAGGACCAAATATAATAACAATAAATTGTAAGACCGTACTAGTACTATGTTGAAGGCCGAGTTACACATCAAATCATCATCACCTTGAATATCGGTTACAATGATCACTATCTATCTTCAAAATCCCATTGAAAACGCGTCTGAAATATTTCAGGATTATGACTATGGTCCAAGTAATATTTCAGGACATTTTGCCGACGAACTGAAATTTGATTTTGATTATGACTATGGTCCAAGTAATATAATACTAATATTATTTTTGGAGGTGGACGGAGGGGAAAACCCCACCGTTTGTTATTTATTCCCGAAAATAGCCAAGTACACGAGAGAAATATACTACTCCAGGAGTAGTAATACTAAGGCTAGCCATAGTGCTAGTATCATGCGCATTGGTCTCACAAAAATGCTGATGTGGCAGCTAATTAAGTAGGAGAGAGGAGATTAGAGTAACATAGGTAGATACTGTATCATAGCGCAAACAACGAGAAAAGTTAATGCTAAACAAATCTTGTACACAAATTTGCATTGAGATTCTAAAAAATAATAAATATAGCATGACTATGATACTACTCCATGATACTACCCACTATAGGAATAGTATCATGTAGTATAGAAACTCAAAACGGCTCCCGGGTGCGTATGATCCCTCTACCATCAAAACATATTTCCAAGTGTTAAAAAAATTTGACAAAAAAATTACATGTACATCTCCATAATATGTGTATTCATCAAGTTTCACGAAAAAATGATATTTTTATAGTCTAAGCAAAAAAAGAAAAATTTATCTTGTGACAAATCTTTGTTTCAATCGAATTTTGTCTTTTTGCCCACGCCACATGACATGTCGATTTTTCCTGAAACGACTTTGTAAGCGCGTAGCACATGAAGATATACGTGCGAAATTTTTGTTTCAATTTTTTTTGACATTTTAAAATGTGCCTAACATGTATTTCAAAATAAAGGGAGCATACGCTCCCATGTGCCAAAACATCACTCCTGTGTCTTTTACGTGTTTTTTGTTTAACAAAGAATTACTTTAAATATATAAAGATTGTTTGTATGAAATTAGCATCATTAGAAAGTGCTTTTCAATACGAATCCAATGATACTAATTACATATAATATAATCAAGATTGTGTTGCTCAATTTTTATTGTCAAAGTTCGTCTTGGAATACGCGTGGGCCTTATTCCTTGGGACGGAGGTAGTACTTACCACTATGACTAGTCTAATATCCGATTCATATTAATTGACTCCAATATGGATGTATCTAGAATAATGTGTCTAGATACATGAAAGTTAGATACTATGACTAGTCTAATATAAAAATGGTAGACCATGCGAAGTAGCTCTGCTCAGGCATTTATTCCCAGCGGTCATATCAAGCCATTATCACAAACAAAATCAGTTACTCCCATGTCCTCCGAACTGCAATTAAAAAATGCCTCTGAAATATTTCGGACTTAATTGGCTAGTGGTTTTGCAGCTCAACTGATTTTGAGTTTGAGTGTGGCTACAGTCGAAGCTATATCTGTATCTGTCCATCTATATCTATATCTGTCCACCTATCCACTATATATAGAAAAAATCTCAGTTTTTGAAATCAGATAAGCCATCACCATGATGCACAAGCAATTATTGGCCGTTGGCACATCAGTTCTCCAACGCTTGATCCAACGGTCAAGTTCCTTTGAGAGCAGTCTTCATTTACTGCGCGCGCCAAAACGAGTCTAGGGTCACATCAAGTCATAATCAGAACCAAAGTCGGTTCCATGTTCTCCAATTCAAAACGCGTACAAAATATTTCAGTGTGTGAAATAATTGTATTCGATAGGCAGGAGGTACTAAATGCTACAGTTTCGAGATTGTGAATTAGACGGTTGTTAAGCTATTGATTATATGGAGTCGAAATTTGGTACTGTAGCATACATAAGTATCTATGTTCACAACTCGCCTCTACGAAGCAGGAACAATTGTTGAGTTGCAGCACAACACAAAGGAGAAGCCAGCCGTTCATTGCACTCAATACAGCGATGAATGAACCAGACCAATTGACAAGCTTCTAGACCTGAGCTATATGTAGAAAGCTGGAAATCAATGGATCACAGAAAATCATCAGTGTCAAGCTTTAATGCACTAGCCAACGCGACCAAAAGTCCGAACTGATGGAAAGGGCTAGGCAATCCACTTTATACATCTCAACATAGCCAACGCAACAAAAAGTCCAAACTGACAGAAAGGGCTAGACCGGGAGAAGAGAAGAGAAGGTTTGCGAAAGCGATGACTCGAAGTTAACTTGGCTTTCGTACACTTGAATCCATAGGAAACTTTGTACAAATGTAGTATAATAATCAGCTTTTACACCAACAGTCCTCGCTACGTGTGGTGCTGATGGCGTGTATTTCACACGTTCGTTGGGCAACCCCAAGAGGAAGGTATGATGCGCACAGCAGCAAGTTTTCCTGAAGAAACCAAGGTTTATCGAACCAGGAGGAGCCAAGAAGCACGTTGAAGGTTGATGGCGAGCGGGATGTAGTGGCGCAACACCAGAGATTCGGCGCCAACGTGGACACTGCACAAAGTGACTTTGCCCCAACGCAGTGAGGTTGTCAATCTCACTGACTTATAACAAAGGATTAACCGTATTGTGTGGAAGATGATTGTTTGCGAGAGAAAATAGTAAAGTATTACATGATTTGTATTTCAGTATTAAAGAATGGACCGGGGTCCACGGTTCACTAGAGGTGTCTCTCCCATAAGATAAAAGCATGTTGGGTGAACAAATTACGGTCGGGCAATTGACAAATAGAGAGGCACAATGCACATACATGACATGATAAGTATAGTGAGATTTAATTGGGCATTACGACAAAGTACATAGACATCCATTGCATCTATGCCTAAAAGTCCACCTTGAGTTATCATGAACCCCTCCGGTATTAAGTTGCTAACAAAGAGACAATTGCATTAAGTATGGTGCGTAATGTAATCAACAACCATCCTCGGACATAGCGCCAATGTTTTATCCCTAGTGGCACAGCACAACACAACCTTGGGGTTTGTCACTCCCAGGTTCAATCAGGCATGAACCCACTATCGAGCATAAATACTCCTCTTGGGTTAAAAGTAAAAACGGAGCCTCTACTAGAAACGGAGAGCATGCAAGATCATAAACAACACATATGTAATAACTTGATAATTAACATGACATGGTATTCTCTATCCATCGGATCCGACAAACACAACATAGAGTATTACATATAGATGATCTTGATCATGTTAGACAGCTCACAAGATCCAACAATGAAGCACAATAAGGAGAAGACAACCATCTAGCTACTATGGACCCATAGTCCAGGGTGAACTACTCACTCATCACTCCGGAAGCGACCATGGCGGTGTAGAGTCCTCAGGAGATGAATCCCTCTCCGGCGGTGCGGAGATCTCCGGATCCCGAGATGGGATCGGCGGCGGCGGCGTCTCTGGAAGGTCCGTATCGTGGTTTTTCGCATCGGGGGTTTCGCGACGGAGGCTTTAAGTAGAAGAGGCAGAAGGAACGGCGCGTCGGGCCTGGCCGTGGCGGGCTGCCCCCCCTGGGGCGTCGCGGGCCCCTTGGCACTGCGCTTCGCCATGTGGTTTGGCCCTCGTGGCCAGCCCCCGGGTCTGTTCGTTCAATTCTTATCGTTACTCAGGTGAAAAATAGGCGGTTTGGTCTTCGTTTCGTCCAATTCCGAGAATGATATTTCGTTACTAGGATTTAAAGAAACCAAAAGCAGTAAAACAGGAACTGGCACTTTGACATCTTGTTAATAGGTTAGTTCGAGAAAATGCACGAATATGACATAAAAGTGGAATGCATAAAACATGTAGATATCATCAATAATATGGCATAGAACATAAGAAATTATCGATACGTCGGAGGCACATCAAGCATCTAACTTGGATTGCTGCGTCGGCGAATGGCAATAACAAAGATAATTTACGAAGTGATATGCCATCATAACCTTGATCATACTGTTGTAAACATATGTAGTGAATGCCAATGATCAAAACAATGGTAATGACATGAGTAAACAAGTGAATCATATAGCAAAGACTTTTTCATGAATAGTACTTCAAGACAAGTATTAATAAGTCTTGCATAAGAGTTAACTCATAAAGCAATAAATCAAAGTAAAGGTGTCGAAACAACACAAAGGAAGATTAAGTTTCAGCGGTTGCTTTCAACTTATAACATGTATATCTCATGGATAATTGTCAACATAGGTAATATAACAAGTGCAATATGCAAGTATGTAGGAATCAATGCACGGTTCACACAAGTGTTTGCTTCTTGAGGTGGAAGGAAATAGGATGTTGACTCAACATAAAAGTAAAAGAATGGTCCTTGAAAGAGGAAAGCATGGATTACTATTGTTGTGCTAGAGCTTTTATTTTGAAAACATGAAGCGATTTTGTCAATGGTAGTAATAAAACATAGAGTTATGTAAGTTATATCTTACAAGTTGCAAGTCCATGCATAGTATACTAATAGTGCCGCACCTTGTCTAATTAACCGGACTCACAGGATCTTTGCAATACATGTTTTGACCAAGTGTCACAATGGGAGCACCTCCATACGCTGTACAAAGGTCTAAGGGCTTCGCATTTTGGATTTCGCTTTTGATTAATCTCAACTTAGACATCCATACCGGGACAACATGGGCAACAGATAATGGACTCCTCTCTTTTACTGCATAAGCATGTGGCAACAATTATTATTCTCATATGAATTGAGGATATATGTCCAAGCTGAAACTTCCACCATGAATCATGGCTTTAGTTAGCGGCCCAAAGTTCTTCTCTAACAATATGCATGCTCCAACCATGAAGGTGGTAGATCTCTCTTGCTTCAGACAAGACGGACATGCACAACAACTCACATGATATTCAACACAGAATAGTTGATGGCGTCCCCGGAAACATGGTTATCGTTCAACAAGCAACTTAATAAGAGATAAAGTGCACTTAAGTACATATTCAATACCCACAATAGTTTTTAAGCTATTTGTCCCATGAGCTATATATTGCAAGGAGTGAATGATGGAATTTTAAAGGTAGCACTCCAATTTACTTTGGAATGGCGGATAAATACCATGTAGTAGGTAGGTATGGAGTGGACACAAATGGCATAGTGGTTGGCTCAGGTATTTTGGATGCATGAAGTATTCCCTCTCGATACTAGGTTTAGGCTAGCAGGGTTATTTGAAACAAACACAAGGATAAACCGTACACAATAAAACTCACATAAAAGACATATGGTAAACATATTATAAGACTCCATACCGTGCTTCCTTGTTGTTCAAAACTCAATACTAGATGTTATCTAGACTCTAGAGAAACCAAATATGCAAACCAAATTAGCAAGCTCTAAGTATTTATTCATTAATGGGTGCAAAGTATATGATGCAAAAGCTTAAACATGAGCACAACAATTGCCAAGTATCAAATTATCCAAGACATTTTAGAGTAACAACATGTATCATTTTCCAATCCAACCATATAACAATTTAACGAAGATGAAACTTCGCCATGAATACTATGATTAGAGCCTAAGGACATATTTGTCCATATGCAACAACGGAGCGTGTATGTCTCTCTCCCATAAAATGAATGCTAGGATCCATTTTATTCAAACAAAACAAAAAAGCAAAAACAAATAGACGCTCTAAGTAAAAGTGCATAAGATGTGATGGAATAAAAATATAGTCTCAGGGGAGGAGCCTGATAATGTTGTCGATGAAGGGATGCCTTGGGCATCCCCAAGCATAGATGCTTCTTAAAATATGGAGGGGTGAACCACCGGGGCATCCCCAAACTTAGAACTTTCACTCTCCTTGATCATATTGCATCATACTCTCTCTTGATTCTTGAAAACTTCCTCCACACACCAAACTGAAACAACTCATTAGAGGGTTAGTGCATAATAAAAATTCACATGTTCAGAGGTGACACAATCATTATTAACACTTCTGGACATTGCATAAGCTACTACTGGACATTAGTGGATCAAGAAGTTCATCCAACATAGCAAAGGGGCAATGCGAAATAAAAGACAGAATTTGTCAAAACAGAACAGTCCGTAAAGATGGACTTATTAGGCCACCAGACTTGCTCAAAGCGAAAATGCTCAAATTGAATGAAAGTTGGAAGTACATATCTGGGGGATCATGCTCGTAAGTGGCGTAATTTTCTGAGCACCTACAGGAGATGAACCCAGATTCGTGACACGGCAAAAATCTGGAACTGCGCAGTAATCCAAATCTAGTACTTACTTTTCTATCAAAGACTTTACTTGGCACAACAAAACATAAAACTAAGATAAGGAGAGGTTGCTACAGTAGTAAACAACTTCCAAGACACAAAAATAAAACAAAAATACTGGAGTAAAAACATGGG
Organism: Lolium multiflorum; assembly: GCA_030979885.1. Classification (NCBI taxonomy): domain Eukaryota; kingdom Viridiplantae; phylum Streptophyta; class Magnoliopsida; order Poales; family Poaceae; genus Lolium; species Lolium multiflorum. The sequence goes on from CM061747.1 coordinate 200,353,285, forward strand.
TTGTCTCCCATAAGCGCTTTTCTTTAACGCCTTTTAGCAGAAAGTGTTTCTCAAGTAACATCGAAAGATGAAGCATCAACATCATAATTTGTTCTAATAATAGAATCATAAGGTACCTTCATTCTCTTTCTAGGGAAGTGTCCATACCTTTCTTGAGAGGAAATTGATATTTAATATTACCTTCCTTCATATCAACAGTAGCACCAACGGTTCGAAGAAAAGGTCTTCCCAATATAATGGGGCAAGATGCATTGCATTCAATATCCAAGACAACAAAATCAACGGGGACAAGGTTATTATTAACCATAATATGAACATTATCAACTTTCCCCAAAGGTTTCTTTTTAGCATTATCATGAGATTAACATCCAAATAACAATTTTTCAATGGTGGCAAGTCAAGCATATCATAGACTTTTTAGGCATAACAGAAATACTTGCACCAAGATCACATAAAGCATTACAATCAAAATCTTTGACTCTCATTCTAATGATGGGTTCCCAACCATCCTCTAGCTTTCTAGGAATAGAAGTTTCAAGTTTTAGTTTCTCTTCTCTAGCTTTTATGAGAGCATTTGTAATATGTTTTGTGAAAGCCAAATTTATAGCACTAGCATTGGGACTCTTAGCAAGTTTTTGCAAGAAATTTATAACTTCAGAGATATGGCAATCATCAAAATCTAAATCATTACAATCTAAAGCAATGGGATTATCATCCCCAAGGTTGGAAAAAATTTCAGCGAGTTTTATCACATGCGGTTTCGAGTTTTAGCGTTTCATGTAATTTTGCGCTTTCCACTAGGAGTAGAAGCATCGCCAACACCAATTATTTTATCATGGATAGTAGGAGGTGCAGCAACATATGAATCATTAGCATTGCTAGTGGTGGTAATAGTCCAAACTTTAGCTACATTTTTCTCTTTAGCTACTTTTTCATTTTCTTCTCTATCCCACCTAGCATAAGTTCACCATTAATCTTATATTCTCATTAATTCTAACTTGGATGGCATTTGCTGTAGTAACAATTTTATTTTCAATATCCCTATTAGGCATCACTTTCGATTTCAAAAGATCAACATCGGAGGCAAGACTATCAACTCTAGAAGCAAGAATATCAATTTTATTGAGTTTTCCTCAACAGATTTGTTAAAGGCAGTTTGTGTACTAATAAATTCTTTAAGCATGGCTTAAAGTCCAGGGGGTGTATTCCTGTTATTGTTGTAAGAATTCCCATAAGAATTAGCATAACCGTTACCATTATTATAAGGATATGGCCTATAGTTATTACTAGAATTGTTCCGATAAGCATTGTTGTTGAAATTATTATTTTTAATGAAGTTTACATCAACATGTTCTTCTTGGGCAACCAATGAAGCTAGTGGAACATTATTAGGATCAACATTAGTCCTATCATTCGTAAGCATAGACATAATAGCATCAACTTTATCATTCAAGGAAGAGGATTCTTCAACATAATTTACCTTCTTACCTTGTGGAGCTCTTTCCGTGTGCCATTCAGAGTAATTAACCATCATATTATCAAGAAGCTTTGTTGCTTCACCAAGAGTGATGGACATAAAGGTACCTCCAGGCTCCAGCAGCTGAATCCAATAAATTCCGCGAAGAAAAATTTAGTCCTGCATAGAAGGTTTGGATGATCATCCAAGTAGTCAGTCCATGGGTTGGGCAATTTTTAACCAAAGATTTCATTCTTTCCCAAGCTTGAGCAACATGTTCATTATCCAATTGTTTAAAATTCATTATGCTATTCCTCAAAGATATAATTTAGCGGGGGATAATATCTACCAATAAAAGCATCCTTGCATTTAGTCCAGAATCAATACTATTCTTAGGAGAGATAGCAACCAATCTTTAGCTCTTCCTCTTAATGAGAAGGGGACAATTTAATTTTATAATGTCACCATCTACATCTTTATATTTTTGCATTTCACATAGTTCAACAAAATTATTATTGAGATAGGCGTGACATCATCGAACTAACACCGGAAAATTGCTCTCTCATGACAAGATTAAGTAAAGCAGGTTTAATTTCAAAGAATTCTGCTGTAGTAGCAGGTGGAGCAATAGGTGTGCATAAGAAATCATTATTATTTGTGCTAGTGAAGTCACACAACTTAGTATTTTCAGGGTTGGCCATTTTTTAGCAATAGTAAATAAACCAAACTAGATAAAGTAAATGCAAGTAAACTAATTTTTTTGTGTTTTCAATATAGCAAACAAGATAGCAAATTAAGTAAAGCTAGCAACTAATTTTTGTGTGTTTTGATATAATGCAGCAAACAAAGTAGTAAATAAAATAAAGCAAGACAAAAACAAAGTAAAGAGATTGAGAAGTGGAGACTCCCTTGCAGCGTGTCTTGATCTCCCCGCAACGGCGCCAGAAAAAGAGCTTGATGGCGTGTATTTCACACGTTCGTTGGGCAACCCCAGAGGAAGGTATGATGTGCACAGCAGCAAGTTTTCCCTCGAAAGAAACCAAGGTTTATCGAACCAGGAGGAGCCAAGAAGCACGTTGAAGGTTGATGGCGATGGATGTAGTGCGGCGCAACACTGAAGTCCGCCAACGTGGAACTGCAACACAGCCAAGTACTTTGCTAACGAAACAAGGGGTTGTCAATCTCGGCTTGCAACAAAAGGATTAACCGTATTGTGTGGAAGATGATTGTTTGCGAGAAAATAGTAAAAACGAGTAGCAGATTTGTATTTCGGTATTAAAGAATGGACCGGGGTCCCCAGTTCACTAGAGGTGTCTCTCCCATAAGATAAAAGCATGTTGGGTGAACAAATTATCGGGCAATTGACAAATAGAGAGGGCATAACAATGCACATACATGACATGATAAGTATAGTGAGATTTAATTGGGCATTACGACAAAGTACATTGACCGCCATCCAACCGCATCTATGCCTAAAAAGTCCACCTTCGTGTTATCATCCGAACCCCTTCCGGTATTAAGTTGCTAACAATGTGACAATTGCATTAATTATGGTGCGTAATGTAATCAACAACTACATCCTCGGACATAGCGTAATGTTTTATCCCTAGTGGCAGCATGCACAACACAACCTTGAGGTTTGTCACTCCCCTGTCAGTCGGCATGAACCCACTATCGAGCATAAATACTCCCTCTTGGAGTTAAAGTAAAAACTTGGCCCAGAGCCTCTACTAAAACGGAGAGCATGCAAGATCATAAACAACACATATGTAATAACTTGATAATTAACATGACATGGTATTCTCTATCCATCGGATCCCGACAAACACAACATAGAGTATTACGAGATAGATGATCTTGATCATGTTAGCCAGCTCACAAGATCCAACAATGAAGCACAATGAGAGAGGACAACCATCTAGCTGCTGCTATGGAACCATAGTCCAGGGTGAACTACTCACTCATCACTCCAGAGGCGACCATGGCGGTGTAGAGTCCTCCCGGAGATGAATCCCCTCTCCGGCAGGTCCTGAGGAGATCTCCTAATCCCCGAGATGGGATCGGCGGCGGCGTCTCACGGAAGGTTTTCCATCGTGGTTTTCGCATCTGGGTTTCGCGACGGAGGCTTTAAGTAGGCGGAAGGGCGGAGTCGGGGGGTGACGGGGGCCCGGACCACGGGCGGCGCGGCCCCTCGCCGCGCCGCCATGTGGTTTGGCCACCTCGTGGCCCCACTTCGTATGTTCTTCGGTCTTGGAAGCTCCGTGGAAAAATAGGCCCCAGGTCTTCGTTTCGTCCAATTAAAGAATAGTTTCGTTACTAGGATTTCTCGAAACCAAAAACAGCGAGAGAAACGAGGGAATTGGCACTTCACATCTTGTTAATAGGTTAGTTCCATAAAATGCACGAATATGACATAAAGTGTGCATAAAACATGTAGGTATCATCAATAATATGGCATAGAACATAAGAAATTATCGATACGTCGGAGACGTATCAGTGCCCATGCGTGAGGTCCCACACTTATGAGCACAAGTCAAGTGCGGTAGGTACGCAAACTCCAAGCCATCTTCTTTGTCAAGAGAAGACGCATCAGGATGCGTACTGGAAGTCTCTGGGTCCTTCAGGATCCTTCGGTTGTCCCTCTCACAAAAAAAGCTTCATTTTAGAGTGACTAAGAAGGATCCAGGCTTACCTTTTCATTGTCATGTTTTAAACTTGTTCAAATCTTGGTCAAACTTATGATTTGACCAAGATTCAAATGGGCATAAAAATTGGGAGGAATGGTACATGAATTACAATTAAAAAACAAGGTAACTTAAATACTTGGATGCCCCAAAGATGTGTGGAAGCCCAAAACAATGGCAAAACATGTGCGCACGCTGCAACCAATTCAAGTAGAACACATACAGGCACCAATAGTTTGACCTAAATTTGAAATCAAAGAGAAGGTGGTTAGAAAAAATCGAAATTGGCAAAGCAAAGCATGAAATCATGAATTTGTGATGCACTATAGCTATGAAAAGTATAAAACAATGCATACCAAAATGATTTTTTTAGAGTAATACTAGTTCAACTTATTTAATTTTATATTAGTAGCCCAAAATCGAACCAGTAGTTGGATATTTTTGAACTTGATCTGTAGTAGTGGGCAAAACCCTAGATTAACCTATTTAATCATAGATTCGTAGGTCGATTTTTCTACTTTTTTATTATTACTATGCACACATGTGTGTTTGCCCGTCGAGTGAAACTCGGAGAGGAGGGATCACTCAAGGAGAGAAGAAGGGAGAGAATTATGGTGTCTCCTTTTTCGGGTGATGATGTTGACTCGTTGTGTAGGAGGTTGTCGGTGCGCGGGAGGCGCGAGCGACGGCGAGTCGAGCGAGGCCGAGAATGACCTTAAGATGGCGCACGGCCGTGGTGCGCCACCGCTAACTGGACCATTTCCTGCTTTTCCCTCCACTCACATGTGCCACCCACTTTCCCCAAACACTCTTCCACCACCCACCTCCCACCAAATCTGGATCTGGTCGTGTTGCTCCTCCTCCCCACCTCATTTTGACCTCTTCATTCACCCAAATTAAGTGGTAAACTTAATTTTCTTGGTAGGTAAGTAAGGGTGAAACTTTCTATAGCTCAATACCTACTCAATCTCAACTTTTTTCCTCATCCAACACTCTCGGTCTCGCCGTATCGGTAACTTTGTTGGTTTTATGCTTTGTGTGTGACCGGTTACGATCGTCTTGCACACGTGTGTGTGCATATATGTTATGCGAAAGCTCCGCATGTGTTGTGCATGCGCGAAGTGCATATGTGTGTTGTATGCGAAGCCTCCACATGCATGTGTTGTATATGCGAAGCCTCCACACATGTGTTGCATGTTTTTGTTTGCAGGGATTAGAAATGCGATGGAGTTGCCAATATTTTGCCGAAACGTTGATTCATTTCCGTTTCGGTGAATAATGGGCATACTACGCATATACATATGTCCTATTTTTAGGGAAGGTCATGCCAAAATTTTCTTTTGGTATACTAAGATATCCATTTTCTCTATACCCGCAGGCGACCATGGTCCGCATGATGAGCGAAGGCGTTGTGGCTAGGTTTTTGAAAGCCGCGATGGCCGAGATGATTAAAAATAACCAAAAGGAGATAAGATGTCCGTGTCGAAGATGCAAGCTGACGAGCCTTATGGACCCTAAAGCCGATATGGTGCGGGACCACCTTCTCATGCGTGGTTTCATGGATGGCTATCGGTGGGAAGGCGGCGAAGATGATTATGAATTTGTCCATGGGATGATATCAACAAGAAATAAGGAAGGAGGTGAGCACCATGTAGAAGATCCCGGACATGATCAGGATGTAGAAGATCCCGGAGATGATCATGATCACAATGTAGGAGATCCTGGACCTGATGATGAGGAAGATCAAGATGGAGGTCATCATGACGATCATGAAGATGAAGACGATGGACCATCGTCGATGGACTGGGTGCAGGACCCTTATCTTCAAGAGCTGCTTCTCAAGCAGACGAGTAATGCAAGAGCTGCCGCCCGAGAGAAAGCCAAGATGGGTCAACTGGAGGTAGACGTGGTTACTCCATTATGAAGGATGCAGGCCGGAGGATACCAAAAGTAACGCTCATGGCTCTGGAGATGAAGGTAAAGCACAAAATGGCGGACACATCCTTCAACGACAACATGTCATTCTGGCACGAACGTCTTCCCAAAGGTAACACGTGTCCGACTAGTATCGAGGAGGCCAAGAAAATCGTGTGTCCTCTGGATTTACCATGTGTGCTTGAACGATTGCATCATTTATCGGAACGAGCACGCGGAGTCTACCATATGTCCGGAGTGCGGTGTCAGTCGGTACAAGAAGGGGAAGAAAGCTCCTCAGAAGGTGGTGTGGTACTTTCCGATCACCCTCGCCAGCGGTATTTCGCGGATCCTAAGCAAGCAAGCTAATGCGCTGGCACGGGAGATGAGGAAGGGAGAGATGACGCATGATCCTGGACAAAAAGAAAAAGACAGGATGTTGAGACACCCTTCGGATGCTAGCTGTGGAATGCGTTGAACCTCGAGTACCCAGAATTTGGGGACGATCCTAGGAACATAAGGTTGGGCGCGAGCACCGATGGAGTCAATCCGTTTGGCAGCCAGAGCAGCACGCATAGCACCTGGCCCGTGTTTGTGTGGATGTACAACCTCCCCCCGGTTGTGCATGAAGAGGAAGTACATTCAAATGAGTATGCTAATTGAAGGGCCGAAACAACCAGGAACGACATCAATGTACATGGGGCTTCTGAAAGAGGAGCTAGCCACGCTATGGGACACGCCTGCCAATACGTGGGACGCCGTGGAAGAATATTTCTATGAGAGCCGCGCTCACGACGATGCACGACTTTCTACGGATATGTCGTGGGGCAGGTGGTCAATGCATGCGTCGTGCATGGACGACACAACGTACCGCCAGCTAGATAGAGATCCCGGGTCCTCGAAAACAGTGTTCATGGGACATCGAAGGTGGCTTCGCGAGGATGACCCATGGAGGAAACGCAAGGATCTGTTCGATGGTCAAGACGAACCACGAAGACGGCCACGTACGAAAGCGGCGAGCAAATAGACGAGCTATTGAAAAATTGGAAAGAGTGCCCACCGCCGGAAAGAAGCAGCGCCGGAGCAGCTGCTTAAGGTATGGAAGACGAGGTCTATTTTCCGGACTTGCCGTCGGAAGATCCTCCGTGTGCCTCACAGCCCTGATGTCATGCACATCACGAAGAACGTGTGCGAGAGTCTGCGTAACTCCTCAACATAGAGAACCACCAAGATGGCAAGGTACGACTTGCACTCTGGGATCGGGAGACGCACGAATGATGATGATGATGACGATGATGAGGCGGAGGACACGCAAAGTCGTCGCAAGGGCAAAAAGGCCAAAAAATATTACTGCCCCCCGCGTGCTTCACTCTAAGTCAGAAGGAGATCGAGCAGTTTTTCGACTGTCTCCTAGGAGTAAAACTTCCTTACGGTTACACGGGGAAGATAAGCAGGTACCTAGACAAAGCGGCGAGAGGTTCACGGGATGAAGTCTCACGGTCACGTGCTGATGATACCCGGTTGCAATTGGGATCATGGACGCGCACGTCCGTGAAAACGCTTTTTGGCCTATGCAACTTTTTCAACGTCATCTCTCGAAAGTCTGTTGGCGTGAGGCAACTTAGAAGGCTACAGGAAGAGATCGTGGTGATACTGTGCGAGCTTGAGATGTACTTCCCGCCTGCATTCTTCGACGTTATGGTGCATCTGCTGGTACATATCGTGGAGGATATCATCCAACTGGGGCCGACGTTCCTGCACAGCATGATGCCGTTCGAAAGGATGAATGGTGTCATCAAAGGGTACGTTCGCAACAGGGCACGTCCGGACGGAGCATAGCCAAGGGCTTTCCGACCGAAGAGTGCATCTCCTTCGCGACGAGTTATCTAGAAATCGAGAATCTCGTCGGTTTGCCCGTAAATAGGCACCTCGGAAGCTCTTGGATGGGGTCACCGAGGGTAGCCGCGAAATGCATGTCGACTTCAAGGGTCGAATCGCCGACTTTGAAAGAGCAAACCTAGTCGCGCTACAACACATAGACGTGGTCGATCCTTGGGTGGTAGAGCACAAAACCTTCATTGCCACGACGTACAATGATCAGGGCCAACAGAGGACGGACAGAGATATAATCAAAGAGCACAACTCAACCTTCACGCGGTGGTTCAAGGACAAGATGCTGACGTACCTTATAGACGAGGATTCTTCTGCGGAAGAAAAACTCATCTTCGCCTTGTCACAGGGCGCCGAACACAACCTGATGACATTTCAGGCGTACGATATCAACGGCTACACATTCTACACCGAGGAAAAGGACATGAAGAGCGATTATCAGAACTCCGGGGTAACGATGGAGTCCTACACCGGTGACATCAAGCAGAGATACTACGGAAAGATCGAGGAGATCTGGGAGCTGAGCTACGCCGGAGAGAATGTGCAGATGTTCCGTGTCAGGTGGGCCAAGAACGTCGTAAAAGATGACCGACATTTCACCACCATGGTTATACCCGAAGCCAAATCCAAGACAGCGGGCGCAAAGGTCACCGCGAAATATGAGCCATGGGTACTAGCTTCCCAAGTGGACCAATGCTTCTTCATTACCGACCCGCAAAAGCCCAGCCGTGTTGTCGTGAGGAGAGGCAAAAGGAGCATCATCGGAATGGATGGAGCCGCCAACGAGCTAGACTTTAACCAGTACGGCGATCCGAAGATGGAAGATGACGACGACGATGATGAAGAACCATACACAACAAGAAGAAGCAGGACCACTGATACGTCTCAAACGTATCTATAATTTCTTATGTTCAATGCTACTTTTATGATGATACTCACATGTTTTATACACATTATATGTCATTATTATGCATTTTCCGGCACTAACCTATTGACGAGATGCCGAAGAGCCAGTTGCATTTCTGCTGTTTTTGGTTTCAGAAATCCTAGTAAGGAAATATTCTCGGAATTGGACGAAATCAACGCCCGGGATTTATTTTTCCACGAAGCTTCCAGAAGACGGAGAGATACGAAGTGGGGCCACGGGCGCCGCCACACTAGGGCAGCGGCTAGAGGGGCGCGGCCCTAGCGTGTGGGGCCCCGTGACGCCTCCGACCCTTCCGCCTACTTAAAGCCTTCGTCGCGAAACCCCTACCGAGAGCCACGAAACCTTCCGGAGACACCGCCGCCAATCCCATCTCGGGATTCGGAGATCGCCTCCGGCACGTGCCGGAGAGGAATCATCTCCGGGAGGTCTCTTCATCGCCATGATCGCCTCGGATCGATGTGTGAGTAGTCCACCCTGGACTATGGGTCCATAGCAGTAGCTAGATGGTTGTCTTCTCCTCATTGTGCTATCATGTTAGATCTTGTGAGCTGCCTATCATGATCAAGATCATCTATTTGTAATCCTACATGTTGTGTTTGTTGGGATCCGATGAATATTGAATACTATGTCAAGTTGATTATCAATCTATCATATATGTTGTTTATGTTCTTGCATGCTCTCCGTTGCTAGTAGAGGCTGGGCCAATTTGATACTCAAGAGGGAGTATTTATGCTCGATAGTGGGTTCATGCCTCCATTAAATCTGGGACAGTGACAAAAGTTCTAAGGTTGTGGATGTGCTGTTGCCACTAGGGATAAAACATCAATGCTTTGTCTAAGGATATTTGTGTTGATTACATTACGCACCATACTTAATGCAATTGTCTGTTGTTTGCAACTTAATACTGGAAGGGGTTCGGATGATAACCTGAAGGTGGACTTTTTAGGCATAGATGCATGCTGGATAGCGGTCTATGTACTTTGTCGTAATGCCCTGATTAAATCTCATAGTACTCATCATGATATATGTATGTGCATTGTTATGCCTTCTTTATTTGTCAATTGCCCAACTGTAATTTGTTCACCTAACATCTGTTTATCTTATGGGAGAGACACCACTAGTGAACTGTGGACCCCGGTCCAATTCTTTACATCTGAAATACAATCTACTGCAATTGTTCTTTATTGTTCTTCGCAAACAAACATCATCATCCACACTATACATCTAATCCTTTGTTTACAGCAAGCCGGTGAGATTGACAACCTCACTGTTATGTTGGGGCAAAGTACTTTGATTGTGTTGTGCGGTTCCACGTTGGCGCCGGAATCCCGGTGTTGCGCCGCACTACACTCCGCCACCAACAACCTTCACGTGCTTCCTTGAGTCCTACTGGTTCGATAACCTTGGTTTCTTACTCAGGGAAACTTGTTGTGCGCATCACACCTTCCTCTTGGGGTTCCCAACGGACGTGTCGACTGCACGCTATCAAGTAAATTTCGCGCCGTTGGGAGATCAAGACACGCTGCAAGGGAGTCTCCCACATCCAATCTCTTTACTTTGTTTTCGTCTTGCTTTGTTTTACTTTATTTACTGCTTTGTTTGCTTCTTATATCAAAAACACAAAAAAATTAGTTGCTAGCTTTACTTTATTTACTGTCTTGTTCTCCATATTAAAAACCAAAAAAAATTGAGTTACTTGCATTTACTTTATTTACCTTTTGTTTATTTCATCATGTTTCCTCCTAAGTATACTCTAAAAGACATACCGGTAGGACGAGGGTCTATAATTGGAAGATATAATATAGAAGGTTTTTTCACTCATGTTAGTACAGCTGAAGATTTTGAAGATAGACACTTGGTAGAACTTGCTCCTACTTATGAAATTGTTTTGCTTCTTTAGTACACATGTTGGAAACTAAATTTGTTAATCTCAATCCTATAATTCAACACATGTTTATCACACTCTGTGATATGGAGGAAGGGGAAAAGAAAGATTTTGTCTTAGAAACCCTTCTTAAAGAATTTGGTGGTGTAGCAAGAGAGGCTAGAAAAGTCTTTATTAAATATAAGATGCTTGGCTCTTATACCAACTTTGCTAGTACCCTTGAAAAAATGGAAAAAGATAGATTAAAGTACACTAATCAAGTTAATTGTGAAGGGGAGATTAAGACAACAATACCTTGTAAGCTCCTAGGAATGCATGAAGCTCTAGAAAATAACTATGGTTGGCTTGTTCCTGAAAATTTGTTTGACAAGGATAGCAAGCCTAAGAATAATGAAAAAGGAGCCTCTGAAACTTACATAGATAAGATAAAATGCATAGTTGAGAAAACTCCAAACCCCTATGTTGATGCTTCATCTCTCGATAATACTTGATTCACACTTTCTGCGCCTAGCTGAAAGGCGTTAAAGAAAAGCGCTTATGGGAGACAACCCATTATTTTACTTCTGCACTTTATTTTATATTTGAGTCTTGAAAGTTGTTACTACTGTAGCAACCTCTCCTTATCTTTATTTTATTGCATTGTTGTGCCAAGTAAAGTCTTTGATAGTAAAGTCAATACTAGATTTGGATTGCTGCGCAGATTTCTTGCTGTCACGAATTTGAGCAGTAGTCTCTGTAGGTAACTCAGAAAAATCTGCCAATTTACGTGCGTGATCCTCAGATATGTACGCAACTTTCATTAAATTTGGGCATTTTCATCTGAGCAAGTCTGGTGCCTCTAAAAAATTCGTCTTTACGGACTGTTCTGTTTTGACAGATTCTGCCTTTTATTTCGCATTGTCTATTTTGCTATGTTTGATGGATTTATTTGTTCCATTAACTTTCAGTAGCTTTGTGCAATGTCCAGAAGTGTTAAGAATGATTATGTCACCTCTGAATATATGAATTTTCAATTATGCACTAACCCTCTAATGAGCTTGTTTCGAGTTTGGTGTGGAGGAAGTTTTCAAGGGTCAAGAGAGGAGGATGATACAATATGATCAAGAAGAGTGAAAAGTCTAAGCTTGGGGATGCCCCGTGGTTCATCATATTTTAAGAAGACTCAAGCATCTAAGCTTGGGGATGCCCAAGGCATCCCTTCTTCATCGACAACTTATCAGGTCACCTCTAGTGAAACTATATTTTACGTCACATCTGTTCCGTCACATCTGTTCCGTCACATCTTATGTGCTTTACTTGGAGCGTCTGTTTGTTTTTGTTTTTTGTTTTTGTTTGAATAAAATCGGATCCTAGCATTCTTTGTTTGGGAGAGACACGCTCCGCTGTTTCGTATGAACACATATGTTCTTAGCTTTATCTTTAATGTTCATTGCGAAAGTTGAACTATTTCATTCATTGTTATATGGTTGGAAACGTAAAATACCGCATGTGGTAATTGGTATAATGTCTTGAATAATTTGATACTTGGCAATTGTTGTGCTCATATAGATCATGTTTAAGCTCTTGCATCATGTACTTTGTACCCATTAATGAAGAACTACATAGAGCTTGTTAAAATTTGGTTTGCATGATTGATCTCTAGAGTCTAGATATTTTCTGGTTAAGGTGATTGAACAACAAGGAGACAATGTAAAGTATTATAATACTTACAATATGTTCATATGTGAGCTTTGCTGCACCTTCTATACTTGAGTTTGCTTCAAACAACCTTGCTAGCCTAGCCTTGTATTGAGAGGAATTCTTCTCGTGCATCCAAATCCTTGAGCCAATAACCATGCCATTTGTGTCCACCATACCTACCTACTACATGGTATTTCTCCATCATTCCAAAGTAAATTACTTGAGTGCTACCTTTAAAAATTCTATCATTTGTCTTTGCAATATATAGCTCATGGGAAAAGTAGCCTTAAAACTATTGTGGTGAAGAATATGTACTTATGTGTCTTATTTCTTAATAAGTTGCTTGTTGAGCGGTAACCATGTTTTTGGGGACGCCATCAACTTTTACCTTTGTTGAATATCATGTGAGTTGCTATGCATGTTCGTCTTGTCTGAAGTAAGGGCGATTTTCATGATCAAATGGTTTGAGTATGCATGTTGTTAGAGAAGAACATTGGGCCGCTAACTAAAGCCATGATTCATGGTGAAAGTTTCAGTTTGGACAATTAATCCTCAATCTCTTATGAGAACTTTAACTGTTGTTGAATGCTTATGCACTAAAGAGGAGTCCATTATCTGTTGTCTATGTTGTCCCGGTATGGATGTCTAAGTGAGAATAATCAAAAGCGAGAAATCCAATGCGAACTTTCTCCTTAGACCTTTGTACAGGCGGCATAGAGGTACCCCTTTGTGACACTTGGTTGAAACATATGCTATGCAATGATAATCCATGTTAATCCAAGCTAATTAGGACAAGGTGCGAGCACTATTGGTATACTATGCATGAGGCTTGCAACTTATAGGATATCTTATACATAACACATATGCTTTATTACTACCGTTGACAAAATTGTTTCTTGTTTTCAAAATGAAAAGCTCTAGCACAAATATAGTAATCCATGCTTCCCTCTGCGAAGGGCCTATCTTCTACTTTATTGTTGAGTCAGTTTACCTATTCTTTCTATCTTAGAAGCAAACACTTGTATCAACTGTGTGCATTGATTCTTACATGTTTACCTATTGCACTTGTTATATTACTTTGTGTTGACAATTATCCATGAGATATATATGTTGAAGTTGAAAGCAACCGCTGAAACTTATATCTTCCTTTGTGTTGCTTCAATGCCTTTACTAAGAATTTATTGCTTTATGAGTAACTCTTATGCAAGTCTTATTGATGCTTGTCTTGAAAGTATTATTCATGAAAAGTCTTTGCTATATGATTCATTTGTTTACTCATTATCTTTGCCATTGCTTCGAATCGCTGCATTCATCTCATATGCTTTACAATAGTATTGATCAAGATTATGATAGCATGTCACTTCAGAAATTATCCTTGTTATCGTTTACCTACTCGAGGCGAGTAGGAACTAAGCTTGGGATGCTTGATACGTCTCAAACGTATCTATAATTTCTTATGTTCCATGCTACTTTTATGATGATACTCACATGTTTTATACACATTATATGTCATTATTATGCATTTTCCGGCACTAACCTATTGACGAGATGCCGAAGAGCCATTGATGTTTTCGTTCTTGGTTTCAGAAATCCTAGTAAGGAAATATTCTCTGGACGAAATCAACGCCCAGGGCTTATTTTTCCTTCCAGAGACCGGAGGAGATACGAAGTGGGGCCACGGCGCCGCCACACTAGGGCGCGTGGCCTAGAGGGGGCCGCGCGGCCCTAGCGTGTGGGGCCCCGTGACGCCTCGACCTCCCCTTCGCCTACTTAAAGCCTTCGTCGCGAAACCCCCGGGAGCCACGATACGGAAAACCTTCCGAGACGCCGCCACCGCCAATCCCATCTCGGGGGATTCGGAGATCGCCTCCGGCACCCTGCCGGCGAGGGAATCATCTCCGGAGGTCTCTTCATCGCCATGATCGCCTCCGGATCGATGTGTGAGTAGTCCACCCCTGGACTATGGGTCCATAGGTAGCTAGATGGTTGTCTTCTCCTCATTGTGCTATCATGTTAGATCTTGTGAGCTGCCTATCATGATCAAGATCATCTATTTGTAATCCTACATGTTGTGTTTGTTGGGATCCGATGAATATTGAATACTATGTCAAGTTGATTATCAATCTATCATATATGTTGTTTATGTTCTTGCATGCTCTCCGTTGCTAGTAGAGGCTCTGACCAAGTTGATACTTGTAACTCCAAGAGGGAGTATTTATGCTCGATAGTGGGTTCATGCCTCCATTAAATCTGGGACAGTGACAAAGTTCTAAGGTTGTGGATGTGCTGTTGCCACTAGGATAAAACATCAATGCTTTGTCTAAGGATATTTGTGTTGATTACATTACGCACCATACTTAATGCAATTGTCTGTTGTTTGCAACTTAATACTGGAAGGGGTTCGGATGATAACCTGAAGGTGGACTTTTTAGGCATAGATGCATGCTGGATAGCGGTCTATGTACTTTGTCGTAATGCCCTGATTAAATCTCATAGTACTCATCATGATATATGTATGTGCATTGTTATGCCTTCTTTATTTGTCAATTGCCCAACTGTAATTTGTTCACCCAACATCTGTTTATCTTATGGGAGAGACACCACTAGTGAACTGTGACCCCGGTCCAATTCTTTACATCTGAAATACAATCTGCAATTATTCTTTCTTGTTCTTCGCAAACAAACATCATCATCCACACTATACATCTAATCCTTTGTTTACAGCAAGCCGGTGAGATTGACAACCTCACTGTTACGTTGGGGCAAAGTACTTTGATTGTGTTGTGCAGGTTCCACGTTGGCGCGGAATCCTGGTGCGCCGCACTACACTCCGCCACCAACAACCTTCACGTGCTTCCTTGACTCCTACTGGTTCGATAACCTTGATTTCTTACTGAGGGAAACTTACTGATGTGCGCATCACACCTTCCTCTTGGGGTTCCCAACGGATGTGTCGACTGCACGCTATCAACCACCCTACCTAAAGGCCGTCCATTCAAGAGAAGAAGTCTAGGAGTACCGGGGCTAAATTATTCAACCGCGAGAAAGAAGGGCAAGAAGATTGTGAAAAGATAATCATGTATCATTTTCTTGTATGAATAATGGATGTCATATTGTTAATCCACACATTGTACCGATCAAAATAGACATATAATTTATGCCTTTTATTTTGGTGTATTATGCTATTTTGGATGTTTATTATAGTGTTAAATCAATTTTAAAAAAAGAAAAAAAATTTGGGGCCGCCAGGGTTCGAACCTGGCCGGCAGGGGTGAAAAGCCAACGATCGATGGCCTCGCCAGGACGTACGAAAACCACGGACGATGGACCAAACGTACCGAACCACGGAAACGTTAGCTCCTTTATTATTAGAATATAAATACGGTGCTGATTGCGGAATGAGTATGATAGCTCAACCTGAACCGGTACCCAAGTCCATAGGTTGGGTCGTAAACAACATCATTAGTGGAATAGGGAGACTTAGTATAACACTCAGGTCGTCAAGTATAGAGTATTGTTAGTTGTCGGACACCTGCAGTTGGGTGTGAGAAAGAGAGAGTGAGGATCGAGCGACGCGGCCGGTGTCTCCCCTGTCTTTTCTTTTATTTCTTTTTGTCTTAAATTGTGGTAGGTGATGGTTTGACTCCGATTTAGAAGTAGTTGTGACGTACCAATATCAAGACACGCACTAGGTAGTGGCGTGCGGAATAGGGGCTACTGATGATAAAATGTAGGTGATGTTGGAAAATATCCCCACGCGTGTCACGAATATATTCCGCATAGGTCGACCGGTGATGTTTGCAAGCTTGTTTATATTCCTTCTGTCTTAAATTAGTTGATTTAACTTTATCTAAATACAAATTGTACGCGAGTACATGTCTAGAAAATTTTCCATGTGAAGTAAACTAATTAATGGCTCGATGTAAAAGAAACTTTAGCGCTTAATCTCATAGTTAAAATTATGGTTTCCCAGTTATCAACTAGCTCAGAATTAAGTTAGTGCTCAGTCAAATCCTACATCGTCCGAAGTTGCAACTTGAATTGTAATTAAGTTTTTCAATTGTAAGTGGAGTTTCAACTGAGGTTTTTTTTCTTTTTTTAGTCAAGATGCAACAAAATTGTTTTTTCGCTTCGCTTAGTGATTCGTGCTAGTCATGAGGTGCAACTGAAATTTGATAACACCATTTGGGTGAGAACTAAGTTAATTCTCAAGAGACTGGGAATTAGCCACTTAAATCTCAGTTTGCAACCCATATTGCAACTCATGACTAGCACGAACCACAAAGCAAATCTAATTGTTTGGATTATTTTTCTTAGTTGCATTCCCACTTGCAACCGATATATTATCAGCTACAACCTCATTTGCAACTGAAAATACACCGTTGCAATCCAACTTGTAATTCATATGTGCATGAATTGTGATGCAATCAGTCGAGTCCTACACCATTATCATTAGATTTGCATGGTGATTCGCACATCTGAGTTGTAAGTTGGGGTTGCAACTGAAAGTCCTACATCGTCTGGTTACATCACGATTCATGCATTTTGAGTTGCAAGTTAAGTTGCAACTGGAACTTTTTAGTTGCAACTTGGATTGTAATAGATTTTTTTCGGTTGCAAATGAGGTTGCAACTAGGAAAAATATCTTGAGACCGTTAGATTTGAAAGATTGTTGCACTAGCCAATTAAATCAAAAGTCTGAACTAATGGAATGAGACTAGATAGTGTATTTATATTCAACACCCCCCCCCCCCCTCGCATCTAGGCTATTTTAGTCCTTAGCGGGGTTCGGTGCAGGTCGCATAATCTTTTTTCTGTTGTTTTTAAAAAATGTGTGAGCAGGGTCTTGAATTTCAAGACCTCTTTTGATATCATGAAAAATTGCTACACTAGCCAATTGAACCAAAAGCCTAAACTGATGGAAAGAGACTAGGCTGTGTATTTATATTCAACAAAATTTACTCATAAGTTGTACTAATGGTGAGTTGAGATATGAATTGTAACTAAGATTAGATGACTGTAATCACACCCTTAAAATTAAACAAAATTTCGCATTGATCCCAAAGTTGGATCTAGGATTCTTAGCAATGACCATGATTTATAGACGACTGCGGATTAGCAAAACCGGGAAATAAAATACTTGTGAACGGATCATTCCGTATCATGTATTTTATTCGAGCAAGTGGAACATTCCATTCTAGTCGTCAATCAACAGAGTGAAAAAAGACCATATAGATAAGTCAACACTTGACATTCCTACTTACAGTTCACACTTAGGTATAATGGTTACGTCAGCTTTTTTTGAGTTACACCATCGAATTTTTTTAGTTAGAGAAGAAAGAAAGAGAAAACTTATCTTCTTTTAGCTAAGGATCTCTCAATTGTATTATATGTCTTCTTTCACCACAAATTATTTTTTACCAAAATTTAACTGATTATTATTATGGTTTTGCTAATTCTCAAGTTACTTCTCAATCCTACACAATTAATTGCATTGTATCTATGACTTACATGTTAGATTGCAACTGAGTTTTTTCAGTTGTAATGAAATTGCAACTCAAAAACATTTTAGTTGCAAGTGAAAATCCAACTAAGAAAATGTCGCAAGCGTTAAATTTGCTTCGTAATTTATACTATCCATATCATGTTGCAAGTCGCAACTGAGATTTGACAACTTAGTCTGTTTGATAAAATAGTAACTTATATATATTGATATTTCTAAATAATACTCACACCATCCTAAAACAAGTTACTATTTTTTGTAAATATAAAGATATCTATATAATTAAATATATATCTAGATAAAGTTGATTCATTTATTTATAATAAATAGCCATCACCCACTCGTCTCTTCCGCTCTCACTACCGGACCAGACGCGTCCAATCATCCCTCCTCTTAGAGGCACTGCCTTTCTTCCGCGACTACACCCTAGCCTAGCCGAAACCTCCACTACGAGTTCTCGCGCGCGTGCGTTAAGTTCTACAGCAGCTTTAGCTGCGTTTCTTGGAGGTCTTGGTGCTTCGTTGGGTTCGACGAGCAGCGAGCTAGCACGTAGCACCGGTGGCCGGCCATGCATAACAACATGGTGGCGGCCGACGACGTGGACGGCGGCGGAGTGGGTGAGATCGTTGACGCCCGCGACAGCGTGCACGGGAGAGTAGGGCCGCTGGGGAAGCGTTCCGCGACGCGGAAGAGCACACGGTTCGCGGAGTCGGTGGCCGCGCCGCGCGTGGGCAGCAACGACGGCGACGACAACAGCTACGTCGAGGTCAGCTTCGACGATGAGGGTCACGTGGTCATCGTGGATCCGGCGGTTCGCGGCGAGGACTCGGACGCAACGCCGCAGAAGCGGCCGGCCTCCTCGTACGGCCATGGCCTGCTCCGGAACGCCTCGACGCGGATCAAGCAGGCGTCGCAGGAGCTCCGGCAGCTCGCGGCCTTCAACCGCCCCAGCCGCATCGATAGGTCCCATTCCGCCGCCACGCGTGCGATCGGGATGCTCAAGTTCCTTGCCCGGACTGCTGACGGACCCGACGGGAGGGCCGCCGCCGAGAGCTACTTCGACGAAGAAGCCAGGGATGGCCTCCTCCACCGCTCCAAGTTTGCCAAGTGCATAGGTAAAACACCTCGATCGCCTCGCTTCGTCTTGTCTCGACAAGAAACAAGCAATCCGCACCATAGCTAAACAAACAATTTTGCAGGGATGAAGGAGCTTGCGTTCGCCGGCGAGCTGTTTGACGCGCTCGCAAGGCGGCGGAAAATTTTCGGAGACAGCATCAACAAGGCGCAGCTGTTGGAGTTCTGGGACCAAATCTCGGACACCAGCTTCGACAGCCGCCTGCAGACATTCTTCGATATGTAAGTTAATTAAACTCCCGGCCATCGATTAATGTACTACTTAAGTGGCATTCCTAAAGGAGCTTACTCGCAAGTTGCTCCCTCGCGCGAGCCCTCTCTCCATTGAGTTTCGCCTAATCCACTGACGTGAATGTGATAAGCAAAGATAGCTTGTTAAATGTTTCACAGAGCCCACTCGTAGGTTTAGCATTATTGCTTGTAGTAGGTGTATGCAAAAAGTATATCGTGCTAAGTGCAGAGGAAAATTGGAACTACAACACAATAAAGATATAACATGTTGGCGTCATGCATTTAAACTGATTTCGAGATATGCAAGCGGGTCAGGAACTCAGGATTAGGATATAGTACCCTGCCTACTTAGTTCAATCAAATGGACTAAAATTCCAAATTTGACCACCTTTTCAAAACTAGTTCATTTCTCGAACTAAAGAGAGTCTGAGAAAATCCTAAATGATAATAACCTACTGACATCTTGTTGGTAATTAAAAAAACTGCAGCTCGAACTGTTTGCTCGGTTCGCAATCCGTCTTGACCATTAGTTTCACATCGGCGGGGCTTATTAACAAAACCACGTATGTGTATGTTTGCCAAACTTTTTCAGGCTCTTTTGTTGTTAGGGAAGTACTACGTATCATATAAGTTGAATACCCTTTTATAACAAGTTACCACGTGTTAACTTCAATATCAGTACCATAAAATCTTCATTATACTCTATCAATGAAATCCCAAGCCCTCTTGCCTTGTTTAAAAAAAAAACTTCATTAGTTTCTAGTGGCGATTTTTGAGGCAAAAATCATCCAGTAGTGAAAACAAAACGTAAATCAGGCTCATCAGCTCATGGTTTAAGCTTATAATATATGAGAATTTTGAGTTTGGAAACATATTGTTGATGTCCTCTTCTTGGTTCTTAGAGCACGCACACAAACAACTTCTAACTTTTCTTAGAGAGACGGCCATATGGAGTTTCGAACCCTGTTGGATCCTACTAGGAAGGTTGGTGCGGCGATACACTATGTTTTTGGTATCTAGATCGTTGGTTGAAATATTGTATAAATGGTACAATACATGTGTTGTTGAAGTACTACATAAGTACTGGTGTGGAATCACTGTTCAAGTTATGTAAATGTGCTACCGTAGTAGCACGGTGTAGAATTTTTTTTCAAAGGCCTGTAGGTGATCATGAAGAGATGAAAAAAAACAGAGAGAAATCACTAGATGATTGTAGGGCGATGAAGAAAAATAAGGCAGTATACTTGTAGCACTATGTTGTAGTTGTAGTGTCCAGAGTGAGGACAATGCGCCACGGTTGAAAAACATGGCGGACGGCATGTTTTTTCTAGAGATACCATAGAGAAGATAATAGTATTTTCGATGACTTAAAGAGGCAACGGATGGTGAAATATTTTATTTCTGGAGTTGCTACAAAAGAAGATGATAGTATTTTCTCTAGCTGACAAAGGGCAGTGGAAGGTGGAGTAAGTATATTTTTTTCAAAAACACTGTAGAAGAAGGCAATATTATTTTTCCATACAAAATGTGCGACGAGTGGTGGAGTAATTACATATTTTTGGTGATACCGTAGACGTATATGATAATATTTTTCCTGGGTATTGGAGTACTTATTTTTCTAAGTCAATTTAGAAGAAATGAGTATTATATGTTCCCTAAAAAGTAAGTATTTTTTCAGAATATGCATTAGTATTTTTCTAGATAAAAGAGTCAAGAACAATAAAACAATTATTTTTATAGTAAAGGTGCGGAAGAACTAATGTGAGAGAATTGCCGTTCGTACGCTGAAAAAATTGATAGGTAAATACTTCCGAAGAATTATGCATCATCGAGAAATTAATAACGAGAAATTATCGTCTGAAACTACCATGAACAATTGTAAAACATAACACATGTCTACGACTGTTGAAGAAACACTCTTGAAAAATTAGCGAGGAGGAATTTTGCACCCTAGAATAATTACCTATCACATGTTAACGTACCTTGAAAAATTGTTGTCAGGATATTACTACTATAAAATTACCGGTGGAAATTTACTTGTGCTCATGTAATTACTACTCCCTCCGATGCAAATTAATTGATTTAACTTCGTCCAAATTTAGATGTATCTAGATGGGGCTATTGACTACATACATCTATAACTAGATAAAATTAAGTCAATTAATATGAATGAAAATAAATATTAGATAAGTAACACCACTCGGTAAGCTACTATTAAAGCGAAAGATTTGTACCGATAAAAAACTTTCGGAAAAATAGGTACTTAATGAACCTAAAATAATATGCTTAAATAGTTAACATCGAGAAATTACTGCCAAAGTTGAAGATTTTCACTCACAATTTATTATCAAAAAACTGGCGAAAGCTTAAGATTTCTGTTGACAAATTGCTATCAAGAATTATTAAGAAAAATCTCTAAAAGTTATTAAAATAAATTATGTAAAAAATAAAAATAAATAGGGGGCCAAAATACTGTTCATGTGTGGGCATCGCAGCAATGCTACACTTACGGGCAATTTAGTTACGTAAAAGGCCTACGGGCTGACGTGGTTAGCAGTGCTTAGATCCTGATTTGCTGGAAACTAACCGCATCTCAGCACTTACCCAACCTCATCCAGACACGTTTCCCCGTAAGCCCATTCCGTAGGTTTTGCTCGTAGGTGTAGGATTATTGCTGTTTATCGCGCATTAATAGTTTTTGGAGGGCTGAGGAGCAAGCAAACCTGCAACTACTATTAGAATACCCTCAAAAAATTACTGCTATATACTTAAAGTCGGTAAACTAGTGTTGAAGTTAAAGATTTGTACTGATATCACTTTACTCCGTAGAAGAATAGATACTTAACAACCCTAAAAAGATATTGGTAAATAGTTAAATTTGGGAAATAAATGCAGAAGTGTAAATTTTTTACCGACTAATTAGCAAACCACAAAGAAAAAAACAATTGCGGAATCCCCACCTTCCCTTCGTCCTCCGCCTCCTGCTCTCCTTCTCGTGCCCAACGCCTCCATCTCCCGCTCCGCTCTCCGAACCGCCTGCCGGCGCTGAAGCCGGCCACTGGCGCAGCCCGAATCATGGCGAGATCCGGTGCCCGCAACGAGACGACGCTAGTCCGCCCGTCAGCCACCTTGCCACGGCAGCAGTTGGGCGGCGCCCAGATAAGCTCCTGCTCAAATTCCTCTTCACCACCACACTTTTACCCCGGCGCCCCGACAAGCTCCTCCGCGAACCCCTCGTCACCGCCGCTCTTCTACCCGGCGCTCCGGCAAGCTCCCCCACCAACCCCTGTTTGAATCAATGGTAAGTTCATCATGTTTGGCTAGATGATGGCCATGGTCAGTACACGAGTAGTCCATTCTTATCGTGCTGAAACAGTGGCAATTCCACAATTAGCAGTGCAGTTTCATGTTTATGTAAAACAATAGAAAGAAGGTTTGAGATATTGTCAAGTGCAGTTCTCTTAATTTCAGCGAGAGAGAGGGAGGGAGGGAGGGAGGGAGTGCATTTGAGAGTTAAACTACATTGGCAGGGAGCTCTTGCTTTGCAGTTCAGTAACTGTCACTGTGATGCTATATTTAGTAGAGACTCTTGTAAATTTTCTGCAAGAAACCTTTATCATTGTGATGCTATATTTTCAGTACACACACATCAACACAGGAATGTAGTAGATATACATGTGTACACTGAAGCTCTTAACTCTGCTAGCATAGGATTTTTGCCAAAATCACCGTTAATACTGAAAGTTGGATTGGTGCCTGGCATTCGGTATTTAAGTGCCAAATTTGTATAGTGGATCAACATAGCTGATCTCTGAATAATTTAAGTGCCAAAATCACCGTTAATACTGAGAGTTGGATTGGGGCCTGCATTATTACTACATTCAGGTATAAACACCAAAACCTTCTTTATAAATTTGTCGACATATATTTTACAATGATGCTAGAATCTGTGATAGTCCGAAGCATAGAGCTCTAAAAATATGTTATATATTTTTTATTGATGTTATTGGACCTTATTGTATATTACAGATCCATTCAATTTTATTCGTGTATTTATCCATGTATACCAACAAACAACATTTTACATTGGTACATGCTACAAACTAGATCACAATGTTGAGGTACTACTTTAGATCCCACAAAACACTCAATGAAACTCTTTTGATACCACACTCACTACCCACAACAGAGGTAATAACATAGACTAGTATCATGTGCATGATAATAGTCCATGATACTTCCCACTATGGCTAGCCTTAAACCGGACAACTATATTAACAAAAGCCACTTAAATGAGCTAGAATTTATTAATCACCCTTTTAACTAAATAACAGGGTGGACAAGAACGCCGACGGGAGGATCAGCGAGGATGAGATTGAAGAGGTAAATTACCACTACTATTTGACTAGTTTATTCACTCGGCCGTCTCTTTAAGAAAAGTCTCACATTACTCCAATGTGGGATGTGGTGTCGTCTCTTGTCGCCCACATTTGACTTCTGTCTTCGCCAATTAGAGTTACCGTGGATGGGGAATGAAACCATCTTCTATTCTATACACCACCTCTCGCAATCCAAGAATACAATAATCTCCTAGTCATCATCCAATCGGTCTCACATGGTCTTAAACATTTAAAGTGATCTATGATATATCTAGCCTACCCCAACTTGCTTGGGAAAAAAGTCTTTGATGTTGTTGTTGTTGTTGTTGTTGTTGTTGTTGTTGTTGTTGTTGTTGTTGTTGTTGTTATTAAATGTTTACAATTACAAATTATTGATATATTTTTCTCTACAAACCTACTACTCCCTCTGTTTTAAAATAATTGAAGTTCTAGTTTTGTATTAAGTCAAACTACTTTCAGTTTGACCAAGTTTATAGGAAAATATACCACTAGAACACCAATTTAGTTTTATTAGATTCATCATACTATATATTTTCATACTGTGCTGATTGGGTGTTTTAAATATTGACAATTTTTCTCTAAATCTGGTCAATCTTAGTGAAATTTGATTTAGGATAAAACTAGAGCTTCAATTATTCTGTAACTGAGGGAGCATCTCCTAGTTGAGCATGCTAAGAGAAATGCTTTGGATAATTGACGTTACAGTACATTTGCACAACATGTCAGTGTCAACCACTTGCACGCACAACATGCACTCTGAAATATGTTTTCTGAATATTGTCGCTTAATTAGTCATTTCATTGTTAAAGATCTCACATTTCAATAAATATTGATATTTTGGTGGTCAATATTTCTTGTTGCAGATCATCAGGCTAAGTGCCTCGGCTAACCAACTAACAATGGTCAAGGAGCAGTGCCACGAGTATGCACGGCTCATAATGGAGGAATTGGACCCCTACAACGTCGGCTACATCGAGGTATTATGATATCATTTGTTTTCCAACAGTGGTGCATAATATGTTGCTGACGGTGATGTATCCAAATTGGCAGCTGTACAACCTGGAGATGCTACTGCTGCAGACGCCAAGCAACTCCATGCGCATACGGACACCGAAGAGCCATGAGCTGAGCGAGGCTCTAAGCCAGCTCCTCCAGCCGACGGCGGAGCCCGACCCGTTCCGGAGGTGGTACCGTCGCGCCACGTACTTCGTTGAGAACAACTGGCGCCGCTGCTGGGTGATGCTCTTGTGGCTCTCCATCTGCGTGGGCCTCTTCAGCTGGAAGTTTGTGCAATACCGCCGCCGCTCTGTTTTCGAAGTGATGGGCTACTGCGTGTGTGTGGCCAAGGGCGGCGCCGAGATGCTCAAGTTCAACATGGCGCTCATCCTCTTCCCCGTGTGCCGCAACACCATCACGTGGCTCCGGAGCCGCACCGGGGCCGGGAGGTTCGTGCCGTTCAACGACAGCCTCGGCTTCCACAAGGTGGTCGCTGCGGGGATCGCCGTCGGCGCCGGGCTACACGTCATCTCCCACCTAACGTGTGACTTCCCGCGGCTGCTGCATGCCACCGGCGACGAGTATGAGCCCATGAAGCCATTCTTCGGTGACGTGAAGCCGCCCAACTACTGGTGGTTCGTGAAGGGTACAGAGGGGTGGACAGGGCTTGTGATGCTGGTGCTCATGGCCATCGCCTTCACGCTCGCCACGCCATGGTTCCGGAGGGGCAAGCTCCGACTCTCCAAACCGAAGCCGCTCCATGCGTCCGCCAACACCCCGCTCAATCGCCTCACTCACTGTGCCGACGCCTCGCTCAACCGCCTCACTGGCTTTGTCAATGCCTTGCTCAAACACCTCACTGGGTTCAACGCCTTCTGGTACACGCACCACCTCTTCGTGGTCGTCTACGCGCTGCTCCTTGTGCATGGACACTTCCTCTACCTCACCAACAAGTGGCAAAAGAAGACGGTACGTACGTGATCATGACTTCTTGTGGATGAATGGGTATCGTACATACATATGCAGACGTGGCGGCCGACATAACTATTAACTTGACACTGATAGTTTCTGGATGGATGTGTATGGTGCATATGCAGACGTGGATGTACCTGGCGGTGCCGATTATCATATACGCGTGCGAGCGACTGGTACGGACGCTGCGGTCGAGGGTGCGGACGGTGAAGAAACTCAAGGTGGCGGTGCACCCTGACCCAGCGAGCATCTTGTCGCTGCACTTCTCCAAGCCACAGGGGTTCAGCTACACGAGCGGACAGTACATCTTCATCAAATGCGCTGCCGTCTCGCCATTCCAGTGGTAAAGCGAACATCCCCAAGTGGCTTACGTAATTAGCGATCGATTTGATGAATGAACACGGACGTGCAGGCACCCATTCTCCATCACGTCGGCGCCCGAGGACGACTATATCAGTGTCCACATCAAGACGCTCGGCGACTGGACCAAGGAGCTCAAGAATGTCTTCTTAAAAGTACTATTCTATACTACATTTAATCTCATCGATCTCATCATCAGTTCCTACAGCGTCTATTCCTGAACATCCGTAGGTATTATGCTAATAACCAATTATACGATGGTCGTGTATACGAATTGCAGGTTTGCCCACCTCCTACAGAGGGGAAGACCGAGATTCTCAGGGCGGAGTACGACCGTGACGGCGCCATATCCAACCCGAGGTATGCCCGTTAGCCCGTACATGATGGTCCACTCGCGAAAAAAGAATTCATCTATAGCTACATGGACTAGGATTTTCTCATCTTTGGATTAGTGAAAAAGGCATTGCACATTTTGTTCTTTTTATTTGAGCTTTGCATTGCACTTTTCTCAACAAGTGATAGCTTCACTTATACTAGACTGAAGTTACACTTTTTTTAAAATCGACTAAAGAAATAAAATGTAAGGTGATTTTGGATTAGTAAAACCAGTGAAGAACCCCCCCCCCCCCCCATTTCACGGTGAAAACCCCTAATGTTTTGTGTTACATGTGATTCTCGCCCTAAATTGACTTGATCTGCAATGTCATGATCCGGTCAACCTAGCATACTAGCCAAGTACTCGGGTTGCTATGGAGCCACAAAAAATTAGATACTAAGAATCGAAGAATGTTTCTATTTCAACACACCCCACTTCTTGAAGCAATAGGCGCTCGCACGGCGCAAGAAAATGAGAGACCTCATGCAACCAGGGGCAGAGGCATAAAAATACTTTGAGGGGAAATCAAACAAAGCATAAGCACACAAATCATTGGGAAGGGCCAGGCCACAAAATAACATAGTTTTCAGGAGTATTTAGTTTAAACACCAGGGATTTAATTGAATTTTTTCATGTTAGGGAGGGCCAGGCCCCTGCTGCTGGCCCCTGCCTCCGCCACTGCATACAACCGAAGCATCTTATGTCTATGTCTAGCGGTGCACGCATTCCCAAGTTGCCAGCTTGTGCGAGCTCCTTGAGGTGCTACCAATAATCTAGGATTTTCGCTTTAATTTGTTGCTGTAGCTCCGCTTTGCAAATAAATAGCAAGCCGGAATAACATGAATATTAATCTTTCCGTCATCAATGGGTGGTGCCAAAAAATTATGCTTAGACCAAGAAAGCTTAGTAAAAGTAGGACAAAAAGGACCATATGATTTGTTTTATAGAGCCAAGTTTTCCGCTTTACAACAGAGATTACATAGTCAAGTACCCTGCTGGTTGCACTCTCTCCTTTGGCATGCTAACGAGTCATGAGGTTACCGCCATATACCAGGAACGCGACTATGACAATGGTTTGAATAAGAAGAATGGTCAACACACCTTGTTCCATACGAACGACTAAGCTTCCAAAATAAGAGGTTTCAAACCATCGACTAAGCTTCTGAAATAAGAGCTTCCAAAAGATTGACTTATTTATCAAGCTTCTGAAATAAGAGGTCATATAAACACAAATTCTATCCATTTGGTTGTATCGAAAGAAACATTTCCTCTGGAATTCCATAAAAAGTAAACTAGTAGGAAAAATTCCTGCGGATTCAAATCCTACAAACCAAACAAGCTTCCTAAGGAACAAATTCTCTAACATCCTTTTTAACCAAAAAGGCCCTTGGTGTTTTCCATACCTAGCTACTTAGCTCGGTTGCACGTGAAAAGTATATGTCGCTTCCACTTTTAAAAGTTTGTAAAACTGCCATGGTACTTTGCCAAGTGAGAGCATCTCCACTCAATGCCCCCCATTTCACATCAGGCTAATGGCCTTTGGGGGGCTATTTAATCTTTGGGAGGCTAAAAATTGATGCCACCGCCCAGTCCTAGCCCCCATTTGCTTGCATGTGCATGTGAGAAGAGAGATGAAAGATTCCTGCATGTGAGGCTGCATGTAGGCCAGCCATGTGGGGAGAGAGAATAAAATATCATTTGCATGCACGCCGCGCCCCCAGCAGCCTCCCTATGGGTTGGGTTTTGATTGGGACCGCCGGCTAAAGTTTGTTATTTGGGGAGGCTATAGGGGACCGACTGGGCGCCTTTTTTGTCGCCGGCGTGCCCCATTTTGTCTTTTCTAGCCTTTGGGGAGGATGAGTGGAGATATTATTCTCATCTCCCCACCAATAAGACAACATTGCGGATATTATTGTTTTGAGCTATATACATCTCTAGTCCCATAACTTGTATGAGATGTGCAAATTAGTCCCACTTCTTGTAAAATGGGGTATATTAGTACTACAACTTGTCTTACTCGTGCAAAATTGGTCCAACTGATCCCAGAAGCTAACACGTGGCAATATCTTGTTTGCAAAAATACCCCTACATATTTTCTCTAGCAGATGTGACCCTAGAGGTGTCTTACCATGCAGGTCCCACCTGTCAGAGGAGGAAGTTAAAAGTTAAAATTTATGCGCCAGTGGAGTTTTGAACCGGGAACCTCAGCATCCAAAACCGATCGTTAAGAGGCTAGCCACTGCACCAAAAGTGCTTTCGCTGTAAAGTTTGCCGTTGTTTAAGTTTTCTATTTTAGAGGTAACATGTATACTTAAACGCACTGGCCGGCTGCTTCCACGACCTGGTCTGGCTAGCAGTTAGGGCATCTCCAACGGAGCGACAAACGGACGACCGTTTGCCTCCGTGTGGGCTGAAAATGCGCCATGAACCAGATTCAGTGGGGCGATCCATAGTGACCGGGCTGTCCGCAGCGACTCAAACACGATGCATATTTACGGCTGGGATGCGTCGCGGTGGACGCCCTGACATCGCCCACACCACGGACACCTCCACTCCCACCCCTCACTGCCGTGCGCCACCACATCACCATGTAGAAGAAGAACAACGACTTCGAGGAGTCCAATAGCGGCACCAAGAAGGCGGAGCCGACGCAGAGGGTTTCGCTGCCCGTCAAGGTGGCGCGACTCATGCACAGGAACTGGCCGCATTGCGCGGGCTGGCGGGACGTGCACCTTCCTGGCGGTGGCTGGCGGCTCAGCTATCTCCTGGTGCCTGTCCCGCCCGTTCCTCTGCACAAGCCAGAGAGGAGCGCTGAGATCCGGTGCAGGCGGCGGTACCTGCCGCCGAACCTCCACGCCGATCCCACATACGCCATCGACTTCGACACCTGGCGCACCTGGCGCACATGGCGAGGCTCGGCATCCTCGTCTCGAAGGTGGACCCAGCTGCCGCTGCCCCGCTACGCCACCGGCATCATGCCACCGGGCCTCACGGAGGAAGAGGACCTACGACGGGCGCTCGTGGACTCGGCCCCGCAACCGGTGCTCCACCTCCACCACCGCCGACGGCACCGGCGTATGTTCCGCCGATTTCCAAGCTGTGGCCGGTACCGGAGCTCATCGTGATCGCCGACGACGAGTAGGCAAGCGTTTGATTTTATATTTTATTTTCCTTTTTTTACTAGGTAAATTATGTCTTTATGTTGAAAAAATGCAAAATTGAAAAAATGCGTCGTGCCGCTGGAGCCACCCCGATGCAAACGGACGCGCGGTCGATTTCGACCATTTGCGTCTGGGTGTGCCCGCCAGTCTTGCCGTGCCTGCAAAAATATGAGGCGGCGCTATTGGTGACGATACAGACTTTGAAGCGAAGACCGTTGAAGCGATACAAATGAAATAGGCTTCGCGCTGCCAGGCGGCAAGCGGGCCCATGGTGGCACGACGTGATCATGCGATGCAGCCGCGCAGACGCATCAGAGGCACAAATTTGGGTCGTGTTTGCGTCTTGGTGAGCAGTCTAATCACTAAACGGTCGTTTTGCTTCCGTTCGTATCGAGCAGTTGGAGATGCCTAGTTTAGCACCACCACTGCCACCAACGATAACAAATTAATGGTCGGAACGCCATTGGTAATAATAATAAACTCTACAACCAGTTCACAATCTATCATTCGATGCAATGCTTGTGGTAAGCACGCGAAATTTTTGACCCCGTGGTCGTGTGTTCGAGCCTGAGACGCGGATATTATTTTCTTATTCTTTCACATGTGCTAAAGAAAAATATTTAGGGACATTTCTGCAAAGAAACCATCTACACGTGTCAGTTTTTAATCAGCTTGGACTAGTTTTACACGGCAAGACAAGTTGTGGGACTAGGATACCTCATTTTACAAGAAGTGGGACTAGTTTGCACATCTCATACAAGTTGTGGGACTAGAGATGCATATAGCTCTATTGTTTTTCATATTTGTTTAGGAATAAAAGTTGGTGGTGACATAGATATAGATGGCTTGTGCCACCACATTGAGGAATGCTTTATTTACCTCCAACAGACAGAAGTTTGTTCTTCCATTGTTGGAAAACCCGAATACTTGTCGAGAAGACCCGGTCACAATACTCAAAGGGGAAACATGGAGCTTTGCACAAGTGAGGGGGCTACCCCCCACACAGCTTTTAAAGAATCAGCAAAGAATTTTGTTACAAGGTTTAGAGTGGAATAATTAGAGCCTTTTGCAAATAATTAGAGCCTATTGCAAATACTTTTCTGAACAAGTGATAGCTTCACTTGTACTAGACTGAAGTTACACTTTAAAAATCGACTCCGAGAAATATGAAATGTAAAGCAAACTTGGATTAGTAAAACCAGTGAAGAAATCCCCCATTTCACCATGAAAAGCCCTCATGTTTTTGTTTCGTGCGATTTCTCACCCAAAATTGATTTGATCTGCAATCTCATGATCCAGCCAACCTAGCATACTTTTCAACTCGTGGGTTGCTATGGATCCATGAAAAAGGTACGAACAATCCATGAATGTTTTCTATTTCAACACACTCCATGTCTCGGAGCAATAGGGGCTTGCACGACGCAAGAACATGAGAGACCTCATGCAACCAGGGGCAGAGGCAGCAAAATACTTTGAGGAGGGCTATCAAAGAAAGCATAAGCACACAAATCATTTGGGAAGGGCCAGGCCACAAAATAACATAGTTTTCAGGAGTATTTAGCTAAAAAACCAGTGATTAATTGAATTTTTTTCCATGTTAGGGGGGACCTGGGCAACCGAAGTATCTTATGCCTTTGGCTAGCGGTGCACGCATTCCCAAGTTGCCAGCTTGTGGGAGCTCCTTGAGGCGCCACCAGTAATCTATCATTTTCACTTTGTTGGTGTATAGCTTCGCATTACAATAAATAGCAAGCCAGAATGACATGAATACTTATCCTTCCGTCATCAATAGGTGGTGCCAACAAAATTATGCATAGACCAGGAAAGGTTTAGTAAAACTGTAAAAGTAGGACAAAAATGACCATAGAATTTGTTTTATAGTGCCAAGTTTTCGGCATTACAACAGTGATGGTCATAGTCGAGTACCCCGCTGGTTGCACTCTCTCACCTTTGGCATGCTCACGAGTCGCGAGGTTACCACCATATACCAGGAACGTGACTATGACAATGGTTTGAATATCAAGAATAGAACACACCTTGTTCCAGACGTACGACTAAGATTCTAAAATAAGAGGTTTCAAAACCAGCGACTAAGCTTCTGAAATAAGAGGTTCCAAAGGATGGAATTATTTATCAAGCTTCTGAAATAAGAGGTCATATAAACAGAAAATATATCCATTAGGTTGGATCGAAATAAAATTTCCCTAAGAAATTGCATAAAAAGTAGGTCATAGGAAAATATCCTAGGGGTTCAAATCCTACAAACGAAACAAGCTTTGTAAGGAACAAATTCTCTAAAATTCGTTTGAACCAAAAAGGCCCTTAGTGCTTTCAATACCTAGCTACTTAGCTCGGTTGCATGTGAAAAACATATGTCGTTTCCACTTTTAAAATTTTGTAAATCCGCCATGATACTTTGCCAAGTGAACGAGGCCCCCTTCTTAAGCTCCATCGACAGTAGATCTCCGGAGGGGTAATTTTTTTCTCTTGCAAGACCAAGCCACTATAATGACCTCCGGATTAATCTCCAACACCCCTTAGCATTTAGCAAGCATCACCAAGCAGTGGGTATCATGAAGACCTATTCAATCCTTAGGCTTAAGAACACAAATCTTCCACTAGGCGGTCCTCATATGGTTTTACTCATGTCGTACCAATAATACGATATCGCGTATATTATTCCTTTTCATATTTATTTAGGAATAGATGGCTTGTGCCACCACATTGAGGAACGCTTATTTACCTCCAACACACAAGATTTTGTTCTTCAACACACTAATCCATTGGTGGAAAACCCGAATACTTGTCGAGAAAACCCGGTTACAATACTCAGAGGGGCAACGGCGGAGCTATGCACAAGTCAGCGAAGAATATTGTTACAAGGTTTAGAGTAGAAGAAGTAGAGCCTTTGGTAGAACTAACCAGTTGCCATGTTAAAAAAAAAAGAACTGACCAGTTGCTCTTAGGCCGCATAATACATGTTTAAAATATGTTCCAAGCACTAAACATTTTCATACTACAAAATAAGCAAATCGCCAACAAATAATAAATACTATCTGAAATCGTGAGGCCTCTATACATTACTCCAGCTAGCTTTCACCTCTCCTCGTGGCGTGACCACACCACATACAGAAACAGCTGGTTGTTTCACATGGCGAAGTCTGCACGAAGTAGGAGTTGACCTCTGCAGGACTGAAATCCTTGTTAGTGTTGCACTTAGCAGATGCTGGTGTAGAGTAAGGCGCAACTCTCGTCGGATAGGTGGGCTAGAGCCGGTGCATTGGTAACTGGCATGCCTGGTTGTAAACTCCAGACATATTGTACTTTCGGAGGATCAACGGCCATCAGTTGAGGATAGAGTAGAATAATTCTGTGGGCAGGATTGCGTGAATAAAATATTTCTCTTATTGGTAATGTTGGTCACGTGAATAATATCTTGCTAAATGAATTACTAGCTCAAGTCGTGGAAGTAAACGTGACGGGAAGAACGTGCTTGTGTTGCAGCTTCCCGAAGGTGCTGATCGACGGGCCGTACGGTGCGCCAGCGCAAGACTACAAGCAGTACGACGTTGTGCTACTTGTGGGGCTGGGCATCGGAGCCACGCCCATGATCTCGATCATCAAGGACATCATCAACAACATGAAGCGGCTCAACGGGGACATCGAGTCCGGCGACCCCGGCTGCATTGGCGCGTCGGCATCGTTCCGGACCCGCCAGGCCTACTTCTATTGGGTCACCAGGGAGCAAGGCTCCTTCGAGTGGTTCCGTGGAGTCCTGGACGAGGTGGCCGCGGCGGACGAGAAGGGCGTCATTGAGCTCCACAACCACTGCAGCAGCGTCTACGAGGATGGCGACGCCCGGTCTGCGCTCATCGCCATGCTCCAGTCCCTCAACTTTGCCAAGCACGGCGTCGACGTTGTCGCTGGTACCCGTATCAAGACCCACTTCGGCCGACCAGACTGGCGCAAAGTTTACGAGCGCATCGCCCTCAGACACGTCAGGCAACGAGTCGGTCGGTACCAAAACTAATATGTGCTACTCTCTCTTGCATCAAAGAAAAAAACTACATGCTACTCTCTCCGATTTCGCAATAGTGACATTACTTGCTTGAGCTGATGCTCTTCAGTCGAGCATGCACACGGTGACATTACAAAAAACCATTGTCGCTGACGGGTTGTCTCTGATGGACTCTACGGTTTTCTTGGCCGCCTAAAGGCGTGCATGGAGCATCTGTCTTACGGCTGATAGAGCCCGTTAGACATGACACCCACCAGGGCTATCCCGCAACACTGATACACACTGTATTAGGAAAGCCTTCTCTAACGGTTGCCTCACCGAACAGATGACTACTTACTATCCGTCTCGCTGTTGTGTTGTGGTGTACCACTGACATGGTGTTTTTCCCGACGTACCCGTGTTGCCCGCCCGTGGAAGAAAAAATTTCGGTGTCTTCTGGGTTTACTCTGGAGTTTGCATTATGACCTGGTCATTGGGTGAAACTCTGGATTATGTCACTGCTGACGGGTAGACTCTACGTTAGTAAAAGGTCAGTACTAAGTTTTCAGATTAACCACACAACTGGAGGAGGCAGAAAGAAACATAGTCTAAATTAATTCAAAGATTACAGATTAACCACAACAAGTGGAGCACAAATAAACAAATAAAACACAATCAGATTAACCATCTTCATAATCTAGCTTTACTAGCTCCTCCTTACAAGTTGTACCCGAAGCCCTGAACCATCTATTTCGGTGGACACAACACCATCCGTTCTGCTTTTATAGTCAAATGCTTTAGTTGTTCTACTAATAAGTCACGCGTGTTTTGTAGGACTCTTGTTGAGGGAATGAATACGGTTGTCGAGGTTTATGTTGCACACCTTTGGGACGATGGTGTAAAGGTCGGCCACCCATGGAATCACTTTGAGCTCCGATATCTCGTAGTAAGAATGGGGAAGGCAAACACGATTTAGTTACTTCCAACAATAGCAACATGAATATTACATTCAGGTACACACCAGTTTTTTCCCCACATATATAGTTGCACCTAAACAGACACCATAACACATACAAGGATCATAACATGCACACATCAGCCATTCTATGGGCGTCTTCAACCTACTCTATCTTTCACCGTGCTGGAGAAAATAGTATCATCTTCTTTTGTAGCATCGAGGAACGCATGATATAGAAAAAAACACTGGAAAGGAGAAGTATTGAAGGGGCTGCAAATTGTTTTTCCTCCCGTGATTTAAGGGGCTGCAATCCTTCTGATTTGCACGTCACTCCGTAACATTGCATCCGGAGCTGTAGCATTGCACAGTACCAAACAGTTCAAATCAGAATCGAGAACGAGAAGAAAAAAAGATCTTAGAACCGCTTGAGAAATAGCCATTGTTTGCTAAGTGTCCTATTTGCACGCATAAGCTGCCAGCTTCGATCTGAAAAACCGTCAGATCGGGAATGGGATGAATCCTAGAGTGCAGGAAAGAGTAGGATTATGATTCACAAAGAAAAGGTGGCATTTCAACGCTCTCGACTCCAACGACTCAAATGCAAACCACCAAAGTCAACTAGGTAGCTCGCTCCCCCAGCCTTCTTCGGATCCAGCGACCAATGCAAGTAGACACCTCGGCGCGCTGCCAGACAACACGGGCTTCACACAATCACACTATGTGCTGGTCTGATCTGCCGGCCGATCTGATATCGGCGATCGCCGACAGGATGACCGAGCACGCGGACCTTGCGCGCTTCCGCTCGGTGTGCCCGTCGTGGCGCTCAGCCTCCGGCGGCGCACGCCGCCCGTCGCCGCGTACCGCTGCTTCTAGTGCCAAGCCAGGACTACTCCCGCGTCGACCGCCGTCTCTGGTCCCTCGCCGACGACAGCATTGCCGAGATCCCCGTGCCCGCCGCGCGCGGCCGCTCGTTCCTCTTCGCCTCGCCGCGCGGCTGGACGCTCGGCGTGGACAACGACCTCGCGGCCACGCTGCTGCACCCCTTCACCGGCGCGTCGGAGAGCCTACCGAATCTGCCGCCGTCGTTCCACGACGGCGACCAGACTACCAGAGGATCCTCCGTGACACGGTGTGGGATCGGTCGCCGGACGCCGTGGTGGTCTCGTCGGGAAAGGGCGCGTTCTTTTGCCGGCTGCGGCCGGTGGGTGACCGCGGACCGTGGAGCCCGGTGGCGGGATTATGCTCCCAGGCCACGGATCTTGTCACCAGCATCACCTACTGCGACGACGGCACGTTCTACCTCCTGGACAAGCGAGCGGGCAGGGTGACGGCCGTGGACGGCGCAACCTTCGGCGTCGTCGCCGCCATCGAGCCGCCGGATCTGGCGATGCCCAGACCCTGGCCTGGCTCATACCCGAGTCCACGCTCGTCGCGTCGTCCGCGGAGCTCCTTCTGATCGTCAGGACGCAGCTCGTGTACCAAGGATATTCTGGTTCTGAGGGCCTCTTCAAGGTCTTCCGCGCGGAGCGCCGGAGCCTGGCGGTCGGGTGGTCGGAGGTCGCCGGCGACATGGGCGACCGCGCCGTGTTCGTGGACCACCTCCGGGGGTTCTGCGTCGAGGCCAACGGGGTGAACGGGGTGCGGAGGAACTGCGTGTACGTGGCGAGCTCGTACGAGGAGGTGGACGACGGCTACCTTTTTGGGTGGGTCGTCTGGGGGAGGTACACCGTCTCCGTGCTCGACCTCGCCGACCTTACCACCCAGAATCTGTCGCGCGGGAGCCTGCTGAAATGCAGGTGCGGTAGATTCTGGCAGTGGCCTTCCTGGTGCATGCCCAATCTGCACTGAGACAAACTAAACAGCATGTGCTTTGTTTCGGCTGTAGTTGTTGCAGGAATAAGCACAAACTACAATCCGCAACCCAATTTTATACATCACACTTTCAAGTTTCCAAAAAAGTGTAAAATAAATTATGGACCTGCATTATGTTGTATCTTGTCCATACGCGAAGTTTCATCCAAAAATATAATAATACGTGACCTACAAAAAAATGTGTGAATAGTATAGGATACTTATGTTTTCTCTTTCTTGCATAGGTCACATATGGTCACAATTTGACACCAACTTTGCAGGCTCAAAATATGTAGCATACACAAAGGTCATGATTTATTTCACATTTAGAAAAAAATGGAAATGTGACATCTAATAATGGGCTGCGGGCGCAACTAATTGCGGAATATTCGCTTTCAAGGAATAAGACAGTGTTCGAATTTAGTTTGTTTTACTTCTGCCAAACGGTGTGTTTTTATTACAAGTGAAGAGCAGTTTATTTGGCTATTTTAATTGATTTCTAGGAATTTGTTTATCAAACATGTAAGGCGCTTGTGTGATCATCAAAAACTAATCCACAAGGTTCACCATGGGGAACGAGATCCTCTGACGTAAGTGAGAAAAACTGCAGAGGGACGTAATTGATTCTGGTCCGTCCACTACCCATCCGATGGCAGCTGGTCCACCACTATAAAATATTAGCGCAGCAGCCTACAGCTCAGCCTAGCTAACGGGAGATGGAAAGAACGGAGCGACCCAGTTCAACTCAAGGGAGATGGTAAAGAGTGCGCTCCATCTCAGAAATCATCTCTGTAGTCTTAGGGCATCTCCAGCGGCGCAACGC
This sequence comes from Lolium multiflorum, assembly GCA_030979885.1. NCBI lineage: Eukaryota > Viridiplantae > Streptophyta > Magnoliopsida > Poales > Poaceae > Lolium > Lolium multiflorum. The sequence goes on from CM061747.1 coordinate 200,390,484, forward strand.
ATTTTAGCGTTCGCGCGCGTCCGTTTGCGTTAGCCGAAATGGTCGAAATCGATCGCGCGTCCCTTTGCGTTGGGGGTGGTTCCAGCGGCACGACGCATTTTTTTGGGCCGGATCATTTTTTTTAATACATGAAACATAATTTACATAGTTAAAACATGAAAAAAAACTCAAGGGGTATGGTTGTGGCGGCGGTGGAGGAGGCGCCCAGGGCTGCGGCGATGGAGGCGCCCAGGGCTGCGGCTGTGGCGGCGATGGAGGCGCCCAGAGCTGCGGCTGTGGCGGCGGTGGAGGCGGTGCCCAGGGCTGCGGTTGTGGCGCCGCCGAGTCCTGTAGTGCCAGTCGAAGGGCTTCATCCTCCGACAGGCCCGGCGGCATGACGCCGGTGGCGTACGGCGGCGCGGCTGCCGGCACGTCGTTCTCGGAGACGAGGAGCCGAGCTTCGCCATCTCGTCGTCCGTCATGTTCTCCGGAACTCGAAAACGCGGCCCTCCGCCGCGGCCTGCTGCCATTCGTGGAAGACGGCCGCGACGTAGTCGTCGCTGTCGTCCTTCACCTCCTCGTTGTGGTACGCGAGCGCCTCGATGTAGTCGTCCTCATCGTCGTAGGCGGCGTAGGCATCGTCGTTGTGGTCGTCGTCGTGTCGACAGATACGTCCGCCAGCTGTCGGAGTCGATGGCGTACGCCGGATCGTCGCGGAGGTCCGGCGGCAGGTACCGCCTCCTTCGCTGGATCTCCGCGCTCCGATCAGGCTCGCGCACAGGGACGGGAGGGATGGGCACCCGGCGGCAGTTGAGCCGCCAGCCGCCAGGCAGTTGCACGTACTCGAAGTCATATTCATATCTAGGCATATAGTACATGTACTCGAAGTCATCGTCGTTGTCGTCGGAGGAGCCGTCGTCGTCGCTCGCCGGGCGCAGCTTGAGCCAACGAGGCGGCGGTGGTGGTTGCATCCGCAGAGGCTGTGGCGGCGCATATAGCGGAGACAGATGGCCGTAGCGGCTGCAACCTAGACCGTCGTCGCCACGGCTTGCAGGGTAGGCTTGCTCCTCCTTCTCCCACCAGGACCGGCTAGCTTCCACCGGCGACGGCAGTGGCGGCTTCAGGGAGGCGCGGATGGCCACGTGTTGGCCCGGGAAATCCTTCAGGTCGCCGAGGCACCTAAAGTCGTTGGGGACCATGGCGTAGTCCGGCGGCGCCTTCCACTCCGGCCCCTCCGGCTGCGGGGGAGGGGGGAGGAGGGGGGAGATGTCGCCGAGGCCGAGTATGAGGCCTCGTTGCCAGCCACGCTTCACACAAACACTTATCCTCGTCGTCGACGAAGCCTTGTGTCTTCAGGCTCTTCCCCTTCTTCTTCGTAGCAATGTCAGGCTGTGTTGGCTGCGGCGGCGAGGATGTACATCGCTTCTGGACTGCTCGCGCCGGTCTAGTTTGCAATTTCGCGCGGGAATGACCAGTGGCGGGAATAATATCGGTCTCCCTGCCACTGACGCGCGGGTCCTACATCTTTTTCGGCGAACACTCCGCGCGACCGCCGAGCGTCTGCGGAGACGCATATTTGGGCCAGGTTTGCGTCTTCGCGGACGGTCCGGTCACTTTGCGTCGCCCCGCTGGAGCAGACTCCAGACGCATTTCCGGTCACGGCGGACACAAACGGTCGCTCAGCGTCCGTTTGCATCAGGCCGCTGGACATGCCAAACAGTTCATGCACGACATAGGGCCGTTTTTCGTCATCCGTTTGTTCATCTCCCGTTAACTGGGCTGGCTGTGGGCTGCTGCTAATGTTTAATGGTGTTGTCCCAGATGCCATCGGATCGGGAATGAACGATCAAGAATCAACTATGTCCCTCTGCAGTTTTTCCACGTACGTCAGAGGATCTCGTTCCCACCATGGGCATGTCTAGATCTCAGCTGCCTTGGATTTAACTATACCTTAGTCGGGTGATATTATCGAAGTCTAAGTCACAATCTAGTTGCAACTCATGTGCAACCTGTATGCTCTCACGAATTACGAAGCAAATTTAACATATTTGGGTTTTTTTTTCTTGAAACCAATGTGCAAGTGGAGAAATCTCAGTTGCAATCCATATAGAATTGAGAAAATCTAAGTTCCAACTTGTATGTAGCTGGAAAAAATTCTGAGTTGCTACTTGTATGCAACTGAAAAAATTCTGAGTTGCAACCTATGTGCAAGTCACATGATAGCACGAATCGCAAAAATTGGCTGAGATTTAATAAATTTGCGGCCGACTTAGAATTAGCAAATCCGATAAAATATGCATGCCTGATGGTGAAATTACGTGCTTTGTTTAGTCATGAGATATAATTGGTCTACTATATTTAGTACTAGCCAAATTTATTTCAAATAGTACTCCTTTCTTTGTAAGATGTTTTGGCCTTGTTTTTTCTTATTTGATAAAAATATGATGTGTGTAACTGTGTACTCGGCAAGGCAGAGGTTGGGAGGCATGATATCCCTACAAACAAATAGAGAACACAACAAGTCAACAAATATCAAAACGGCAAATTCCACATAACATGAAAATCGCATTTACTTATTCTTTTATTTATCATGGTAACATTCAACATTATACCATGTTAAATGGCAAAAAGGACGATCCAGTAACCACCAAATTTGATCAACCTCAGCTACACGAGAAGATTGAGCAGACGAGGCTCCGGTCCGGAGCCAGAGCCGGAGCCAGAGGCAACCTGGCCGGAGGTACACCCTTCTCGATCACCACCACGACGATCCTCGCAGCTCGAGTTCAGCGCCTCCTCCTCGTTCCGCTGCCCCTCATCATCTACGTCCACGCTGGCCGCCACGGCCTGCTGCTTGTGGCGGCGCATGTGCCCGCCCAGCGCCTGCCCCATGCGGGACGAACACCCTTCTCGAATATCACCGCCACGGCGATCCTCCAACGGCGGCGCGCCGTTCGAGTCCACCGCGTCCTCCTTCCGCTCCCCCGCCTCCACCACCACCACCTCCGCGCACGCCGGCGCGTCGGCCTGCTGCTGCTTGTGGCGGCGCATGTGGCCGCCGAGCGCCTGCCCCATGGCGAACTCGAGCCCGCACACGGCGCACTCGTGCGCGGCGCGGGCCGGCCTCTGCTGCCGCGGCGGCAGCGCGTGACGCGCCTGCAGCCGCGTGTGGCCCGTGCGGTGCCCGCCCAGCGCCTGGAACGACGGGAACCGCCGGCTGCACGTCCTGCACACGAACGCGCCCTCCGCGGCGTCGTCTCCGCCCGGTCGCCTGCGCGAACGTGCCGCCGGTGCCGCCTTTGCCGTGCTGCCCTCCTGCCCGCCGGGCGTCGGAGGCGGCGTGATCTGCGCGTCGCCGGTGTGCGCGCTCTCCGTGCCGGTGGCGTGCTGCCGCTCTAGGAGCGGCGTCATGGTGTCGACTGTGGCGGGAAGGTTTCTCCTTTCTTCTTGGAAGGAGCCTTTTAAAGTGGCCCTCGCATCGCACGGTGGGTGGGCGCGCGCGCCAACACACGCCTTGATATTTAGCTACGTAGGTACAGAGTATCTCGGGGGGAAGTCGGCCGGAGATATCGATCGGATCGACTGGGCGCCGCGCGCTAGGGGGGATCTCTGGTGGTCGTGGCAGCATCTGGGCGATCATGTCGTCACTTGAAATCGTGAGTGCGGACGTACGTACGGGACGGAAAGCTATATGAGCTTTGCAAGGCCTGTGCGATCGATCGACAAGGCGTCCTTGTCGCTCCACAGCGCACCCTTGAAGGCGTGTCGTCCTCCTAGCTCCTTTGCGATTTCGCACCTGTTCGAAGGATTTGGTCGTGGTGGCTCTGATTCCTGACCAACACAACTGCACAAGCAGCCTCATCGGCAGTCTAGAGGGGAGGAACCTTCTTGTTGTTTCTGCGCTTTTGCACTTCCTGATATGCAGAACAATAGACACAACATGGATACAAAATTTGTCAGAGCTGTAAGGTGTATATTAGGAAAAATTGTTAGTTTCGGTGAACCATTTACATTTGTTAAGCTACCCATAGCCTCCATTAGCATTTTTTTGCTGACGCGTTGAGTAAACATCAGAGAGTTAAACGGCTCGGGAACAAATCGAACAAATCAAAACTGTGACAATCACATTCCACAATCTTGTCTACACAAATTTTGGACAATTGCAAAACTGAACAATCATATAGTGCCAGCAGAGACACGTGTCATTTTACAACCATAGATTCAGATATATTTTTCCCTCTTTTCTTTTGCTAAGGAAATGAACATATTGATCCCCGGAGTCATAGCTGGCAGGATGCTACTGCCAGCCTTCAACTCCAAGGGCAGACCACATCACATGAGAAGTGATTTGGCAAAGTGCTCTCTTGCTGTTGTCAGGGCCTGAACTAGAGTCTGCAGGGGAGAAAGCATTAGCTCGTTAGTTCAGTTAAAGCAACGGTTTAGGCCACAGCAACCGGTTCTGCTAATTGTAAATTGTCGTCTCTGCGACCTACCTGCTCAGCAATTGATGTAGTGCCATCTGCCCCGTGGGCTGCTACCTTCTCAGCTATCACGCTTCCTTCGGTTTCTAGGACAATCCTATGAAATTATTCAGCAAAATCAAGTACACGGTCAAGCAATAGAATAAGTATTTATCATACTTTGGCTATTAATCATATCTCAAAGCCTAGCAAAGAAGCACTGGTACTTTTCAAATACTAATAAGCAAATGCAATGAAAGAAACTTGCTATTCCTGTTGTTGGACCTTCAAGGTATTGTCTCAGTATCCAAATCTTGCCAGTAGCCACCGTGGCCACATGTATCAGGTACACAAAACCTGTTTTATTAACTAACAGAACAAAAATCTTTTCTAAGTACATGTACTAATAGAGTTCCTTTTTCATGTCTCCATTCCAGAAGACCGATTTTTTCATTCACATGTAGATGAGCAAGGTCAAGTGATTATATATAAGATGAAGAAAAACAGATGCACAACAACAGGTTTTAAGTTAGGGCTTACCCTCCATCAATAATTTCATCGAGGCATAATAGGATCAGATCCAGATTTTCAAGAGCTGTTCTTTTGTCAACATTATTTCTGAAACCAAATAGAAATTAGCATACCAATATTTGACAAATTAATAAGTACAAAATTCTAATACTAAAAAAGATTGATCCTAACCTGAGAATATGGTCAACAGCATCAGTGAATCCCTGAAGAATTGATGCTAAAATAAGTTCATTCTCTTCATCTCCTCCAGTAACATAAAAATGTAGGTCTTGGATGAACTTATACACAACAATGTGGCCATCAAACATCACAATCTCAGCTGTAAAGGAGGAAGGTATAAATAAAACTGAATTACTTGAAAGACGAGGAGTTTGAGAATAAAATTCACATACGCAACTAAAATTTCAAGACAACCACATCTTGTGTTTAAGTATAAATTTAACACAGGTAAAATGGAATACTGAACATCGCATCTTTGGATTGGTGGGTATGGTACAAGAAACTACAAACCGTACTTCAGCTTAAGCTATAAGGGTATATTGAATATATTATATTATAGTTTAATTTTAACATGCCCAAATGAGAGATACTTGTTTTTATGCAAGTATACTGGAATAAACTTATTCGACTCTTTGTTAGAGAAACAGATCAAAATATAAAAAATGAAACTTATGGCCTAATGGAAATGTTTTGATGTTTCCTATTTTTGCACCACAAAGCCTTGCCAAAACTTGGCCCATCAAAATGAAGAGTGAATTTTTTGAAGAAAATAAGGTAGCAGAACAAATGTTTGGCACTTTTGGTTAACAACTTCCAGTATTTTGGTAAAGCACATATAGGAAACAACAGAACTCAGCCAGGTGCAACCATGGACGCATAAGGTTGCAGACACCCACCCAACCAGTTTTAGGCTTGACTTCTAAATCAATTTATGACCAGCAGGTTGAATTTACAATTTCTTGCATAGCACCCTGGTGTACATAGTATGAAAGATAGACAAATCTGTATGTAACGCATCAATGCAAGATATCAAACACCTGAATATACAGTTTCAGCATCATGCACTCCCACATTAGACTACTATAAGTACCACCGATCATCAAATGTTCATATACAAATCACATTCACCGTTCGAAATCTTACCCTCTGCTCCGGAACTTGCTTTCTGGGTCTTGACAAACACCGACTTCTCGAAGGCCAGCTTCGCCGAGAGCTGGGGCCAATCATCCGTGTAGTACTTGACGGCGACGCGCTTCCCCTCGGAGTCCAGCAACAGAATGTTCTTGACGGAAGGACAGGTCTCCTGCGCAAGCATAAAACCAAGGGATCAGCGAGCAGCAGCAGCAAGCACAAACTGATCTGATGCCGCCATTAACAGATCCCGATTTGCGTCTGCGGCAAAACACCGCTTCCCAACCCAAACTGGCAAGGAAACGGATGCGGCAGGGGCCAAGCCTGCCTCGAAAACTGAGGTTTTCCGAAGTTGTCATAGATGCCGGCGGCTCTGAGGTGGGGGCGGCACGCGAGGGATCGGGGGAGGATCAGGAAACCAACTGCACTAGCAGCGCACGCGAGGACGGAGGAGGAGGAGAAGAGCGTCGGAGGGCGGTGGATTCATACCATTTGGAAAAGGTGGGCGGATTCGCTGGGGGCGCCGGGAGCAGGACGGTGGACGACGAGATCTCCGGCGGTTTGCGCAGAGACAGGGGCAGGCACAGCACGACGAGTGAGGTGAACGAAACGTCTAAGCAGAGTCACGAGTAGACTAAGCTCCTCGATGGGCTTTGGGGGCCTGGCCCAAAAGCGTTCCAGAATTAGGCCTGACTCCACGCATCCTAGCTATGCATTTGAAGAGTGAACTTATGTTTCATGATTTTGAGCTCATTTTTCCATGATCGTGTGCAATAGTCGTATGTTAGTTCAGATATAGAGTTATTCTCTTTCCTCCATGACTACTTTGCCACATCATCGGTTTGCCTATAATAAAATGATGCTCCATAAGATAAAAGCATTGAGAAAGGCCTAAACAAGACAATTAGGGGAAGAATACCCCTCGCGCTCTGCGAGCTCGGCACGTGGTGCAACCTCACAAAAAATTCATTTAAGCAATCAACAAACATATTAAAGGTACAAAAGCAAAGAATCACAAGAATATAATAGATGGGGTATCACCTTTAGGTTCCGGCTCCTTGGGTTAATAGATGGCAACACACAAGAGCAGAAGCACACACATACCGGCGTTAGGCACAGTCACCTCATTCTGGTTGTTGTTCTAGCGTGGTGTTGCCACTAATTAATGAGGTCGTTGATGCGATTTCCTCTCCATGGGTTGCCGCTTGTCATGCCTCTGCCTACGCCTCCTTCACCGCTAGCCTCCGTCGTAAGGCCGACGAGCATAGGTGTTGCCAGTTCGAGGGCAATCAGCCTTAGCTCCATCGCCATCCATGCGAGTTTCAACGAGGCCACGGTAAGGGCTCCACCATACGGGCACGAGGGACTGGATCTGTGGTGCGGAGAGGGTGGTGTGAGCAATATGGTTGACTTTTAGCATGTTACTTTTATATATAATGTCCAGAGAGTAATCACTCGCTGCATTGTGGCCCGGGCTCGGGGAAGGGGCATGCTCCCATCACATGAACGATATATAAAGATCAGAAATTCACCTTAGACCATCATGCACAGTTGAGTACCGGAGTAGCTAGCAACAGAAGTGTCGAATTCTTTAGAATACAATTCACATAAAAATGCTAGCGTATTTCATGTGATGCACAGAAAATCTATCAATACTCAACACTACAATTGTTCTGACCAACCCATTGGAAGCGTGCATGATGACCTTGTGCATGGCCACCTGCAATAAAAGGTGCTTAGAGAAACAAATCAAACTTCTTCTTAGGCTTGATTGCTTATTTGTATATGAGAGATACCTTGTTAAGCTTCTGCATTGCATAAACAAGCACTAATGTTGAAACACATTGGTTTAATTTGTAAGCAAACTGTGTAAATGCCCTAATAACCTAATTTTTTTTTGCAAAATTAGCTTTCTATTCCCTTCAACTGAATGAACATTTCCTCAGATGGTAAGCAAGAATTTATCAACTTAAGATCAACGGGGCAGGAGAAGATACAGGAGGCGATCACGAGGTGCCTCTAAAATCCATCTAGGGTTTCGTCCCTCTCATTGGCGATGCTATCGGGCCGCTCTGCCTCCGGTAGCCTTAGGGCCTTGGAGGCCTGGCGTACCGTGGCCTCTCACAGGAAGGTTTTAATTCTTCATTTAGTTTATTTCCATTGTCTTCTTCGGAATGGTGAGGCGGATACTACATCCTGAAGTTGGAATAAGCTCCTCCCCGCTCTATCCTCGCCCCGGTGGTGTGTCTAGTGCCGGTGAAGTCAGGGTGGGCATAAAAACCGTGAAACCGAAAACCGAACCGAAGCCGAAACCGAACTAACCGAAATCTCGGTTTTTTCCATTAACTATTTTTTCGGTTTCCATTTATACTAACCGAATTAAATTTGGTAGAATTCGGTTTTTAGCCCCACCAACCGAACAACACCGAATAGACCGAATTGAGTAACCTACCATCAATTTGTGCAGAAACCGATCATTCCATAGAAGCCCAATTGCGTTTGATGCTCCAAAAATTGTTCATTCAATGTATGACTTTGGTCTTTGATGTACTAGCTTTTTCTGAATATAGTGTGAAGCCTGCATAATAGAACACGTCGCTCGAAGTCTTAGCTACCCCTTTTAATCGCTCACGAGTGATGCACCTGTACCACGAGTGCCGCAGCCTACCAAATAGCATCCCTCCACGATTGGTGCTCATTTGTCAATTTGTTGCGCAGTTGATGCTTTTTGTGTTGATATGTCAATCACTATTTGCTTTCTTCGGTGATGCCTACTATTTGTTCAAGTGAGTAGGTTCATTCGGTTTTAACCGAAAACGAACCGAATTTGTCGGTTAACCGAATCTTCGGTTTCCTAAATTTTCATGCCAATTTCGGTTACCATTTTTGAAAACCGAATTTGTTCAAAAACCGCAAAAACCGAACCGAAATTTCGGTTAAAACCGAATGCCCACCCTGACGGTGAAGGGTGCGTGGATTCGAGTGTACGGTGGATCTCTTGGGATCCAGTCGGTTTTCGTGTTCGTTGGTACGGTATTAGGTCAATCTCTTCTGATCTTCGGTTATTATCATTAGCAATGGTTGCTACTCTGGTGCGCTGGTCTTTTGGACCTTAGCACGACGGCTTCTCGTTTGTCTACTATAACAAGCTCTAGTACGACAAGCTTTGTCTGGCTCCGGTGATAGAGGGACGAGAGCACGGCTGCGCAATATTATTTTTGGGCCTCCTTGGATTATTGTTGATGAGTATTAATAGATTGGTGGAATTTTCGTAATTTTTTTAAAGAATAAACACTACTCCACAAGCCCACAGTTCGTACCTGATGGATGCAATATACTCCGTATGATCCAGAGAAAACAAGTCCAAATTAACAGCTCTCATCCTGCAACACCTGTGTTTGCCATGATCCATCACAGCTAGACTGTTGAATAATGAGACTGAACGATGGTCGATGATGCAGTACAAAAGGTTAAAGTTCAATTTGATCAGTCCTGTCATGCCGGCGGCACCCTCACGACGGCGTCCATGAACTCGTCGTCAGCAATGAGCCTCTTCATCGCGTCCGGCGCGATGCACACCTCCAGCGACATGCTCCCTCCCTGCTCCGGCCCTTGGTACACCGTGGCCTTCCCATCTATCTTCCCCTCGCGGCCGCTACGCACGGCGGTCGGCTTTCCCCACCCGAAATCGTTCCCGAACACGTTGAACCGCGGCGAGCTCCCGGTCACCAGCGCCGCGCCTCCGGACATGAGGCTCCCGAAGTACCGGAACTGCGGCTCCCTGGTCCAGCTCTCCAGCCACTCCCTCATCGCCGCCTCGTCGAACGACGCCACGGCGCGGTTGAGCTGCCACGCCGTCCAGCCCAGCCCCCTGTCCATGATGTCGCCGACGGTGCAGCTCGCCGTGCCGGGCACTAGCGCGTTACCCATGTATCCCGGCGGTATGCCGCACACGCGCCCTCGGCACCCGATGGCCAGCGTGTAGGCCGTCTCCTGCTCCGGCGGGAGGCGCCGAGCTCGGGACACCGCCCGCCACAGTTGCGCGAGCAGCGCCTGGAGGGAGGAGATGGTGGCGGTGGCCGTGCCGACCATCTCCTCGTTCGCCCTCGCCTTGAGCTCCTTGATGCTTGCGCCGGAGAAGGTAAAGATGCACTCTTGTACCGTCGGGGGTTCGAATCGCCGGACGACCTGCTGCAGCTTGCTGAACGGCAAGGGGATCGGCACGCGGCTGGCGTCGATGAACCACCTCCTCTGCACCCGCGCGGAGATCTCGCTTAGGTCGCCGATGCCTCCTCCTCCTCCTCGGTTGATCTCCGACCAGGCGTTGAGGAACTCCCAGAAGACGAAGCCGTCGCCGACGGAGTGGTTCAGCGACACGCCGATGAAGACGCCGTCGGCGAGCTCGGTGACCTGCGCCGACAGCACGGGGAGCGAATCGACGGCCGCGTCCGCGCCAAGCACCCCGTTCAGCGGGAACAAGGCCCAGACCAGGGACGACGGGGTGTACAGCGAGCCGGTCAGGTCCGCGACGGCGACGCCGGCCGCCGTCGCATGGACCAGCTCGGCGCCTTCCCCGGTGCAGCGCAGCCTGACAGTGACTGTCCCGTCGCCGCGTTCGTCGACGGCGAGACGGCCGGCCAAGTGGTAGTACCTGCCCAGGGCGCGCGCCAAGGACGACGTGAGGGCGCCGACGAGGCGGTCGCCGCCGGCGGGAGGCACGGGGAGGAGTACGCCCTTCTGGATGTAGTCTACGCTGAGTAAGCGGAGGTCCCACGGCGTTAGGTGGATGTCCTCCCGCGGCGGCGCGTCCCCGTTCGACGGCCGGACCATTCGCCGCGACACGATCCGGATGGTGCCAGCGGCGCCTCCTGCTTCTTCCATGTGAGTACAACTGGATCTGCGGATGCAACATTCTATTGAAAATTTCAATACGGACTTTCTTAGAGACGCAATACTCTCAAATCATAGAACGTTTCTTATTGAATTTAACCTGACAAATGACCTCCATTTCTTTTTAAACAGAAATCACCTCGAGAGAGATTAGTTTAGGAGATCTCTTAGTTTAGAGTTGATGCATCTGCGTAGTTGACATGATCGGGTTCACTGGCAAGGCAAGACAGCAACTTCGGTCTTGTCAAGACCATGAGCAAGTGAGCATCTTCGATAATTTTTGAAAATAGACATTGAAACTTGGTGAAACATGATGAACCATGATGAAACTTGTGAAATTTACTTTGAAACAATCGAGTTTTATTGTGCATCATTATGTTTAAATATGTTACTCCCTCCGACCCGAAAAACTGGGCGGGCGGGTAATTTTACGAAAACGCCCCCGCAGTTTTTCACCTGAAGAAATCAGTTCGTCAACGCCCCATCCCGTCCGCCTCCCATTCCCCATTTCACCCGCCGCCGGCGCCAGGCCTTCTCCGGTTGATTCCGCTCACCACCTTCGCCGCGCGACCACCGCCCAGAGCTACCGCATCCTTCCCTATAGATCCCATGGCCTGGAAGCTTGGCTACGCAGCCCCTCCACAAACCCTAGCCGAGGCTCAGTCAATGCTCTGTTTTTCGATCCAATGTCGATTCTTTTGGACGGCGGCTACACAAATCCTCGACAGCCTCGAGGGACGGGTCTTCGCCGGCGCCGTCGTCCAGCTCACCGGAGGAGGAGGGTAAGCCGGTCGCCGCGCTCGTGGCCGACAGCTACGTATTTCGTCGGCGTCGGCAACCGGAGGGGCGTCCCGGTCTGCTCGCTCTTCCCCATGTCCGCCTCCTTCTTCTACGCCTACCACCACTCCGATTCCCTCCAGTCGTGCCTTGCCCACGAGCTCAAAGCCGGAGGAAGACGACGGCGACCACGACGGCCTCCTAACCGCTCTTCGTGGGGGCTCGACCTCCGCCTGCGGGTTTCCGCATCCATGGCGCTCGGCAGCGCTGCTGCTCGCCCGCAGGTACACCTCATGCCCTCACCGTTCCCGCTCAGTCTCTCTCTTCCTTCTCTTTCGTGGTGCTCAACTGCTCGTTGATCACATCATGTCGTCTGTATGAGGCAAAGAGGGAGACAAAGAAGGGAGAAGAGATGTGATGGAGGAGATCCTTGGTGGTGCGATGCATCTGTGAGAACCATATCCCCAAGCTCCTCCTACTAGGTTGCAACTACTGCCTCAAGCAACATCAGCCTACAGCAGCAAGGTGAGCCATCCATTGTGCACTTTTTTCTTCAGATATTGTAGCAACATGGTGATTTATTTTCCATGAACCTACAACACTAAACCATTGTGCACAATTTGGTCACTTTTGTGCAAGCTTTGTTGATTTTACTCTACACAGTTCTGTTGTCTGCAAGCCACCATATGGAGAGCTTTTAGGAACTTTTGCTTTGTTCTGTGTTATGGTTACTCCACTGACTACGAATAATTAGCATTACCTTGACCGGGCCTTGAAGAAATATAATGTAACCAATAGCCTCCATATGTGCTGCTGCGCTATCAGTCTGCACACAGCTAGGGAGATATGCATGTGCGGAAATATGAGCAATTAATCAAGATGTATTACAGATGCATGATACGTCTCCGACGTATCGATAATTTCTTATGTTCCATGCCACATTATTGATGATATCTACATGTTTTATACACATTATATGTCGTATTTATGCATTTTCCGGCACTAACCTATTAACGAGATGCGAAGAGCTTCTTTGTTTCTGCTGTTTTGGTTTCAGAAATCCTAGTAAAGAAATATTCTCGGAATTGGACGAAATCAACGCCCGGGTCCTATTTTTGCACGAAGCTTCCGGAAGTCCGAGGGAGAGTCGAGGGGGCCGAGGGTGGCGACACACCGGGCGGCGCGGCCAGGCCCTGCCGCGCCGGCTGTGGTGTGGGCCCTCGTGACGCCTTACCCCCCGCCTACAAATAGCCTTCTTCGCGAAACCCCCGCAGAGAGCCACGATACGGAAAACCTTCCGAGCGCCGCCGCCGCCAATCCCATCTCGGGGGATTCGGGAGATCGCCTCCGGCACCCTGCCGGAGGGGATTCATCTCCGGAGGACTCTTCACCGCCATGGTCGCCTCCGGAGTGATGAGTGAGTAGTTCACCCCTGGACTATGGGTCCATAGCGTAGCTAGATGGTCGTCTTCTCCTCATGTGCCTCATTGTTGGATCTTGTGAGCTGCCTAACATGATCAAGATCATCTATCTGTAATTCTATATGTTGTGTTTGTCGGGATCCGATGGATAGAGAATACTATGTTATGTTGATTATCAATCTATTACCTATGTGTTGTTTATGATCTTGCAAGCTCTCCGTTATTAGTAGAGGCTCTGCCAAGTTTTTACTCTTAACTCCAAGAGGGAGTATTTATGCTCGATAGTGGGTTCATGCCTCCATTAAATGCGGGACAGTGAGAAAGTTCTAAGGTTGTGGATGTCTTTGTTGCCACTAGGGATAAAACATTGATGCTATGTCCGAGGGATGTAGTTATTGATTACATTACACACCATACTTAATGCAATTGTCTGTTGTTTACAACTTAATACTGGAAGGGTTCGGATGATAACGAAGGTGGACTTTTTAGGCATAGATGCATGCTGGATAGCGGTCTATGTACTTTGTCGTAATGCCCAATTAAATCTCACTATACTCATCATATCATGTATGTGCATGGTCATGCCCTCTCTATTTGTCAATTGCACACTGTAATTTGTTCACCCAACATGCTATTTATCTTATGGGAGAGACACCTCTAGTGAACTGTGGACCGGTCCATTCTTTTACATCGAATACAATCTGCAATACTTGTTTTACTGTTTTCGCAAACAATCATCATCCACACTATACATCTAATCCTTTGTTACAGCAAGCCGGTGAGATTGACAACCTCACTTTTCGTTGGGGCAAAGTACTTTGGTGTGTTGTGCAGGTTCCACGTTGGCGCCGAATCCCTGGTGTTGCGCCGCACTACATCTCGCCGCCATCAACCTTCAACGTGCTTCTTGGCTCCTCCTGGTTCGATAAACCTTGGTTTCTTTCGAGGGAAAACTTGCCGTACGCATCACACCTTCCTCTTGGGGTTCCCAACGGACGCGTGCTATACGCGTATCAAGCATATTTTCTGGCGCCGCTGCCGGGGAGATCAAGACACGCTGCATTGTTTCCACAATCCAATCTCTTTACTTTGTTTTGTCTTGCTTTATTTTATTTACTACTTTGTTTGCTGCATTTATATCAAAACACACAAAAATTAGTTGCTAGCTTTACTTTATTTACTGTCTTGCACTCTATATCAAAAACACAAAAAATTAGTTACTTGCATTTATTTTACTTAGTTTGCATTATTTACTACTGCTAAAATGGCCACTCCTGAAAATACTAAGTTGTGTGACTTCACAACCACAAATAATAATGATTTCTTATGCACACCTATTTCTCCACCTGCTACAGAGAATTCTTTGAAATTAAACCTGCTTTACTGAATCTTGTTATGAGAGAGCAATTTTCGGTGTTAGTTCTGATGATGCTGCTGCCCATCTCAATAATTTTGTTGAATTGTGTGAAATGCAAAAGTATAAAGATGTATATGGTGATATTATAAAATTAAAATTGTTTCCTTTCTCATTAAGAGGAAGAGCTAAAGATTGGTTGCTATCTCTGCCTAGAAATAGTATTGATTCATGGACTAAATGCAAGGATGCTTTTATTGGTAGATATTATCCCGCTAAAATTATATCTTTGAGGAGTAGCATAATGAATTTTAAACAATTGGATAATGAGCATGTTGCACAAGCATGGGAAAGAATGAAATCTTTGGTTAAAAATTGCCCAACCCATGGACTGACTACTTGGATGATCATCCAAACCTTTTATGCAGGACTGAACTTTTCTTCGCGGAACCTATTGGATTCAGCTGCTGGAGGTACCTTTATGTCCATCACTCTTGGTGAAGCAACAAAGCTTCTTGATAATATGATGATTAATTACTCTGAATGGCACACGGAAAGAGCTCCACAAGGTAAGAAGGTAAATTCTGTTGAAGAAACCTCCTCCTTGAGTGATAAGATTGATGCTATTATGTCTATGCTTGTGAATGATAGGACTAATGTTGATCCTAATAATGTTCCGTTAGCTTCATTGGTTGCCCAAGAAGAACATGTTGATGTAAACTTCATTAAAAATAATAATTTCAACAACAATGCTTATCGGAACAATTCTAGTAATAACTATAGGCCATATCCTTATAATAATGGTAATAGTTATGGTAATTCTTATGGGAATTCTTACAACAATAATAGGAATACACCCCTGGACTTGAAGCTATGCTTAAAGAATTTATTAGTACACAAACTGCTTTTAACAAATCTGTTGAGGAAAAGCTCAATAAAATTGATATTCTTGCTTCTAAGGTTGATAGTCTTGCCTCTGATGTTGATCTTTTGAAATCGAAAGTTATGCCTAATGGGGATATTGAAAATAAAAATTTTACTACAGCAAATGCCATCCAAGTTAGAATTAATGAGAATATAAGATTAATGGCTGAATTGCATGCTAGGTGGGAAAGTGAGGAAAATGAAAAACTAGCTAAAGAGAATAATGTAGCTAAAGTTTGGACTATTACCACCACTAGTAATGTTAATGATTCGCATGTTGCTGCACCTCCTACTATCAATGGTAAAATAATTGGTGTTGGCAATGTCACTACTCCTAGTGCAAAGCGTGCAAAATTGCCTGAAACTGCTAAAACTGCTGAAATTGATAAAACTGCTGAAATTTTTCAAAATGTTGGGGATAGTGATCCCATTGCTGTAGATCATAATAGTTTAGACTTTGATGATTGCCACATCTCTGAAGTCATAAAGTTCTTACAAAAGCTTGCTAAAAGTCCCAATGCTAGTGCTATAAATTTGGCTTTCACAAAACATATTACGAATGCTCTCATAAAAGCTAGAGAAGAGAAACTAGAACGTGAAGCTTCTATTTCTAGAAAGCTAGAGGATGGTTGGGAGCCCATCATTAAGATGAAGGTCAATAACTTTGATTGTAATGCTTTATGTGATCTTGGTGCAAGTATTTCCGTTATGCCTAAGAAGATTTATAATATGCTTGACTTGCCACCATTGAAGAATTGCTATTTGGATGTTAATCTTGTTGATAATGCTATAAAGAAACCTTTGGGAAAGTTGATAATGTTCGCATTACCGTTAACAATAACCTTGTCCCGTTGATTTTGTTGTCTTGGATATTGAATGCAATGCATCTTGTCCCATTATATTGGGAAGACCTTTTCTTGAACTGTTGGAGCTATCATTGATATGAAGGAAGGTAATATTAAATATCAATTTCCTCTCAAGAAAGGTATGGAACACTTCCCTAGAAAGAGAATGAAGTTACCTTTTTATTCTATTATTAGAACAAGTTATGATGTTGATGCTTCATCTCTTGATAATACTTGATACACACTTTCTGCGCCTAGAAAGGCGTTAAAGAAAAGCGCTTATGGGAGACAACCCATGATTTTACTACAGTACTTTATTTTATATTTGAGTCTTGGAAGTTGTTTACTACTGTAACAACCTCTCCTTATATTAGTTTTGTGCATTGTTGTGCCAAGTAAAGTCTTTGATAGTAAGGTTCATACTAGATTTGGATTACTGCGCAGTAACAGATTTCTTTGCTGTCACAAATTTCGACCTGCCTCTCTGTAGGTAGCTCAGAAAAATATGCCAATTTATGTGCGTGATCCTCAGATATGTACGCAACTTTCATTCAATTTGGGCATTTTCATTTGAGCAAGTCTGGTGCCATTTTAAAATTCGTCTTTATGAACTGTTCTGTTTTGACAGATTCTGTCTTTTATTTCGCATTGCCTCTTTTGCTATGTTGGATGAATTTCTTTGATCCATTAATGTCCAGTAGCTTTATGCAATGTCCAGAAGTGTTAAGAATGATTATGTCACCTCTGAACATATAAATTTTTATTGTGCACTAACCCTCTAATGAGTTGTTTCGAGTTTGGTGTGGAGGAAGTTTTCAAGGATCAAGAGAGGGAAATGATGCAACATGATCAAGGAGAGTGAAAGCTCTAAGCTTGGGGATGCCCCGGTGGTTCACCCCTGCATATTTTAAGAAGACTCAAGCGTCTAAGCTGGGCATCCCCTTCTTCATCGACAACATTATCAGGTTCCTCCCCTGAAACTATATTTTTATTCCATCACATCTTATGTACTTTACTTGGAGCGTCTGTGTGCTTTTGTTTGTGTTTTTGTTTGAATAAAATGGATCCTAGCATTCATTGTGTGGGAGAGAGACACGCTCGCTGTTGCATATGGACAAATATGTCCTTAGGCTTTACTCATAGTATTCATGGCCAAGGTTGAATCTTCTTCGTTAAATTGTTATATGGTTGGAATCGGGAAATGCTACATGTAGTAATTCTAAAATATCTTGAATAATTTGATACTTGGCAATTGTTGTGCTCATGTTTAAGCTCTTGCATCATATACTTTGCCACCCATTAATGAAGAAATATATAGAGCTTGCTAAAATTTGGTTTGCATATTTGGTCTCTCTAAAGTCTAGATAATTTCTAGTATTGAGTTTTGAACAACAAGGAAGACGGTGTAGAGTCTTATAATGTTTACAATATGTCTTTTATGTGAGTTTTGCTGCACCGGTTCATCCTTGTGTTTGTTTCAAATAACCTTGCTAGCCAAAACCTTGTATTGAGAGGGAATACTTCTCATGCATCCAAAATCCTTGAGCCAACCACTATGCCATTTGTGTCCACCATACCTACCTACTACATGGTATTTCTCCGCCATTCCAAAGTAAATTGCTTGAGTGCTATCTTTAAATTTCCATCATTCGCCTTTGCAATATATAGCTCATGGGACAAATAGCTTAAAAACTATTGTGGTATTGAATATGTACTTATGCACTTTATCTCTTATTAAGTTGTTTGTTGTGCGATAACCATGTTTCTGGGGACGCCATCAACTCTTTGTTGAATATCATGTGAGTTGCTATGCATGTCCGTCTTGTCTGAAGTAAGGGAGATTTACCACTCATTTAATGGTTAGAGCATGCATATTGTTAGAGAAGAACATTGGGCCGCTAACTAAAGCCATGAATCATGGTGGAAGTTTCAGTTTTGGACATATATCCTCAATCTCATATGAGAACATTAATTGTTGCTACATGCTTATGCATTAAAGAGGAGTCCATTATCTGTTGTCTATGTTGTCCCGGTATGGATGTCTAAGTTGAGAATAATCAAAGCGAGAAATCAAATGCGAGCTTTCTCCTTAGACCTTTGTACAGGCGGCATAGAGGTACCCCTTTGTGACACTTGGTTAAAACATGTGTATTGCAATGATAATCCAGTCCGAGCTAATTAGGACAAGGTGCGGGCACTATTAGTATACTATGCATGAGGCTTGCAACTTGTAAGATATAATTTACATGATACATATGCTTTATTACTACCGTTGACAAAATTGTTTCATGTTTTCAAAACCAAAGCTCTAGCACAAATATAGCAATCGATGCTTTCCTCTTTGAAGGACCATTCTTTTACTTTTATGTTGAGTCAGTTCACCTATTTCTCTCCACCTCAAGAAGCAAACACTTGTGTGAACTGTGCATTGATTCTTACATACTTGCATATTGCACTTGTTATATTACTTTACATTTACACTATCCATGAGATATACATGTTATAAGTTGAAAGCAACCGCTGAAACTTAATCTTCCTTTGTGTTGCTTCAATACCTTTACTTTAATTTATTGCTTTATGAGTTAACTCTTATGCAAGACTTATTGATGCTTGTCTTGAAGTGCTATTTATGAAAAGTCTTTGCTTTATGATTCATTTGTTTACTCATGTCATTACCATTGTTTTGATCGTTGCATTCATTACATATGCTTACAATAGTATGATCAAGGTTATGATGGCATGTCACTCCAGAAATTATCTTTGTTATCGTTTACCTGCTCGGGACGAGCAGAACTAAGCTTGGGGATGCTGATACGTCTCCGACGTATCGATAATTTCTCATGTTCCATGCCACATTATTGATGATATCTACATGTTTTATACACATTATATGTCGTATTTATGCATTTTCTGCACTAACCTATTAACGAGATGCCGAAGAGCCATTCTTTTTTTCTGCTGTTTTTGGTTTCGAAAATCCTAGTAAAGAAATATTCTCGGGTTGGACGAAATCAACGCCCAGGGGTCCTATTTTGAAGCTTCAAGTCCGAGGAGAGTCGAAGTGGGGCCACGAGGTGGCGACACACAGGGCGCGGCCCAGGGCCTGGCCGCGCCGGCTGTGGTGTGGGCCCTCGTGACCGCCCCTTACCCTTCCGCCTACAAATAGCCTTCGTCGCGAAACCCCCGTACCGAGAGCCGCGATACGGAAAACCTTGCCCGACGCCGCCGCCGTAATCCCATCTCGGGGATTCGGGAGATCGCCTCCGGCACCCCTGCCGGAGGGGATTCATCTCCGGAGGACTCTTCACCGCCATGGTCGCCTCCGGAGTGATGAGTGAGTAGTTCACCCCTGGACTATGGGTCCATAGCGGTAGCTAGATGGTCGTCTTCTCCTCATGTGCTTCATTGTTGGATCTTGTGAGCTGCCTAACATGATCAAGATCATCTATCTGTAATTCTATATGTTGTGTTTGTCGGGATCCGATGGATAGAGAATACTATGTTATGTTGATTATCAATCTATTACCTATGTGTTGTTTATGATCTTGCATGCTCTCCGTTATTAGTAGAGGCTCTGGCCAAGTTTTACTCTTAACTCCAAGAGGGAGTATTTATGCTCGATAGTGGGTTCATGCCTCCATTAAATCTGGGACAGTGACAGAAAGTTCTAAGGTTGTGGATATGCTGTTGCCACTAGGGATAAAACATTGATGCTATGTCCGAGGATGTAGTTATTGATTACATTACGCACCATACTTAATGCAATTGTCTATTGTTTACAACTTAATACTGGAAGGGGTTCGGATGATAACCTGAAGGTGGACTTTTTAGGCATAGATGCATGCTGGATAGCGGTCTATGTACTTTGTCGTAATGCCCAATTAAATCTCACTATACTCATCATATCATGTATGTGCATGGTCATGCCCTCTCTATTTGTCAATTGCCCGTAATTTGTTCACCCAACATGCTATTTATCTTATGGGAGAGACACCTCTAGTGAACTGTGGACCCGGTCCATTCTTTTACATCGAATACAATCTCTTGCAATACTTGTTTCTTGTTTTCGCAAACAATCATCATCCACACTATACATCTAATCCTTTGTTCAAGCCGGTGAGATTGACAACCTCACATTTCGTTGGGGCAAAGTACTTTGGTGTGTTGTGCAGGTTCCACGTTGGCGGAATCCCTGGTGTTGTGCCGCACTACATCTCGCCGCCATCAACCTTCAACGTGCTTCTTGGCTCCTCCTGGTTCGATAAACCGTGGTTTCTTTCTGAGGGAAAACTTGCCGCTGTACGCATCACACCTTCCTCTTGGGGTTCCCAACGGACGCGTGCTGTACGCGTATCAATGCACACAGCTAGGGCGTATTACATTCAGATATAGTATGGACAATATGAGTAACTCTACCTGTTGGGTTTGCATCTGGCATACATATTCAGATAAACTATGAATACATGATAACTCTTATCGATTCTCCTTGTATTGATTGCTTGCTTGATAAACTCTGGATACATGATAACTCCGATAAACTATGGATACATGATAAACTATGGATACCTATTTTCTATTGCTTGCTTGCTTGATAAACTCTGGATACATGACAACTGTTTGCTTGCCTGGTTTGGTGCTCTAAAAAATCTGCTCACCGATAAACTATGGATACATGATAAACTCTGGATACCTATTTTCTATTGCTTGCTTGCTTGATAAAATCTATTTGCTTGGCCACTAGTGTTTGCTGCCTTCCTTGGCCTCTTGTTTGCTCTAGTATCTTCTATTATCGGTTGTTTTCTTGTTTTGCTCACCTTCTTCTCCTCAGGCTTCTCTTCTATTATTGGTTGTTTTTCCTTCCGCTTCTCCTCCTCAGGCTTTTCTTCTTGTATTGCAACTTCAAATTCGCTTACTTGTTTTTCCCGGATGAGATCAAGTTTTTTCTGTAATAGTAAACATAAATTATGTCAGTAAGATGCATCAGTTTAGACCTATCTTAAAACAGAAATTACAAGCAATAAGACATGGACATACAATCTTGACTCGCCGCTTTGGACGGAGAATGCTTGATGGGTCCTCCAACCATGTGCCATATTCTTTTCCTGTGATAACTAGGTCACCATCCACAATTAATTGGGATCTTCCTTTTATCTTTGATGCTTTCTTTGCTTGTGTAGCCTTGATCTTTTTCTCCTCTTCCTCCTTTAGTTGCTTCTCATATTTCTCTATCAACTTTAAGGTTTCTTCATATAGTTCGCTATCAACCTCTAGTGTGTCAGGCAAGTTTCCCTCCTTTATCAGTTTGTCCTTGCCCATGTGAATTAGCTTGTATGTATTTCCACCCTGGTTTTTCATAATCTGCACAAGGACAGACTGCAAGGTGACATACACTTTGGCAAGTGTATTCACGTCATATGCATCGTAAGCTTGTTCTACTGATTCTATCAGTTCTTTGAGAGTATTAGGTGCACTCTCAAATGCCAAGGATTGGATTGAACTGAAGAAGCAGAGATCCAGAACATTCACATCCGGGGAGTTAGGAGGTTGAAAAGTCAACCTAATATCCAATCCTGAAGCTTTTACGGCGGCTTGAAAAATAGGATCATCAGGCGGAACATGTGTTCTTGCATTGTCCTGTTGTATCCATATGGTTCCCACGTCTCCATCGTCGGGCCATACTTCAACAATTGCTGGAATTACCTTCTCACATAGGTATTCCCGCATCACGTCTCTAGTAACATTGAGATTCTTTAGCATCAAATCGCCTTTTGTCTGATACTTTGAGTTGTACTTGGCCACATCCTCTATGACAAAAGCCCAAATTCCGACCTTTCCGTCAAATGTCATATTACCTTGTGCATCAAATCTTGTTCTTGCAACCAGAGTTAGGAACATCACCTTACCGATGTTGTTATGGTTTCGGATAGTGCGAACTGGATCCGGTTCTTCTGGAGTTAGGTAATATGTTCGATTACGCTTTGTCATATCAAACCATTTTTCGTCCATATGCATTATGTTCCCCATCATTTTGAAGATAAGATTTGCATCTGTTATTGATGGTTCATCTATCATGAGAGGGGATTTGGTGACTAGGTGTATACGTGAGCACCCTCTAGATGCCGCACGATCTGCGTTGAGATTTGATTCTCGTCAATTCGGTCTGTTGCCTTGACGTTGTCTTATGCATCACTAATCGTACTTGGCATGGGCTGCGGGTCCCGCGTTTCAATGATTGGTAATAGGGGACTGCTAAAAAATGTGATTTGGGTTTGTTGTTCGTGCTGATGTGTGATACGTCTCCAACGTATCGATAATTTCTTGTGTTCCATGCCACATTATTGATGTTATCTACATGTTTTATGCACACTTTATATCATATTCGTGCATTTTCTGGAACTAACCTATTAACAAGATGCCGAAGTGCCTGTTTTCTGCTGTTTTTGGTTTCAGAAATCCTAGTAAAGAAATATTCTCGGAATTGGACGAAATAAAAGCCCAGGAGGCCTATTTTCTCACGAAGCTTCGAAGTCCGAAGGAGAGACGAAGAGGGGCCACGGGGCGCCAAACCCTAGGGCGGCGCGGCCCCCTTGGCGCGCCGGCGTGGTGTGGGCCCCCGCGCCGCCTCTTGACCTGCCCTTCCGCCTACAAATAGCCTCGTGACGAAACCCCGTCGAGAGCCACGATACGGAAAACATTGCGAGACGCCGTCGCCGCCGATCCCATCTCGGGGATCTGAGATCGCCTCCGGCACCGGGGAGGGGAATCATCTCCGGAGGACTCTACACCGCCATGGTCGCCTCCGGAGTGATGAGTGAGTAGTCTACCCCTGGACTATGGGTCCATAGCGGTAGCTAGATGGTTGTCTTCTCCCCATTGTGCTATCATTGTCGGATCTTGTGAGCTGCCTATCATGATCAAGATCATCTATATGTAATTCTATATGTTGCGTTTGTTGGGATCCGATGAATAGAGAATACTTGTTATGTTGATTATCAAAGCTATGCTTATGTGTTGTTTATGATCTTGCATGCTCTCCGTTATTAGTAGATGCTCTGGCCAAGTAGATGCTTTTAACTCCAAGAGGGAGTACTTATGCTCGATAGTGGGTTCATGCATTGACACAGGGACAGTGAGAAAGTTCTAAGGTTGTGTTGTCTTGTTGCCACTAGGGATAAAACATTGATGCTATGTCTAAGGATGTAGTTGTTGATTACATTACGCACCATACTTAATGCAATTGTCTGTTGCTTTGCAACTTAATACTGGAGGGGGTTCGGATGATAACCTGAAGGTGGACTTTTTAGGCATAGATGCGGTTGGATGGCGGTCTATGTACTTTGTCGTAATGCCCAATTAAATCTCACTATACTCATCATGATATGTATGTGCATGGTCATGCTCTCTTTATTTGTCAATTGCCCAAGTAATTTGTTCACCCAACATGCTGTTCGTCTTATGGGAGAGACACCTCTAGTGAACTGTGGACCCCGGTCCAATTCTCTTTCTGAAATACAATCTCTTGCAATACTTGTTTACTGTTTTCTCTGCAAACAATCATCTTCCACACAATACGGTTAATCCTTTGTTACAACAAGCCGGTGAGATTGACAACCTCACTTTCGTTGGGGCAAAGTAGTTTGGTTGTGTTGTGCGAGTTCACGTTGCGCCGGAATCTCCGTGTTGCGCCGCACTACATCCCGCCGCCATCAACCTTCAACGTGCTTCTTGGCTCCTCCTGGTTCGATAAACCTTGGTTTCTTTGAGGGAAAACTTGCTGCTGTGCTCATCATACCTTCCTCTTGGGGTTGCCCAACGAACGTGTGAAATACACGCCATCAAGCATATTTTTGGCGCCGTTGCCGGGGAGATCAAGACACGCTGCAAGGGGAGTCTCCACTTCTCAATCTCTTTACTTTGTTTTTGTCTTGCTTTATTTTATTTACTACTTTGTTTGCTGCACTAAATCAAAATACAAAAAAATTAGTTGCTAGTTTTACTTTATTTGCTATCTTGTTTGCTATATCGAAAACACAAAAAATTAGGTTACTTGCATTTACTTTACTCATCATGTTTCCTTTTAATTTTACCACAAAGAACATACCGGTAGGACGTGGGTCTATAGTTGGGAGGAACAATATAGAAGAATTTTTCACCCATGTTAGTACCATTGAAGAATTTGAAGATAGACACTTGGTAGACCTTGCCCCCACTTATGAAATTGCTGCTGCTGCTTTAGTTCGCCTGTTGGAAACTAAATTTGTTAATCTCAATCCTATAATCCAACACATGTTTCTTACACTTGGTGATATGGAAGAGGGGGAAAAGAAAGATTTTGTTTTAGAAACCCTTCTTAGAGAATTTGGTGGTCTAGCAAGAGAAGCTAGAAAGGTGTTTGCTAAATTTAATATGCTTGGTTCTCCTACTAATTTTGTTAGTCTCCTTGAAAAGATGGATATGGATAGAATAAGATACACTAATAATATTGATGATGGAGGGGAGATCAAAGCACCAATACCATGTAAGCTCCTAGCTATGAATGATGCACTAGAAAATAACTATGCTTGGCTTGTTCTGAAAATTTGTTTGATGAGAGTAGCACACCTAAGACTAATGAAAAGGGAGATGCTAAAACTTATGTATCTAATATAATATGCCTAGTTGATAAAACTCCACACCTCGCTGAGAATGCACCACCCTTCGATAATACTTGATACACACTTTCTGCGCCTAGCTGAAAGGCGTTAAAGAAAAGCGCTTATGGGAGACAACCCATGTTTTTACCTACAGTACTTTGTTTTTATTTTGTGTCTTGGAAGTTGTTTACTACTGTAGCAACCTCTCCTTATCTTAGTTTTGAGTTTTGTTGTGCCAAGTTAAGCCGTTGATAGAAAAGTAAGTACTAGATTTGGATTACTGCGCAGTTCCAGATTTCTTTGCTGTCACGAATCTGAGCCCACTGCCCTGCAGGAAGCTCAGAAAATTATGCCAATTTACGAGCATGATCCTCAGATATGTACGCAACTTTCATTCAATTTGAGCATTTTCATTTGAGCAAGTCTGGTGCCATTTTAAAATTCGTCAATACGAACTGTTCTGTTTTTGACAGATTCTGCCTTTTATTTCGCATTGCCTCTTTCGCTATGTTGGATGAATTTCTTTGATCCACTAATGTCCAGTAGCATTATGCAATGTCCAGAAGTGTTAAGAATGAGTGTGTCACCTCTGAATATGTCAATTTATATTGTGCACTAACCCTCTAATGAGTTGTTTCGAGTTTGGTGTGGAGGAAGTTTTCAAGGATCAAGAGAGGAGTATGATGCAACATGATCAAGGAGAGTAAAAGCTCTAAGCTTGGGGATGCACCGGTGGTTCACCCCTGCATATATCAAGAAGACTCAAGCGTCTAAGCTTGGGGATGCCCAAGGCATCCCCTTCTTCATCAACAAATTATCAGGTTCCTCCCCGAAACTACATTTTTATTCGGCCACATCTTATGTGCTTTTTCTTGGAGCGTCGTTTTGTTTTTATTTTTGTTTTGTTTGAATAAAATGGATCCTAGCATTCACTTTATGGGAGAGATACACACTCCGCTGTAGCATATGGACAAATATGTCCTTGGTTTCTACTCATAGTATTCATGGCGAAGTTTCTCCTTCGTTAAATTGTTATATGGTTGGAATTGGAAAATGATACATGTAGTAATTGCTATAAATGTTTTGGGTAATGTGATACTTGGCAATTGTTGTGCTCATGTTTAAGCTCTTGCATCATATGCTTTGCACCCATTAATGAAGAAATACATAGAGCATGCTAAAATTTGGTTTGCATATTTGGTTTCTCTAAGGTCTAGATAATTTCTAGTTTTGAGTTTGAACAACAAGGAAGACGGTATAGAGTATTATAATGCTTTCAATATGTCTTTTATGTGAGTTTTGCTGTACTAGTTCATCCTTGTGTTTGCCTCAAATAACCTTGCTAGCCTAAACCTTGTATCGAGAGGGAATACTTCTCATGCATCCAAAATACTTGAGCCAACCACTATGCCATTTGTGTCCACCATACCTACCTACTACATGGTATTTTCCAGCCATTCCAAAGTAAATTGCTTGAGTGCTACCTTTAAAATTCCATCATTCACCTTTGCAATATATAGCTCATGGGACAAATAGCTTAAAAACTATTGTGGTATTGAATATGTAATTATGCACTTTATCTCTTATTAAGTTGCTTGTTGTGCGATAACCATGTTTACTGGGGAACGCCATCAACTCATTGTTGAATATCATGTGAGTTGCTATGCATGTTCGTCTTGTCTGAAGTAAGGGCGATCTACACTGAGTTGAATGGTTTGAGCATGCATATTGTGAGAGAAGAACATTGGGCCGCTAACTAAAGCCATGTTCCATGGTGGAAGTTTCAGTTTTGGACAAACATCCTCAAATCTCTAATGAGAAAAGAATTAATTGTTGTTGAATGCTTAAAGCATTAAAAGAGGAGTCCATTATCTGTTGTCTATGTTGTCCCGGTATGGATGTCTAAGTTGAGAATAATCAAAAGCGAGAAATCCAAATGCGAGCTTTCTCCTTAGACCTTTGTACAGGCGGCATAGAGGTACCCTTTGTGATACTTGGTTAAAGCATATGTATTGCGGTGATAATCCAGGTAGTCCAAGCTAATTAGGACAAGGTGCGAGCACTATTAGTACACTATGCATGAGGCTTGCAACTTATAAGATATAATTTACATGATGCATATGCTTTATTACTACCGTTGACAAAATTGTTTCATGTTTTCAAAATCAAAGCTCTAGCACAAATATAGCAATCGATGCTTTTCCTCTATGAGGACCATTCTTTTACTTTCAATGTTGAGTCAGTTCACTATTTCTCTCCACCTCAAGAAGCAAACACTTGTGTGAATTGTGCATTGATTCTTACATACTTGCTTATTGCACTTATTATGTTACTCTATGTTGACAATATCCATGAGATATACATGTTACAAGTTGAAAGCAACGCTGAAACTTAATCTTCTTTTGTGTTGCTTCAATACCTTTACTTTGAATTATTGCTTTATGAGTTAACTCTTATGCAAGACTTATTGATGCTTGTCTTGAAGTGCTATTCATGAAAAGTCTTTGCTATATGATTCACTTGTTTACTCATGTCATACACATTGTGTTGATCGCTGCACTCACTACATATGTTTTACAAATAGTATGATCAAGTTTATGATGGCATGTCACTCCAGAAATTATCTTTGTTATCGTTTTACTGCTCGGGACGAGCGACTAAGCTTAGGGATGCTGATACGTCTCCAACGTATCGATAATTTCTTGTGTTCCATGCCACATTATTGATGTTATCTACATGTTTTATGCACACTTTATATCATATTCGTGCATTTTCGGAACTAACCTATTAACAAGATGCCGAAGTGCCAGTTCTGTTTTCTGCTGTTTTGGTTTCGAAATCCTAGTAAAGAAATATTCTCGGAATTGGACGAAATAAAAGCCCAGGCCTATTTTCTCACGAAGCTTCAGTCCAGGAGAGACGAAGAGGGGCCACGGGGCGCCAAACCCTAGGGGCGCGGCCCCCTTGGCCGCGCGGCTGTGGTGTGGGCCCCCGCGCCGCCTCTTGACCTGCCCTTCCGCCTACAAATAGCCTCCGTGACGAAACCCCGAGAGAGCCACGATACGGAAAACATGCCGAGACGCCGTCGCCGCCGATCCCATCTCGGGGGATCCTGGAGATCGCCTCGGCACCTGCGGAGAGGGAATCATCTCCGGAGGACTCTACACCGCCATGGTCGCCTCCGGAGTGATGAGTGAGTAGTCTACCCTGGACTATGGGTCCATAGCGTAGCTAGATGGTTGTCTTCTCCCCATTGTGCTATCATTGTCGGATCTTGTGAGCTGCCTATCATGATCAAGATCATCTATATGTAATTCTATATGTTGCGTTTGTTGGGATCCGATGAATAGAGAATACTTGTTATGTTGATTATCAAAGCTATGCTTATGTGTTGTTTATGATCTTGCATGCTCTCCGTTATTAGTAGATGCTCTGGCCAAGTAGATGCTTTTAACTCCAAGAGGGAGTACTTATGCTCGATAGTGGGTTCATGCCTCATTGACTGGGACAGTGAGAAAGTTCTAAGGTTGTGTTGTGTTGCCACTAGGGATAAAACATTGATGCTATGTCTAAGGATGTAGTTGTTGATTACATTACGCACCATACTTAATGCAATTGTCTGTTGCTTTGCAACTTAATACGGAGGGGGTTCGGATGATAACCTGAAGGTGGACTTTTTAGGCATAGATGCGGTTGGATGGCGGTCTATGTACTTTGTCGTAATGCCCAATTAAATCTCACTATACTCATCATGATATGTATGTGCATGGTCATGCTCTCTTTATTTGTCAATTGCCCAACTGTAATTTGTTCACCCAACATGCTGTTCGTCTTATGGGAGAGACACCTCTAGTGAACTGTGGACCCCGGTCCAATTCTCTTTCGAAATACAATCTACTGCAATACTTGTTTCTACTGTTTTCTCCAAACAATCATCTTCCACACAATACGGTTAATCCTTTGTTACAACAAGCCGGTGAGATTGACAACCTCCTTTGTTTCGTTGGGGCAAAGTAGTTTGGTTGTGTTGTGCGAGTTCCACGTTGGCGCCGGAATCTCTGTGTTGCGCCGCACTACATCCCGCCGCCATCAACCTTCAACGTGCTTCTTGGCTCCTCCTGGTTCGATAAACCTTGGTTTCTTTCTGAGGGAAAACTTGCTGCTGTGCTCATCATACCTTCCTCTTGGGGTTGCCCAACGAACGTGTGAAATACACGCCATCAATGTGGTTTGCTAACCCAACAATGATGGTAACAGGGGATTGCTAAATGTGACACGTGTCAGCCAATGGATGCGTGCTCACGTATACACCCGGTCACCAGGCTTCTTTTGCATCTATCCTTGAGATGCAATATAGAAGTCTTCTGAGTCTGTTTTCCAAAGATAGATATGGCTTCAGACTATTAGTATGGCGCCTTAAATCGTCCCATGCCAACCGTCTTTGTAGTGTTGAGAAAGGGACACCAAGGGACCTTGCCAGCGCCCTCAGTGTACCCCTTTGGTTCAATGGAACTTGAGGAACCCTTTCATCCAGATTAAGCTCTCTCCTCTTTCTTCCACACATCTTCCGATTATTGGAGAAATCAACCACTTCATTCCTGGTCTCTTGATCCATTGCCTTCTTCCATGTCTTCTCGACTGACCGAAGACTTATTCCCAAGATTTGAGCCACATTTTCTTTATATGCCTTCACAACAGGTCTATCTTTGCCTAAAGCTTTCAATGCAATATATGAGGCAAATTTGCTTCTCTCTGGCACATCTTTACGGCGCCGCTGCAAATTACGTTCTTCTTCTGGATTCTGGTCTAGCTCCGCAGCCTGTTCTTGTTCTTGTTCTTGTTCTGGATTCTGTTCTAGCTCCGCAGCTTGTTCTTGTTCGTCTAGAATGTGACCTGGCTGAGCAGCTTGTTCTTGTTCTTCTGGAGTATGTGGACTGAAGTTCAGATCCAGAACCCTCCCTACATCATCCTCCTCTTCTGGAGGAATTGAGTTGATATCAATGAGCAGGACCATTTTCGCGTATTATGGACCAGCTGCAGAAAAGAAATCCATGCCACTACAATGTACCATATTATAAGCATGACTGTAGCATATTACTGATGGTTATTATTCCTAGAGCATCGATAAATGCTTTACATCGAGATTCTGGCATGATAATAATGATTCATGGCAGCTACCTAAACTAAGCATTACATGATTACATGGTCTGCAGGATTTTATACTGATTGTTACTTCCTTTGATGCAGATCACGAGCAGAAGATGGCGTCGGTGTCCCTGTGTCCGACAACGTGGTAACCTGATAGTTATGTTGTTAGTGCTTATGATCAGCGGATACCAAGATACTTTGATCCCGGGGAAACTATATTGGAAACTTGCTTTAACTGTGGATTGTTTGGACACAATGCGAAGCAGTGCACACAGGTTGGTCTCTCTAGCTCCGAGGAATTACCGCTCGGTGACTTGGGTATGTCCACTCATGCCCTTGACGAGCTCACTGTATGTGGTTTACTCATGCCCTTGTCGACCTCAAATTTTGAGTTCTCTGAATTTTGGTGAGCCTGACAAGAAGATGTGCACGTTTTTCAGGAGCTACAAGAACGGGTTCGTGTGGCACGACCTCGCCGAGGATGACCTTGTCCTCCCGGCCACAGACGGCGGATATGTGCTCAAGGGCTCTGAGCTCCTGGACCAACCTTCTTCAGGTAAACAATTTTCCTCCATTTGTCTCTAAACATGGACCGTGAGCTTCAGTGCTAATCAGTTCTGTGGTGTCATCTTTTGCATGTTTAAATATACAGGTCAGTTTTACCATTGGTTGCCACTGTCAAGGGAGTACAAGGTTGCCACTGTCAAGGTAGGCTTCATTTACCTCCTCCCCTCCTAGCGTGACAGTTAGAGAAGCCAAGCCACGGTCAATCCAGCATAATTCAGGGTTTACAAGCCCACTAGCTCGATGGATGCCGCAACTCAAACCGATGACCTTGGGAGAAGATCATCCCGGAAGTTACCTGAGATGCATAAGAAGAGCCTGAGCACTGATCACGACTCGGTGATTCGTGAAGTTACCGAGTATCGGAACCAAAGCTATCCACGTGGATCCTAGAGAGTGCTCCTTGCTCTCTCAGCAAGAAGATGACAGACAAGATGAGCAATGGAAATGACTGACAAGATACGCAATGGTAAGCTTCCTGTAGCTTCTTCTCCTTCTGCCAGGTGCAACTTGTAATACTGTTGATACAGTCCTAGTAAGGAAGGCTAGTAAGGAGTAGTATGGATTGCTTATGTATTGTTTATGTTGATATATTCAGTCATGGTAGTGTTTGTGTGATTTTGGTGCCAATTTATTGGGTGCTGCCAGGTGCAACTTGTACTCCCTTTACAGTTGAAGTTCTCTCTTTTTGGGTGCTGCCAATTTACAGTTGAAGTTCTCTTTTTTTCCAAACTAAGATTCAATGACATGATATTCCCTTAGAGCAGCCTACAGACATGATATTCACTGTTCAAACTGAAATGTGTAGGGAGGCCTTGGCATCCTTGAAGATAACTGGCGGTATCACTGGAAAAGATATTCTGGATCAGCGCCGGCTAGTTGATGCTGAGTAGCGAAGATACAAGTGGCATATTTGGTACTGGCTATGATGGGAGCAGTCTATTCCAATTCCAGTTGCATGATCCTATCCAGGGAAAGGAGCTCCCAAGTTACCACATGCACCGGAATCTCCTAAACAGTCCATTATTGGTTGTATGAGAATACTTTTGGATCAGGTGAGTATTTCTGATGTTTTGAGTTTTTTTTAACACTGACAAGTTTTTACCTCATCAAGGAAATGACACTGCTCCCAACTGCAGAAACATCTCCATTGCCATATGAGGAGTTGGACCTCGAGCTCGAGGGTGAGGAACACAAAGATGGTAAAGCTGCTAGCTCAATATTTTCTTCTGGATCTCTGAAGAACAATACGAAGTACATTCCATTGGGATGATAAGAAAGAATACAATGAGTCTAATTGTTGGAGGTCCTTGTAATATGTAAAGTAGTAGAGGGTCTTAACTGTAACTTGTAAACATTATAATAGAAGGATGGAGAAGCTGGATGAAGCATCCATCGATTCACACCAGAAAAATCCTCTCAGTAGACATGGTATCAGAGCAGGAGGCGCTCGGCCCTCGCCGGCGTTGAGCCGGTTCCCGTTCTGGAGATCCCGGTGAGGAGAAGTGGAGGGAAGGAGGTGTTGCGGCTCTGGATCGGAAAGGAGAAGAAGGGGGTCGTATCCTGTCACTTGTGGTTGGAGACGAGCCCTAGGAGAAAGGAGGTTGCTGGAGCTTGGTCCTGGTCTCCTGGAGTGGCAGATCTGTGCTGAGATCTGGGAGGAGCAGATCACCTGTAGCAAGACATTTGAAGAGGAGAATAGGTGTTGTGGCTGCTGATGTCCTGAAGGCTGGATTGCTGGTGGTGTGTTGCTGCTGTCCTGGAGGCTGGAGTGGAGAGAAGAAGGATTGCTGGTGGTGTGTTGCTGCTGCCTGCGATTTCTGGAGGTGTGTTGTGATCAAATCTTTTGGGAGAGGTTTTAGTGTTGTAGATTAGTGGTGTTGGTGGAAGATGGGAGATAACTCAGGTGCTCCTGCGGGGGTCACGGTTGGGGAGCTTGCAGCTGTTCTGAAGGCAATGGATGACAAGTACAGGCCTTTGCTGGATGCCCTTAGCAGACAACAAGGAGGATTAAGACCTGAAGCTGAGATTAAGGAGGAAATTCATCCATTACAGCTGCCACATATAAAACTGGAAGGTCCAGAAACCTATGTCAGCTGGGCAGAGCATGCTGAAACCATCTTGGTCTCAAGAAAATTAGAGGGATACATACTCGGAACAATAAAGAAACCCATGGAAGAGGATTCTAAAGAGGGTCAGAAGTGGAAGGTGACTAATGCTTTGGTGAGGGCTTGGCTGTTAAGTTCAGTGTCATCTCAGATCGCCAAACAAGTTGAGAGGATCAAGGAAGCTTCAGAAATTTGGAGGCTCCTCAAGGGTACATTTTCAGGAGTGGGAAATGAAATGTTGGCATGTAAAATTCAGAAGGAATTGCAAGAGTTGAGCCAAGGTGAGAAGACTGTGGTCGAGTATGTGTCGGAATTGAAGAGATTGTGGAGTGATCTAGACTACTATGATCCTGTTGAGATGGAATGTGGCAAATGTATTGAGAAATACAATAAGTGGAATGAGAAAAGGCGTGTTAGGGATTTCCTAAATGGTCTCCATCACAGGTTTGAAAATAGGAGGGCTGCTCTGTATGGTAGTGAGAAGTTGCCAAGTCTAGAGCAAGCGGTTTCTGCAATAATAAGCGAGGAGACTCGTCTCAAATTGGAGGCAGCGGGACCAATGGTGCATGGCATATCACAAAGGCGCTCAGCCTTGCTCGCTGTAAGAGGTGGTAATTATCAAAAACTTGGGACAACTACATATGACAGAACATGTTTCGAATGTGGTCAACCAGGGCACTTGAAGGAAAATTGTCCTGAACTAATTGGAGGAGGGCGCGGGCGAGGTCAGGTCTGGAGAGGCCGTGGTCGTGGACGTCCCCTTCAAGGCTATAGTGGTGGTGGTCGTGGCCAAGGAACATGGCAAGCTGGAAGGGCAAATGCTTCAACCACTGTTGATGATGTATCACAAAATATAAAAGTTGAGATGACTGCCGCTGAGCTAGAAGAATGGCAGCAGTTCAAAGGGATGAAACAGGGTGCTAAAGGACCTAACCAAGCTGCTACTGCCTCTACTGAAATTTGTGGTAATATCTCTAATTCCACTAAGTATAATTGCAATGATGCACCATGGTTAATTGATTCGGGTGCATCACGACACATGGCTGGATCCTACAAGGACTTCTTGAAATATTTTCCTAGTTCAAAGAGAGAAACCGTTAAACTTGCCGATGGATCGACACAACATATCATGGGTTTTGGGACAGTTGTGTGCAGCCCTAACATATCTTTATCTTCTGTGTTGCATGTTCCCTCATTTCCAATAAATCTTTTGTCTATCAGTGGCATTACAAATGAGTTGAATTGTGTTGCTTTGTTCTTCCCGTCATGGTGTTTGTTTCAGGAGCTTGGGACTGGAAGAAGGCTTGGGACGGGGAGGATGCATGATGGGTTGTACTACCTTGGTAAGGATATTTCACCCGTGGTAGCTACTGTTCTGTCACCCTCTCCTCTAAACGAGTTTCTACTCCAACATCGTCGGCTAGGGCATATGTCCTTTGCTACGCTGGGTCAGCTCTATCCTAATCTCTATAGTAGGATTAAGAAGGATAGTTTAGTATGTGACGCCTGTGAGTTTGGGAAGCACACTCGGAGTTCTTATGTGTCATCGGATAACAGAAGTACTCAACCCCTGCATACTATTCACTCTGATGTATGGGGGCCTAGTGGTGTGAGATCGATCAATGGCTATCGCTATTTTGTTACTTTTATTGACTGTTGCACCAGGGCTACCTGGGTTTATGTATTAAGACATAAAAGTGATGTGTTTGAGTGCTTCCGAGATTTCCATAGTTTGATTATGACCCAATATAATGCTTGTGTGAAAATATTTCGTACGGATAATGGTACGGAGTATTTAAATAGAGAGTTTGACGAGTATTTATCTAGCTTTGGGATTATTCATCAAACTACCTGCCCAGGTACTTCAGAACAAAATGGTTTGGCTGAAAGAAAAAACAGGCATCTTTTAGACGTTACCAGAAGCCTAATGTTCGCAATGAATGTACCTAAATATCTATGGAGTGAGACTATAATGACAGCAGCTTATTTGATAAACAGGATGCCATCAAGGGTACTTGAACATAAGACTCCAATAGAATCTCTAACTGGTGAGAACACATTTGTGGTGCCTCCAAAAGTGTTTGGGTGTGTATGCTTTGTGAAGGATTAGAGGCCTTCGGTTGGTAAATTAGATCCTAGAGCTTTAAAATGTATATTTGTTGGATATTCAGGGAAACAAAAGGGTTATAAATGTTGGTGTCCTACTGAGAAAATAATGTTTATTAGTATGGATGTAACGTTTAGGGAGAATGAATCATTTTATGGGGAGCCAACTGACCTTACTGATGTGTTTCCAGACATGTTTACAAATGATGTTTCAGATTTAAATTGTGAAATAGGGGAAGATAAGGAAGATGAGAATCAGATCATGGCATCAAGAGAGACAATAGTTGGAGTTATACCTAGAGAAGATGTGCATGATGATGTGTGTGAGTTAAATGCAGGGCAAGAACAGGTTCAGGGGGAGCATCAAGACACATCAAATGAAGCTATACAGTGGCCAAGATTCAACGAAGAGCAAAATCTTCAAGTGTATTCACGGAGACATCAACATCATCAAGAAAAGTCTGTACTACAAGCACAAGAAGAGACCTCGGTTGGGCTGACGCAATCAGATTTGCATGGGTCATCTCCTCCAAACGATGGTACACATCTCTGCTCGGATGATTTAGATATTCCTATCGCTCTCAGAAAACAGCCTCGTGCCACAGCTGGAAAATTACCACAAAATTTGTCTCCATATGATCTTTCTAATTATGTTTCATACTTATCTGTGGGTTCTCAGTACAAATCATTTATAGCTGCACTAGATTCCACTTTACCTATACCACGTGATTGGCAGGAAGCAAAGCAATATCCAGAATGGAGGGAAGCTATGATGGAGGAGATGGCAGCGCTTGACAAGAACAACACGTGGGTACTCACTGCTCTCCCTTCTAATAAAAGGGTTGTTGGTTGTAAGTGGGTATTTACTGTGAAACAAAATCCAAATGGTAAAGTAGAAAGATATAAAGCTAGATTACTGGCAAAGGGTTATAGTCAAACCTATGGAGTGGATTATGATGAGACCTTCGCACCGGTGGCGAAAATGAACACCATCAGGACCCTTATATCTGTAGCAGCAAATAATAAGTGGAAATTGTTTCAAATGGATGTAAATAATGCCTTTCTTCATGGAGATTTGCATGAAGAAGTTTATATGGAGATTCCTCATGGGTTTAGTACAGAAGAGACTAAGGGTAAAGTGTGCAGGCTGAAAAAGACTTTATATGGGTTAAAACAGTCACCTAGAGCATGGTTTGGACGATTCCGGAATGAGATTTGTTCAATGGGGTTTAAACAAAGCAATGTTGATCATACCCTGTTTTACAAGCGAAACCATGATAAAGTTATTGTACTTGTTGTATATGTTGATGATATAGTTATTACAGGTAATGACGATGGAGAAATATCTTGTTTGAAGAAGTCACTGGCAAAAACGTTTGAAGTTAAAGATCTGGGCCATCTTCACTATTTCCTCGGAATTGAAGTCCTATATGGTGTGCAAGGTATTTATCTCTCACAAAGGAAATATGTGGTAGATTTTCTCACTGAAACTGGAATGCTAAATTGCAAACCAGCAGCCACACCAATTGAATCAAATCATCGCATAACTGCTGACTATGGGGATTATGTGGATAAACAACAATACCAGCGATTATTTGGGCGACTCATATATCTATCACATACTAGACCAGATATAGCATATGCTGTCAGTGTGGTGAGTAGATATATGCATGATCCCCGTTCTGGTCATATGGACGCAGTGAACCGAATTCTTAGATATCTTAAAGGTTGCCCTGGAAAAGGGATCTTGTTTTCTGCTAATGGACATCTGAATATTGAGGGGTATACAGATGCTGATTGGGCTGGGTGTTTAGATGACCGAAGGTCTACGTCGGGTTACTGCATGTTTCTTGGTGGTAACTTAATTAGTTGGAGGAGTAAAAAACAGACAGTAGTTGCAAGGTCTACAGCCGAGGCTGAATTTAGAGCAATGGCATCCGGGTTATGTGAGTTGATGTGGATAAAAATGTTACTAATAGAACTACAGCTGCACCAGAGTGTTCCTCTCCAGTTGTACTGTGACAATCAGGCTGCAATTAATATTGTGCACAATCCAGTTCACCATGACAGGACTAAGCACGTTGAAATAGATAGACACTTCATCAAAGAAAAACTAGAGAAGGGTGTACTTCAAGTTACTTATGTTAAATCTGTAGATCAACTAGCTGATGTTTTGACCAAGGGAATGAGTGTTGTATCCTTTGCTAGAACTTGTAACAAGATGGGGCTTATTGATATCTTTGCCCCATCTTGAGGGGGAGTGTTGGAGGTCCTTGTAATATGTAAAGTAGTAGAGGGGCTTAACTGTAACTTGTAAACATTATAATAGAAGGATGGAGAAGCTGGATGAAGCATCCATCGATTCACACCAGAAAAATCCTCTCAGTAGACACTAATGATGATCAAGCCACTGCAGCCATCTGTGAAGAACAATACACTCCACCGAAGCTTGCTATGAACGTGACTTCTTGGTTCCAGGGTGCAGGTGGTGGGCTGGCCGCCGGTGGGCGCGCACAGGAAACCAGCGGGCGGTGGGCTGTACGTCAAGGTGAGCATGGACGGCGCGCCGTACCTGCGCAAGGTCGCCGGGGAGCAGCGGCGCGCGGTCGCCGGGGAGCAGCGGCGCGCGGCCACCAGATGCGAGTAACAGGACGGGAGGATCTGATTGCAAAAGTTTTTAAAACTCTAAGGGGTTCTGTAAAATTGAATTAAAACGCCTGCCCGCCCAGTTTTTCGGGTCGGAGGGAGTATAGTATTCAAATTTTAAATTTTGTTGAAACGAACTATCCTCAGGCTTATTTAGAAGATATCATCGAAAGAACTTCACAGGTTCAAACAAATTGTATATTTGATATATATTACAATCGACATGGATCTTTCAAATCGAACACTAGAAATAAAATCCATGTATATAATAAAAGAGAGTACTAGTGTGGGGTAGACATTGTACCATGTGCATGAAAAAGATTCTCTACAAATACGATTCTCAAAGTTTCCCACATGAAAATCAATTGTCCATACACCCCGTACACGGGACAAGTGTTTTTTTCTCACGATCAGCATGACTAAGATGATATAAGTGTGAATGACTAAGATGATATAAGTGTGAATGACTAAGATGACAGAGCAATAGTCACACCGTTAGAAAAAACCGTATGTGAAGGGTTATTCCGTGCTAGATCGTGTTACATGTTCCATAGAAACATTCTTGCCAA
The DNA here is from genome assembly GCA_030979885.1 of Lolium multiflorum. NCBI lineage: Eukaryota > Viridiplantae > Streptophyta > Magnoliopsida > Poales > Poaceae > Lolium > Lolium multiflorum. The sequence continues at coordinate 200,428,570 of CM061747.1, forward strand.
TCAATAAAAGTGCCAAATTCAGCTAAAGAACATAGAAGTGTCAAATTTTTAATTAAGCAGTAAAAGTAAAACAAACTAAATTTAGAACTTGTCTTATTCCTTTTTTTGCGAATAGGACCTCGCATAAACAACGAGCAGTACAAAACTTCTCAAGACAAACGAAAATTACAACGAGATCTTTGAGAAGCCCTTCATTTTCAACCTTCAGACCGTGTAGACGGCGCGCCGCATCTCCCTGTGCCATCCTGATGTTGTTGGTTGCGCACGGAAAGTCGCCGAATGGGTCAAGAAGACCACATCCATTCAAGAGACGAAGAAGAAGGATGAACTGCCAATGAAGCTCCTTGACGATTCGAAGATCCTCACAGCCAGAAGAAGCACTTGAAGTCCACACCACTCCCAAAAGCTCCTCGACATCGCCGTCGAGATGGGGCCGGGAAGATCTTATTGGAAGAGACACCACCATCACCAAACACGAAGCCTACAAACAAAAATGAAGAAAAAAAACCGAAGCCATCCTGCCGGCAAGGGCCTAGATTCACCCCGCCTCCATGGCTTGGAGTACAAACGGCGGCGGCGACGAAAGGCGATGAACCCTAGTCCCATGTATGTGGGTGGGGGGAGAGGAGGTGAACGCTAACTCGTCTTATTCCTTGAACCACTACTACGCTGTTTAGTTTGGATCAGTGCAGATTTGGCATGCACCAGGAAGGCCACTGCCAGAATCTACTGCACCGGAAGTTGAGCAGGTTCCCATGCCAGAGATCCTGGGTGGTAAGGTCGGCGAGGTCGAGCACGGAGACGGTGTACCTCCCCCACACGTCCATCCCGTAGTCGTCGTTGACCTCCTTGTGGGAGCTAGCCACGTACACGCAGTTCCTCCGCACACCGTTGACCCCGTTGGCCTCGACGCAGAACCCCCGGAGGTGGTCCACGAACACGGCGCGGTCGCCCATGTCGCCGGCGACCTCCGACCACCCGGCCGCCAGGCTCTGGCGCTCCGCGCGGAAGACCTTGAAGAGGCCCTTAAACCCGAAATATCCTCCGTACACGAGCTGCGTCCTGACGATCAGAAGGAGCTCCGCGGACGACGCGACGAGCGTGGACTCGGGTATGAGCCAGGGTCTGGGCATCGCCAAATCCGGCGGCTCGATGGCCGCGACCACGGCCAAGGTTGCGCCGTCCAAGGCCGTCACCTTGCCCGCGCCCTTGTCTAGGAGGTAGAACGTGCCGTCATCGCAGTAGGTGATGCTGCCGACACGGTCCACGGCCTGGGAGCACCCCGCCACCGGGCTCCACGATCGGCCGTCTCGCGGCAGCATCCGGCAGAAGAACGCGCCCTTTCCCGACGAGACCAAGACGGCGTCCGGCGACCGATCCCACACCGTGTCACGGAGGATCCTCTGGTCGACGTCGTGGAACGAGGGCGGCAGCGCGGGCAGGCTCTCCGACGCGCCGGTGAAGGGGTGCAGCAGCGTGGCCGCGAGGTCGTTGGCCACGCCGAGCGTCCAGCCGCGCGGCGAGGCGAAGAGGAACGAGCGGCCACGCGCGGCAGGTACTGGGATCTCAGCGACGCTGTCGTCGGCGAGGGACCATAGACGGCGGTTGACGCCGGAGTAGTTTTGGGTTGGCAGGAGAAGCAGTGGTACGCGGCGCCGAGCGGCGTGGCCGGGCCGCCGAGGCTGAGCGCCACGATGGGCACACCGAGCGGAAGCGCGCAAGGTCCGCGTGCTCGGTGATCCTGTCGGCGATCCCGGAAACGAGATCGCCTGGCAGATCTGACCAGCCCATAGCGTGTAGCCCGTACTGTCTGGACTGGTTCGTCGGATCGAAACTCGGAAGAAGGCTGGTGAGAATAGCTACGTGGTTGACTTTGCTGGTTTGCATTCGAGTAGTTGGAGTGCAGAGTGGAGAAATGTTTTTTTCTTCTGGAGTTTGTGCAACTACTCCCTTCTCCTCTTCTAAATAGTTGTCGGAATCCTTAAGTATCTAGGGCTAAGAGTAACCGATTCGTAGAATAAGTTAGGTGTGACTATTTCTCAGTTGACTGAAAACTAATTTCGTTTCTCAATCAGATGATGTCATCAAATTTCAGTTGCAGTTTATGTTACAACTCCTAAATATCATGAATCACGATTCAAATCAAATGATTTGAGACTTAATTAAGTACGAAGTTAGCTCTCAGCTAGCTGAGAACTAGCAAATCCCATAAATTTTTTCAGAAGTTCAAATCTATGAATTTGGACTTTAAAAAAAAATTAACATCGACCATGCCAAATCAATATCATTAGATCACATAAGTTTTCATATAATACATATATATATATAGTATCAAAATTTCCAATAGATTTTCCGTAAGGTTAGTCAAAATCTACATCATTCAACTTCAGTAAAAGTTTATATGTACCCCATGTTTTATGGAACAGAGGTATTATGGTGAAACATGCTAGGTGAGTGATACGGTGAATCGGAGCATTCGCCATCGACCGTTGTTCCATTGCCCCCACCATCAAGGCGATGGCAGGATAATCCTGCGCACAGGGCCGACCCTGAGGGGGGGTGGGAGGGGCGGCCACCCTGGGCCCTTGGAACGAAGGGGCCCCAAGTTCCAGCTTCCTATGCTGCTGCGGTGCCGCCATTACAGTTTGTCGGAGGAGGATTTCTCTGTTCTCGTACAGCTGAGAGCGCCTGAGACGAAGCGTTATAGACGAAGGAACTAGATCTTGGGTCTTTCTTCCGTTTGTTACATGGGCCTGATTCATTTTATTGGCTATGAATATGAAGAGATTAAATGGGTGGGGCTCATGGATTAGACTATGGTTGCATCTTATATCCAGCAAATAACACTTTAGCGCATCGTCCTCCTTTCCTTAGATAAAACGCGAACGCATCTTGCAACCCTCGAGAAACAAGTAAACGCATCCTTCTGCCCATTAAAAAAATCGACGCATTTTCCTTGTCCACATGTAATAGTTAGCAAAGCTGAAATATTTTATACCGTGCGTATAAATAATTTAATATAAACATATCGTAAAGTGTTTATATCATAAAGTGTTTATCTGTATAATTTCATATGTACATATATAAATCATTATTTTTATGCATAGGGCCCCAGATCGAAGAAGGATAAGGTTGTTGATTTGATTTTTTTCCATAGTTAAGAATAAGGAAAAACAACAATTTATCAGTTCATGTATGTCCTTCACAAATTCTTTGTTGATTGTAATGCTCCTCTTGAAGTAAGTTTATGTATTAAGCGGCAAAAAAAATATTCAAGTGACACATATATATCTATCGATAATTTAAACTAATATCTATAACTTTTTAATATAAATATTTTTTTAAATGTACTTTAAAATATTTATAATATTTTTGGTAATATAATATTTATAATAATTACTTGTGATATTTATTTTTATTTTAGTAATTATATTAGGGGCCCGATTTTTAGTTTTGCCCCGGGCCCTCGATATCTCAGGACCGGGCCTGCCTGCGCATTCTAGGCTTCATGCCATTCTCAATCTGACAGTTTTTTTTCTAGATCCAAGTTGGCAGCTTACGCGTGTAAATGGACATGTTGCAGAAATAATGCACGCAAGCACAAGCACATATAAAAGTGACACAAGAATTTACGTAGAAGATCTCACCGTGAGAAGGGAAAGTCACGTGTGTGAACCAACCGATCCACAGAGATTCCACTATAAATTACCTTGGTACATAATCTTTTGTAGAACATCTAGAGACTTACAATACACTTGAGCTTGTTTAGCACCATAAGAGGCAAGATTACAGAGATATCACAGTTTCTTCCCCTTCAACAATCAACAAACCGCTCTTAAACCATGTATATATTCAAATTGCTTTTAAACCACATATCCAAACTGCACAGTACTTGGTAGATAAGCATATATATGTGTTTCCAACATATTCATCAAAAATAAGCTCAACCGGACATTGTTTGCTTGTACAAACTGTTCGGCCACCAAAATTGCTCTATGCTAAAACTACAGTGATCCAATCTGGCAAAACCGTTGGCAAAACTAATGCTCCACTAACTTAAATCTTAAACCAGCTAACCAGATCGAATGAATCAAAGTAAAGAACAAAATCACTAAGGTTGGAGCTAATCCCAAGCACGTTTGAGCCTCCAACCACCAACTTGAAGATAGACTAGTCAGAGTTTAGAAATATGGGCAAAAATCACATATCCTTCTTTTTCATTGGTTGGGGTGTTTTAGTGTGTTCTCTCTTCCTCTCACGGTAGCATCCATGTTCTGACCTAACTCTTTCTATCACTCCTAAACACCGAGGGTGGCTAGCGTTTTAGCCTTCTTACCACTGATGCATGTAAAATACATACATGAATTTTGTCCTTTATTAGAATGAATTTCCACATATTTTCAACATATATGATGATAATACAATGTTTTACATTGATTTATGGGGATGTATCAATGATCCCCTTTATTTGGTTTATAACTCTGCAGAACACGAATTTCCTATTTTGTGTATTTTTCACTTTTATTGACCTATAGGAGTCAAACTGACTTAGGATTTCTGGAGGGTTATTTTTCATAGGAACAAGCAACTTAGGCCCTGGAACGCCCAGGCAAAAAGGGCGCGTCACCCCCTCTCTTTTGGCCGTCGATCGTCCAAATCGCTTGATTCTTTCGCTCACCGACGTATTTTGACCTAAAAACCACTGTGTATATGACTCCGAGGGTTCACTGGAGGGGAGCGCCACGGAAACACCGAAACACGGAAACAGAGGCTGCAACGACGAATATTGGAGGGGGAAACTCCGCTAGAGCCGTCGCCGGAGGGCTCTCCACCTTCTCCAACGTCTTCATCAGCATCACCATGATCAAGTGGGTGTGGTCCACCTCTGGACTACGAGTTTGTGGCAGTAGCTTGATCAATTTCTCCCATGTTCTTCATAGTTCTTAGTGTCATATGAGCTGCCAACATGATTATGGTCGTATTTGTAATACATATGTGATGGATCTTTATTCTATGATATAATACTATGAGATTTTGCTATACTTTGTGTAAGATGTATTGATAGATACATATTATGTACTCCGTTCTTAAGTATTGGTTCTGATCCAATTTAGATCCAATTTATATGCAAGAGCTTGTGTGGGGTGATGTGTGTGTTAGATGGAATAGCAGGGTTTTAGTGATTGAATAGTGACAACAAATTCATGATCTATTGTGGCTTTGCCTTTTCTTTTGCTATCTCACTAGGGATAAAGTGAATGCATGTTCTATATTCGGTCACGTGACAAAAGTGATGATCTTGTTTGATCAAGGTAGCATATTTGCAATTCAAATATCATGTCAAAGTACTTATAGCTATACTCTGTCTTGTGGAGTATAAAAGAGATGTGTTGTATCATCTCTATGTTAATGCCCATATGAATGCTTATCTTTTATATGTTACCTCCAACACAATATCTTGCAATTCTTCATGTCCACATGTTACCTCCAACACAGTATCTTGCAATTCTTCGTGTTCCAGTTGCAATTGCACTTCCAGCCAACTCCTGAAACTAAGATTACACCTTGTGCCATCAATTACAACAACAGAGATAACCCAGATCATTACAAGTCTCGACGTCTAGGAAATTTTTCTTTGAGGGGAGTATGTCCACACTCCACACCATGCATCTCCCCAGAATTTTCCCAGGCTAGAATTTGAGTACTATACCAATCACCTTAAAATACACATCACTAGGCCTGAAACTGCAGAACATCACAATCTGCAATCTTAGAAAGATGTATTGCAAATTTTAGAGCATAACAGTAACAATAAGTTAGCCCATGCATTGTTGATCTGAAGGCCACAAAATGTGAAGGGGATTCAACAAAATAGGCAGTCTCATTCTCATCACAGTTATGCAAGCAAGCAAGAACAGCATCACAGTTCACACCACAGCAACAATAAGTTATTCCATGCATTGCTTGCTCGAAAGAAACCAAAGCAGGCCAACAGCATGGATTGAAATCATTACACACTGTAGCGAGGTTCAACGGACTGAAATCCAGCGTACAATAGCTCCCAGCAATTGCAACAGCTACGTCAAAAGCAAGGGTAGTTGCTTCAAAGAATGGGAGGCAAATATAAGTACAACCAGATCTGTATCATAAGTCATAATTTTCTTCTTGACATTCTTCCTATAACAGACAAGCAGGAACTGAATGATGTCAAATAAACAATGATCATCGGGACCCAGCAATCCCTTAGGAGCCACAGCAAGCAGATCCCGAAGCTGCCGGTGCGTCGGCACCTTCTGTCTTGTTAATCTTGATGGTCTTGTCCTACAAAGCAAGAACAAATCTCTCAGAAGATTGAACAGGATTGAGCTTAGGACATAATTAAGTACAGTTATCCGTACCTCGGGCTTGGAGTCGGTCTCAGCAAGCCTCGTCTTAATGTCGCGGGCAATGGAGAAAAAAACTTGCTCCACGTTGAGGTTCGTCTTGGCACTCTGAAAGACAGTATACACAAAATTAGAACAACTTCTCCACTGGAACAGTTAATGAACTCAACAAGAAACATACAGTTTCGAAAAACTTGATGCCATATTCATCAGCCAAAGCTTGCCCCTTCGCTGTAGGTACAGCCTGATGCAACAATTGAAATCATCAAACTGATGGACTCAATCGTATAATGCAGAGTAAACCATAGTCAAATAATACAGAATACCAGATCTATAGAGCAAAACAGGAATTCATGAGGCGTACCCTTTTACTCTCATCCATATCAGCCTTGTTGCCAATCAAGATCTTGTTGACATTGTCGGATGCATGTTGCTCGATATTCCGGATCCAGTTCCTTATGTCTGTATATTGAGTGAATCAAAGGTCAACAAAGGCAAAACAGAATTCAAAATGGAAGCAATTGGAGTGATATGGGTAAGAAGACGGTACTGTTGAAAGATGACTCATCCGTGACGTCATAAACAAGCAGGATGCCCATGGCTCCTCGGTAATACGCTGCAAGTAAAATAGGGTAATGAAGTTCAGTTGGTCAAAAGATTTTAATATATGGCTTTTCCACTTCTGCCAATAACAATGGCATATAACTGCACAGAAATAGTACTGGCATATAAATTCACAGAAATAGTCCAGCAGATAAGAACAAGCATTAAATATACCAGTAGTAATAGTCCTGAAACGTTCTTGACCAGCTGTATCCCATATTTGTAGCTTAATACGTTTCTGGTCCAGTTCTATTGTTCTGATCTTAAAGTCAATACTGCACAAACCAATACAAGAATTAGTATAGTGCAGCATAAGAAAGTGTCCAGCTTCCACTCGATATAGAAGACATTAGGAGTGGTAAAACAATCTTCCTAACACAAAAAATACCAACCCAATTGTGGTAATAAAGCTGGTAGTGAAGGAGCCATCAGAGAACCGCAGAAGGAGGCAACTCTTGCCAACACCTAGACATGGAAAAGTGGAGAAATAAGAGTTATTATCAGAAAATAGTCACAACAAGGAACTCTCTCTATCTCAATCACCAGTCAGCAGTGCCATCAAATCTACGCCATCTACTAGCTAGTCACATACGGACATACCAGCACATAACACGTAAAAGGCATCTTGTATATTCTCCAAAGAAACTTATGTTTCAAGCTATTTCTTCTTAAACGTCTTAACCCTACAACAGGAGGAGCAAAGAAAGCTCTGCTAAAGGATTATGTGTGCCACTCTCCACATGGCCTTGTAAACTATACAAACTGTGACAGATGATAAAGTCAAGGCCGCCTATCAATCTTTATGCAATTCTTGATCCTTAACGTACAAAGCAAGGAGTGTGAAACATATCAAGGTTATCAATGATAGGAACTTCTCTCTTTCTCTATCTTTAACAAGCCTCGGCTCAGCGATGCAGTGCCACAACTGTGTGGCATCTACTAACTAGTCACGTAACACCAAATAAGGTATAATTTACATCCTCTAAAGTAACTTATGTTTCAAGTTATTTATTCTCCACCTCTTCACCCTAAAACAGGAGCAGCAAAGGAAAGCTCTGCTGAAGGATTATGTTTGCTGTTCTCGGAATGGCCTAGTAGGCTAGTAAACTATACAAACAATCGCAGATGATAAAGTCAAGGCTACCTCAAGGTTACTTTATAACACATAAAAGGCATCTTCTACATCCTCCAAAGTAACTTATGTTTCAAGCTATTTAGTCAACCTCTTTACCCTACAACAGGAGAATCAAAGAAAAGCTCTACTAAAGGATTATGTGGCGCTCTAGGTATGGCCTTGTAAACTATACAAACAATCACAGATGATAAAGCCAAGCTACCTCTCAATTAAGCAGCAGCGAGTGTGAAACATGTCAAGGTTATCAATGATAAAAACTTCTATCTATCGCTATCTTTATCAGGTCGCAGCTCAGCAATGCAGTGCCACAAATCTATGGCATCTACTACGTAGCCACATAGCAGCACATAACACCAAATAAGGCATACTCCCTCCGTTCCTAAAAAAAAAAGCGTCTTAACTTTGTGTAGATTCGAATGCATATAGACACACTTTAGTTATAGATACATCCACATCTAGAAAAAGTTGAGAAGCTTTTTCTGGGACGGAGGGACTACTTTACATCCTCTGAAGTAACTTATGCTTCAAGCTAAACATTCTTAACCTCATTACCTACAGCAGGAGCAGGAAAAGAGGAAACTGCTGCTAAATGATTATGTGTGATAGTGTCAACTTGGCATTGTAAACTAAGCAAACAACCACAGATGGCAAAGTCAAGCCTGCCTCTCAATCTTTGGACAGCTCTGTGTTACGTTTATTAATAATCTACAGAGCAAGGAGTGTGAAAGCGCCATCACGGAAGGTGGACCACTTCCAACGCTCCTCCAACCAACCAAACAATTTCCCAATTGAATGTTCATCCACGAGCAAGAAGGGGGCGGCACGCAACCTAGCTCTTGTCGTCAACCCCCTCTAGCGTCTCAAAAAACCACCGATTCTGCATCAGGAGCTAATGCACGCTAGACAGCATCTGGCTACGCTACGCTACTAACGAACACAACGCCAGCATCAGCTGCCTTCATGCGGATAATCAGCATGGAATTACGGACAGGCACGCATTTCGGCTCCTAAACGCGCGAATTCAGCGGCGGGCAGCAGGAAATGGCGAATCCCCCCTAGATCCGCTTCGTGTACATGCCTAATCTGGCCGCGATCCGACACGGCGAGCAGGAACACCCGGAGCGCGCAGCACAGCAGCGCGAACGAGGGGGGTAGGGTGGGAGATCTAGGGAGGTAGCGGGCGGGGCACTCACCGCTGTCCCCGATGAGGAGGAGCTTGATGAGGTAGTCGTAGTCGGCCCGGGCCCTCGCCGGCGGCGCAGCCATGTCGCGCGCGCGCGCCCTCCTCCTACCCGTCGATCGGCGCCTCCGCCAATCCCCCGACCTGCGAGCGAGAGGAGGAAATCGAGCCGCCGTCAGGTCAGAAATGGCCGGCGTCGCCCGAGGCGCGGACTGCGCGGGGGGATCGGCGCGCTTACCGGCGGAACGAGGGGGGTTGGGTAGGGGAGGGGGGGATCGAGGCGCGGCCGGTGGCGGATCTGGGGGGAGGAGCGAGGCGGAGGCGAGACGAGGCGAGAGGAGACGGCGAATTTGTTTTGACGGGGTTAAATGGTGGTGCTTTGATTTCGAGCGTGTTTTTGTTTTGTTTTCGTGTTTCGGTTTCGATGGTGGGGTGGTGCGTGCTGCGTCAGGCACGGCAGTCACTTGGATTGGAAGACAGTCTTCCCCTCGCCACCGACCGGTGAGCCACATACTCTATCTATAAATCCCCCCATCCATGGAGACTCTGAATTGTGGGCCAAGTGCAGTTCTTTGCGTGTCTGGGACCCGTGTGTCTGTGTGATCAGGTCGAACTCACCTTGGTCCAACTTGGAGGAGGAGGGGCAGACATTTTTGCCTAACTTTCTAAAATTGACCTTGCCAAGAACAAGTGACACCATTAAATATATGTGAAATTTGTACAATGAAAATACCTTCGGTGTGAACACGTGCCTATGGAAAAAATTCAGAGTATTTCAATTCTTAGGAAAAAATGTGTGTAATATTTTAGAGAATCCTCAGTGTGTCCCCCAAACCGCATCCGACAGAAAAATCCAATTGAGTGTTTGGAGGTCGCGTCCTCCAAACATAATTTTAAAAAGAGTTAGCCAAAAACTCTCGAAATCTTGTAAGATTGGAGTGAGCACGATATTGCAATCCTGCATTTTTTTCCCTATTTATGTGTTTTGGAAAATCAAAGAGGCCCTAAGAGTTTGTTCTCTTTTGGCGAGGGACTTGTTCGGGGGAACCGAGGTATGCTAGATGGCGTAGGGTGTGATTAAGAGACATACTCGCATGGATATGCAAGTATGAAGTATATGTGACTTGAGGGGCGGTCCTAGGTTATGTTAGCAGGGGTCACAAGACACCGGGTCAAGCTTGTTTTCCTTGGTAAATTTAAACCATTTGTGGTGTATGACACCCCTAAATCTAGGTAAAAAATATGAGCGAGTCAGAGAGTGACACCAGTATGTTTCTGCTCTGGGTCCGCCCCTGTGTGACTTATGTTGTAAGCTCAAAGAAGGATTAAACGATATATCCAAACAATGTTACGAGGGTGCACATGACACCGGGTAGAGAAAATTATTTGTAAAACAACAATTTTTTCGTCATGTATGCACTTAGGAAAGATGATTTTTTTCTGCTTTGGCACCGGTGTGCACCCTGGTGTTGAATCCTATACCTCCGCCTTCTTTTACGCCCGCAAAAGAAAAAGAGGATAAATGTTGAGTTTTCCAAAAACTGCCACCCAAGGATTGCAACTTACTCCCCGTGCTTCCTTTCAAAATCCACTATACCCTAGGAGGATTCTCAAAAACAGTTGGAAGTAAAAGTTAGATCGGATGTCCACTATACCCTAGGAGGATTCTCAAAAACAGTTGGAAGTAAAAGTTAGATCGGATGCTTGGAACGGTCATCTCAATCTACTTTAGCATTTCGGCATTGGCATTCTTGTTTCAGTGGAGGTTAAGAAGAAAGGAACCATGTGTACAGTAACAAGCACAAGCTATCGGTGACCGTCTTAACAGGGCCATTCTTTTCGAGTGAATGAAGGAGAAAGGGGGATGGCACTGGCTTCCTTTCAACTCCACAACGTCCTTTGTGTGTGTGGTCACGCAGCCTCCATGCCACCATGGCTTGGAAATGTCTACTTGCCAGATTCGGGCTAGTGCCGTTACAGCACGCAAAAGTAGTTCCAGGGATCGTCCCATCGAGGAGGCATTCAGGTGAGGTTACCGGGAACGCACTGGTTACAGGCGTTTAGACTGCTCATAGTGGGAGTAACATAGCTAGTAACATCACATATCTCAAGGCATTTTGGTGACATGTCATGTCAATAAATGAAGAAAGAGAGTGAGGTGGTAGAGTCTACAACGTAATAAATGTCCACATATAAGTTCTACCACTATGAAGGTAGTAACCAGTATAACATGGCGTATATTCTTGTCTAAGTTACTACTATGTTAGAGATCATCAGGGGCAACTAGCCCAAGTGCCTCCAAACAACAGCTCATTGTTGATTGTCCTGATACGACCGGTTCCAGAGGAGTAGACCGGTTCCATGTCAAAGGACCATGGCACATGCAATGCAATGCTTAGTCAGGAAGCCTCCAATATTGCGTCTGGATTTTCTAAATAATTGAGGGTTGGTGACTGGCTCTTGGAGAATCTTACTCAATAAGAAAGAAATTTGAATGCTTAAAATAGTGTGTGGAAATGGCTGACTTCATAGAGTAAGAAAGTTCTAATAATAATGGCAATATGCTACTAATTCAAAAGAAACTTAATAAATGTATGGTTGAAAAGACCTAGCAAATGGTACTATGATAACACCAACTGGAGGCATAAAAATGATGATCACATACTTCTTGGGAATGTTACTGAATAAAAAAAAAATGAATAATTAAATCAATGTGTGTAAACTGCCGTCTTCATAGAGTGAGGAAGTTATAATAATGGTGACAGTATATGCTATGTCAAAAGAAATGTACATTATTTATGATTGAGAAGACCCAGCAAATACTGCATACAAAATGACTGTAACATCTTGACTGATCTTGGGGAATGTTACTCAATAACAGAGAATTGTGAAGGCTTAGAGCATCTTGTGGAAATAGAAATCTTCATAGAGTAAAGGAATTCTAATGATGGGCTACATGCTATGTGAAAAGAAATGTAGTACTCAAGTGTCTCAATCTATCCAAATTTTGACAAAGTTGAGACACTTTTGGTGGGAGGGAGGGAGTACATAGTTTATGATGAAGACCTAACAAATATAACACCACCAGCCGAAGTTCAAAATGATATGCTAAGAATGAGAACATCTTGGTGTAGAACCAACCAATGCCCTGGCCAAGCGAAATGGAGACTGAATGGCAAGAAAACAAAAACACAGAATGAATGAAAGAAAACAAACACCATACTCAAGTAGCAGCCAAACCAGAATCACTACATGTGTATGGTAAGGAACCTAAGAGATGCAGCTCAAGGCTAGACACATGAAAATAGACATAAATGGCATTCTCAAAGTCATAATTGATCGCAGATAAGCCTTGAAATTTGAAAGTGCATCTCATAATTGACGGAATCCAACATAACATAACAAAGCCATAGCAGCTATGAAGGCAAAAAGTACACAAGCCTGATGTCCTGAGATAACATCCTATCACATCAATTCGATATCCTTTCACAAAATTTCCATTCAATAGAAAAAGCCTAGCACTTTGCCACCAACATTCTTCCTCCTGGCTTCCTCGTGATCCATGATACCAGCAGAGGTTGTCAGGACAATGTAACCAAACTGCAGAGCGAACAGGTAGGTTTTGGTTAGTATTCCCACACCATTCAAGACGACATAGTAGTGCAACACTACAGTCTGCAGTGAAATAAACAGTGTCAGCAGAAACTGACCTGACGAGATGGAAGCAGCCTAGCAGTCCATCCCTCGATCTCCTTGACACCAACATCAAAGCGGGGACTGATGACTCCACACTTGTTCAGCCTGCCGTTCAACTCAACAACGATCTTGCCAGATCTGTGGTCATCGACATACTCGAACTCACCAATGTAACCTGCATAAAAGAGAGGCAGTGAGTAATTTGTTCTCCCTGAGAGTGGCAGACGAAACAAAAGTGAAACAGAACTAACCGTGCTTCTGCATGACGATGAGGAACTTGATGATCACCTTGGAGGAGGGCCTGATCATGACCTGCCTCTTGCCACGCTTTTCCGCATTGTACATGCTCTTGAGAGCATCGTTCAGAACGCTGATCCTCACCATCCTTACCTAACCTGCAGAAGTAGGAACAAAGACAAACACATGTTCAATATAGTTTGGATATGGATTTGAAAAAAACATAACAAATGCAGATATGAATAATGGCAAGCTTGGATGTAGACACTGAACTAGAGCAAAGGCAGTGATTTGTTAAAGTTGGGGAGAAATTTTGCCATACAAAAATAAGCCCAGCACACAGAACAAAATGAGAGGAATTTCAAGCGTATGAATTGCCGTGGCTCACAGGATTGATAACTAACTGCACACTGGAAATGAAGGTAACCAACTCAGTTTTTTGGGGAACCAGCACATATAGCACACTTATTTCTTTACTTGCATCGGGAAACACCTAAATGGACTTGCTAACACCAAGATCAGGAAACAAACGTTAAACTGTTAAACGGGGTGATAAAAAGCATGAAGTACTGAGTTTCCAGAGAGCACAGGAAGCTGGGCTACTTGCTAGTAAAACGTGGGGCATAAACAGACTAAGATACAACATGCAACTGGAGGTGCCTCCCAAAACTCATGATTACAAGTTTACTTTTTACTACTAGCATCGTAGCTAACAAGGATCAGAAAGAGCAACTAGACACAATCCACTCCACGATTCGTTTTGGAAGAACTCTGCAGCATTAATTCGGACAGGCCGAACCGCAAATCTCGTGACACGTTCCTGATTAAGGGATCTACTCTACAGAGCAAACGTAACACCCGAAACAGATGTATTTCGCACCGTCAAATAGTACAGTAGAGCAATATACAGATGGGCGAGACTCGATTAACAGCGAACAGACCAAGGATCTGATCGATAACATATGGCGCAGCAACATTCTTGGAGGAGATGCCTCCAACGCCTACCGTACCAAGGATCTCTACGCGCAAGGGAGCAAGGAGAGGGGTAGAGGATCCGTGGGAGACATACCTTGCGGCGTAGAGAAGCGGAGAGCTCTCGTCTTGGTGGGGTGGCGGCGCGGAGGCGAGAGCGAGGAGGGAGGCGGCGGCGGGGAAGAAGCGCCCCTCGAGGGTTTTCAGCTGTTAAAAAGAAGGGCGGATGGGAGCACGTCCGTTGGATCTGGATTGGACGACGATGCGTCGCTTCGAGGGGTGGGTTGCCCTAGGACGATGCGGGCGCGTTTTGCACTTTGCTCCTTCTCTGGTAAGATATTTCAGTGATGGTTTATTTGGATGACATCTGGGGGACAGCTTGGTCGGGGCTATTTGATTTAAGGACCTTGTAAATTACCAATGTTCTTCTTCTTCGTTTTTTTCTGAGGTAAACAAACTTTATTATAACCAAATAATAGATACATACATGTCAATAAGCAAAGACAAAATAAAGATCGGCGGATCATCTACCCAAATACACGGGAGTGATTCCGTCTCTCTCCAAAGACGATCAGCAACAAAGTTTACGTCTCTATTATAGAAATTAAATTTGTAACTCGAAAACGTTAAAACCTGGACATACATATCATCAAAACTAGTAACTGTTGCTATTGAGGGGAAATTTCTGGTATGTAGTGCTTCTGTCACTTGTAGACAATCGTATAATAATAGGTGAACAATCAATCTTATTTGCCAATGGAATACCTCTACTGATCGAGAGTATCCACATCAATAGCAAACTTAATTAGGTTTTTCTGGATCAAAGCTTGTATCAACATTGATCAATACATGCCCCTTCTCTTGGTTTTGCCCAATTGATTTACCTTTTTTACCGAAGTGTTCCTCAGAACCCTTAAATTGTTTTCAATAATTATTTGAATGGACATCACGTCAATTGAGCTTGTCGGCACCTTCTCATTGTGGAAAGTTGACGACGCATCCACCAAATGTACCAAGCAACAGTAAGGATCGACTCCCTCACATCACCCACATCTTGAGTTCCTCAATAATTGCACATCCCCCTCTATCCACCATCATTGCACTTTCAATCTTCTCCTCAAGTCACAGTTTTCTCCAAAATTCTCTTGCATATGGTCGCAGTCAATGGATCTCACACCTGGGGCATTGACTAGAGAGAGGAATATGTCCATTCGCAAGAACTCCAAAACAAGGGAGCCAAAACAAGGGAGAATTCCATGAAGTGGTTTTCATGCAAAAAAATCTCCTTCGATGAAACCGAAGTTTTTCACAAAGTATCTGAAACCTTATTTTATACTAGACTGTCCCGACGCATGTAGGTTTATCTCCTTACTAGGTAGGAAGGCGCGGTCTGCCGTGCGCTTGTCCACCTACGGCGAGCAAGAAAATGTGAATAACTTGAAATGAGCAAGCATTTAGAAATACAGGTCACCCGAATGTTAACCATAGAGCGGGAAATTTGAAATGAATAGACATTTAAGATAATATAAAAATGTCACTAATAGTGATCTTTACAATACATAAGTGATACTACCAAGTACTAGAGTGTATTGCTAACTACTGCAACAAACACCATAAACATAGATAGATGAAACACAAAATATGCTCTTGTGGTAGAGTGGAAATGGACAATGATCTTAGCAGGTACATAAGAACTATCTATGGGCTATAGTGTTAAGAGAAACCTGACGACGAGCAACCTATGCATGTCTACCCATGTTAATTACGATATTCTACAGATAATTGTTGTTGGCATGGTAGTAGTTAACACACGTCCGTTGGGAACCCCAAGAGGAAGGTGTGATGCGTACAGCAGTGAGTTTTCCCTCAGTATGAAACCAAGGTTATCGAACTAGTAGGAGTCAAGGAACACGTGAAGGTTGTTGGTGGCGGAGTGTAGTGCGGCGCAACACCAGGGATTCCGCGCCAACGTGGAACTGCACAACACAATCAAAGTACTTTGCCCCAACGTAACAGCGAGGTTGTCAATCTCACCGGCTTGTTGTAAACAAAGGATTAGATGTAGGTGTGGATGATGATGTTTGTTTGCGAAGAACAGAAAGAACAAGTATTGTAGTAGATTGTATTTCAGATGTAAAGAATGGACCGGGTCCACAGTTCACTAGTGGTGTCTCTCCCATAAGATAAATAGCATGTTGGGTGAACAATTACAATTGGGCAATTGACAAATAAAGAAGGCATAACAATGCACATACATATATCATGATGAGTACTATGAGATTTAATCGGGGCATTACGACAAAGTACATAGACCGCTATCCGGCATGCATCTATGCCTAAAAAGTCCACCTTCGAGTTATCATCCGACCCCTTCCGGTATTAAGTTGCAAACAACAGACAATTGCATTAAGTATGGTGTGTAATGTAATCAACACAAATATCCTTAGACAAAGCATCGATGTTGTTGCGGTCAGAAACCCACCGGCGGGCAGCGACGGGCAACACCGTAGAGCCGGGAATCTCCCAGGACTGCGGCTGGCCACAGTCGCTCCCGGCCATAAAGCTGCACACACGTCCGTCTTGATGCAGGGCGTGCCACTGACCTATACAGTCGGAAGGTGTTGGATGATGCCTCACTTAGTTTCTGCATGGCATACACGTAAACGTTAAATACGAGCCTCGATCGGCTCTCGGGTTGTCTGTGAATCGAAAGAGCCGATCCACCCATGATGCGTACGAGGTGTACGATCGGATGGTGGTCCTGCTTGATCAAGATAAAGCTGAAGCGACCTACTACGATTTGGGGTTTTCACCGCACAATCGGAACATCCTACTCGTGATTGGGCCTCGCGACCGCGCATGGTGATCGTAAGCCGATCCTAGACAGGGCCTAAAAACCAACACGAGGTTGATCCCCGGAACATCTTGTCTAGGGCTAGCAAACGACACCCTACACGCCGCTGGATCCTCCAACCCTTTGTAAGGCCTAACAATGCGGATATTAAACTAATCCTTGAAGAACAAGGAGCAATCATAACGGATCGGATCTACTAAATAATGATCAAGCGGGGTGCCGCCCTTACACCCGTGACAAGCGTAAGGGCGGCTAGATGCCTAAGGGTTGCACGACGATAGCATATGATACGAAGAACAATGCTAACCCTAAAACATCTATGATAACTACGTTGCTCGCCATCAAAAAGGCTTCAGTACGAGCAACGCATGGAGGACGAATAAACGTGTCTTGCCTAGATCGCAAGATGCGATCTAGGCGACATAATGCTTCCGGAAGAAACCCTCGAGACGGGGAGTTGGCGATGCGCCGAGATTGGTTTGTGGTGGACGTTGGTTGTTGTTTATTTCATAAACCCTAGATACATATTTATAGTCCGGGGACTTTCTAATTCGGCGTGCACCTAACCGTGCACGGGTTAAACTCTAACTTCTAACCGACACGTATCCTACTATGGTACAGATACACGGGCAATTAGCCCAAACTTGTTACACAAGGCCGATTCATGCATTTCTTCTATATATATTCTTCAAACCCATCTCCAAATGCGGCCCACCTCTGATCCGGTCAAATTCTGGTGATAACACATGCCCCCCTGGTTTTGGAAATGACATTTCCAAAATCATTACGCTTTTCCTTCGTCGGGTCATGTCGTGGCGAGAAGAACCCGCAGAATCCTTCATCATGATGCCTTGCCTCCTCCACTTCTGCGTGGCACGACAACTTATTTTCCCACATTGGGCACCACTTCCTCGAAGCTCGGCATTGAACCTCCATTGTATCCTTTATTTAACCGCGTCGAGCGGTTCGCCTTTCACCCTCTGCTCCGTACTAGCCATCGGCAAAGAACCCCCATTCCTCGTAGCCATGTCTTCTTCCTCCTCCTCCTCCTCAAACCTCTCCGATGTATCATCTCCCTTCCGTGAGCCGACGAGTGGGGCTCGTTGGCGCGCACGACATCCTCGCCCCAACGACGTGGGACAAGGAGGAGCACGATTCCTCCATCTGGTCCGGGATGACAAATCCTTGACCGACGGAGAGGACGACCTCCTATTCCTCGTCGACGGGGAGGAGGAGGCGGAGAGCGAGACGACTTCTCCTGGGACGGCTACACCTCCTCCGGGGCGAGGTGGAGGATGACGACGGCGAATCCCTCGAAGGTTACCCACGAAAGCGCCTCCGCGCAGTGGGACGGCAGCGATGATGACGACGATGAGGAAGACGAGGCTCCCGTAGAAGGCTACGGGAGCAGCGATGAGAGCCTATCGGTGGCGCGACGGCGATGACGAGGGCAGCAACGGCCCTTAGATTAGGGACTAGTAGTAGTAGTCGGCTTTTTGTTCTTTCTTCCCCGAGCAATCGGCTCTTTCTTTGTAAGAAATCCCACTATTAATGAAGATAGTATTCCCCAATTAGTCTTACTTTCTTGTCGACTTCGCCGATTGTCACAACGAAGTCGCTGTACAAAGAGCCGATGACAGGGCATCAGCTTGCACTATAACCGCGATTCGAGGCCAAGCCGTTGCCTATCCACACGGTCCAACAGGTCTAGTATCCGTCCAAACCACCTCAAACGTGCAGATTGGACTCCTCAACCACCACTAGGATGACTTATCCCAAATATTATGATTGAGCTTGCCCCTCTAGAGTCGATGACAATGCATCGGCTTTTATTATTCTGAAGTCGATGCCCGTGCATCGGATGTACGCATACTGTTGTCCCTTCATGCTTGTATACTGAAGTCGATGTCTGTACATCGGCTGTGATTTTTTTTACTGGCCGATTTTAAAATCGGCCTCCATATCTCACTGCCCATCCTCCCACATGCTTGGGAAATACTTCTTGAGATGTTGGCCATTGACGGCCACTGGGAACTTCACACCATCCAACTGTTCAAGCATGTAGGCATTGCCCTTCAGAACCTGGATGACTTTGTAAGGACCGTGCAAATTAGGAGACCATTTGCCGTATGCTTTATCTCTGGTTCCTAGTGGCAATACGGCTTCCCATACTAGATCACCAACTTGAAACTCCTTTGGTCTTACCTTTTTATTGTATGCCCGAGCTACCCTGGCTTTGTTCTCTTTAATCTTCTCTAACGACCAAAGTCTAAGTTCCGTTGCATCCTCAATAGTGTCACTCATCGGGTTGCATATTCCTCGAGTGTCGGGTCGTTCGAAACGTGACACGTCTTGACCCAGCCGTAATCTCCCAGGTAATACGGCCTCCTCCATAGACAAGCTGGTACGGTGAAGTCTTTATAGCTCCATGGCATGACATGCGATAAGCCCACAAAGCCTCTGATAACGTCTCATGCCACACCCTGGGGTTATCCTCGATCTTCCTCTTAATCAGCTTGATCAGGCTTTGATTGGATGCTTGCCCGTTGGCTTGAGCGTAGTATGGAGACGATCGGTTAGCTTAATCCCCATGTCATCGCAGAACTTTCTGAATTCTTTAGAGACAAAGACCGAACCTCCATCGGTCGTGATGGTTTGGGGAATCCCGAACCTATGAATGACGTGTTCTTTGACAAATTGGATAACATCTTCCGATTTTACTTTCTTCATGGGCACGGCCTCCACCCATTTGGTGAAATAATCTGTGGCCAGAATCCACTCGTGGTTTGCTTGACGGAGGATGTATCTTGCCGATCATATCCATGCCCCAACCTCGAAATGGCCAAGGTTTGATGATGGGGTTCATTGCTGACGCGGGTACCATCTGGATTTTCCCGAACATTTGACACGCTTGGCATCCCTTGTAGTAGTTGAAGCAGTCTTCCAGCATGGTAGGCCAATAGAACCCTGATCGCCTTACTAACCACTTCATCTTATGGGCCGATTGGTGAGTTCCACAGGCGCCTTCATGCACCTCATGTAAGGCCGATTAGACTCACTTGGTCCCAGCATAAGTAGTAACCCTTCCAACGTCCTGTAGAACATGTCATCTCCTATAAGGACATATTTCATAGCCTTATATCTTATCCTTTTGGGTGCCCCCCGAGCCGAATCCTTCAAATAATTGAAGATATCGGTTCTCCAATCATCCTGTTCCAGGAACTGCACCTGAACTTCTGACCCGTCGAGTATGTCCTTGTATCCTGACGCCATCTGTGCGAGATCATTGGCATCGGTATTCTGAGACCTTGGGATCCAATTCAAGTTGATGTACCGAAAATGTGTCATCAGCTCACGACACTCCACCCAATATGGAAAAGGTGATTCACTCTCGCACTTGTATTCTTCCGTGAGTTGAGAGATCACCAACTTCGAGTCTCCAAAAAGCTCCACTGCTTCTGCCCCGGCTTCCAAAAGCAACTCCATCCCCTTGCGCACTGCCTCATACTCAGCAACATTGTTGGTGCAAGGGGCGTAGGCCTGATGGCGAAAGAATATGTTGCCCCCGAGCGACACGAGCATAATGCCGATGCCACAACCATCGTCACCGATCCATCAAAGAACATAGCCCACGCACGTACGGATAGTGCCGCTATATTAGTGTTAATCCGCTCAGCTATAAGATCGAAACGCTTGTCCTTGGGCCCGTAGGCGATACCGAAGGTCGAACTCCGTCAGCGCGATCAACTTACCAAGGCCACCAAAAAGCAGGCGACGGCATGTGCGACAACGTCCGACTTGCGGATGACGATGATCTCGCCGTCAAAGGATGTGGTGGAGCTTGGTGCAGGTGAAGAACAGGCAAAGGCAAAGCTTCTCGACCTCGGGATACCTTGTCTCCGCGTCCAACATCCTTCTGCTGAGGTAGAAGACGACCTTTTCAACACCCTCATGAAGTTGCACCACCACCGAAGCGATGGGCGTGTCAGCTACTGACAAGTAGATATAGAACGGCCTGTCTTGTTGGGGTGGGACTAGCACAGGCGGCGTTGTCAGATACCGCTTAATCTCGTCAAACGCCGCTGCTGTTCTGCCCTTGAAACTCGTCATCAGATTTAATCTTCACCAGCGCCATGAACGGCTCGATTCGTCCGACAGGTTAGAGATGAATCGACGGACGAAGTGATCTTGCCGATAAGACGTTGGAGCTCTTTCTTCATGGTGGGCGGCTGCATGGTACGACTGCCTCCTGACTTTTCAGGACGATCTCAATTCCTCGCTCATGAACCGAAATCCTGGAGCGGCCAGGCCGTCACACCAAAGCACTTCTTTGGATTCATTGAGTCCGAACTTCCGAGTTCGGTCTAGGATGCGTCGCAAATCACCCAAGTGTCCCTCCATGGAGACAGACTTGACTACCACGTCATCGATGTAGATTTCCACCAACTTGCCGATCAGATCGTGAAATATATAATTCATGGCTCTTTGATACGTTGCACCAGCATTCTTCAACCCAAAGGTCATGACCACATATTCAAACAAGCCTACTGCCCCTGGCACTCTGAATGCGGTCTTGTGTATATCTTCCGGAGCCATGAAGATCTGGTTATAGCGGAGTTGCCATCCATGAAGCTTAACACCTTGTGGCCAGCATTGATCAATGTTTCTGCCACAGGCATCGGATACTCATCTTTTGGAGTGGCTCTGTTAAGATCTCGGAAATCGATGGCCACACGCCACCGGCCGTCTTTCTTTTCTACAGGAACGATACTGGAGATCCATTCAACATACCTGCATGGCCTGATGAACCAGCGGCCAACATCTTCTCGATCTCTTTCTTGACCTCTTCCAGGATTTCGGCCTTCATCGACGTGCTCGTTGTTGGAAAGGCGAAACCCTTTCTTAAGGAGGCCGATGTTCAATGATGCTCTGTCCAACCCGAGGCATCTCTGTGTAATCCCATGCAAAGCAATGGGTATTCTTTTAACAGAGCTATCATCTGACCCCTAAGATGTGGATCTAACTTCTTGCTGATAAAGGTTGGTCGCGGCTTATCCCCAGGACCGATGTCGACTTCCTCTAGTTCGTCAGCCGATGTAAACCCATATCCTAGCTTTCCGTCCCCTGCGAGATCGGCACCAAATACAGGGAGAGCGTGTGGTACGGGTAAGGCGGGCCGAACGCTGGAATCGGCCTTCATCTTGATTGTAACCAGGATTTTTTGGAGGTGTCGGGGCCGATCGCGTGGAACAGCTTCCTCCTGTCTTCGCTGTGAGAGCAGCTGCCCTCGTCTCTGTCCTTACCAGGGTGGTGCCCGAGCCCTATCATGTTGATGTCGAACGAGAATCTTGGCTGGCACCCTCCAGGGTAAGTGCGCTCCACCATGTTAACGGCGGATGCAAGATCGGCACTGGGTGCGCCAGCGCGAACGGCGGCGGACGGTGCTGGGTGGCATCTCTCCTTGGTAAGTCCCTAGGGTCCGACGGAGAATACCGATGGCTCATGATTTCCTGGATCACGCGCGCGACAAGCTCAAAGTGTTCACCAGTCTCGGAGTGGCGGTGCAGGCGAATGAGCCACCATGAAGTTGATCTCCTGACGCAGCGACCTGGTGCCTCTTCGACGGGGTGGACAGGTCCACTCCATCAAGCGCGCCTTCGGTGAGAACCCTTTCCACGATGCCATGGGAGCGGGTTACGTGGAAAGAGCCAATGAGGTCGGCTTCGAGGAGCGATCTCGTCATGCTTCTTCTTGAGCTCGTCGGTCGATCCTCGTACTTGACCGAGTGCCTTCCGCCATCTCGGATGTAGATGGCGATGCGGTGGATGTCGAAGATAGTCCCACCGGGCGTGCGAGAATGTGTTGCGGTCGAAACCCACCGGCGGGCGACGGAGCAACACCGTAGAGCGGGAATCTCCCGGGACTGGCTGGCCCGGCCCTCGAGCGACGGCCCGCAAAGCCTTACGCACACACGTCCGATCCGATGCAAGGCGTGCCACCTGACCTATACCTGGTCAAGAAGGTGTTGGATGATGCCTTGCTTAGTTTCTGCATGGCATACACGTAAACGTTAAATACGAGCCTCGATCGGCTCTCGGGTTGTCCGTGAATCGGCAAAGAGCCGATCCACCCATGATGCGTACGAGGTGTACGATCGATGGTGGTCCTTCTTGATCAAGATAAAGCAAGCGACCTACTACGATTTGGGGTTTTCACCGCACAATCGGAACATCCTACTCGTGATTGGGCCTCGCGGCCGCGCACGGTGATCGTAAGCCGATCCTAGACAGGGCCTAAAACCAACACGAGGTTGATCCCGGAACATCCTGTCTAGGGCTAGCAAACACACCACACGCTGGATCCTCCAACCCTTTGTAAGGCCTAACTATGCAGATATTAAACTAATCCTTGAAGAACAAGGAGCAATCATAACGGATCGGATCTACTAAATAATGATGAAGCGGGGTGCGCCCTTACAAGTGACGGGCGGCTAGATGCCTAAGGGTTGCACGACGATAGCATATGATACGAAGAACAATGCTAACCCTAAAACATCTATGATAACTACGTTGCTTGCCATCAAAAAGGCTTCATCGAGCAACGCATGGAGGACGAATAAACGTGTCCCTAGATGCAAGATGCGATCTAGGCGCATACTTGGAAGAAACCCTCGAGACGGGGGAGTTGGCGATGCGCCGAGATTGGTTTGTGGTGAACGTTGGTTGTTGTTTATTTCATAAACCCTAGATACATATTTATAGTCCGGGGGACTTTCTAATTCAGGCGTGCACCTAACCGTGCACGGGTTAAACTCTAACTTCTAACCGATCCTACTATGGTACGAGATACACGGGCAATTAGCCCAAACTTGGTACGAGGCCGATTCATGCATTTCTTCTATATATATTCTTCAAACCCATCTCCAAATGCTATCCGGTAAACATTAGATGTTTTATCCCTAGTGCATCACAACCTTAGAACTTCACTATTCAATGGAGGCATGATCCCACTATCGAGCATAAATACTCCCTCTTGAGTCACAAGTATCAACTTGGCCAGAGCCTCTACTAGCAACGGAGAGCATGCAAGAACATAAACAACATATATGATAGATTGATAATCAACTTGACATAGTATTCAATATTCATCGGATCCCAACAAACACAAATAGATGATCTTGATCATGATAGGCAGCTCACAAGATCTAACATATTAGCACAATGAGGAAGACAACCATCTAGATGGACCCATAGTCCGGGGGTGAACTACTCACACATCGTCAGAGGCGATCATGGTGATGAAGAGACCTCGGAGATGGAGGGTGCCCTCCTGAATCCCACTTTCGATCTATGATATCGTCTCCAGAGATTCACATTAGGATGGCATGAGCGGCGCGAAAGTTTATATGATAGATTGATAATCAACTTGAATGGATCCCAACAAACACAACATGTAGGATTACAAATAGATGATCTTGGATCAGCTCACAAGATCTAACATGGAGGAGAAGACAACCATCTCGCTATGGAGGGTGAACTACTCACACATCGATCCGAGGCGATCATGGATGAAGAGACCTCCGTGAAGGGTCGGAGGCGATCTCGAGATGGGATTCGCGGCGGCGCGTCTCAAGGTTTTCCGTATCGTGATCTCGGTGCGCACGGACGGGGCGTCACGAGGCCCACAAGGGCCGCTGGCCGCGCTGTGTGTCGGCGCCTCGTCGCCCCACTTCATTTCCCCCGGTCGGAAGCTTCGTGGAAAAATAAGACCCTAGGCGTTGATTTCGTCCAATTCCGAGAATATTTCCTGTAGGATTTCTGAAACAAAAACAGCAGAAACAGCAACTCGCTCTTCGGCATCTCGTCAATAGGTTAGTGCCGGAAAATGCATAATAATGACGTATAATGTGTATAAAACATGTGAGTATCATCATAAAAGTAGCATGGAACATAAGAAATTATGGATACGTTTGAGACGTATCAAGCATCCCCAAGCTTAGTTCCTACTCGCCCTCGAGTAGGTAAACGATAACAAAGATAATTTGTGAAGTGACATGCTATCATAATCTTGATCAATACTATTGTAAAGCATATGAGATGAATGCAGCGATTCGAAGCAATGGTGAAGATAATGAGTAAACAAATGAATCATATAGCAAAGACTTTTCATGAATAATACTTTCAAGACAAGCATCAATAAGACTTGCATAAGAGTTACTCATAAAGCAATAAATTCAAAGTAAAGGCATTGAAGCAACACAAAGGAAGATATAAGTTTCAGCAGTTGCTTTCAACTTCAACATGTATATCTCATGGATAATTGTCAACACAAAGTAATATAACAAGTGCAATACGTAAACATGTAGGAATCAATGCACACAGTTGATACAAGTGTTTGCTTCTGAGATAGAAAGAATAGGTGAACTGACTCAACAATAAAGTAGAAGATAGGCCCTTCGCAGAGGGAAGCATGGATTACTATATTTGTGCTAGAGCTTTTCATTTTGAAAACATAGAAACAATTTTGTCAACGGTAGTAATAAATCATATGTGTTATGTATAAGATATCCTATAAGTTGCAAGCCTCATGCATAGTATACCAATAGTGCTCACACCTTGTCCTAATTAGCTTGGATTAACATGGATTATCATTGCATAGCATATGTTTCAACCAAGTGTCACAAAGGGGTACCTCTATGCCGCCTGTACAACGGTCTAAGGAGAAAGCTCGCATTGGATTTCTCGCTTTTGATTATTCTCAACTTAGACATCCATACCGGGACAACATAGACAACAGATAATGGACTCCTCTTTAATGCATAAGCATTCAACAACAGATAATATTATCATAAGAGATTGAGGATTAATTGTCCAAACTGAAACTTCCACCATGGATCATGGCTTTAGTTAGCGGTCCAATGTTCTTCTCTAACAATGTGCATACTCAAACCATTTTATCATGAAAATCACCCTTACTTCAGACAAGACGAACATGCATAACAACTCACATGATATTCAACAAAGGTAAAAGTTGATGGCGTCCCCAGAAACATGGTTACCGCTCAACAAGCAACTTATTAAGAAATAAGACACATAAGTACATATTTTTCACCACAATAGTTTTTAAGGCTATTTTCCCATGAGCTATATATTGCAAAGACAAAGGATAGAATTTTTAAAGGTAGCACTCAAGTAATTTACTTTGGAATGGCAGAGAAATACCATGTAGTAGGTAGGTATGGTGTACACAAATGGCATAGTTTTTGGCTCAAGGATTTGGATGCACGAGAAGAATTCCTCTCAATACAAGGCTAGGCTAGCAAGGTTGTTTGAAGCAAACTCAAGTATAAAACGGTACAGCAAAACTCACATATGAACATATTGCAAGCATTATAAGACTTTACATTGTCTCCTTGTTGTTCAAACACCTTAACCAGAAAATATCTAGACTCTAGAGACCAATCATGCAAACCAAATTTTAACAAGCTCTATGTATTTCTTCATTAATGGGTACAAGGTACATGATGCAAGAGCTTAAACATGATCTATATGAGCACAACAATTGCCAAGTATCAAATTATTCAAGACATTATACCATTTACCACATGCGGCATTTTCTGTTTCCAACCATATAACAATGAACGAAGTAGTTCAACCTTCGCCATGAACATTAAGAATAAAGCTAAGAACATATGTGTTCATACGAAACAGCGGAGCGTGTCTCTCTCCCAAACAAAGAATGCTAGGATCCGAATTTATTCAAACAAAAACAAACAGACGCTCCAAGTAAAGCACATAAGATGTGACGGAATAAAAATATAGTTTCACTAGAGGTGACCTGATAAGTTGTCGATGAAGAAGGGATGCCTTGGGCATCCCCAAGCTTAGATGCTTGAGTCTTCTTAAAATATGCAGGGATGAATGATACGCCTCCGACGTATCGATAATTTCTTATGTTCCATGCCACATTATTGATGATATCTACATGTTTTATGCATACTTTATGTCATATTTATGCGTTTTCCAGAACTAACCTATTGACGAGATGCCGAAGGGCCAGTTGCTGTTTTTTTTGGTTTCAGAAATCCTAGTAAGGAAATATTCTCGGAATCGGACGAAATCAACGCCCAGCATCCTATTTTTCCACGAAGCTTCCGGAACACCGAGAGAGCGAGGAGGGCCCTGGGCCCAGACGACAGGCATGCGCCCGGCCTTGGCCGCGCCCCCCTAGTGTGTCATCGCCTCGTCGACCCTCCGACTCCGCCTCTTCGCCTATATAAGGTCCCTGACCTAAAAACCTCGACACGTTCGACGAAACCAGAGAAAACCTTCCAGAGCCGCCGCCATCGCGAAGCCAAGATCTGGGGGACAGGAGTCTCTGTTCCGGCACGCCGACGGGGAAGTGCCCCGGAAGGCTCCTCCATCGACACCACCGCCGTCTTCATCAACGCTGCTGTCTCCCATGAGGAGGGAGTAGTTCTCCATCGAGGCTAAGGCTTGTACCGGTAGCTATGTGGTTAATCTCTCTCCTATGTACTTCAATACAATAATCTCATGAGCTGCCTTACATGATTGAGATTCATAGATGATGCTTGTAATCTAGATGTCATTATGCTAGTCAAGTGGGTTTTACTTATGTGATCTCCGGAGACTCCTTGTCCCACGTGTGTAAAGGTGACAGTGTGTGCACCGTGTGGGTCTCTTAGGCTATATTTCACAGAATACTTATTCACTGTTATGAATGGCATAGTGAAGTGCTTATTTATATCCCTTTATGATTGCAATGTGTTTTGTATCACAATTTATCTGTGTGCTACTCTAGTGATGTTATTAAAGTAGTTTATTCCTCCTGCACGGTGTAATGGTGACAGTGTGTGCATCGTGTAGTACTTGGCGTAGGCTATGATTGTGATCTCTTGTAGATTATGAAGTTAACTATTGCTATGATGGTATTGATGTGATCTATGCCTCCTTTCGTAGTGTGAAGGTGACAGTGTGCACGCTATGTTAGTACTTGGTTTGGTTATGTTGATCTGTCATGCACTCTAAGGTTATTTAAATATGAACATCGAATATTGTGGAGCTTGTTAACTCCGGCATTGAGGGTTCGTGTAATCCTACAGTTAGTGGTGTTCATCATCCAATAAGAGAGTGTAGAGTCTAGCATCTATTTATTTATTCTGTTATGTGATCAATGTTGAGAGTGTCCACTAGTGAAAGTATGATCCCTAGGCCTTGTTCCTAAATACGCTACGCGTTTGTTTGTTTACTTGCATCTCTACTCCGCAATATTACCACCATCAACTACACGCCAGCAGCACTTTTTCTCGGTGCCGTTGCTACTGCTCATATTTATTCATACCACCTGTATTTCACTATCTCTTCGCCGAACTAGTGCACCTATTAGGTGTGTTGGGGACACAAGAGACTTCTTGCTTTATGGTTGCAGGGTTGCATGAGAGGGATATCTTCGACCTCTTCCTCCCGAGTTCGATAAACCTTGGGTGATCCACTTAAGGGAAACTTGCTGCTGTTCTACAAACCTCTGCTCTTGGAGGCCCAACACTGTCTACAAGAATAGAAGCACCCGTAGACATCAAGCACTTTTCTGGCGCCGTTGTCGGGAGGAAAGGTAAAAGGCACTCATACTTCGGTCCCAGGTAACTTTTTCTGGCGCCGTTGTGTGTGTGCTCGAAGCTATTTCCTTTAGATCCTGCAATTGCATCTTTTTGTTTCTTGTTTACACTAGTTTGGCATAATGGACAACAATGAGCTTCTTATTCTATTTCCTGATTTAAGACATGGATGGTTTGATGCGAAAATTAAAAAACCTATGGAACATATTAGTATGAACGCTTTGAACACCATTGTTGCTAATGTTATGGAAAATTATAAGCTTGGGGAAGCTGGTTTTGATGAGCATGATCTTTTTAGTCCCCCAAGCATTGAGGAGAAAATTTACTTTGATGATACTTTGCCTCCTATTTATGATGATTATAATGATAGTAGTCTTTTGGTGCCACCTGTTATGGAGGATAAATTTGATTATGATTACAATATGCCTCCTGTATTTGATGATGAAAATAATAATGATAGCTACTTTGTTAAATTTGCTCCTACTACAATTAATAAGAATAACTATGCTTATGTTGGGAGTAGTAATAATTTTATGCATGAGACTCATGATAAGAATGATTTATGTGATAGTTATATTGTTGAGTTTGCTCATGATGCTACTGAAAGTTATTATGAGAGAGGAAAATATGGTTGTAGAAATTTTCATGTTACTAAAATGCCTCTCTATGTGCTGAAATTTTTTGAAGCTACACTTGTTTTATCTTCCTATGCTTGTTACTTTGCTCTTCATGAACTTGTTTATTTACAAGATTCTTATGCATAGGAAGCATGTTAGACTTAAATTTGTTTTGAATTTGCCTCTTGATGCTCTCTTTGCTTCAACTCTTATTTCTTGCGAGTGCATCATTAAAACTGCTGAGCCCATCTTAATGGCTATAAAGAAAGCGCTTATGGGAGACAACCCATGTTTTTACTACAGTATTTTTGTTTTGAATTTGAGTCTTGGAAGTTGTTTACTACTGTAGCAACCTCTCCTTATCTTAGTTTTGTGCATTGTTGTGCCAAGTAAAGTCTTTGATAGTAAGGTTCATACTAGATTTGGATTATGCGCAGAAACAACAAATTTCTTTGCTGTCACGAATTTCGACCTGCCTCTCTGTAGGTAGCTCAGAAAAATATGCCAATTTACGTGCGTGATCCTCAGATACGTACGCAACTTTCATTCAATTTGGGAATTTTCATTTGAGCAAGTCTGGTGCCTCAATAAAATCCATCTTTACGGACTGTTCTGTTTTGACAGATTCTGCCTTTTATTTCGCATTGCCTCTTTTGCTATGGTGGATGAATTTCTTTGTTCCATTAATGTCCAGTAGCTTTATGCAATGTCCAGAAGTGTTAAGAATGATTGTGTCACCTCTGAACATGTTAATTTTTATTGTGCACTGATGGCGTGTATTTCACACGTTCGTTGGGAACCCAAAGAGGAAGGTATGATGCGCATAGCAGCAAGTTTTCCCTCAGAAAGAAACCAAGGTTTATCGAACCAGGAGGAGCCAAGAACCACGTTGAAGGTTGATGGCGGCGGGATGTAGTGCGCCGCAACACCAGATTCCGGCGCCAACGTGGAACCTGCACAACACAACCAAAGTACTTTGCCCCAACGAAACAGTGAGGTTGTCAATCTCACCGGCTTGTTGTAACAAAGGATTAACCGTATTGTGTGGAAGATGATTGTTTGCAAGAAAACAGTAAAGAACAAGTATTGCAGCAGATTTGTATTTCAGATAAAGAATGGACCGGGGTCCACAGTTCACTAGAGGTGTCTCTCCCATAAGATAAAAGCATGTTGGGTGAACAAATTACAGTCGGGCAATTGACAAATAGAGAGGGCATAACAATGCACATACATGTCATGATAAGTATAGTGAGATTTAATTGGGCATTACGACAAAGTACATAGACCGCCATCCAATTGCATCTATGCCTAAAAAGTCCACCTTCAGGTTATCATCCGAACCCCTTCCAGTATTAAGTTGCAAAGCAACAGACAATTGCATTAAGTATGGTGCGTAATGTAATAACAACTACATCCTTAGACATAGCATCAATGTTTTATCCCTAGTGGCAACAGCACATCACAACCTTAGAACTTTTTCACTGTCCCAGGTGTCAATGCAGGCATGAACCCACTATCGAGCATAAATACTCCATCTTGGAGTTAAGAGCAAAAACTTGGCCAGAGCCTCTACTAATAACGGAGAGCATGCAAGATCATAAACAACACATATGTAATAACTTGATAATTAACATAACATGGTATTCTCTATCCATCGGATCCCGACAAACACAACATATAGCATTACATATAGATGATCTTGATCATGTTAGGCAGCTCACAAGATCCAACAATGAAGCACAATGAGGAGAAGACAACCATCTAGCTACTGCTATGGACCCATAGTCCAGGGGTGAACTACTCACTCATCACTCCGGAGGCGACCATGGCGGTGTAGAGTCCTCCGGGGAGATGAATCCCCTCTCCGGCGCGGGAGGACTCTGGAATCCCCCGATATGGGATTGGCGGCGTCTCTCTAAGGTTTTCCGTATCGTGGTTCTTCGCATCGGTTTCGCGACGGAGGCTTTAAGTAGGAAGAGGCGATGGGGCCACACGAGGGCCCCACAACAGTCGGCGGCCAAGACCGCGGCCGCTCTATGGTGGCGGCCCCTCGTGGCCCCACTTCGACTCCCTTTCGTCTTCCGGAAGCTTCGTGGCAAAATAGGACCCTAGGTTTTGATTTCGTCCACCCGAGAATATTTCGTTACTAGGATTTCTGAAACCAAAAACAGCAAAACAGCAACTGCTTTTCGGCATCTTGTTAATAGGTTAGTTCCAAAATGCACGAATATGACATAAAGTGTGCATAAAACATGTAGGTATCATCAATAATATGGCATGGAACATAAGAAATTATCGATACGTCGGAGACGTATCAGCATCCCCAAGCTTAGTTCTCGTCCCGAGCAGGTAAAACGATAACAAAGATAATTTCCGAAGTGACATGCCATCATAACCTTGATCATACTATTTGTAAACATATGTAATGAATGCGGCGATCAAAACAATGGTAATGACATGAGTAAACAAGTGAATCATAAAGCAAAGACTTTTCATGAATAGTACTTCAAGACAAGCATCAATAAGTCTTCCATAAGAGTTAACTCATAAAGCAATAAATCAAAGTAAAGGTATTGAAGCAACACAAAGGAAGATTAAGTTTCAGCGTTGCTTTCAACTTGTAACATGTATATCTCATGGATAATTGTCAACATAGAGTAATATAACAAGTGCAATATGCAAGTATGTAGGAATCAATGCACAGTTCACACAAGTGTTTGCTTCTTGAGGTGGAAAGAGATAGGTGAACTGACTCAACATAAAAGTAAAAAGAATGGTCCTTCAAAGAGGAAAGCATCAATTGCTATATTTGTGCTAGAGCTTTTATTTTGAAAACATGAAACAATTTTGTCAACGGTAGTAATAAAGCATATGAGTTATGAAAATTATATCTTACAAGTTGCAAGTCTCATGCATAGTATACTAATAGTGCCCGCACCTTGTCCTAATTAGCTTGGACTACCGGATCTTTGCACACATGTTTTAACCAAGTGTCACAATGGGGTACCTCCATGCCGCCTGTACAAAGGTCTAAGGAGAAAGCTCGCATTTTGATTTCTCGCTTTTGATTATTCTCAACTTAGACATCCATACCGGGACAACATGACAACAGATAATGGACTCCTCTTTAATGCATAAGCATGTGACAACAATTATTATTCTCATATGAGATTGAGGATATATGTCCAAAATGAAACTTCCACCATGGATCATGGCTTTAGTTAGCGGCCCAATGTTCTTCTCTAACAATATGCATGCTCCAACCATAAAGGTGGTAGATCTCTCTTACTTCAGACAAGACGGACATGCATAGCAACTCACATGATATTCAACAAAGAATAGTTGATGGCGTCCCCAGAAGCATGGTTATCGCACAACAAGCAACTTAATAAGAGATAAAGTGCATAAGTACATATTCAATACCACAATAGTTTTTAAGCTATTTGTCCCATGAGCTATATATTGTAAAGGTGAATGATGGAATTTTAAAGGTAGCACTCAAGCAATTTACT
Source organism: Lolium multiflorum (assembly GCA_030979885.1). Lineage (NCBI taxonomy): Eukaryota > Viridiplantae > Streptophyta > Magnoliopsida > Poales > Poaceae > Lolium > Lolium multiflorum. The sequence goes on from CM061747.1 coordinate 200,461,394, forward strand.
TTGGAATGGCGGAAAATACCATGTAGTAGGTAGGTATGGTGGACACAAATGGCATAGTGGTTGGCTCAAGGATTTTGGATGCATGAGAAGTATTCCCTCTCGATACAAGGTTTAGGCTAGCAAGGTTATTTGAAACAAACACAAGGATGAACCGGTACAGCAAAACTCACATAAAAGACATATTGTAAACATTATAAGACTCTACACCGTCTTCCTTGTTGTTCAAAACTCAATACTAGATATTATCTAGACTCTAGAGAAACCAAATATGCAAACCAAATTAGCAAGCTCTAAGTGTTTCTTCATTAATGGGTGCAAAGTATATGATGCAAGAGCTTAAACATGAGCACAACAATTGCCAAGTATCAAATTATCCAAGACATTTTTAGAGTTACTACATGTAGTATTTTCCAATTCCAACCATATAACAATTTAACGAAGAAGAAACTTCGCCATGAATACTATGAGTAGAGCCTAAGGACATACTTGTCCATATGCTACAGCAGAGCGTGTCTCTCTCCCACAAAGTGAATGCTAGGATCCATTTTATTCAAACAAAACAAAAACAAAAACAAACCGACGCTCCAAGCAAAGTGCATAAGATGTGACGGAATAAAAATATAGTTTCGGGAGGAACCTGATAATGTTGTCGATGAAGAAGGGGATGCCTTGGGCATCCCAAGCTTAGACGCTTGAGTCTTCTTAGAATATGCAGGGGTGAACCACCGGGGCATCCCCAAGCTTAGAGCTTTCACTCTCCTTGATCATATTGTATCATACTCCTCTCTTGATCCTTGAAAACTTCCTCCACACCAAACTCGAAACAACTCATTAGAGGGTTAGTGCACAATAAAAATTAACATGTTCAGAGGTGAAACAATCATTCTTAACACTTCTGGACATTGCATAAAGCTACTGGACATTAATGGATCAAAGAAATTCATCCAACATAGCAAAAGAGGCAATGCGAAACAAAAGGCAGAATCTGTCAAAACAGAACAGTCCGTAAAGATGGATTTTATTAGGGAACCAGACTTGCTCAAATGGAAATGCCCAAATTGAATGAAAGTTGCGCACATATCTGAGGATCACTCACGTAAATTGGCTTAATTTTCTGAGTTACCTAGAGAGAATTAGACCCAGATTCGTGACAGCAAAGAAATCTGTTTCTGCGCAGTAATCCAAATCTAGTATTTACTTTGCTATCAAAGACTTTAATTGGCACAACAAAACAAAAAACTAAGATAAGGAGAGGTTGCTACAGTAGTAAACAACTTCCAAGACTCAAATATAAAACAAAAATACTGTAGTAAAAACATGGGTTGTCTCCCATAAGCGCTTTTCTTTAACGCCTTTCAGCTAGGCGCAGAAAGTGTATATCAAGTATTATCGAAGGGTGGTGCACCTACAGCGGGGTTTGGAGTTTTCTCAACCATGCATAGTATATTGGATACATAAGTTTCAGCGTCTCCCTTTTCATTAGTCTTGGGCTTGCTACTCTCATCGAACAAATTTTCGGGAACAAGCCAAGCATAGTTATTTTCTAGTGCATCATTCATAGCTAGGAGTTTACATGGTATTGGTGCTTTGATCTCCCCACCATCATTAATATTATTAGTGTACCTTATTCTATCCATGTCCATTTTTTCAAGGAGACCAACAAAATTAGTATGAGAACCAAGCATATTAAATTTAGCAAAGACCTTTCTAGCCTCTCTTGCTAGACCACCAAATTCTCTAAGAAGGGTTTCTAAAACAAAATCTTTCTTTTCCCCCTCTTCCATATCACCGAGTGTAAGAAACATGTGTTGGATTATAGGATTGAGATTAACAAATTTAGTTTCCAACATGCGAACTAAAGCAGCAGCAGCAATTTCATAAGTAGGAGCAAGTTCTACCAAGTGTCTATCTTCAAAATCTTCAACGGTACTAACATGATTGAAAAATTCTTCTATATTGTTTCTCCCAATTATAGACCCGCGTCCTACCGGTATGTTTTTTGTGATAAAATTAAAAGGAAACATGATGAATCAAGTAAAGTAAATGCAAGTAACTAATTTTTTGTGTTTTTGATATAGAGTGCAAGACAGTAAATAAAGTAAAAGTAGCAACTAATTTTTTTGTGTTTTGATATAATGCAGCAAACAAAGTAGTAAATAAAATAAAGCAAGACAAAAACAAAGTAAAGAGATTGGGAAGGGGAGACTCCCCTTGCAGCGTGTCTTGATCTCCCCGGCAACGGCGCCAGAAAATATGCTTGATGGCGTGTATTTCACACGTTCGTTGGGAACCCCAAGAGGAAGGTATGATGCGCACGGCAGCAAGTTTTCCCTCGAGAAAGAAACCAAGGTTTATCGAACCAGGAGGAGCCAATAAGCACGTTGAAGGTTGATGGCGGCGGGATGTAGTGCGGCGCAACACCAGGGATTCGGCGCCAACGTGGAACCTGCACAACACAACCAAAGTACTTTGCCCCAACGAAACAGTGAGGTTGTCAATCTCACCGGCTTGCTGTAACAAAGGATTAACCGTATTGTGTGGAAGATGATTGTTTGCAAGAAAAAGTAAAACAAGTATTGCAGCAGATTTGTATTTCGGTATTAAAGAATAGGACCGGGGTCCACAGATCACTAGAGGTGTCTCTCCCATAAGATAAAAGCATGTTGGGTGAACAAATTACGAGTCGGGCAATTGACAAATAGAGAGGGCATAACAATGCACATACATGTCATGATAAGTATAGTGAGATTTAATTGGGCATTACGACAAAGTACATAGACCGCCATCCAACTGCATCTATGCCTAAAAAGTCCACCTTCAGGTTATCATCCGAACCCCTTCCAGTATTAAGTTGCAAAGCAACAGACAATTGCATTAAGTATGGTGCGTAATGTAATCGACAACTACATCCTTAGACATAGCATCAATGTTTTATCCCTAGTGGCAACAGCGCATCACAACCTTAGAACTTTCTGTCACTGTCCCAGGTGTCAATGGAGGCATGAACCCACTATCGAGCATAAATACTCCTCTTGGAGTTAAGAGCAAAAACTTGGCCAGAGCCTCTACTAATAACGTAGAGCATGCAAGATCATAAACAACACATATGTAATAACTTGATAATTAACATAACATAGTATTCTCTATCCATCGGATCCCGACAAACACAACATATAGCATTACAGATAGATGATCTTGATCATGTTAGGCAGCTCACAAGATCCAACAATGAAGCACAATGAGGAGAAGACAACCATCTAGCTACTGCTATGGACCCATAGTCCAGGGGTGAACTACTCACTCATCACTCCGTAGGCGACCATGGCGGTGTAGAGTCCTCCGGGAGATGAATCCCCTCTCCGGCAGGGTGCCGGAGGAGATCTCCTAAGGTTTTCCGTATCGTGGTTCTTCGCATCAGGGGTTTCGCGATGGAGGCTTTAAGTAGGCGGAAGGGCAACGTGGGGGGCCACACGAGGGCCCCACACCACAGGTCGGCGCGGCCAAGACCTGGCCGCGCCGCCCTATGGTGGCGCCTCGTGGCCCCACTTCGACTCCTCTTCGGTCTTCGGAAGCTTCGTGGCAAAATAGGACCCTGGGTTTTGATTTCGTCCAATTCGAGAATATTTCGTTACTAGGATTTATGAAACCAAAAACAGCAGAAAACAGGAACTGGCTTTCGGCATCTTGTTAATAGGTTAGTTCCAGAAAATGCACGAATATGACATAAAGTGTGCATAAAACATGTAGGTATCATCAATAATATGGCATGGAACATAAGAAATTATCGATACGTCGGAGACGTATCATGCACTAACCCTCTAATGAGTTGTTTCGAGTTTGGTGTGGAGGAAGTTTTCAAGGATCAAGAGAGGAGGATGATACAATATGATCAAGGAGAGTAAAAGCTCTAAGCTTGGGGATGCCCCGGTGGTTCACCCCTGCATATTTCAAGAAGACTCAAGCATCTAAGCTTGGGGATGCCCAAGGCATCCCCTTCTTCATCGACAAATTTATCAGGTCATTTCTCTTGAAACTATATTTTTATTTGGTCACATCTTATGTACTTTACTTGGAGCGTCTGTTTGTTTTTGTTTTTGTTTTTGTTTGAATAAATGCTTGTGTGGGAGAGAGACACGCTCCGCTGGTTCATATGAACACATGTGTTCTTAGCTCATAATGTTCATGGCGAAGGTTGAATCTTCTTCGTTAAATTGTTATATGGTTGGAATCGGGAAATGCTACATGTAGTAATTCTAAAATGTCTTGAATAATTTGATACTTGGCAATTGTTGTGCTCATGTTTAAGCTCTTGCATCATATACTTTGCACCCATTAATGAAGAAATACATAGAGCTTGCTAAAATTTGGTTTGCGTAATTGGTCTCTCTAAGGTCTAGATAATTTCTAGTAAAGAGTTTGAACAACAAGGAAGACAGTGTAGAGTCTTATAATGTTTACAATATGTCTTTTATGTGAGTTTTGCTGCACCGGTTCATCCTTGTGTTTGTTTCAAATAACCTTGCTAGCCTAAACCTTGTATCGAGAGGGAATACTTCTCATGCATCCAAAATCCTTGAGCCAACCACTATGCCATTTGTGTCCACCATACCTACCTACTACATGGTATTTCTCCGCCATTCCAAAGTAAATTGCTTGAGTGCTACCTTTAAATAATTCAAAATTTATCACCTCTGATTTGTGTCAATGTTTTATAGCTCATGAAGAAGTATGTGGTGTTTATCTTTCATTCTTGTTGGGCAACTTTCACCAATGGACTAGTGGCTTCATCCGCTTATCCAATAATTTTGCAAAAAGAGCTGGCAATGGGATTCCCAGTCCCAAATTAATTAACCTAAATAGACACTCCTCCATGGTATGTGATTGTTGGACGGCACCCGAAGGATTCGGTTAGCCATGGCTTGAGAAAGCAAAGGTGGGGAGGAGTGTCATCATAATAAAACTAAAATAAAAAGGCACTCCTTCATGGTATGAGATTGTTGGCAGGCACCCGAGGATTCGGTTAGCCATGGTTTGTGAAAGAAAGGTTGGAAGGAGTGCCACCCAAAAATAAAAATAATTCATGGGAGCCACTCTTTGAAGGTTTGTCTGGCAAGGGGGTTAGAGTGCCCACTACCATTCGTTGACAACAACAAACACCTCTCAAAATTTTACTTTTATGCTCTCTTTATGTTTTCAAAACCAAAGCTCTAGCATAAATATAGCAATCAATGCTTCCCTCTGCAAAGGGCCATTCTTTTACTTTTTATGTTGAGTCAGTTCACCTATCTCTTTCCACCTCAAGAAGCAAACACTTGTGTGAACTGTGCATTGATTCTTACATACTTGCATATTGCATTTGTTATATTACTCTACATTGACAACATCCATGAGATATACATGTTACAAGTTGAAAGCAACCGCTGAAACTTAATCTTCCTTTGTGTTGCTTCAATACCTTTACTATGAATTTATTGCTTTATGAGTTAAATCTTATGCAAGACTTATTGATGCTTGTCTTGAAAGTACTATTCATGAAAAGTCTTTGCTTTATGATTCATGTGTTTACTCATGTCATTACCATTGTTTTGATCGCTGCATTCATTACATGTGCTTACAATAGTATGATCAAGGTTATGATGGCATGTCACTCCGAAATTATCTTTGTTATCGTTTACCGCTCGGGACGAGCAGAACTAAGCTTGGGGATGCTGATACGTCTCAGACGTATCGATAATTTCTTATGTTCCATGCCACATTATTGATGATATCTACATGTTTTATGCATACTTTATGTCATATTTATGCGTTTTCCGGAACTAACCTATTGACGAGATGCCGAAGGCCAGTTCGTTTTCTGCTGTTTTTGGTTTCAGAAATCCTAGTAAGGAAATATTCTCGGAATCGGACGAAATCAGCCAACATCCTATTTTTCCACGAAGCTTCCACCCGAGAGGCCGCCAGAGGAGGGCCTGTGGCCCTGGACGACAGCAGGTGGCGCGGCCTAGGCCTTGGCCGCGTCCCCCTAGTGTGTCATAGCCTCGTCGACCCTCCGACTCCGCCTCTTCGCCATATAAAGGTCCCCGACCTAAAACCTCGACACGTTCAACGAAACCGGAAAACCTTCCAGAGCCGCCGCCATCGTGAAGCCAAGATCTGGGACGAGTCTCCGTTCGGCATGCCGCCGGACGGGGAAGTGCCCGGAAGGCTCCTCCATCGACACCACCGCCGTCTTCATCAACGGTGTCTCCCATGAGGAGGAGTAGTTCTCCATCGAGGCTAAGGGTTGTACGCTATGTGGTTAATCTCTCTCTATGTACTTCAATACAATAATCTCATGAGCTGCCTTACATGATTGAGATTCATATGATGATGCTTGTAATCTAGATGTCATTATGCTAGTCAAGTGGGTTTTACTTATGTGATCTCCGGAGACTCCTTGTCCCACGTGTGTAAAGGTGACAGTGTGTGCACCGTGTGGGTCTCTTAGGCTATATTTCACAGAATACTTATTCACTGTTATGAATGGCATAGTGAAGTGCTTATTTATATCCCTTTATGATTGCAATGTGTTTTGTATCACAATTTATCATGTGCTACTCTAGTGATGTTATTAAAGTAGTTTATTCCTCTTGCACGGTGTAATGGTGACAGTGTGTGCATCGTGTAGTACTTGGCGTAGGCTATGATTGTGATCTCTTGTAGATTATGAAGTTAACTATTGCTATGATGGTATTGATGTGATCTATGCCTCCTTTCGTAGTGTGAAGGTGACAGTGTGCATGCTATGTTAGTACTTGGTTTGGTTATGTTGATCTGTCATGCACTCTAAGGTTATTTAAATATGAACATCGAATATTGTGGAGCTTGTTAACTCCGGCATTGAGGGTTCGTGTAATCCTACACAGTTAGTGGTGTTCATCATCCAACAAGATAGTGTAGAGTCTAGCATCTATTTATTTATTCTGTTACGTGATCAATGTTGAGAGTGTCCACTAGTGAAAGTATGATCCCTAGGCCTTGTTCCTAAATCTGCTATCGGCTTGTTTGTTTTTCGTACATGTCCGCAATATTACCACCATCAACTACACGCCAGCAAGCACTTTTCTGGTGCCGTTGCTACTGCTTATATTTATTCATACCACCTGTATTTCACTATCTCTTCGCCGAACTAGTGCACCTATTAGGTGTGTTGGGGACACAAGAGACTTCTTGCTTTGTGGTTGCAGGGTTGCATGAGAGGGATATCTTTGACCTCTTCCTCCCTGAGTTCGATAAACCTTGGGTGATCCACTTAAGGGAAACTTGCTGCTGTTCTACAAACCTCTGCTCTTGGAGGCCCAACACTGTCTACAAGAATAGAAGCACCCGTAGATATCAATGAACCACGGGGGCATCCCCAAGCTTAGACTTTTCACTCTTCTTAATCATATTGTATCATCCTCCTCTCTTGACCCTTGAAAACTTCCTCCACACCAAACTCAAAACAAATTCATTAGAGGGTTAGTGCATAATTGAAAATTCATATATTTAGAGGTGACATAATCATTCTTAACACTTCTGGACATTGCACAAAACTACTGAAAGTTAATGGAACAAAGAAATCCATCAAGCATAGCAAAACAGGCAATGCGAAATAAAAGGCAGAATCTGTCAAAACAGAACAGTCCGACGATTTTTTTAGAGGCACTGGACTTGCTCAGATGAAAATGCCCAAATTGAATGAAAGTTGCGTACATATCTGAGTATCACGCACGTAAATTGGCAGATTTTTCTAAATTTTCTACAGCAGGGGCGGCTCAATTTCGTGACAGCAAGAAATCTGTTCCTGCGCAGTAATCCAAATCTAGTATTGACTTTACTATCAAAGACTTTACTTGGCACAACAATGCAATAAAATAAAGATAAGGAGAGGTTGCTACAGTAGTAACAACTTCCAAGACTCAATTATAAAACAAAAGTGAAGTAAAATAATGGGTTGTCTCCCATAAGCGCTTTTCTTTAACGCCTTTCAGCTAGGCGCAAAGTGTGAATCAAGTATTATCAAGAGACGAAGCATCAACATCATAATTTGTTCTAATAATAGAATCATAAGGTAACTTCATTCTCTTTCTAGGGAAGTGTTCCATACCTTTCTTGAGAGGAAATTGATATTTAATATTACCTTCCTTCATATCAATGGTAGCACCAACGGTTCGAAGAAAAGGTCTTCCCAATATAATGGGACAAGATGCATTGCATTCAATATCCAAGACAACAAAATCAACGGAGACAAGGTTATTGTTAACCATAATGCGAACATTATCAATCCTCCCCAAAGGTTTCTTTTTAGCATTATCAGCAAGATTAACATCCAAATAACAATTTTTCAATGGTGGCAAGTCAAGCATATTATAGATTTTCTTAGGCATAACAGAAATACTTGCACCAAGATCACATAAAGCATTACAATCAAAATCATTGACCCTCATATTAATGATGGGCTCCCAACCATCTTCTAACTTCCTAGGAATAGAAAGTTTCTCTTCTCTAGCTTTTATGAGAGCATTTGTAATATGTTTTGTAAAGGCCAAATTTATAGCACTAGCATTGGGACTTTTAGCAAGTTTTTGTAAGAACTTTATAACTTCAGTGATGTGACAATCATCAAAATCTAAATCATTATGATCTACAGCAATGGGATCATTGTCCCCAATATTTTGAAAAATTTCAGCAGTTTTATCACAAACAGTTTCAGCAGTTTTAGCAGTTTCAGCAATTTTGCACGCTTTGCACTAGTGGTAGAAACATTGCCAACACAAATTATTTTACCATTGATAGTAGGAGGTGTAGCAACATGTGAAGCATTAACATTACTAGTGGTGGTAATAGTCCAAACTTTAGCTACATTATTCTCTTTAGCAAGTTTTTCGTTTTCTTCTCTTTCCCACCTAGCATGCAATTCAGCCATCAATCTAATATTCTCATTAATTCGAACTTGGATGGCATTTGCTGTAGTAACAATTTTATTATCATTATCCTTATTAGGCATAACTTTCAATTTTAAAAGATCAACATCAGAGGCAAGTCTATCAACCTTAGAAGCAAGAATATCAATTTTATCAAGCTTTTCCTCAACAGATTTGTTAAAAGCAGTTTGTGTACTAATAAATTCTTTAAGCATGGCTTCAAGACCAGGGGGTACACTCCTATTATTGTTGTAAGAATTCGCATAAGAATTATCATAACTATTACCATTAGCAGAAGGATATGGCCTATAGTTGTTGCTAGAATTATTCCTATAAGCATTGTTGTTGAAATTATTATTTTTAATGAAATTCACATCAACATGTTCTTCTTGGGCAACCAATGAAGTTAAAGGAACATTATTAGGATCAACATTAGATCTACCATTCACAAGCATAGACATAATAGCATCAATCTTATCACTCAAGGAGAAGGTTTTTCAACAGAATTTACATTCTTACCTTGTGGAGCTCTTTCCGTGTGCCATCCTGTTATCACCAGAATTTGACCAAGTCAGAGGTGGGCCGCGATCAAGATGGACTTGAAGAATATATATATAGAAGAAATACGTGAATCGGCCTTACGTGCAAAGTTTGGGCTAGTTGGCCCGTATCTGTAACATATTAGATTACGTGTCGGTTAAGAGTTAGAGTTTTACCCGTGCACGGTTAGGTGCACGCCTCGAATTAGAAAGTCCTGGACTATAAATATGTATCTAGGGTTTATGGAATAAACAACAACCAACGTTCAACACAAACAAATCTCGGCGCATCGCCAACTCCTTCGTCTCGAGGGTTTCTCCGGTAAGCACCATGCCGCCTAGATCGCATCTTGCGATCTAGGCGGCACAAGCCTGCCCACGTTGTTCATGCGTTGCTCGTGCTGAAGCCTTTTTGATGGCGAGCAACGTAGTTATCTTAGATGTGTTAGGGTTAGCATTGTTCTTTGTATCATATGCTGTCGTAGTGCAACCCTTATGCATCTAGCCGCCCTTACACCTATCTCAGGTGTAGGGGCGGCACCCCGCTTGATCATAGTTTAGTAGATCTGATCCGTTACGGTTGCTCCTTGTTCTGCAAGGATTAGTTTAATATCCGCATTAGTTAGGCCCTACAAAGGGTTGGAGGATCCAGCGGCGTGTAGGGTGACGTTTGCTAGCCCTAGAAAGGATGTTCCGGGGATCAACCTCGTGTTGGTTTTTAGGCCCTGTCTAGGATCGGCTTACGGTCACCGTGCGCGAGCGCGAGGCCCAATCGTGAGTAGGATGATCCGATTATGCGGTGAAAACCCTAAATCGTCGTAGATCTCATTAGCTTTATCTTGATCAAGCAGGACCACCATATATTCGGACACCTCGTACGAATCATGGGTGGATCGGCTCTTTGAGCCGATTCACAGGATAACCTGAGAGCCGATCGAGGCTCGTATTTAATGTTTACGTGTATGCCATGCGGAAACTAAGCGAGGCATCATCCAACACCTTCCCGACCGGGTATAGGTCAGGTGCACGCCCTGCGATAGCATCGGACGTGTGACCGGGAGGCTTTGCGGGCCGTCGCTCGAGGGGCCAGGGCCAGCCGGCCCTAGTTGTTCCCGGCTCTCTTGTGTTGCCCGTTGCTGCCCGCCGGTGGTTTTCGACGTCAACACATTCTGGCACGCCAGGTGGGACAACCTTCGACATCCACCACATCGCCATCTACATCGAGATGGCGGAAAGCACTCCGGTCAAGTACGAGGATCTGCCTGATGAGCTCAAGAAGAAACATGACGAGATCAAGGCAACCCTCGAAGCCGAACTCATCGGCTCTTTCCACAGAACCCGCTCCCATGGCGTCAGGTGGAAGGGTTTCACACTGAAGGCGCACTCGATGGAGTGGACCTGTCCGCCCCGTCAGAAGAACGCACCAGGTCGCTGCGTCAGGAGATCAACTACATGGTGGCTCATTCGCTGCACCGCCACTCGAGAGCCTGGTGAACACTTTGGAGCGTGTCGCTCTGCGCGTGGTCCAGGAAATCATGAGCCACCGGTATTCTCCGTCGGGACCAGCTCTGGGGACTTTCAAAGGAGAGATGCCACTCCAGTCCCATCCTCCGCTGCCGTTCGCATGGGCAGCACCGGAAGTGCCGAACTCATCGGCATACGTCGTCTACAAGATTGGTGGTGATCCTAGTGACTACCAATTCCTACCTGAGGCACCCAAGGAGATCCCGCACGGATACGCGTGCGCATACGTACCAGACTGCAGTAACTGGGCACTCTCGAACCAGGCTGCAACAGCAGGGACCTCTGGAACAGCAGGAGGAACGTCGGGAGCAGATCTTGAGAAGCAAACGTGGCTAGCTAAGTACGCCACTCCGACAAACCTCCAGAGCCCAGCTCCTGCAGTTGGCTCAGAACTGGAAAAGCAAGCATGGCTGGTTAAGTATGCCACCCCGGCGAATCTTCAGGGTTCGACACCTTCAGCCATCACCGCGGATCAGATTTGTACAATTCTGAAAGATCAGTTCGGCATGATGCCGAAAAGGAAGACGTTCGGCTACACCAAGCCGTACCCCAATGATTACGAATTGATCCCGCTACCCCCCAAATATCGGCTCCCGGACTTCACAAAGTTTAGTGGATCGGATGGTTCCAGCTCCATCGAGCATGTGAGCCGATATTTGGCACAGCTGGGCACGATCTCAGCATCAGACGAGTTGCGTGTGAGGTTCTTCGCACACCACGGATCGGCTTTCGGGCACATCGCTGCCACCGAACTCCATCCGGACTTGGAAGCAGTTGGAAGAGCAGTTCCATGAGCAGTATCACTCAGGGCTTCAAGGTTGGTATTGCCGATCTAGCACAAGTACGACGAAGCGCGGGGAGACAGTGTCAGAATACGTCCAGCGCTTCAGGACCATTAGGAACCGATGCTTTTCGGCTCATGTAAGTGAAAAAGAAGCAGTCGAGTTGGCGGTGGTGGGTCTCTCATCATCGATTAAGGACGTGGCCTCCCAAGCAGACTACCCTTCATTGGCGCACATGGTGCAGAAGCTGTCAGCATATGAGCAGCGCCACCCAGATGTTTACCAGGACAAATTCAAGCGTGCGGTGACCCTGGTTGAGGCAGACGAGGATGAAGGTGCTGCGGGAGATCGAGAGGTAGCAGTGGCTGAATGGACTCGGGCGGCAGGCCCCGTGTCCTGCAAATGGGTGAAGCCACAAGGCCCTCCAAAAGGGTTCGACTTCGACGTGACCAAAACTGAGCAGATTTTTGATCTCTTACTCACGGAGAAGCATATAAAGGTACCCGAAGGCCACAAGATCCCCACGGTGCAAGAGCTGAACGGAAAGCCATACTGCAAGTGGCATAACACGTTCACCCACACCACCAACGACTGCAGGGTGTGGCGGCAGCAGATCCAAATGGCGATAGAAAATGGACGGTTAATTTTCAACCAGTACGCCATGAAGGTCGACACACACCCCTTCCCCGCCGTGAACATGGTGGAGTATACTTACCATGGAGGGTGCCAGCCGGATTTCTCGTGCAATATCAACATGGTAGGACCTGGACACCACTCTGGTAAGGACGGAGATGAGGGCAGCTGCTCTCATAGCAAAGATACAGAGGAAGCCGCTCCACGCGATCGGCTCCGCCAAGACGGCAAGCGCTACGTCACAGAGGGAGAAGTGAAAAACATAAGGTATCAACGACCTCTCTCTGATCACCTCCTCAACAAGTATGTGAGTCAGTATGACCAACGCCGGCGATACAACGACGATGATGAAGAAGATCGTCTGGCTAGGGACGACAGGAGACGTCGTCGGCATGATCGCGAGGAGGAGGAGCACGAGCGCCGTGCCAAGGAAAAGTTGGGGGAGCGAGTCGACGAGGATAGGCACTGGGACTGTCCCTTCTTCAGACACTGCTTCAGGAATGAGCCGATTGCCCACAATCGGCAATTGCCCAGAATGCAACCAGAAGAAAAAGGAGGCAGCCAACGTGTCCGTATTCAAGCGTCTAGGGCCTCTCCCGCCACAAAGCAAACGCGCTGAGTCCCCTCGGTTGGAAGATCTCGAAGATTCAGAAGACGAGGGAGAAGAAGAAGACAGGTACCACCGGCCAAGGTGGTGCCCTGATGGACTCAGCCGTTCCCAAAGCGCAGGGTTCAGCGATTGCGCGGCCTGGAGGAAGCCGAAAGGTTATACTTGCATACATTGAGGAAGGCAAGGCCTGATCTGGCTGCGAAGGTTCAGCGAACCCTGGATGAAGAGGGTCGTCCACGGAAAATGGAGTGGCGTCCCAAGCAAAGGAAAGCCGATGATGAAACATCGGCTGGCACAAACATGGTGCTCGTCCTTCCGACGAAGCTTAGTGCTCCACGATTACACGATGCACTCAAGGTGGACGACAGCAAGCGCACCAACATGATAAAGTCAGAGATTGGGCTGGTTTTATCTACCGGCCTGAACGAGTAGCAAGAGCAAATTAATGAGCAAACGTGGCGAGGCTGATCCTTGTGATCGGCCCCAAAAATTTATGGAGGAACATTACAAAACCTTCATCGAGCAAGCAACATGGAGGCCGATTCCAGCAATCGGCCAAAATTATCCTCACCATCCATTCTGCCTGGGTTCAACATTTAATCCAACAGAGCCGATACCATCAAGTCCTTTGAAAGAATCGGCTCGGGGGGGCACCCAGGTGGATAAAACACGAGGATATTCAGTAGAAGCGTCCTGCAAATGCCTAGCAGCCTAAAATATACTTTGATGATGGGTATTGAAGTATGGGGGCCGATACATAAATCGGCCGAAAAATTCGAATTTTTTTAAGCACAGCCGATGCAGCAGACATCGACTTAAGGATATAAAGCCGATGCATGGCCATCGACTCAAGAGGTATAACTGTTACGATCAGAGGGTCAATGGAGCACGAAGGGAGATTTTAATGGAAGAACTCCTCAATGGAGTGGTTTAAGGGCTCGGATCCTCTCTTCAAGAACAATGCCAAGAGCATGCCGATCCCAACGAGGAGGAAGGTGTTGACAAGCGTTCGATGAAGGATTCACTGTAAATGCTCACAGACAAGTATTCGGGGGTTTTGATGTAACAGTTGAATAAAGTACGAGTATGTAAAGTGCGAGAGTAACAATTGCAGCGAGTGGCCCAATCCTTTTTAGCACAAAGGACAAGCCGGTTTGTTTACTTATAATGACCAAACGTTCTCGAGGACACACGGGATTTTAGTCTAGTGCTTTCGCTACATACGGCTAAATAATCTTCATTGTTATGATAAGTGTTGTGTGGGTGAACCTATGCTAATGTACCGCCCTTCCTAGGACTAAATACATACTTGTGATTATACCCCTTGCAAGCATCCGCAACTACAAGAAAGTAATTAAGAATAAATCTAACCACAGCCTTAAACTCTGAGATCCTGCGATCCCTCCTGCATCGATATACCAACGGGGGTTTAGGTTTCTGTCACTCCGGCAACCCCGCAATTAGCAAACGAATACAAGATGCATTCCCCTAGGCCCATAAATGGTGAAGTGTCATGTAGTCGACGTTCACATGACACCACTAGAAGAATAACACCACAACTTAAATATCACACCATTGAATATTACTCACCCATAGTTCACTACTAACATTTAGACTTCACCCATGTCCTCAAGAACTAAACGAACTACTCACGAGACATCATATGGAACATGATCAGAGGTGATATGATGATGAATAACAATCTGAACATAAACTTGGTTCAATGGTTTCACTCAATAGCATCAACAACAAGTATAGATCGATACCGGGAGAGTTTCCCCTATCAAACAATCAAGATCAAACCCAAATTGCTACGGCGGTGACGAGGTGCTGCGGAGGAGATGGCGGTGATGATGGTGGAGATGATGATGATGGTGATGGAGATGATGTCCAGCTCGATGACGGTGACGATGGCGTCGATTTCCCCCTCCGGAGGGAATTTCCCCGGCGGATTCTGTCCCGGAGAGCTCTTTTCTCTCTGGTGTTCTCCGCCGCAGAGGCGGGCTGTAACTCTTCGTGAGGTACCCTCTGTGGCTTCGGTCGGGACGAAGGGTTTCGCGAAGAAAAGGAGGCGAAAGGGTCGTGGGCCCTCACACCACATGGCGGCGCGGCCAGGGCCTGGGCCGCGCCGCCCTAGGGTGTGGGCCCACCCTGGCTCCTCCTGGCTCCTCCTTCTGGCTTCCTTCGTCATCTTGAAAAATAGGATTTTTGGTATAATTTCCTTCCACAGTTGATCTTCCGAAATATTGCGTTCTGACGGTGCTTTTTCCAGCAGAATCCTGGCTCCGGTGTTCGATCCTCCAATAATGATGAAACATGCAAAATAGATGAAATAACATAAGTATTGTGTCCCAATATGAAATATATCAATGAATAACAGCAAATTATGATATAAAATAGTGATGCAAATTGGACGTATCAACTCCCCCCAAGCTTAGACTTCGCTTGTCCCCAAGCGAAACTGAACTCTGTAAACAGGTCCACATGTTTATGGAGTGAAGAGTCGATAAATAAAATACGGACAAGAAGCATCATATTCATTCACACAAGACATTATAGTAAACAACTTCCTCATATAACTCAATCTTGAAACAAGTATAAGGTAGTCACAAATAAAGGTGCATAAGGAATCATAGTTGGTGATGGCAAACTTTGTTCTTGGTCAGAGAACATTTAACAAATTATATTCATCTACTTGAGCAGCGCTCTTATGTTTAAAGTTTATAATGCACAACTTGCATACTCAATCATAATGGTCTCTTCATAATCATTGATAACTTGCAAAGCTATATTCATTCAGATAAAACTTGTACTAAACAAGGAAGAATAAAAGACATGATGTAGCAAATCACAATATAATGGTTTGATCACAACTACTCAAATGCTTGCTTGAGATGGAGAGAAATAGGTTTACTGACTCAACATAAAGTAGAAGATAGGCCCTTCGCAGAGGGAAGCAGAGATTAAATCATGTGCTAGAGCTTTTTCAGTTTTGAAATCATATAAAGAGAGTAAAAGTAAAGTTTTGAGAGGTGTTTGTTGTTGTCAACGACTGGTAGCGGGTACTCTAACCCCCTTGCCAAACAAACCTCCAAAGAGCGGCTCCCATGAAGGACATTATCTCTACCAGCAAGGTAGATCATCCCTCTTCTCTTTTGTTTACACATGTATTTTAGTTTATTTAAGGGTTGACACTCCTCCCAACCTTTGCTTACACAAGCCATGGCTAACCGAATCCTCGGGTGCCTTCCAACAATCTCATACCATGGAGGAGTGTCTATTGCAAAATTAAGTTGCTTACTGATGAATCAGGGCAAAACATGTGAAGAGAATTATTAATGAAAGTTAATTAATTGGGGCTGGGAACCCCGTTGCCAGCTCTTATTGCAAAATTATAGGATAAGTGGATGAAGCCACTAGTCCTTTAGTGGAGGCTGCCTAACAAGACTGAAAGATAAAACACCACATACTTCCTCATGAGCTATAAAACATTGACACAAATAAGAAGTAATAAGTTTTGAATTGTTTAAAGGTAGCACATGAAGTATTTACTTGGAATGGCAAACAATACCATGCAGTAGGTAGGTATGGTGGACACAAATGGCATAGGTTTGGGTTCAGGTTTTGATGTACGAGAAGTATTCCCTCTCAGTACAGGTCTTTGGCTAGCAAGGTTAATTAGCAAGCATAAGAGTTGAGGTGAAACAAACAAATATACATGTGATAGAAACAATCATGCATCTTAATTGTAAGCACAAATAGTTTTAACTTTAGAATACTAAGCTAAGAACTGATAAGAAAGATAATAATATCTTCTACATGTACTTCCTCTATTCATCTAAAATTCAAAGTGTTGTTGCTATTGACCATTGCTAAGTTTGCCAAAACCAAATAGATTTATTCAATGCTCCCAAAGTGATACCAATACTAACAACAAGATGAATCATAGAGAGTGCAAACTAAAATAAGATGTGCAATATGTAAATGATAAGACTTCTCATTAATATTCCATATCGATAACTCACACCAAGGGATACATAGACAAACTAAAGGAGAGATACTTCCACACTGCAACCCATCTCATACGATAACTTCCCTACTCATGATATGACACTACTTGATAGTAAAAAGTAAAAGGTAATGATAATGTGATACCGCGGCACTCCCCCAAGCTTGGAACAAACCAAGGGGATGCCAATACCGATGATGAATTACTCCTGAGGAGATGGTGGTGATGAATTCCCGTCATCAGACTTCCAAGGAAGAGGCTCTCCATCAAGAAACGACATCTTGGTCTCGGGAATCCTGAAACTGGCAGCACGGCTTATGTATTTAAACCTGTTTTCATACTCACAGTTTTGATTCTGAACGTCATAGAGTTGTGCTTGGAGCTTGTTGGTGGTGTCGTGAAGTGAGAGGATGTCGCTCCAAAGCTTTCCAGTTTCCTTCTCATGTTCAGCAATGAGTTCGGACACAATCCTGTGGAAGATATCCACCTCACGCTCAGCCATCTTCTTGTACTTGAAAACCTCTTGTTCTAGCTTCTCCATCCTGTCTTCCAGGCTTCCTTCTCCTTTAGGACCCTGGACATCCTTGACCTGCAGTTCTCCTTCAACGAGCAGCAACTCCTTGGGGTGCATCTTCAGCTCCTCCATGTACAAGTTGCCAACATCCTTGCTGGAGTTGTCCTTCGGAGCTTCCGACGAAGACATGGTGGCTCTAGATCCGAAGCAAATCCTGGCAGAAACAACTCGAAACAAAACACGTCGAGAACACGATATACGGACCTCCAGGGGTCCGGGGGATTATATAGCAAAAATTTTCGACAAAAGGAAAGTACCAGATCGAACCAGAGTCGGAAAGGGGCGACGAGGCGGCCAAACCCTAGGTCGGCGCGGGCCCAGGCTAGGCCGCGCCGGCCTATGGTGCCACTCGTGTCCTTTCCACTCCGTTTCGAACTCGTAATTTCTCATATTTTCCAAAAACAGCAAAAATAATGTTCGGAAAGTAAATCGCGAACTTTTCATTACCAGGTTACCTATTCGAAGTTGAGTTCTGGCGGACTGTCAATTTGTCCCTTGATGAAAGCCTCCGGTGTTTCCACTCGAATAATATCAACATCAACATTATAAGAATCACCCGAGATATAATGCTTGAGTCTTTGTCCATTCACCACTTGCGTGGCATCGCCTTGGAGAGAGCTAATTTTAATTGCTCCTGAACGATACACCTCCTCAACAACATATGGTCCTTCCCATTTCGAGAGTAATTTCCCTGCAAAGAATCTGAGACGAGACCGATACAATAGGACTTTATCCCCAATATTAAACTCTCTTTTGATGATCCTTCTATCATGCCATTTTTTAACTTTTTCTTTAAAGAGTTTAGCATTTTCATAAGCTTCACTTCTCCATTCATCTAGAGAACTTAATTGTAGCAACCTCTTATCACCGGCAAGTTTAGGATCTTTATTTAATTCTCTAACAGCCCGATAAGCTTTGTGTTCTAGTTCTAAAGGTAAATGACAAGCTTTTCCATAAACCATTTTATAAGGTGACATTCCCATGGGGTTTTTATAAGCAGTTCTATAAGCCCATAGTGCATCTTTCAATTTACTAGCCCAATTCTTTCTAGATTTATTAACAGTCTTTCCCAAAATAGATTTAATTTCTCTATTTGATAGTTCTACTTGACCACTACTTTGAGGGTGATAAGCAGAAGCAATTCTATGATTAATACCATACTTAGCAAGAGTTTTTCTAAAACCTCCATGAATAAAATGAGAACCTCCATCAGTCATAATATATCTAGGTACTCCAAATCTAGGAAAAATAATATCTAAAAGCATTTTTAAAGAGGTCTCACCATCAGCACTTTTTGTAGGTATGGCTTCCACCCATTTAGTAACATAATCAACAACAACAAGTATATGAGTGTTACCTTTTGAAGAGGGAAAAGGTCCCATGAAGTCAAATCCCCAACAATCAAACGGTTCAATAACAAGAGTATAATTCATAGGCATTTCATTGCGTCTGGAGATATTACCAACCCTTTGGCATTCATCACAAGATAAAATAAACTTCCTTGCATCTTTGAAGAGAGTTGGCCAATAAAAACCTGATTGTAGAACCTTTTGCGCGGTTCTATCTCCGGCGTGATGTCCTCCATAAGCACTGCCATGACATTTACTCAATATCTCTTGTTGTTCATATTCGGGAACACACCTTCGCATAATACCATCCACTCCTTCTTTATATAAGTGTGGGTCATCCCAGAAATAATGCCTCAAGTCATAAAAGAATTTCCTCCTCTGCTGAGCTGAAAAGGTTGGAGGCAAGTACTTGGAAACAATAAAGTTAGCATAATCAGCATACCAAGGACTGTCTCGCGAGCTCACCTTTATTACAGCCAATTGTTCATTTGGAAAACTATCATTAACAGGAACAGGATCATAAGCAATATTTTCCAATCTAGACAAATTATCAGCAACAGGATTATCAGCACCTTTCCTATCTACAATATGTAAATCAAATTCTTGCAAAAGAAGTACCCATCTAATAAGCCTCGGCTTAGCATCTTTCTTTGTCATAAGGTATCTAATTGCAGCATGATCAGTATGAATTGTAACTTTTGAATCAACAATATAAGATCTAAATTTATCACAAGCAAAGACTACAGCTAACAATTCCTTTTCAGTTGTAGCATAATTTCTTTGAGCAGCATCAAGAGTTTTACTAGCATAATGAATAACATTCAGTTTTTTATCTACTCGCTGTCCAAGAACAGCGCCTACAGCAAAATCACTAGCATCACACATAATTTCAAATGGTAAATTCCAATCAGGAGGTTCAACTATAGGAGCAGTTGTTAAGGCTTTCTTAAGAGTTTCAAAAGCTTCCTTACAATCATCATCAAAAACAAATGGTACATCTTTTTGAAGAAGATTAGTAAGAGGCTTTGAAATCTTGGAGAAATCTTTAATAAACCTCCTATAAAACCCAGCATGACCAAGAACACTACGAATACCTTTAACATCCCTGGATAGGGCATCTTCTCAATTGCTTCAACTTTAGCTCTATCAACTTCAATACCTCTCTCAGAAATTTTATGTCCCAATACAATTCCTTCATTAACCATAAAGTGGCATTTCTCCCAATTAAGAACAAGGTTAGTTTCTTCACATCTCTGCAAAACTTTATCAAGGTTTCGCAAACAACTATCAAAAGAATTCCCATAAACAGAAAAATCATCCATGAATACCTCTACAATACTTTCACAAAAACCATGAAAAATAGCAGACATGCATCTTTGAAAAGTAGCAGGAGCATTACATAAACCAAAAGGCATACGTCTATAAGCATAAGTTCCATAGGGACAAGTAAAGGTGGTTTTCTCTTGATCTTTAGCTTTAACAGCAATTTGTGAAAACCAGAATAACCATCAAGAAAGCAAAAATGAGTATTTTTAGACAATCTTTCTAGCATTTGATCAATAAATGGTAAAGGGTAATGATCTTTCTTAGTAACTTTATTAACTTTTCGAAAATCAATGCACATTCTATACCCTACAACCACTCTTTGAGGAATGAGCTCATCATTATCATTAGGCACAACAGTCATACCTCCTTTCTTGGGAACGCAATGTACAGGACTAACCCATCTACTATCAGCAATAGGATATATAATACCAGCTTCAAGAAGTCGTAATACCTCATTCCTTACCACTTCCTTCATCTTCGGAATTAGACGACGCTGAGGTTCAACAACAGGCTTTGCATCATCTTCCATATTAATAGCATGTTGGCAAATAGATGGAGAAATCCCCTTCAAATCATCAAGAGTGTAGCCAATAGCTCCTCGGTGTTTCTTCAATATTTGCAATAATCTTTCTTCTTCAAACTCTGTAAGCTTAGAACTAATAATAACAGGATATATTTTCTTATCATCAATATGAGCATATTTAAGATTATCAGGTAAAGGCTTTAAATCAAAAACAGGATCTTCCTTAGGTGGCGGTGTTGTACCCAAATCTTCCACCGGTAAATCGTGCTTGAGAATAGGTTGGCGAAGAAAGATTTCCTCAAGTTCATCTCTTTCTTTCCTAAAAATTTCACTCTCGCTATCCTCCAAATGTTGCTGCAAAGGATTGTTAGGAACAAGAACAATAGATGCACACTGCTCCATTTTAAAATCATTACTAGGCAAATCAGCTTTATAAGGAGTTTTAGTAAATTTAGAGAAGTTAAACTCATAAGATTCACCAGCAAATTTAGTCAAAATTTTCTCTTTCTTGCAATCTATAATAGCTCCACAAGTATTTAGAAAAGGTCTACCAAAAATAATAGGACAATAATCACTAGCAGCAGAACCAAGTACCAAAAAGTCAGCAGGATATTTAATCTTACCGCATAAAACTTCCACATCTCGGACAATACCAATTGGTGAAATAGTTTCTCTATTAGCCAGCTGAATAACCACATCAATATCTTCAAGTTCACAAGAATCAATTTCGTGCATAATCTCCGTGTAAAGCTCATACGGAATAGCACTAACACTTGCACCAATATCACATAATCCATAATAGCAATGATCACCAATTTTAACAGATAGCATAGGAACACTAGCTTGCTTGGGTTTATTAGGATGTGAAACAATATTAGAAGCATCTTCACAGAAAATAATATGACCATCCTCAACATTTTCAGTCACAAGATCTTTAACTATTGCAACAGCAGGTTCAATTTTTATTTGTTCTTCAGGTTCTCTAGGTTTCTTTTCACTTTTATGAACCGCACTATTTATAACAGAGTACTCTTTCATTTTAGCAGGGAAAGGAGTTTTTTCAATATAAGCTTCAGGAATAACACGATCAGCAGTTTCAATTACAACACACTTATTAATAGATGAATCAATTTTATCTTTGTATGGTTCATGATACTTATCAAAATTCTTCTTAGGCAATTCATAATGAGAGGCAAAAGCTTTATAAAGATTTACAACAACTTGGGAATCAAGACCATATGTAGCACTCATATTACGAAATAAATCAGTATCCATAAAAGCTTCAATGCATTTATAATCATAAATTATACCTGATTCTCTATCCTTGTCGTTCTCCCAACCTTCAGTATTTTCTTGGATTCGATCAAGAAGGTCCCTTTTAAACTCTTCTTTGTTGCGTGTAAATGATCCAGAACAAGAAGTATCCAGCAAGGTCTTGTCTTGAAAAGAAAGTCTTGCATAGAAATTATCAATAATAACATTACCAGGAAGCTCATGAATGGGGCATTTGAGCATTAAAGACTTCAATCTCCCCAAGCTTGGGCAATACTCTCTCCATCATGAGGCCAAAAATTATATATGCGATTCCGATCCTTATGAATTTCACTTGGAGGATAGAACTTAGAATAAAACCGGGGCACAATATCATTCCATTCAAGAGAATCCCCATTATCCAATAATTTATACCAATGCGCCGCCTTACCGGACAGCGATAAAGAGAATAATTTCTTCCTCACTTCATCCATAGCAATACATGCACATTTGAATAACCCGCATAATTCATGCAAAAACAGTAAATGATCACCAGGATGGACAGTTCCATCCCCTTCATAGCGGTTATCCATAACATGTTCAATAATTTTCGTAGGTATTTTATATGGTATTACTTCCTCACCTGGCGCCTCATCCACTACCGTTGCAGTAGTAGATTTCCCAAATAGAAATTGAAGAGAAGATCTCTCCATAATGACTTATAGCAGCAGGCAGAAATAAAATCAGCACAACAGTAAAGGTTTTCCTTACCAATTCCACTTACCAATAGCGCTTCACTCCCCGGCAACGGCGCCAGAAAATAGTCTTGATGACCCACAAGTATAGGGGTGTATCGTAGTATCTTCGATAAGTAAGAATGTCGATCCCAACGAGGAGCAGAAGGTGTTGACAAGCAGTTTCGATGAAGGATTCACTGTAAATGCTCACAGACAAGTATTCGGGGGTTTTGATGTAACAGTTGAATAAAGTACGAGTATGTAAAGTGCGAGAGTAACAATTGCAGCGAGTGGCCCAATCCTTTTTAGCACAAAGGACAAGCCGGTTTGTTTACTTATAATGACCAAACGTTCTCGAGGACACACGGGATTTTAGTCTAGTGCTTTCGCTACATACGGCTAAATAATCTTCATTGTTATGATAAGTGTTGTGTGGGTGAACCTATGCTAATGTACCGCCCTTCCTAGGACTAAATACATACTTGTGATTATACCCTTGCAAGCATCCGCAACTACAAGAAAGTAATTAAGAATAAATCTAACCACAGCCTTAAACTCTGAGATCCTGCGATCCCTCCTGCATCGATATACCAACGGGGGTTTAGGTTTCTGTCACT
Source organism: Lolium multiflorum (assembly GCA_030979885.1). Classification (NCBI taxonomy): domain Eukaryota; kingdom Viridiplantae; phylum Streptophyta; class Magnoliopsida; order Poales; family Poaceae; genus Lolium; species Lolium multiflorum. The sequence goes on from CM061747.1 coordinate 200,484,813, forward strand.
CCGGCAACCCCGCAATTAGCAAACGAATACAAGATGCATTCCCCTAGGCCCATAAATGGTGAAGTGTCATGTAGTCGACGTTCACATGACACCACTAGAAGAATAACACCACAACTTAAATATCACACCATTGAATATTACTCACCCATAGTTCACTACTAACATTTAGACTTCACCCATGTCCTCAAGAACTAAACGAACTACTCACGAGACATCATATGGAACATGATCAGAGGTGATATGATGATGAATAACAATCTGAACATAAACTTGGTTCAATGGTTTCACTCAATAGCATCAACAACAAGTATAGATCGATACCGGGAGAGTTTCCCCTATCAAACAATCAAGATCAAACCCAAATTGCTACGGCGGTGACGAGGTGCTGCGGAGGAGATGATGATGGTGGAGATGATGATGATGGTGATGGAGATGATGTCCAGCTCGATGACGGTGACGATGGCGTCGATTTCCCCCTCCGGGAGGGAATTTCCCGGCGGATTCCTGTCCGCCGGAGAGCTCTTTTCTCTCTGGTGTTCTCCGCCCGCGGCTGTAACTCTTCGTGAGGTACCCTCTGTGGCTTAGGTCTTCGGGACGAAGGGTTTCGCGAAAAGGAGGCGAAAGGGGTCGTGGGCCCCTCACACCACATGGCGGCGCGGCCAGGGCCGGGCCGCGCCGCCCTAGGGTGTGGGCCCACCCTGGCTCCTCCTGGCTCCTCCTTCTGGCTTCCTTCGTCATCTTGAAAAATAGGATTTTTGGTATAATTTCCTTCCACAGTTGATCTTCCGAAATATTGCGTTCTGACGGTGCTTTTTCCAGCAGAATCCTGGCTCCGGTGTTCGATCCTCCAATAATGATGAAACATGCAAAATAGATGAAATAACATAAGTATTGTGTCCCAATATGAAATATATCAATGAATAACAGCAAATTATGATATAAAATAGTGATGCAAATTGGACGTATCAGCAGCCTGGACGTGCAGATCAGGTCAAGGATGGATTGCCTCAGATCCACCAAAGGAAAGGAGCCGATCTGACCTGCAAAGACGGAGAAGTGGACTGAAGAAGCTCGGGGGGCAGCTCACCCTGAGGGTTCTCTCTGGAAAGCCGATTTTGTTGGGAATCGGTTGGCTCGCATGATAGTTCTCTCACATGATCTAGCCCAGGTCCATTTGTCTGAGGGCATGCCCTCGTCTCGTTTCGCCTTGACCGAGACTCGGGGCAGCTGGCCTGGTGAATGCTCTGTTTTTTGAAGGTCGATTGGGTGGTCATCGGCTAGTCTGCGCCGCGATTTTCGTCAAGGGTGGTGATCCGACGGAACTCAAATTCATTGTTCGAAAGGACGAAGGATAGTTCATGAAGGCTTGATGCGCCGACGTCGGCTTTTTGAGTTTTGGCCGAGATTGCAGTCACCCTGTGGTCGAAGAAAGGAAGGGCGGATTATGAGAGACCGATGCGTTACCATCGGCTCATTGGGAATCGGTTTAAAAGAAATTGGCAAAGTCAAATTGGGGAAACTTCTTCATTCATAAACATGATTTCTTACAGAGAAAGAGCCGATTGCTCAAAGAAGGAAGAACAAAAGAAGGGTCTATTGACCAATCTACTACTGCTAGGCCTACACTAGTAGATCCTAATCTACGGGCCATTGCTGCCCTCGTCGTCATCCTCGGAACTCTCATCGGCACTGCTGCCGATGGGCTCCTCGTCGCTACTCCCGTAGCCCTCTACGGGAGCTTCATCCCCGTCTTCATCGTCGCTGCTGTCGTCGTCCCACCACATGCGGAGGCGTTTCGCCGGCGGGTAGCCCTCGAGGGAGTCGTCGTCGTCGTCTTCCTCTTCCTCTTCTTCAGAGGTGGGGCAGCCGTCCCAGGGGAACCGGTCGTCCTCGCTTTCCGACTCCAGTTCCCCGTCGGCGAGGAACTGAAGACCTTCATCCCCGCTGGTCAAGGACTTGTCTTCCTCGGACCAGATGGAGGAGGCGTGGCTTTCCTCGTCCCATTCTTCTGGGGCACGGATGTCCGGCGGCATCTCGCGGGAGGAGGAGGATCCGTAGGAAAGCTCGGAGGAGGAGGAGGAGGAAGAAGACATGGTGGCACAGGAGGGTTTTTGGGTGCTAATGCGAAGGAGATGAAGGAGGAGAGCTGTTTAGAACATTAAATAAAAGGGGATATGGGGAGATTCAATGCCACAGCAGTTTCCGAGGAGATGATGCCCAACAGGAAAATTTTGCACCACGTGGAGAAGTGGAAGGGGCAAGGCATCATGATGAGGATTCTGCGGCGATTTCTGCTCTGCCACGACATGACCCGACGAAAGAAAAGCGTAATGATTTTGGAAATGTCATTTCCAAAACCAGGGGGCATGTGTTATCACCAGAATTTGACCAAGTCAGAGGTGGGCCGCGATCAAGATGGACTTGAAGAATATATATATAGAAGAAATACGTGAATCGGCCTTACATGCAAAGTTTGGGCTAGTTGGCCCGTGTATCTGTAACATATTAGATTACGTGTCGGTTAAGAGTTAGAGTTTTACCCGTGCACGGTTAGGTGCACGCCCACGTTAGAAAGTCCGCTGGACTATAAATATGTATCTAGGGTTTATGGAATAAACAACAACCAACGTTCAACACAAACAAATCTCGGCGCATCGCCAACTCCTTCGTCTCGAGGGTTTCTCCGGTAAGCACCATGCTGCCTAGATCGCATCTTGCGATCTAGGCAGCACAAGCCTACCCACGTTGTTCATGCGTTGCTCGTGCTGAAGCCTTTTTGATGGATTGTTCTTCGTATCATATGCTGTCGTAGTGCGACCCTTATGCATCTAGCCGCCCTTACACCTATCTCAGGTGTAGGGGCGGCACCCCGCTTGATCATAGTTTAGTAGATCTGATCCGTTACGGTTGCTCCTTGTTCGCAAGGATTAGTTTAATATCCGCATTAGTTAGGCCCTACAAAGGGTTGGAGGATCCAGCGGCGTGTAGGGTGACGTTTGCTAGCCCTAGAAAGGATGTTCCGGGGATCAACCTCGTGTTGGTTTTTAGGCCCTGTCTAGGATCGGCTTACGGTCACCGTGCGCGAGCGCGAGGCCCAATCGTGAGTAGGATGATCCGATTATGCGGTGAAAACCCTAAATCGTCGTAGATCTCATTAGCTTTATCTTGATCAAGCAGGACCACCATATATTCGGACACCTCGTACGAATCATGGGTGGATCGGCTCTTTGAGCCGATTCACAGGATAACCTGAGAGCCGATCGAAGCTCGTATTTAATGTTTACGTGTATGCCATGCAGGAAACTAAGAGAGGCGTCATCCAACACCTTCCTGACCAGGTATAGGTCGGGGGCACGCCCTTGCGATAGCATCGGACGTGTGATCGGGAGGCTTTGCGGGCCGCTCCGAGGACTGGGCCCGCAGCCCTAGTTGTTCGCTCTATGTGTTGCCCGTTGCCCGCCAGGGTTTCGACGTCAACACATCCGAGTAATTTGTCATCATATCATCAAGAAGCTTTGTTGCCGCCCCCAAAGTAATGGTACCTCCAGCAGCTGAATCCAATAGGTTCCGCGAAGAAAAATTCAGTCCTGCATAGAAGGTTTGGATGATCATCCAAGTAGTTAGTCCATGGGTAGGGCAATTCTTCACCAAAGATTTCATTCTTTCCCATGCTTGAGCAACATGTTCATTATCTAATTGCTTAAAATTCATTATGCTACTTCTCAAAGATATAATTTTAGCGGGAGGATAATATCTACCAATAAAAGCATCCTTACATTTAGTCCATGAATCAATACTATTTCTAGGCAGAGATAGCAACCAATCTTTAGCTCTTCCTCTTAAGGAGAAAGGAAACAATTTTAATTTTATAATGTCACCATCTACATCCTTATACTTTTGCATTTCACAAAGTTCAACAAAATTATTAAGATGGGCAGCAGCATCATCAGAACTAACACCAGAAAATTGCTCTCTCATAACAAGATTTAGTAAAGCAGGTTTAATTTCAAAGAATTCTGCTGTAGTAGCAGGTGGAGCAATAGGTGTGCATAGGAAATCATTATTATTTGTGCTAGTGAAGTCACACAACTTAGTATTCTCAACAGTACCCATTTTAGCAGTAGTAAATAAAGCAAACTAAATAAAGTAAATGCAAGTAACTAAATTTTTTGTGTTTTTAATATAGAGAACAAGACAGTAAATAAAGTAAAACTAGCAACTAATTTTTTTGTGTTTTTGATATAGAGAGCAAACAAAGCAGTAAATAAAATAAAACAAAGCAAGACAAAAACAAAGTAAAGAGATTGGATGTGGGAGACTCCCTTGCAAATGTCTTGATCTCCCCGGCAACGGCGCCAGAAAAATCCTTGCTGTTGGCGTGGTAGTAGTTAACACACGTCCGTTGGGAACCCCAAGAGGATGGTGTTGTTGGAGATATGCCCAAGAGGCAATAATAAAGTGGTTATTATATATCTTCATGTTTATGATAAATGTTTACATACCATGCTATAATTGTATTAACCAAAACATTGATACATGTGTGTTATGTGAACAACAAGGAGTCCCTAGTAAGCCTCTTGTATAACTAGCTTGTTGATTAATAGATGATCATCGTTTCGTGATCATGAACATTGGAGGTTATTAATAACAAGGTTATGTCATTGAATGATGTAATGGACACACCCAATTAAGCGTAGCATAAGATCACGTCATTAAGTTCATTTGCTATAAGCTTTCGATACATAGTTACCTAGTCCTTCGACCATGAGATCATGTAAATCACTTATGCCGGAAGGGTACTTTGATTACATCAAACGCCACCGTAAATGGGTGGTTATAAAGGTGGGATTAAGTATCCGGAAAGTATGAGTTGAGGCATATGGATCAACAGGGATTTGTCCTTCCGATGACGGATAGATATACTCTGGGCCCTCTCAGTGTAATGTCGTCTAAATAGCTTGCAAGCATATGAATGGTTCATAAGAGACAACATACCACGGTACGAGTAAAGAGTACTTGTCAGGAGACGAGGTTGAACAAGGTATAGAGATACCGATGATCAAACCTCGGACAAGTAAAATATCGCGTGACAAAAATTGGTATCGTATGTGAATGGTTCATTCGATCACTAAGACATCGTTGAATATGTGGGAGCCATTATGGATCCCGCTATTGGTTATTGGTCGGAGAGAGGTCTCAACCATGTCTACATAGTTCGCGAACCGTAGGGTGACACACTTAAGGTTTGATGTCGTTTAAGTAGATATGGAATAAGGAATGGAGTTCGAAGTTTTGTTCGGAGTCTCGGATGGGATGGACCACGAGAGGTCAATGGTCCGGAGAATAAGATTCATATATAGGAAGTCATATTCCAAGTTTGAAAATGATCCGGTGCATTTATGGCAGGTTCTAGAAGGTTCTAGAAAAGTCCGGAAGAAATCACCATGGAAAGTGGAGTCCCGGAGGGACTCCACCTTGCATGGCCAGCCAAACCCTAAAGGGTGGAGTCCCAGGTGGACTCCACCATAGGTGGCCGGCCACCCCACCCAAAGGAAAGGTGGGAGTCCCACCTTGGGTAGGACTCCCTCCTTGAGTAGGTTTCCCACCTATGGGAGGTTTTGTTGTTGGGGTCTTATTCGAAGACTTGGACTACAACTCTTGGGGATTTCCACCTATATAATGAGGAGAAGAGGGAGGGGGCAGCCACTCTTGGCCGCACCACCTAGGGCTGCCCATGGCCGGCGCCCTAGCCACCCCTCTCCCTAACGTTGCATAGAAAACAAAAATTTCCTACCGCGAACACGCAATCCAAGCCAAGATGCAATCTAGAAGACGGTAGCAACGAGGGGGTATCGAGTCTCACCCTTGAAGAGATTCCAAAGCCTACAAGATGAGGCTCTTGTTGCTGCGGTAGACGTTCACTTGCCGCTTGCAAAAGCGCGTAGAAGATCTTGATCACGATCGGTTCCGGCGCCACGAACGGGCAGCACCTCCGTACTCGGTCACACGTTCGGTTGTTGATGAAGACGACGTCCACCTCCCCGTTCCAGCGGGCAGCGGAAGTAGTAGCTCCTCCTTGAATCCGGCAGCACGACGGCGTGGTGGCGGTGGCGATGGAGATCTCCGGCGGAGCTTCGCTAAGCGTGCGGGAGAAGAGGAGGAGAGAGGGGGCGGCTAGGGTTGGGAGAGGGGGTGGCCGGCCACCTATGGGTGCGGCCAAGCTATGGGCTTGTGGTGGTCAGCCCCCTCTCCTATGCCCCTCATTATATAGGTGGAATCCCCAAGAGTTGTAGTCCAAGTCTTCGAATAAGACCCCAACACTAAAACTTCCCAAAGGTGGGAAACCTACTCAAGGAGGGAGTCCTACCCAAGGTGGGACTCCCACCTTTTCCTTAGGTGGGGTGGCCGGCCACCTCTAGGTGGAGCCCACCTGGGACTCCTCCTTTAGGGTTTGGCTGGCCAAGCTTGTGGAGTCCTTCCGGGACTCCACCTTCCATAGTGCGTTTCTTCCGGACTTTTCTAGAACCTTCTAGAACCTGCCATAAATGCACCGGATCATTTCCAAACTTGGAATATGACTTCCTATATATGAATCTTATTCTCCGGACCATTCCGGAACTCCTCGTGATGTCCGGGATCTCATCCGGGACTCCGAACAAATATTCGAACTCCATTCCATATTCAAGTTCTACCATTTCAACATCCAACTTTAAGTGTGTCACCCTACGGTTCGTGAACTATGTGGACATGGTTGAGTACTCACTCCGACCAATAACCAATAGCGGGATCTGGAGATCCATAATGGCTCCCACATATTCAACGATGACTTTAGTGATCGAATGAACCATTCACATACGATACCAATTCCCTTTGTCACGCGATATTTTACTTGTCCGAGGTTTGATCTTCGGTATCACTCTATACCTTGTTCAACCTCGTCTCCTGACAAGTACTCTTTACTCGTACCGTGGTATGTGGTCTCTTATGAACTTATTCATATGCTTGCAAGACATTAGACGACATTCCACCGAGAGGGCCCAGAGTATATCTATCCGTCATCGGGATGGACAAATCCCACTGTTGATCCATATGCCTCAACTCATACTTTCCGGATACTTAATCCCACCTTTATAACCACCCATTTACGCAGTGGCGTTTGATGTAATCAAAGTACCTTTCCGGTATAAGTGATTTACATGATCTCATGGTCATAAGGACTAGGTAACTATGTATCGAAAGCTTATAGCAAATAACTTTAATGACGAGATCTTATGCTACGCTTAATTGGGTGTGTCCATTACATCATTCATATAATGATATAACCTTGTTATTAATAACATCCAATGTTCATGATTATGAAACTAATCATCCATTAATCAACAAGCTAGTTTAAGAGGCATACTAGGGACTTCTTGTTTGTCTACATATCACACATGTACTAATGTTTCGGTTAATACAATTATAGCATGATATATAAACATTTATCATAAACATAAAGATATAAATAATAACTACTTTATTATTGCCTCTAGGGCATATCTCCTTCAGTCTCCCACTTGCACTAGAGTCAATAATCTAGTTTACATTTGTAAAGATATAACACCTTGGCCTTCTGGTGCTTTATCATGTATTGCTCACGGGAGAGGTTTTTAGTCATCGGATCTGACACGCTCAGAAACGTATGTATTTTGTAATTCATTTGCGTCTCAACGCATCACTCATTTCCAAATGAGTTGGCATTAAATATGTTTGATCTTCTGGTGGAACCTTAATTCCGCTGTCTGAAATATGTCACTAATATTGTCACACACAATATAGCTTCAAAGTTCTGACTCTGTCGGAACTACACCAAGTTCTCAAAGAACCTCTTGACTTAACATCCTTTGTCATTGTCAAAATAATGACATACTCTGCCTTCTTTTGTAGAATCCGTCACAATATTTAGAACTCTTCTAAATCTAGCATAGACAACTTCTAGCTCATTGTGCTACCTTTTAAACAACACTTAGTCTAATTTGAGATTGAAATTATATTTTATATGTGATAAAACCAATATCGGTGTAACACCTTACAGCGATTTGTTTGTCATTTCTTCATACAAAAATATATATATATATCCTTAGTTCTTCTAAAGTACTCAAGGATATTCTTACTGTCGTCCAATGATCATCATATGAATCATTCTGGTATATGCTCATAACACTTTATAGCACATGATATCTGATTGTGTACATATTATTCGTGATCTATAATCACTCATGTGTTTTTACTCATTGAGTGTCAGATACACTCAAGTCTTGTTAAAACTTCACATGACAAGAACATTTTCTTAATATTTCTATATTGAACTACTTCAATATCCATCATATGTACTTTGACTTAAACTTATTTATGTGTTTCAATCTATCTTCATAGATCTTGACACTAAATTTGTTTCAGTCCATATCCTTTCATTGAAGTTAATTCTCAATGAAACCTTTTTAATCAAGTATATAATTACATCATTTATAACCAACTATATGTCACCTACATAAAGTATTATAAATGTGTCTTAGCGCTCCCACTTAATTTCTTGCAAATGCAAGCCTCTTCATCGTTTCTGATGAAATCAAAAACTCTTTGACTATTTCATCCGGTGAAGATTCCAACTCCGTGATACTTACTTCATCCAATTGAAGCTTGTATACCTATCTAGTATTCCACGGACCAGCAAAACTCTTGGTTGTATCTTGTATACATACTTCTGTTAAGTAGTGTATTTTGCCATCCTACTAGCATATCTCATAAAAGAAATATGTAGTGATTACTAGAATAATCCACATAGACTATAAGCATTGCTACGGAAGATCTAATCTTATCGTATTCAACTCTTTGAACTTTGTCGTAAACAATTTTTCGATAAGTCAAGCTTTCTTCAAGGATATTTCATCCAAGTCTATCAATTTCATAGATCCATTTACTTTCATAAAGTATTCATCTATCTTGGATTTCATGGCGCATGGCCATTTTAATGGAGTCAGGGCCCATCATAACTTCTTTGTTTTGTAGTTGGTTTATCATTGTTCAAAATCAATCCTTTGTCCACAAATCATTTATTTGATCACAAAGTAAACCATACCTACAAGGTTCAATATGTACTTCGATCTCCATGGCTAAAACACTTTGTAGTCATGAGAGCCATGATCGTCGTGGCCGCTTCCGAAACCAATTCCGATGCTGCGCTACTCTGATCATTATGCTCAGGTTCATAAACCTTATCAAATTATATTGTCCTCCCACTCAAATACTTCACTAGAAACAATTTCTCGGAAATAAGAAACATTGACAAACACTTTTGTCTTTGTCTCGTGGGAAGAATTCCCAATTAAATCTCTGGGATAACCAACAAAGACATTCATCCGATTTTGGTTGACTATTAGGGTTTATACCCATGCCATAACTTGTATGGTGTCATTTCAACGGATCATGATGATGCTCTATTCAGTGTAAAAGCGGTAGTCACTAAAGCATAATCCACAAAAATATAATGGCATCAATATTTTATCTCATCATTGATCCAACAAAGTTTGGATATATCTCTTGGATACTTCATCATCACTATGATACTCCAAGAAATGTAAGTTGTAGAACAATTTCATAACTCTCTTAGATGTTCGCTAAAACTCGTAATTCAAATATTTCCACCATGATCCAATCATAGATATTTGATTTCTATTACGATGATTTCCACTTCATACTGAAATTTATTTGAATCCATTCAAATGTTTCAAACTTCTTCCTTATTGAATATATCCATATATATATACTCAATTCATTGTTGGAAGTTTTTATGAAGTAGAAGAATCTCCCGCACACAACTATGCCCAGTGAACCACATACATCAGCATGTATGTTTTCACTAAGTTAGTTGCCCGTTCAACTCTTGGCCTATGAACGGTATTTTAGTCATTCTTTTTAGAAAAGATTTGCAAGCGCCAAATGATTCAAAAATCAAATGACTCCAAAAATCCATTTGCATGGAGTTCCTTCATGCATTCCTTTCTAACATGACCTAAATGGCGGTTCCACAAATAAGTGGAATTCAAATCATTTGCCTTATGGCATTTTAGCGTCAGTGTTATGTATGTGTGTTTCACCATTAAGATTTATAATAACTTATCCATCGTACATGGAGTAATGTCATAATTTAAACAACTCATTGTTTTCATTTGACCAGAGCAAAATAACAATTATTAAGTTCTTTATTATAAATTCTAAGGGTTAGATAGAATGCCAACGATGAACATAATAACACTTTATTTTTGTTCCAGACGTGCATTCCTATCATATTCCTTGTCAGTCACTTAGGCCATTGTATTCTTGTATTGCGTTGTTTTGTATGACACTTCATACCAACCAATATAGTACTAATACCCAAGAATTTCATAGTGTGACTTAACTAGGAATACAACCATAACATGTATATCATTTATATACACCTGAGCTAGACTTTCTAGTCTTTTCTTTTCTTTTGCCAAAATATCTTTTGCAGTTTCTCTTTTAGCTTTCCTCATTATTCAGAAAAACACTTCAACATCAATAACTTCTAGGTTTGTTGGTCTAATACCAATAACCTTGAGGTTCTTATTTTGAAGTTAATCATCATATGACAAGTGTTCCAGATTTCACTATTAGTAACTTTGTAATATGATGAACAATTTCACTCATAATTTTATCCATTAATTCATGACAACTTTTTGAGACCATGTCTGTACATGCTAGGCTCATAAAGTTTAAACCTTGGTATTCGCATGTGCAAATCTGGCTTGCACCCGTTGTATGCACACGTAGAATCTATCACACCCGATCATCACGTGATGCTTCGATACGACGAGTCTTAGCAACGGTGCATACTAAGGATGATAACTTCATGGATATGCGAATATCGTTAGTGCCCCAATAGTTGGAGGATTGTGACGCCTGGCGTCTTCAACCTTCATACATTCCCATAAAACTTATGAGTTTATGTAGTCTCACCATATAATATTCTATCATCTTGCAATAAGGTCTTAGATATCTCATATATCTCATACCTTGATTATTTCTGAAAACTAAATTTTCAGCTCCTTACTTTTCAAACAAATTTGAACTTCAAGTTTGACGGAGACAAGATAACTTTAGGTACTAATTGAAACCATAGCTCTTTGAATCAACAAAGTGAGGTTTACTAAAAGTTTGCAATAGGACTTAATCATTTCTTGATTCATTAACAATACGGTACCAATCCGTAAAGTTTCTTATCAGATTTTAACAGTATTTCTATCTCAATAACAAGACTAGCGCATAGTAGAAAACGGATGCCAATACTACAAAAAATAATTCAAAATACTACTCAGACTATGTTTATGATAATTAGTTCATGTTCTAATCTTATTACTAATGAACTCCCACTTAATACAACATCCCTCATAGTTGTTAAGTGGTACACGATCCAAATCCACTACACCAAAACCGATCATCACGTGAGATGATGTAGCTTCAATAGTGAACATCAACATGTTGATCATATCATCCATATGACTCGTGTTCAACCTTTCGGTTTCCGTTGTCCCGAGGCCATGTCTGTACATGCTAGGCTCGTCAAGCAAACCCAAGTATTCCGCGTGTGCAACATGGCTTACACCCGTTGTATGTGAACGTTGAGTCTATCACATCCGATCATCACGAGATGCTTCGAAACGACGAACTGTACAACGGTGCATACGAGGGGAGAACACTTTATTATCTTGATATTAATGTGAGGGATCATCTTATAATGCTACCGTCGCGATCTAAGCAAAATAAGATGCATAAAAGGATTAACATCACATGCAGTTCATATGTGATATGATATGGCCCTTTTGTCTTTGCGCCTTCGATCTTCATCTCTAAAGCACGGACATGATCTCCATCATCAACGGGCATGATCTCCATCATCGTCGGCGTAGCGTCAAGGTTCATGGCGCCGTCTTCATGGTTGTTCACCTCATGTAGCAACTATTACAACTACTTTGAAATACTACTCAACATGAAATTTAAAGACAACCATAAGGCTCCTGCCGGTTGCCACAATACAATAATGATCATCTCATACATATTCATCATCACATCATGGCCATATCACATCACCAAACCCTGCAAAAACAAGTTAGACGTCTCTAATTTGGTTTGCATATTTTACGTGGTTTAGGGTTTTCGAGTAAGATCTAATCTACCTACGAACATGAACCACAACGGTGATACTAGTGTTGTCAATAGAAGAGTAAATTGAATCTTCACTATAGTAGGAGAGACAGACACCCGCAAAGCCTCTTATGCAATACAAGTTGCATGTCGAACGAGGAGCAAGTCTCATGAACGCGGTCATGTAAAGTTAGCCCGAGCCGCTTCATCCCACTATGCCACAAAGATGCAAAGTACTCAAACTAAAGATAACAAGAGCATCAACGCCCACAAAACCATTGTGTTCTACTCGTGCAACCATCTATGCATAGACACGGCTCTGATACCACTGTAGGATAACGTTGCATAGAAAACAAAAATTTTCCTACCGCGAACACGCAATCCAAGCCAAGATGCAATCTAGAAGACGGTAGCAACGAGGGGGTATCGAGTCTCACCCTTGAAGAGATTCCAAAGCCTACAAGATGAGGCTCTTGTTGCTGCGGTAGACGTTCACTTGCCGCTTGCAAAAGCGCGTAGAAGATCTTGATCACGATCGGTTCCGGCGCCACGAACGGGCAGCACCTCCGTACTCGGTCACACGTTCGGTTGTTGATGAAGACGACGTCCACCTCCCCGTTCCAGCGGGCAGCGGAAGTAGTAGCTCCTCCTTGAATCCGGCAGCACGACGGCGTGGTGGCGGTGGCGGGAGGCGGAGCTTCGCTAAGCGTGCGGGAGAAGAGGAGGAGAGAGGGGGCGGCTAGGGTTGGGAGAGGGGGTGGCCGGCCACCTATGGGTGCGGCCAAGCTATGGGCTTGTGGTGGTCAGCCCCCTCTCCTATGCCCCTCATTATATAGGTGGAATCCCCAAGAGTTGTAGTCCAAGTCTTCGAATAAGACCCCAACACCAAAACTTCCCAAAGGTGGGAAACCTACTCAAGGAGGGAGTCCTACCCAAGGTGGGACTCCCACCTTTTCCTTAGGTGGGGTGGCCGGCCACCTCTAGGTGGAGCCCACCTGGGACTCCTCCTTTAGGGTTTGGCTGGCCAAGCTTGTGGAGTCCTTCCGGGACTCCACCTTCCATAGTGCGTTTCTTCCGGACTTTTCTAGAACCTTCTAGAACCTGCCATAAATGCACCGGATCATTTCCAAACTTGGAATATGACTTCCTATATATGAATCTTATTCTCCGGACCATTCCGGAACTCCTCGTGATGTCCGGGATCTCATCCGGGACTCCGAATAAATATTCGAACTCCATTCCATATTCAAGTTCTACCATTTCAACATCCAACTTTAAGTGTGTCACCCTACGGTTCGTGAACTATGTGGACATGGTTGAGTACTCACTCCGACCAATAACCAATAGCGGGATCTGGAGATCCATAATGGCTCCCACATATTCAACGATGACTTTAGTGATCGAATGAACCATTCACATACGATACCAATTCCCTTTGTCACGCGATATTTTACTTGTCCGAGGTTTGATCTTCGGTATCACTCTATACCTTGTTCAACCTCGTCTCCTGACAAGTACTCTTTACTCGTACCGTGGTATGTGGTCTCTTATGAACTTATTCATATGCTTGCAAGACATTAGACGACATTCCACCGAGAGGGCCCAGAGTATATCTATCCGTCATCGGGATGGACAAATCCCACTGTTGATCCATATGCCTCAACTCATACTTTCCGGATACTTAATCCCACCTTTATAACCACCCATTTACGCAGTGGCGTTTGATGTAATCAAAGTACCTTTCCGGTATAAGTGATTTACATGATCTCATGGTCATAAGGACTAGGTAACTATGTATCGAAAGCTTATAGCAAATAACTTTAATGACGAGATCTTATGCTACGCTTAATTGGGTGTGTCCATTACATCATTCATATAATGATATAACCTTGTTATTAATAACATCCAATGTTCATGATTATGAAACTAATCATCCATTAATCAACAAGCTAGTTTAAGAGGCATACTAGGGACTTCTTGTTTGTCTACATATCACACATGTACTAATGTTTCGGTTAATACAATTATAGCATGATATATAAACATTTATCATAAACATGAAGATATAAATAATAACTACTTTATTATTGCCTCTAGGGCATATCTCCTTCACTCTCTCCCCAAACCCTAGCGCCCCTCCTCCACATACTACTCCCGCAGCGCATAGGCGAAGCCCTGCCGGAGTTCTCCACCACCACCGCCACCACGCCGTCGTGCTGCCGGGATTCCAAGGAGGATCTACTACTTCCGCTGCCCGCTGGAACGGGGAGAAGGACGTCGTCTTCATCAACACCGAACGTGTGACCGAGTACGGAGGTGCTGCCCGATTGTGGCACCGTCAAGATCTTCTACGCGCTTTTGAAAGCGGCAAGTGACCGCAGCAACGAGAGCCTCCTCTTGTAGGCTTTGGAAATCTTCAAGGGTTAGTCTCGTTCATCCCCTCGTTGCTCCCGTCTTCTAGATTGCATCTTGGCTTGGATTGCGTTCTCGCGGTAGAATTTTTTGTTTTCTATGCTACGAATCCCATCAGTGGTATCAGAGCCATGTCTATGCATAGATTGGTTGCACGAGTAGAACACAATTGTTTTGTGGGCGTTGATGCTTTGTTGTCTTTAGTTCGTGTACTTTGCATCTTGCGGCATGGTGGGATGAAGCGGCCCGGGCTAACTTTACATGACCGCGTTCATGAGACTTGCTCCACGTTCGACATGCAACTTGTATTGCATAAGTGGCTTTGTGGGTGTCTGTCTCTCCCACCATAGTGAAGATTCAATTTACTCTTTCTATTGACAACACTAGTATCACCGTTGTGGTTCATGTTCGTAGGTAGATTGGATCTTACTCGAAAACCCTAAACCACGTAAAATATGCAAACCAAATTAGAGACGTCTAACTTGTTTTTGCAGGGTTTGGTGATGTGATATGGCCATGATGTGATGATGAATATGTATGAGATGATCATTATTGTATTGTGGCAACCGGCAGGAGCCTTATGGTTGTCTTTAAATTTCATGTTGAGTAGTATTTCAAAGTAGTTGTAATAGTTGCTACATGAGGTGAACAACCATGAAGACGGCGCCATGGACCTTGACGCTACGCCGATGATGATGGAGATCATGCCCGTTGATGATGGAGATCATGTCCATGCTTTGGAGATGAAGATCGAAGGCGCAAAGACTAAAGGGCCATATCATATCACATATGAATTGCATGTGATGTTAATCCTTTATGCATCTTATTTTGCTTAGAACACGACGGTAGCATTATAAGATGATCCCTCACATTAATATCAAGATAATAAAGTGTTCTCCCCTCGTATGCACCGTTGCACAGTTCGTCGTTTCGAAGCATCTCGTGATGATCGGATGTGATAGACTCAACGTTCACATACAACGGGTGTAAGCCATGTTGCACACGCGGAATACTTGGGTTTGCTTGACGAGCCTAGCATGTACAGACATGGCCTCGGGACAACGGAAACCGAAAGGTTGAACACGAGTCATATGGATGATATGATCAACATGTTGATGTTCACTATTGAAGCTACATCATCTCACATGATGATCGGTTTTGGTGTAGTGGATTTGGATCGTGTACCACTTAACAACTATGAGGGATGTTGTATTAAGTGGGAGTTCATTAGTAATTAGATTAAAACATGAACTAATTATCATAAACATAGTCTGAGTAGTATTTTGAATTAATTTTGTAGTATTGGCATCCGTTTTCTACCATGCGCTAGTCTTGTAATTAAGATAGAAATACTGTTAAGTCTAACAAGAAACTTTACGGACTGGTACTGATACGTCTCCGACGTATCGATAATTTCTTATGATCCATGCCATATTATTGATGATACCTACATGTTTTATGCACACTTTATGTCATATTCGTGCATTTTCTGGAACTAACCTATTAACAAGATGCCGAAGTGCCAGTTCTTTTCTGCTGTTTTTGGTTTCAAATCCTAGTAACGAAATATTCTCGAATTGGACGAAATCAAGACCCAGGGGCCTATTTTGCCACGAACCTTCCAAGACCGAAAGGGATACGAAGTGGGCGACGAGGCGCCGCCACCATAGGGCCACGCGGCCAAGGGGGCCCGCGCGCCCTATGGTGTGGGCCCTCGTCAGCCCTCCGACTCTGCCCTTCCGCCTACTTAAAGCCTCCGTCGCGAAACCCCTGATGCGAAAAACCACGATACGGAAAACCTTCCAGACGCCGCCGCCGCCAATCCCATCTCGGGGATTCTGGAGATCTCCTCCGGCACCCTGCCGGAGAGGGGATTCATCTCCCGGAGGACTCTACACCGCCATGGTCGCCTCCGGAGTGATGAGTGAGTAGTTCACCCGGACTATGGGTCCATAGCAGTAGCTAGATGGTTGTCTTCTCCTCATTGTGCTTCATTGTTGGATCTTGTGAGCTGCCTAACATGATCAAGATCATCTATCTGTAATACTCTATGTTGTGTTTGTCGGGATCCGATGGATAGAGAATACCATGTTATGTTAATTATCAAGTTATTACATATGTGTTGTTTATGATCTTGCATGCTCTCCGTTATTAGTAGAGGCTCTGGCCAAGTTTTTTCTTAACTCCAAGAGGGAGTATTTATGCTCGATAGTGGGTTCATGCCTGCATTGACACCTGGGACAGTGACAGAAAGTTCTAAGGTTGTGTTGTGTTGTTGCCACTAGGGATAAAACATTGGCGCTATGTCCGAGGATGTAGTTGTTGATTACATTACGCACCATACTTAATGCAATTGTCTGTTGCTTTGCAACTTAATACTGGAGGGGGTTCGGACGATAACCTGAAGGTGGACTTTTTAGGCATAGATGCAGTTGGATGGCGGTCTATGTACTTTGTCGTAATGCCCAATTAAATCTCACTGTACTTATCATGACATGTATGTGCATTGTTATGCTCTCTCTATTTGTCAATTGCCCGACTGTAATTTGTTCACCCAACATGCTTTTATCTTATGGGAGAGACACCTCTAGTGAACTGTGGACCCCGGTCCATTCTTTAATACTGAAATACAAATCTGCAATACTTGTTTTACTTTTCTCTGCAAACAATCATCTTCCACACAATACGGTTAATCCTTTGTTACAGCAAGCCGGTGAGATTGACAACCTCACTGTTTCGTTGGGGCAAAGTACTTTGGTTGTGTTGTGCAGGTTCCACGTTGGCGCCGGAATCTCTGGTGTTGCGCCGCACTACATCCCGCCGCCATCAACCTTCAACGTGCTTCTTGGCTCCTCCTGGTTCGATAAACCTTGGTTTCTTTCTGAGGGAAAACTTGCTGCTGTGCGCATCATACCTTCCTCTTGGGGTTCCCAACGAACGTGTGAGTTACACGCCATCAAGCTCTTTTTCTGGCGCCGTTGCCGGGGAGATCAAGACACGCTGCAAGGGGAGTCTCCACTTCTCAATCTCTTTACTTTGTTTTTGTCTTGCTTTATTTTATTTACTACTTTGTTTGTTGCACTTATATCAAAACACAAAAAAATTAGTTGCTAGTTTTACTTTATTTACTATCTTGTTTGCTATATCAAAAACACACAAAAAATTAGTTTACTTGCATTTACTATATCTAGTTTGTTTTATTTACTACTGTTAAAATGAGTAATCCTGAAGTTGAAGTTCGTTTAAGCAACAAGGGGGAGAATGTTTAAAAGATGCTTGGTATAGAATTAGTGATGCCCATAATAGGTGCACTAAGAAACACTCCACCACTATCCTACTCAGGAATTTTTATGTTGGTATCTCTAGCTGGAATAGATATGTTCTTGATTGTCTCGCGGGAGGTAACTTCCTAGGTGCTCCCGCTTTAGAAGCTAGTTGCATTATTGAGAGTTTATTTGGAACACCACCTGTTAATGAAATTAAAATTGAAACCTCCCTTGAGGATGTTATGAAAAAATTGGAAACCATAGAGAAAAATTTTAGTGTTGAAACTAAGTTGGAGATGTTACTTGTTAAAACTGATAAACTTGATAAATCCTTAGGAGGAATTGATGAAAGAATTAGTGTCCTAGGAACTTGTGTTGACCATGATAATCAAATTAATAGGATTGGCGAACTTGAAAAAGCTATGGGAACCTTGGGTTCAACCTTTTCATCTTTACAGTTTAGAGAGAAAGCTTATGTGGGAAAGGAGCAAAAGTTTATGTATGCCTCTAAAGTGCCTAAACCAAAGAAATATTATTATAGGCCTAAAATTGACAAAGCCCCTAGTACCACTGCAAATGGGGGAGCTTATGATATCAATGCTTCATCTCTTGATGTTACTTGAGTTACACTTTCTGCGCCTAGCTGAAAGGCGTTAAAGAAAAGCACTTATGGGAGACAACCCATGTTTTTACTACAGTATTTTTGTTTTATATTTGAGTCTTGGAAGTTGTTTACTACTGTAGCAACCTCTCCTTATCTTAGTTTTGAGTTTTGTTGTGCCAAGTAAAGTCTTTGATAGTAAAGTAAGTACTAGATTTGGATTACTGCGCAGTTCCAGATTTCTTTGCTGTCACGAATCTGGGTCTACCTCCCTGTAGGTAGCTCAGAAAATTAAGCCAATTTACGTGCATGATCCTCAGATATGTACGCAACTTTCATTCAATTTGGGAATTTTCATTTGAGCAAGTCTGGTGGCCTAATAAAATCCATCTTTACGGACTGTTCTGTTTTGACAGATTCTGCCTTTTATTTCGCATTGCCTCTTTTGCTATGTTGAATGAATTTCTTTGATCCATTAATGTCCAGTAGCTTTATGCAATGTCCAGAAGTGTTAAGAATGATTGTGTCACCTCTGAACATGTTAATTTTTATTGTGCACTAACCCTCTAATGAGTTGTTTCGAGTTTGGTGTGGAGGAAGTTTTCAAGGATCAAGAGAGGAGTATGATGCAATATGATCAAGGAGAGTGAAAGCTCTAAGCTTGGGGATGCCCCGGTTCACCCCTGCATATTTTAAGAAGACTCAAGCGTCTAAGCTTGGGGATGCCCAAGGCATCCCCTTCTTCATCGACAACATTATCAGGTTCCTCCCCTGAAACTATATTTTTATTCCGTCACATCTTATGCACTTTGCTTGGAGCGTCGGTTTGTTTTTGTTTTTTTGTTTTGTTTGAATAAAATGGATCCTAGCATTCACTTTGTGGGAGAGAGACACGCTCCGCTGTAGCATATGGACAAGTATGTCCTTAGGCTCTACTCATAGTATTCATGGCGAAGTTTCTTCTTCGTTAATTTGTTATATGGTTGGAATTGGAAAATACTACATGTAGTAACTCTAAAATGTCTTGGATAATTTGATACTTGGCAATTGTTGTGCTCATGTTTAAACTCTTGCATCATATACTTTGCACCCATTAATGAAGAAACACTTAGAGCTTGCTAATTTGGTTTGCATATTTGGTTTCTCTAGAGTCTAGATAACATCTAGTATTGAGTTTTGAACAACAAGGAAGACGGTGTAGAGTCTTATAATGTTTACAATATGTCTTTTATGTGAGTTTTTCTGCAACGTTCATCTTTGTGTTTGTTTCAAATAACCTTGCTAGCCTAAACCTTGTATCGAGAGGGAATACTTCTCATGCATCCAAAATACTTGAGCCAACCACTATGCCATTTGTGTCCACCATATCTACCTACTACATGGTATTTATCCGCCATTCCAAAGTAAATTGCTTGAGTGCTACCTTTAAAATTCCATCATTCACCTTTGCAATATATGGCTCATGGGACAAATAGCTTAAAAACTATTGTGGTATTGAATATGTACTTATGCACTTTATCTCTTATTAAGTTGCTTGTTGTGCGATAACCATGCTTCTGGGGACGCCATCAACTATTCTTTGTTGAATATCATGTGAGTTGCTATGCATGTCCGTCTTGTCTGAAGTAAGAGAGATCTACCACCTTAATGGTTGGAGCATGCATATTGTTAGAGAAGAACATTGGGCCGCTAACTAAAGCCATGATTCATGGTGGAAGTTTCAGTTTTGGACATATATCCTCAATCTCATATGAGAATAATAATTGTTGCCACATGCTTATGCATTAAAGAGGAGTCCATTATCTGTTGTCCATGTTGTCCCGGTATGGATGTCTAAGTTGAGAATAATCAAAAGCGAGAAATCCAAAATGCGAGCTTTCTCCTTAGACCTTTGTACAGGCGGCATGGAGGTACCCCATTGTGACACTTGGTTAAAACATGTGCATTGCAAAGATCCGGTAGTCCAAGCTAATTAGGACAAGGTGCGGGCACTATTAGTATACTATGCATGAGGCTTGCAACTTGTAAGATATAATTTACATAACTCATATGCTTTATTACTACCGTTGACAAAATTGTTTCATGTTTTCAAAATAAAAGCTCTAGCACAAATATAGCAATCGATGCTTTCCTCTTTGAAGGACCATTCTTTTTACTTTTATGTTGAGTCAGTTCACCTATCTCTCTCCACCTCAAGAAGCAAACACTTGTGTGAACTGTGCATTGATTCCTACATACTTGCATATTGTACTTGTTATATTACTCTATGTTGACAATTATCCATGAGATATACATGTTACAAGTTGAAAGCAACCGCTGAAACTTAATCTTCCTTTGTGTTGCTTCAATACCCTTACTTTGATTTATTGCTTTATGAGTTAACTCTTATGCAAGACTTATTGATGCTTGTCTTGAAGTACTATTCATGAAAAGTCTTTGCTTTATGATTCACTTGTTTACTCATGTCATTACCATTGTCTTGATCGCTGCATTCATTACATATGTTTACAAATAGTATGATCAAGGTTATGATGGCATGTCACTTCAGAAATTATCTTTGTTATCGTTTTACCTGCTCGGGACGAGCAGAACTAAGCTTGGGGATGCTGATACGTCTTCGACGTATCGATAATTTCTTATGATCCATGCCATATTATTGATGATACCTACATGTTTTATGCACACTTTATGTCATATTCGTGCATTTTCTGGAACTAACCTATTAACAAGATGCCGAAGTGCCAGTTGCTGTTTTCTGCTTTTTGGTTTCAGAAATCCTAGTAACGAAATATTCTCGGAATTGGAAATCAAGACCCAGGGGCCTATTTTGCCACGAACCTTCCAAGACCGAAAGGATAAGAGGGCGACGAGGGCCGCCACCATAGGGCCGCGCGGCCAAAGGGGCCCGCGGCCATGGTGTGGGCCTTCGTCGCCCTCCGACTCGCCCTTCCGCCTACTTAAAGCCTCCGTCGCGAAACCCCTGATGCGAAAAACCACGATACGGAAAACCTTCCAGAGACGCCGCCGCCAATCCCATCTCGGGGGATTCTGGAGATCTCCTCCGGCACCCGAGAGGGGATTCATCTCCCGGAGGAATCTACACCGCCATGGTCGCCTCGGAGTGATGAGTGAGTAGTTCACCCTGGACTATGGGTCCATAGCAGTAGCTAGATGGTTGTCTTCTCCTCATTGTGCTTCATTGTTGGATCTTGTGAGCTGCCTAACATGATCAAGATCATCTATCTGTAATACTCTATGTTGTGTTTGTCGGGATCCGATGGATAGAGAATACCATGTTATGTTAATTATCAAGTTATTACATATGTGTTGTTTATGATCTTGCATGCTCTCCGTTATTAGTAGAGGCTCTGGCCAAGTTTTTGCTCTTAACTCCAAGAGGGAGTATTTATGCTCGATAGTGGGTTCATGCTTCATTGACACCTGGGACAGTGACAGAAAGTTCTAAGGTTGTGTTGTGATGTTGCCACTAGGGATAAAACATTGGCGCTATGTCCGAGGATGTAGTTGTTGATTACATTACGCACCATACTTAATGCAATTGTCTGTTGCTTTGCAACTTAATACTGGAGGGGGTTCGGACGATAACCTGAAGGTGGACTTTTTAGGCATAGATGCGGTTGGATGGCGGTCTATGTACTTTGTCGTAATGCCCAATTAAATCTCACTGTACTTATCATGACATGTATGTGCATTGTTATGCTCTCTCTATTTGTCAATTGCCCGACGTAATTTGTTCACCCAACATGCTTTTATCATATGGGAGAGACACCTCTAGTGAACTGTGGACCCCGGTCCATTCTTTAATACTGAAATACAAATCTGCTGCAATACTTGTTTTACTATTTTCTCTGCAAACAATCATCTTCCACACAATACGGTTAATCCTTTGTTACAGCAAGCCGGTGAGATTGACAACCTCACTTGTTGGGGCAAAGTACTTTGGTTGTGTTGTGCAGGTTCCACATTGGCGCCGGAATCTCGGTGTTGCGCCGCACTACATCCCGCCGCCATCAACCTTCAACGTGCTTCTTGGCTCCTCCTGGTTCGATAAACCTTGGTTTCTTTCTGAGGGAAAACTTGCTGCTGTGCGCATCATACCTTCCTCTTGGGGTTCCCAACGAACGTGTGAGTTACACGCCATCAGTACCGTATTGTTAAAGAATCAAGAAATGATTAAGTCCTATTGCGAACTTTTAGTAAACCTCACATTGTTGATTCAAAGAGTTGTGGTTTCAATTAGTACCTAAAGTTATCTTGTCTCCATGAAACTTGAAGTTCAAATCTGTTTGAAAAAGTAAGGAGCTGAAAATTT
This sequence comes from Lolium multiflorum, assembly GCA_030979885.1. Lineage (NCBI taxonomy): Eukaryota > Viridiplantae > Streptophyta > Magnoliopsida > Poales > Poaceae > Lolium > Lolium multiflorum. The sequence goes on from CM061747.1 coordinate 200,507,626, forward strand.
AGTTTTCAGAAATAAGCAAGGTATGAGATATATGTGATATCTAAGACCTTATTGCAAGATGATAGAATATAATCTAGTGAGACTACATAAACTCATAAGTTTTATGGGAATGTATGAAGGTTGAAGACGCCAGGCGTCACAATCCTCCAACTATTGGGGCACTAACAATATTCGCATATCCATGAAGTGATCGTCCTTAGTATGCACCGTTGCTAAGACTCGTCGTTTCGAAGCATCACGTGATGATCGGGTGTGATAGATTCTACGTGTGCATACAACGGATGCAAGCCAGATTTGCACATGCGAATACTAAGGTTAAAACTTTACGAGCCTAGCATGTACAGACATGGTCTCGGAAAGTCGTCATGATATGATGGATAAAATTATGAGTGAAATTGTTCATCATATTACAAAGTTACTAATAGTGAAATCTGGAACACTTGTCATATGATGATCAACTTCAAAGTAAGAACCTCAAGGTTATTGGTATTTGACCAACAAACCTAGAAGTTAATGATGTTGAAGTGTTTTTCTGAATAATGAGGAAAGCTAAAAGAGAAATTACAAAAGATTATTGGCAGAAAGAAAGAAAAGACTAGAAAGTCTAGCTCAGGTGTATATAAATGATATAAATGTTATGGATGTATTCCTTGTTTGGTCACATAATGAAATTCTTGGGTATTTGTACCAGGTTGGTTGGTATGAGATGTCATACAATACAACACAATACAAGAATACGATGGCCTAAGTGACTAATAAGGAATATGGTAATAATGCATGTCTGGAACATAATAAAGTGTTATTATGCTTGTCGTTGGCATTCTACCTAGCCCTTAGAATTTATAATAAAGAACTTAATAAATTGTTATTTTGTTCTGGTCAAATGAAAACAATGAGTTGTTCAAATTATGACATTACTCCATGTACGATTGATAAGTTATTATAAATCTTAATGGTGAAACACACACACATAATACTGACGCTAAAATGCCATAAGGCAAATGATTTGAATTCCACTTATTTGTGGAACCGCCATTTAGGTCATGTTAGAAAGGAACGCATGAAGGAACTCCATGCAAATGGATTTTTGGAGTCATTTGATTTTTGAATCGTTTGGCGCTTGCAAATCTTTTCTAAAGAGAATGACTAAAATACCGTTCATAGGCCAAGAGTTGAACGGGCAACTAACTTAGTGAAAACATACATGATGATATATGTGGTTCACTGGGCATAGTTGTGTGCGGGAGATTCTTCTACTTCATGAAAACTTCCAACAATGAATTGAGTATATATATGTGGATATATTCGATAAGGAAGAAGTCTGAAACATTTGAATGGATTCAAATAAATTTCAGCATGAAGTGGAAATCATTGTAATAGAAAAATCAAATATCTATGATTGGATCATGGTGGAAATATTTGAATTACGAGTTTTAGCGAACATCTAAGAGAGTTATGAAATTGTTCTACAACTCACGTTTCTTGGAGTATCATAGTGATGATGGAGTATCCGAGAGATATATCCAAACCTTGTTGGATCAATGATGAGATAAAATATTGATGCCATTATATTTTTGTGGATTATGCTTTAGAGATTACCGCTTTTACACTGAATAGAGCATCATCATGATCCGTTGAAATGACATCATACGAGTTATGGCATGGGTATGAACCCTAATAGTCTTTTCTTAAATTTTGGTATGCATAGCATAAGTAAATAAGTTTACAACCAAAATCGGATGAATGTCTTTGTTGGTTATCCCAAAGAATTAATTGGGAATTCTTTCCACTATGGAGACAAAGACAAAAGTGTTTGTCAATGTTTCTTATTTCCAAGAAATTGTTTCTAGCGAAGTATTTGAGTGGGAGGACAATAGAACTTGATAAGGTTTATGAACCTGAGCATAATGATCAGAGTAGCGCAGCATCGGAATTGAAGCGGCCACGACGATCATGGCTCTCATGACTACAAAGTGTTTTAGCCATGGAGATCGAAGTACACATTTAACCTTGTAGGTATGGTTTACTTTGTGATAAAATAAATGATTTGTGGACAAAAGGATTGATTTTGAACAATGATAAACAAAATACAAACAAATAAGTTATGATGGGCCCTGACTCCGTTAAAATGGCTATATGCCATGAAATCCAAGATAGATGAATAATTTTTGAAAGTAAATGGATCTATAAAATTGATAGATTTGGATGAAATATCCATGAATAAGCTCGATTTGTCGAAAGATAGTTTACGACAAAGTTCAAAGAGTTGACTACGATAAGATTAGATCTTCCGTAGCAATGATTATAGTCTATGTGGATTATTCTAGTAATCGCTATGTATTTCTTTTATGAGATATGCTAGTAGGATGGCAAAATACATTACTTAATAGAAGTGTGAATTAAAGGTGTATACAAGATACAACCAAGAGTTTTGCTAGTCTGTGGAATACTAGATAGGTATACGAACTTCAATTAGATGAAGTGAGTATCGCGGAGTTGGAATCTTCACCGGATGAAATAGTCAAAGAGTTTTTTGATTTCATCAGAAACGATGAAGATACTTGCATTTGCAAGAAATTAAGTGGGAGCGCTCCGACGTATCGATAATTTCTTATGTTCCATGCCACATTATTGATGATATCTACATGTTTTATACACATTATATGTCATATTTATGCGTTTTCCGGAACTAACCTATTGACGAGATGCCGAAGGGCCAGTTCCTGTTTTCTGCTGTTTTTGGTTCCAGAAATCCTAGTAAGGAAATATTCTCGGAATCGGACGAAATCAAGACCCAGCATCCTATTTTTCCACGAAGCTTCCAACACCCGAGAGCCACCAGAGGAGGGCCCTATGGGACCCAGACGACAGGGTGGCGCGGCCCAGGCCTTGGCCGCGCCCCCTATTGTGACACCGCCTCGTCGCCCCTCCGACTCCGCCTCTTCGCCTATTTAAAGGTCCCTGACCTAAAACCTCGGGACGGAAAAGCCACGGTACGAGAAACCTTCCAGAGCGGCCGCCACCGCGAATCCAAGATCCGGGGACAGGAGTCTGTTCGGCACGCCGCGGACGGGGAAGTGCCCCCGGAAGGCTCCTCCATCGACATCACCGCCATCTTCATCAACGCTGCTGTCTCCCATGAGGAGGGAGTAGTTCTCCATCGAGGCTCGGGGCTGTACCGGTAGCTATGTGGTTCATCTCTCTCCTATGTGCTTCAATACAATAATCTCATGAGCTGCCTTACATGATTGAGATTCATATGATGATGCTTGTAATCTAGATGTCATTATGCTAGTCAAGTGGATTTTACTTATGTGATCTCCGGAGACTCCTTGTCCCACGTGTGTAAAGGTGACAGTGTGTGCACCGTGTGGGTCTCTTAGGCTATATTTCACAGAATACTTATTCACTGTTATGAATGGCATAGTGAAGTGCTTATTTATATCTCTTTATGATTGCAATGTGTTTTATATCACAATTTATCTATGTGCTACCCTAGTGATGTTATTAAAGTAGTTTATTCCTCCTGCACGGTGTAATGGTGACAGTGTGTGCATCGTGTAGTACTTGGCGTAGGCTATGATTGTGATCTCTTGTAGATTATGAAGTTAAATATTGCTATGATGGTATTGATGTGATCTATTCCTCCTTTCGTAGTGTGAAGGTGACAGTGTGCATGCTATGTTAGTACTTGGTTTGGTTATGTTGATCTGTCATGCACTCTAAGGTTATTTAAACATGAACATTGAATATTGTGGAGCTTGTTAACTCCGGCATTGAGGGTTCGTGTAATCCTACACAGTTAGTGGTGTTCATCATCCAACAAGAGGGTGTAGAGTCTAGCATCTATCTATTTATTCTGTTATGTGATCAATGTTGAGAGTGACTGTAACACCCCAACTTTTTCAACCTTGTTTAGTTGTCCTTATTTCAAAAATCAGGGGGAACAAAAACTTTTTCTATAGACTAATTTAGATGTATTGCCTTGATCTGTTTGTGGTGATGAATTGCCTTGATCTGTTGGTAGATGAATTGTCTTCATTTTCTTGTTGAGTTTTGTCTTGAGCTGCCTCATAGATCAACACCTCTAGTGGTCAAGCAAGCAACTCACCTAATAAAACACCTATGTGACTTAGGAAAAGTTGTTTTCCTTTTTTCCACATCAAACTTTTCTACTCATGGCAACATGAGTGTGCCTACTTAAAATTCCTCTTTGTGTTTAAGCTAGCTCAAATCATCCTTGATTCCAAACTTGCACCCTTCTCTTATACCCACTCATCCTTGTTGGTTTTGAGGCCATGTCGACCATCTGTGTTGACAGGCTTAAAATGTCCAGACTTTGGCAATTGATCTCTAAGCACCCACAACTGTTATTGTTGACTTCAATGCATGGATCTCATCTATGCAACATCCTCTTCAACCTCCACGTCTTGCATGTCTCAGTCTACCCTTGCAACTCTCTTAATTCACTTGACCTTGCACTCTATCCTTTGTTTCAACTCTGGATCACTTCCTTCACTTTTACCTCTTGTTTCTATTCAAGTTTAATCTTCACAAAACCAAGAGTGGGAATGATGGGTACATTTTGTAGCCACCATCTACCCTTGAGAACACTCCTCCCTAAATTAGCTTTCTTTCTCAAAAACCCTATTGTTTTTCCTTCTCTAGTTTTGATCACAAAACTACTTCTAGTTTTATTAAATCTTCCCAAGATATTTCTTCAAAGAAAACAAGGAACTGAAATGGGTTTTGTTTTCTCATCCCATTTCTAACAAGTACTGATTTCAGAAACATTACTTTCTATTTTGTGCTCTTTTTAACAAAAGGCTTGTTTATGGTACTTATACCATTTCTTGTTTTCCTCTTGCTTATTTTACAATTAAGAAAAACTCTACTTTACTTGAGAGAGTAAGTAGAATATTTTGAACTCCTATGTTCCAACTAGTTTTCTCTCAACATCTTCAAAATTCCATTTCACTTGAGTTCATTCCCAATTGTCTCTAGACAATTGAGGTGTGTCCCATACCTTTCAATTAAACTCTTTTTCAAATGGCAACACTTGCACATCTTATATTTCATCATATCTATCTCACTCCTCTATTCTTTTCCATCATTGCCTTGACCTCATGAATTGATGATTTATGTCAATATATTCATCCTTGTGAGTACATGAATACTTCACTCACCATCTCTCTTAATCTTGCTCTATCATTGACTAAACCACCATCACCACCCATCTACCTTGGCATGCTCATGCATTGTTCCATGTGGTGAATCCCAATTCTTTCAATTTTGAATTCTAATGTAAACCTCTAATCATCAACTATACCTTGGGAACTATCTTCATCCTAAGTTGGTCTCAACCAAAGTGGTGGAGATTATTCTCATGGCACATGGCACATGTCACCTTCATACTCATTTTTATCTATATGTATCTACTCCTATTTTTATCATTATCAAAGTCACTCTTTGATATTATCTTCTCAACATCATACCTTGTCTATACACATTGATGTTGTGCCTTTCTCTCACATTGCTCACTTGTGCTTGGCAAGAATGGAGCCGGCCATGACAATTTCGGCCAGCCATGTTTCTCCTCACTTTCTTCTCTTGCAAGCATTGCCTCCCAACTACTCCAATCAATAAATGGGCAGCCACCTTCCTTGGCCAATGAAAAAGGAGGCAGCCACCCCTCTCCCTCTATAAATACCCCCTTGGCCAGCCACCACCTCCCCCTTTGCTCATTTTCTTCACTCTCCACTCCCTCACACTCTCCTCCTCTCCTCCACCACGAAATGCTGCTCCTCCTAGCAACCATGGCCGGCCATGGCCATGGAAACCTCTCCAAGATGCAACTCCCTCCTTCCTCAAGCTTCCCCTCACCATGAGAGCTTCCCTCTCCCTCTCTTCTCCCCAACCCTAGATGGTTTTCTCTCCTCTTCCTCTTCCTCCATTGCTAAGATTGGATCTTGATGCAGGTGCATGTTGGTCCAAGCATGGAGAAGCTTGAGCTATCCTCAGATCTGAAGTTCTTGAGCAAAGTTCGTCCAAAACCTTGCAGTAATTTCTGTATCTTGCTGTTTCAGATTCTGGTACGAACTTGTAAAATCCGCCAAATCTTGTGTGCAGATCCAAATCGAGTGATTCAAAGTTCCGCAGATAGGTATTTAAAAGATCTACAACTTGGCGTTGGTCTCATCCTCAAATTCGTTACGGATTTTGCATGGTAAATAAAGTCCTGAAAACATGCAGAATCACTGTTTGTTAGATTTCTCCCGTTTTACAAAACCTTTTTGAGCAAACTCAACTGTGGGTGAAAGCCCTCTTCAGTACCTTCATTTTGGCGGTGGTTTCACTTCGATTGACCTCCTGAAACTGAAATGGTTCACAGATCAAGATCTGGTCAGATCTGACTTTGTCGAATTAAACCAGGAGCTTGGAGACGAATTTTTGAATGAAACCAACTGGGTAAGAACCACCTATTCAATACCTTTCAGATGCAGAAGACCTCATATTTTTATGATTTGTGTATGATTTTTGATGAATTAAACTTGTTCTGTATGTTCTGCAGACATGGCTGTTAGCTTTTAATTCATCAAAAATCCATTTTTGAACCTAATTGAGTGATTCCACTTCTGTAGGATTACTGAATGTTTTCTTAATCTTCTCAAACAAGTTTCAAACCTTTATCTATTCTGTAACTCCAGAGGTGAAGCAAATGGTATAGACATGCAGTAATCTTGTCAATCCATTTGTGAGAGTTTCAGAAACAATTTGAACCCAAATCCAATTGTGTATGCATCTATGTTTAAATACCTTTCAAATGCCAGTGGCCTCATATTTTTAGGATTTTTCTACGATTTATGGCTTACAGATCTTGTTTTCTGTACAGTCAGATTCAAAGAAATTCCTAAAATTGTAGGTTTAATATTTTTGGGTGATTCCAATTGGGTTAGTCTTGTATTAGTACTGGCTATATAGGAAAAATATTATTAGTCTCTGTTCATACATATTTGTTACTGTTAGTAATGTTTATGTGTGACATGCATTGTTGAAGCAAAACCTTTCGGTTTATTTAAAACCCTTGACCAACTCTTTTTGGTAGAGATGGGCAACCATTGTTTTATGCTTGCAAAGCAAAACCTCTGCAACTTAACATTAGCTCTTTTGTTTAGCTTGAGTTTTCAAATGATGTGGATTATGGTTTGCTTCCTATTTTGGTTGTAGTGTTATGGGAACAAATTATGTTAGGAAAATTGTTTTCTACTTTTCCAAAAATGTTTGAAAATGTATTGTGAATGTTTGTGATGCCAAACTAATGCTCTTGTCCTCTTTATGATGTTATCTACCAGGGGATACTTAGTTGTGCCATGGTGATACCTAGAGAGGCAATTGCTAAGTCGTGGCACTCTCATACCTTCACTAGGTAAATAAATGGGGTTTTCTTTTAGTTGCTTTGTAGTATCTATAAGTCTTTCGTATATTAGCCCTTAGTAAAGTGGTTAGCTATTGATTGTTGAGTGTTGCATGTTTGTTTTGTTGATGCAATATGATTGATTGTGTTCCTTTTATATTTTCCGGCGATAGATGCGAACAATTCCGGAGAAGAAGAAGAAGTGGAATCGGACGAGGATTTTATTTATGTTATTGGGATTCTTATATTGATGGAGCTGAAGAAGTCCAGGGACAAATAAGCCAAGGCAAGCCATCTTTTGATCTCTGATCCGGTGTCTAGTTGGATGTCATTTGTTGATGTTCAAAGCACCTTCATTCTATGTGTGTTATTATCTCTATTTATGTCATCTATGTGTGATTGCAAGTGGGGTACTCCCTAGTGGTGATGCTCCACTATTTGTCCTTGTGTTATGGGATGCATGGTAACATGGCCGTGCTATCCCACTTGGTTATCTTGTATGCTCAACTTGAGCATGTTCCATCTCAAGATAGTAACTTACACCACACCCACCCCCTTTGTAGTATAGAGGTATCAATGTCATGATCTTGGTGTATTCTCAACTTGAGAGGAGTATGCCGTGTACCATCTTGGAGAATATGTTGGATAGTGACACTCCACTATCTAAGTTGTGTAGTTAGCACCACAAATCTGAGAGTATATTCCTCCTTGTGTTGTCATAATACATGCTTACCTTAAGCAAGTATGATCCACTCCACTACCCCTTTATACCTCATCTATGGCGGGATGACTCTCATCTCGGCCGTAGTGCAATACTAGTTCAACTCATGAAACTATAGGTTGGGAACCCCTCAAGGTTTACCTTGTTGTAAATGTTTATGAAAACCTTGGGTGAGGCAATCTTACCCAAGCGTATGGTTTATGAAAGGAAAGGATCTTGACAAAGATGGTTGGAAAGAGGAAATGTGTGTGTGACTTGGGTTTTTGAGAAAAACGACACATGGTTCTCTGTATTCGCCCGGAACAATTAACCCGCGCAACCACACTACTCCAACGTGGGCACGGAGCTTAGCTTGACGTTTGTTCTTCTTAGCATGAGGCACCGCACAACTATACAAGGGTACGGTTACCCCCGAGTCCGGGTTGTCGTGGTTGGGACAATAGTATAACGGGAGGCCTTCGGGGCTGACCCGTCCGGAAGACACTATGGGTCTCCTGGCTTGGCGGTGGAGCCACGCTCAAAGGGAGGTGAGCTGCCACGGTGCCGGGGAGGTACATACTCCATAGGGTAGGACCTCTTGCTAAGTCGAATGGGCGAAAGGCTATGTTCGGGTATCCGTCGTGGCATATGTTGTTATGCGGGGATGATGCCCACACGATAGGTATCCGGATAGAGGTGGGGAAAGTGTGCAAACTCTGCAGAGTTAAAACTATTCGAATAGCCGCGTCCGCGGTCATGGACGGTTGGGATGGCCGTTACCGAGCTGTGTCGAGTTTTGGTTTTGAAAATGATTTCCAAAGGAAATGCGTGTGTTGGAAGTACCGGAAGGGTACGTGAAAGATGTTGTGCCGACCATGTGGAGATGGTTGAGGAAAATGAAACAAAATGGGGTGACCCTTCCTAGTGTTTTCATGTAGAGGAACTCTTCTTCAATAAAGATGTAGAGATGTCATAGTTTATCTTTTGAAGTATCTTCTTCAATAAAGATATATAGATGTCATAGGACTTCCATCGCGTCCGCTTCAATTGAGATGCCGGAACGCTACCTCTTCTTTCAAGATATAGAGATGTCGTAGTCTATCTTTTGAAGTATCTTCTTCAATAAAGATATAGAGATGTCATAGGACCACCAAAGTGTCCGCATCACTTGAGATGCCAGCATGCTATATCCACAAGAGAAACTATTCTTCCTCTCTTGTCTCTTTTAGTTAGCATTGTTAGCACCTTTCTTGATGGTTTGCGAGTACAATTCCAATGTACTCACGGCTTTGTCCCTGGCTATTTACTTGGCCAGACCTGGAGGACTTCGACAGATGAAGAAGGAGTTGACGACGTCTATGCGAGCTAGGAACGTCTTCCCAGTCAGTTGCCTGTAGGGTTATGGCAGATGACTTGGGTACTGCGCTGTTGAAGTGATGATGCTACTCTGATGTTTAGTTAGGCCCTTCGAGGCTATTATGTAAGTATTGGTCATGTGACCATGTTGTAATTTTCTTATTCCGCTTTGTAATGGATGGTGTAATTTGATATCAGTTCGGTTATGTGTTCACGACACACTGATCATGGGATCGTGAACTGTATACATAACAGGGAATTTCGGCTAGTCCGGGGTCCCCACAGAGCTGGTATCAGAGCTATCCTGACTGTAGGAGACCTTAGTTAGCATGGACGTTAGTTAGGAAACAAATACTTGGAGAAAACTATTTATGAAACAAATTGTTTCTTTAATCGGAAGTATAGCTTCTACTCCTCTTATTTATTCAAAGCTTCTAAATTCTTATCTCTCCGCTTTATAAAAAGGTTTGAAAATTCTTGCTCTATTGTCTCATCCACTTCAAACCTACATATTGGACGATGTCCCCAACTCAGACCGGAGACTCGAACTCAAAGATACATCAATCCCTCATGAAGAGGCAAGTACCTCCCATTGCAGCTATTGAAGATTGGATGTCGACTTAGCAGTACACATAAAGGGACAGGAAGAGCATGTCTTTGGTTGTCGCCAATTTTGTCAAGGAGCTGACCTTGTTCCTCCATGGACTTGCACCTTTTTGCAGTCATCTGGGATCAAGTCCTCAGTTTTTGACTAGTAATTTTTAGGCCAGCCACCAGAAGTTGTCGACTTTGGGAGTTCCTCAACAGCTACCCCTCTGAAGACCTCATGTCCCCGGGATGTTGAGACTAGAAGATCTACGCAGTTTTCGCCTCCACCTCAACATCGACGAGTCGACATCAGGCCTGCATCACCACCAACTGTTACAAGGATCCCTATTGAAGTCGATGCCAGCAATATGAAGACATCGACATATGTGACCAGCCCCAAACCAATAGGATGGATAGGACAAACTCAATCGCTTTGATTGAGCTACCCCCGCGCATTAGGAATTTCTGGGTACTTAGAGTACCATGTTTGGTGTGCTGATTGCTTGTAGTTCCCTAGTGTGCTGCCTTGAATGTTTGTATCTGTTTGCTGTGTGCATGTATGTCTTGCTATTTAGACGTTTCCGCCCTTTTTAATTGTTTGAAATTTGTGAAACAGAAATTAAAAATGGAAATCTGCCAGTGTACTGTTTTGCTAATAAAAATAGTTTGGTAGCTCCGATTGATGTGATTCCAATTGCACTAGAACCAGTATGAAATTATCTTTCAGATGCCACTGACCTTGTATTTTTAGGATTTTTGTGCGATTTTTAATAAATAAAACTTGATCACTGTTTCTGGTTAGTATTTTGAGTCTCAAAAATTGAAAAATAAATATTTTTGAATGATTCCAATTGTGTTGATCTTGTTTTGTTACTGTGCATCTAGGAAAAATACCAGTAGCCTCTGTTAGTGGTATTGTGTCTCTGGTTATGGTTGTATGGGTGTCACATGCAATGATAGGATTAAAGTTTGCCTCGCCGATGTATTGCTAACTATTAGTTAAATTGGGTAGATTAACGAAAGACTCTAACTCTAAACCCGTTGGAAGTTGTTTTTCAACCGTCAAGAAAACTAACCCGACCCCTATCTACGCCGACTTCCTTCAAGATCAGCTGGAGCATCTCCACTACGCCAAGAAAGAAGAAGCCCTACCTTCAAGAGTGACTGCACCTCTACGAGAAGACATGCTAACTTGGTCTAACCTTGGAGTATACTCGCGCTAACCGCGAGGATATCTTTTTGAAACTACCCTCGAACACACCGTCTAACAAGTTGAGAGAACAATAGCGTCAAAGCCGAGCTACATCACATGGTTCATCTGGTCCTCATCAAATGAAGCTCCTGAAGATACTCCAAGACTCAAGACTTTAGGCGTAGTTTACCCGCTAACTTCTTAGTTGTTACTGAAATCAGCACTGACCCTCAAGCTGAAGATTGTCTTCGACGACCCCTGTTGCTGCTTCATATGGGTACCAACCAGGCGTTTCTTCAACTTTCTAACTCGCCGCGCGTCCCATATGGTTCAGTTAACACCGTGAGTGCCTCTTGAAGTGGTGGTCTGCACGTCGCCCCCGAAGATTCTTCAGCTGAACAAGGAAGACCGATGACTTCTTCCGAAGCCCCAGACAGAACTACAAGGCAGAAGCTCTGAGTTTTTCCGAGAACCCGATGAAAAATCTTAAGGGTGGAAGACTTCGTCTTCCACTAAAATCAAGCTAACTCTAAAAAGGTTTTCAGCCCTGCTCAAGCACCGTTGGGTGCACTAACCCTCCCACAGTCTTGAACCTCCGCCAGGATCGTGAAGAAGCTACAGATCCAACACCTGCATGGAGTAGTCAACCTCTTCATGAAGCTCGCCATCGGCCGAAATCCATCATGTCTCCCAGAAGATGAAGCAAACGACTTTCTCTACAACGGCACGTCTACAGAAGAATGGAGTCTGACTTTGGTTAAACTTTATAACCCCTCTAGTTCTACACTCAGTAATCTCGGGACGAGATTATCTTAAGGGTGGAAGATCTGTAACACCCCAACTTTTTCAACCTTGTTTAGTTGTCCTTATTTCAAAAATCAGGGGGAACAAAAACTTTTTCTATAGACTAATTTAGATGTATTGCCTTGATCTGTTTGTGGTGATGAATTGCCTTGATCTGTTGGTAGATGAATTGTCTTCATTTTCTTGTTGAGTTTTGTCTTGAGCTGCCTCATAGATCAACACCTCTAGTGGTCAAGCAAGCAACTCACCTAATAAAACACCTATGTGACTCAGGAAAAGTTGTTTTCCTTTTTTCCACATCAAACTTTTCTACTCATGGCAACATGAGTGTGCCTACTTAAAATTCCTCTTTGTGTTTAAGCTAGCTCAAATCATCCTTGATTCCAAACTTGCACCCTTCTCTTATACCCACTCATCCTTGTTGGTTTTGAGGCCATGTCGACCATCTGTGTTGACAGGCTTAAAATGTCCAGACTTTGGCAATTGATCTCTAAGCACCCACAACTGTTATTGTTGGCTTCAATGCATGGATCTCATCTATGCAACATTCTCTTCAACCTCCAAGTCTTGCATGTCTCAGTCTACCCTTGCAACTCTCTTAATTCACTTGACCTTGCACTCTACCCTTTGTTTCAACTTTGGATCACTTCCTTCTCTTTTACCTCTTGTTCTATTCAAGTTTAATCTTCACAAAACCAAGAGTGGGAATGATGGGTACATTTTGTAGCCACCATCTACCCTTGGGAACACTCCTCCCTAAAATTAGCTTTCTTTCTCAAACACCCTATTGTTTTTCCTTCTTTAGTTTTGATCACAAAACTACTTCTAGTTTTATTAAATCTTCCCAAGATATTTCTTCAAAGAAAACAAGGAACTGAAATGGGTTTTGTTTTCTCATCCCATTTCTAACAAGTACTGATTTCAGAAACATTACTTTCTATTTTGTGCTCTTTTTAACAAAAGGCTTGTTTATGGTACTTATACCATTTCTTGTTTTCCTCTTGCTTATTTTACAATTAAGAAAAACTCTACTTTACTTGAGAGAGTAAGTAGAATATTTTGAACTCCTATGTTCCAACTAGTTTTCTCTCAACATCTTCAAAATTCCATTTCACTTGAGTTCATTCCCAATTGTCTCTAGACAATTGAGGTGTGTCCCATACCTTTCAATTAAACTCTCTTTCAAATGGCAACACTTGCACATCTTATATTTCATCATATCTATCTCACTCCTCTATTCTTTTCCATCATTGCCTTGACCTCATGAATTGATGATTTATGTCAATATATTCATCCTTGTGAGTACATGAATACTTCACTCACCATCTCTCTTAATCTTGCTCTATCATTGACTAAACCACCATCACCACCCATCTACCTTGGCATGCTCATGCATTGTTCCATGTGGTGAATCCCAATTCTTTCAATTTTGAATTCTAATGTAAACCTCTAATCATCAACTATACCTTGGGAACTATCTTCATCCTAAGTTGGTCTCAACCAAAGTGGTGGAGATTATTCTCATGGCACATGGCACATGTCACCTTCATACTCATTTTTATCTATATGTATCTACTCCTATTTTTATCATTATCAAAGTCACTCTTTGATATTATCTTCTCAACATCATACCTTGTCTATACACATTGATGTTGTGCCTTTCTCTCACATTGCTCACTTGTGCTTGGCAAGAATGGAGCCGGCCATGACAATTTCGGCCAGCCATGTTTCTCCTCACTTTCTTCTCTTGCAAGCATTGCCTCCCAACTACTCCAATCAATAAATGGGCAGCCACCTTCCTTGGCCAATGAAAAAGGAGGCAGCCACCCCTCTCCCTCTATAAATACCCCCTTGGCCAGCCACCACCTCCCCCTTTGCTCATTTTCTTCACTCTCCACTCCCTCACACTCTCCTCCTCTCCTCCACCACGAAATGCTGCTCCTCCTAGCAACCATGGCCGGCCATGGCCATGGAAACCTCTCCAAGATGCAACTCCCTCCTTCCTCAAGCTTCCCCTCACCATGAGAGCTTCCCTCTCCCTCTCTTCTCCCCAACCCTAGATGGTTTTCTCTCCTCTTCCTCTTCCTCCATTGCTAAGATTGGATCTTGATGCAGGTGCATGTTGGTCCAAGCATGGAGAAGCTTGAGCTATCCTCAGATCTGAAGTTCTTGAGCAAAGTTCGTCCAAAACCTTGCAGTAATTTCTGTATCTTGCTGTTTCAGATTCTGGTACGAACTTGTAAAATCCGCCAAATCTTGTGTGCAGATCCAAATCGAGTGATTCAAAGTTCCGCAGATAGGTATTTAAAAGATCTACAACTTGGCGTTGGTCTCATCCTCAAATTCGTTACGGATTTTGCATGGTAAATAAAGTCCTGAAAACATGCAGAATCACTGTTTGTTAGATTTCTCCCGTTTTACAAAACCTTTTTGAGCAAACTCAACTGTGGGTGAAAGCCCTCTTCAGTACCTTCATTTTGGCGGTGGTTTCACTTCGATTGACCTCCTGAAACTGAAATGGTTCACAGATCAAGATCTGGTCAGATCTGACTTTGTCGAATTAAACCAGGAGCTTGGAGACGAATTTTTGAATGAAACCAACTGGGTAAGAACCACCTATTCAATACCTTTCAGATGCAGCAGACCTCATATTTTTATGATTTGTGTATGATTTTTGATGAATTAAACTTGTTCTGTATGTTCTGCAGACATGGCTGTTAGCTTTTAATTCATCAAAAATCCATTTTTGAACCTAATTGAGTGATTCCACTTCTGTAGGATTACTGAATGTTTTCTTAATCTTCTCAAACAAGTTTCAAACCTTTATCTATTCTGTAACTCCAGAGGTGAAGCAAATGGTATAGACATGCAGTAATCTTGTCAATCCATTTGTGAGAGTTTCAGAAACAATTTGAACCCAAATCCAATTGTGTATGCATCTATGTTTAAATACCTTTCAAATGCCAGTGGCCTCATATTTTTAGGATTTTTCTACGATTTATGGCTTACAGATCTTGTTTTCTGTACAGTCAGATTCAAAGAAATTCCTAAAATTGTAGGTTTAATATTTTTGGGTGATTCCAATTGGGTTAGTCTTGTATTAGTACTGGCTATATAGGAAAAATATTATTAGTCTCTGTTCATACATATTTGTTACTGTTAGTAATGTTTATGTGTGACATGCATTGTTGAAGCAAAACCTTTCGGTTTATTTAAAACCCTTGACCAACTCTTTTTGGTAGAGATGGGCAACCATTGTTTTATGCTTGCAAAGCAAAACCTCTGCAACTTAACATTAGCTCTTTTGTTTAGCTTGAGTTTTCAAATGATGTGGATTATGGTTTGCTTCCTATTTTGGTTGTAGTGTTATGGGAACAAATTATGTTAGGAAAACTGTTTTCTACTTTTCCAAAAATGTTTGAAAATGTATTGTGAATGTTTGTGATGCCAAACTAATGCTCTTGTCCTCTTTATGATGTTATCTACCAGGGGATACTTAGTTGTGCCATGGTGATACCTAGAGAGGCAATTGCTAAGTCGTGGCACTCTCATACCTTCACTAGGTAAATAAATGGGGTTTTCTTTTAGTTGCTTTGTAGTATCTATAAGTCTTTCGTATATTAGCCCTTAGTAAAGTGGTTAGCTATTGATTGTTGAGTGTTGCATGTTTGTTTTGTTGATGCAATATGATTGATTGTGTTCCTTTTATATTTTCCGGCGATAGATGCGAACAATTCCGGAGAAGAAGAAGAAGTGGAATCGGACGAGGATTTTATTTATGTTATTGGGATTCTTATATTGATGGAGCTGAAGAAGTCCAGGGACAAATAAGCCAAGGCAAGCCATCTTTTGATCTCTGATCCGGTGTCTAGTTGGATGTCATTTGTTGATGTTCAAAGCACCTTCATTCTATGTGTGTTATTATCTCTATTTATGTCATCTATGTGTGATTGCAAGTGGGGTACTCCCTAGTGGTGATGCTCCACTATTTGTCCTTGTGTTATGGGATGCATGGTAACATGGCCGTGCTATCCCACTTGGTTATCTTGTATGCTCAACTTGAGCATGTTCCATCTCAAGATAGTAACTTACACCACACCCACCCCCTTTGTAGTATAGAGGTATCAATGTCATGATCTTGGTGTATTCTCAACTTGAGAGGAGTATGCCGTGTACCATCTTGGAGAATATGTTGGATAGTGACACTCCACTATCTAAGTTGTGTAGTTAGCACCACAAATCTGAGAGTATATTCCTCCTTGTGTTGTCATAATACATGCTTACCTTAAGCAAGTATGATCCACTCCACTACCCCTTTATACCTCATCTATGGCGGGATGACTCTCATCTCGGCCGTAGTGCAATACTAGTTCAACTCATGAAACTATAGGTTGGGAACCCCTCAAGGTTTACCTTGTTGTAAATGTTTATGAAAACCTTGGGTGAGGCAATCTTACCCAAGCGTATGGTTTATGAAAGGAAAGGATCTTGACAAAGATGGTTGGAAAGAGGAAATGTGTGTGTGACTTGGGTTTTTGAGAAAAACGACACATGGTTCTCTGTATTCGCCCGGAACAATTAACCCGCGCAACCACAACTACTCCAACGTGGGCACGGAGCTTAGCTTGACGTTTGTTCTTCTTAGCATGAGGCACCGCACAACTATACAAGGGTACGGTTACCCCCGAGTCCGGGTTGTCATGGTTGGGACAATAGTATAACGGGAGGCCTTCGGGGCTGACCCGTCCGGAAGACACTATGGGTCTCCTGGCTTGGCGGTGGAGCCACGCTCAAAGGGAGGTGAGCTGCCACGGTGCCGGGGAGGTACATACTCCATAGGGTAGGACCTCTTGCTAAGTCGAATGGGCGAAAGGCTATGTTCGGGTATCCGTCGTGGCATATGTTGTTATGCGGGGATGATGCCCACACGATAGGTATCCGGATAGAGGTGGGGAAAGTGTGCAAACTCTGCAGAGTTAAAACTATTCGAATAGCCGCGTCCGCGGTCATGGACGGTTGGGATGGCCGTTACCGAGCTGTGTCGAGTTTTGGTTTTGAAAATGATTTCCAAAGGAAATGCGTGTGTTGGAAGTACCGGAAGGGTACGTGAAAGATGTTGTGCCGACCATGTGGAGATGGTTGAGGAAAATGAAACAAAATGGGGTGACCCTTCCTAGTGTTTTCATGTAGAGGAACTCTTCTTCAATAAAGATGTAGAGATGTCATAGTTTATCTTTTGAAGTATCTTCTTCAATAAAGATATATAGATGTCATAGGACTTCCATCGCGTCCGCTTCAATTGAGATGCCGGAACGCTACCTCTTCTTTCAAGATATAGAGATGTCGTAGTCTATCTTTTGAAGTATCTTCTTCAATAAAGATATAGAGATGTCATAGGACCACCAAAGTGTCCGCATCACTTGAGATGCCAGCATGCTATATCCACAAGAGAAACTATTCTTCCTCTCTTGTCTCTTTTAGTTAGCATTGTTAGCACCTTTCTTGATGGTTTGCGAGTACAATTCCAATGTACTCACGGCTTTGTCCCTGGCTATTTACTTGGCCAGACCTGGAGGACTTCGACAGATGAAGAAGGAGTTGACGACGTCTATGCGAGCTAGGAACGTCTTCCCAGTCAGTTGCCTGTAGGGTTATGGCAGATGACTTGGGTACTGCGCTGTTGAAGTGATGATGCTACTCTGATGTTTAGTTAGGCCCTTCGAGGCTATTATGTAAGTATTGGTCATGTGACCATGTTGTAATTTTCTTATTCCGCTTTGTAATGGATGGTGTAATTTGATATCAGTTCGGTTATGTGTTCACGACACACTGATCATGGGATCGTGAACTGTATACATAACAGGGAATTTCGGACAGCTAGTCCGGGGTCCCCACAGTGACCACTAGTGAAAGTATGATCCCTAGGCCTTGTTCCTAAATACTGCTACCGTTTGTTTACTGTTTTACTGCATCTTTACTTCCTGCAATATTACTACCATCAACCACACGCCGCAAGCACTTTTCGGCGCCGTTACTGCTCATACTTATTCATACCACTGTATTTCACTATCTCTTCGCCGAACTAGTGCACCTATTAGGTGTGTTGGGGACACAAGAGACTTCTTGCTTTGTGGTTGCAGGGTTGCTTGAGAGGGATATCTTTGACCTCTTCCTCCCTGAGATCGATAAATCTTGGGTGATCCACTTAAGGGAAACTTGCTGCTGTTCTACAAACCTTTGCTCTTGGAGGCCCAACACTGCCTACAAGAATAGAAGCTCCCGTAGACATCAAGCTATTGTCTGGCGCCGTTGCCGGGGAGGAAAGGTAAGGCACTCATACTCCGGTCCCTGGTAAAGTATTTTTCTGGCTTGTGTGTGTGCTCGAAGCTATTTCCTTTAGATCCCGCAATTGCATCTTTTTGTTTCTTGTTTACACTAGTTTGGCATAATGGACAACAATGAGCTTCTTATTCTATTTCCTGATTTAAGACATGGATGGTTTGATGCGGAAATTAAAAAACCTATGGAACATATTAGTATGAACGCTTTGAACACCATTGTTGCTAATGATATGGAAAATTCTAAGCTTGGGGAAGCTGGCTTTGATGAGCATGATATTTTTAGTCCCCCAAGCATTGAGGAGAAAATTTACTTTGATGATACTTTGCCTCCTATTTATGATGATTATAATGATATTGGTCTTTTTACCGCCTGTTATGGAGGATAAATTTGATTATGATTACAATATGCCTCCTATATTTGATTATGAGAATAATAATGATAGCTACTTTGTTGAATTTGCTCCTACTACAATTAATAAGAATAACTATGCTTATGTTGGGAGTAGTAATAATTTTATGCATGAGACTCATGATAAGAATGCTTTATGTGATAGTTATATTGTTGAGTTTGCTCATGATGCTACTGAAAGTTATTATGAGAGAGGAAAATATGGTTGTAGAAATTTTCATGTTACTAAAATACCTCTCTTTTTGCTGAAAATCTTGAAGCTGCACTTGTTTTATCTTTCTATGCTTGTTGCATTATGCTTCTTGAATTTGTTTATTTATAAGATTCCTTTTCATAGGAAGCATGTTAGGCTTAAATGTGTTTTGAATTTGCCTCTTGATGCTCTCTTTTGCTTCAAATACTATCTCTTGCGAGTGCATCATTAAAACTGCTGAGCCCATCTTAATGGCTATAAAGAAAGAACTTCTTGGAAGATAACCCATGTGTTTATTTTGCTACAGTATTTTTTATTTTGTATTTGTGTCTTGGAAGTTGTTACTACTGTAGCAACCTCTCCTTATCTTATTTTATTGCATTTGTTGTGCCAAGTAAAGTCTTTGATAGTAAGGTTCATACTAGATTTGGATTACTGCGCAGAAACAGATTTCTTGCTGTCACGAATCTGAGCCTAATTCTCTGTAGGTAACTCAGAAACTTATGCCAATTTACGTGAGTGATCCTCAGATATGTACGCAACTTTCATTCAATTAGGGAATTTTCATTTGAGCAAGTCTGGTGCCTCAATAAAATCCATCTTTACGGACTGTTCTGTTTTGACAGATTCTGCCTTTTATTTCGCATTGCCTCTTTTGCTATGGTGGATGAATTTATTTGTTCCATTAATGTCCAGTAGCTTTATGCAATGTCCAGAAGTGTTAAGAATGATTATGTCACCTCTGAAACATGTTAATTTTTATTGTGCACTAACCCTCTAATGAGTTGTTTCGAGTTTGGTGTGGAGGAAGTTTTCAAGGGTCAAGAGAGGAGGATGATATACTATGATCAAGAAGAGTGAAAGCTCTAAGCTTGGGGATGCCCCGGTGGTTCATCCCTGCATATTTCAAGAAGACTCAAGCATATAAGCTTGGGGATGCCCAAGGCATCCCCTTCTTCACCGACAAATTATCAGGTTCCTTCTCTTGAAACTATATTTTTATTCGGTCACATCTTATGTGCTTTGCTTGGAGCGTCGGTTTGTTTTTGTTTTTTGTTTTTGTTTGAATAAAATGGATCCTAGCATTCATTGTGTGGGAGAGATACACGCTCCGTGATGACCCACAAGTATAGGGGGTGTATCGTAGTATCTTCGATAAGTAAGAATGTCGATCCCAACGAGGAGCAGAAGGTGTTGACAGGCAGTTTTGATGAAGGATTCACTGTAAATGCTCACAGACAAGTATTCAGGGGGTTTTGATAATAGGTGAATAAAGTACGAGTAAGTAAAATGCGAGAGAAATAATTGCAGCGAGTGGCCCAATCCTTTTTAGCACAAAGGACAAGCCGGTTTGTTTACTTATAATGACCAAACGTTCTCGAGGACACACGGGATTTTAGTCTAGTGCTTTCGCTACATACAGCTGATTAATCTTCATTGTTTTGATAAGTGTTGTGTGGGTGAACCTATGCTAATGTACCGCCCTTCCTAGGACTAATACATACTTGTGATTATACCCCTTGCAAGCATCCGCAACTACAAGAAAGTAATTAAGATAAATCTAACCACAGCCTTAAACTCTGAGATCCTGCGATCCCTCCTGCATCGATATACCAACGGGGGTTTAGGTTTCTGTCACTCCGGCAACCCCGCAATTGGCAAACGAGTACAAGATGCATTCCCCTAGGCCCATAAATGGTGAAGTGTCGTGTAGTCGACGTTCACACGACACCACTAGAAGAATAACACCACAACTTAAATATCATAACATTGAATATTACTCAACCATAGTTCACTACTAACAATTAGACTTCACCCATGTCCTCAAGAACTAAACGAACTACTCACGAGACATCATATGGAACATGATTAGAGGTGATATGATGATGAATAACAATCTGAACATAGACCTTGGTTCAATGGTTTCACTCAATAGCATAAACAACAAGTAGAAATCAGTACCGGGAGAGTTTCCCCTATCAAACAATCAAGATCAAACCCAAATTGCTACAGCGGTGACGATGTCCAGCGGTGGAGATGGCGGTGATGATGGTGGAGATGATGATGATGGTGATGGAGATGATGTCCAGCTCGATGGCGGTGACGATGGCGTCGATTTCCCCCTCCGGGAGGGAATTTCATTCCTGCCCGCCGGAGAGCTCTTTTCTCTCTGGTGTTCTCCGCCCCGCAGAGGCGGCTGTAACCCTTCGTGAGGATTCCTCTGTGGCTTAGGTATTCGGGACGAAGGGTTTCGCGAAGAAAAGGAGGCGAAAGAGGCCGAGGGGGCTCCACACCACATGGTGGCGCGGCCAGGCCATGGGCCGCGCCACCCTATGGTGTGGGCCCACCCTGGGTCCAACTGGCTCCCCCTTCTGGCTTCCTCCGTCATCTGGAAAAATAGGATTTTTGGTAAAACTTCCTTCCACAGTTGATCTTCCGAAATATTGCATCCTGACGGTGCTTTTTCCAGCAGAATCCTGGCTCCGGTGCTCGATCTCCAAATAATCATGAAACATGCAAAATAGATGAAATAACATAAGTATTGTGTCCCAATATGAAATATATCAATGAATAACAGCAAATTATGGTATAAAATAGTGATGCAAATTGGACGTATCAACTCCCCCAAGCTTAGACTTCGCTTGTCCCCAAGCGAAACTGAACTCGTAAACAGGTCCACATGTTTATGGAGTGAAGAGTCGATAAATAAAATACGGACAAGAAGCATCATATTCATTCACACAAGACATTATAGTAAACAACTTCCTCATATAACTCAACTTGAAACAAGTATAAGGTAATCACAAATAAAGGTGCATAAGGAATCATAATTGGTGATGGCAAACTTTGTTCTTGGTCAGAGAACAGTTAACAGATTATACTTATCTATTGAGCAGCGCTCTCATATTAAAGCTTATGGTAAACTTGCATACTCAATCATATTAATCATTGATGACTTTCAAAGCTATATTCATTCAGGTAAAACTTGTACTAAACAAGAAAGAATAAAAACATGATGAAGCAAATCACAATATAATAGTTTGATCACAACAACTCAAATGCTTGCTTGAGATGGAGGGAAATAGGTTTACTGACTCAACATAAAGTAAAAGACAGGCCCTTCGCAGAGGGAAGCAGGGATTAAATCATGTGCTAGAGCTTTTTCAGTTTTGAAATCATATAAAGAGAATAAAAGTAAAGTTTTGAGAGGTGTTTGTTGTTGTCAACGACTGGTAGCGGGTACTCTAACCCCCTTGCCAAACAGACCTCCAAAGAGCGGCTCCCATGAAGGACGTTATCTCTACCAGCAAGGTAGATCATCCCTCTTCTCTTTTGTTTACACATGTGTTTTAGTTTATTTAAGGATGACACTCCCCCAACCTTTGCTTACACAAGCCATGGCTAACCGAATCCTCGAGTGCCTTCCAACAATCTCATACCATGGAGGAGTGTCTATTGCAAAATTAAGTTGCTTACTGATGAATCAGGGAAAACATGTGAAGAGAATTATTAATGAAAGTTGATTAATTGGGGCTGGGAACCCCGTTGCCAGCTCTTATTGCAAAATTATAGGATAAGTGGATGAAGCCACTAGTCCTTTAGTGGAGGCTGCCTAACAAGACTGAAAGATAAAACACCACATACTTCCTCATGAGCTATAAAACATTGACACAAATAAGAAGTAATAAGTTTTGAATTGTTTAAAGGTAGCACATGAAGTATTTACTTGGAATGGCAGAAAATACCATGCAGTAGGTAGATATGGTGGACACAAATGGCATAGGTTTGGGTTCAGGTTTGGATGCACGAGAAGTATTCCCTCTCAGTACAGGTCTTTGGCTAGCAAGGTTAATTAGCAAGCATAAGAGTTGAGGGAAACAAACAAATATACATGTGATAGAAACAATCATGCATCTTACTTGTAAGCACAAACAGTTTTAACTTCTAGAATACTAAGCTAAGAACTGATAAGAAAGATAATAACATCTTCTACATTTGTTTCCTCTATTCTTCTAAAACTCAAAGTGTTGTTGCTATTGACCATTGCTAAGTTTGCCAAAACCAAATAGATTAACTCAATGCTCCCAAAGTGGTACCAATACTAAAATCAAGATCAATCATATAATAGAAATTGCAAACTAGAATAAGGTGTGCAATATGTAAATGATAAGACTTCTCATTAATATTCCATAATGATAACTCACACCAAGGGATACATAGACAAACTAAAGGAGAGATACTTCCACACTGCAACCCATCTCATACGATAACTTCCCTACTCATGATATGACACTACTTGATAGTAAAAAGTAAAAGGTAATGATAATGTGATACCGCGGCACTCCCCCAAGCTTGGAACAAACCAAGGGGATGCCAATACCGATGATGAATTACTCCTTTGGCGATGGTGGTGATGAATCCCTCATGCGCTTCTTACAGATCTCCTTCAGCTTCAGCTTCTCAGCTTGGCAAATCTGCACTAAGTCTCGAAGAGATTCATTGTTATCTGAAGTCGGCGATGGCGAACCTGTGACGGGCATCAAGTAATATCCCAGCATTCTACGGAGTCGGTAATTCTCCTCCCTGAGTATCTCCACTTCTCTTCTTAGAGCCCGGTATTGACCACAAAACTCATCGGTAGTCCGTAGAGCTTCTTCCAGCACAGGGAAAGAGTCGAGGCCAAGAGCAGGGGGTAAGGGTCCCTGCAAGTTATGAGAGAAAGAACGACGAGTATCAACAGATCCCACCAAGACTTGCTTACTCCCCACAGCTTGTTGCTCTTGTTTTGACGACACCCTTTTCACTTCTTCCTTCGAAGGCCCCTTGCCCTTGTTGTCGGAGGCCATGGTGCTTCTAAACTGAAAAAGATCCTGGCAGAAACAGCTCGAAACAAAACACGTCGAGAAACGATATACGGACCTCCAGGGGTCCGGGGATTTTATAATAAAAATTTCAGAACAAACGGAAAGTACCAGGTCGAACTAGAGTCGGAAAGGGGCGACGGGGCGGCCAGACCATAGGTCGGCGCGGGCCCAGGTCAGGCCGCGCCGGCCTATGGTGGCACGCCCTCGTGCGTCCTTTCCACTCCGTTTCGAACTCGTAATTTTTCATATTTTCCAAAAACAACAAAAATAATGTTCGGAAAGTAAATCGCGAACTTTTCATTACCAGTACTGTTACCTATTCAAAGTCGAGTTCTGGCGGACTGTCAATTTGTCCTTTGATGAAAGCCTCCGGTGTTTCCACTCGAATAATATCAACATCAACATTATAAGAATCACCCGAGATATAATGCTTGAGTCTTTGTCCATTCACCACTTGCGTAGCATTGCCTTGGAGAGAGCTAATTTTAATTGCTCCTGAACGATACACCTCCTCAACAACATATGGTCCTTCCCATTTCGAGAGTAATTTCCCTGCAAAGAATCTGAGACGAGACCGATACAATAGGACTTTATCCCCAATATTAAACTCTCTTTTGATGATCCTTCTATCATGCCATTTTTTAACTTTTTCTTTAAAGAGTTTAGCATTTTCATAAGCTTCACTTCTCCATTCATCTAGAGAACTTAATTGTAGCAACCTCTTATCACCGGCAAGTTTAGGATCTTTATTTAATTCTCTAACAGCCCGATAAGCTTTGTGTTCTAGTTCTAAAGGTAAATGACAAGCTTTTCCGTAAACCATTTTATAAGGTGACATTCCCATGGGGTTTTTATAAGCAGTTCTATAAGCCCATAGTGCGTCTTTCAATTTACTAGCCCAATTCTTTCTAGATTTATTAACGGTTTTCTGCAAGATAGATTTAATTTCTCTATTTGATAATTCTACTTGACCACTACTTTGAGGGTGATAAGCGGAAGCAATTCTATGATTAATACCATACTTAGCAAGAGTTTTTCTAAAACCTCCATGAATAAAATGAGAACCTCCATCAGTCATAATATATCTAGGTACTCCAAATCTAGGAAAAATAATATCTAAAAGCATTTTTAAAGAGGTCTCACCATCAACACTTTTTGTAGGTATGGCTTCCACCCATTTAGTAACATAATCAACAACAACAAGTATATGAGTGTTACCTTTTGAAGAGGGAAAAGGTCCCATGAAGTCAAATCCCCAACAATCAAACGGTTCAATAACAAGAGTATAATTCATAGGCATTTCATTGCGTCTGGAGATATTACCAACCCTTTGACATTCATCACAAGATAAAATAAACTTCCTTGCATCTTTGAAGAGAGTTGGCCAATAAAAACCTGATTGTAGAACCTTTTGCGCGGTTCTATCTCCAGCGTGATGTCCTCCATAAGCACTACCATGACATTTACTCAATATCTCTTGTTGTTCATATTCGGGAACACACCTTCGCATAATACCATCCACTCCTTCTTTATATAAGTGTGGGTCATCCCAGAAATAATGCCTCAAGTCATAAAAGAATTTCCTCCTTTGCTGAGCTGAAAAGGTTGGAGGCAAGTACTTGGAAACAATAAAGTTAGCATAATCAGCATACCAAGGACTGTCTCGCGAGCTCACCTTTATTACAGCCAATTGTTCATTTGGAAAACTATCATTAACAGGAACAGGATCATAAGCAATATTTTCCAATCTAGACAAATTATCAGCAACAGGATTATCAGCACCTTTCCTATCTACAATATGTAAATCAAATTCTTGCAAAAGAAGTACCCATCTAATAAGCCTCGGCTTAGCATCTTTCTTTGTCATAAGGTATCTAATTGCAGCATGATCAGTATGAATTGTAACTTTTGAATCAACAATATAAGATCTAAATTTATCACAAGCAAAGACTACAGCTAACAATTCTTTTTCAGTAGTAGCATAATTTCTTTGAGCAGCATCAAGAGTTTTACTAGCATAATGAATAACATTTAATTTTATATCTACTCGCTGTCCAAGAACAGCGCCTACAGCAAAATCACTAGCATCACACATAATTTCAAATGGTAAATTCCAATCAGGAGGTTCAACTATAGGAGCAGTTGTTAAGGCTTTCTTTAGAGTTTCAAAAGCTTCCTTACAATCATCATCAAAAACAAAAGGTACATCTTTTTGAAGAAGATTAGTAAGAGGCTTTGAAATCTTGGAGAAATCTTTAATAAATCTCCTATAAAACCCAGCATGACCAAGAACACTACGAATACCTTTAACATCCCTTGGATAGGGCATCTTCTCAATAGCTTCAACTTTAGCTCTATCAACTTCGATACCTCTCTCAGAAATTTTATGTCCCAATACAATTCCTTCATTAACCATAAAGTGGCATTTCTCCCAATTAAGAACAAGGTTAGTTTCTTCACATCTCTGCAAAACTTTATCAAGGTTTCGCAAGCAACTATCAAAAGAATTCCCAGACAAAATCATCCATGAATACTTCCACAATACTCTCACAAAAACCATGAAAAATAGCAGACATGCATCTTTGAAAAGTAGCAGGAGCATTACATAAACCAAAAGGCATACGCCTATAAGCATAAGTTCCATAGGGACAAGTAAAAGTGGTTTTCTCTTGATCTTTAGCTTTAACAGCAATTTGTGAAAACCCAGAATAACCATCAAGAAAGCAAAAATGAGTATTTTTAGATAATCTTTCTAGCATTTGATCAATAAATGGTAAAGGGTAATGATCTTTCTTAGTAACTTTATTAACTTTTCGATAATCAATGCACATTCTATACCCTACAACTACTCTTTGAGGTATGAGCTCATCATTATCATTAGGCACAACAGTCATTCCTCCTTTCTTAGGAACACAATGCACAGGACTAACCCATCTACTATCAGCAATAGGATATATAATACCAGCTTCAAGAAGTCGTAATACCTCATTTCTTACCACATCCTTCATCTTAGGAATTAGACGACGCTGAGGTTCAACAACAGGCTTCGCATCATCTTCCATATTAATGGCATGTTGGCAAATAGAGGGAGAAATCCCCTTCAAGTCATCAAGAGTGTAGCCAATAGCACCTCGGTGTTTCTTCAATATTTGCAATAATCTTTCTTCTTCAAACTCTGAAAGCTTAGAACTAATAATAACAGGATATATTTTCTTATCATCAATATGAGCATATTTAAGATTATCAGGCAAAGGCTTTAAATCAAAACAGGATCTTCCTTTGGTGGCGGTGTTGTACCCAAGTCTTCCACCGGTAAATCATGCTTGAGAATGGGTTGGCGAAGGAAAATCTCCTCAAGCTCATCTCTTTCTTTCCTAAAAACTTCACTCTCGCTATCCTCCAAATGTTGCTGCAAAGGATTATTAGGAACAAGAACAATAGATGCACACTGCTCCATTTTAAAATCATTATTAGGCAAATCAGCTTTATAAGGAGTTTTGGTAAATTTAGAGAAGTTAAACTCATAAGATTCACCAGCAAATTTAGTCAAAATTTTCTCTTTCTTGCAATCTATAATAGCTCCACAAGTATTTAGAAAAGGTCTACCAAAAATGATAGGACAATAATCACTAGCAGCAGAACCAAGTACCAAAAAGTCAGCAGGATATTTAATCTTACCACATAGAACTTCCACATCTCGAACAATACCAATTGGAGAAATAGTTTCTCTATTAGCCAGCTGAATAACCACATCAATATCTTCAAGTTCACAAGAATCAATTTCGTGCATAATCTCCGTGTAAAGCTCATAAGGTATAGCACTAACACTTGCACCAATATCACATAAACCATAATAGCAATGATCACCAATTCTAACAGATAGCATAGGAACACTAGCTTGTTTGGGTTTATTAGGATGTGAAACAATATTAGAAGCATCTTCACAGAAAATAATATGACCATCCTCTACATTTTCAGTCACAAGATCTTTAACTATGGCAACAGCAGGTTCAACTTTTATTTGTTCTTCAGGTTCTCTAGGTTTCTTTTCACTTTTATGAACCGCACTATTTATAACAGAGTACTCCTTCATTTTAGCAGGAAAAGGAGTTTTTTCAATATAAGCTTCAGGAATAACGCGATCAGCAGTTTCAATTACAACACACTTATTAATAGATGAATCAATTTTATCTTTGTACGGTTCATGATACTTATCAAAATTCTTCTTAGGCAATTCATAATGAGAGGCAAAAGCTTTATAAAGGTTTGCAGCAACTTGAGAATCAAGACCATATGTAGCACTCATATTACGAAATGTATCAGTATCCATAAAAGCTTCAATGCATTTATAATCATAAATTATACCTGATTCTCTATCTTTGTCGTTCTCCCATCCTTCAGTATTTTCTTGGATCCGATCAAGAAGGTCCCTTTTAAACTCTTCTTTGTTGCGTGTAAATGATCCAGAACAAGAAGTATCCAGCAAGGTCTTGTCTTGAAAAGAAAGTCTTGCATAGAAATTATCAATAATAACATTACCAGGAAGCTCATGAATGGGGCATTTGAGCATTAAAGACTTCAATCTCCCCAAGCTTGGGCAATACTCTCTCCATCATGAGGCCAGAAATTATATATGCGGTTCCGATCTTTGTGAATTTCACTTGGAGGATAAAATTTGGAATAGAATAAAGGCACAATGTCCTCCCAATCAAGAGAATCACCATTCTTCAGCAATTTATACCAATGCGCCGCTTTACCAGACAGCGATATAGAGAATAGTTTCTTCCTAACTTCATTCATAGCAATACCTGCACATTTGAATAACCCGCATAATTCATGCAAAAACAGTAAATGATCACCAGGATGGACAGTTCCATCCCCTTCATAGCGGTTATCCATAACATGTTCAATAATTTTCATAGGTATTTTATATGGTATTACTTCCTCACCTGGCGCCTCATCCACTACCGTTGCAGTAGTAGTAGATTTCCCAAATAGAAATTGAAGAGAAGATCTCTCCATAATGACTTATAGCAGCAGGCAGAAATAAAATCAGCACAAACAGTAAAGGTTTTCCTTACCAATTCTTATACGTCTCCAACGTATCGATAATTTCTTGTGTTCCATGCCACATTATTGATGTTATCTACATGTTTTATGCACACTTTATGTCATATTCGTGCATTTTCTGGAACTAACCTATTAACAAGATGCCGTGCCAGTTTTCTGCTGTTTTTGGTTTCAAAAATCCTAGTAACGAAATATTCTCGGAATCGGACGAAATCAACGCCCAGGTTCCTATTTTACCCGGAAGCCTCCAGAACACACGAGAACCGCCAGAGAAGGGAGGCAGGGCCACCAAACCCTACCCCGGCGCGGCCAAGGGGGGCGCCCCCCTAGGGTGTGGACCCCCCTTCGACCTTCCTGCGCCGCCTCTCCGCCTATAAAAAGCCCCTGGATCAGAAAACCCGATACCAATTGACGAAACCCACAGAAACCTGCCAGAGCCGCCGCCATCGCGAAGCCAAGATCTGGGGGACAGGATCTCTCCGGCACCCGAGCGGGGAAGTGCCCCCGAAGGCTTCTCCATCGACACGCCATCTCCACCGCCATCTTCATCACCGCTGCTGCTCCCATGAGGAGGGAGTAGTTCTCCATCGAGGCTCGGGGCTGTACCGGTAGCTATGTGGTTCATCTCTCTCCTATGTGTTTCAATACAATAATCTCATGAGCTGCCTTACATGATTGAGATTCATATGATGATGCTTGTAATCTAGATGTCATTATGCTAGTCAAGTGAGTTTTACCTATGTGATCTCCGGAGACTCCTTGTCCCACGTGTGTAAAGGTGACAGTGTGTGCACCGTGTGGGTCTCTTAGGCCATATTTCACAGAATACTTACTCATTGAATGGCATAGTGAGGTGCTTATTTATATCTCTTTATGATTGCAGCATGTTTGTATCACTACTATCTATGTGCTACTCTAGTGATGTGTTATTAAAGTAGTTTTATTCCTCCTGCATGTGTGCAAAGGTGACAGTGCGTGCACCGTGTTAGTACTTGGTTTATGCTATGATCATGATCTCTTGTAGATTATGGAGTTAACTATTGCTATGATAATATTGATGTGATCTATTCCTCCTACATATGCATGAAGGTGACAGTGTGCATGCTATGCTAGTACTTGGTTTAGTAGCGTTGATCTATCTTACACTAAAGGTTACTTAAACATGAGCATTATTGTGGAGCTTGTTAACTCCGGCATTGAGGGTTCGTGTAATCCTACGCAATGTGTTCATCATCCAACAAAAGTGTAGAGTATGCATTTATCTATTCTGTTATGTGATCAATGTTGAGAGTGTCCACTAGTGAAAGTGTAATCCCTAGGCCTTGTTCCTAAATACCTTGAGTTACTACGGCTTACTTAAATACTGCTACATTACTACCGCTTGTTTATGTTTTTGCGTTACTACTGCTGCAATACCACCACCATCAACTACACGCCAAGCACTTTTCTGGCACCGTTGCTACTGCTCATACTTATTTATACCACCTGTATTTCACTATCTCTTCGCCGAACTAGTGCACCTATTTGGTGTGTTGGGGACACAAGAGACTTCTTGCTTTGTGGTTGCGGTTGCATGAGAGGGATATCTTTGACCTCTTCCTCCCCGAGTTCGATAAACCTTGGGTATCCACTTAAGGGAAACTTGCTGCTGTTCTACAAACCTCTGCTCTTGGAGGCCCAACACTGTCTACAGGAAAGGAGGGGGAACGTAGACATCAAGCACTTTTCTGGCGCCGTTGCCGGGGAGGAAAGGTAAAAGGCTCTCATACTACGGTCTCAGGTAAAGTATTTTTCTGGCGCCGTTGTGTGTGTGCTCGAAGCTATTTCCTTTAGATCCTGCAATTGCATCTTGTTGTTTCTTGTTTACACTAGTTTGGCATAATGTACAAGAGTGAGCTTCTTATTCTATTTCCTGATTTAAAACATGGATTGTTTGATGCGAAAATTAAAAAACCTATGAAATCTTCTTTGCATGCTGGTAGTAATATTAGTATGAACGCTTTGAACACCATTGTTGACAATGATATAGAAAGTTCTAAGCTTGGGGAAGCTGGTTTTCATGATATTTTTAGTCCCCCAAGCATTGAGGAGAAAATTTTCTTTGATGATACTTTGCCTCCTATTTATGATGATTATAATGATAGTGGTCTTTTGATGCCACCTACTATGGAGAGTAAATTTTGTTGTGATTACACTATGCCTCCTACACTTGATGAGAATAATAATGATAGCTACTTTGTTGAATTTGCTCCCACTACAACTAATAAAATTGATTATGCTTATGTGGAGAGTAATAATTTTATGCATGAGACTCATGATAAGAATGCTTTATGTGATAGTTATATTGTTGAGTTTGCTCATGTTGCTACTGAAAGTTATTATGAGAGAGGAAAATATGGTTGTAGAAATTTTCATGTTACTAAAATGCCTCTCTATGTGCTGAAATTTTTGAAGCTACACTTGTTTTATCTTCCTATGCTTGTTACTTTGCTCTTCATGAACTTGTTTATTTACAAGATTCCTATGCATAGGAAGCATGTTAGACTTAAATGTGTTTTGAATTTGCCTCTTGATGCTCTCTTTTGCTTCAAATACTATTTCTTGCGAGTGCATCATTAAAACTGCTGAGCCCATCTTAATGGCTAAAAAGAAAGAACTTCTTGGGAGATAACCCATGTGTTATTTTGCTACAGTACTTTGTTTTATATTTGTGTCTTGGAAGTTGTTTACTACTGTAGCAACCTCTCCTTATCTTAGTTTTGTGTTTTGTTGTGCCAAGTAAAGTCTTTGATAGTAAAGTAAGTACTAGATTTGGATTACTGCGCAGTTCCAGATTTCTTTGCTGTCACGAATCTGAGCCCACTGCCCTGCAGGAAGCTCAGAAAATTATGCCAATTTACGAGCATGATCCTCAGATATGTACGCAACTTTCATTCAATTTGAGCATTTTCATTTGAGCAAGTCTGGTGGCCTAATAAAATCCATCTTTACGGACTGTTCTGTTTTGACAGATTCTGCCTTTTATTTCGCATTGCCTCTTTTGCTATGTTGGATGAATTTCTTTGATCCATTAATGTCCAGTAGCTTTATGCAATGTCCAGAAGTGTTAAGAATGATTGTGTCACCTCTGAACATGTTAATTTTTATTGTCCACTAACCCTCTAATGAGTTGTTTCGAGTTTGGTGTGGAGGAAGTTTTCAAGGGTCAAGAGAGGAGGATGATATACTATGATCAAGGAGAGTGAAAGCTCTAAGCTTGGGGATGCCCCGGTGGTTCATCCCTGCATATATCAAGAAGACTCAAGCGTCTAAGCTTGGGGATGCCCAAGGCATCCCCTTCTTCATCGACAACATTATCAGGTTCCTCCCCTGAAACTATATTTTTATTCGGCCACATCTTATGTACTTTACTTGGAGCGTCTGTGTGCTTTTGTTTTTGTTTTTGTTTGAATAAATTGGATTACATCATGCTTGTGTGGGAGAGAGACACGCTCCGCTGGTTCATATGAACACATGTGTTCTTAGCTCATAATATTCATGGCGAAGTTTCCTCTTCGTTAAATTGTTATATGGTTGGAATTGGAAAATGATACATGTAGTAATTGCTATAAATGTCTTGGGTAATGTGATACTTGGCAATTGTTGTGCTCATGTTTAAGCTCTTGCATCATATACTTTGCACCTATTAGTGAAGAATACATAGAGCATGCTAAAATTTGGTTTGCATAATTGGTCTCTCTAAAGTCTAGATAATTTCTAGTATTGAGTTTTGAACAACAAGGAAGACGGTGTAGAGTCTTATAATTCTTTCAATATGTCTTTTATGTGAGTTTTGCTGTACCGTTCATCCTTGTGTTTGTTTCAAATAGCCTTTCTAGCCTAAACCTTGTATCGAGAGGGAATACTTCTCATGCATCCAAAATACTTGAGCCAACCACTATGCCATTTGTGTCCACCATACCTACCTATACTACATGGTATTTTCCCGCCATTCCAAAGTAAATTGCTTGAGTGCTACCTTTAAAATTCCATCATTCACCTTTGCAATATATAGCTCATGGGACAAATAGCTTAAAAACTATTGTGGTATTGAATATGTAATTATGCACTTTATCTCTTATTAAGTTGCTTGTTGTGCGATAACCATGTTTACTGGGGAACGCCATCAACTCATTGTTGAATTTCATGTGAGTTGCTATGCATGTTCGTCTTGTCTGAAGTAAGGGCGATCTACACTGAGTTGAATGGTTTGAGCATGCATATTGTGAGAGAAGAACATTGGGCCGCTAACTAAAGCCATGATTCATGGTGGAAGTTTCAGTTTTGGACAAATATCCTCAAATCTCTAATGAGAAAAGAATTAATTGTTGTCAAATGCTTAAAGCATTAAAAGAGGAGTCCATTATCTGTTGTCTATGTTGTCCCGGTATGGATGTCTAAGTTGAGAATAATCAAAAGCGAGAAATCCAAATGCGAGCTTTCTCCTTAGACCTTTGTACAGGCGGCATAGAGGTACCCCTTTGTGAAACTTGGTTAAAGCATATGTATTGCGGTGATAATCCAGGTAGTCCAAGCTAATTAGGACAAGGTGCGAGCACTATTAGTACACTATGCATGAGGCTTGCAACTTATAAGATATAATTTACATGATGCATATGTTTTATTACTACCGTTGACAAAATTGTTTCATGTTTTCAAAATCAAAGCTCTAGCACAAATATAGCAATCGATGCTTTTCCTCTATGAGGACCATTCTTTTACTTTTATTGTTGAGTCAGTTCACCTATTTCTCTCCACCTCAAGAAGCAAACACTTGTGTGAATGTGCATTGATTCTTACATATTTGCATATTGCACTTGTTATATTGCTTTGCATTGACAATTATCCATGAGATATACATGTTATAAGTTGAAAGCAACCGCTGAAACTTCATCTTCCTTTGTGTTGCTTCAATACCTTTACTTTGAATTATTGCTTTATGAGTTAACTCTTATGCAAGACTTATTGATGCTTGTCTTGAAGTGCTATTCATGAAAAGTCTTTGCTATATGAGTTGTTTACCCATGTCATATACATTGTTTTGATCGCTGCATTCACTACATATGCGTACAAATAGTATGATCAAGGTTATGATGGCATGTCACTCTTAAATTATCTTTGTTATCGCTTTACCTGCTCGGGACGAGCAGAACTAAGCTTGGGGATGCTGATACGGCTCCAACGTATCGATAATTTCTTGTGTTCCATGCCACATTATTGATGTTATCTACATGTTTTATGCACACTTTATGTCATATTCGTGCATTTTCTGGAACTAACCTATTAACAAGATGCCGAAGTGCCAGTTCCTGTCTGCTGTTTTTGGTTTCAGAAATCCTAGTAACGAAATATTCTCGGAATCGGACGAAATCAACGCCTGTGTTCCTATTTTACCCGGCTCCGAACACACGAGAACCGCCAGAGAAGGGAGGGGGCCACCAAACCCTACCCGGCGCGGCCAGGGGGCGCCCCCAGGGTGTGGACCCCCTTCGACCTTCCTGCGCCGCCTCTCGCCTATAAAAAGCCCCTGGATCAGAAAACCCGATACCGATTGACGAAACCCACGAAACCCGCCAGAGCCGCCGCCATCGCGAAGCCAAGATCCTGGGACAGATCTCTCGCACCGGCCGGAGCGGGAAGTGCCCCGGAAGGCTTCTCCATCGACACCGCTGCCATCTCCACCGCCATCTTCATCACCGCTGCTCCCATGAGGAGGGAGTAGTTCTCCATCGAGGCTCGGGGCTGTACCGGTAGCTATGTGGTTCATCTCTCTCCTATGTGTTTCAATACAATAATCTCATGAGCTGCCTTACATGATTGAGATTCATATGATGATGCTTGTAATCTAGATGTCATTATGCTAGTCAAGTGAGTTTTACCTATGTGATCTCCGGAGACTCCTAGTCCCACGTGTGTAAAGGTGACAGTGTGTGCACCGTGTGGGTCTCTTAGGCCATATTTCACAGAATACTTACTCATTGAATGGCATAGTGAGGTGCTTATTTATATCTCTTTATGATTGCATATGAGTTTGTATCACTACTATCTATGTGCTACTCTAGTGATGTGTTATTAAAGTAGTTTTATTCCTCCTGCATGTGTGCAAAGGTGACAGTGCGTGCACCGTGTTAGTACTTGGTTTATGCTATGATCATGATCTCTTGTAGATTATGGAGTTAACTATGGCTATGATAATATTGATGTGATCTATTCCTCCTACATATGCATGAAGGTGACAGTGTGCATGCTATGCTAGTACTTGGTTTAGTAGCGTTGATCTATCTTACACTAAAGGTTACTTAAACATGAGCATTATTGTGGAGCTTGTTAACTCCGGCATTGAGGGTTCGTGTAATCCTACGCAATGTGTTCATCATCCAACAAAAGTGTAGAGTATGCATTTATCTATTCTGTTATGTGATCAATGTTGAGAGTGTCCACTAGTGAAAGTGTAATCCCTAGGCCTTGTTCCTAACACTTGAGTTACTACTGCGTTACTACTGCGTTACGCTACATTACTATCGCTTGTTTATCGTTTTATCACGTTACTGCCGCAATACCACCACCATCAACTACACGCCAAGCACTTTTCTGGCACCCTCATACTTATTTATACCACCTGTATTTCACTATCTCTTCGCCGAACTAGTGCACCTATTTGGTGTGTTGGGGACACAAGAGACTTCTTGCTTTGTGGTTGCAGGGTTGCATGAGAGGGATATCTTTGACCTCTTCCTCCCTGAGTTCGATAAACCTTGGGTATCCACTTAAGGGAAACTTGTTGCTGTTCTACAAACCTCTGCTCTTGGAGGCCCAACACTGTCTACAGGAAAGGAGGGGGAACGTAGACATCACTTACCAATAGCGCTTCACTCCCCGGCAACGGCGCCAGAAAATAGTCTTGATGACCCACAAGTATAGGGTGTATCGTAGTATCTTCGATAAGTAAGAATGTCGATCCCAACGAGGAGCAGAAGGTGTTGACAGCAGTTTTGATGAAGGATTCACTATAAATGCTCACAGACAAGTATTCAGGGGGGTTTTGATGTAACAGGTGAATAAAGTACGAGTAAGTAAAATGCGAGAGAAATAATTGCAGCGAGTGGCCCAATCCTTTTTAGCACAAAGGACAAGCCGGTTTGTTTACTTATAATGACCAAACGTTCTCGAGGACACACGGGATTTTAGTCTAGTGCTTTCGCTACATACGGCTGATTAATCTTCATTGTTTTGATAAGTGTTGTGTGGGTGAACCTATGCTAATGTACCGCCCTTCCTAGGACTAATACATACTTGTGATTATACCCCTTGCAAGCATCCGCAACTACAAGAAAGTAATTAAGATAAATCTAACCACAGCCTTAAACTCTGAGATCATGCGATCCCTCCTGCATCGATATACCAACGGGGGTTTAGGTTTCTGTCACTCCGGCAACCCCGCAATTGGCAAACGAGTACAATATGCATTCCCCTAGGCCCATAAATGGTGAAGTGTCGTGTAGTCACGTTCACACGACACCACTAGAAGAATAACACCACAACTTAAATATCATAACATTGAATATTACTCAACCATAGTTCACTACTAACAATTAGACTTCACCCATGTCCTCAAGAACTAAACGAACTACTCACGAGACATCATATGGAACATGATCAGAGGTGATATGATGATGAATAACAATCTGAACATAGACCTTGGTTCAATGGTTTCACTCAATAGCATAAACAACAAGTAGAAATCAGTACCGGGAGAGTTTCCCCTATCAAACAATCAAGATCAAACCCAAATTGCTACAGCGGTGACGATGTCCAGCGGTGGAGATGGCGGTGATGATGGTGGAGATGATGATGATGGTGATGGAGATGATGTCCAGCTCGATGGCGGTGACGATGGCGTCGATTTCCCCCTCCGGGAGGGAATTTCCCCGGCGGATTCCTGCCCGCCGGAGAGCTCTTTTCTCTCTGGTGTTCTCCGCCCCGCAGAGGCGGCTGTAACCCTTCGTGAGGATTCCTCTGTGGCTTAGGTCTTCGGGACGAAGGGTTTCGCGAAGAAAAGGAGGCGAAAGAGGCCGAGGGGGCTCCACACCACATGGTGGCGCGGCCAGGCCATGGGCCGCGCCACCCTATGGTGTGGGCCCACCCTGGGTCCAGCTGGCTCCCCCTTCTGGCTTCCTCCGTCATCTGGAAAAATAGGATTTTTGGTAAAACTTCCTTCCACAGTTGATCTTCCGAAATATTGCATCCTGACGGTGCTTTTTCCAGCAGAATCCTGGCTCCGGTGCTCGATCTCCAAATAATCATGAAACATGCAAAATAGATGAAATAACATAAGTATTGTGTCCCAATATGAAATATATCAATGAATAACAACAAATTATGATATAAAATAGTGATGCAAATTGGACGTATCACTCCGCTGTTGCATATGGACAAGTATGTCCTTAGGCTTTACTCATAGTATTCATGGCGAAGGTTGAAACTGCTTCGTTAATTGTTATATGGTTGGAAACGGAAAATGCTACATGTAGTAAGTGGTAGAATGTCTTGAATAATTTGATACTTGGCAATTGTTGTGCTCATGTTTAAGCTCTTGCATCATATACCTTGCACCCATTAATGAAGAAATACATAGAGCTTGCTAAATTTGGTTTGCATATTTGGTCTCTCTGAAGTCTAGATAATTTCTAGTATTGAGTTTTGAACAACAAGGAAGACGGTGTAGAGTCTTATAATGTTTACAATATGTCTTTTATGTGAGTTTTGCTGCACCGGTTCATCCTTGTGTTTGTTTCAAATAACCTTGCTAGCCTAAACCTTGTATCGAGAGGGAATACTTCTCATGCATCCAAAATCCTTGAGCCAACCACTATGCCATTTGTGTCCACCATACCTACCTACTACATGGTATTTCTCCGCCATTCCAAAGTAAATTGCTTGAGTGCTACCTTTAAAATTTCCATTCTTTACCTTTGCAATATATAGCTCATGGGACAAATAGCTTAAAAACTATTGTGGTATTGAATATGTACTTATGCACTTTATCTCTTATTAAGTTGCTTGTTGTGCGATAACCATGTTTCGGGGACGCCATCAACTACTCTTTGTTGAATATCATGTGAGTTGCTATGCATGTCCGTCTTGTCTGAAGTAAGAGAGATCTACCACTTTAATGGTTAGAGCATGCATATTGTTAGAGAAGAACATTGGGCCGCTAACTAAAGCCATGAATCATGGTGGAAGTTTCAGTTTTGGACATATATCCTCAATCTCATATGAGAACACTAATTGTTGCCACATGCTTATGCATTAAAGAGGAGTCCATTATCTGTTGTCCATGTTGTCCCGGTATGGATGTCTAAGTTGAGAATAATCAAAAGCGAGAAATCCAAAATGCGAGCTTTCTCCTTAGACCTTTGTACAGGCGGCATGGAGGTACCCCTTTGTGACACTTGGTTAAAACATGTGTATTGCGATGATCCGGTAGTCCAAGCTAATTAGGACAAGGTGCGGGCACTATTAGTATACTATGCATGAGGCTTGCAACTTGTAAGGTATAATTTACATGATACATATGCTTTATTACTACCGTTGACAAAATTGTTTCTTGTTTTCAAAATAAAAGCTCTAGCACAAATATAGCAATCGAGCTTTCCTCTTTGAAGGACCTTTCTTTTACTTTTATGTTGAGTCATTCACCTATTTCTCTCCACCTCAAGAAGCAAACACTTGTGTGAACTGTGCATTGATTCCTACATACTTGCATATTGCACTTGTTATATTACTCTATGTTGACAATTATCCATGAGATATACATGTTATAAGTTGAAAGCAACCGCTGAAACTTAATCTTCTTTGTGTTGCTTCAATACTTTTACTTTGATTTATTGCTTTATGAGTTAACTCTTATGCAAGACTTATTGATGCTTGTCTTTAAGTACTATTCATGAAAAGTCTTTGCTTTATGATTCACTTGTTTACTCATGTCATTACCATTGTTTTGATCGCTGCATTCATTACATATGTTTACAATAGTATGATCAAGGTTATGATGGCATGTCACTCCGAAATTATCTTTGTTATCGTTTACCTGCTCGGGACGAGCAGAACTAAGCTTGGGGATGCTGATACGTCTCCGACGTATCGATAATTTCTTATGTTCCATGCCACATTATTGATGATATCTACATGTTTTATACACATTATATGTCATATTTATGCGTTTTCCGAACTAACCTATTGACGAGATGCCGAAGGGCCGCCTGTTTTCTGCGTTTTTGGTTCCAGAAATCCTAGTAAGGAAATATTCTCGAATCGGACGAAATCAACGCCCAACATCCTATTTTTCCACGAAACTTCCAACACCCGAGAGCCGCGAGGAGGGCCATGTGGGCCCTGACGACGAGTGGCGCGCCCAGGCCTTGGCCGCGCCCTATTGTGACACCGCCTCGTCGCCCTCCGACTCCGCCTCTTCGCCTATTTAAAGGTCCCCGACCTAAAACATCGATACGGAAAAGCCACGGACGAGAAACCTTCCAGAGCCGCCGCCATCGCGAAGCCAAGATCGGGGGACAGAGTCTCCGTTCCGGCACGCCGCGGGACGGGGAAGTGCCCCCGGAAGGCTCCTCCATCGACACCACCGCCATCTTCATCAACGCTGCTGTCTCCCATGAGGAGGGAGTAGTTCTCCATCGAGGCTCGGGGCTGTACCGGTAGCTATGTGGCTCATCTCTCGCCTATGTGCTTCAATACAATAATCTCATGAGCTGCCTTACATGATTGAGATTCATATGATGATGCTTGTAATCTAGATGTCATTATGCTAGTCAAGTGGATTTTACTTATGTGATCTCCGGAGACTCCTTGTCCCACGTGTGTAAAGGTGACAGTGTGTGCACCGTGTGGGTCTCTTAGGTTATATTTCACAGAATACTTATTCACCGTTATGAATGGCATAGTGAAGTGCTTATTTATATCTCTTTATGATTGCAATGTGTTTCGTATCACAATTTATCTGTGCTACTCTAGTGATGTTATTAAAGTAGTTTATTCCTCCTGCACGGTGTAATGGTGACAGTGTGTGCATCGTGTAGTACTTGGCGTAGGCTATGATTGTGATCTCTTGTAGATTATGAAGTTAACTATTGCTATGATGGTATTGATGTGATCT
This sequence comes from Lolium multiflorum, assembly GCA_030979885.1. Classification (NCBI taxonomy): domain Eukaryota; kingdom Viridiplantae; phylum Streptophyta; class Magnoliopsida; order Poales; family Poaceae; genus Lolium; species Lolium multiflorum. The sequence continues at coordinate 200,547,767 of CM061747.1, forward strand.
ATTCCTCCTTTCGTAGTGTGAAGGTGACAGTGTGCATGCTATGTTAGTACTTGGTTTGGTTATGTTGATCTGTCATGCACTCTAAGGTTATTTAAACATGAACATTGAATATTGTGGAGCTTGTTAACTCCGGCATTGAGGGTTCGTGTAATCCTACAGTTAGTGGTGTTCATCATCCAACAAGAGGGTGTAGAGTCTAGCATCTATCTATTTATTCTGTTATGTGATCAATGTTGAGAGTGACCACTAGTGAAAGTATGATCCCTAGGCCTTGTTCCTAAATACTGCTATCGCTGCTTGTTTACTGTTTTACTGCATCTTTACTTCCTGCAATATTACTACCATCAACCACACGCCAAGCACTTTTCTGGGCGCAGTTACTCGTCATACTTATTCATACCACTCGTATTTCACTATCTCTTCGCCGAACTAGTGCACCTATTAGGTGTGTTGGGGACACAAGAGACTTCTTGCTTTGTGGTTGCAGGGTTGCTTGAGAGGGATATCTTTGACCTCTTCCTCCTGAGATCGATAAACCTTGGGTGATCCACTTAAGGAAAACTTGTTGATGTTCTACAAACCTCTGCTCTTGGAGGCTTGCATTTGCAAGAAATTAAGTGGGAGCGCTGAGACATATTTATAATACTTATGTAGATGACATATAGTTGGTTATAAATGATGTAATTATATACTTGATTATAAAAGGTTTCATTGAGAATTAACTTCAATGAAAGAATATGGACTGAACCATATTTAGTGTCAAGATCTATGAAGATAGATTGGAACACATAATAAGTTTAAGTCAAAGTACATAGAATGGATATTGAAGTAGTTCAATATAGAAGTATTAAGAAGGTGTTCTTTTCATGTGAAGGTTTAACAAGACTTGAGTATATTTGACACTCAATGAGTAAAACCACATGAGTGATTTTAGATCACGAATAATATGTACATAAACAGATGTTCTGTGCTCTAAAGAGTTAGGAGCATATACCAGAATGATTCATGTGATGATTATTGGACAACAGTAGGAATATCCTTAAGTACTTTAGAAGAACCAAGGATATATATATAATATTGTATGGGGTAATGACAAACAAATCGCTGTAATGTGTTGCACCGATATTAGTTTGGTCACATATGAAAATAAATTCAATCTCAATTAGGCTAAGTGTTGTTTAAAAGGTAGCACAATGAGCTAGAATAAGTCTATGCTAGATTTAGATGTGTTCTAAATATTGTGACGGATTCTACAGAAGAAGGCAGAGCATGTCATTGTTTTGACAATGACTAAGGATGTTAAGTCAAGAAGTTCTTTAAGAACTTGGTGTAGTTCCGATAGTGTCAGAACTTTGAAGCTATATTGTGTGTGACAATATTAGTGACATATTTCAGACCGCGGAATTAAGGTTCCACCAGAAGAACAAACATATTTAATACCGACTCATTTGGAAAATGAGTGATGCGTTAAGACGTAAATGAATTGCAAAATACATACGTTTCTGAGCATGTCAGATCCGTTGACTAAAACCTCTCCCGTGAGCAAAACATGATAAAGCACCGGAAGGCCAAGGTGTTATATCTTTACAAATATAAACTAGATTATTGACTCTAGTGCAAGTGGGAGACTGTTGGAGATATGCCCAAGAGGCAATAATAAAGTGGTTATTATATATCTTCATGTTTATGATAAATGTTTACATACCATGCTATAATTGTATCAACCAAAACATTGATACATGTGTGTTATGTGAACAACAAGGAGTCCCTAGTAAGCCTCTTGTATAACTAGCTTGTTGATTAATAGATGATCATCGTTTCGTGATCATGAACATTGGAGGTTATTAATAACAAGGTTATGTCATTGATGAATGATGTAATGGACACACCCAATTAAGCGTAGCATAAGATCACGTCATTAAGTTCATTTGTTATAAGCTTTCGATACATAGTTACCTAGTCCTTCGACCATGAGATCATGTAAATCACTTATGCCGGAAGGGTACTTTGATTACATCAAACGCCACTGCGTAAATGGGTGGTTATAAAGGTGGGATTAAGTATCCGGAAAGTATGAGTTGATGCATATGGATCAACAGTGGGATTTGTCCATCCCGATGACTGATAGATATACTCTGGGCCCTCTCGGTGGAATGTCGTCTAAATAGCTTGCAAGCATATGAATGGTTCATAAGAGACAACATACCACGGTACGAGTAAAGAGTACTTGTCAGGAGACGAGGTTGAACAAGGTATAGAGATGGGATCCAGGACATCACGAGGAGGTTCGGAATGGTCCGGAGAATAAGATTCATATATAGGAAGTCATATTCCAAGTTTGGAAATGATCCGGTGCATTTATGGCAGGTTCTAGAAAGTTCTAGAAAAGTCCGGAAGAAATCACCATGGAAAGTGGAGTCCCGGAGGGACTCCACCTTGCATGGCCAGCCAAACCCTAAAGGGTGGAGTCCCAGGTGGACTCCACCATAGGTGGCCGGCCACCCCACCCAAAGGAAAGGTGGGAGTCCCACCTTGGGTAGGACTCCCTCCTTGAGTAGGTTTCCCACCTATGGGAGGTTTTGTTGTTGGGGTCTTATTCGAAGACTTGGACTACAACTCTTGGGGATTTCCACCTATATAATGAGGAGAAGAGGGAGGGGGCAGCCACTCTTGGCCGCACCACCTAGGGCTGCCCATGGCCGGCGCCCTACCCCTCTCTCTCCCCAAACCCTAGCGCCCCTCCTCCACATACTACTCCCGCAGCGCATAGGCGAAGCCCTGCCGGAGTTCTCCACCACCACCGCCACCACGCCGTCGTGCTGCCGGGATTCCAAGGAGGATCTACTACTTCCGCTGCCCGCTGGAAAGGGACGTCGTCTTCATCAACACCGAACGTGTGACCGAGTACGGAGGTGCTGCCCGATTGTGGCACCGTCAAGATCTTCTACGCGCTTTTGAAAGCGGCAAGTGATCGTCTACCGCAGCAACGAGAGCCTCCTCTTGTAGGCTTTGGAAATCTTCATGGGTTAGTCTCGTTCATCCCCTCGTTGCTCCCGTCTTCTAGATTGCATCTTGGCTTGGATTGCGTTCTCGCGGTAGGAATTTTTTGTTTTCTCTGCTACGAATCCCATCAGGTGTGATGCGTACAGCAGCGAGTTTTCCCTCAGTATGAAACCAAGGTTATCCAACCAGTAGGAGTCAAGGAACACGTGAAGGTTGTTGGTGGCGGAGTGTAGTGCGGCGCAACACCGTGGATTGGCGCCAACGTGGAACCTGCACAACACAATCAAAGTACTTTGCCCCAACGTAACAGTGAGGTTGTCAATCTCACCGGCTTGCTGTAAACAAAGGATTAGATGTATAGTGTGGATGATGATGTTTGTTCGCGAAGAACATTAAAAAACAAGTATTGCAGTAGATTGTATTTCAGATGTAAAGAATGGACCGGGGTCCATAGTTCACTAGTGGTGTCTCTCCCATAAGATAAATAACATGTTGGGTGAACGAATTACAGTTGGGAAATTGACAAATAAAGAAGGCATAACAATGCACATACATATATCATGATGAGTACTATGAGATTTAATCAGGGCATTACGACAAAGTACATAGACCGCTATCCGCATGCATCTATGCCTAAAAAGTCCACCTTCAGGTTATCATCCGAACCCCTTCCATTAAGTTGCAAACAACAGACAATTGCATTAAGTATGGTGCGTAATGTAATCAACACAAATATCCTTAGACAAAGCATCGATGTTTTATCCCTAGTGGCAACAGCACATCCACAACCTTAGAACTTTCTGTCACTGTCCCAGATTCAATGGAGGCATGAACCCACTATCGAGCATAAATACTCCCTCTTGGAGTCACAAGTATCAACTTGGCCAGAGCCTCTACTAGCAACGGAGAGCATGCAAGAACATAAACAACATATATGATAGATTGATAATCAACTTGACATAGTATTCAATATTCATCGGATCCCAACAAACACAACATGTAGGATTACAAATAGATGATCTTGATCATGATAGGCAGCTCACAAGATCTAACATGATAGCACAATGAGGAGAAGACAACCATCTAGCTACTGCTATGGACCCATAGTCCAGGGGTGAACTACTCACACATCGATCCGGAGGCGATCATGGTGATGAAGAGACCTCCGGGAGATGATTCCCCTCTCCGGCAGGGTGCCGAAGGCGATCTCCTGAATCCCCCGAGATGGGATTGGCGGCGGCGTCTCTGGAAGGTTTTCCGTATCGTGGCTCTCGGTACTGGGGTATTCGCGACGAAGGCTTTAAGTAGGCGGAAGGGTAGAGTCGGGGGCGTCACGAGGGGCCCACACGCTAGGGCCGCGCGGGGACCTGGGCCGCGCTGCACTGTTGTGTCGGCGCCTCGTCGCCCCACTTTGTTTCCCCCTCGGTCTTCTGGAAGCTTCGTGGAAAAATAAGACCCTGGGCGTTGATTTCGTCCAATTCCGAGAATATTTCCTTTGTAGGATTTCTGAAACCAAAAACAGAAAACAACAACTGGCTCTTCGGCATCTCGTCAATAGGTTAGTGCTGGAAAATGCATAATAATGATATATAATGTGTATAAAACATGTGAGTATCATCATAAAAGTAGCATGGAACATAAGAAATTATAGATACGTTTGAGACGTATCAATAATGAGTGCAACTATATCTACAAATGCACTATGTTATTGTTTTTCTGTTCCGTTGGTTTACTTTTGTGAGTTGTTGCCATCATTCCAAAACATTATGGTCAAATATACCATTGAAGGATATTTTGAACCTGACAAAATGCATCAATAAAATGAATGTTGTGTGAGATCTAGTAATAGAGAAATGAATGATTTCAGGCAGTGAAGCCATGGGAATATATTGCATACGACTATATCATGTGAATATGTTAAATATAAACTTGGGTAGATGGTTCTAAGACATTACTACACACTACATACAAGCATAGTATGGGAATGTATTACATATAAACATGGGTTGGTTCTAAGACAGTATTATCCAAATGCATAGTTGTGGAGGAGGATGAAGTCTAGCTACACATTTTAGTTGTTCCGGTACCTCCGCTTACATAAACAAAAGGCAGATGAACCAATACATGGTAATATATGTACAAACCACTCATAGAAAAGAACACAAATGTGGAAGCATCATGTCGACCATCGACGTCAACACTGAGTTGGATGAAAAAATCAGAGGCAATAGAGAAGTGAAAGAGGAGGCATCCATAACTTGGTAAGGAGCTACTGCAGTTGGACATCGAGGTCACCTAGTGAGCACAGACGCATGCTTGACCTCCTATATAGCGACGACACCTGTTGTTGCTACTTTGGTAGCAATGGAAAGCACCAACTCTTCCATCTCTGGTGGCACATCCTTCAAGTATATATACAACTTGGTAGTCCAGGAGAGAATTGAATCTAGATATAGATAGATAAATAGCAATGGTAAATATATTATAAGGACCTAGGCGCATGAAGAACACTATCATCTCCATTCTCCAATATTATCATGCATCTCTTTTTGTCCCTCCTCTTCGTTTGCCAATATTGTAAATGAAGGCATACTAATAAATAACCTATGAGAGGATTTCAAAATGTGAAGGCATTGACCTAATTGTCTTACATTGACCTAAATATCCTATATGCTTGAGATATTTTGAACAGAGAAACCTGCAAATTGAGAACACAAAGTAATCTCAGTGGGGCACCTTCTAATTTTTGCTTCTCAGATTTCACAACAAACATATGTATAAAGGGTAGAGCCCATCAAGCATAAAATAGATGTATAATGGGTACAGACCATACCACAAAATATCAGAACACTGCATCCAGTAACCTGAACCGGCAACAGAGCTTGCATCCGAAGTTCGAGACCTTCTTTAGACCATAATGTGCATGACACCACAAATTGATTTACAAGTTCCTAAATAAATATGTGACTTAATAAAAGTTATACAAATTAACTTTATACTCACATGTATAATTTAAATTTAGAGTAAAGCACCACATAAGTGCAAATCCTTTATGACCATTTTGTTATCGTACTAAAATGAAAACTCAATGGCTCAATAACCTACTCGTTGGTCAGAGCAATTATCCAGTTGCATTGACATAACTGTAAAATATAAAGGAGGCCAAAGTGAAACTTTAACAAGGACCAAGGTTTGAGAGAAACTCATATATATCTAAAATCCAAGATAGTAAACGAACCATTTTTAGCCCCTTAAGCATCAAGTACATAAAACCATGGGAAATCACCTAGCTACTAGAGAGGCATAGTGACAAGATGCACAATAATTAACCAAAACATATGGGTGCGAAAAACATAAGTATCTCAAACATTTAGATACTAAAATAACCACCTAACAGAACTACAAAAGGAATTGGTTGCCCATCCTTAGCTGAAATGAGTGAATTCACATATGTCGTTCTAAGCTACTCATCAATCGTTAAACTGATATTCCTTCAAGATGATGATGAAGACCCTTAGTGAATGGGCCATTTTGTCCAGCTGTCCCATCTTAGGAATAAAATATGCATAGCTGAGCCACGATTACAACATTCTACCAATTACTCATAAATGTGACACCAATGATAAATATAGAAATCAACCTAAACACAACGGGTTAAAATCTTATGGAAGTCATTAACATGCAAGCTACTGAAAATAAATCAAACATCACAACCTGACAAGAAGACGGACAGTGGAAGTTATCACATGATCACTAACTAATGGTTTTATCAGCAACGAATAACTACTAAAAATGCATATTGAAATCATATTTAGGACCACTGATTTTGAATGGTTTTATCACATGCAGTGAAATTTTTTTATGCATCAAGGAAAAAAACATAGGTAAAATAAAAGGTACAACTTGATTATGGAATCAACCAAAGGTTCACTTTCAGACATGAAAGGTTACAACATTCAGTAGAGATACAAGTGCCCGTGCCAAATTCATTTTAAACTTTTAAACATATAGATTTGTTAACAGAGAAGAAAGTACAAAAAAGGTACGAATTTAGTTTGGCCATGTCATACGGTAGTATATAGCTCAAGGTAATTACGAAAAATCATTTTACTATAGCAAGGGTCTTATGCTTAGTGGTTATACCTTTTTACAATATATGATCCTTTTATTTTTCTCAGGACGAATAGAAAAAGAATTTTCACTTTGCTTATGATGTGTAATCTATGAAAGAAAATAAGCGAACACTTACCTCATGTTGCAAGCCTGCAACCTCATGTGTTCTTTTTAGTTCCTAGTAAACACACAACTGGATTAGAATCTGATAAAACTTTTGGATCAAATTGACTATGTACAATAGTGCCAGGGATACAATGAGCAACTATAAAGCTTATCTAAAGTAAACCAACAACACGTGGTGATCCTGAATGTTGAATAAGCTTCACTAGATTACTTCACATTGGAGACCACTATTAAAACCACTAACATAAGCCTCAAACAAACTCTCTTATTGACTTGATTTGTCGCAACAACAATAGTCAAAGAGTGATATAACTTCACATATATGCATGCATTGTACCTTCTCCCATCTTGTTCAACTCAGCTTCCCTCTCTGGCATCTCCCTTTCTCTTTCTCCTAGAGAACCCACAAATCACACATTAATTGTAAGCCCTAGGTTATTCACTTGTATCCATTTGATCCACCGTACTTCATTTTTATTCATGATGATGTTATTCACCCCATGAGTGAGTTGTTTCATTTTTTCGTGGGAGATGGAGGAACCCTAGCATTTATATGAATTGAAATAAATATTTTTGTTGTCCAGTTGCTATATATGAAAGTGGTGGTTGTCTTCTATGATGTTGTATGTTGTGCACCAAGCAATATTGCCATTAGGGACTTTGAAGGCAGTCATTGCTAAGTATGGTTGGAGGTACGTGGTCGTACAAGTGACAACAATCCGCCGCATCTTTCAATCATGTCTTAGCGAGGAGAAAGAGGTATAGATACCATGACCATAGTGATGCACCCGAAATGCATCTACTTTTCCGATCACTTTGCTTCACAATTTTCTCCGGAGTCTTCCCATACTTGATTAAAATTGCAGAATTTGACGCTGTTTTTAGCAAAGTCGCGTTTCTATCTATTTTTGCAGGAAATTAAATCGGAAAAAATACCACGCGCATTTTTTTATGGAAATTAAGGAGTCCGTGCAAAAGATGGACACGAGGAGGTGTCTGAGGCCCAAAAGGGGGAGCCCCACGCAGCCAGATTCGTTGCCCACCCATATGGCGCATCGAGCGCCGCCTCTCCTTCGGCTTTCGCATACCCCCTCATATATATGAAAAAGTGGCTGACCTGAAACGAGAGAGCCTTTCGCGAAACAGAGCGCCGCCACCATCATGATCTTCGTTTTCGGAGATAGATTGATCCAGGATTTCTCCCCCGGGGGAGGGATCCGGAGGCCGTCTTCACCACCATCTTCACCTCCTTCATCTCCATCGACCATGAGCTCCCTCACTATCACCATGTGTGATTAGTCCGTTGTAGGCATGTGAGGTGGATGGGGATTGGATGAGATTTATCATGTAATGATACCCGTTGTCCGAGATCTTAGGGGTTTATCTTGAAGATACTTTTGTATTGTGTTGATGCACTTATGCTATGCTTAATCCTTGCTACTAGGGCCCGAGTGGCATGATTTTAGTACTGAACTTATTGTGCCCCATCATATAATTGAGTTTGGTATTTATCTGCAAAGTGTATTGCCTGTTATTATGTTGAACCTGCGAACCCTAAAGTGACAGTTAGGGAAAACAAGGGGGATATGTTTTAGTTTGAGGATTCTATGTGTTCATGGCCCCGGTGAAATGGGCAAGTAGGACAATAGATGTTGTGCAAATTCTATTGGTTAGTACTCACAACTAATTATGGAACACATACCTACATCTATCGGAGTTAGAGAAAAGTCCCTGCTATTTGTATCTTATTATACGATCAATTTTATTCATGCAACACCCATGCAGCTAGATTTCTTGGCCGCGTGGGACCCACCATATTGGCCCACAGGTGGAGTTAGGTGAGCTTCTACCTTGTAGTGCCCATCTCCTTCCCCTCGATAGAAAACCATCTCCAGATATTTTTTCCAATTTTTCCCGAGCTCCTTCTTCCTGCTATCCTTGGATCTTCAAGTTTAGGGCAGATTTTTCAAATCTGCTTGGTGGAATTGCTCCTTGGTATGTGACTCCTCCACCCATCCAATTACTTTTTGTTCTTATGCTTTGTGTGTGAAGTATTTTGTTGTCATATGTGTCACCTAATATGCTTGAGAAATCCACGAGTTTGAGTTTTCTATTTGATATGGATGCATGATATTGATGTGGAGACTAGTTATGGATGGCTTGATGTTGTTTTAGAGCGAAACATCTTAATTTTTGTTGGATTTATTTTTGGACAGCAAGTTTCACCATGAACAAGGGCAAGGAACTCTTTGGGATGACTTCAAGAACAAGGAGTAGAGCTTCCCGAGTCACCGAGAATCATGATGACAACCAACAATTGTGGGAAGATGGTGCGATATTTGTGATGTCTACGCACGCTTCTATTCCTGTAGACAGTGTTGGGCCTCCAAGAGCAGAGGTTTGTAGAACAGCAGCAAGTTTCCCTTAAGTGAATCACCCAAGGTTTATCGAACTCGGGGAGGTAGAGGACAAAGATATCCCTCTCAAGCAACCCTGCAATCACAATACAAGAAGTCTCTTGTGTCCCCAACACACCTAATACACTTGTCAGATGTATAGGTGCACTAGTTCGGCGAAGAGATAGTGAAATATAGGTGGTATGAATGAATATGAGCAGTAGTAACGGCGCCAGAAAAATAGCTTGCTGGCGTGCAGTTGATGGTAGTAATATTACAGGAAGTAAAGATGCAGTAAAACAGTAAATAAGCGATGATTGCAGTATTTGGAAACAAGGCCTAGGGATCATACTTTCACTAGTGGACACTCTCAACATTGATCACATAATAAAACCACTCTACACTCTCTTGTTGGATGACAAACACCATTAATTATGTAGGGCTACAAGAGCACCTCAATGCCGGAGTTAACAAGCTCCACAACATTCGATGTTCATATTTAAATAACCTTAGAGTGCATGATAGACCAACGCAATTATACCGAGTACTAACATAGCATGCACACTGTCACCGAGACTATGAAAGGAGGAATAGATCACATCAATACTATCATAGTAATAGTTAACTCCATAATCTACAAGAGATTACAATCATAAACTACGCCAAGTACTACATGATGCACACACTGTCAACATTACATCATGGAGGAGAAATAGAGTACTTTAATAACATCACTAGAGTAGCACATAGATTAATAGTGATACAAAGCACATTGCAATCATAAAGGAATATAAATAAGCACTTCACTATGCTATTCTGAATTACTCTCTGGCAAGATAACGAACTCTAATTCATCATGTAGGCAAACCTTAAAGATGTATTCCCAAGTACTAATAAACACCCCACGTTGTCACTGTGAGCATTCATAGGAGGTACTAACACACCACAATTTCATAGAGACATCCAACTCAAATCATAACTCAGTGAATAAGTATTCTGTGAAATATAGCCTAAGAGACCCACACGGTGCACACACTGTCACCTTTACACACGTGGGACAAGGAGTCTCCGGAGATCACATAAGTAAAATCCACTTGAATAGCATAACGACATCTAGATTACAAGCTCATCATATGGATCTCAATCATGTAAGGCAGCTCATGAGATCATTGTATTGAAGTACATAGGAGAGAGAGATGGACCACATAGCTACCGGTAGCCCTTAGCCTCGATGGAGAACTACTCCTCCTCATGGGAGACAGCAGCTGTGATGAAGATGGCGGTGGTGTCGATGGAGAGATCCGGGGTCACTTCGTCCCGGCATGCGGAACAGACTCGTCCCCCGGACCTTGGCTTCGCGATGGCGGCGGCTCTGGAAGGTTTTTCGTACCGTGGCTTTTTCGTGTCGAAGATTTAGGTCACGACGACTTATATAGGCGAAGAAACGGAGTCGGAAGAGCCACGGGGGACCCACACAGCAGGGGGGTTCCCCCCCCTCTGGCCGCGCCGCCACCTTGTGTGGAGGCCCTGTGTAACATCCCATGTTTGTTAATCAATTTATGTTGCTAAGTTGTTCATAAGCATGCATGCATTTGCATTGAATTTGAGAAAATTAGCACTAAAAAGGTTTGAAACAATGTTGCAAAATGTTGTGGTTTTGGTCTCACAAAAGTTTGTGCAAAAATCCCCTCAAGTTTTTGGGTTGCAATACCCTCAAAGTCCCCAAATTCTCTCTTGTTTTCAAATTTCCAGGGAAATCCCCAAAAGCCAGGGGGTTTTTCGTAAGAAGACCCTTGTCTTCTTCCCCAGGCAGGCAGAGCCAGAGCTGCCTGGCTCGCCCCTGGCCGCCGCCCCCGGCGCCGGGATTGCTCCCGCGCCGCCGCCGTATAAACGCCCCATTTCGCCTCCCCCTTCTCCTCCCCTTCTTCTCTCTGCCTGCGCCCGCCGAAACCCTAGCTCCGGCCATCGCCGTCGCCGCCGTTCAGGGCTACCCCGCGCCCAGCCGAGCCGCCCAGGAGCTCCGCCGTGAAGCCCTCCTTCTTCCCCGCCTCGCCGAGCAAGAAGGGGAGCCCTCCATCTCGCGAATCGGACCACCTCTGCGCCGCCGGCCACCGCCTCCCGCCGGCGACTCCGGCCTCCTCACGCCTCTCCGTCAAGCCTCCCGTGCTCGCGGTGAGCTCCTGAGCCGCGTGGTGCTCTCCTCCTCCCCGATTTCTTCCTCCTCCGGCCCAGCACCGTGAGCCCGCCCCGGCCTGCGCGCGAGCTCGCCGGAGACGTCGCTCCGGCGACCATTCGCGAGCGGCGCCGCCACCAAAAGCCTCCCCGCGTCGCCCTGCCTCTTTTCCCCCCCTCGCACGCCTCAATCCCAGACCGAGGCGGCTGATTGTAGCTCGACCAGAGCTCCCAGGGAGCTCATGGCGTGGCTGACGTCATCATGACGTCATGCCCACGTCATAACTCCTTTTTCTAATTTTCAGAAAATGTTTACTTCTTGCTTAATTCATAACTAATTCAATTTAATTCAGAAAAGGGAGTATAATATGTCAAAATGATCAGAAAAATGAAACCTATCTACTTATGCTATCATCATGCATAGTTAAACAACTTCAATTAACAATTTTGTTAGAACAACGAAATACCACTTTATGGAAGTCATCGAAATGCAATGTTTTATGCATTCAAAATTCCATTTAATTTGACAATGATGTATTAGGGTTAGTTCAAATAACTTTAACATGTCATATCATCATCTTTGTATGTGCATTGCATCGATGGTATGTGTTGATTGTTATTTCTCTCTTTATAGTATTTGCTTCTTCACGATCGATAGCGCACGAGTCTGAGACGGTGAAGATCGACAACAACGAAGATCAATAATTGTCCACCGACGAACAAGTCAAGCATGCATTGAAGATCCATATTTCTTTGTCAGGGACACAGGCAAGCCCTAGCCTGGTTCATACAAGTTTTACAAATGCTTTTACTCTGGTTCCTACATATTGCATACGATTCAACTGTCTTTTATCGATAGGTAGAGTTATCCTATCTATTGCATGTTCCACCCTTGTAGCCTCAAATACCTGATCCACTGCTCCTAGCATAACTAGGTTGGGCATGTGTGCGTCGCTAGAGCCTTTATCTCTTTATGCTTAGCCATGCTTAGTTTGTTACGCTGCTACTCCGGTCTTCGGACTGGAGCCATACAATGAAATGAAACTAGCATGACAGGTTGACGTGGTAAGTATAGAGATGTTGATAAACATGATTAAAGGCTCAGACGAGAGGCCACATTGGGATGTGGTGGGTTGTTTCGTTTCTGCCGACCCTAGGAACCGAGTTCTCGCCTCTTGAACCAAGACTGAGCGTACAACCACGCGAGGCCCTATTATGGTACCCTCTCGACTCACTAACTTGCCTAGTAGATTCCATGAGTCACATAGTTTGCGCGTTATTTGGACATATGCATCAAAAATGTTTGTGAAAAGGTGCATAGCATACAGGTAGGTAAGCGTGGCCGTGGTGGCTGGGGTTAGAGTCCCTGGAGAAACCCACCTCGCCTCACATCGTTAAGGACCGACTTCGGGACTTGACCCGTTACGGCGGAACAATCCTTAGCGCGTGACTCATGGTCTCGGCGACAGCAAGGTAAAGGTCGTGGTCAACCACTCTCCGGCTTTCCAAGGAAGAGAGCTAATGATCTGGCACTAAGAATCGGTTGGCACGTGTGGGTAAAGTTGTGCACCCCTGCAGGTTAAATCTTTTCGAAAAGCCGTGTCCACGGGACGACTTGGGAACGGACGTGGAGATCATAGAGAACTTTAACCTAATCGTAAAACTTGGCAATCAATGTGTGTTTACGGACACCTTCTTCGGGTGTTGAGGGGATCCGAGGATAGTGGTTCGAGCTGATGAAGATTGGTGGATACAATATGATGATCAGTAGATCTAGAGATATCGCTCTCTTATCCCTTTTCTAAAGGTTCTAAGTAGTCGAGCTTCTTCTCCCTCTTGTTTATTAAAGGAAAACTGGCTTTACGCAAAAGAAGATCTACCAGAAAGCCCGCATACCCGCTTTGCTAAAAGGTTGTACTAAGTCTTGCTGAGTCCCTGTACTCAGCTTTGCATGCTTTTGTTTCACGAAGTCGCTCCAACAGATGGTGGTTTCAAGTCGACATCGACGAGTAGCTTGGGGTTCCCAGGTGGCAGCCTGGAATCTATGGGCACGTCGCCGTTATGCTCCTGGCCTCTTAGGCCTTTTGCTATCTTGCTATGTCTAATAGCATAACTTCGCTTCCGTTGATTGATATTTGCCAGGTCAGTGACCTCTGCTTGTAATGTTTTGGTTCTTCGCTCAATTATGAGCTTGTATTACCTCTTTGAGTCGTAGAGTCACTGTTGTGTTACCGATTCTCTCACTGTAGTCTCTCGAGCTCTAGGTTAGGCTTATGTCAGACGAAGATCGGTATTTGTCTAACCACGATCCCGGGGTGTTTTGGTATCAGAGCAGGACTGCCTGTAGGAAACCCTCGTTATTGGTCGATGTTGAGTCTAGTGTTTGTGAAAACTATTTGAAAGCTAAAAGTAATTGCGAAAATCTGATTAGGCTTCTTTTTACTCCTTATCTGGTATCGCTCTAATTCTAAGGTGCCTTTCCTTGTGTTGATTTGAAAGTTTTTCTATCTCTTCTAGTTTTTCAAACTTAGGTGCCTCAAGGGCATGACGTCTCTAAACCAGTTGACCTAGTGCAGAGTTCTCTAGAGTCGTGTGTGTTCTTTGCCTCCTCTTTGTTTTGTTTCAATAGAGAGATCTACTTCCATCATGACCTTTCTATTTTGTGGGTTCCACAAAATTCTGTTCAAGGCTTCGAGGTTTCCTTTCGCCTTGGATGCCTCCTTTTTATTTACTTGGGCAGTTTGGAAGCTATGCATTGCTTCTAGATGCTACATCGTGATTACTACCTCGTAGTGTCCTCCGTGTCACTCATTTAGTGGTTACTCCTTTCTCGGGTTTTAACCCTTGGACTTGAACCGAAGGTCCCTGATTGTGCTGGATTCTAGTATACGAATCTTAGTACATGAAGCTGGCCTTTAACCCAAGATCCATGACATTGAACAGTGGTGTTAATGTTGAAACATTACATCGGGTTGGCTAAATTCAAATCAAGGTAGCCTTCAAGCTTGTGGTTATTGTCGTGATTGAATTGCGGCAATAAAAATCTTTCCCTTCCATTAGCTATCGCAGAGGTTCTCTCATTGAACCAAATGGATCACGACAAGAGTGCTCTTTGTGAGTCTCGCATCTATGTCTGTGACTCTACCACACCTCCCTTTTCAGCACGAGTTTCCCAAGAGTGTTAACTTGTGCATCTACCTCTCAGGAATTCTGATCCTGATAGTGTTCTTTCTCTTTAGTTGCTTTCCGACCTTTGTCTACTATCTATCAGCCAAGTTGTAAATGTGCATTGGTGTTCTCCAGTGTATATTATTCTTGTGGTTCGTCAAGACATTTCACTTTGGTATGTCAGGAGAAACAAACTCCAGTACCTCGTCCATTTAAGACTTGATCAAAGTGTTGTAATCCGCAGATTATGAAGCCTCGTTAGCTTCTGTTCTGTTCTACCTTGGAGTATCACCCTCTTCTATATCATGAGATCGTGTTGTATCATGACCTTATTGATGAAGTGATTCTCTTGCACGTCTTTACTCACCCTTCCTCCGAGCTGTCTGTGCTTGGGAATGTTGGGGTGTGTGTGTTGATGTGGCCATCCGAGATTCTGAGCAATTCTCATTGCTTTGAAATCCAAGGACGTTTGCGTCATTCTTAGCATGATTAGTTCGCGAATTACTAAGCGAAGTTTGATTGTGCTGCCAAGTCCATTTGTTCAGGCACACATATTCGGTCAAAGAGTTCTGTTGATGCCAAAGCTCTCGAGACCATATCGTTTGCTTTGTAAAGCAAGATTCCCTCTTGAATTCAGTGATATATCGATGGATCGTGATATTCTAGTTGTCTTTCTAGAAGTATTACCATGTTGTTACATGACCGTGTTGTCGAGTTCATGAGTAAGTTGGTTCTTTGAACTGCTCCTTCTCCAAGAACCGTGTTGGATAACCCTGGACTAGTTGGTTGAGCTTAATCAACAACTTGGAGAGTTGAAAGACAAAAGGTCTATCCAACTTTGTTCCTTCATAAAGGGATGTCTAGTGTTGTTTGTGTTGAATTCATAAAGTATATCCTTTATGGATATGCCATCTTTTCCATATTTGATTTGAGTTTGGGCTATCGTCAAATCAAACTTAGTTCCAAGGACTATCTTGATGATGCTTATACTCATGGTGTCTCGTCTGAGTATACATTCATGTCCTCTGGTCTGACCAATATTTCTGCTACGTTCATATAGAATATGAGTCCCTCATTGGAGTATCTTGATGAGTTGTTATTGAGCCCATCGATGACATTCTTATTTTCTCCATGCTTAAAGAGATTCATATTGAACAGTTGGCACTAATGTTGGAAACTTTTGAGAACCATATTCGTGTTATCATGAAGTATGTGTTCTGGATGTCAGAAGTGACCTTCTCTAGTTCACGTGCACTTGCTGAAACATGTCGCCGTGGATCTGAGTCGAGTTCCCTTTGTTATCCTCGGGAATCATCGCAAGTTGGTCAGGCATTTGCGAAGTATTCTTGAGATGGAAGGTTGTTACCTCCATTCCTTGAAAAGTTTCTCTATGCACACCAAGCCACTGACTGGTTTGTTCAAAGAGAAGAAGCTTAATAACTTCATTATCTTATTTGATGTCCCCACAATGACTCAAAGGTGTTACATTGCAATTTCATATACATGCAGTTGCCTTTGCAGTCGCAACCACATGTATTACGCAATCTAGCTCGATCTTATGGAGCTTGACATTGTGGTCCATATCTTGAGAATCTATCGACTTTACCTTGGTGGTAATTGTTGCAAATTTTCATTCGGACATGCTGAGTCTGAAATATCTTTACACCTAACCTAAGCTGAATCTCAAGCGGCAATGATGGTTAGTGTTTCTCAAGGATTTTTTTTACATAGGTCTCTTTGTAAATCCGACAAGGTTGATATCGTGGTTAACACAATTAGTCGGAAGGCCTAATGCCATAATCTCTTGAATCATCAAGAATAACCACTCTCCATAAGGAACTTGTGCGACTTATTCTAGAAGTTGCCCTTATGATGTCTTTTCAATTCCGAAGTTTGACCTTCATTTGATGACCTATTGAAGGCTAGTCAATAGCCTAATATTGGTGTCTAGAACATCAAGGAGAACATTATAAGCAGAGTTGCTAAATGTCTTTTGGTCAATCCCTCGAAATCATTTCCCTGGTGACAACAACTTTGTCCGGAGAAATTTCACTCCCGGTGATCTTTGCTATGTCGATCGATAATGATTTTCCCCTTCCTTTGGCTTATACTTGAAGTTCTTTTTAATTCACACGTTGTGTGAATTCGTCAGTCATCTAGGCCCCAACCTTTTGTGTAGACTCTAATCATTTCATGTCCTATGCCAAAAAAAAGTGACTATGATTCTTAAATCCAAAGTTGCTATGGTTGGATAATCCTTTGTGCTTCCACGAGTCACCCTCTCTAAGAGTGCCTCGTCATGGTATCAAAGGCAGTTTAACTCCTCTCTACTTTGTCCTTTCATATTCTTCACAAGCGTGGAGCAATTGCCTACCAAATTTGAAACTTCTTTTGTCTCTTCGTTACCTTGACGTGTTTCATGTTTGTTAGCTCAAGAGTTGTTTTTAGACACTCCTTCCATGAGTTGACCATGAGATACTCGGTCTTTGTGAACATCCACTGTCTAGTGTCATTCCCTCTTTCCTTTAGAGTGAAGAAAGCAAAATGAAGAGCTCTTCATGGTGATGTGGGCCAACTTCTTCATGGTGTCGTGGATGAACTTCCTCAACAAAGAAGATCGGCGTGGTATCAACAAGCTCGTTGAAGACCGTCATAGTCCTGGTTACCTTCTCTTTTCCTACCTTAGGAATCTCGGGGACGAGATTCTTGTAAGGGGGGTAGAGTTGTAACATCCCATGTTTGTTAATCAATTTATGTTGCTAAGTTGTTCATAAGCATGCATGCATTTGCATTGAATTTGAGAAAATTAGCACTAAAAAGGTTTGAAACAATGTTGCAAAATGTTGTGGTTTTGGTCTCACAAAAGTTTGTGCAAAAATCCCCTCAAGTTTTTGGGTTGCAATACCCTCAAAGTCCCCAAATTCTCTCTTGTTTTCAAATTTCCAGGGAAATCCCCAAAAGCCAGGGGGTTTTTCGTAAGAAGACCCTTGTCTTCTTCCCCAGGCAGGCAGAGCCAGAGCTGCCTGGCTCGTCCCTGGCCGCCCGATGGCGCCGGCCGCCGGGATTGCTCCCGCCGCCCCCGGACGCCTATAAACGCCGCCGCCGTCCAGGGGAGAACCCCCATTTCGCCTTCCCCGCCCTCTTCTCCTCTTCTCTGCCCGCGCCCGCCGAAACCCTAGCTCCGGCCATCGCCGTCGCCGCCGTTCAGGGCTACCCCGCGCCCAGCCGAGCCGCCCAGGAGCTCCGCCGTGAAGCCCTCCTTCTTCCCCGCCTCGCCGAGCAAGAAGGGGAGCCCTCCATCTCGCGAATCGGACCACCTCTGCGCCGCCGGCCACCGCCTCCCGCCGGCGACTCCGGCCTCCTCACGCCTCTCCGTCAAGCCTCCCGTGCTCGCGGTGAGCTCCTGAGCCGCGTGGTGCTCTCCTCCTCCCCGATTTCTTCCTCCTCCGGCCCAGCACCGTGAGCCCGCCCCGGCCTGCGCGCGAGCTCGCCGGAGACGTCGCTCCGGCGACCATTCGCGAGCGGCGCCGCCACCAAAAGCCTCCCCGCGTCGCCCTGCCTCTTTTCCCCCCCTCGCACGCCTCAATCCCAGACCGAGGCGGCTGATTGTAGCTCGACCAGAGCTCCCAGGGAGCTCATGGCGTGGCTGACGTCATCATGACGTCATGCCCACGTCATAACTCCTTTTTCTAATTTTCAGAAAATGTTTACTTCTTGCTTAATTCATAACTAATTCAATTTAATTCAGAAAAGGGAGTATAATATGTCAAAATGATCAGAAAAATGAAACCTATCTACTTATGCTATCATCATGCATAGTTAAACAACTTCAATTAACAATTTTGTTAGAACAACGAAATACCACTTTATGGAAGTCATCGAAATGCAATGTTTTATGCATTCAAAATTCCATTTAATTTGACAATGATGTATTAGGGTTAGTTCAAATAACTTTAACATGTCATATCATCATCTTTGTATGTGCATTGCATCGATGGTATGTGTTGATTGTTATTTCTCTCTTTATAGTATTTGCTTCTTCACGATCGATAGCGCACGAGTCTGAGACGGTGAAGATCGACAACAACGAAGATCAATAATTGTCCACCGGCGAACAAGTCAAGCATGCATTGAAGATCCATATTTCTTTGTCAGGGACACAGGCAAGCCCTAGCCTGGTTCATACAAGTTTTACAAATGCTTTTACTCTGGTTCCTACATATTGCATACGATTCAACTGTCTTTTATCGATAGGTAGAGTTATCCTATCTATTGCATGTTCCACCCTTGTAGCCTCAAATAACTGATCCACTGCTCCTAGCATAACTAGGTTGGGCATGTGTGCGTCGCTAGAGCCTTTATCTCTTTATGCTTAGCCATGCTTAGTTTGTTACGCTGCTACTCCGGTCTTCGGACTGGAGCCATACAATGAAATGAAACTAGCATGACAGGTTGACGTGGTAAGTATAGAGATGTTGATAAACATGATTAAAGGCTCAGACGAGAGGCCACATTGGGATGTGGTGGGTTGTTTCGTTTCTGCCGACCCTAGGAACCGAGTTCTCGCCTCTTGAACCAAGACCGAGCGTACAACCACACGAGGCCCTATTATGGTACCCTCTCGACTCACTAACTTGCCTAGTAGATTCCATGAGTCACATAGTTTGCGCGTTATTTGGACATATGCATCAAAAATGTTTGTGAAAAGGTGCATAGCATACAGGTAGGTAAGCGTGGCCGTGGTGGCTGGGGTTAGAGTCCCTGGAGAAACCCACCTCGCCTCACATCGTTAAGGACCGACTTCGGACTTGACCCGTTACGGCGGAACAATCCTTAGCGCGTGACTCATGGTCTCGGCGACAGAAGGTAAAGGTCGTGGTCAACCACTCTTTCCAAGGAAGAGAGCTAATGATCGGCACTAAGAATCGGTTGGCACGTGTGGGTAAAGTTGTGCACCCCTGCAGGGTTAAATCTTTTCGAAAAGCCGTGTCCACGGTTACGGACGACTTGGGAACAGACGTGGAGATCATAGAGAACTTTAACCTAATCGTAAAACTTGGCAATCAATGTGTGTTTACGGACACCTTCTTCGGGTGTTGAGGGGGTGATCCGAGGATAGTGGTTCGAGCTGATGAAGATTGGTGGATACAATATGATGATCAGTAGATCTAGAGATATCGCTCTCTTATCCCTTTTCTAAAGGTTCTAAGTAGTCGAGCTTCTTCTCCCTCTTGTTTATTAAAGGAAAACTGGCTTTACGCAAAAGAAGATCTACCAGAAAGCCCGCATACCCGCTTTGCTAAAAGGTTATACTAAGTCTTGCTGAGTCCCTGTACTCAGCTTTGCATGCTTTTGTTTCAGACGAAGTCGCTCCAACAGATGGTGGTTTCAAGTCGACATCGACGAGTAGCTTGGGGTTCCCAGGTGGCAGCCTGGAATCTATGGGCTGGGACGTCGCCGTTATGCTCCTGGCCTCTTAGGCCTTTTGCTATCTTGCTATGTCTAATAGCATAACTTCGCTTCCGTTGATTGATGTTTGCCAGGTCAGTGACCTCTGCTTGTAATGTTTTGGTTCTTCGCTCAATTATGAGCTTGTATTACCTCTTTGAGTCGTAGAGTCACTGTTGTGTTACCGATTCTCTCACTGTAGTCTCTCGAGCTCTAGGTTAGGCTTATGTCAGACGAAGATCTGTATTTGTCTAACCCCGATCCCGGCCACACCCCGGGCCTCCTCCGGTGCCTCTCCGTGTTCGGAAGCTTCGTGGAAATATAAGATCGTGGGCCTTGATTTCGTCCAATTCCGAGAATATTTCCTTACTAGGATTTCTGAAACCAAAAACAGCAGAAAATGAACCGCACTTCGCATCTCGTTAATAGGTTAGTTCCGGAAAACGCATAAAATTATCATAAAGTGTGAGCAAAACATGTAGGTATTGTCATAAAACAAGCATGGAACATCAGAAATTATAGATACGTTGGAGACGTATCAATTTGCAGGGGAGAAACTCGTGGTGAACGCAACAAGGTGGCAAGACCCCGTTGTGCTTGACCAGTGGGGGATGAAAGAGGACTTCTCCACCTTCGTGACTGCAGCGGGCTTGCTTGAGTTCTCCCGTCATCCACGGGAGACATATGAAGAAATCTCGCGGGAGTTCCTCTCAACCTTGAGGTTTGAATGCCCTGACATCCACAAACGCAGTAAGAAGAGTAAGCCACACCACCTACTTTTGTTGTTAAATTTAGCATGAGGAACACGCGCTTTGTTATATTGTTAGAGGAGTTTTGCAAGGCTATTCGTGTTGAGAACAGGGGTAGTTGGGATGAAGTTCATGCTGATACAAATCAAGAGCTTGTTACTTTTTGGCGTAGCATTTGCATGAATGTTCCTGAGAGACTTAACCGGGGTAAATTCACTCACATAAAGCACCCCGCATTAAGATACTTTGCGTTGTTTCTTGCAAGAGGATTTCTTGCTAGGGCTAATTCTTCTACTTGCACCAGACCTATGGTATATTTACTTAAATGTGCAAAAGAGGGAACACCGTGTGAATATAACTTGTGGGTAATTCTTGCTAGATCCTTACACTTGGCTGTGAGGAAGAATATTAATGATGCTAGTGCCATTGCTACTTTAGTATATGATCACATCAAGGAAGAGAGGGGTTTTGGTGATAATACTGGCACGGTTGTGGGAGGATCAAATTTGCTTGATTTCCGTTTAACTACTCGCATGGAGATGAGTGAGAGGAATAGGGATTATTATTTATATTATTATAAGAGTGCTAATGGGGAAGGTGTGCCCATTAGGCTCCCTCGTACTGATAGTTTTGACAGGAACACGGGAAAGTGGATTGTGGAGGAAGCACCACCACAAGAGGAGCCCCAACAACAAGAGGCACAAGGGTATCCATGGGGCTTTCAAGCGCCTCAACAAGGAGGGTACCAAGGGCAAGACCCTTATTTCTTCAGAGGGGGGTCGTCAGGAGGTGCACCCCCTTACTATGATGGTGGCGCAAGTGGTGGATACAACTACCACCCGAGATACTAGCTTGATCGGAAGCTTGGGGGAGTACTTCTCTCCCTTTTCACTCGTTGTTTTATATCACTTTTATCCTGGTATGTTTTAGTTTATTGTTCTGAAAATCATGAAAACACAAAAAGATTTTAGTTGTTTCTTTTGCTTATTTACTTCTGGTCATTTACATTATGCATGCAAAAATCAAAAAGAACAAAAAATATTTTAGTTTTCTTGAATCCAATGCAAAAAATGGAGGTGCGGGAATTGCTTAAATCTGCTCACTGTTTCGTTTTTCATTCTTTTTCCTGTAACTCCGATTGAGCTGAAATTTTAACCACTACTGCAACTTTTCATAACCTATGCACCCGTAAAATATGAGATCATTCTGTGGTGTTTAGGTAGGATAAAAACAGTACTGTATGCAGTAACGTTTTCTGGCAGATTTGAGTTTTAATTGTGCAGTTCAAGTTGGGAGAGGAGAACAACGATGATGAAACTAATGTGCGAGAAGGGATGAATGGTATGAAACTTTTGCCGTTCTTATGTAGAAGTTTTCATAACAGGAAGTGTTCCCATCATAGTTTCCTTAACATTTAGGGAAGTGGTATAAAATGTTTATCTTCTCTGGGGTCTTGTATGTTATATGATGATGCAAGGAAGATTTTATTTGGTGACAACACTTAGCTGTGGTTGAGTAATTGTACTTTTAAACAAAGTTGTACGCATCCCATTGTGCTTGCTTAACTTGCCAACCAAAGAGGAAATAAAAGAGCTTTTCAAACGTTAAACATGAGTCATATGCTTGACAAATTCTAGGTTGGGAGTTAGCTCATATGTGTTGTCACATGGCAAGCTTTCAACGTGCTCTTAATTATATTTAGTTGATATCATGTACTTTTGTTCATGGATGCCTAACATTGAGTGAAATGAAGGAGGAAACTTAGTAAGTTCAAGGAGTTTGTATAAATAGCTAGAGAGACACCTGTGGCGGCTAACCCAAGCCATGTGGTCCATGGTAGAAATTTGCAGCATAACCATGGTGGACGAATCAATGATACATCTCACAATAAAAAGCTTTATACATGGTAAATAAAAGTGATGTTGAGATGTCCGTTGTCTTCTTGTCTTGTCATTGGAGCATGGGCTCGTTTTGTGCACTGGGGTAGGAGGTACCCCGGGTGATACTCTCGATGACGCCACTATTACTTACCATGACTGTAACCTGCACTTGCTTCATGGCCCGAGTTGAGTAGCCATTCGGAGAGGTATTTGTATTCATGGGGCATGAGGCTTTCAACCTCTAGTTGGTCAAGCATATGAGTCATAATAGGAATACCAAATGTTTTGATAAAAATGAGAGCAAGGTTGTAAGCACAATGAGTTCACTAGTCAACAAAATAAAGAATCAAAAGATCTCAAAAATCTTGACATGATTCAATCAAAAGCGATGCAAGAACCTTTGTTTATTTCTACCGTTGGGCAAACACATCCAACTGTTGACACGATATATGATTTCCCTTGCAACTAATATAAATGCTTGAACACTGATTAGATGCACCTTTTATATCATTTTGCTTTTTGCTACAGAAATTATGTTCTGAACACTTGTTAGTATTAAAAGAGGATATATATGCAATGCAAAGTTTTTGTCAAAGTATTTTGATCGCTTCTGCACTATGTTTGAGTTGTTTGAGGAAAAACAACGAGCTAAGATTGGGGGAGTTGATACACCCAAAATGCATCTACTTTTCCAATCACTTTGCTTCACAATTTGCTCCGGAGTCTTCCCATACTTGATTAAAACTACAGAATCTGACGTTGTTTTTAGCAAAATCTCGTTTCTATCTATTTTTGCGGGAAATTAAATCGGAAAAATACCAAGTGCATTTTTTTATGGAAATTAAGGAGTCCGTGCAAAAGATGGACACGAGGAGGTGTCCGAGGCCCAAAAGGGGGAGCCCCACGCGGCCAGATTCCTTGGCCGCGTGGGGCCACCCATATGGCGCCTCGAGCACCGCCTCTCCTTCGGATTTCGTGTATCCCCTCATATATATATGAAAAAGTGGCTGACCTAAAACGAGAGAGCCTTTCGTGAAACAGAGCGCCGCCACCATCACGATCTTCGTTTTCGGAGATAGATTGATCTAGGATTTCTCCTCCAGGGGAGGGATCCGGAGGCCGTCTTCACCGCCATCTTCACCGCCTTCATCTCCATCGACCATGAGCTCCCTCACCATCACCATGCGTGAGTAGTCCGATGTAGGCATATGAGGTGGATGGGGATTGGATGAGATTTATCATGTAATGATACCCGTTGTCCGAGATCTTAGGGGTTTTCTTGAAGATACTTTTGTATTGTGTTGATGCACTTATGCTATGCTTAATGCTTGCTACTAGGGCCCGGATGGCATGATTTCAGTACTGAACTCATTTTGCACCATCATATAATTGAGTTTGGTATTTATCTGGAAAGTGTATTGCATGTTATTATGTTGAACCTGCGAACCCTAAAGTGACAGTTTGGGAAAACAAGAGGGATATGTTTTAGTTTGAGGATTCTATGTGTTCATGAAGTGTTAATGCAGTGTTCTAGGCTATTCGAAAGGGTAGACCTTAATTACCTGTAGTTCAAAGTTGGTCCCGGTGAAATGGGCAGGTAGGAAAATAGATGTTGTGCAAATTCTCTTGGTTAGTACACACAACTAATTATGGAACACATACCTACATATATCGGAGTTAGAGAAAAGCCCCATTGCAATTTGTATCTTAATATATGATCAATATTATTCATGCAACACCCCGCTATCACCTCATGCCTACGTTTTAAATCTCTGAGTTACATTTTTTACTTTTCCGGTGAAAACCGGGAAACCCTTGTTACTACTGCTGTTTTATTTTGCTTGCTTGAATCATATTACTGCCATCACTACTGCTGCTATGAGTTTATTGATATACATGTTTGGTTGAGAGTGACGTCTCAATTGCCAAAGTCTTATTGGTATTCTTGTGTTCCCCTTGTCGAACTATAAATCTAGGTAATACTTCCCAACGAAGATTTCAGCGATCCCCTATACTAGTGGGCATCACATAGCCACGGAGATAACCTTAATTATTGGATCTGTGCAACATGCGATGGGATAAGGTAGTGGTTATGAGAGGCGTGGAACATTGCTTCCGGGAGCACCTTTATTCGGGCCTCTCGTCACTTCACACACATGTAGCAATGAACATATTGAATCCTAAACAAGAGAGTGCCCATGTTAGTGGTAAATCTACAACTCCCGAGAATGCTTCACCCCCATTGAGTTTCAAGTACTTCATAACATTAGCGTTGTCTCGTTTCTCCTTACAGTTTCTTTTACTATTACTCTATTGCCACTTTATAATCACCTTATTTACCTTGCCTAGAATTAAGAACACATCTTAAATATAACTTAGTGAAGATAATGCGAAGCAATAAAACCATTACCAATCAGGTCCCTCATGGATTCAATACTCTTACTTTTGAAAACTAGCTACACACGATCTGTGATCTTACAATCATCAAGCTATTTTCTAGCGCCATCGTCGGGGAGCCTAGCGCTTTTGATTTTTTGTTTTAAGTTATTTTATTTCACTACTTATATTGAGTTGTTTGCAGCTTCCAGGCAAACACCATGGATTACCTTAATTACGTACGGCCTCATATACATATCGTTAAGCTGTGCAAACGTCGAGCACCTGGAGGACCACATCATGATACCTTCATTAAGGTGTCTCTGGAAGAAAACCCCGAAGGTTCTGAAATCAATCCTTACTTGCTTGATTTGTTGTACACTAACACTTTCACTGAAACCGCACTACTGAAGAACAATATACACATGTCGCATACTTTGATGAGGTCTGCTTGACCTATGGAATGAATGTTTTCCTTAATGAATATGTCAGACTGAGGGTCTTTCGTAAAACATTAAAAAACACTTAATTGGTATAAGAATTTGCCCATGGATATAACCAGGAATTGGGATAAGTTATTCGCTGCCTTTGTAACTCAGTTTTATCCTGAGAATATAACTTATGGGGCAAGATGCATGATTATCAACTTTAAGCACCTACCAAATGAGGATTTGATAAAATATTACTGTAGGTTTACTGAAATGCTTGAGCGTTGCCCTCAGCATGACTACCACCTTTATTAGTTTTGGAAATCTTGTATGGAGGACTTAGTAGTAAAGATAAGGATTTACTAAATTCTTCTTGTTATGGAACCTTCATGAGATTACCAATCAATGACGTGCAACAACTTCTAGAAGAAATCTACCATAACAATACGACTTGGTCAATAAAAACAGAAAGTGCTAGTACATTACATATTGACCAAAGATGTGTTGATACTTTCTCGGAAACTGGAAAGGTAAAAGACCAACTTGGAAATATTAAAGTTGGTTTTGAAACTCGTTCAGCAATTATGCAAAGGTTATCTGAGTATTTGTAGGTACAAGCAAAAGAGGAGGAAGAACTTGAGGAACTTTCCAACTTCAATAGTTCCCATCCATGAAGAAGAGATAGAGGTTGTAGCCCAAACTTAGTCTAAATACAAAGAAGAATGTACGACCAAGGAGACAAGAGTGATAAGGCTTATCCTGACATAAGATATGTTGATCCAATCAATATGGACATACTTAAAAATCTAGTTGAACTTGAACCACTATCTGATGGCATTATCATATTGAGCAGTAAGATTTCAAAGATTACTGAAGGTAAAAGAAAAACTAGTATGTGTGTGGATGAACCTAATATGTCATGTCTTCTAGGAGGAGTCCCTTATACAGGTTTATGTGATGAAAATTTGCCTATTAACATCATCTCACATTCAGTTTGAGACGATATAGCACAACCTAGATTTTCTTGAGATGGAAGCCACAAATACCGTTGTTTTACTTTCTGATCGAACTACTAGAACACCCAAGGGTATAGTTAAGAATGTTTATATAATGCTTGGTCCACACATACTCTATTGATCTTGTCGTTATGAATGTATCATATCATCATTTTCATCCTATCATCTTTGGTAGACCCTTTATAGTAATATCCAGGGCTAGGCCTGCAGGAGTGCAGTCCGTGCAGCAGCAACAAAGTTGGGCTAGTCTAACCTGGGCCTTGGAGGCTGAAGCAGCGACACGAGACCCTCCCCAACTAGACGCTAGTGTGGTGCTCTCTTCTCTATATGTACATACCAAAGTCCAAAACGAGCCCATGATTTGTGCTAAAGCCATTGTGATAACATTCTCCATATTGTTGGTATGTTTCTAAACCTAGCGTCATATGCGTTCTATGCACCGGCCGCCGATGGCTTCTACAATAGTCACCAGACGTCATAGGATGACGCCCCGCAATGGCATCCTATGCTAAAGAGTTGATCCTGCCGGCACTTCGACGACCGGACTGCCGTACCATCTAGCTCGCATTCCTCAAACATTCAAATTAAAGGTATCAATAGTCACATCGTTAGTTTCATGTTCAGGGATTGCATAACATATACGTCTAATTTTCGTTCACCTTGCATTCGCATATAAAAATGATTAGGACACGGCTAGGGAGCACTCGGTGCTAGTTAGTTTAGTTAAGCACTCACCCTAAGAAAAGAACTATACGTGCATTTAATATCATGTGATCTTTTTTTTAAAAGTCATAACTTTCAAATCGTTCGTCAAAATGGCGTTCCGTTTTCACCGTTAGGTCTCTAACGACGAGATCTTCAAAACTAAATCTCATTTCTACATATTTTAACAAAAAATAATTTGAAAAACAACTTGGTTGTTGTGGAAAACCAACTTTAGTGTTATAGCAAACCAACTCCGTACAAATAGTTGCTTACATTATTTCTTTAATATCTAATGCCAGCCTAGTTTCCGAGATACTTAGGAACAATAGCAACAACTTAACTTCATAGTAATGAGACTTGCAATGTTGCACTATTATTTGCCCAGCATAATTTCTAGTATCATTGGTGACCAAGCAACTTAATAGCAACGAAAATACAACTTAATAACAAAACAGTAAACAACTTAGGGGCAGCTGCGGCCAACTCGACGAAAAAAGTACGCAACCTCAAAACAATGATGCTAGCCGACTTAGTACTACCAGTATGCGACTTAGTCACGTTCTCTATATTTCTTTATTTTGTTGGCAACTTAATTTCCAAGATAGCCAACTCAATAATAACAGCCCACAAGTTCATAATACCAGTATTATCGTTGGCAAGTTGGTTTCGAGTTAGCCAAATTAGTATAACAATATACAACTTCATATATCAAATTATGCGCAACTTAAACGCATCGGTAGCCTACTTCACGATAATGATGCGCTACTACACAATAAATCATGGTAGCCGCAACTTAGACACATGGACATGCAAGTTTACGATGATGGTACACAACTTCACCATAATGGCTCTAGCCAACTTAGTAGCGGTGGTACACAACTTAGACATGGTGAAACTACATTGGACAATGGATGCAACTTAATCATAGTTGGTATGTAACTTAATAGCGGTTATGCAACCTAATAATAGTGGGTATACAACTTAGAAATAGTGGTATGCGACTTAGCACACGTGTGTAGCAACAATATACCGCCAACAAACACGGCTCAGGAAATGTGAGAGTGAACAATTTATTATGTGCACAACTTAGCTCATATGTGGAACCAATAATACCGCTGACAAAAATACAACTTAGCACATGCATGAAGAAACAAATTTGTTGCCTTCATGGCAACCACAACCGTGGAGGTACAACTCCACCTTGATCAACACAATTGTGGCAGATCGTGCGAGCCAAGAAACAATGCGCTAAACGGGCTGCAATAAGCCGAGGAGATATTGCTTTGATATAGACGTGCTTAGTCCTCTACAGAGTTTGGCCGAACGGTGGCAGGACGAAGCTCTGAGACGATGGAGATGCGAGATGGTGGGCGGACTGTCTAGCTCAACATATGTTGGCGACATGACCGAATCGAACAGGGTGAAGAGAGGTTGTGACACCGATAGTGTTCTAGTTAAAACATGTGAGGTAGTACTAGTAGATGGATCAAATCGATATCCAAAAATCATGGGTTTTTTCTTTAAAAAAGTGGAATAGACCCTTATTTCTCTCAGCTTATTTTGGTAATTCCTGTAAATGCAGGGTCCTTGGAACAAGAAATGCAAAGAGGATAAAGTCCTTTTTCAGCTCAGAACACGCCCACCACAACGTGTTCCTGGCTCAAGTGTGGGATGAGCACGCGGCCACGATCCCGTCGTGATGATGAGCCCTGGCACAGCCGGACGGGCCCAACCTTCACGGCCACCGTCGGCACGGCGTCGACCCACGCATGAGGAGAGCTCCAGGGAAGAAGAGGATGGAGAAATTCGTGGTCCCTTCTGCCATCTCCTTCAACTCCGGCGGCCGAATCTTCGTGCACATGGCCGTACGACAGATCTGGGCCGGACCAGCAGACCTCAACTGGTTCCTGAACCGATTGGAGGGAGGCGTGTTTGCCAACCGTGCACGCGCGGCCCCGGCCTGGAGCTCAACGCGGCAACAAAGCGTTGCAGCGAACGCGGCGGCGGAGGCCGATCTCCCTCCTCAACCGAGAGGATGGCTGCACCAAAGGATGGAGGGGCAGTGAGGGGGACGATAGGTCGTGTGGTGATGGATGAGAAGTGGCGTGGGGCTGCGCTGGCGGTGGAGGAGGCGAGGCTCGGGGTGAGGAACAAGGAAGGCGAGAAGAAGATGGCCAGGTCGCGACGGCGAGAAACTAGGCCGGGGGAGTCGCGACGGCGGCGATGTCAGGGTCGGGGATGTATTGACGGGGACGAACAGACCGGTTCGACCATACGGGAGCACGTGCCAGGTGGGGGATTCAAGTGGAAATCTGTCAGAAAGCGTCTATCAACCACATCGGACGGCCCCAAATCGAGTGCTGGAATTAACAGCCAGCATCCAAGCACTATTTAGCATTTGGGAAATGATTAACACTTTAATTGGATGTGTCTTTGGCCTATTGCCATACCTCTTTCTATCTGTATTGGAAACGAATTTGCTACCAAGGTTAGCTCCAATTAGATTATGAATTTGTCCTATGAGCTTTATGGTCATATAAATAAACTTGAACACTTTTTTTTTGCGAAGAAGAAAACGATTCATTGATACTGCGAACTTATAGAAAAGCCCAGAAAACGAAAGGAAAAACAAAGAGACCGTTTTGAGCTCCGACCACGCTGGCATCCACGACGAGAGAGAAACGCGCCGCCGCCACTGTTCGTCCACATGCCAAGGATCGACGAAAACAGCTCCCTGGCAGACGGGAAGTCCCCACTCACCGCCCCCGGAGGGGTAACGCCTTGGATCATCAGCTCCGCCGCGCAGCACCACATCGCCGTCTTCACAAACAACATCCAGATCCGCCACCGCACTGGATCTGGCCGGGAGATGACACACAGCACGGATCCGCCAATCCGCGAGTGTGGAGGAAGCACATGGAAAATATGGTTTTGTATTGAATTGTACAACATATTTATTGCTATGTATGATATAATGGCATATACTCGTATTATAATAGTTCATCATTTGTTTGATTTAGCTAATGATATAGGGCTTCATTTTAGAGTTTCGCATAGGGCCTTGGAATTTGCAGGCCCGGCCATGGGATCCTGACATCTGACTCTTCTTTGGAGTGGGCGTGTTCAGTCCTAGTACTAATGCTTGACGGTTTTGCTTCATTGAGCAGGAGGGATCGCGATTCAGATGTGCATTTGCTTAGCTAAACTAGCATCCGATATGGATAAAGATCGTTAAAAAAAGGTTGGACACCTCGACGGATAGAACTGCATGTGCTATGGACTGGTACATTGGTTGGTTGTTGTGTTGGTCGACTGTTTGGTTGTTGTGTTGGTCGATCAAAAGAGCAAACCAAATTGCACTTTCGTTGGCCTGTGTGAGTTCGGACTGACTAGAAAAGGTGGCACGATGGACGATGCTCTCCATGCAACGGCGTTTGTGATTTCCCTTAGAAATGCATGCTCTTGCGCCTGGATTTTAGAGCATCTTCACCGCCTCTCCAAAGCGTCCCAAACCCGCCTGATTGAGACGTGTTTGTTTTTGCCGCTTTGGGGGACGCTGCCCGTCGCGGCCCTCCAAACACCGCCCCAATCAAGAATTCAAATTTTGCATTCAAAAGAGATCGTTCCCGCCGAATCGTCATGATCGAGAAGGCGATCAAAGTACTAGGCGGTGATCATATTACAGACCATAGTGCATGCTAAATTAGAAGAAGGGGTTGATCGACGGTGACGTATCCTGAGTCGACGCAGGCCGTCGATCACGATGACCTCGTCGCGGCTCTGCTGTGCATGCACCGTCTCCTCCGCTGCCGTCGCGTAGGCCGACGATGGTGTAGCAGTCGAAGACGCGTCAGCCGGCTCTTGCGCCGCGGTTGCTGCCGCTCCCGCTTCCGCTTCCTGGGCCGCCGCTGCCATTTTGGCTTCGATGTCGTCGAGGATCTGGCCTTTGAAGAAGTTGTGCGCCGCCCGCGTCCGGGAGACATTCCCTCTGTCGATGCTCTCAGCAGGGACATGTCGTCCCTGCGTTTCTTGAGCTCCAACTTCTCCTCTTGCCTCTTGAGCAGCTCCGCCCACCTTTCATCGGTCTTTTTGTCGCGGGAGAGAAAGGTCGAGGAGACGTCCGCGAGGCATTTCGTGATCGACGCCTGCGTCTTCTCAGACAACACGGCGTCGGCCAAGGCGGCCTTGGCAGCCTTGTTGCCAGTAGGACGCCCTGCCGACGTTGCCAGCGGCGCGTCCAGATCAATGGCGTCCTTCCCCTTGGACAGCGACTGGCGTGTCAACCGCCATTTCTCGTTCCCTTTGAGCTTGGTATAGCAATGCATCAGCCCGAACGACTTGTGACCTTCCGAGTTCTTAGCGTAAACCTCCATGGCCCTATCAAACTAGCCAAAGGAATCGGAATCATTTCATCGAACACAATGTAGGCGCTACAGAGAATGGAAGAAAGAGTCGTACCATTTGGGAGAGGTCGGCGCCGCTCTCGGCTCTGGTCACTAAGTCGTGATGGTATCCATGGAAGGAGTTCACCGACGCCTGGATGATGGCCCATCGCGTCGACATTGCCTTTTGGCTCCTCTTCATTGTCACTTTCTTGTACTCGCTGTTGATGAGCTTGCGCTCATCGAACTCGGCCTTGATCCTCGCCCAATACTTCCCGTATTTTTGGTTGGCGCCGATGATGGAGTCATGGCTCACCGTCGCCCACGACTCGCACAGACAAAGATCCTCCAAAACCGTCCACTTGGGGCCTCGTGTGCCCGACGCCTTCTTCTTCTTTTTCTTCTTCACGCCGTCCGCGTCTACCTCCACGAGATCATCGTCACCGGCACCCTCCTCGTCCTCTTCCTCGCCGCCCTCGCCGCCCTCTTCGTCCTCGTCGTCGTCCTCGTCCTCCACCTCCTCCTCTTCATCGTCCTCCTCGTCCTCACCCCCGCCCTCTTCCTCAGCACCCTCAGCACCGGCGCCGTCGAATTCGAGCGGACCCCTGCGGCCAGTGAAAGGGTCGCCGTCCGCACCGGGTCCTGGCTCGCGCTGCTCGTACGCCGGGGAGTAGAGGTTGTTGGGGTTGAAGCCGCCATGCGGCACGCATCCTGGTAGTGCGGCGAAGTTAGGCGTCACGCACCCGGGAGTGGGGGCCGTCGTTGTAGAAGGCGGTTGACGATGGAGAGAAGACTGCCGGAACGTACACCGGCACGTTCGTACTATATGGGCTCGCGTTGGTGGCGGCGATACACCCGGCCATTATGTGCTGGTGCTGGCGCGCCGCCAGAGCCTTCTTCTCCTGCTCCGCCGCCCTCCGTCCTTTCCGCTCCGCCGTCGACATCTTCCGGCGCAGACAGTCTTGATGCCACTGATCATCGGTCCATCCTTCCGGCTTCTTCTTCGGGGCCGGCGCCTTTCGCGGCTTCGCGAACGGCGCTTTCGCCCCTTTCGTCGCATTGCCCGGCGGCTTCTTGGCCGCTTTCTTGGCCATCTTTTTGGGGGCTATCGGCGGCACCATGGAATGGGAGAGGGTAGCGGCGGCGGGTGGGCGGCGGGAGAGGGTAGCGGCGGCGGGTTGATACGTCTCCGAAGTATCGATAATTTCTTATGTTCCATGCCACATTATTGATGATATCTACATGTTTTATGCACACTTTATGTCATATTCGTGCATTTTCCGAACTAACCTATTAACAAGATGCCGAAGCCATTGTCGTTTTTGTTTTTGGTTTCAAATCTAGTAACGAAATATTCTCAATTGACGAAATCAACGCCAGGGTCCTATTTTGCCACAAAGCTTCCGAAGACCGAAGGAGAGTCGTGGGGCCACGAGGTGGCGACACACCAGGCGGCGCGCCCAGGCCCTGGCCGCGCCGACCTATGGTGTGGGCCCCTCGTGCCGCCTCTTACCTGCCCTTCCGCCTACAAATAGCCTCCGTCGCGAAACCCCCAGTACCGAGAGCCACGATAAGGAAAAACTTACTGAGACGCCGCCGCCGCCAATCCCATCTCTGGGATTCCGGCACCCTGCCGGAGAGGGGATTCATCTCCCGAGGACTCTTCACCGCCATGGTCGCCTCCGGAGTGATGAGTGAGTAGTTCACCCGGACTATGGGTCCATAGCAGTAGCTAGATGGTTGTCTTCTCCTCATTGTGCTTCATTGTCGGATCTTGTGAGCTGCCTAACATGATCAAGATCATCTATCTGTAATACTATATGTTGTGTTTGTCGGGATCCGATGGATAGAGAATACTATGTTATATTAATTATCAAGTTATTACCTATGTGTTGTTTATGATCTTGCATGCTCTCCGTTATTAGTAGAGGCTCTGGCCAAGTTTTTGCTCTTAACTCCAAGAGGGAGTATTTATGCTCGATAGTGGGTTCATACCTCCATTGAATCTGGGACAGTGACTGACAAGGGATTAACTTATCAATGCCTATGGATTGTAGGCTAGGGTTTAGTTAGAAGTAGAGGGCAAGTAGATCTCGAAGGTTTCAGCCGAAAAGTACTCGACGAATATGAAAACTAGGGTTTGTAGACAATGATTCGATGATCTCTCGTCCCTCGACTCCCCCTTTATATAAGAGGTGGAGCCGAGGGTTTCGTTTTGTACAAGTTACAGAGTCCCACGGTTTCTAACTCATCCCGCCAGATTACAAACACTTCCTATTACAACTCTATCTTTTCCTTAAGTACATCTTGGAATCTTCTTATTCTTCGGGTAGTGGGCTTCAATAAACCCCGGGTACTATATTCGGCAAGCCCATTTGGGATGCCTATGTCAAGAGCCCGAGATTTTGCTTGAATCATAGAGTCGGGAAAATCTCCTATTTTTACTCGAAAGCTCTAACTTTTATACTTTTCTCATAAAATTCTATATTGTACAGGATATTGGTAGTTGGGGCTAGTTCATCTGACGGATCAGGTACTAGTTAACCGCTCTAGTGGCAATCCGCAAAAACCTACTTCAAAATCACGTCCCTGGACATGATCTCGGATACTGGTAAACTTCGACGGGCCGCTTAAGGTCTTACCATTCGTCGAGTCCTAGTCAATTTATCGAGTACCTAACGCGTCCGTTAGATTTTTCTTCGTATCTGTTGATACGGATAAAAGTAGCAGAGCGCAGTCTTCGGCGATGCCACGCCCAGAATAGATCTGGGGTCTTACCTTCGCAAATTTGCGGCATTCAGAAATTGATCGCAACTTTGGCGTTCGAGAATATATTGTCGAGTGCTTTTCGGCTGTTGGAATGGCACATTTTATCGAGTCAAATATGACTTATATTATCTCCCGATGGGAGTATATGTAGAGTTAATTATAACTCGAAATATACTCTCTTGCCGTTCTATCTTCTTTTTCTTTTTCCTTTTTATATTTCATCGCACGCAACCGTTCCCGATGGGAGTAGCCCCCGAGGCTACAGCCAAGAACTTGTGCTTGGTTGTAGGCTCAACATTTTAGTCCACCTTGTCGCTATATTGCCAGTATCTCCCGATAATCTTTCTCTTCTTTTCTCTTTTCTCTTTCTTTTTTTTTTTTTTTTTTATCTATCGGGTGCGCGAACAGCGCTCCCGATGGGAGTAGCCCCCGAGGCTACAACCAAGAACTTGTGCTTGGTTGTAGGCTCCCACAATTTCTATATTTGCCATAGTCGAAACTTTACTTTTTTCGAAGTAGCCCCCGAGCATTTGGGCAAAAACTTGTTTCTGACCAAAGGCTCCCGAAGTATGCAAATAACTCATCCTGTCGCCATTCTC
The DNA here is from genome assembly GCA_030979885.1 of Lolium multiflorum. Lineage (NCBI taxonomy): Eukaryota > Viridiplantae > Streptophyta > Magnoliopsida > Poales > Poaceae > Lolium > Lolium multiflorum. Next base: position 200,583,097 of record CM061747.1, read on the forward strand.
CTTTTATTTTTCTTGTCGACATATTTTCCCTTGGCAAATTTTCTTCAACTCTATTGATGGTCGAGTTTGTTCTGCCTTGTGGGTCCATCGTTCCCACCACGTTGACACGTCGTGCAAGTGGGGGACACACGTCCTCCGCTTTTTCCGGCGCACGGTAACGCCTATCTCTGTAAAAATACTTGTTTGCCCTTGTATCCAGAAGATCTATTCTCACCACACGATTTCCTCATCCAACGGCACACTGCTTCACCCAATTCTTATATAAACCTGTCTTCAACCTCCGTTCATCCCCTCGCTTGCGCCGCTCACCTGTTCTCTTTCAAAACTTTCCGCGCCCAACTCTCTCTGATTTCCCGCACTCGCATTCATTGCTCTGCCCATTGCCGTTGATGCCACCGCGCGCGCGCCTGACTCGCCACAGCACTCCGGAATCCAAGATGGCCGCCGAGGATCTTGAGTGGGAGAGATCGAAAATCTCCAACCAAGATACCAACATGCTGAAGAGGCTCGGCCTTATGAAGAAGGAGGATGCCATCCGCTTTCCTAGCGAAGAAAGCTACCCCAATCCTCCAATGGAGTACCGGGTTAGTTTTGTTGACCATCTAATCCGCGGTCTTTCGCCTCCAATCCATGATTTCCTCCGCGGCCTTCTTTTCGTTTATGGGATTCAGCTGCACCAGCTGACCCCCAATTCCATCCTTCATATTTCTATTTTTATCACCCTTTGCGAATGCTTCCTTGGAGTCGCTCCCAATTGGGCTCTTTGGAAGCGCATTTTCTGCCTTCGCCGCAATGGCTCCCACAACGTCACTTATAACATCGGTGGCGTTGTTATCTGTGTTCGCACCGATGTCGACTATTTCGATGTCAAGTTTCCTGATTCTGTCCAAGGATGGCGCAAAAAGTGGCTCTACATTCACGAAGAAAGCGCCAACTCCGTTGAGCACAATATAGTTCCTTTCGACGGAAATGCCAAAATTCAACGTCGCCGTTCTTGGGATGCCGAAGCTTCTGAGGAAGAGAAAAAGGCGACAGAGGCACTCATGTCTCGTATTCGTCAGCTTCAAAACACTCGAGGCAAAGAGCTGTCTGGTGTTCAAATCACTGCCTACTTCCTTAAGATTAGAGTGCAGCCTCTTCAGGCTCGCAAAAATCCCCTTTGGACGTACTCTGGTGAAAATGATGCCAACAGAATCTCCGGTGATCTTTCCACCAAGGATTTCGAGAAGTTGCTTCGAAGACTTTCTCGCCTGGGCAAAGACCCAATTCCTTCCTCAAGTCGCGTGGAACCTTACAGCTCCACCAATCCACTCCCCAAGGTACTTTGTCTTCCCGAGTTTTTTATCCTGTTCCGCACTTTCTCTTCATCTCATTGTATTGTCAACTCTTCATTTTTCCTTTTGTCATTATTATTTTTTACAGAACCATCCTACTATGACTTCCCTTCCTCCTCTTCCTGAGGGTGGAGAAGTCGAAGAAATGGCCATCGTTGCCGAAGACACTCAAGGCTCTTCTGTTCCTGAAAGTGAAGTCGCGGGTTCTCACAAATCTGCGGCTTCGCATGAAAAAGAAGCCGAGTCGCCGTGAGTCGACGCAATCCCTTCCTCCTGCTGTTTCTCCAAAGAACAATAGGAAAAGGAAAAATGCCTAGGATTCTGGCACTTCTAAGGCCAAGTTGTTCCTTCTCATCCGAAGGCAGCTTATGATCCTTATGTTGAATCCCTCATCAGCTCGTAAGTCGACTTTTATCTCTCCCCCCTTTTTTTTTACGAAATATTTATCTTGTCTTGCTTTTTATACTGTCGATTTTTTGTTCAATAGTGATGAGGAAGAAGAAGTACCAGTTACTGACGTGGCTCCTCGGACAAGCACGTCACGTACTGTACTTGTTTCAGACACGCTAGTTGAAGGAGATGAAACGTCGCCTCCTCAACAAAACGTCGTCACCACTACTCCACCATCAAGCCCCCTTGCTCCTTCACCAAAAAGGGCAAGGGTTGAAAAGATTGTTGAACCCGCCCCTCAATTAGGCAGTTCGTCGACTCTGCTCTTTGATGATGATGTAAGCTTGTCGACATCTATATTTTCTTTATTTTTATCTTTTCGCATCTTCACTCTGTTTTTCATGCCGATGTTTCAACTCTGCTCTTTTGATGTTTGAACAGCCAATGATCAAAGAGCTTCTTCGCATCGGATCCCAATTTATTGGGTACCGTGAATATGCCGCCAGAGCCGAAGGTAACGACTTTTATACTTGCTGTTTTTCCTTGGTTTTTTACTCCTGCTGCTTGTCGCTATTTTTGATCTTTCTTCTCTCTCTTTTCCTCATCTCAACAGAAAAACTGGCAGAGGCTAACGAACGTGCCGAGACACTTGCTCAAAACTTGAGCAAAGTGAAGCGGCTCGCAAGAAAGCTGAGCTTGCCGCTAGCGAAGCTAGAGCTGAAGCTGATGATGCCAAAGCAAAGGCCGCTAGTGTCGAGGAATTGCAGCAAAAGCTCAAAGATGCTGAATCTGCCTTACACGAGCAAAAATCTGCACAAGCTGCACGTGAGCAAGGGATCATCAAGCGTTTGAAGTCGCAAAGTCGACGTACGCTGAGTAATATCCTCAATTTCTTCTATTTTATTGTACTCCCTGTATCTTTGTTTTCAACTAATGTTTTGTCTCATGTGGCAGCCCAAACAGACCAAGATTTTGATCTGGAGAATCCCGTCAATGACCCTCTTCTTGACGCACTTTCTCTTTTGGAGCTCCATGGACGCGAAATTCGTGAAGGCGTGGCCAATGCCAATGCGGGTTTGTCGGCGTTGTTCCCCTATTTCTTCCCGAAGAAAGAGGAACCTTCGACTTTCCTTGACCTCGCCAAGATGTTCAATACATCGGAGGACCTTGGACTGAAAGTGCGCCAAGAAAATATGAAGGTTGCTGTTGAAAACACTGTCGCGTTAGTTGCTGACAGTGGACAGGCTATTGACTGGATGAAAGTTGGCGACACCGAACAGATTGAGCAATCAAGATGGCGATCGCTGATGAAGGCAGCCAAGCCCAACACGAAGAAGATCTTGGCCTATCTTGGGATTAAACCAGCGTCGACTCCTAGTTCATCAAGGCCGGAGGTCTAGTTGCATGCCTCTTTTTTCCTTTTGCTTCTTTTGCTCTTGTCGCCAAAGTAGTCATTTGGCGACACGTATTTCCTTAGCTCCACTGTAATGCCCTTGTAATTATTCCCAAGAGATTAATGAAGAACTCTATCTTTGCCTGTTATTTGATGTTGTCCTGTTTAAATTTCAGTTGATATTTGATAACTATACTCCAACTTCCACTCCTTCCAATGTTTCGCCTTCTTCCCGCGCGAAGAGAACTGTTACTGATGCTGCACCTGTCGATGATACCTTGTCGCAAGAATTGGATGAGCTTCGACAACAACTTCAGTATGCGAAGAAGCAAACACTTGTGATGATGGAGCAATCTCGTAAGTCATCTGAAGCCGAAAAAGTTGCCCTTCAGCAAGCTCGCGAGGCTGTGGCTGCTAAGGAGATTGCTGCTTCCGAGGCTGAAAAGGCGGTCACTCGAGAAAATTTCATGCTCGAATTAATGAATGAAGCCAGTGCAGATATGTCGGGTATGTTTGTCTCATCCTGTAATATCTTCATGCTATTGTCTCTTAGAGGTTTTCCTTTCGTTGTTTTGATAGGTGCCTTTATTGATGCTGCTGCCGAGGAAGAGAGGGTAAACGCTAGGACAAACCTCCTTGTTAATCTTTCCTTGGACCATGGTTCTTTGTTTTGGGCTACTCCAGAGAGGACCCGCCAAATTACCAGATTTCAAGATCGCACCTCTCAAACCCGTGATTTCCTTCACTTCTGTACCAAATCCTTATCCATGGTTTACAATTCCATGTTTCCTCGGAATGTCCAACCAAAAACTCTTCCTGAATTGATGGAAAGGTTCAAGGATGCTCGCAGTATCCATGACTTTGTCAAAGCACAACTGGTAGTCGGTGCGATTTTGCTCTTATCATGCTCCAGATCTGCCACTCGAAGCTTGACCTTACCCAGGTTGTCGAAAAGGTTCACCAAAAGGTAAAACGTCGGAGAGTTGGTGTTGACAGGATTAACACGAAGGTTACGCCTGTAGCCGAAGAAATGATTGAGGACCTGCTTCGGATGGATGCCGACTTTTTTGCCGATGGCCATTATGCCGATTTTCTTGGTGCTGCTCCTGAGGAGGACAGAGTTACTCTTGATGACATACTGAATCAAGACTAGTTATTTTCTTCTTGTAGATATTTCTTCTTTGTAATCCATGACTATATTGTAAAGCAACCATTATATTTCTATGTCTGTCTAGCCCCCGAGTGTTTCGGTGACTCTTTACTATATTTGTATATTTGCGAGGTTGTGAACCAAGGCATTTATATATTTGAGGCAAATATGAGCCCCCGAGCTTTTATTGAGTACTATTTTGTATTTTTATTGACTCACGAGGTATTTGAATACCAAGGTAAGGTTTTTCTTTTGTCGATGAACTATATTGGAATTCGTCGGAGCAGTGACTTTGGTCATGTTGATAAAGAAGAAAGGTGATATAGCCACTATCTTTATTATATTGCAGCACCGCGAGCCCGCCTCATTAAAAACCTTCTCCGGCCCCACTCGGTGCCCCGAAAAAGGAAAAGAGTGCGTCTGAAAACTCGCGGGCGTTTCAGTACATTGAAGTTTTACAAGGACTATATTTCGATTCTAGGCGTAGAACCGCCTAAGTTGCGCCACGTTCCAGGGGTTTGGCTCCTCCACCCCTGTCTTCTTGTCCTTTATCCTGTATGCTCCTCCTCCGATTACTTCCGTGACGATGTAAGGGCCAAGCCATGGTGACTCGAGTTTTTCATGACTTTTTTGCGTGAGCCGAAGAACTAGGTCGCCCACCTGAAAAGATCTTGGCCGCAAACGTCGACTGTGGTAATTCTTCAAGTCCTGTTGATATTTGGTTACCCGAGATAGTACTTCGTCTCGAGCTTCGTCGAGTGCATCTACATCGTCTTCCAATGCTGTTTTTGACGCTTCTTCATCATATGCTGTGACTCTAGGGGAGTCGTGCTCTATTTCTATTGGAAGTACTGCTCCGCGCCATGGACTAGAAAAAACGGGGTTTCTTGTGTCGCCGTATTTGGTGTTGTTCGGATGCTCCACAACACACTTGGTAGTTCTTCGGCCAGGTATGTCGAGCTTTTTCTAAAGGTCCCAACAGACGTTTCTTGATGCCATTGCAGATGATGCCATTGGCTTTCTCGACTTGCCCATTGGTTTGAGGATGTGCAACTGACGCAAAGTTCAGCTTGATACCCACCTCTTTGCAATAGTCTTTGAATTCATTGGATGTGAAATTGCCGCCGTTGTCTCGTGACGATGCTGTGGGGCACTCCAAATCAAGACGAGGCCTTTTATGAATTTTACTGCATGCTCCGTCTGGCGAATTTATCGGCTTCGCTTCTATCCACTTTGTAAATTTGTCGACAGCTACTAGCATGTATTCCTTTCCTCCTGGCCATGATTTGTGTAACTTGCCCACCATATCGAGTCCCCATTGTGCAAAAGGCCACGACAAAGGTATTGGTGCTAGCTGCTGCTGGGGAGTGAGGTTTTGCGGCAAACCTTTGACACGCGTCGCAAGTTCGTACTATGTCCTTAGCATCCTCAATTGCTGTTAACCAGTAGAATCCTGCCCGAAAAACTTTGGCTGCGATAGCTCGACTACTTGCTGGTGGCCACATATTCCTTCGTGTACATCCTTCAGAATTATTCTTCCTTCTTCGTGTGTGACGCACCTTTGCAAGACGCCTGAAATACTTTTCTTATATAATTCTCCCTTAACCACCGTGAAAGCTTTGGAGCGTCGAATTACTCGCCTTGCCTCGACTGGATCGTCGGGTATTTCTTTCCTGAGTATATATGATATGTATGGCTGCATCCACGGTATCTGTATTACCATGACCAGGTCTTGCTCTTCTTCTTCTTCCTCTTGCTTCTCCTTGGTAGCCCCCGAGGGTTTCTTCTCCTTCTTTTTTGATTTTGTCGACTCAGTGGATCTCTCTGTTATCTCTTCCCAAAATACACCTGGTGGGACTGCAAGGCATCACCCAATGTTTGCCGAACGTCGGCTTCGTCGTTGCTCAATCTACTAATATGATTTACTTCGCATCCATCGAACAACTTCTCGAGCTCATTGTACACCTCCTTGTATGCCATCATGCTATCATTGACTGCGTCACATTGGTTCATAACTTGCTGAGCTACCAAACTGTGAATCGCCAAAGATTTTTAATCGAGTTGCTCCGCAGGCTTTCGCCATCTTCATCCCGTGTATGAGAGCCTCATATTCTGCTTCATTGTTAGATGCGTTAGGGAACGTCATCCGAAGGATGTTCTTCAACTTGTCGCCTTCAGGTGATATGAGTACTACTCCTGCGCCAGCCCCTTCTAGTCTCTTGGACCCATCAAAGTTCATAGTCCAGGTTCTCGATAAATCTGGGGGTCCTGTATTTTGCAACTCCATCCACTCTGCGATGAAGTCCGGTAGTATTTGCGACTTTATTGCTTTCTTTTTTCGTACGTGATGTCCCGAGGGGAAAGTTCTATTCCCCAAAGGGAGACACGACCCGTAGCTTCCGGGTTGTTCAATATATTTGACAAAGGAGCTTCATTGACCACTATGATCGGGTGTGCCGAAAAATAGTGGCGCAATTTTCGTGCTGTCGTGAACACTCCATATGCTAGCTTCTGAGGGTACCTTTGTTTTGAGGGCGACAAGACTTCGCTCACGAAGTATACTGGTCGCTGCACTCCATGGATTTTCCCTTCTTCTTCTCTTTCGACAACTAACACCGTGCTAACCACTTGGGGTGTGGCTGCAATATACAGCAGGAGAGGTTCCTTTTCCTTTGGAGCCACCAGGATTGGTGGTGTCGAGATTTTTCGCTTCAGATCCTCGAAAGCTCTATCGGCTTCTTCGTTCCACTGGAATTTATCTCCTTGTTTTATCAGCGCATAAAATGGTAACGCTTTTTCTCCTAACCTGGCGACGAACTGCTCAAAGCTGCGACGCCCAGTTAGTCTTGTATTTCTTTCAACTTCGTTGGCTTCCTCATTGTTACTATGGCTTGTATTTTGTCGGGATTTGCTTCAATCCCTCTTGCTGAAACTAGAAACCCTTCTCCTGCTGGGACGCCAAAAGAACACTTCGTCGGGTTCAGCTTGAGGCAGAATTTGTCGAGGTTGTCAAAAGTTTCTTTGAGATCCTCGATCAGCGTTGTCCCCTTTTTTGATGTTATGACGACATCATCGATGTATACTTGCACGTTTTTCCCGATCTGTGTTGCTAAACACTTCTGCATCATCCTCTGATATGTTGCTCCCGCATTTTTTAGACCGAAGGGCATTGTCTTGTAGCAAAACACGCCGTAAGGTGTAATAAACGCTGTTTTGGCTTCATCCTCTTCTTTTAATCTGATCTGGTTATAACCAGAGTATGCATCCAAAAAGGAAAGACGTTCACAACCTGCCGTGGAGTCGATAATTTGATCGATCCTTGGGAGGGGAAAGTGATCCTTAGGGCAATGTTTGTTGAGACACGTGAAGTCGACGCACATGCGAAGGACTGTCGTGTTTTTCTTCGGCACCATCACTGGGTTAGCTACCCATGTGGCTTCTGTAGATATCTCTCTGATAAAACCAGCTTCCTCTAGTCGATTTATTTCTGAAAGCATGGCTTTGCGGTTTGGTTCCAAAAACGCCGCAAAGGTTGTCTGATTGTCGCGTTGGATCCAAATTTAGGTGGTGCTCGGCAAGTTCCCTGGTACTCCTGGCATGTCAGCTGGACACCATGCGAAGATTTTCCAGTGCTCACGGAGGAACTCGACGAGCGCACTTTCCTATGCGATATCCATGTTGTTTGCAATGGATGTCGTCTTTTTGGATCCGTCGGGTGAATCTGCACCTCCTTAGAATTTTTCTCTCGTGTTGAAAGTTGATTCTTTGTTTGGCCTTCCAACGTCTGGCAGTACGTCGTAATCAGTCATGCTTTTCGACGCCAAGTATTCAGCTTGCATCCCGAAGGTTTCTGATAACCGATGGAAATCCTTGTCGCACTTATCAGCTAAGGCGAAACTCCCTTTGACCGTGATTGGTCCCTTGGGTCCAGGCAATCTCCATAACAGGTATGTATAGTGTGGTACTGCCATAAATCTAGCATATGCTGGTCGTCCCAACAAAGCGTGGTATTGCGATGGAAAATCCACGACTTCAAACTCCAGTTTCTCGATTCTATAATTTTCTCGGTTCCAAACTGAACGTCGAGGTTGATCTTTCCCAATGGGTAACTTGGTTTTTCTGGTGTGATGCCGTGGAACCTTGTGTCTGTTGGCTTCAGGTTTGCTAAGGATATGTTCATCTTCCTCAATGTATCTGCATACATAAGGTTTAAGCTGCTGCCACCATCTATGAATACTCGAGAAACATCAAAGCCCGCAATAACTGCTGGCAGAATAAGTGCTGACTGCCCTGGTCGAGGAACTTGCTGCGGATGATCTGCTATTGTGAAGCCGATATCTTGTCCTGACCAATTAAGGTACTCAACTGTTGGTGGAGGCATTTTCTCTGCCATAAACACCTGTCGTGAGATTACTTTTTGAGCTCTATTGGACGGCCTTCCCTTCTGAATCATCGACACCTCCGTTGGAGTTAGGATCAACATAGGGTGGTGGTGCAGGTGCTGCCGCTATTCTGAGCTGGTGTCGATTGTCCTCTGTAATCGCGGGAGGTGGCGGTAGATGAACTTCGCTCCTAGGCTCCCGAGGGTTTCTCTGTGCTGCTCGTGCGTGAGCGTTTTCTGCACATCTGAACATTGCTTGAAAATTTCGACAATCTTTCTGCAGGTGTCCTGACTGTCTTTTCCCATTGCTATCGAGGAAAAAATGCATCTGGCACGGTCCATTTAACATTTCTTCGGGAGACACAAAAGGTCGTGGAAACCTTGGCCCACTATTTTGCCTGTTGCGGGAGTCGTCCCTATTATCGCTTCGCTGCTCATTGCTTCTCTGATAATCGTCTCTGTTGCTTCCTCCTGTATTTGCCCGAAATCCTGCCGAAATTTGCCCTGGGGCGTCATAATTCGGATACTGCCGAGGAAATCGTCGCCTCGACTGATAATTTCGACCACGGTCCTCTTCTGGCGACCTGTGTCGTTTATTGTGGACAGCGTCTTCTCCGTCTGCCCATCTATTTGCTATCTCCATCAACGCGGATACTGTTTTTGGATTGGTCCTTCCCAAGTCCTCGACAAAATCTCCACGCCTGATTCCTGCGACAAACGCATCTATTGCTCTCTCGTCAGATATATTTTCTGCCGAGTTTTTTATGATGTTCCACCTTTGGATGTATTTTCTCATTGACTCATCTGGCTTTTGTCGACACGCCCTCAGCTCTTCTAACGACGCAGGCTTCTTGCATGTGGACCTGAAGTTCTTGACGAATACGTCCTCGAAACTTTCCCAGCTGTCGATGGATCCTGGCGGAAGTTTTTTGATCCAAGATCGTGCGGCTCCACTTAAGTGCACCTGAATACTTTGCATCGCTGTTGCTCTAGTTCCTCCAGTTAGCTTCACCGTCTCGAGGTAATCAATTAACCAGTCCTCCGGATCTTGCAGGCCGTCGAACTTTTTGAAGTGATCGGGTAACTTGAATCCTGAGGGGACTCGAGTTTTTCGGACTCTTCTCGTGAAGCACGGTAGACCGCACATATCCTCGTCATTAAGCTCCGGGGACTGCCGATGATCTCTTCTGCTTTGCGCTCTATCGACCCTTGCTTGTGCTCCTGTCTCTTGCTCCACTTGGTCCTTCCGGAGCTGCCGCCGTTGCTGCCGCAGGTCGTGGACTATTTTGCCTTGCCGCTCCTTCGGGAGGCGTTGCTACGAACGCTGTCCCCATAGCTCCAACCCCTGCTAACGCCATATTATATAATGTTTCCCTTGGATCTCCTGGGGGTGGCCTGGATGCGAGGATGTAAGCTTGTGTCGCCATATACCCAGCTTCTGGTGTCTTAGGGATAATATTTCCTCTTGTATCTATCGACATAAAAGACATGTCGAGGTTTTGAACCAAGTACTCTCTTTCTGCTTCGGGTATGTGTTGTAACCTTGATCTTCCTCTGTTCCGAGCCTCCCTGTGGCTATCACCCGAAACTCTAGATTGTCCACTTAGATCTGCCCTTCTCCTGCTGGATGCAGAAGCTGCCTCCTTTCTCCTGTTCAACTCAGCTGTCTGTTTTTCTATTTCTCGGGCAGTTCGTGCGAGCCTATATTGATAAGCTTGCAGTTCTTGAGCTGTAGCTGTTGTCGTCATTGGTTCTGAACCATCTATGGCTTTTGCCGCTCTATCCCAGGCTGCCTGTGGAAGTTGAACTCTGACGCGTGGTGTGGGCCCGACATATTTAGTGCCCATACCTCTCCTTAGATCTGAGGGATCGACAAAAGGATTTCCCAACTCGTCGAAAGCCTCCGATGTTTCCTCTTGATTTTCGATAGCATAAATCTGATGATATTTTGTACTCAGATCTATGTTGGGTTCGGTGACATCATTGTTGAGATTGATGAAGACCTTGCCCACTGTGAGAGATTTGTCGATGAAGTCGTAACTGTCGACATCGCTTGAGCCATCGCTTATATATGAGTCCGCAGATGACTCAAACGATGCGTTGCTGAAGATCTTGGCGAGTTTCTCTCTTGCTCTGATGCTGACGTAACGTGTTGCCGAAGTTTCTTCTTCTGACTCAGTTGACGATGCATAGCTTGAAAAATCAGAATCGACCGCCGACGATCCCGACGAAATCGGAATTTCGACACGATACGATCCTTCCTTCTCGACGCGAAAGTGGAACCTTCCGAACGTCATCTCCAAGGGCTCCGCCAGATACGCATATGCATCCAAACGGGAGGGTGGGTGAGGAACAAAATCAACAAGACCAGCAGCGATCTGTTTACCTCGATCCATAGTGTTGCTTCCGGTTGACGATGTCGAAGATCTTGAACGTGCCATCGAGATCAGATCCTTACGCCTCTAATTCCCACAGACGGCGCCAATTGACAAGGGATTAACTTATCAATGCCTATGGATTGTAGGCTAGGGTTTAGTTAGAAGTAGAGGGCAAGTAGATCTCGAAGGTTTCAGCCGAAAAGTACTCGACGAATATGAAAACTAGGGTTTGTAGACAATGATTCGATGATCTCCTCGTCCCTCGACTCCCCCTTTATATAAGAGGTGGAGCCGAGGGTTTCGTTTTGTACAAGTTACAGAGTCCGGGACGGTTTCTAACTCATCCCGCCAGATTACAAATAACACTTCCTATTACAACTCTATCTTTTCCTTAAGTACATCTTGGGCTTCCGAATCTTCTTATTCTTCGGGTAGTGGGCCTTCAATAAACCCCGGGTACTATATTCGGCAGGCCCATTTGGGATGCCTATGTCAGTGACAGAAAGTTCTAAGGTTGTGGATGTGCTGTTGCCACTAGGGATAAAACATTGATGCTATGTCTAAGGATGTAGTTATTGATTATATTACGCACCATACTTAATGCAATTGTCTGTTGTTTTGCAACTTAATACTGGAAGGGGTTCGGATGGTAACCTGAAGGTGGACTTTTTAGGCATAGATGCATGCTGGATGGCGGTCTATGTACTTTGTCGTAATGCCCAATTACATCTCACTATATTTATCATGACATGTATGTGCATTGTTATGCCCTCTCTATTTGTCAATTGCCCGACTGTAATTTGTTCACCCAACATGCTTTTATCTTATGGGAGAGACACCTCTAGTGTGGACCCCGGTCCTATTCTTTTACATCGCATACAATCTACTGCAATACTTGTTTTACTGTTTTCTGCAAACAATCATCTTCCACACAATACGGTTAACCTTTGTTACAGCAAGCCGGTGAGATTGACAACCTCACCTGCGTTGGGGCAAAGTACTTTGGTTGTGTTGTGCAGTTCCACGTTGGCGCCGGAATCCGGTGTTGCGCCGCACTACATCCCGCCGCCATCAACCTTCAACGTGCTTCTTGACTCCTACCGGTTCGATTAAACCTTGGTTTCTTCGAGGAAACTTGCCGCCGTGCGCATCACACCTTCCTCTTGGGGTTCCCAACGGACGTGTCAACTACACGCATCAAGCAAATTTAAGGCGCCGTTGCGGGAGATCAAGACACGCTGCAGTCTCACTTTCCAATCTCTTTACTTTGTTTTTGTCTTGCTTTATTTTATTTACTACTTTGTTTGCTGCATTATATCAAAACACAAAAAAATTAGTTGCTAGCTTTACTTTATTTACTATCTTGTTTGCTATATCAAAAACACAAAAAAATTAGTTACTTGCATTTACTTTATCTAGTTTGCTTTATTTACTACTGCTAAAATGAGTAATCCTGAAGTTGAAGTTCGTTCGTTTAAGCAACAAGGGGGAGAATGTTTAAAAGATGCTTGGTATAGAATTAGTGATGCCCATAATAGGTGCACTAAGAAACACTCCACCACTATCCTACTCAGGAATTTTTATGTTGGTATCTCTAGCTGGAATAGGTATGTTCTCGATTGTCTCGCAGGAGGTAACTTCCTAGGCGCTCCTGCTTTAGAAGCTAGTTGCATTATTGAGAGTTTATTTGGAATACCACCTGTTAATGAAGTTAAAATTGAAACCTCTCTTGAAGATGTTATGAAAAAATTGGAAACCATAGAGAAAAATTTCCCAAGTGTTGAAACTAAATTGGAAATGTTACTTGATAAAACTGATGAACTTGATAAATCCTTAGGAGGAATTGATGAAAGAATTAGTGTCCTAGGAACTTGTGTTGACCATGATAATCAAATTAATAGGATTGGCGAACTTGAAAAAGCTATGGGAACCTTGGGTTCAACCTTTTCATCTTTAAAGTTTAGAGAGAAAGCTTATGTGGGAAAGGAGCAAAAGTTTATGTATGTCTCTAAAGTGCCTAAACCAAAGAAATATTATTATAGGCCTAAAATTGACAAAGCCCTTAGTGCCACCACAGATGGGGGAACTTATAATGCCGATGCTTCACCTCTCGATAACACTTGATATACACTTTATGCGCCTAGCTGAAAGGCGTTAAAGAAAAGCGCTTATGGGAGACAACCCATGTTTTTACTACAGCATTTTGTTTTATATTTGAGTCTTGGAAGTTGTTTACTACTGTAGCAACCTCTCCTTATCTTAATTTTATGTTTTGTTGTGCCAAGTAAAGTCTTTGATAGTAAAGTGAATACTAGATTTGGATTACTGCGCAGAAACAGATTTCTTTGCTGTCACGAATCTGGGCCTAATTCTCTGTAGGTAAATCAGAAAATTAAGACAATTTGCGTGCGTGATACTCAGATATGTACGCAACTTTCATTCAATTTGGGCATTTTCATTTGAGCAAGTCTGGTGCCTCAATAAAATCCATCTTTACGGACTGTTCTGTTTTGACAGATTCTGCCTTTTATTTCGCATTGCCTCTTTTGCTATGTTGGATGAATTTCTTTGATCCATTAATGTCCAGTAGCTTTATGCAATGTCCAGAAGTGTTAAGAATGATTGTGTCACCTCTGAACATGTTAATTTTTATTATGCACTAACCCTCTAATGAGTTGTTTCGAGTTTGGTGTGGAGGAAGTTTTCAAGGATCAAGAGAGGAGTATGATACAATATGATCAAGGAGAGTGAAAGCTCTAAGCTTGGGGATGCCCCGGTGGTTCACCCCTGCATATTTTAAGAAGACTCAAGCGTCTAAGCTTGGGGATGCCCAAGGCATCCCCTTCTTCGACAACATTATCAGGTTCCTCCCCGAAACTATATTTTTATTCCGTCACATCTTATGTGCTTTGCTTGGAGCGTCGTTTGTTTTTGTTTTTGTTTTTGTTTGAATAAATGGATCCTAGCATTCACCGTATGGGAGAGAGACACGCTCCGCTGTTGCATATGGACAAGTATGTCCTTAGGCTTTACTCATAGTATTCATGGCGAAGTTTCTTCTTCGTTAAATTGTTATATGGTTGGAATTGGAAAATGCTACATGTAGTAATTCTAAAATGTCTTGAATAATTTGATACTTGGCAATTGTTGTGCTCATGTTTAAGCTCTTGCATCATATACTTTGCACCCATTAATGAAGAAACACCTAGAGCTTGCTAATTTGGTTTGCATATTTGGTTTCTCTAAAGTCTAGATAATTTCTAGTATTGAGTTTTGAACAACAAGGAAGACGGTGTAGAGTCTTATAATGTTTACAATATGTCTTTTATGTGAGTTTTGCTGCACCGTTCATCCTTGTGTTTGTTTCAAATAACCTTGCTAGCCTAAACCTTGTATCGAGAGGGAATACTTCTCATGCATCCAAAATCCTTGAGCCAACCACTACGCCATTTGTGTCCACCATACCTACCTACTACATGGTATTTCTCCGCCATTCCAAAGTAAATTGCTTGAGTGCTACCTTTAAAATTCCATCATTCGCCTTTGCAATATATAGCTCATGGGACAAAATAGCCTTAAAAACTATTGTGGTATTGAATATGTACTTATGCACTTTATCTCTTATTAAGTTGCTTGTTGTGCGATAACCATGCTTCTGGGGACGCCATCAACTATTCTTTGTTGAATATCATGTGAGTTGCTATGCATGTCCGTCTTGTCTGAAGTAAGAGAGATCTACCACCTTAATGGTTGGAGCATACATATTGTTAGAGAAGAACATTGGGCCGCTAACTAAAGCCATGATTCATGGTGGAAGTTTTAGTTTTGGACATATATCCTCAATCTCATATGAGAATAATAATTGTTGCCACATGCTTATGCATTAAAGAGGAGTCCATTATCTGTTGTCCATGTTGTCCCGTATGGATGTCTAAGTTGAGAATAATCAAAAGCGAGAAATCCAAAATGCGAGCTTTCTCCTTAGACCTTTGTACAGGCGGCATGGAGGTACCCCATTGTGACACTTGGTTAAAACATGTGTATTGCGATGATCCGGTAGTCCAAGCTAATTAGGACAAGGTGCGGGCACTATTAGTATACTATGCATGAGGCTTGCAACTTGTAAGATATAATTTACATAACTCATATGATTTATTACTACCGTTGACAAAATTGTTTCATGTTTTCAAAATAAAAGCTCTAGCACAAATATAGCAATCGATGCTTTTCTCTTTGAAGGACCATTCTTTTTACTTTTATGTTGAGTCAGTTCACCTATCTCTCTCCACCTCAAGAAGCAAACACTTGTGTGAACTGTGCATTGATTCCTACATACTTGCATATTGCACTTATTATATTACTCTATGTTGACAATTATCCATGAGATATACATGTTACAAGTTGAAAGCAACCGCTGAAACTCAATCTTCCTTTGTGTTGCTTCAACACCTTTACTTTGATTTATTGCTTTATGAGTTAACTCTTATGCAAGACTTATTGATGCTTGTCTTGAAAGTACTATTCATGAAAAGTCTTTGCTTTATGATTCATTTGTTTACTCATGTCATTACCATTGTTTTGATCGCTGCATTCATTACATATGTTTACAAATAGTATGATCAATGTTATGATGGCATGTTGAAAGTGCATGGAGCCCCCATGTGTGGTTTTGGTAATTAATGACAATCCCTATGGACTAATGTTTGCATTGAGTTATATTTGTAGGAGTTGTCCATAGGCAATTCTTGAACCATATGTTGGCTTCAAGGTTGCAATAAGAAGAATTTGATGAAGGATATCAAGTGTCAAGTATGTCTTGAAGATGAAGATGAATGTCAAGTATGTCTTGAAGATGAAGATGAAGTGAGCCCTAGAGTTACTTCAAGACATCAACATGATGAAGAATGAAGAAATGAAGTGCAAGTTCAAGATGAGCCATCTCGAAGAGGTCCTTTGCTTGAGTCTTGCCATCCATATGGTGATCATGGTTATGTGAAGATGCGCCGAAGAAGAAGCTCTCCCATGGTGGATTATGGGGGAGCAATCCACAAGACTTCGTCAAGCAAACACAAGCAAGAAAGGTGTTCCATCTTGTTGAGGTCAAGATCGTCGTCATCGAGCTCAAGTGGAATGCGCAAGTATAAGGTTTGCTCTTGATAGGGTTTCTTTCTCACCGGTCTCATAGTGTAGTTGGAGACCGGTTTATAGTTTAGTTGCCGTACTATCAAGAGGGCTCTCGAGTGAGTAACTCGATCGTATCGTTCGGAGAGAGCTCAAACCTTTGCATCCTTGCATCATCTTTCTTGGTTGTTATTTGGACCTTATCCATGTGATGTTTTAGAGCTTGTGCTTATTCTCATGACAAGCTCTAGTTCATCGAAAACGGATTTCACATAGATCACTTGTTGCGTTTTCGAGTTTGGTTCATCATCTTTCTTGGTTTTATTTGGATCTTATCCATGTGATGTTTTAGAGCTTGTGCTTATTCTCATGACAAGCTCTAGTTCATTGAGAATGGTTTTTGCACGGGCAACTTGTTGCATTTTCAAGATTGGAGGTTTTACCGGTATGTATTTTTTAGATAGGTCAAACCTTTCATCATTTGTTTCTATCCTCCCTTGTTGGACTATGATGGTTTCCTGCATGATCTTGTAGAGCTTGTTCCTAGCTTCAAAACAAGCCCAAGATCATCAAAATCGGAGTCCGGATGCAAAAGTTATGCCCGTTTTAGTTTTGGTGATTCTGCAGTTTTCTGGGGGGCGGATAATCCGGCCCGAAGGCCAAAACATGGACAATATCCGGCCAAATATCCGGCCCGAGCCAGGGGCGATTTCGGGGGGCGGATAATCCGGCCCGGGGGCGGATTTTCCGGCCTGGGAGGCCCCAAACGGTCATATTTCGTTGGGAGGGGGTATATAAGACCCCCTTCTTCCTCCTTGGGCTGGTTGGTTCACTTTCTCTCTCTCCCCTCCATTGTTGTACTTCAAAGCTTGCCCTAGTTCTTGATTCCTCCCATGATTCTTGCATATTCTTGAGGGAAAAGAGAGAGGAGATCTAGATCTACATTTCTACCAATCAAATCCATCTCTTTGTGAGTGGAACTCTCTAGATCTTGATCTTGGTGTTCTTTGTGAATTCCTTTGTTCTTCCTCTCTTATTCCCCAATAGCTTTTGTAGCTTTGTTGGAATTTGAGAGAGAAGAACTTGAGCATCTTTGTGGTGTTCTTGCCATTGCATTTGGTGCATCGGTTTGAGTTCTCCACGGTGATTCGTGGAGGTGAAAGCAAGAAGGTTGTTACTCTTGGGTTCTTGGAACCCTAGACGGATTCTAGGCCTTTGTGGCATCTTAGTGGTGTTCTTGGGGACTCCAATTAAGTTGTGGAGAATCTTCAAGGGCAAGGCCTTTGTGGCATCTTTGTGGTGTTCTTGGGGACTCCAATTAAGTTGTGGAGAATCTTCAAGGGCAAGGCCTTTGTGGCAATTTGTTGGGAGCCTCCAATTAAGTTGTGGAGATAGCCCCAAGCTTTGTGCGGGTTCGGTGACCTTCCTAAGGTCCCATAGTGGATCGAGGACATCCCTTTTGGTGGGAATTCTCGAGGAGAATACGGTGGCCCTCGTGCATTTGGAGTGACTTGTCCTCCACACCGCTCCAACGGAGAGTAGCACTCGCAAGAGTGTGAACTTCGGGCATCGTTGTCTCCGCGTCACTTCGGTTATTCCTATACCCGAGCTCTTTACTTATGCACTTTACTTTGTGATAGCCATCGTGCTTGAAGTTATATATATATCGTGCTATCACATAAGTTGCTTGTCTTGCTTAGCATAAGTTGTTGGTACACATAGGTGAACCATTGCTTAGAATAAGTTGTTGGTGCACATAGGTGAACCATAGTTTATAGGCTTTGGGCTTGACAAAGTAAACGCTAGTTTTATTCCACATTTGTTAAGCCCATCTCGTAAAAGTTTTAAATCGCCTATTCACCCCCCCTCTAGGCGACATCCGTGTCCTTTCAATTGGTATCAGAGCAAGGTCTCTCATTCTTAGGCTTCACCGCCTTGAGAGTAAAGATGTCGGTTAGGGGATTAGATCACAATAACTTGTTTATATTTGATGGCACAAATTATGATCTATGGAAAATTTATGTGCTTAATATTTTGCGGGGTATTTCCCCGAACATGGAGCGATTTCTTGACATGGGTTTTTCTTCTCCTAAGGATCCCCAAAATTTATCTTATGAGGAGAAGAAAAACTCTTGTCTCGATGCTCTTGCTTCTCATGTGTTTTCCATTGTTGTGAGCAATGTAGTTACTTCTTCAATCATGCCTTTTGGGAGCGCTCATGAGTTATGGACAAAGATTCAAGATAAATATGATGTGTCCAATATTATTGAGGATGATTGTTTTGCTTCCACTTCCGGCCGTGATGAGTTCTCATCTTCATCCACTTCACCAAAGTGTGGTAAGACACAAGGTAATGATATGGTGAGTGGTGATGAAAATTGCATTGATGATTCTTCATCTCTATCTCATTGCAATGCTTCATCTTTGGACTTAAACACATCTAGCACTAGAAATGATTTACATGCTTGTGTTGATAGTCCTTGCATATCATGTGTAAGTTGCTTGAAAAAATCTAATGATGATATGCTTGCATTGTCTTGTGGCCATGATAAAAATGATTCTATTTCCTCTAGTTGTTGTGTGTCTAACAATGTAGAGGAAACCAAATATTCTATTGGTCAAGACAAGATCTTGAAAGGAGCCTCAAGTAACTCCTCATCTTTATCTCACGGTCCTCATATATGCCTTATGGCCAAGGGTTCCACGGTACCTCCTACCATGGAACCTAATATGTCTCGTGGTGATAAGAATGAGGATGAATATGAAGAAGAGGATTGGGTTGTCTCTCTACGCGATAAAGGTGAGAGTGTATTCAAGGTTCTTTACAAAGATAAAATTGCTAGCTCTCACTTCTTTGAAATCTTGACTACCGCTATTGAGAGCCAAAAACTTATTTGGATGCATGAGAACACCATTGATAAAAAGGGTGCTCTTGAACGAGAGTATGCCGATGATGTAGCATCATTAAAGAATGATCTTGAAGAAGAACAAGAGACCGTAGCCTCTCTTGAGGAGCAACTTCAAACCCTTGAGGTGTCTCAAAATGAAATATTTGCTAAACTCACTAAAGAAAGAGACCATGCTAAAGCTAAATTAAAATTGCTTAAAAATGAAAAGTTCAAAGTTGGTGTTGGTCATGATAAACTTGTTAAGGATCTAGATGATCTAGACAAGGCCCACAAGGCCTTGGAGAGCGAACACTCTATCCTCACCAAGTCATATGAGCAACTACAAGCTTCATATTTAAAAGAGCATGCTATGTTACCCTCTCTTCTTGATATGTCTTGTGATGATGCTTGTGCTACTAACTCTACTTCTTGTGAAGCATCTATCTTGAAGGAGAATGTTGAGCTAAGGGCTCAACTTGATTTGCTAACTTGCAATTATGGGAAATTGGAAGAAAATCATGGAAAGCTTTCTAGCTCCCATGAGGATCTTCTAGCCTCTCATGATAGGCTAAAGTTAGCTCATGAGGCTATCATATCTAAGGCAACACCTTGTGAGCCTCATGTGGATACTAGCACTACTACTCAAAATGCTATATTGCCATGTGCTAGTCCTTGTAATTCATCCACTCATAATATTGCTAAATCTTGTGATGAATTATCTTCCTTGCCTTGTTGCTCTAACAATGAAGGTTCTACTTCCTCTAGTACTTGTGTTGTTACTAACCATGTAGAGGAAATCAAAGAGCTCAAGGCCCAAGTCTCTTCTTTGAAGAACGACTTGGTAAAGGGTCATGAAGGGAAATGCAAACTTGATAAGATGTTAAGTGTGCAACAATCCCCCAATGACAAGAGTGGACTTGGATTCAACTCCAACAACAAGATCAAGTCCAAGAACAACAAGATTAAGAAGGGCCAATTACAAGTCAAAGACCCGGCCAAGATTGTTTGCTTCAAGTGCAAAATTGAAGGGCATCATGTTAGATCTTGCCCTTTGAAGAAGAAGCAAAAAGGGAAGCGGCCTCAAGCTCAAACTCATATTCAACCTCAAGTTGAAGAAATGTCACTTCCCAAGAAGAATCAAGCCAATGCTCCCATTGTGGAGAAATCTAGTGAGAAGAAGGAGAAGAAAAGAACTTGCTACATATGCCGCGAGAAGGGCCACATCTCCTCCTTTTGCACTATTGGTACCTCATCCAACTCTATCACCGTTGATGATGTTTATTCTCTTCGTAAGGATGAGGGTGGCAATGTGTTTGCCAAATATGTTGGTGCTCAAAGTGGTGTCAAGAAAAGAACCATTTGGGTTGCCAAGCCTATTGTGACTAACCTCTTAGGACCCAACTTAGTTGGGGACCAACAATCCAAAACTTGATCAATAGGTGCTTGTTGGAGGGCATTGGAGACTTGGCTACATCATGAAGAATTAAGGGATCTTCATCATTTATATTATATCAAGCCAAGTCTTTTGATTATCTTGCTACTATCATATATCCAATGTTCCTCCTTGCGGTAACATGTTCTCAACTCACTTATATTGAAAGTTACTCGCCCCTTTGCATGTGTTAGTTTTGTTCCTAGCATGTGTTTGTGTATGTTGTGCTTCCTACTTGCTTTTCTTGAGAAATCAAGTCTATGTATGTTGGGTTGCACACCGTGTACTTGTGTTTATGTTGGAGCCTCTTTGCATCTTGTTGTATCTTATATGGCTCTTATGAGAGATTAATGGACTATCCCGTTTTGGGGGAGTGATATTCCTTTGGGAATTTCATGATCCTAACAATGTGTGTACATGAGGAATATCACTTAGAATTGATATTGCAAGATTATCTAGTCTCTATGTGGTATGTCATCTTCATGAGAAATTCAAATTCCAATGTCCATTAATATCTCTAGTTGGATCTTATTTGCCTCTTGTGAAAATAAATTCTTTATCACATTATGGGGGAGTAATAAGCTTTGTGCATATTACAAGCCTAGGAAATGTGAACATTTGAGGTTGTGTCACATAGAATTGATATTGTAAATTATCTCTCATATGTGGCATGTTTTCTCAAACAAGTTCCAATTTGCTTAAATGGCTTCATTGCTAATATCTTTGTGGATCTTTTTTGTGAAAGTTTTTCTTGGCATGGTTTTTCACAATGTGTCCCTCAATAAATTTTTGGAAAACCATATGCTTCAAGTCATGCTATTAATTGCTTTGCATGTTGGTATGAATACTATTAATTGCTTTGCATGTTGGTATGAATACTATTAATTGCTTTGCATGTTGGTATAAATACTATTAATTGCCTTGCATGTTGGTATGACTAAATGAAGCTATCAAGAAACTTTCTTTGCATGATGGTTAACTCTTATCTTTTACCATATGCTTTGTTCGTTGTAAATATGATCTTATGTATACTTACAAACTACCACCGGGAAATATTTCCTAATACCTCTTGTCCTAGGACAATTGGTAATCAATTATGAGGTAGATATTTATTGACAAGGGATTAACTTATCAATGCCTATGGATTGTAGGCTAGGGTTTAGTTAGAAGTAGAGGGCAAGTAGATCTCGAAGGTTTCAGCCGAAAAGTACTCGACGAATATGAAAACTAAGGTTTGCAGACAATGATTCGATGATCTCTTCGTCCCTCGACTCCCCTTTATATAAGAGGTGGAGCCGAGGGTTTCGTTTTGTACAAGTTACAGAGTCCGGGACGGTTTCTAACTCATCCCGCCAGATTACACATAACACTTCCTATTACAACTCTATCTTTTCCTTTAATACATCTTGGGCTTCCGAATCTTCTTATTCTTCGGGTAGTGGGCCTTCAATAAACCCCGGGTACTATATTTGGCAGGCCCATTTGGGATGCCTATGTCAGTAGCCCCGAGATTTTGCTTGAATCATAGAATCAGGGAAAATCTCCACTGTTTATTTTTACTCGAAAGCTCTAACTTTTATACTTCTTCTCATAAAATTCTATATTGTACAGGGATATTGGTAGTTGGGGCTAGTTCATCTGACGGATCAGGTACTAGTTAACTGCTCTAGTGGCAATCCGCAAAAACCTACTTCAAAATCACGTCCCTGGACATGATCTCGGGATGGTGTAAACTTCGACAGGTGCCGCTTAAGGTCTTACCATTCTGTCGAGTCCCAGTCAAATTTATCGAGTACCTAACGCGTCCGTTAGGATTTTTCTTCGTATCTGTTGATACGGATAAAAGTAGCAGAGCGCAGTCTTCGGCGATGCCACGCCCAGCAGAGATCCGGGGTCTTACCTTCGCAAATTTGCGGCATTCAGAAATTGATCGCAACTTTGGCGTTCTGAGAATATATTGTCGAGTGCTTTTCCGGCTGTTGGAATGGCACATTTTATCGAGTCAAATATGACTTATATTAATCTCCCGATGGGAGTATATGTAGAGTTAATTATAACTCGAAATATACTCTCTTGCTGTTCTATCTTTCTTTCTTTTTCCTTTTTATATTTCATCGGGCACGCGAACAGCGTTCCCGATGGGAGTAGCCCCCGAGGCTACAGCCAAGAACTTGTGCTTGGTTGTAGGCTCAACATTTTAGTCCACCTTGTCGCTATATTGCCATTATCTCCCGATATTCTTTCCCTTCTTTTTTTTTATCTATCGGGTGCGAACAGCGCTCCCGATGGGAGTAGCCCCCGAGGCTACAGCCAAGAACTTGTGCTTGACTGTAGGCTCAACATTTTCTATATTGTCATACTCGAAATTTTACTTTTTGTCAAAGTAGCCCCCGAGCATTTGGGCAAAAACTTGTTTCTGACCAAAGGCTCCCGATGTATGCAAATAACTTATCCTGTCGCCATTCTCCTTTTATTTTTCTTATCGACATATTTTCCCTTGTCAAATTTTCTTCAACTCTATCAATGGTCGAGATTTTTCTGCTTTGTGGGTCCATCGTTCCCACCACGTTGACACGTCGTGCAAGTGGGGGACACACGTCCTCCGCTTTTTCTGGCGCACGTACGGTAACGCCTATCTCAGTAAAAATACTTTTTTGCCCTTGTATCTAGAAGATCTATTCTCACCACACGATTTCCTCATCCAACGGCACACTGCTTCACCCAATTCTTATATAAACCTGTCTTCAACCTCCGTTCATCCCCTCGCTTGCGCCGCTCACCTGTTCCTCTTCGCAAATCTTCCCCTGCGCCCAACTCTCTCTGATTTCCCGCACTCGCACACATTGCTCTGCCCATTACCGTTGATGCCTCCGCGTGCGCGTTTGACTCGCCACAGCACTTGAGTCCAAGATGGCCGCCGAAGATCTTGAGTGGGAGAGATCTAAAATCTCCAACCAAGAAAAGAGGCTTGGCCTCATGAAGAAGGAAGACGCCATCCGCTTTCCCAGCGAAGAAAGCTACCCCAAGCCTCCAATGGAGTATCGGGTTAGTTTCGTTGATCATCTCATCCGCGGCCTCTCTACCCCAATCCATGATTTCCTCCGCGGTCTTCTCTTTGTCTATGGGATTCAGCTGCACCAGCTGACCCCCAATTCCATCCTTCACATTTCTATTTTTATCACGCTTTGCGAATGCTTTCTTGGAGTCGCTCCCAATTGGGCTCTTTGGAAGCGCATTTTCTGCCTTCGCCGCAATGGCGCTCACAACGCCACCTACAACATAGGTGGCGTAGTTATCTGTGTCCGAACCGATGTCGATTATTTCGACGTCAAATTTCCCGACTCTGTCCAAGGATGGCGCAAAAGGTGGCTCTATATACACGAAGAAAGCGCCAATTCCGTGGAACACAACATAGTTCCTTTCGACGGAAACGCAAAAATTCAACGCCGCTACTCCTGGGACGCCGAAGCTTCCGAAGAAGAGAAAAAGGCGACAGAAGCTCTTATGTCTCGTATTCATCAACTTCAAAATACTCGAGGCAAAGAGTTATCTGGTGTCCAAATCACTGCCTATTTTCTTAGGATTAGAGTGCAGCCTCTTCAGGCTCGCAAAAATCCCCTTTGGACGTACTCTGGTGCCAATGACGCCAATAGGCTCTCCAATGATCTTTCTGTGAAGGACTTGGAGAAGCTTATTCGAAGAATTACCTCGCTGAGTAAGAGGGATCCTATTCCTTCCTCTTGTCGCGTGGAACCCTACAACTCCACCAATCCTCTCCCCGAGGTATTTTGTCTTCTCGAATTTTATCTTGTTGTGAATTTTCCCTGCATCTCATTGCATTGATATCTCTCTATTTTTCCCTTTGTCGCTATTTTCTTGTAGAATCACCCTACTATGGCTTCCCTTCCTCCTCTTCCTGAGGATGGAGAAGTCGAAGAAATGGGCATTGTTACTGACGACAATCAAGAAGCTCCATCCTTTGTGAATGATCCCGTGGATTCTCGAAAGTCTGCGGGATCTTCCGAGGACACCACGTCAGTCCAATCTCCTCCTCCCGCTGTTTCCCCACAAAGGAAAAGGAAGAGGAACGATGTCGAAGATTCCGGCACTTCCAAAGCCGAAGAAGTTGTTCCTTCTCCTCCGAAGGCAACTTATGATCCTTATGTTGCATCCCTCGTCAGCTCGTAAGTTCCTCGGCTTCCTCTTTATTTCTGTAATCGAAGTTTTTTCTTGTCTTGCTTTTTATGCTATTGCTCCTTACTCGCAGTGATGACGAGGAAGAAGTACCAACTCGTGACGTAGCTCCTCGGACGAGCACGTCACACACTTTAGTTATTTCGGAGAAGCCCGTTGAAGGAGAAGAATCGTCGCCTCCTCAACAAAATGTTGATACATCTACTCCTCCTTCAAGCCCCCTTGTCCCTTCGCCAAAAAGGGCAAGGGTTGAAATGATCGTTGAGCCTCCTCCTCAATTGAGCAGCTCTTCGTCGCAGCTCTTGGATGATGTAAGTTTGTCGATGTCTATATTTCTTCTATTTTGCTTTTGTGGACCCTTACTTTTTGTAATGCCGAAGTTTTCCCCTTCTTTTCTTCTTCTTTGACAGCCTATGATCAAGGATCTTATCCGCATCGGGTCCCAATTTATTGGGTACCGCGAGTATGCCAGCAGAGCCGAAGGTAACGACTTTTATACTTGCTGTTTTTCCTTGGTTTTTTACTCCTGCTGCTTGTCGCTATTTTTGATCTTTCTTTTCCACATCTCAACAGAAAAACTTGCAGAGGCTAACGAACGTGCCGAGACACTTGTTCAAAAACTTGAGCAGAGTGAGGCGGCTCGTAAGAAAGCTGAGCTTGCCGCTAGCGAAGCTAGAGCTGAAGCTGATGATGCCAAAGCAAAGGCCGCTAGTGTCGAGGAATTGCAGCAAAGGCTCAAAGATGCTGAATCTGCCTTACACGAGCAAAAATCTGCACAAGCTGCACGTGAGCAAGGGATCATCAAGCGTTTGAAGTCGCAAAGTCGACGTACGCTGAGTAATATCCTCAATTTCTTCTATTTTATTGTACTTCCTGTATCTTTGTTTTCAACTAATGTTTTGTCTCATGTGGCAGCCCAAACAGACCAAGATTTTGATCTGGAGAATCCCGTCAATGACCCTCTCCTTGACGCACTTTCTCTTTTGGAGTTCCATGGGCGCGAAATTCGTGAAGGCGTGGCCAATGCCAATGCGGGTTTGTCGGCGTTGTTCCCCTACTTCTTCCCGAAGAAAGAGGAACCTTCGACTTTCCTTGCCCTTGCCAAGCTTTTCAATTCATCGGAAGATCTTGGACTGAAGATGCGCCATGAAAATATGAAGGTGGCTGTTGAAAATACTGTTGCTCTGGTTGCTGACAGCCAACAGACTCTCGACTGGATGAAGGTTGGCGACACCGATCAGATAGAACAGTCGAGATGGAAGTCACTGATTAAGGCGGCCAAGCCCAACACGAAGAAAATCTTGGCGTATCTCGGGATCAAGCCAACTTCGACTCCTAGCTCCTCGAGGCCGGAGGTCTAGTTGCATGCCTCCTTGTTTCTTTTTCTGTTTCTTTTGCTCTTGTCGCCATTTTAGTCTTGGCGACAATTACTCACTTAGTCCTCCTGGAGAACTTTCTTTTGTAATACCCATGTAAATTTTCTAGCAAGTAATGAAATTTCCCTTCGTGCTTTTCATTGATCCTGGGCCTTTCTTTTCCAGTTAATATTTGATAACTACTCGACTCCTCCTTGTTCTGCCGCTGCTTCACCTGCATCTTCCTTCTCGAAGAAAATACTAGTCGACCATAATCTCCTCGAGAGTTCATCAAGCGGACATTTGTCGGAAGATTTGCAAGAACTTCGACAACAACTTCAGTCTATGAAGAAACAAACTTTGGCCATGATGGAACAATCTCGAAAAGCCTCTGAAGGAGAAAAACTTGCTCTTCATCAAGCCGAAGAAGCTGTGGCTGCTAGGGATGCTGCTGTACTGGAAGCAAAGGGAGCCACAACCCGAGAAAATAGTATGCTTGAGCTAATGCTGGAAGCTAGCACAGATATGCTAGGTACGTTTTTGCTTTCTTTTGATGCCTCTTCTTTATCTTGCTGTGCCTTTCTTCCAATTTCTTGCCCTGTCGCTTTTAACAGGCTCAGTTCTTGATTCTGCTGCCGAAGATCAGAGAGTGAATGAGAGGACAAATCTTCTTGTTAATCTCTCCCTTAATCATGGGTGTTTGTTCTGGGCCACTCCTGAACGAACCCAACAAATTGTTAGGTTCCAAGATCGTGCTTGCCAGGTGCGCGATTTTCTCAGCTTTTGCACGTCGACATTAACCCTTGTCTATAGGAATCTGTTTCCGCGAAACGAGGTTCCAAAAACTCTTCCCGAATTATTGGAGGTATTCAGAGATGCTCCTCGCATCCATAACTTTGTGCGGGCTCAACTCACTGCTGGAGCGAGATTTGCCATGATTATGATAAACATTTGTTATCCAAAGTTGGACCTGACGAAGATTGTTGCTGGTTGCCTGGCCAAGAAAACGCGTCGGAAAAATGATATTGACTCAATCGATGCGATGGTAGCTCCTGTGGCCGAGTCGATGATAGATGAACTTCTTCGGATGGACTCAGAGTTCTTTACCAAGGGTTCTTATGCTGAACATAAAACAACCAGGGGTTTGTCGGTAGATACTATCTTGGGATTTAATTGACTTGTATTATGTTAGAAACCTTGTATCTCACTTTTTTTGTTTTCCCTCCTCTCTCTTTTTTTGTATTTCCGAAGGAACTTATTGTATGTTGCTGAGGTCCTCTATGTTTGTTGAAGCCCCCGAGCCTAACTAGGCGAAGATTGCACTATTTCTATTTTTTCTGCTGGAATAAGACATCTTTGTTTGTCCCTTGGGTAGATTGCCCATTTTTGAGTATCTTTGATGTCGAAGTTCTATATTTGCATGGCGAGGTTTTTAAACCAAGGCACTTACGTTTTTTGATGTGTACACTATATTTATGATTGCTGTCTTCCGATTTTGTTATATTTGGCGAGGTATTAATGTACCAAGGCGAAATATTTCAGTGAATCTATATTGTATGTATTTTGAGACTTGGGCGTTTGAGCCCCCGAGCGTGTCGAAAAATAAGAAGTATATCTCCACTATCTTTATTATATTGCAGCACCACGAGCCCGCCTCATTAAAAACCTTCCCGCCCCACTCGGTGCCCCAAAAAGGGAAAGAGTGCGTCTGAAAACTCGTGGGCGTTTCAGTACATTGAAGTTTTACAAGGACTATATTTTAGCTCTAGGCGTAGAACCGCCTGAGTTGCGCCACGTTCCAGGGGTTTTGCTCCTCCACCCCTGTCTTCTTGTCCTTTATTCTGTATGCTCCTCCTCCAATTACTTCCGTGACGATATAGGGACCAAGCCATGGTGACTCGAGTTTTTCATGACTTTTTTGCGTGAGCCGAAGAACTAAGTCCCCCACTTGAAAAGATCTTGGCCGCAAACGTCGACTGGATAATTTTTCAAGTCCTGTTGATATTTGGTGACCCTTGATAATACTTCGTCTCGAGCTTCGTCGAGTGCATCTACATCGTCTTCCAATGCTGCCTTTGACGCTTCTTCATCATATGCTGTGACTCTAGGGGAGTCGTGCTCTATTTCTATTGGAAGTACTGCTCCGCGCCATGGACTAGAAAAAACGGGGTTTCTTGTGTCGCCGTATTTGGTGTTGTTCGGATGCTCCACAGCACACTTGGTAGTTCTTCAGGCCAGGTATGTCGAGCTTTTTCTAAAGGTCCCAACAGACGTTTCTTGATGCCATTGCAGATGATGCCATTGGCTTTCTCGACTTGCCCATTGGTTTGAGGATGTGCAACTGACGCAAAGTTCAGCTTGATACCCACCTCTTTGCAATAGTCTTTGAATTCATTGGATGTGAAATTGCTGCCGTTGTCTGTGACGATGCTGTGGGGCACTCCAAATCTGAAGACGAGGCCTTTTATGAATTTTACTGCAGATGCTCCGTCTGGTGAATTTATCGGCTTCGCTTCTATCCACTTTGTAAATTTGTCGACAGCTACTAGCATGTATTCCTTTCCTCCTGGCCACGATTTGTGTAACTTGCCCACCATATCGAGTCCCCATTGTGCAAAGGGCCACGACAAAGGTATTGGTGCTAGCTCTGCTGCTGGAGAGTGAGGTTTTGCGGCAAACCTTTGACACGCGTCGCAAGTTCGTACTATGTCCTTAGCGTCCTCAATTGCTGTTAACCAGTAGAATCCTGCCCGAAAAACCTTGGCTGCGATAGCTCGACTGCTTGCGTGGTGGCCACATATTCCTTCGTGTACATCCTTCAGAATTATTCTTCCTTCTTCAGGTGTGACGCACCTTTGCAAGACGCCTGAAATACTTTTCTTATATAATTCTCCCTTAACCACTGTGAAAGCTTTGGAGCGTCGAATTACTCGCCTTGCCTCGACTGGGTATTTCTTTCCTGAGTATATATGATATGTATGGCTGCATCCACGGTATCTGTATTACCATGACCAGGTCTTGCTCTTCTTCTTCTTCCTCTTGCTTCTCCTTGGTAGCCCCCGAGGGTTTCTTCTCCTTCTTTTTTGATTTTGTCGACTCAGTGGATCTCTCTGTTATCTCTTCCCAAAATACACCTGGTGGGACTGCAAGGCACTGCGACCCGATGTTTGCAAGAACGTCGGCTTCGTCGTTGCTCAATCTACTAATATGATTTACTTCGCATCCATCGAATAACTTCTCGAGCTCATTGTACACCTCCTTGTATGCCATCATGCTATCATTGACTGCGTCACATTGGTTCATAACTTGCTGAGCTACCAACTGTGAATCGCCAAAGATTTTTAATCGAGTTGCTCCGCAGGCTTTCGCCATCTTCATCCCGTGTATGAGAGCCTCATATTCCGCTTCATTGTTAGATGCGTTAGGGAACGTCATCCGAAGGATGTACTTCAACTTGTCGCCTTCAGGTGATATGAGTATTACTCCTGCGCCACCCCTTCTAGTCTCTTGGACCCATCAAAGTTCATAGTCCAGGTTCTCGACAAATCTGGAGGTCCTGTATTTTGCAACTCCATCCACTCTGCGATGAAGTCCGGATTTTGCGACTTTATTGCTTTTCTTTTTCGTACGTGATGTCCCGAGGGAAAGTTCTATTCCCCAAAGGGAGACACGACCCGTAGCTTCTGGATTGTTCAGATATTTGACAAGGGAGCTTCGTTGACCACTATGATCGGGTGTGCCGAAAATAGTGGCGCAATTTTCGTGCTGTCGTGAACACTCCATATGCTAGTTTTTGGTACTGAGGGTACCTTTGTTTTGAGGGCGACAAGACTTCGCTCACGAAGTATACTGGCCGCTGCACTCCATGGATTTTCCCTTCTTCTTCTCTTTCGACAACTAACACCGTGCTAACCACTTGGGGTGTGGCTGCAATATACAACAGGAGAGGTTCCTTTTCCTTTGGAGCCACCAGGATTGGTGGTGTCGAGATTTTTCGCTTCAGATCCTCGAAAGCTCTATCGGCCTCTTCGTTCCACTGGAATTTATCTCCTTGTTTTATCAGCGCATAAAATGGTAACGCTTTTTCTCCTAACCTGGCGACGAATCTGCTCAAAGTCGCGACTCGCCCAGTTAGTCTGTTGTATTTCTTTCAACTTTGTTGGCTTTCTCATTGTTACTATGGCTTGTATTTTGTCGGGATTTGCTTCAATCCCTCTTGCTGAAACTAGAAACCCCAGAAGTTCTCCTGCTGGGACGCCAAAAGAACACTTCGTCGGGTTCAGCTTGAGGCAGAATTTGTCGAGGTTGTCAAAAGTTTCTTTGAGATCCTCGATCAGCGTTGCCCCCTTTTTTGATTATGACGACATCATCAATGTATACTTGCACGTTTTTCCCGATCTGTGTTGCTAAACACTTCTGCATCATCCTCTGATATGTTGCTCCCGCATTTTTTAGACCAAAGGGCATTGTCTTGTAGCAAAACACGCCGTAAGGTGTAATAAACGCTGTTTTGGCTTCATCATCTTCTTTTAATCTGATCTGGTTATAACCAGAGTATGCATCCAAAAAGGAAAGACGTTCACAACCTGCCGTGGAGTCGATGATTTGATCGATCCTTGGGAGGGAAAGTGATCCTTAGGGCAATGTTTGTTGAGACACGTAAAGTCGACGCACATGCGAAGGACTCCGTGGTTTTTCTTCGGCACCATCACCGGGTTAGCTACCCATGTGGCTTCTGTAGATATCTCTCTGATAAAAC
Source organism: Lolium multiflorum (assembly GCA_030979885.1). Taxonomy (NCBI): domain Eukaryota; kingdom Viridiplantae; phylum Streptophyta; class Magnoliopsida; order Poales; family Poaceae; genus Lolium; species Lolium multiflorum. The sequence goes on from CM061747.1 coordinate 200,613,872, forward strand.
CAGCTTCCTCTAGTCGATTTATTTCTGATAGCATGGCTTTGCGGTTTGGTTCCGAAAAACGCCGCAAAGGTTGTCTGATTGGTTTCGCTGTTGGATCCAAATTTAGGTGGTGCTCGGCAAGTTCCCTGGGTACTCCTGGCATGTCAGCTTGACACCATGCGAAGATTTTCCAGTTCTCACGGAGGAACTCGACGAGCGCGCTTTCCTATGCGATATCCATGTTGTTTGCAATGGATGTCGTCTTTTTTGGATCCGTCGGGTGAATCTGCACCTCCTTAGAATTTTTCTCTCGGTTGAAAGTTGATTCTTTGTTTGGCCTTCCAACGTCTGGCAGTACGTCGTAATCAGTCATGCTTTTCGACGCCAAGTATTCAGCTTGCATCCCGAAGGTTTCTGATAACCGATGGAAATCCTTGTCGCACTTATCAGCTAAGGCGAAACTCCCTTTGACCGTGATTGGTCCCTTGGGTCCAGGCAATCTCCATAACAGTATGTATAGTGTGGTACTGCCATAAATCTAGCATATGCTGGTCGTCCCAACAAGGCGTGGTACTGCGATGGAAAATCCACGACTTCAAACTCCAGTTTCTCGATTCTATAATTTTCTCGGGTTCCAAACTGAACGTCGAGGTTGATCTTTCCCAATGGGTAACTTGGTTTTTCTGGTGTGATGCCGTGGAACCTTGTGTCTGTTGGCTTCAAGTTTGCTAAAGATATGTTCATCTTCCTCAATGTATCTGCATACATAAGGTTTAAGCTGCTGCCACCATCTATGAATACTCGAGAAACGTCAAATCGCGATAACCGCCAGAATAAGTGCTGATCGCCCTGGTCGAGGAACTTGCTGCGGATGATCTGCTATTGTGAAGCCGATATCTTGTCCTGACCAATTAAGGTACTCAACGTTGGTGGAGGCATTTTCTCTGCCATAAACACCTGTCGTGAGATTACTTTCTGAGCTCTATTGGACGGCCTTCCCTTCTGAATCATCGACACCGCTCCGTTGGAGTTAGGATCAACATAGGGTGGTGGTGCAGGTGCTGCCGCTATTCTGAGCTGGTGTCGATTGTCCTCTGTAATCGCGGGAGGTGGCGGTAGGTGAACTTCGCTCCTGGGCTCCCGAGGATTTCTCTGTGCTGCTCGAGCGTGAGCATTTTCTGCGTATCTAAACATTGCCTGAAAATTTCGACAGTCTTTCTGCAGGTGCCCTGACTGTCTTTTCCCGTTGCTGTCGAGGAAGAAGTGCATCTGGCACGGTCCGTTCAGCATTTCTGGGGACACGAAAGGTCTTGGAAACCTCGGCCCGCTATTTTGTCTATTGCGGGAGTCGTCTCTGTTGTCGCTTCTCTGCTCATTACTTCTCTGATAATCATCTCTATTATTTCCTCCTGCGCTGGCTCGGAATCCAGCCGAAATTTGCCCTGGAGCGTCGTAGTTCATCGCCGAGGAAATCGTCGCCTCGATTGATAATTTCGACCACGGTCCTCCTCTGGCGACCTGTGTCGTTTATTGTGGACAGCGTCTTCTCCGTCTGCCCATCTATTTGCTATCTCCATCAACGCGGATACTGTTTTTGGATTGGTCCTTCCCAAGTCCTCGACAAAATCTCCACGCCTAATTCCTGCGACAAACGCATCTATTGCTCTCTCGTCAGATATATTTTCTGCCGAGTTTTTTATGATGTTCCACCTTTGGATATATTTTCTCATTGACTCATCTGGCTTTTGTCGACACGCCCTCAGCTCTTCTAACGACGCAGGTTTTTTGCACGTGGACCTGAAGTTCTTGACGAATACGTCCTCGAAACTTTCCCAGCTGTCGATGGATCCTGGCGGAAGTTTTTTGATCCAAGATCGTGCGGCTCCACTTAAGTGCACCTGAATACTTTGCATGGCTGTTGCTCTAGTTCCTCCAGTTAGCTTCACCGTCTCGAGGTAATCAATTAGCCAGTCCTCTGGATCTTGCAGACCGTCGAATTTTTTGAAGTGATCGGGTAACTTGAATCCTGAGGGGACTCGAGTTTTTCGGACTCTTCTCGTGAAGCACGGTAGACCGCACATATCCTCGTCATTAAGCTCCGGGGACTGCCGATGATCTCTTCTGCTTTGCCTCGCTCTATCGACCCTTGCTTGTGCTCCTGTATCTCTTGCTCCACTTGGTCCTTCAGGAGCTGCCGCCGTTGCTGCCGCAGGTCGTGGACTATTTTGCCTTGCCGCTCCTTCGGGAGGCGTTGCTACGAACGCTGTCCCCATAGCTCCAACCCCTGCTAACGCCATATTATATAATGTTTCCCTTGGATCTCCTGGGGGTGGCCTGGATGCGAGGATGTAAGCTTGTGTCGCCATATACCCAGCTTCTGGTGTCTTAGGGATAATATTTCCTCTTGTATCTATCGACATAAAAGACATGTCGAGGTTTTGAACCAAGTGCTCTCTTTCTGCTTCGGGTATGTGTTGTAACCTTGATCTTCCTCTGTTCCGAGCCTCTCTGTGGCTATCACCCGAAACTCTAGATTGTCCACTTAGATCTGCCCTTCTCCTGCTGGATGCAGAAGCTGCCTCCTTTCTCCTGTTCAACTCAGCTGTCTGTTTTTCTATTTCTCGGGCAGTTCGTGCGAGCCTATATTGATAAGCTTGCAGTTCTTGAGCTGTAGCTGTTGTCGTCATTGGCTCCGACCCATCTAAAGCTTTTGCAGCTCTATCCCAGGCTGCCTGTGGAAGTTGAACTCTGACGCGTGGTGTGGGCCCGTCATATTTAGTGCCCATACCTCTCCTTAGATCTGAGGGATCGACAAAAGGATTTCCCAACTCGTCGAAAGCCTCCGATGTTTCCTCTTGATTTTCGATAGCATAAATCTGATGATATTTGGTACTCAGATCTATGTTGGGTTTGGTGACATCATTGTTGAGATTGATGAAGACCTTGCCCACTGTGATGGATTTGTCGATGAAGTCGTAACTGTCGACATCGCTTGAGCCATCGCTTATATATGAGTCCGCAGATGACTCAAACGATGTGTCGCTGAAGATCTTGGCGAGTTTCTCTCTTGTTCTGGTGCTGACGTAACGTGTTGCCGAAGTTTCTTCTTCTGACTCGGTTGACGATGCATAGCTTGAAAAATCAGAATCGACCGCCGACGATCCCGACGAAATCGGAATTTCGACACGATACGATCCTTCCTTCTCGACGCGAAAGTGGAACCTTCCGAACGTCATCTCCATGGGCTCCATACGCATATGCATCCAAACGGGAGGGTGGGTGAGGAACAAAATCAACAAGACCAGCAGCGATCTGTTTACCTCGATCCATAGTGTTGCTCCCGGTGACGATGTCGAAGATCTTGAACGTGCCATCGAGATCAGATCCTTACGCCTCTAGTTCCCACAGACGGCGCCAATTGACAAGGGATTAACTTATCAATGCCTATGGATTGTAGGCTAGGGTTTAGTTAGAAGTAGAGGGCAAGTAGATCTCGAAGGTTTCAGCCGAAAGTACTCGACGAATATGAAAACTAAGGTTTGCAGACAATGATTCGATGATCTTCGTCCCTCGACTCCCCCTTTATATAAGAGGTGGAGCCGAGGGTTTCGTTTTGTACAAGTTACAGAGTCCGGGACGGTTTCTAACTCATCCGATTACACATAACACTTCCTATTACAACTCTATCTTTTCCTTTAATACATCTTGGGCTTCCGAATCTTCTTATTCTTCGGGTAGTGGGCCTTCAATAAACCCCGGGTACTATATTTGGCAGGCCCATTTGGGATGCCTATGTCATTTATTGATCATATCTACATTGGCTCTTGTATTTATATTGCCTTATTTATTGCCATGAATTTGTTGTGCTTTGACTCCCATGTGTCTTCCTTGCATCTTATGGATCTAAGTTGTTTATTCAAACTTTCTTAGCATTGTTAGAAGATATAGGTAGCGTGATGATCCTAGTTTTGTGCATTTTGTATTCATATAAAAATCCTAGATAATGCACCAAACTTGGGGGAGCTCTTCTATATTATTAGAATGCTTAACATCTCTTGATCTTTATCAAAAATTTGGTTTTGGGAGACATAAAATTTTCTTTTTGGTACTTTGTGCCATCATAAAAAGTTTCGAGGGTTTGGTTTATTTGTTGGAACCTTGCTCTCTTGGGAGTTGGTTATCTCATTCCTTGGTGTTTAGGTTTAATTAGCTTCTTATAATGAGATAATTCGTTGGAGTCAATCTTGTGTTGATTTGATTCTTTGATATAATTTGGACAACCATTGTCTCTTGATTTATTTGGTGTTTTGTCCAAATTATATCTTTCTTTGGTTCTTGAAAGTATTGTGCATGCATCTTTAATTTATGTCTATCTTATGGCATGTGTTACTTTCTTTGATCCAATATATAGGGTAAACTCCATCAAATCCTATTTGGCTAAGATGTGCATGAAATTCAATTTCATATCTATATGCACATAGAATTGTGGAGTTTGTCCTATATGTTGTAGTGTGTCTAACTACTTCGGACCCAATTAGTTTGGGGACCATTTTGTACTTACCTTTGTGTTAGGTACAATGGATATGCATTGAATGCTTGTCTCACTCTTGGAAAGAAGTGGTGACTCAATGGTAACGTGAGGCAAGCTAGGATGATCAACGAACACATATCTACTACATCCACACCAATGCTATCTTGGTAACAAGTATCTTCTCATGCATACTTTTCTTGTATCCAACCTTATGGTTGCATCTTGGCATGAATCTCTTGATTTGCAAATGTTGTGCTTCTTGCAAAAGTCTTAATGAAACCTCTTTATTGTGAATGTGAGTAATTTGAGATGAGTGCATTTGTTGGGAAGTATTTTAAATCATGCTCATGATTCATCCATCCCAACTATGCCTATCTAGCAATTTTGTTGCATATCAATTCCTCAAGGCTCTCACATGTGCAATATAGATGAAAGTGCAAATTTAGTTACTTCTTTTGGTATCCCCGTTTGTGATACTTGTTGCCTTTCTCAAATGCATCCCAACTATCTTCTATCTCTTGTTGATATTTGTGATGTATTTTAGTTGTTTGTGGTTGAAGTTCATGAATGTACAATAAGATAAAATTGAGCCTTTGGCCATGCTATTAAGCAAAAATTCTTATTGGTATATTGCATGACTTCTTCTTGGATATCATACTATTTTTCTTGCGTATCTATTTTATGTGTGCATGTTTCTTTGTGGATAAATATCTTTGTGATATTGCCCACTTAGAGAAACTTATACACATAAGAGATGATACATCTCCTTTTGATATCTTATTTATTTATTGCGTGTTGATTGGTCATGCTAAGCAATATAATTCATTGAAGACTATGATGATGCTTTTTGCTCATCCTTGTAATAGTCTTATAATATGCTTTATCATGTCTTTCACATATCCTCTTGGTTGAGCCTTTTATTATGGTGCCTCTTACTTGTTGCTCAACTATTTGTTTGTTGCAAGTGTTTAGCTTACTTTTCTATCTATGATCTATTACAAATGTTTGTGTTTTAAATGAGGGAGTGAGGATTCCATGTTATGCATATTGTATTCAAATGCAACATTTTATTTTATGCATGTACCTTGGGGAGCTTCCTCATTTGATTTAGAACACTATCTTGTGGTGATCATTAGAGTTTGATTCACTTGGTATCTTTTGTTTTTGAATGATATTATGGGAGTGATGATTCCATGTTTGTGCACTTTATACTCCAATGCAAATTGTCTAGTTTTGTGCACAAACCTTGGGGAGCTTCCTCATATTATTTAGAGCAATATTCTTGATCTTATCATAATATCTATCTTTCTTTTGGTATCTTCCTTGTGGTTCATTTGGTTGCTTGCTTCATTTGTTGAAGCTTCTTGACTTTGTTATCTTTTTGCAATCTTTGATCCTATCTATAGTGTGATTCCTTCCGAATATTCGTCATTGGATATGTGCATTTGATTCCACTCAAATTATGAGAAATGCACACGCTATGGAGGAACTCTCACTATATTGGCCTTCTAAATTTTTCACCCATTTCGGCAATTGGTGCCAATGGGGGAGAAGTTTGGAGGGTTTAAGGGAATTTGGTTATGTCTTTGCTTTGTGCTTAAGCATGTGCCTTTATTGCATTGCATCTTGTTGCTTTGCATAGTTGAATATTTAGAGGAAACTCCACTAGGCTTTGAATGCCAATATATGCAATGAAAGTCAAGATCATTCACACATGCATATATTATGGGGGAGTTTGCTCTATAGATTCAACTTATTTGTTACTTAAATTCCTTATATAAACCCTCTCAAAGAGATTGTCATCAATTACCAAAATGGGGAGATTGAAAGTGCATGGAGCCCCCATGTGTGGTTTTGGTAATTAATGACAATCCCTATGGACTAATGTTTGCATTCTGTTATATTTGTAGGAATTGTCCATAGGCAATTCTTGAACCATATGTTGGCTTCAAGGTTGCAATAAGAAGAATTTGATGAAGGATATCAAGTGTCAAGTATGTCTTGAAGATGAAGATGAATGTCAAGTATGTCTTGAAGATGAAGATGAAGTGAGCCCTAGAGTTACTTCAAGACATCAACATGATGAAGAATGAAGAAATGAAGTGCAAGTTCAAGATGAGCCATCTCGAAGAGGTCCTTTGCTTGAGTCTTGCCATCCATATGGTGATCATGGTTATGTGAAGATGCGCCGAAGAAGAAGCTCTCCCATGGTGGATTATGGGGGAGCAATCCACAAGACTTCGTCAAGCAAACACAAGCAAGAAAGGTGTTCCATCTTGTTGAGGTCAAGATCGTCGTCATCGAGCTCAAGTGGAATGCGCAAGTATAAGGTTTGCTCTTGATAGGGTTTCTCACCGGTCTCATAGTGTAGTTGGAGACCGGTTTATAGTTTAGTTGCCGTACTATCAAGAGGGCTCTCGAGTGAGTAACTCGATCGTATCGTTCGGAGAGAGCTCAAACCTTTGCATCCTTGCATCATCTTTCTTGGTTGTTATTTGGACCTTATCCATGTGATGTTTTAGAGCTTGTGCTTATTCTCATGACAAGCTCTAGTTCATCGAAAACGGATTTCATAGATCACTTGTTGCGTTTTCGAGTTTGGTTCATCATCTTTCTTGGTTTTATTTGGATCTTATCCATGTGATGTTTTAGAGCTTGTGCTTATTCTCATGACAAGCTCTAGTTCATTGAGAATGGTTTTTGCACGGGCAACTTGTTGCATTTTCAAGATTGGAGGTTTTACCGGTATGTCTTTTTTAGATAGGTCAAACCTTTCATCATTTGTTTCTATCCTCCCTTGTTGGACTATGATGGTTTCCTGCATGATCTTGTAGAGCTTGTTCCTAGCTTCAAAACAAGCCCAAGATCATCAAAATCGGAGTCCGGATGCAAAAGTTATGCCCGTTTTAGTTTTGGTGATTCTGCAGTTTTCTGGGGGGCGGATAATCCGGCCCGAAGGCCAAAACATGGACAATATCCGGCCAAATATCCGGCCCGAGCCAGGGGCGATTTCGGGGCGGATTTTCCGGCCTGGGAGGCCCCAAACGGTCATATTTCGTTGGGAGGGGGTATATAAGACCCCCTTCTTCCTCCTTGGGCTGGTTGGTTCACTTTCTCTCTCTCCCCTCCATTGTTGTACTTCAAAGCTTGCCCTAGTTCTTGATTCCTCCCATGATTCTTGCATATTCTTGAGGGAAAAGAGAGAGGAGATCTAGATCTACATTTCTACCAATCAAATCCATCTCTTTGTGAGTGGAACTCTCTAGATCTTGATCTTGGTGTTCTTTGTGAATTCCTTTGTTCTTCCTCTCTTATTCCCCAATAGCTTTTGTAGCTTTGTTGGAATTTGAGAGAGAAGGACTTGAGCATCTTTGTGGTGTTCTTGCCATTGCATTTGGTGCATCGGTTTGAGTTCTCCACGGTGATTCGTGGAGGTGAAAGCAAGAAGGTTGTTACTCTTGGGTTCTTGAACCCTAGACGGATTCTAGGCCTTTGTGGCATCTTAGTGGTGTTCTTGGGGACTCCAATTAAGTTGTGGAGAATCTTCAAGGGCAAGGCCTTTGTGGCATCTTTGTGGTGTTCTTGGGGACTCCAATTAAGTTGTGGAGAATCTTCAAGGGCAAGGCCTTTGTGGCAATTTGTTGGGAGCCTCCAATTAAGTTGTGGAGATAGCCCCAAGCTTTGTGCGGGTTCGGTGACCTTCCTAAGGTCCCATAGTGGATCGAGGACATCCCTTTTGGTGGGAATTCTCGAGGAGAATACGGTGGCCCTCGTGCATTTGGAGTGACTTGTCCTCCACACCGCTCCAACGGAGAGTAGCACTCGCAAGAGTGTGAACTTCGGGCTACATCATTGTCTCCGCGTCACTTCGGTTATTCCTATACCCGAGCTCTTTACTTATGCACTTTACTTTGTGATAGCCATCGTGCTTGAAGTTATATATATATCGTGCTATCACATAAGTTGCTTGTCTTGCTTAGCATAAGTTGTTGGTACACATAGGTGAACCATTGCTTAGAATAAGTTGTTGGTGCACATAGGTGAACCATAGTTTATAGGCTTTGGGCTTGACAAAGTAAACGCTAGTTTTATTCCACATTTGTTAAGCCCATCTCGTAAAAGTTTTAAATCGTCTATTCACCCCCCCCCCTCTAGGCGACATCCGTGTCCTTTCACATGTCACTTCAGAGATTATCTTTGTTATCGTTTTACCTGCTCGGGACGAGCAGAACTAAGCTTGGGGATGCTGATACGTCTCCGACGTATCGATAATTTCTTATGTTCCATGCCACATTATTGATGATATCTACATGTTTTATGCACACTTTATGTCATTTACTGGAACTAACCTATTAACAAGATGCCGAAGAGCCATTGATGTTTTCTGCTGTTTTTGGTTTCAGAAATCCTAGTAACGAAATATTCTCGGAATTGGACGAAATCAACGCCGAGGTCCTATTTTTCCACGAAGCTTCCGTAAGACCGAAGAGAGTCGAGGGGGCCACGAGGTGGCGACACCCAGGGCGGCGCGGCCCGGCCCCGGCCGCGCCGACCTATGGTGTGGGCCCTCGTGCCGCCTCTACCTGCCCTTCCGCCTACAAATAGCCTCCGTCGCGAAACCCCCACCGAGAGCCACGATACGGAAAACCTTACTGAGACGCCGCCGCCAATCCCATCTCGGGGGATTCGGAGATCTCCTCCGGCATCCCGCCGGAGAGGGGATTCATCTCCCGGAGGACTCTTCACCGCCATGGTCGCGGAGTGATGAGTGAGTAGTTCACCCTGGACTATGGGTCCATAGCGGTAGCTAGATGGTTGTCTTCTCCTCATTGTGCTTCATTGTCGGATCTTGTGAGCTGCCTAACATGATCAAGATCATCTATCCGTAATACTATATGTTGTGTTTGTCGGGATCCGATGGATAGAGAATACTATGTTATGTTAATTATCAAGTTATTACCTATGTGTTGTTTATGATCTTGCATGCTCTCCGTTATTAGTAGAGGCTCGGCCAAGTTTTTGCTCTTAACTCCAAGAGGGAGTATTTATGCTCGATAGTGGGTTCATGCCTCCATTGAATCTGGGACAGTGACAGAAAGTTCTAAGGTTGTGGATGTGTGTTGCCACTAGGGATAAAACATTGATGCTATGTCTAAGGATGTAGTTATTGATTACATTACGCACCATACTTAATGCAATTGTGTGTTTTGCAACTTAATACGGAAGGGTTCGGATGATAACCTGAAGGTGGACTTTTTAGGCATAGATGCATGCCGGATGGCTCTATACTTTGTCGTAATGCCCAATTAAATCTCACTATATTTATCATGACATGTATGTGCATTGTTATGCCCTCTCTATTTGTCAATTGCCCGACCGTAATTTGTTCACCCAACATGCTTTTATCTTATGGGAGAGACACCTCTAGTGAACTGACCCCGGTCCTATTCTTTTACATCGCATACAATCATCAAATACTTGTTTTACGTTTTCGCAAACAATCATCTTCCACACAATACGGTTAACCCTTTGTTACAGCAAGCCGGTGAGATTGACAACCTCCTTCGTTGGGGCAAAGTACTTGGTGTGTTGTCGGTTTCCACGCTGGCTTCGAATCTGGTGTTGCGCCGCACTACATCCCGCCGCCATCAACCTTCAACGTGCTTCTTGACTCCTACTCGGTTCGATTAAACCTGGTTTCCGAGGGAAACTTGCCACTGTGCGCATCACACCTTCCTCTTGGGGTTCCCAACGGACGTGTCAACTACACGCATCACGGGTGGACGGCGGGAGGGAGAAACAAATCGGCGGGATAGGAGAAATGAATCGGCGGCGGGATATGTGTTGGGAGGCCAGAAATGCGCGGCGGGATAGGCGCGATATGGCGGGAGGGGCGGGATTTGGCGGGAATGGGAGACGATTTTCATGAGCCGCGACTAGTCGGGCCCGCGACGGTTCGCCTCGCCTGTGTCCGGCGTCCCAGGCCCCCGTGGGACGGGGACGGCTCGGGCGCCGGACACCGTATCGGGCCGCGCCGGACAAAAATGGGCTTTGGGGGACGCGGCTAGAACGCATTTTTTGTCCGGCGCGCCCCAAATCCCTTTGGGGGACGCGGCTGGAGATGCTCTTATGCTCTCTGTAGGATATCCAATGGTTGGATCAGAATACACAGCTAGCCACGTAGCTAGCCCACTATTTTCGTAATATAAATTATATTGTACTATAAATCTAATTCTCTGAACCGTCCCCGTGTCGCTCCCATGGGTGCGGCTCGGGCGACTCAAACCCTAGCTAGCCCAGCCGCCGCCCCTCCCCTTCCACCTCCTCTCGCTGCCGCCGGGCGAAGGCCGCGCGGCTGACGGTGGCGGCGGGCCTTCCTCCTCTCGGCAGGGGCCTCTCCCCATCGGGCGACTGGAGCTCCGGCCGGATCGGCGTGGCGACCCTGGTTGGCGCGGCGTTCCAGCGGAGTTGGGCGCAGGGGCGGCGGCCCCGGGTTCCTCGACAGTGCGGCAGCCGCGGTGGCCGCGTGGGCGGATGGTCCTGGGAGTTCAAGTCTGTGGGCATCGACGTTCGTCTTCGAGCCTCCGCGTCGGTGTTGGTCGGCGCTCCCCTCTATGTGGCATTCCTGCGGCGCCCACGGTGCTCTTCGGCGGTGCTCCGTCGGCCGCACGCTGTGCAGCCCGGTCTCTCATCTCCGCGAGGTGCGGTGGGTGATGGTCGTGCTCGCGGAGCTCTCTGGATTGGTGGTGGTGGTGGCTGTTGCGCGGAGTCGGCGCGCGAGGTGTGCGGTGGTGGTGGTGGTCTGGCGGCCCTTTGCGGCGGGTGTGAGGTTGCGACTCTCTCCCGGGCGAAAGTCTTGTTGTGGCTGCGGCCGGAACCGACGGCGTGGCGCCTTTTGGCATCGTGACCTCCTTGGAGGCGTCAGAGCGGTGCTCCGTGTCCTCCGTGGGATCGGGCGAGGGCGACACTTTCCGTGTCGTTTGGCCTGCCGGGTTCCTCGCTTTGGTTGCTCGCCGGAGGGGATCCGTGGAGCGAGATGGTTGTCTGTCGACGAGCGGCTTTCCTCGACTCGGCGGTCGGCCACGACTGCTTCGTGTGCTCGGTGAAAACCACCCGGCTCTCGGCCGATGCGGTGATGGCGGCGCTCGGACGTCGCTCCCTCGTTGGAGGCATCACCGTGGAGGCCCTTCACCGCAAGTGTTGTTGTTCGTGTTGTCTGTCTTGTCGGTTTCGTCCTGCTTGTCTTCGGCCAGGTGTGCGCGGTCTCGGGGGTCGGCGTGGATGTCGGAGCAGCGGCTCCGTGTTTTGCCTCTGCCTTGTTGCGTTTTGAGGTGTTTTTGGGTGTCGACCTTGGCCACTAGGGTGGCTAGGCTGTCGGCTCGTGTGGTGCGCGGCTTCGGGCCGGCGTGTTGTGTTGTGTTGTATCGATTTTCGGCTGGTTTCCCTCATAAACTGGCAATTCTCTTCTCCTATATCAATGAACGGCAAGCCTCTTGCCTAGTTTCAAAAATAAATCTAATTCTCTATCTGTTTACTAATGTAAGACCTTTTAGATACCGCTTTAAAGTGGACTAGATACGAATCAAAAGGAGTAAATCTAGACAATAAAAATGAACTAGATACCGATCAAAATGTGTGAATCTATGAAAAGCTAAAAAAAATTACATTAGTGAACGGGGGTATAACTAGATTGGTGTGATGAACATTGATATATATATATTTATAGACATGATCAAACTTAAGATAGTTTGACTAAGGATAAACGAACTTCGAGAGAGTAGCAACCGAAGAAGGTGGAGAGACAAAGTCGACATTCAAATACTCAAAGATTTTTGTTCTTAGTCAATCTTTGTTTTCAAGGAATTAGTGGAAGATAGACACACATTGCATTATAAACATAGGAAGAAAAATACGCAAAAACTGGAGTGAAAAGGAAGTCCTTACAAAAATAAATATAGCACACAACTTGCTATTAAACCTACGTGATAGACGCTGCCTATGTCTTATTGTGCTGTTAACAAGTTGACAAGTTTGAGCAGGTTCACATGCGACGACCCTCCGTCCGCGATGCTCGCGCACGCAGCGTCCTTCCACATGGCAACCCTGGCCTTGATCTTGTCGTCGGACAGCAGCTGCGCTACTTTGTTTTTTATCTCCTCCTTGGTGACGACCCCTCGCTCGTCGGCGAGGAGCTTGACGCCGGTGCCCCACACGTTGCAGACGTAGCTCTGGTTGGTTGCAGAACTGGTCGGCGAAGTAGGGCCAGCACAGGAACGGCACACCGTGCCGCAGCCCTTCCATGGTGGAGTTCCAGCCGCAGTGCGAGAGGAAGCAGGCGATCGACGGGTGCGAGAGCACGCGCTGCTGGGGCGCCCAGCCGACGACTAGCCCCTTCCCCTCGACGCGGCGCTTGAACGCGTCGAGCCAGCCCTCCCCGACCACCCCGTCGGTGAAGTTCGGCCGCACAGCCCACAGGAAGGGTCTGCCAGTGAGCTCCAGCCCGTCGGCGAGCTCCTCGAAACGCGCCGCGTCAAACACGGTGAAGCTGCCGAATGCGACGTAGATGACGGAGCCGCGGGTCTGCGCGTTGAGCCAGGCGAGGCAGGTCGCGTCCTCGGGCCAGAAGTGCCCGGCCCCCGACGCACTCGATGCCGGCGGCGCTTCGAGGGGGCCGACGGGCAGCGTTAGGGAGCAGATCGAGCGCCTCCGACTCGATCTCCTCGAATGTGTTGCAGATGACGGTGTCGGCAAGCCGTATGACCGGGTTGGTCTTGAGCACGTTCTTGATGAAAACCCTCGTTCTATCCGGCGAGCTGCCCAGTCTGGCCCAGGGGATCTCGGTCGCCTCAACGGGTGGCATCTTGGGGCTCAGATGGTTCGTCTCGTTCCTCGTCACAGTGCCTGAGTTGATCAAACGTGCCTCATCTCTCAGTCCAATTTCTTAACAACATGTCAATCACCTAACACAAAGTTGTTCAGGAGGATGAATTTGATTTGATTTTTTTTTCTCTTACCACATTCGTCGAGGATGCCGTCCTGGATGAACTTAGGAACATGCAGCCGGAGCGCCAAGACGGCGGCCGAGAAGGTCGAGAACAAGGCGACGCGGACACCCGTTGTGTCGGCCAGCTCCAGCACCCAGCACATGGACACGTCGGCGATCACCCACTTGATCTTCTTGGATCTGATCATCTCCTCGAGGGGGCCGAGCATGGCGGCCGGCAAGCCGCTGGCCAGCATGGGGATGTCGGTGCGGTCGCCGTCGGGGCCCATGCCATCCGGGAACGAGACCATGTGGATGCCGTCGGAGACAGCTCCCGTGTTGGCGGCCATGGCCTTGAGGACACGGCCGTGGTTGAAGTCCGTATTCACGAAGTCAACCTCGAGCCCGTGGTCGAGGAGCCGGTGGGAGAGCTCCATGAGAGGCATGACGTGGCCTTGTGCCGGGAAGGGCATCACCATTACGTGAGGCTGGGAACTCGGAGGAGCTGCCATTGATGCTAGCTTGCGCTTGTAGTTGTGCTTCGCATGTATGGGAGATTAGGAATATATAAAGGAAAATGCTTCCGATCCGTCGACCGACGAAGCAGCAAAGATCGGTCGTCGAGCGGAGCGCGCGCTGTGGTGGACCCTACCACGTTATCGCACCGTAAGCTAGTTTTCCGCCTGTACGTTTTTACACAGTGGACCCTGCGACGTTGATCCTTGTAGGTCGCTGCATTCAACGCTTAACTAGCACTACATTTAAGTTGTTTCAAAAAAAAAAAAAAAAAAGCACTACATTTAAGCTTGGATCACTAGAGGGCAGAGGCAACGACCCATGTGCGCACCTACTTTTTTATTGAACACTTATTTTAGAGCTCCAACACAAGTTTAAATTTCGTGAACTTATTCATACATTATATATATCTTTTATATGTGTAGCAAAGTGCCAAAGTCTGCACTCATTTTTTGTTGTAATTGTTTGTGATTATTGTAATTATAATTGGTGTTTTTTGTAAAGAATGAAACTGCGGCAAAAATATTGTTGCTTAACCAACTTTTCATTGATGTAAAACACATGATTTTTTTGTTGTAATCATTTAGTGATTATTGTAAAAAATACTTGATGTTTTTTGTTGTGAATGCATCCGCAGCAAAAATATTGTTGCTTAACTACCTTTCATTGATGTAAAACACATGATTATTTTTTGTTGTAATCGTTTATGATTATTGTAAAAAATTGTTGGTAATTTTTGTTGCATATGAATCCACGGCAAAAATATTGCTGCTTAACCACATTTTCATTGATGTAAAACATATGGTTATTTTTTGTTGTAATCGTTTGTGATTATTGTAAAAGTAGATGGTGATTTTTGGTGATAATGGATCTGTGGCAAAAGTATCGTTGCTTAGCCATCTTTTCATTGATGTAAAACACATGAATATTTTTTATTGTAATCGTTCATGATTATTGTAAAAAAATTTGGTGATTTTAAATCAAACGAATCTGCAAAAAAATATTGTTTAACATCAATGAAAAATTGTTTGTGATTTTTTGGAATATTACCTTGTGATTTTATTTTAATATAGTATGTGTTGTTTTTGTGCAAGAATATCAATGAAGCTTTTTCAGTGAAGTGAATGCACCTAATATGCACCCTCGCTCCAGCTAACTAGCTACTCTCGCGAGGCACTCAGCTAGCAGCTAGCCTGTTGGACTTTAATACGCGTGCACACGCATGCATGCAAGCAGTGCAGCAGGAGAAAAGGCATACTACCTCCGTTTCAAGGAATAAGGCGTCCTCGTTTTACGAATTTTTTGTTTGACAAAAAATTACTTCAAATAGATAAAGATTGTTTGTATAAAATTAGCATCATTAAAAAGTGTTTTTCAATATGAATCCAACGATACTATATACATATAATATAATCAAGATTTTGTTGCTCAATTTTTACGCCAAAGTCATTTTTTAAATACGAGTGCGCCTTTATTCCTCAAACTATTTAGAAAGACGCAGCACATGTGATTCCCCTGACTATAGAAAACAAGACTTAACCCTCCACATGCATGACGGCATGACGCAAACGCCAGCAGGATGAAAGCGACCTGCGCAGGCAATTGATTATGAAGTGTCAGATGCGAGTAACAGACGGTGGTCGCGGCAACCGATCCCACGCGCGGATATATAAAGGGGTGGTAGCAACAAGAGTATGTGATATTTTGTAAGCTTGGTGGTGTGGTGCTATGGATGCACGCCACATGGTGTGTGTGGGGGAGAGATTATGGAGCATAGAGTATCTCTATCCGAACCCCTACAATTTAGAGGATAAAGCGATGGATAAAAATGGATGAGAATAAATTTAGTCCTCTAAACGGTGGCCGTCAGATTAGAACCCAAAGGACTAAAATATTTTAACATTATTTTTGAAATATCTCAAACGCACAAAGTTCATACATGCATAAATATTATCCAAAAAACATCATATCAATCAAGTTTGATCCAAAAGAATAACATAGCATGTTTATGTTGTCGAGGCCACCACCATCTCGGCCACCTCAAACACAACCACCACCACCACCACCACCACTCTCTCGAGCCAAGATCTTTGCACGAGCGATCTCCAATATGCCCTAGCTTTATCATCCAAGGAGCATGCTTCATGAACATGATGGTGCGCTGGCATCCTCCCTCTCCTTGGCCAACTTCTCCGCCTCAAGTGCAAGCCTTTACTCTTCTATCTTCTTCTCCTTCGCCATTTTTTCTTCTTATAGTGCCTTCCTTCGTTCCTCCACCGCCAACTTGGACCGCCATTTCTTGTCCCCAAGAGCTTTGACCTCCACCTAGCCTCCTTGTCCTCTTTGCGTTCGGCCGCCAATGCTTTCTTGGTCTCAATGATTGCACTAAACTATTCCTTGTAGGCGCCACATTCCGGCCTCTTGTTGAGGTCATCATCATCATCATCATCATCATCATCGTCGTCGTCATCATCATCATCATCATCATCATCATCACCATCATCATCATCATCATCATCATCATCATCATCATCATCATCATCATCATCATCACCATCATCATCACCACCACCATCATCATCATCATCAAGCAAAGGATTTGTGCCCACCTTTCTTGTTGTGGTGCTTGCACACATCTTGTTGGATATGTCCGTATTGGTGATTGGCACCCCACTCGGTGGTGCATTGGTCATCGACTAAACAACATCGGATCATCAGATGCATTTCTCAAGGATTGCGCCCCAACAATGACTAAGAGAGCCTTGGGTTCGGTATGACGAAATCTTGAACAACTTACGTTTGTTCTCCTCAATTCTTTGCCACAAATTGTCCTTGCATTAATCCGTGCCAACCGATGCATCAAGCGAGACATTCGTCCAAGCATGGCATAATGCTACATTTTCTTCTTCGCTATCAAAAGGTATTGCGGGTAGCACTTTGAGCAAGCTATTTGATCGATACCAGTTCAACAGTGAAGGTGGTGAATACACAATGAAGAGAGTCAAAGGTAAAGCCATTTGCATAATGTCAAAAGCATTAAACACGTGGCCATCGTAAACAAAATGTAATATGAAGATTTAAGACTGTTATAAAAAAGAGATAGCCTAAAATATTAGAGGATTGGAAACAATTTATTGAATCTCACCCTAACGATGATTTAAAGATGCTGAGTAGATAGGGGAAGCACATGCGGATGAAGATCATGATGAACCACAAGCTTGATAACCGTGGTTACAGTGGGAAGCATATAGATTGTGAGAGAACAAGGGTGCCTTCGCAAGTGAAGCTAAACAATCTGCACATTTCTCATGGCCCACGAGAGACTTTGTGAGGGCATGTGCATAGATTCACCAGTAATGGGGGAAACGATCTTCAAAAACGAAATTCTCGTGGAAGTTCACGATAAGCTGGTATGCTCTTACTCTGAATTTTCGGTACATATTTCTTATCGAGCGGATTCATAGGTAAATTTTTATTTCTTCGGTTCGTTTTAATGAATGTTGTGTTTTCTACTTTGTTCGGTACTATATATGCTTTCATACATGTTATTGAGATTATATATATACCTATATACCGTACATAAAGTGCAACTCTTTTAATCCTACATATTGTGATGATGCTTAGATCCCCTTGGTTAGAACATTACTCTATTAGTGTTGAACTCTTTCATAATCTATATATCCTCTACATGCATGCTATTACCTATTTAAAGTATTAAATCTTAATCATGCTACCTACAGAAACAATACTATGAGTCCCTTCCATACCACAATACCAACGATAGAAAGAGGTTGGAAGATCCTCTCCGCTTAGCTTTTGATAGGAAGGAGACTCATTCCATCTAAGAGTTGTCGGGCATGTGGATTTCTGGGAGGAAAGTTTCCCTGAAGGCCCTGGGATTTCCAAGTTGAGGAGGAGATACAAGAATTACGGTGATTGTGATCCTGGTCTCTAGGCGGTAGTGGACATGGCGGTGGCATGTACGTTGGCTAAAAGAGGTACGACACAAGAATTTCCACCCTTGGATCCTTGTGCCGATATTATGCATGGATAAAATGAGCCCCCGTCCTCCCAGTCCGATAGACCGAGTAACGGTAACTCCATCAAATGGTTCACCCATGGGTGTCCTAGTCAAGGCGATGATATCACTGTAAGGGTCACCTCAACCCCACACCATTGTTGGAATAGTACTCTTTAGGTATTATAATTGAGTTGGTCATGAACTATTATACTCCGTAAATGATGGCCTTTTTGAAATGGAACATGGACACTAGTCTTGATGTAATATTTCATGGGACCACTACACACTGGTGTTGAATATAAAAAATTAATGTGCTTAAATTATTGCTATATATGCAAATATGCACCAATAATATGATGTCATACAATATTTTTGTTTCATATATTTCTTATTTGAAGCTTAATTATTAGTGCACAGTTTTTTTGTATTACCAATACATCTGTGCATAATGATCTAATTTCATATATTTCTTTCAGGGACTACAGTCAATTTCATAGGTATATTCCCTTTTACCCTCTCTCTCCAATTTCTATTGTGTTTGTATTTAGTTCTGCCATGTTGAATATTATCTATTACAATACATGTATATATGTTTATGTGCATCTTACCCTAATCAGTAAACTTTCCTCTTGTCAGTGATTGCCTTTTTGAAAGTAAACATAGACATCAGTCATGATGGAATATTTCATAGGACCCGTACAAATTGTTTTTGTTTAGAAAAAAACTAATGTTCTTTCGGTATGGATATATATGCATCTATGCACCAATAATCTGATATCATACAACATTTTTGTTTCATATATTTGTCTTTTGAAGATTAATTATTTGCGTAGTTTTTGTATTGTCAATACATGTGTGCACAATGATCTAATTTAAATCATTTATGCCAGTGATTACATCACTAATGATCTATTTTGTAGATATGTTTTCTTTTATCTTCTATCCATTTCGTATTCTGAACAATTTTCTAGTTCCTAGGAAACATGTTCTCGTTATTCAGTTGTATCATGCTAAATGTTATCTATTACAAGACACGTGTATCTATTGCAATCATTATACCATGTTCACTTAACTACTTCTCTCGTTGTCTACATCTTTGAAATAGAGGCTTAATTATCTTTCGCATGATCTTGACTTGTTTCCCTTGCAACAGTGACTCAGCGGGAAGATACAGCATGTGAGGATATCAGCCACACGAAGACGAGGATCATTTTACCATGATATTATATATTGTTCACATTCCATTGAACTTGATTAGTTGCAAACATGTAGAAAGTTATACTTTCGTTGAGCCTGATGTCTCATGTACGTGGCAAAATACAACGCGCTTGATGTAATAATTGTCTTACAAATTTGTGGACTAGTTGACCTACAGTTGTAAGCATGAACTATTGTATTCATACATACACCAGTCTGAATTGCTTTAAATATGACCAATACCGTATTATTATCCCCCCCCCCCCCCCCAAAATGAACTAGCGACGGGCAGATATTGATGAACAATCATTGTTGAACACTTTCCTATGACCGCGGATAGAAAATTCGAACGTCACTTGATGCTCACCAATGACGGTTGGTACTTTAAAGATGATGCCACTGAAATTTTACTAATGATAGATATTTGAAGAATCGACATGTCACCACAAATCTACTAACAACCAAGGGAAATGAGAAGCACACATCATTGATTACGATCTGATAACACTCATATTTAACCGATTCTCCTCAACTGGATTACTTCTGCCGATGGATGCCAGTTACTTTATGAGTGAGCCTCAGCTCGCCAGATGTACGCATACCGGTGACGCCTTCTGGTGGTGACCATCGTCACGGCTACTATGCACCAGTGAAGGGAAAATGAACGTCACGTGAAGCGGTTACCAGTGACACTATATAAGTGGTGATCTCCTCTACCATTAGCAGTGCGGAAAACACACCCGTCATGGTACGAATTTTTCCAGTAGTTTCCTAAGGCTTTTGTACCATGGTTCGGTGGCCAGCATTTTCCATTGCCCATGATCTTAAGGCCGGCAACTTCCTCACCTTCCACCAGGAAACTCCGGGCACCTACAGAGTGGTCATCTTCGACTTCACTTGCTGTGAGGTGATGACTAGGTTGGACCATGGATATGCCACCATGAGGGTCGTGAAAGATATAGACTGATGGTTTAGTTAGCTCTACTGAATTGTCTCTAGTAAGACCTGTCTCAAGTACTTTGTCGATCGTGTGTGAGCTTATGCTCTATCTATCCGCTGTGTTTGAAGCTATTAAGGGTCGATAGTGTGAATGTAACTATGGTAATCTCCTTAGTAGTTAACATGTTTGAACTTATTCAAATGTTCATTTCGGTGTTGTGTCGGGTAACCTCACCGCACATGAGAATAGGTTGCCATAGTTAGTATCCGATTGGCAACCAAACACAACTTGCTTGCTTTTGGGCCGCTTCTGGGTTTCAAACTATGCAACCAAACACCCTCCACTCATCCCCAAAAAAATCCATCACACGCAAACCAAAAACTTGCCAATTGTGACCCGGATCTCGTTTGCAACGAGCTAAGATCCAGGCAGCCTGTCCAGGTGAAAGGATCGTATGCCGCACCTAGAGGGGGGGTGAATAGGTGCTAACCAATTTTTAGTTCTTTTTCAAATTAGGCTTGACACAAAGGTAAATTCTCTAGATATGCAACTAAGTGAATTTACCTATATGACAAGATAAGCAACTAAGCAAGATATAGCTACACAATATAAGAGATAGAATAGGATAGAGGTAACCGAGAGTGGAGCACGCGGTGACACGGAGATGATTCCCGTAGTTCCCTTCCTTTGCAAGAAGGTACGTCTACGTTTGGAGGTGTGGTTGCTACGCCAAACCAACAGCCACGAAGGCTTCACTCAGATCTCCGGTGAGCAACGCCACGAAGGCCTAGCCCACTTCCACTAAGGGATTTCCTCGAGGCGGAAACCGGGCCTTTACAAGGTTCTTGGGGCACACATCCACAACCGAATTGGAGGCTCCCAAATCTGTTACAACACAACAATCAACAACAATACATCAACACAAATCAACTAGGGATCCAAAGAGGAACACTAGCAAGGGGGCCCTCAACAAAATGAGGGGGAAATGCAAATTGCTTCGGTGAAGATGTAGATCGGGGTCTTCTCCTTCGATTCTCCAAAGCACAAGAGATTTGGGTGGTTGAGGGAGGAGATCCGATGAATTTGGTGTTCTTGGTGGCTCAACAATGGTGTCTTGCTTTTTGGTGAAGGAGTGAGCAGCCAAGTCAATTGGAGAAGAAGATTATTTATAGATGGTGGTGAAGATCTGCCGATCCAGCCGTTGGAGAGAGGTGGCCGGTAGTACCGCCCAGGTTGGGCCGGTACTACCGCTCCTAGGCAAGGGCGGAGGCGGAGGGGGTGGCGAGCGCGGGCCGGGAGGGGAGGCCGGAGCCTCCGGCCGGGGTACCGGCCAAGGTACCGCCGGGGCTCCAACCTCCCTGGCAAACGTACTGAGCCACACGGCACCTTCCGGTACCGCGGGCGGTACCAAGCCCGGAGGCTCCGGCCGCAGCGTGGCCGGTGGTACCGCCCGCACCACCGCCGGCGCCCCTCCTCTCCTCCCTTTTCTTTCCCTTCTCCTTTCTTCTTCTTTTCTTTCTCTTCATTTCTTCTCTTTCTTCTTTGCTCTTCTATTCTTTCTTCTAAAAAGAATCTCTCAAGGATAGCATAGCATATCTTCAAAATCTCTTCAACTTTTGGGCATACCGATCAACGCTACACCATACAAATCTTATATAACAAAATGATCATATAAAATTATTGTCATCAACACCAAAACCACAAATAAAAGATATATGTCCTTTCAATCTCCCCCTTTTTGGTTTCTTGATGACAACATAAGATTTGCATATGAAATGAGTATAAGAGCAATAAAATTATAAGACGATGTAATAAGCTCCCCCTAGACATGTGCATCCAAAAGAATTATCATTTGAGTAAGAGGCACATAATCTAGGAACAAAATACTCAAGAAACTACGATTTACCAACAAGTGCAAAGATACATAGTAGGCAAATAAATTCATCACTTGCATTTGTGCAAAGACAAGCATATGTGAGTAAAGACAAGTGTTGAGTTTAGAGATCATACCACATGAAGCTCACTTAGTCTTTATCATAGATAGATAGATAGATAATGTCTCATACATAAATAGATAGCCCCTATGTCTCACACACATAGATAAGGTTCATAAAACATGATAAGTAGTTCTCAACAATAGATAACCATAAGTCACAAGCATAAAGAGTCAAAGAAAACGCAAGCTTGTGACTTCCCATGCAAATCCCGAACCTAATAGAACTCTTCTCCCCCTTTGACATCAAGATGCCAAAAAGGTTGAAGAGCGATGCTATCGTCCCTAGGCATCAAGGAAGTCCCCGGCAACATCGGAGTCGACATCATAGGAGGGTCCATCCTCGCCATCAGACCACTGGCTATGAGCAGAAATCCACTGAGGCTTCGGAAGGATATTCTCTTCAGATCCTGGAGGAGACACTTCCACACCAAGCTTTGTCATGATGCTCTTCTGACGGCGTCGGGCTTTCTTCTCTGCCACATAGGCGTCATACATACGCTCCTGAATATCCAGCTGGAGGCAGAAGGTCTTCTTTACCTTGATCTTGAGCTTGGTGTACCAAGAGGGCTCGAGCATGGGATCATATGCGGAGTGAGCCTGAGGCCCCCCAAGGGCCATATGAGCAATAAAACCATCAATTCGGTGAGCAGGAGCAGTGGAAGGATCTGCGGAGCTGCTGTGGCGGAAGGAGCTGCAGAGGCTGAGGCAGAAGCTAGAGCTCATGATCCTTGATAAGAAGGTTCTTGCGAGGATGAGGTGAGGGGTGAATTGGTTCCAGAATGGCACCATCAAATTTCTGACGCCACACCTCAGAAATAAGCTTCATGATGAAGGGAGCAAAGGCAGGAGACCTCTTCTCCACCATACGCAGAAAAATCTGGTTCCACAGGCAATCCATGACATCCATCTTCACACCCTTGCCCTTCCGGAGATGAGTTTGAAGCATCAAGTCAATGACAAAAGAATGGATCTCATCAACATTACCCACTTTGACGGCAACAGTCTCACGGTAGATGCGAAGCATAATATCATATACGGGTTGGAGACCGGAAGTGAATCCAAGCTTGCATCGACCGGGCATATAGAGCGGCTCAAGAACATCTTTGGTGCTTGCATTAGACTGCCCGTGAAACCTCCAACCACTATCACGGTCATCTTCACAATTTTCCGGAATAGGATAGCCAAGAATCTGTCCAAAGGTGCTCCAAGTGGTAGTGAGTACCACATCACGAGTCATCCAAGTAATGGAGCGAGCTTTATCATCATGAAAATAGACTGTGGCAAAGAACTGAGTCACAAGGTACGGATCATAGTTGCATTGGAAAGTCATAATGGGAAGCAAACCAAACTCCTCACAAATTCCAAGAGCTTCATGAAAGTAGGCATCCTTCTTCAAATGGTCAATGTTGATATACCGTTGATCAACCACCTTCACCTTGGGAGGATAGACTTCATTGAATATGCGCTCTTGAACCTCGGTGTAGAAGTGGCGGTTGCGGGTGCGAGAAGACCGAGGCCCCAAATAGGGGTTAGCGGTGCGAATAGCCATGTATGCATGAAGGCGGACGCTGCCATAGGACTCAATAGCCTTTTTCCCTTTCTTTTTATTTGCCAAAGAAGCACCACGAGCAGTAGTGGCACGAGGTAACACTTCATCTTGTTCAACAATCTCATCCTCAAGGGTCGGATCCCCTCGCCTCTTCCGACTAGCACCTGTGAAATAGACGAACAGAGCCGAGGGAAATATGGGATAAGGGCACAAGCTCATCTCTAAAAGACAAAAAATATGACCCAAAAATACACATGCATGATGAAAAAAAATGGCCACACACAATAGGGAAAAAATGCTACATAGTAGAGGTTAACGGTGCTACATACTAGAGGACATAGATCAGCAATAGATACAACCTCTTAGAGTAAGATTTAGCCAAAAATCTAAGCATGTAGAACCAAACACCAACAAGTATGTGAGCCAAAAATACGACCAAAATACGTGGAGAGAGGAGCTAATACCGGGAGCCATGGAGGAGGAGAGGTGGGGGAAGGTTCCCACGGAGCCGATCCGGCCGGAGGTGGCCGGAGGATGGCCGGGGGAGCGACGGCGGCGCGCGGGCAGAGCAGCGTGCGTGCGTGTGTGTGTGCTGTGAGGAGATGGGGATGGGGGCGTTGGTCGAGGGGCGTGTGTGTGTGGCTGGGGCGGGGAGTGCACCGCCCGAGGCCGGCGGTAGTGCACCCAGCCTGGCGTATTACCGCCTGGTCAGGCCCGGGTCGGCAGGTCTTCCTTTTTTTTAACACCCTCCTTTAAAAAAAAACAAATTGGTCAAGAATAAACATGAGTTTTGGTATGCAATTTTTGAGACGAGCTTGTGCTAGGGATAGAAAGTTTTTTTTTAGAGATGAGAGAATGGCTTAGGATGGACACAAAGAGGGTAGATGGTACGATATCACTCATATTTGCAAAATATTGCAAATAAAGACCAAATATGAGTGATTTCCCATAAGAACAAGGAGTTGTAAAAAAATGATAAGATCCAAATAACTCCAACTCTTCACAAAGAAGAGTGTGGTGGCCTAGGCCACCATATATGAGTGTTGTGGCATGGCACCGCGAAGATATATCTTGGGTCCAAGCCACTACTCATCATTGAAGCTCACATATCAACATATGATATAAAGAGAATGATTTCTTAATGTTGGCATTATGGGGAGAGGGATAGCTCAATAATTTAAACCGCACTCCCCTGATGGCGTGTATTTCACACGTTCGTTGGGCAACCCCAAGAGGAAGGTATGATGCGCACAGCAGCAAGTTTTCCCTCAGGAAGAAACCAAGGTTTATCGAACCAGGAGGAGCCAAGAAGCACGTTGAAGGTTGATGGCGGCGGGATGTAGTGGCGAACACCCAGATTCCTGCGCTAACGTGAACCCGCACAACACAACCAAAGTATTTGCCTCAACGAAACAGGGAGGTTGTCAATCTCACCGCTTGCTGTAACAAAGGATTAACCGTATTGTGTGGAAGATTTTGCAGAGAAAACAGTAAAAACAAGTATTGCAGCAGATTTGTATTTCAGTATAAAAGATTGGACCGGGGTCCACAGTTCACTAGAGGTGTCTCTCCCATAAGATAAAAGCATGTTGGGTGAACAAATTACAGTCGGGCAATTGACAAATAGAGAGGGTATAACAATGCACATACATGACATGATAAGTATAGTGAGATTTAATTGGGCATTACGACAAAGTACATAGACCGCCATCCAACCGCATCTATGCCTAAAAAGTCCACCTTCAGGTTATCATCCGAACCCTCCGTATTAAGTTGCTAGCAACAGACAATTGCATTAAGTATGGTGCGTAATGTAATCAACAACTACATCCTCGGACATAGCGCCAATGTTTTATCCCTAGTGGCAACAGCACAACACAACCTTAGAACTTTCTGTCACTGTCCCAGGTGTCAATGCAGGCATGAACCCACTATCGAGCATAAGTACTCCCTCTGGAGTTAAAAGTAAACTTGGCCATAGCCTCTACTAGAAACGGAGAGCATGCAAGATCATAAACAACACATGTATAATAACTTGATAATTAACATGACATGGTATTCTCTATCCATCGGATCCCGACAAACACAACATATAGAATTACGGATAGATGATCTTGATCATGTTAGGCAGCTCACAAGATCCAACAATGAAGCACAATGAGGAGAAGACAACCATCTAGCTACCGCTATGGACCCATAGTCCAGGGTGAACTACTCACTCATCACTCCGAGGCGACCATGGCGGTGTAGAGTCCTCCGGAGATGAATCCCCTCTCCGGCAGGGGGAGAGATCTCCCGTAATCCCCCGAGATGGGATCGGCGCGACGGCGTCTCGCAAGGTTTTCCGTATCGTGGTTTTTCGATCGTGGGTTTCGCGACGGAGGCTTTAAGCAGGCGGAAGGGCAGGTCAAGGCGTCACGAGGCCCACACTATAGGTCGGCGCGGCCGGGCTTGGGCCGCGCCGCCCTATAGCCGGCCACCTCGTGGCCCCACTTCGTGTGTTCTTCGGTCTTCTGGAAGCTCCGTGGAAAAATAGGGCCCTGGGTCTGTTTCATCCAATTCCGAGAATATTTCGTTACTAGGATTTCTGAAACCAAAAACAGAAAACAGGAACTGCACTTCGGCATCTTGTTAATAGGTTAGTTCCAAAAATGCACGAATATGACATAAAGTGTGCATAAAACATGTAGGTATCATCAATAATATGGCATAGAACATAAGAAATTATCGATACGTCGGAGACGTATCAGCATCCCCAAGCTTAGTTCTGCTCGTCCCGAGCAGGTAAAACGATAACAAAGATAATTTCTGAAGTGATATGCCATCATAACCTTGATCATACTATTTGTAAACATATGTAGTGGATGCAGCGATCAAAACAATGGTGATGATATGAGTAAACAGGTGAATCATATAGCAAATACTTTTCATGAATAGTACTTCAAGACAAGTATTAATAAGTCTTGCATAAGAGTTAACTCATAAAGCAATAAATCAAAGTAAAGGTATTGAAGCAACACAAAGTAAGATTAAGTTTCAGCGGTTGCTTTCAACTTGTAACATGTATATCTCATGGATAATAGTCAACATAGAGTAATATAACAAGTACAATATGCAAGTATGTAGGAATCAATGCACAGTTCACACAAGTGTTTGCTTCTTGAGGTGGAGAGAAATAGGTGAACTGACTCAACATAAAAGTAAAGAGAATGGTCCTTCAAAGAGGAAAGCATCGATTGCTATATTGTGCTGGAGCTTTTATTTTGAAAACATGAAACAATTTTGTCAACGGTAGTAATAAAGCATATGAGTTATGAAAGTTATATCTTACAAGTTGCAAGTCTCATGCATAGTATACTAATAGTGCCCGCACCTTGTCCTAATTAACTTGGACTACCGGATCTTTGCAATGCACATGTTTTGACCAAGTGTCACAATGGGGTACCTCCATGCCACCTGTACAAAGGTCTAAGGAGAAAGCTCGCATTTTGGATTTCTCGCTTTTGATTATTCTCAACTTAGACATCCATACCGGGACAACATGGACAACAGATAATGGACTCCTCTTTAATGCATAAGCATGTGGCAACAATTATTATTCTCATATGAGATTGAGGATATATGTCCAAACTGAAACTTCCACCATGAATCATGGCTTTAGTTAGCGGCCCAAAGTTCTTCTCTAACAACATGCATGCTCCAACCATGAAGGTGGTAGATCTCTCTTGCTTCAGACAAGACGGACATGCATAGCAACTCACATGATATCCAACAAAGAATAGTTGATGGCTGACATAGGCATCCCAAATGGGCCTGCCGAATATAGTACCCGGGGTTTATTGAAGGCCCACTACCCGAAGAATAAGAAGATTCGGAAGCCCAAGATGTATTTAAGGAAAAGATAGAGTTGTAATAGGAAGTGTTATTTGTAATCTGGCGGGATGAGTTAGAAACCGTCCCGGACTCTGTAACTTGTAAAACGAAACCCTCGCCTCCACCTCTTATATAAAGGGGGAGTCGAGGGACGAAGAGATCATCGAATCATTGTCTCCCAAACCCTAATTTTCATATTCGTCGAGTACTTTTCGGCTGAAACCTTCGAGATCTACTTGCCCTCTACTTCTAACTAAACCCTAGCCTACAATCCATAGGCATTGATAAGTTAATCCCTTTGTCAATTGGCGCCGTCTCGTGGGAATTAGAGGCGAAGGATCTGATCTCGATGGCACGTTCAAGATCTTCGACATCGTCAACCGGAAGCAACACTATGGATCGAGGTAAACAGATCGCTGCTGGTCTTGTTGATTTTGTTCCTCACCCACCCTCCCGTTTGGATGCATATGCGTATCTGGCGGAGCCCTTGGAGATGACGTTCGGAAGGTTCCACTTTCGCGTCGAGAAGGAAGGATCGTATCGTGTCGAAATTCCGATTCCGTCGGGATCGTCGGCGATTCTGATTTTTCAAGCTATGCATCGTCAACCGAGTCAGAAGAAGAAACTTCGGCAACACGTTACGTCAGCATCAGAGCAAGAGAGAAACTCACCAAGATCTTCAGCGACACATCGTTTGAGTCATCTGCGATGGCTCAAGCGATGTCGACAGTTACGACTTCATCGACAAATCTCTCACAGTGGGCAAGGTCTTCATCAATCTCAACAATGATGTCACCAAACCCAACATAGATCTGAGTACAAAATATCATCAGATTTATGCTATCGAAAATCAAGAGGAAACATCGGAGGCTTTCGACGAGTTGGGAAATCCTTTTGTCGATCCCTCAGATCTAAGGAGAGGTATGGGCACTAAATATGTCGGGCCCACACCACGCGTCAGAGTTCAACTTCCACAGGCAGCCTGGGATAGAGCGGCAAAAGCCCTAGATGGTTCAGAACCAATGACGACAACAGCTACAGCTCAAGAACTGCAAGCTTATCAATATAGGCTCGCACGAACTGCCCGAGAAATAGAAAAACAGACAGCTGAGTTGAACAGGAGAAAGGAGGCAGCTTCTGCATCCAGCAGGAGAAGGGCAGATCTAAGTGGACAATCTAGAGTTTCGGGTGATAGCCACAGGAGGCTCGGAACAGAGGAAGATCAAGGTTACAACACATACCCGAAGCAGAAAGAGAGTACTTGGTTCAAAACCTCGACATGTCTTTTATGTCGATAGATACAAGAGGAAATATTATCCCTAAGACACCAGAAGCTGGGTATATGGCGACACAAGCTTACATCCTTGCATCCAGGCCACCCCCAGGAGATCCAAGGGAAACATTATACAACATGGCATTGGCAGGGGTTGGAGCTATGGGGACAGCGTTCGTAGCAACGCCTCCCGAAGGAGCGGCAAGGCAAAATAGTCCACGACCTGCGGCAGCAACAGCGGCAGCTCCTGAAGGACCAAGTGGAGCAAGAGACACAGGAGCACAAGCAAGGGTCGATAGAGCGAGGCAAAGCAGAAGAGATCATCGGCAGTCCCCGGAGCTTAATGACGAGGATATGTGCGGTCTACCGTGCTTCACGAGAAGAGTCCGAAAAACTCGAGTCCCCTCAGGATTCAAGTTACCCGATCACTTCAAAAAGTTCGACGGCCTGCAAGATCCGGAGGACTGGCTAATTGATTACCTCGAGACGGTGAAGCTAACTGGAGGAACTAGAGCAACAGCCATGCAAAGTATTCAGGCACTTAAGTGGAGCCGCACGATCTTGGATCAAAAAACTTCCGCCAGGATCCATCGACAGCTGGGAAAGTTTCGAGGACGTATTCGTCAAGAACTTCAGGTCCACGTGCAAAAAACCTGCGTCGTTAGAAGAGCTGAGGGCATGTCGACAAAAGCCAGATGAGTCAATGAGAAAATATATCCAAAGGTGGAACATCATAAAAAACTCGGCAGAAAATATATCTGACGAGAGAGCAATAGATGCGTTTGTCGCAGGAATTAGGCGTGGAGATTTTGTCGAGGATTTGGGAAGGACCAATCCAAAAACAGTATCCGCGTTGATGGAGATAGCAAATAGATGGGCAGACGGAGAAGACGCTGTCCACAATAAACGACACAGGTCCCAGAGGAGGACCGTGGTCGAAATTATCATGGCGACGATTTCGACAAAGACGTAACTACGACGCTCCAGGGCAAATTTCGGCTGGATTCCGAGCCAGCGCAGGAGGAAACAACAGAGATGATTATCAGAGAAGCAATGAGCAGCGAAACGATAATAGGGACGACTCCCGCAACAGACAAAATAGTGGGCCGAGGTTTCCAAGACCTTTTGTGTCCCCCGAAGAAATGCTGAACGGACCGTGCCAGATGCACTTCTTCCTCGACAGCAATGGAAAAAGACAGTCAGGGCACCTGCAGAAAGACTGTCGAAATTTTCAGGCAATGTTCAGATACGCAGAAAATGCTCACGCTCGAGCAGCACAGAGAAACCCGGAGCCTAGGAGCGAAGTTCATCTACCGCCACCTCCCGCGATTACAGAGACAATCGACACCAGCTCAATAGCGGCAGCACCTGCACCACCACCCTATGTTGATCCTAACTCCAACGGAGCAGTGTCGATGATTCAGAAGGGAAGGCCATCCAATAGAGCTCAAAAAGTAATCTCACGACAGGTGTTTATGGCAGAGAAAATGCCTCCACCAACAGTTGAGTACCTTAATTGGTCGGACAAGATATCGGCTTCACAATAGCAGACCATCCGCAGCAAGTTCCTCGACCAGGGCAGTCAGCACTTATTCTACCGGCAGTTATCGCAGGATTTGACGTTTCTCGAGTATTCATAGATGGTGGCAGCAGCTTAAACCTTATGTATGCAGATACATTGAGGAAGATGAACATATCCTTAGCAAACCTGAAGCCAACGGACACAAGGTTCCACGGCATCACACCAGAAAAACCAAGTTACCCATTGGGAAAGATCAACCTCGACGTTCAGTTTGGAACCCGAGAAAATTATAGAATCGAGAAACTGGAGTTTGAAGTCGTGGATTTTCCATCGCAATACCACGCTTTGGGACGACCAGCATATGCTAGATTTATGGCAGTACCACACTATACATACCTGTTATGGAGATTGCCTGGACCCAAGGGACCAATCACGGTCAAAGGGAGTTTTGCCTTAGCTGATAAGTGCGACAAGGATTTCCATCGGTTATCAGAAACCTTCGGGATGCAAGCTGAATACTTGGCGTCGAAAAGCATGACTGATTACGACGTACTGCCAGACGTTGGAAGGCCAAACAAAGAATCAACTTTCAACACAGAGAAAAATTCTAAGGAGGTGCAGATTCACCCGACAGATCCAAAAAAGACGACATCCATTGCAAACAACATGGATATCGCATAGGAAAGCGCGCTCGTCGAGTTCCTCCGTGAGAACTGGAAAATCTTCGCATGGTGTCCACTGACATGCCAGGAGTACCCAGGGAACTTGCCGAGCACCACCTAAATTTGGATCCAACAGCAAACCAATCAGACAACCTTTGCGGCGTTTTTCGGAACCAAACCGCAAAGCCATGCTATCAGAAATAAATCGACTAGAGGAAGCTGGTTTTATCAGAGAGATATCTACAGAAGCCACATGGGTAGCTAACCCAGTGATGGTGCCGAAGAAAAACACGACAGTCCTTCGCATGTGCGTCGACTTTACGTGTCTCAACAAACATTGCCCTAAGGATCACTTTCCCTCCCAAGGATCGATCAAATCATCGACTCCACGGCAGGTTGTGAACGTCTTTCCTTTTTGATGCATACTCTGGTTATAACCAGATCAGATTAAAAGAAGATGATGAAGCCAAAACAGCGTTTATTACACCTTACGGCGTGTTTTGCTACAAGACAATGCCCTTTGGTCTAAAAAATGCGGGAGCAACATATCAGAGGATGATGCAGAAGTGTTTAGCAACACAGATCGGGAAAAACGTGCAAGTATACATTGATGATGTCGTCATAACGTCAAAAAAGGGGGCAACGCTGATCGAGGATCTCAAAGAAACCTTTGATAACCTCGACAAATTCCGCTCAAGCCGAACCCGACGAAGTGTTCTTTTGGCCTCAGAGAACTGGGGTTTCTAGTTTCAGCAAGAGGATTGAAGCAAATCACAAAATACAAGCCATAGTAACAATGAGAAAGCCAACGAAGTTGAAAGAAATACAAGAATAACTGGCGAGTCGCTTTGAGCAGATTCGTCGCCAGGTTAGGAGAAAAAGCATTACCATTTTATGCGCTGATAAAACAAGGAGATAAATTCCAGTGGAATGAAGAGGCCGATAGAGCTTTCGAGGATCTGAAGCGGAAAATCTCGACACCACCAATCCTGGTGGCTCCAAAGGAAAAGGAACCTCTCCTGTTGTACATTGCGGCCACACCTCAAGTGGTTAGCACGGTTTTAGTTGTCGAAAGAGAAGAAGAAGGGAAAATCCATGGAGTACAGCGACCAGTATACTTCGTGAGCGAAGTCTTGTCGCCCTCAAAACAAAGGTACCCTCAGTACCAAAAACTAGCATATGGAGTGTTCACGACAGCACGAAAATTGCGCCACTATTTTTCGGCACACCCGATCATAGTGGTCAACGAAGCTCCCTTGTCAAATATACTAAACAATCCAGAAGCTACGGGTCGTGTCTCCCTTTGGGGAATAGAACTTTCCCCTCGGGACATCACGTAAAAAAGAAAAGCAATAAAGTCGCAAATACTGCCGGACTTCATCGCAGAGTGGATGGAGTTGCAAAATACAGGACCTCCAGATTTGTCGAGAACCTGGACTATGAACTTTGATGGGTCCAAGAGACTAGAAGGGGCTGGCGCAGGAGTAGTACTCATATCACCTGAAGGCGACAAGTTGAAGTACATCCTTCGGATGACGTTCCCTAACGCATCTAACAATGAAGCGGAATATGAGGCTCTCATACACGGGATGAAGATGGCGAAAGCCTGCGGAGCAACTCGATTAAAAATCTTTGGCGATTCACAGTTGGTAGCTCAGCAAGTTATGAACCAATGTGACGCAGTCAATGATAGCATGATGGCATACAAGGAGGTGTACAATGAGCTCGAGAAGTTATTCGATGGATGCGAAGTAAATCATATTAGTAGATTGAGCAACGACGAAGCCGACGTTCTTGCAAACATCGGGTCGCAGTGCCTTGCAGTCCCACCAGGTGTATTTTGGGAAGAGATAACAGAGAGATCCACTGAGTCGACAAAATCAAAAAAGAAGGAGAAGAAACCCTCGGGGGCTACCAAGGAGAAGCAAGAGGAAGAAGAAGAAGAGCAAGACCTGGTCATGGTAATACAGATACCGTGGATGCAGCCATACATATCATATATACTCAGGAAAGAAATACCCGACGATCCAGTCGAGGCAAGGCGAGTAATTCGACGCTCCAAAGCTTTCACAGTGGTTAAGGGAGAATTATATAAGAGAAGTATTTCAGGCGTCTTGCAAAGGTGCGTCACACCTGAAGAAGGAAGAATAATTCTGAAGGATGTACACGAAGGGATATGTGGCCACCACGCAAGTAGTCGAGCTATCGCAGCCAAGGTTTTTCGGGCAGGATTCTACTGGTTAACAGCAATTGAGGACGCTAAGGACATAGTACGAACTTGCGACGCGTGTCAAAGGTTTGCCGCAAAACCTCACTCTCCAGCAGCAGAGCTAGCACCAATACCTTTGTCGTGGCCCTTTGCACAATGGGGACTCGATATGGTGGGCAAGTTACACAAATCGTGGCCAGGAGGAAAGGAATACATGCTAGTAGCTGTCGACAAATTTACAAAGTGGATAGAAGCGAAGCCGATAAATTCACCAGACGGAGCATCTGCAGTAAAATTCATAAAAGGCCTCGTCTTCAGATTTGGAGTGCCCCACAGCATCGTCACAGACAACGGCAGCAATTTCACATCCAATGAATTCAAAGACTATTGCAAAGAGGTGGGTATCAAGCTGAACTTTGCGTCAGTTGCACATCCTCAAACCAATGGGCAAGTCGAGAAAGCCAATGGCATCATCTGCAATGGCATCAAGAAACGTCTGTTGGGACCTTTAGAAAAAGCTCGACATACCTGGCCTGAAGAACTACCAAGTGTTGTGGAGCATCCGAACAACACCAAATACGGCGACACAAGAAACCCCGTTTTTTCTAGTCCATGGCGCGGAAGCAGTACTTCCAATAGAAATAGAGCACGACTCCCCTAGAGTCACAGCATATGATGAAGAAGCGTCAAAAACAGCATTGGAAGACGATGTAGATGCACTCGACGAAGCTCGAGACGAAGTATTATCAAGGGTCACCAAATATCAACAGGACTTGAAAAATTATCACAGTCGACGTTTGCGGCCAAGATCTTTTCAAGTGGGGGACTTAGTTCTTCGGCTCACGCAAAAAAGTCATGAAAAACTCGAGTCACCATGGCTTGGTCCCTATATCGTCACGGAAGTAATTGGAGGAGGAGCATACAGGATAAAGGACAAGAAGACAGGAGCAAAACCCCTGGAACGTGGCGCAACTCAGGCGGTTCTACGCCTAGAGCTAAAATATAGTCCTTGTAAAACTTCAATGTACTGAAACGCTTTCAGACGCACTCTTTTCCTTTTTCGGGGCACCGAGTGGGGGGAAAGGTTTTTAATGAGGCGGGCTCGTGGTGCTGCAATATAATAAAGATAGTGGAGATATACTTCTTATTTTTCGACACGCTCGGGGGCTCAAACGCCCAAGTCTCAAAATACATACAATATAGATTCACTGAAATATTTCGCCTTGGTACATTAATACCTCGCCAAATATAACAAAATCGGAAGACAGCAATCATAAATATAGTGTACACATCAAAAAACGTAAGTGCCTTGGTTTAAAAACCTCGCCATGCAAATATAGAACTTCGACATCAAAGATACTCAAAAATGGGCAATCTACCCAAGGGACAAACAAAGATGTCTTATTCCAGCAGAAAAAATAGATTTCAAGGAAGGAAAAATAGTGCAATCTTCGCCTAGTTAGGCTCGGGGGCTTCAACAACATAGAGGACCTCAGCAATATACAATAAAATCCTTCGGGAACATAAAAAAGAGAAGGGACATTAAAAAAGAGTGAGATATAAGGTTTCCAATATAATACAAGTCAGTTAAATCCCAAGATAGTATCTACGGACAAGCCCCTGGTTGTCTTATGCTCAGCATAAGAACCCTTGGTAAAAAACTCCGAGTCCATCCGAAGAAGTTCATCTATCATCGATTCAGCTACAGGAGCTACCATTGCATCGATTGAGTCAATATCATTTTTTCGACGCGTTTTCTTGGCCAGGCAACCAGCAACAATCTTCGTCAGGTCCAACTTTGGATAACAAATGTTTATCATAATCATGGCAAATCTCGCTCCAGCAGTGAGTTGAGCCCGCACAAAGTTATGGATGCGAGGAGCATCTCTGAATACCTCCAATAATTCGGGAAGAGTTTTTGGAACCTCGTTTCGCGGAAACAGATTCCTATAGACAAGGGTTAATGTCGACGTGCAAAAGCTGAGAAAATCGCGCACCTGGCAAGCACGATCTTGGAACCTAACAATTTGTTGGGTTCGTTCAGGAGTGGCCCAGAACAAACACCCATGATTAAGGGAGAGATTAACAAGAAGATTTGTCCTCTCATTCACTCTCTGATCTTCGGCAGCAGAATCAAGAACTGAGCCTGTTAAAAGCGACAGGGCAAGAAATTGGAAGAAAGGCACAGCAAGATAAAGAAGAGGCATCAAAAGAAAGCAAAAACGTACCTAGCATATCTGTGCTAGCTTCCAGCATTAGCTCAAGCATACTATTTTCTCGGGTTGTGGCTCCCTTTGCTTCCAGTACAGCAGCATCCCTAGCAGCCACAGCTTCTTCGGCTTGATGAAGAGCAAGTTTTTCTCCTTCAGAGGCTTTTCGAGATTGTTCCATCATGGCCAAAGTTTGTTTCTTCATAGACTGAAGTTGTTGTCGAAGTTCTTGCAAATCTTCCGACAAATGTCCGCTTGATGAACTCTCGAGGAGATTATGGTCGACTAGTATTTTCTTCGAGAAGGAAGATGCAGGTGAAGCAGCGGCAGAACAAGGAGGAGTCGAGTAGTTATCAAATATTAACTGGAAAAGAAAGGCCCAGGATCAATGAAAAGCACGAAGGGAAATTTCATTACTTGCTAGAAAATTTACATGGGTATTACAAAAGAAAGTTCTCCAGGAGGACTAAGTGAGTAATTGTCGCCAAGGCTAAAATGGCGACAAGAGCAAAAGAAACAGAAAAAGAAACAAGGAGGCATGCAACTAGACCTCCGGCCTCGAGGAGCTAGGAGTCGAAGTTGGCTTGATCCCGAGATACGCCAAGATTTTCTTCGTATTGGGCTTGGCCGCCTTAATCAGTGACTTCCATCTCGACTGTTCTATCTGATCGGTGTCGCCAACCTTCATCCAGTCGAGAGTCTGTTGGCTGTCAGCAACCAGAGCAACAGTATTTTCAACAGCCACCTTCATATTTTCATGGCGCATCTTCAGTCCAAGATCTTCCGATGAATTGAAAAGCTTGGCAAGGTCAAGGAAAGTCGAAGGTTCCTCTTTCTTCGGGAAGAAGTAGGGGAACAACGCCGACAAACCCGCATTGGCATTGGCCACGCCTTCACGAATTTCGCGTCCATGGAGCTCCAAAAGAGAAAGTGCGTCAAGGAGAGGGTCATTGACGGGATTCTCCAGATCAAAATCTTGGTCTGTTTGGGCTGCCACATGAGACAAAACATTAGTTGAAAACAAAGATACAGGAAGTACAATAAAATAGAAGAAATTGAGGATATTACTCAGCGTACGTCGACTTTGCGACTTCAAACGCTTGATGATCCCTTGCTCACGTGCAGCTTGTGCAGATTTTTGCTCGTGTAAGGCAGATTCAGCATCTTTGAGCCTTTGCTGCAATTCCTCGACACTAGCGGCCTTTGCTTTGGCATCATCAGCTTCAGCTCTAGCTTCGCTAGCGGCAAGCTCAGCTTTCTTGCGAGCCGCCTCACTTTGCTCAAGTTTTCGAGCAAGTGTCTCGGCACGTTCGTTAGCCTCTGCAAGTTTTTCTGTTGAGATGTGGAAAAGAGAGAGAAGAAAGATCAAAAATAGCGACAAGCAGCAGGAGTAAAAAACCAAGGAAAAACAGCAAGTATAAAAGTCGTTACCTTCGGCTCTGCTGGCATACTCGCGGTACCCAATAAATTGGGACCCGATGCGGATAAGATCCTTGATCATAGGCTGTCAAAGAAGAAGAAAAGAAGGGGAAAAACTTCGGCATTACAAAAAGTAAGGGTCCACAAAAGCAAAATAGAGGAAATATAGATCTCGATAAACTTACATCATCCAAGAGCTGCGACGAAGAGCTGCTCAATTGAGGAGGAGGCTCAACGATCATTTCAACCCTTGCCCTTTTTGGCGAAGGGACAAGGGGGCTTGAAGGAAGAGTAGATGTATCAACATTCTGTTGAGGAGGCGACGATTCTTCTCCTTCAACTCTCGAAATAACTAAAGTGTGTGACGTGCTCGTCCGAGGAGCTACGTCACGAGTTGGTACTTCTTCCTCGTCATCACTGCGAGTAAGAGCAATAGCATAAAAAGCAAGACAAGAAAAAACTTCGACTACAGAAATAAAGAGGAAGCCGAGGAACTTACGAGCTGACGAGGGATGCAACATAAGGATCATAAGTTGCCTTCGGAGGAGAAGGAACAACTTCTTCGGCTTTGGAAGTGCCGGAATCTTCGACATCGTTCCTCTTCCTTTTCCTTTGTGGGGAAACAGCGGGAGGAGGAGATTGGACTGACGTGGTGTCCTCGGAAGATCCCGCAGACTTTCGAGAATCCACGGGATCATTCACAAAGGATGGAGCTTCTTGATTGTCGTCAGTAACAATGCCCATTTCTTCGACTTCTCCATCCTCAGGAAGAGGAGGAAGGGAAGCCATAGTAGGGTGATTCTACAAGAAAATAGCGACAAAGGGAAAAATAGAGAGATATCAATGCAATGAGATGCAGGGAAAATTCACAACAAG
Organism: Lolium multiflorum; assembly: GCA_030979885.1. NCBI lineage: Eukaryota > Viridiplantae > Streptophyta > Magnoliopsida > Poales > Poaceae > Lolium > Lolium multiflorum. The sequence continues at coordinate 200,651,628 of CM061747.1, forward strand.
ATAAAATTCGAGAAGACAAAATACCTCGGGGAGAGGATTGGTGGAGCTGTAGGGTTCCACGCGACAAGAGGAAGGAATAGGATCCCTCTTGCTCAGCGAGGTAATTCTTCGAATAAGCTTCTCCAAGTCCTTCACAGAAAGATCATTGGAGAGCCTATTGGCGTCATTGGCACCAGAGTACGTCCAAAGGGGATTTTTGCGAGCCTGAAGAGGCTGCACTCTAATCCTAAGAAAATAGGCAGTGATTTGGACACCAGATAACTCTTTGCCTCGAGTATTTTGAAGTTGATGAATACGAGACATAAGAGCTTCTGTCGCCTTTTTCTCTTCTTCGGAAGCTTCGGCGTCCCAGGAGTAGCGGCGTTGAATCTTTGCGTTTCCGTCGAAAGGAACTATGTTGTGTTCCACGGAATTGGCGCTTTCTTCGTGTATATAGAGCCACCTTTTGCGCCATCCTTGGACAGAGTCGGGAAATTTGACGTCGAAATAATCGACATCGGTTCGGACACAGATAACTACGCCACCTATGTTGTAGGTGGCGTTGTGCGCGCCATTGCGGCGAAGGCAGAAAATGCGCTTCCAAAGAGCCCAATTGGGAGCGACTCCAAGAAAGCATTCGCAAAGCGTGATAAAAATAGAAATGTGAAGGATGGAATTGGGGGTCAGCTGGTGCAGCTGAATCCCATAAACAAAGAGAAGACCGCGGAGGAAATCATGGATTGGGGTAGAGAGGCCCCGGATGAGATGATCAACAAAACTAACCCGATACTCCATTGGAGGCTTGGGGTAGCTTTCTTCGCTGGGAAAGCGGATGGCGTCTTCCTTCTTCATCAGGCCGAGCCTCTTCAGCATATTGACATCTTGGTTGGAGATTTTGGATCTCTCCCACTCAAGATCTTCAGCGGCCATCTTGGACTCCGGAGTGCTGTGGCGAGTCAAACGCGCACGCGGTGGCATCAACGGCAATGGGCAGAGCAATGTATGCGAGTGCGGGAAATCAGAGAGAGTTGGGCGCAGGGGAAGATTTGCGAAGAGGAACAGGTGAGCGGCGCAAGCGAGGGGATGAACGGAGGTTGAAGACAGGTTTATATAAGAATTGGGTGAAGCAGTGTGCCGTTGGATGAGGAAATCGTGTGGTGAGAATAGATCTTCTAGATACAAGGGTAAAAAAGTATTTTTACTGGGATAGGCGTTACCGTACGTGCGCCAGAAAAAGCGGAGGACGTGTGTCCCCCACTTGCACGACGTGTCAACGTGGTGGGAACGATGGACCCACAAAGCAGAAAAATCTCGACCATTGATAGAGTTGAAGAAAATTTGACAAGGGAAAATATGTCGATAAGAAAAATAAAAGGAGAATGGCGACAGGATAAGTTATTTGAATACATCGGGAGCCTTTGGTCAGAAACAAGTTTTTGCCCAAATGCTCGGGGGCTACTTTGACAAAAAGTAAAATTTCGAGTATGACAATATAGAAAATGTTGAGCCTACAACCAAGCACAAGTTCTTGGCTGTAGCCTCGGGGGCTACTCCCATCGGGAGCGCTGTTCGCGCACCCGAGAGATAAAAGAAAGAGAAGAAGAAGAAGAGAGAAAAGAGTTCATATTGAGAAGTAATGACAATATAGTGACAAGGTGGACTAAAATGTTGAGCCTACAACCAAGCACAAGTTCTTGGCTGTAGCCTCGGGGGTTACTCCCATCAACGCTGTTCGCGTGCCCGATGAAATTAACAAAGGAAAAATAGAAAAGCAAGAGAGTATATTTCGAGTTATAATTAACTCTACATATACTCCCATCGGGAGAGCAATATAAGTCATATTTGACTCGATAAAATGTGCCATTCCAACAGCCGGAAAAGCACTCGACAATATATTCTCAGAACGCCAAAGTTGCGATCAATTTCTGAATGCCGCAAATTTGCGAAGGTAAGACCCCAGATCCATTCTGCTGGGCGTGGCATCGCCAAAGACTGCGCTCTGCTACTTTTATCCGTATCAACAGATACGAAGAAAAATCCTAACGGACGCGTTAGGTACTCGATAAATTTGACTGGGACTCGACAGAATGGTAAGACCTTAAGCGGCACCTGTCGAAGTTTACACCAGTATCCCGAGATCATGTCCAGGGACGTGATTTTGAAGTAGGTTTTTGCGGATTGCCACTAGAGCAGTTAACTAGTACCTGATCCGTCAGATGAACTAGCCCCAACTACCAATATCCCTGAACAATATAAAATTTTATGAGAACAAGTATAAAAGTTAGAGCTTTCGAGTAAAAAATAAACAGTGGAGATTTTCCCTGACTCTATGATTCAAGCAAAATCTGGGGGCTACTGACATAGGCATCCCAAATGGGCCTGCCGAATATAGTACCCGGGGTTTATTGAAGGCCCACTACCCGAAGAATAAGAAGATTCGGAAGCCCAAGATGTATTTAAGGAAAAGATAGAGTTGTAATAGGAAGTGTTATTTGTAATCTGGCGGGATGAGTTAGAAACCGTCCCGGACTCTGTAACTTGTACAAAACGAAACCCTCGGCTCCACCTCTTATATAAAGGGGGAGTCGAGGGACGAAGAGATCATCGAATCATTGTCTGCAAACCCTAATTTTCATATTCGTCGAGTACTTTTCGGCTGAAACCTTCGAGATCTACTTGCCCTCTACTTCTAACTAAACCCTAGCCTACAATCCATAGGCATTGATAAGTTAATCCCTTGTCAATGGCGTCCCCAGAAACATGGTTATCGCTCAACAAGCAACTTAATAAGAGATAAAGTGCATAAGTACATATTCAATACCACAATAGTTTTTAAGCTATTTGTCCCATGAGCTATATATTGCAAAGGTGAATGATGGAATTTTAAAGGTAGCACTCAAGCAATTTACTTTGGAATGGCGGAGAAATACCATGTAGTAGGTAGGTATGGTGGACACAAATGGCATAGTGGTTGGCTCAAGTATTTTGGATGCATGAGAAGTATTCCCTCTCGATACAAGGTTTAGGCTAGCAAGGTTATTTGAAACAAACACAAGGATGAACGGTACAGCAAAACTCACATAAAAGACATATGGTAAACATTATAAGACTCCATACCGTCTTCCTTGTTGTTCAAAACTCAATACTAGATGTTATCTAGACTCTAGAGAAACCAAATATGCAAACCAAATTAGCAAGCTCTAAGTATTTCTTCATTAATGGGTGCAAAGTATATGATGCAAGAGCTTAAACATGAGCACAACAATTGCCAAGTATCAAATTATCCAAGATATTATAGCAATTTACTACATGCAGCATTTTCCAATTCCAACCATATAACAATTTAACGAAGATGAAACTTCGCCATGAATACTATGAGTAGAGCCTAAGGACATATTTGTCCATATGCAACAGCGGAGCGTGTCTCTCTCCCATAAAGTGAATGCTAGGATCCATTTTATTCAAACAAAACAAAAACAAAAACAAACCGACGCTCCAAGCAAAGTACATAAGATGTGGCCGAATAAAAATATAGTTTCAGAGGAACCTGATAATGTTGTCGATGAAGAAGGGGATGCCTTGGGCATCCCCAAGCTTAGACGCTTGAGTCTTCTTATAATATGCAGGGGTGAACCACCGGGGCATCCCCAAGCTTAGAGCTTTCACTCTCCTTGATCATATTGCATCATACTCCTCTCTTGATCCTTGAAAACTTCCTCCACACCAAACTCGAAACAACTCATTAGAGGGTTAGTGCATAATAAAAATCACATGTTCAGAGGTGACACAATCATTCTTAACACTTCTGGACATTGCATAAAGCTACTGGACATTAGTGGATCAAAGAAATTCATCCAACATAGCAAAAGAGGCAATGCGAAATAAAAGACAGAATCTGTCAAAACAGAACAGTCCGTAAAGATGGATTTTATTAGGCCACCAGACTTGCTCAAACGAAAATGCTCAAATTGAATGAAAGTTGCGTACATATCTGAGGATCATGCTCGTAAATTGGCTTAATTTTCTGAGCTACCTACAGGGAGATAGACCCAGATTCGTGACAGCAAAGAAATCTGAAACTGCGCAGTAATCCAAATCTAGTACTTACTTTTCTATCAAAGACTTTACTTGGCACAACAAAACATAAAACTAAGATAAGGAGAGGTTGCTACAGTAGTAAACAACTTCCAAGACACAAATATAAAACAAAAATACTGGAGTAAAAACATGGGTTGTCTCCCATAAGCGCTTTTCTTTAACGCCTTTCAGCTAGGCGCAGAAAGTGTATCTCAAGTAACATCGAAAGATGAAGCATCAACATCATAATTTGTTCTAATGATAGAATCATAAGGTACCTTCATTCTCTTTCTAGGGAAGTGTTCCATACCTTTCTTGAGAGGAAATTGATATTTAATATTACCTTCCTTCATATCAATAGTAGCACCAACGGTTCGAAGAAAAGGTCTTCCCAATATAATGGGGCAAGATGCATTGCATTCAATATCCAAGACAACAAAATCAATGGGGACAAGGTTATTGTTAACCATAATATGAACATTATCAACTTTCCCCAAAGGTTTCTTTTTAGCATTATCAGCGAGATTAACATCCAAATAACAGTTTTTCAATGGTGGCAAGTCAAGCATATCATAGACTTTTTTAGGCATAACAGAAATACTTGCACCAAGATCACATAAAGCATTACAATCAAAATCTTTGACTCTCATTTTAATGATGGGCTCCCAACCATCCTCTAGCTTTCTAGGAATAGAAGTTTCAAGTTTTAGTTTCTCTTCTCTAGCTTTTATGAGAGCATTTGTAATATGTTTTGTGAAAGCCAAATTTATAGCGCTAGCATTGGGACTCTTAGCAAGTTTTTGCAAGAACTTTATAACTTCAGAGATGTGTGATGGCGTGTATTTCACACGTTCGTTGGGCAACCCCAAGAGGAAGGTATGATGCGCACAGCAGCAAGTTTTCCCTCAGAAAGAAACCAAGGTTTATCGAACCAGGAGGAGCCAAGAAGCACGTTGAAGGTTGATGGCGGCGGGATGTAGTGCGGCGCAACACCAGAGATTCCGGCGCCAACGTGGAACCTGCACAACACAACCAAGCTACTTTGCCCCAACGAAACAGTGAGGTTGTCAATCTCACCGGCTTGCTGTAACAAAGGATTAACCGTATTGTGTGGAAGATGATTGTTTGCAGAGAAAACAGTAAAAACAAGTATTGCAGTAGATTGTATTTCAGTAAAGAGAATTGGACCGGGGTCCACAGTTCACTAGAGGTGTCTCTCCCATAAGACGAACAGCATGTTGGGTGAACAAATTACAGTTGGGCAATTGACAAATAAAGAGAGCATGACCATGCACATACATATCATGATGAGTATAGTGAGATTTAATTGGGCATTACGACAAAGTACATAGACCGCCATCCAACTGCATCTATGCCTAAAAAGTCCACCTTCGGTTATCATCCGAACCCCCTCCAGTATTAAGTTGCAAACAACAGACAATTGCATTAAGTATGGTGCGTAATGTAATCAACAACTACATCCTTAGACATAGCATCAATGTTTTATCCCTAGTGGCAACAGCACAACACAACCTTAGGGGTTTCTGTCACTCCCCCAGGTGTCAATGCAGGCATGAACCCACTATCGAGCATAAGTACTCCCTCTTGGAGTTAAAAGCATCTACTTGGCCAGAGCATCTACTAATAACGGAGAGCATGCAAGATCATAAACAACACATAAGCATAACTTTGATAATCAACATAACAAGTATTCTCTATTCATCGGATCCCAACAAACGCAACATATAGAATTACATATAGATGATCTTGATCATGATAGGCAGCTCACAAGATCCGACAATGATAGCACAATGGGGAGAAGACAACCATCTAGCTACCGCTATGGACCCATAGTCCAGGGGTAGACTACTCACTCATCACTCCGGAGGCGACCATGGCGGTGTAGAGTCCTCCGGGAGATGATTCCCCTCTCCGGCAGGGTGCCGGAGGCGATCTCCAGGATCCCCCGAGATGGGATCGGCGGCGACGGCGTCTCAGTAATGTTTTCCGTATCGTGGCTCTCACCGGGGGTTTCGTCACGGAGGCTATTTGTAGGCGGAAGGGCAGGTCAAGAGGCGGCACGGGGGGCCCAAACCATAGGCCGGCGCGGCCAGGGGTGGGGCCGCGCCGCCCTAGGGTTTGGCCACCCCGTGGCCCCTCTTCGTCTCTCCTTCGGACTTCGGAAGCTTCGGAGAAAATAGGCCTCTGGGCTTTAATTTCGTCCAATTCCGAGAATATTTCTTTACTAGGATTTCGAAACCAAAAACAGCAGAAAACAGCAACCGGCACTTCGGCATCTTGTTAATAGGTTAGTTCCGTAAAATGCACGAATATGACATAAAGTGTGCATAAAACATGTAGATAACATCAATAATGTGGCATGGAACACAAGAAATTATCGATACGTTGGAGACGTATCAGCATCCCCAAGCTTAGTTCTGCTCGTCCCGAGCAGGTAAAACGATAACAAAGATAATTTCTGGAGTGACATGCCATCATAAACTTGATCATACTATTTGTAAAGCATATGTAGAGAATGCAGCGATCAAAACAATGGTAATTTCATGAGTAAACAAGTGAATCATAAAGCAAAGACTTTTCATGAATAGCACTTCAAGACAAGCATCAATAAGTCTTGCATAAGAGTTAACTCATAAAGCAATAATTCAGAGTAAAGGTATTGAAGCAACACAAAGAAGATTAAGTTTCAGCGGTTGCTTTCAACTTGTAACATGTATATCTCATGGATATTGTCAACATAGAGTAATATAATAAGTGCAATAAGCAAGTATGTAAGAATCAATGCACAGTTCACACAAGTGTTTGCTTCTTGAGGTGGAGAGAAATAGGTGAACTGACTCAACATAAAAGTAAAAGAATGGTCCTCATAGAGGAAAAGCATCGATTGCTATATTTGTGCTAGAGCTTTGATTTTGAAAACATGAAACAATTTTGTCAACGGTAGTAATAAAGCATATGCATCATGTAAATTATATCTTATAAGTTGCAAGCCTCATGCATAGTGTACTAATAGTGCTCGCACCTTGTCCTAATTAGCTTGGACTACCTGGATTATCACCGCAATACATATGCTTTAACCAAGTATCACAAAGGGGTACCTCTATGCCGCCTGTACAAAGGTCTAAGGAGAAAGCTCGCATTTGGATTTCTCGCTTTTGATTATTCTCAACTTAGACATCCATACCGGGACAACATAGACAACAGATAATGGACTCCTCTTTTAATGCTTTAAGCATTCAACAACAATTAATTCTTTTCTCATTAGAGATTTGAGGATGTTTGTCCAAAACTGAAACTTCCACCATGGAACATGGCTTTAGTTAGCGGCCCAATGTTCTTCTCTCACAATATGCATGCTCAAACCATTCAACTCAGTGTAGATCGCCCTTACTTCAGACAAGACGAACATGCATAGCAACTCACATGAAATTCAACAATGAGTTGATGGCGTTCCCCAGAAACATGGTTATCGCACAACAAGCAACTTAATAAGAGATAAAGTGCATAATTACATATTCAATACCACAATAGTTTTTAAGCTATTTGTCCCATGAGCTATATATTGCAAAGGTGAATGATGGAATTTTAAAGGTAGCACTCAAGCAATTTACTTTGGAATGGCTGGAAAATACCATGTAGTAGGTAGGTATGGTGGACACAAATGGCATAGTGGTTGGCTCAAGTATTTTGGATGCATGAGAAGTATTCCCTCTCGATACAAGGTTTAGGCTAGCAAGGTTGTTTGAAGCAAACACAAGGATGAACTAGTACAGCAAAACTCACATAAAAGACATATTGAAAGCATTATAATACTCTATACCGTCTTCCTTGTTGTTCAAACTCAAAACTAGAAATTATCTAGACCTTAGAGAAACCAAATATGCAAACCAAATTTTAGCATGCTCTATGTATTTCTTCATTAATAGGTGCAAAGCATATGATGCAAGAGCTTAAACATGAGCACAACAATTGCCAAGTATCACATTACCCAAAACATTTATAGCAATTACTACATGTATCATTTTCCAATTCCAACCATATAACAATTTAACGAAGGAGAAACTTCGCCATGAATACTATGAGTAGAAACCAAGGACATATTTGTCCATAAGCTACAGCGGAGTGTGTATCTCTCCCATAAAGTGAATGCTAGGATCCATTTTATTCAAACAAAACAAAAACAAAAACAAAACGACGCTCCAAGAAAAAGCACATAAGATGTGGCCGAATAAAAATGTAGTTTCAGGGGAGGAACCTGATAATTTGTTGATGAAGAAGGGGATGCCTTGGGCATCCCCAAGCTTAGACGCTTGAGTCTTCTTGATATATGCAGGGGTGAACCACCGGGGCATCCCCAAGCTTAGAGCTTTCACTCTCCTTGATCATGTTGCATCATACTCCTCTCTTGATCCTTGAAAACTTCCTCCACACCAAACTCGAAACAACTCATTAGAGGGTTAGTGCACAATATAAATTGACATATTCAGAGGTGACACAATCATTCTTAACACTTCTGGACATTGCATAATGCTACTGGACATTAGTGGATCAAAGAAATTCATCCAACATAGCGAAAGAGGCAATGCGAAATAAAAGGCAGAATCTGTCAAAACAGAACAGTTCGTATTGACGAATTTTAAAATGGCACCAGACTTGCTCAAATGAAAATGCTCAAATTGAATGAAAGTTGCGTACATATCTGAGGATCATGCACGTAAATTGGCATAATTTTCTGAGCTTCCTGCAGGGCAGTGGGCTCAGATTCGTGACAGCAAAGAAATCTGGAACTGCGCAGTAATCCAAATCTAGTACTTACTTTTCTATCAACGGCTTAACTTGGCACAACAAAACTCAAAACTAAGATAAGGAGAGGTTGCTACAGTAGTAAACAACTTCCAAGACACAAAATAAAAACAAAGTACTGTAGGTAAAAACATGGGTTGTCTCCCATAAGCGCTTTTCTTTAACGCCTTTCAGCTAGGCGCAGAAAGTGTGTATCAAGTAACATCGAGAGATGAAGCATCAACATCATAATTTGTTCTAATGATAGAATCATAAGGTACCTTCATTCTCTTTCTAGGGAAGTGTTCCATACCTTTCTTGAGAGGAAATTGATATTTTATATTTCCTTCCCTCATATCAATAATAGCACCAACAGTTCGAAGAAAAGGTCTTCCCAATATAATTGGACAAGATGCATTGCATTCAATATCCAAGACAACAAAATCAACGGGAACAAGGTTATTGTTAACGGTAATGCGAACATTATCAACTTTACCCAAAGGTTTCTTTGTAGAATGATCAGCAAGATTAACATCCAAATAACAATTTTTCAGCGGTGGCAAGTCAAGCATATTATAAATTTTCTTAGGCATAACAGAAATACTTGCACCAAGATCACATAAAGCATTACAATCAAAATCTTTAACCTTCATCTTAATGATGGGCTCCCAACCATCTTCTAGCTTTTTAGGAATAGAGGCTTCGCGCTCTAGTTTCTCTTCTCTAGCTTTTATGAGAGCATTTGTAATATGATGTGAAAGCCAAATTTATAGCACTAGCATTAGGACTTTTAGCAAGTTTTTGCAAGAACTTTATAACTTCAGAGATGTGGCAATCATCAAAATTCAAACCATTATAATCTAAAGCAATGGGATCATCATCCCCAATGTTGGAAAAAATTTCAGCAGCTTTATCACAGGCAGTTTCAGCAGTTTTAGCAGTTTCAGGCAGTTTTTCATTAGAAGTGGAAACATTGCTAACACCAATTCTTTTATTAGTATGAGTAGGAGGTGCAGCAACATGTGTAGCATTAGCATTACTAGTGGTGGTAATAGTCCAAACTTTAGCTATATTTTTCTCTTTAGCTAGTTTTTCATTTTCTTCTCTATCCCACCTAGCACGCAGTTCAGCCATTAATCTTATATTCTCATTAATTCTAACTTGAATGGCATTTGCTGTAGTAACAATTTTATTTTCAATATCCCTATTAGGCATAACTTTCGATTTCAAAAGATCAACATCAGAGGCAAGACTATCAACTCTAGAAACAAGAATATCAATTTTATTGAGCTTTTCCTCAACAGATTTGTTAAAGGCAGTTTGTGTACTAATAAATTCTTTAAGCATGGCTTCAAGTCCAGGGGGTGAATTCCTATTATTGTTGTAAGAATTCCCATAAGAATTAGCATAACCGTTACCATTATTATAAGGATATGGCCTATAGTTGTTACTAGAATTGTTCCGGTAAGCATTGTTGTTGAAATTATTATTTTTAATGAAGTTTACATCAACATGTTCTTCTTGTGCAACCAATGAAGCTAACGGAACATTATTAGGATCAACATTAGTCCTATCATTCGCAAGCATAGACATAATAGCATCAACCTTATCACTCAAGGAAGAGGATTCTTCAACAGAATTTACCTTCTTACCTTGTGGGGCTCTTTCCGTGTGCCATTCAGAGTAATTTATCATCATATCATCAAGAAGTTTTGTAGCCGCCCCAATGTGATGGACATAAAGGTACCTCCAGCAGCTGAATCCAATAAATTCCGCGAAGAAAAATTTAGTCCTGCATAGAAGGTTTGGATGATCATCCAAGTAGTCAGTCCATGGGTTGGGCAATTTTTAACCAGAGATTTCATTCTTTCCCAAGCTTGAGCAACATGTTCAGTATCTAATTGTTTAAAATTCATTATGCTACTCCTCAAAGATATAATTTTAGCAGGGGGATAATATCTACCAATAAAAGCATCCTTGCATTTAGTCCATGAATCAATACTATTCTTAGGCAGAGATAGCAACCAATCTTTAGCTCTTCCTCTTAATGAGAAAGGGAACAATTTTAGTTTAATAATATCACCATCTACATCTTTATATTTTTGCATTTCACATAGTTCAACAAAATTATTGAGATGGGCAGCAGCATCATCAGAACTAACACCAGAAAATTGATCTCTCATGACAAGATTCAGTAAAGCAGGTTTAATTTCAAAGAATTCTGCTGTAGTAGCAGGTGGAGCAATAGGTGTGCATAAGAAATCATTATTATTTGTGGTTGTGAAGTCACACAACTTAGTATTTTCAGCGTTGGCCATTTTAGCAATAGTAAATAAAGCAAACTAGATAAAGTAAATGCAAGTAAACTAATTTTTTTGTGTTTTCGATATAGCAAACAAGATAGCAAATAAAGTAAAACTAGCAACTAATTTTTTTGTATTTTGATTTAGTGCAGCAAACAAAGTAGTAAATAAAATAAAGCAAGACAAAAACAAAGTAAAGAGATTGAGAAGTGGAGACTCCCCTTGCAGCGTGTCTTGATCTCCGCGGCAACGGCGCCAGAAAAAGAGCTTGATGGCGTGTATTTCACACGTTCGTTGGGCAACCCCAAGAGGAAGGTATGATGCGCACAGCAGCAAGTTTTCCCTCAGAAAGAAACCAAGGTTTATCGAACCAGGAGGAGCCAAGAAGCACGTTGAAGGTTGATGGCGGCGGGATGTAGTGCGGCGCAACACCAGAGATTCCGGCGCCAACGTGGAACCTGCACAACACAACCAAGCTACTTTGCCCCAACGAAACAGTGAGGTTGTCAATCTCACCGGCTTGCTGTAACAAAGGATTAACCGTATTGTGGAAGATGATTGTTTGCAGAGAAAACAGTAGAAACAAGTATTGCAGAGATTGTATTTCAAGAAAGAGAATGGACCGGGGTCCACAGTTCACTAGAGGTGTCTCTCCCATAAGACGAACAGCATGTTGGGTGAACAAATTACAGTTGGGCAATTGACAAATAAAGAGAGCATGACCATGCACATACATATCATGATGAGTATAGTGAGATTTAATTGGGCATTACGACAAAGTACATAGACCGTCATCCAACTGCATCTATGCCTAAAAAGTCCACCTTCAGGTTATCATCCGAACCCCCTCCAGTATTAAGTTGCAAAGCAACAGACAATTGCATTAAGTATGGTGCGTAATGTAATCAACAACTACATCCTTAGACATAGCATCAATGTTTTATCCCTAGTGGCAACAGCACAACACAACCTTAGGGGTTTCTGTCACTCCCAGTGTCAATGCAGGCATGAACCCACTATCGAGCATAAGTACTCCCTCTTGGAGTTAAAAGCATCTACTTGGCCAGAGCATCTACTAATAACGGAGAGCATGCAAGATCATAAACAACACATAAGCATAACTTTGATAATCAACATAACAAGTATTCTCTATTCATCGGATCCCAACAAACGCAACATATAGAATTACATAGATGATCTTGATCATGATAGGCAGCTCACAAGATCCGACAATGATAGCACAATGGGGAGAAGACAACCATCTAGCTACTGCTATGGACCCATAGTCCAGGGGTAGACTACTCACTCATCACTCCGGAGGCGACCATGGCGGTGTAGAGTCCTCCGGGAGATGATTCCCCTCTCCGGCAGGGTGCCGGAGGCGATCTCCTGGATCCCCGAGATGGGATCGGCGGCGACGGCGTCTCGAATGTTTTCCGTATCGTGGCTCTCGGTACTGGGGGTTTCGTCACGGAGGCTATTTGTAGGCGGAAGGGCAGGTCAAGAGGCGGCTGATGGCGTGTATTTCACACGTTCGTTGGGCAACCCCAAGAGGAAGGTATGATGAGCACAGCAGCAAGTTTTCCCTCAGAAACCAAGGTTTATCGAACCAGGAGGAGCCAAGAAGCACGTTGAAGGTTGATGGCGGCGAGATGTAGTGCGCGCAACACCAGATTCCGCGCCAACGTGGAACTCGCACAACACAACCCAAAGTACTTTGCCCCAACGAAACAGTGAGGTTGTCAATCTCACCGGCTTGCTGTAACAAAGGATTAACCGTATTGTGTGGAAGATGATTGTTTGCAAGAAAACAGTAGAAACAAGTATTGCAGTAGATTGTATTTCAGGAAAGAGAATTGGACCGGGGTCCACAGTTCACTAGAGGTGTCTCTCCCATAAGACGAACAGCATGTTGGGTGAACAAATTACAGTTGGGCAATTGACAAATAAAGAGAGCATGACCATGCACATACATATCATGATGAGTATAGTGAGATTTAATTGGGCATTACGACAAAGTACATAGACCGCCATCCAACCGCATCTATGCCTAAAAAGTCCACCTTCAGGTTATCATCCGAACCCCCTCCAGTATTAAGTTGCAAAGCAACAGACAATTGCATTAAGTATGGTGCGTAATGTAATCAACAACTACATCCTTAGACATAGCATCAATGTTTTATCCCTAGTGGCAACAGCACAACACAACCTTAGAACTTTCTGTCACTGTCTGTCAATGCAGGCATGAACCCACTATCGAGCATAAGTACTCCCTCTTGGAGTTAAAAGCATCTACTTGGCCAGAGCATCTACTAATAACGGAGAGCATGCAAGATCATAAACAACACATAAGCATAGCTTTGATAATCAACATAACAAGTATTCTCTATTCATCGGATCCCAACAAACGCAACATATAGAATTACATATAGATGATCTTGATCATGATAGGCAGCTCACAAGATCCGACAATGATAGCACAATGGGGAGAAGACAACCATCTAGCTACTGCTATGGACCCATAGTCCAGGGGTAGACTACTCACTCATCACTCCGGAGGCGACCATGGCGGTGTAGAGTCCTCCGGAGATGATTCCCCTCCGGCAGGGTGCCGGAGGCGATCTCCGGGATCCCCCGAGATGGGATCGGCGGCGACGGCGCCTCAAGAATGTTTTCCGTATCGTGCCTCTCACCGGGGGTTTCCACGAGGCTATTTGTAGGCGGAAGGGCAGGTCAAGAGGCGGCACAGGGGGCCCACACCACAGGCCGGCGGCGGGGGGCCGCGCCGCCCTAGGGTTTGGCGCCCCCGTGGCCCTCTTCGTCTCTCCTTCGGACTGGAAGCTTCGTGAGAAAATAGGCCTCTGGGCTTTTATTTCGTCCAATTCCGAGAATATTTCTTTACTAGGATTTCTGAAACCAAAAACAGCAGAAACAAAGAACTCGGGCATCTTGTTAATAGGTTAGTTCCAGAAAATGCACGAATATGACATAAAGTGTGCATAAAACATGTAGATAACATCAATAATGTGGCATGGAACACAAGAAATTATCGATACGTTGGAGACGTATCAGCATCCCCAAGCTTAGTTCTGCTCGTCCCGAGCAGGTAAAACGATAACAAAGATAATTTCTGGAGTGACATGCCATCATAAACTTGATCATACTATTTGTAAAGCATATGTAGTGAGTGCAGCGATCAAAACAATGGTGATGACATGAGTAAACAAGTGAATCATATAGCAAAGACTTTTCATGAATAGCATTTCAAGACAAGCATCAATAAGTCTTGCATAAGAGTTAACTCATAAAGCAATAATTCAAAGTAAAGGTATTGAAGCAACACAAAAGAAGATTAAGTTTCAGCGGTTGCTTTCAACTTGTAACATGTATATCTCATGGATATTGTCAACATAGAGTAATATAATAAGTGCAATAAGCAAGTATGTAAGAATCAATGCACAGTTCACACAAGTGTTTGCTTCTTGAGGTGGAGAGAAATAGGTGAACTGACTCAACATTGAAAGTAAAAGAATGGTCCTCATAGAGGAAAAGCATCGATTGCTATATTTGTGCTAGAGCTTTGATTTTGAAAACATGAAACAATTTTGTCAACGGTAGTAATAAAGCATATGCATCATGTAAATTATATCTTATAAGTTGCAAGCCTCATGCATAGTGTACTAATAGTGCTCGCACCTTGTCCTAATTAGCTTGGACTACCTGGATTATCACCGCAATACATATGCTTTAACCAAGTATCACAAAGGGGTACCTCTATGCCGCCTGTACAAAGGTCTAAGGAGAAAGCTCGCATTTGGATTTCTCGCTTTTGATTATTCTCAACTTAGACATCCATACCGGGACAACATAGACAACAGATAATGGACTCCTCTTTTAATGCTTTAAGCATTCAACAACAATTAATTCTTTTCTCATTAGAGATTTGAGGATGTTTGTCCAAAACTGAAACTTCCACCATGGAACATGGCTTTAGTTAGCGGCCCAATGTTCTTCTCTCACAATATGCATGCTCAAACCATTCAACTCAGTGTAGATCGCCCTTACTTCAGACAAGACGAACATGCATAGCAACTCACATGATATTCAACAATGAGTTGATGGCGTCCCCAGAAACATGGTTATCGCACAACAAGCAACTTAATAAGAGATAAAGTGCATAATTACATATTCAATACCACAATAGTTTTTAAGCTATTTGTCCCATGAGCTATATATTGCAAAGGTGAATGATGGAATTTTAAAGGTAGCACTCAAGCAATTTACTTTGGAATGGCTGGAAAATACCATGTAGTAGGTAGGTATAGTGGACACAAATGGCATAGTGGTTGGCTCAAGTGTTTTGGATGCATGAGAAGTATTCCCTCTCGATACAAGGTTTAGGCTAGCAAGGTTGTTTGAGGCAAACACAAGGATGAACTAGTACAGCAAAACTCACATAAAAGACATATTGAAAGCATTATAATACTCTATACCGTCTTCCTTGTTGTTCAAACTCAATACTAGAAATTATCTAGACCTTAGAGAAACCAAATATGCAAACCAAATTTTAGCATGCTCTATGTATTTCTTCATTAATGGGTGCAAAGCATATGATGCAAGAGTTTAAACATGAGCACAACAATTGCCAAGTATCACATTACCCAAAACATTTATAGCAATTACTACATGTATCATTTTCCAATTCCAACCATATAACAATTTAACGAAGGAGAAACTTCGCCATGAATACTATGAGTAAAACCAAGGACATATTTGTCCATATGCTACAGCGGAGTGTGTATCTCTCCCATAAAGTGAATGCTAGGATCCATTTTATTCAAACAAAACAAAAATAAAAACAAAACGACGCTCCAAGAAAAAGCACATAAGATGTGGCCGAATAAAAATGTAGTTTCAGGGGAGGAACCTGATAATTTGTTGATGAAGAAGGGATGCCTTGGGCATCCCCAAGCTTAGACGCTTGAGTCTTCTTGATATATGCAGGGGTGAACCACCGGGTGCATCCCCAAGCTTAGAGCTTTTCACTCTCCTTGATCATGTTGCATCATACTCCTCTCTTGATCCTTGAAAACTTCCTCCACACCAAACTCGAAACAACTCATTAGAGGGTTAGTGCACAATATAAATTGACATATTCAGAGGTGACACACTCATTCTTAACACTTCTGGACATTGCATAATGCTACTGGACATTAGTGGATCAAAGAAATTCATCCAACATAGCGAAAGAGGCAATGCGAAATAAAAGGCAGAATCTGTCAAAACAGAACAGTTCGTATTGACGAATTTTAAAATGGCACCAGACTTGCTCAAATGAAAATGCTCAAATTGAATGAAAGTTGCGTACATATCTGAGGATCATGCTCGTAAATTGGCATAATTTTCTGAGCTTCCTGCAGGGCAGTGGGCTCAGATTCGTGACAGCAAAGAAATCTGGAACTGCGCAGTAATCCAAATCTAGTACTTACTTTTCTATCAACGGCTTAACTTGGCACAACAAAACTCAAAACTAAGATAAGGAGAGGTTGCTACAGTAGTAAACAACTTCCAAGACACAAAATAAAAACAAAGTACTGTAGGTAAAAACATGGGTTGTCTCCCATAAGCGCTTTTCTTTAACGCCTTTCAGCTAGGCGCAGAAAGTGTGTATCAAGTATTATCGAAGGGTGGTGCATTCTCAGCGGGGTGTGGAGTTTTCTCAACTAGGCATATTATATTAGATACATAAGTTTTAGCATCTCCCTTTTCATTAGTCTTAGGTGTGCTACTCTCATCAAACAAATTTTCAGGAACAAGCCAAGCATAGTTATTTTCTAGTGCATCATTCATAGCTAGGAGCTTACATGGTATTGGTGCTTTGATCTCCCCTCCATCATCAATATTATTAGTGTATCTTATTCTATCCATATCCATCTTTTCAAGGAGACTAACAAAATTAGTAGGAGAACCAAGCATATTAAATTTAGCAAACACCTTTCTAGCTTCTCTTGCTAGACCACCAAATTCTCTAAGAAGGGTTTCTAAAACAAAATCTTTCTTTTCCCCCTCTTCCATATCACCAAGTGTAAGAAACATGTGTTGGATTATAGGATTGAGATTAACAAATTTAGTTTCCAACAGCGAACTAAAGCAGCAGCAGCAATTTCATAGGTAGGTGCAAGTTCTACCAAGTGTCTATCTTCAAAATCTTCAATGGTACTAACATGGGTGAAAAATTCTTCTATATTGTTCCTCCCAACTATAGACCCACGTCCTACCGGTATGTTCTTTGTGGTAAAATTAAAAGGAAACATGATGAGTAAAGTAAATGCAAGTAACTAATTTTTTTGTGTTTTCGATATAGCAAACAAGATAGCAAATAAAGTAAAACTAGCAACTAATTTTTTTGTATTTTGATTTAGTGCAGCAAACAAAGTAGTAAATAAAATAAAGCAAGACAAAAACAAAGTAAAGAGATTGAGAAGTGGAGACTCCCCTTGCAGCGTGTCTTGATCTCCCCGGCAACGGCGCCAGAAAATATGCTTGATGGCGTGTATTTCACACGTTCGTTGGGCAACCCCAAGAGGAAGGTATGATGAGCACAGCAGCAAGTTTTCCCTCAGAAAGAAACCAAGGTTTATCGAACCAGAGGAGCCAAGAAGCACGTTGAAGGTTGATGGCGGCGAGATGTAGTGCGGCGCAACACCAGATTCCGGCGCCAACGTGGAACCTGCACAACACAACCAAAGTACTTTGCCCCAACGAAACAGTGAGGTTGTCAATCTCACCGGCTTGTAACAAAGGATTAACCGTATTGTGTGGAAGATGATTGTTTGCAGAGAAAACAGTAGAAACAAGTATTGCAGAGATTGTATTTCAATAAAGAGAATTGGACCGGGGTCCACAGTTCACTAGAGGTGTCTCTCCCATAAGACGAACAGCATGTTGGGTGAACAAATTACAGTTGGGCAATTGACAAATAAAGAGAGCATGACCATGCACATACATATCATGATGAGTATAGTGAGATTTAATTGGGCATTACGACAAAGTACATAGACCGCCATCCAACGCATCTATGCCTAAAAAGTCCACCTTCAGTTATCATCCGAACCCCCTCCAGTATTAAGTTGCAAAGCAACAGACAATTGCATTAAGTATGGTGCGTAATGTAATCAACAACTACATCCTTAGACATAGCATCAATGTTTTATCCCTAGTGGCAACAACAACACAACCTTAGAACTTTCTGTCACTGTCCCAGGTGTCAATGCAGGCATGAACCCACTATCGAGCATAAGTACTCCCTCTTGGAGTTAAAAGCATCTACTTGGCCAGAGCATCTACTAATAACGGAGAGCATGCAAGATCATAAACAACACATAAGCATAGCTTTGATAATCAACATAACAAGTATTCTCTATTCATCGGATCCCAACAAACGCAACATATAGAATTACATATAGATGATCTTGATCATGATAGGCAGCTCACAAGATCCGACAATGATAGCACAATGGGGAGAAGACAACCATCTAGCTACTGCTATGGACCCATAGTCCAGGGGTAGACTACTCACTCATCACTCCGGAGGCGACCATGGCGGTGTAGAGTCCTCCGGGAGATGATTCCCCTCTCCACAGGTGCCGGAGGCGATCTCCGTGGATCCCCCGAGATGGGATCGGCGGCGACGGCGCCTCGCAATGTTTTCGATCGTGGCTCTCTGCACCGGGGTTTCGCACGGAGGCTATTTGTAGGCGGAAGGGCAAGAGGCGCACAGGGGCCCACACGGGCCGGCGCGGCCAAGGGGCCGCGCCGCCTAGGGTTTGGCGCCCCGTGGCCTCTCGTCTTCGGACTTCCGGAAGCTTCGTGAGAAAATAGGCCTCTGGGCTTTTATTTCGTCCAATTCCGAGAATATTTCTTTACTAGGATTTCTGAAACCAAAAACAGCAGAAACAGCAATCGCACTTCTGCATCTTGTTAATAGGTTAGTTCCGTAAAATGCACGAATATGACATAAAGTGTATAAAACATGTAGATAACATCAATAATGTGGCATGGAACACAAGAAATTATCGATACGTTGGAGACGTATCAGCATCCCAAACCATAGGCCGGCGGCCGGGGGTGGGGCCGCGCCGCCCTAGGGTTTGGCCACCCCGTGGCCCCTCTTCGTCTCTCCTTCGACTTCTGGAAGCTTCGTGAGAAAATAGGCCTCTGGGCTTTAATTTCGTCCAATTCCGAGAATATTTCTTTACTAGGATTTCTGAAACCAAAAACAGCAGAAAACAGCAACTGGCACTTCGGCATCTTGTTAATAGGTTAGTTCCATAAAATGCACGAATATGACATAAAGTGTGCATAAAACATGTAGATAACATCAATAATGTGGCATGGAACACAAGAAATTATCGATACGTTGGAGACGTATCAATGTGGCAATCATAAAAATCTAAATCATTACAATCTAAAGCAATGGGATTATCATCCCCAAGGTTGGAAAAAATTTCAGCAGTTTTATCACAAGCAGTTTCAGCAGTTTTAGCAGTTTCAGGTAATTTTGCGCGCTTTGCACTAGGAGTAGAAGCATTGCCAACACCAATTATTTTACCATTGATAGTAGGAGGTGCAGCAACATATGAAGAATCAACATTACTTGTGGTGGTAATAGTCCAAACTTTAGCTACATTTTCCTTTTTAGCTAGTTTTTCATTTTCTTCTCTATCCCACCTAGCACGCAGTTCAGCCATTAATCTTATATTCTCATTAATTCTAACTTGGATGGCATTTGCTGTAGTAACAATTTTATTTTCAATATCCCTATTAGGCATAACTTTCGATTTCAAAAGATCAACATCAGAGGCAAGACTATCAACTCTAGAAACAAGAATATCAATTTTATTGAGCTTTTCCTCAACAGATTTGTTAAAGGCAGTTTGTGTACTAATAAATTCTTTAAGCATGGCTTCAAGTCCAGGGGGTGTATTCCTATTATTGTTGTAAGAATTCCCATAAGAATTAGCATAACCGTTACCATTATTATAAGGATATGGCCTATAGTTATTACTAGAATTGTTCCGATAAGCATTGTTGTTGAAATTATTATTTTTAATGAAGTTCACATCAACATGTTCTTCTTGAGCAACCAATGAAGCTAATGGAACATTATTAGGATCAACATTAGTCCTATCATTCGCAAGCATAGACATAATAGCATCAACCTTATCATTCAAGGAAGAGGATTCTTCAACAGAATTTACCTTCTTACCTTGTGGAGCTCTTTCCGTGTGCCATTCAGAGTAATTAACCATCATATTATCAAGGAGCTTTGTTGCTTCACCAAGAGTGATGGACATAAAGGTACCTCCAGCAGCTGAATCCAATAAATTCCGCGAAGAAAAATTTAGTCCTGCATAGAAGGTTTGGATGATCATCCAAGTAGTCAGTCCATGGGTTGGGCAATTTTTAACCAGAGATTTCATTCTTTCCCAAGCTTGAGCAACATGTTCATTATCCAATTGTTTAAAATTCATTATGCTACTCCTCAAAGATATAATTTTAGCAGGGGGATAATATCTACCAATAAAAGCATCCTTGCATTTAGTCCAGGAATCAATACTATTCTTAGGCAGAGATAGCAACCAATCTTTAGCTCTTCCTCTTAATGAGAAAGGGAACAATTTTAATTTTATAATGTCACCATCTACATCTTTATACTTTTGCATTTCACATAGTTCAACAAAATTATTGAGATGGGCAGCAGCATCATCAGAACTAACACCAGAAAATTGCTCTCGCATAACAAGATTAAGTAAAGCAGGTTTAATTTCAAAGAATTCTGCTGTAGTAGCAGGTGGAGCAATAGGTGTGCATAAGAAATCATTATTATTTGTGCTAGTGAAGTCACACAACTTAGTATTTTCAGGGTTGGCCATTTTAGCAATAGTAAATAAAGCAAACTAGATAAAGTAAATGCAAGTAAACTAATTTTTTTGTGTTTTTGATATAGCAAACAAGACAGTAAATAAAGTAAAGCTAGCAACTAATTTTTTTGTGTTTTGATATAAGTGCAGCAAACAAAGTAGTAAATAAAATAAAGCAAGACAAAAACAAAGTAAAGAGATTGAGAAGTGGAGACTCCCCTTGCAGCGTGTCTTGATCTCCCCGGCAACGGCGCCAGAAAAAGAGCTTGATGGCGTGTATTTCACACGTTCGTTGGGCAACCCCAAGAGGAAGGTATGATGCGCACAGCAGCAAGTTTTCCTCGAAAGAAACCAAGGTTTATCGAACCAGGAGGAGCCAAGAAGCACGTTGAAGGTTGATGGCGGCGGGATGTAGTGCGGCGCAACACCAGAGATTCCGGCGTGGAACCTGCACAACACAACAAAGTACTTTGCCCCAACGAAACAAGTGAGGTTGTCAATCTCAACGGCTTGCTGTAACAAAGGATTAACCGTATTGTGTGGAAGATGATTGTTTGCAGAGAAAATAGTAAAAACAAGTATTGCAGCAGATTTGTATTTCAGTATTAAAGATTGGACCGGGGTCCACAGTTCACTAGAGGTGTCTCTTCCATAAGATAAAAGCATGTTGGGTGAACAAATTACAGTCGGGCAATTGACAAATAGAGAGGGCATAACAATGCACATACATGACATGATAAGTATAGTGAGATTTAATTGGGCATTACGACAAAGTACATAGACCGCCATCCAACCGCATCTATGCCTAAAAAGTCCACCTTCAAGTTATCATCCGAACCCCTCCAGTATTAAGTTGCTAGCAACAGACAATTGCATTAAGTATGGTGCGTAATGTAACAACTACATCCTCGACATAGCTAATGTTTTATCCCTAGTGGCAACACACAACACAACCTTAGAACTTTCTGTCACTGTCCCAAATGCAAAATGAACCCACTATCGAGCATAAGTACTCCCTCTTGGAGTTAAAAGTAAAAACTTGGCCAGAGCCTCTAGAAACGGAGAGCATGCAAGATCATAAACAACACATGTATAATAACTTGATAATTAACATGACATGGTATTCTCTATCCATCGGATCCCGACAAACACAACATATAGAATTACAGATAGATGATCTTGATCATGTTAGGCAGCTCACAAGATCCAACAATGAAGCACAATGAGGAGAGACAACCATCTAGCTACGCTATGGACCCATAGTCCAGGGGTGAACTACTCACTCATCACTCCGAGGCGACCATGGCGGTGTAGAGTCCTCCGGAGAGAATCCCCTCTCCGGCAGGGTGCCGAGGAGATCTCCTAATCCCCCGAGATGGGATCGGCGGCGACGGCGTCTCAAGGGTTTTCCGTATCGTGGTTTTTCGCATCGGGTTTCGCGACGGAGGCTTTAAGTAGGCGAAGGGCAGGTCAAGGGCGTCACGAGGGGCCCACACTATAGGTCGGCGCGCCAGGGCTTGGGCCGCCGCCATAGCCTGGCCACCTCGTGCCCCACTCGTGTTCTTCGGTCTTCGGAAGCTCCAAAAATAGGGCCCGGGTCTTCGTTTCGTCAATTCCGAGAATATTTCGTTACTAGGATTTCTGAAACCAGAAAAGGAACTGGCACTTCGCATCTTGTTAATAGGTTAGTTCCGTAAAATGCACGAATATGACATAAAGTGTGCATAAAACATGTAGGTATCATCAATAATATGGCATAGAACATAAGAAATTATCGATACGTCGGAGACGCACTCCCCCTATTTCCATGCCCACATCTAAACCAAATAAAGTTTTGAGACAAAGGTGTGTTTGCAAGATGGTCAAGCTATACTCCTTGAATCAATGATATTTAGCTCATTCCTCAAATAAGAGAACCTTGCTTCATCAAGAGGCTTCGTGAATATATCGGCAAGTTGATCTTTGGTTGGAACATAGATAAGCTCAATATCACCACGGGCAACATGATCCCTGATACGTCTCCAACGTATCGATAATTTCTTATGTTCTATGCCATATTATTGATGATACCTACATGTTTTATGCACACTTTATGTCATATTCGTGTATTTTCTGGAACTAACCTATTAACAAGATGCCAAGTGCCGCCCTGCTGTTTTTGGTTTCAGAAATCGTAGTAACGAAATATTCTCGGAATTGACGAAACGAAGACCTGGGGCCTATTTTGCCACGAACCTTCCAAGACCGAAGAGCATACGAAGTGGGGCCACGAGGTGGCCAAACCACAAGGAGGCGCGGCCAAAGGGGGGCCCGCGCCACCCTGTGGTGTGGGCCCTCGTCAGCCCCCCGACTCTGCCCTTCCGCCTACTTAAAGCCTCTGTCGCGAAAACCCCGAGGCGAAAACCACGATACCGAAAACCTTACCGAGACGCCGCCGCCGATCCCATCTCGATCGCCATCTCGAGGGCCATCACACCCTCCGGAGACTTCTCCTCATCTTCCGGAGGGAGATCATCTATCCGCCATGGTCGCCTCCGGAGTGATGAGTGTCTAGTATTCACCCCTGGACATGGCCATGGCTAGCAGCTAGATGGTTGTCTTCTCCTCATTGTGCTTCATTGTTGGATCTTGTGAGCTGCCTAACATGATCAAGATCATCTATCTGTAATACTCTATGTTGTGTTTGTCGGGATCCGATGGATAGAGAATACCATGTTATGTTAATTATCAAGTTATTACATATGTGTTGTTTATGATCTTGCATGCTCTCCGTTATTAGTAGAGGCTCTGGCCAAGTTTTTGCTCTTAACTCCAAGAGGGAGTATTTATGCTCGATAGTGGGTTCATGCCTGCATTGACACCTGGGACAGTGACAAAAAGTTCTAAGGTTGTGTTGTGTTGTTGCCACTAGGGATAAAACATTGGCGCTATGTCCGAGGATGTAGTTGTTGATTACATTACGCACCATACTTAATGCAATTGTCTCTGGCAACTTAATACCGGAAGGGGTTCGGATGATAACCTGAAGGTGGACTTTTAGGCATAGATGCAGTTGGATGGCGGTGTATGTACTTTGTCGTAATGCCCAATTAAATCTCACTATACTTATCATGCCATGTATGTGCATTGTTATGCCCTCTCTATTTGTCAATTGCCCGACTAATTTGTTCACCCAACATGCTTTTATCTTATGGGAGAGACACCTCTAGTGAACTGTGGACCCCGGTCCATTCTTTAATACTGAAATACAAATCTTGCAATACTTGTTTTTACGTTTTCGAAACAATCATCTTCCACACAAATTAATCCTTTGTTACAGCAAGCCGGTGAGATTGACAACCTCACTGCTTCGTTGGGGCAAAGTACTTTGGTTGTGTTGTGCAGTTCCACGTTGGCGCCGGAATCCCTGGTGTTGCGCCGCACTACATCCCGCCGCCATCAACCTTCAACGTGCTTCTGGGCTCCTCTGGTTCGATAAACCTTGGTTTCTTTCTGAGGGAAAACTTGCCGCGGTGCGCATCATACCTTCCTCTGGGGTTGCCCAACGAACGTGTGAAATACACGCCATCAAGCATATTTCTGGCGCCGTTGCCGGGGAGATCAAGACACGCTGCAAGGGGAGTCTCCACTTCTCAATCTCTTTACTTTGTTTTTGTCTTGCTTTATTTTATTTACTACTTTGTTTGCTGCACTTATATCAAAACACACAAAAATTAGTTGCTAGTTTTACTTTATTTACTGTCTTGCACTCTATATCAAAAACACAAAAAAATTAGTTTACTTGCATTTACTTTATCTAGTTTGCTTTATTTACTACTGCTAAAATGGCTAACCCTGAAAATACTAAGTTGTGTGACTTCACTAGCACAAATAATAATGATTTCCTATGCACACCTATTGCTCCACCTGCTACTACAGCAGAATTCTTTGAAATTAAACCTGCTTTACTCAATCTTGTTATGCGAGAGCAATTTTCTGGTGTTAGTTCTGATGATGCTGCTGCCCATCTCAATAATTTTGTTGAACTATGTGAAATGCAAAAGTATAAAGATGTAGATGGTGACATTATAAAATTAAAATTGTTTCCTTTCTCATTAAGAGGAAGAGCTAAAGATTGGTTGCTATCTCTGCCTAAGAATAGTATTGATTCATGGACTAAATGCAAGGATGCTTTTATTGGTAGATATTATCCCCCCGCTAAAATTATATCTTTGAGGAGTAGCATAATGAATTTTAAACAATTAGATAATGAACATGTTGCTCAAGCTTGGGAAAGAATGAAATCTCTGGTTAAAAATTGCCCAACCCATGGACTGACTACTTGGATGATCATCCAAACCTTCTATGCAGACTAAATTTTTCTTCGCGGAATTTATTGGATTCAGCTGCTGGAGGTACCTTTATGTCCATCACTCTTGGTGAAGCAACAAAGCTTCTTGATAATATGATGATTAATTACTCTGAATGGCACACGGAAAGAGCTCCACAAGGTAAGAAGGTAAATTCTGTTGAAGAAACCTCTTCCTTGAGTGATAAGATTGATGCTATTATGTCTATGCTTGTTAATGGTAGGACTAATGTTGATCCTAATAATGTTCCGTTAGCTTCATTGGTTGCTCAAAATTCTAGACCATATCCTGCTAATGGTAATTCTTATGGTAGATATGTTTCACCTAATGAGGAAAAGATGTTAGAAATTGAAAGATCCACCAAGAGCTTTATGCAATCACAATATGAGCAAAATAAATTGTTTACTAAAACTATGAATGAGCAATCTACCTTGTTGAAGAATATAGGAAATCAACTTGAAAATCTGAATATGGAGATTTCTGGGTTGCAAACTAAACTTGCAAATGCTGAAACCCGAATCTCATACATGTCTGCATCACAATCTTCTTTAATTAATAAAATGGCTGCTAAACCTGAGGATATTGAAAATAAAATTGTTACTACAGCAAATGCCATCCAAGTTAGAATTAATGAGAATATAAGATTAATGGCTGAACTGCGTGCTAGGTGGGATAGAGAAAAAAAAAAAACTAGCTAAAAAGGAAAATGTAGCTAAAGTTTGGACTATTACCACCACTAGCAATGCTAATGATTCACATGTTGCTGCACCTCCTACTATCAATGGTAAAATAATTGGTGTTGGCAATGCTTCTACTCCTAGTGCAAAGCGCGCAAAATTACCTGAAACTGCTAAAACTGCTGAAACTGCTTGTGATAAAACTGCTGAAATTTTTTCCAACCTTGGGGATGATAATCCCATTGCTTTAGATTGTAATGATTTAGATTTTGATGATTGCCACATCTCTGAAGTTATAAAGTTCTTACAAAAACTTGCTAAGAGTCCCAATGCTAGCGCTATAAACTTGGCTTTCACAAAACATATTACAAATGCTCTCATAAAAGCTAGAGAAGAGAAACTAAAACTTGAAACTTCTATTCCTAGAAAGCTAGAGGATGGTTGGGAGCCCATCATTAAAATGAGAGTCAAAGATTTTGATTGTAATGCTTTATGTGATCTTGGTGCAAGTATTTCTGTTATGCCTAAAAAAGTCTATGATATGCTTGACTTGCCACCATTGAAGAATTGTTATTTGGATGTTAATCTCGCTGATAATGCTAAAAAGAAACCTTTGGGGAGAGTTGATAATGTTCATATTATGGTTAACAATAACCTTGTCCCCGTTGATTTTGTTGTCTTGGATATTGAATGCAATGCATCTTGCCCCATTATATTGGGAAGACCTTTTCTTCGAACCGTTGGTGCTACTATTGATATGAAGGAAGGTAATATTAAATATCAATTTCCTCTCAAGAAAGGTATGGAACACTTCCCTAGAAAGAGAATGAAGTTACCTTATGATTCTATTATTAGAACAAATTATGATGTTGATGCTTCATCTTTTGATGTTACTTGAGTTACACTTTCTGCGCCTAGCTGAAAGGCGTTAAAGAAAAGCGCTTATGGGAGACAACCCATGTTTTTACTACAGTATTTTTGTTTTATATTTGTGTCTTGGAAGTTGTTTACTACTGTAGCAACCTCTCCTTATCTTAGTTTTGAGTTTTGTTGTGCCAAGTAAAGTCTTTGATAGTAAAGTAAGTACTAGATTTGGATTACTGCGCAGTTCCAGATTTCTTTGCTGTCACGAATCTGGGTCTACCTCCCTGTAGGTAGCTCAGAAAATTAAGCCAATTTACGTGCAGAATTCTCAGATATGTACGCAACTTTCATTCAATTTGAGCATTTTCATTTGAGCAAGTCTGGTGGCCTAATAAAATCCATCTTTACGGACTGTTCTGTTTTGACAGATTCTATTGCCTCTTTTGCTATGTTGGATGAATTTCTTTGATCCATTAATGTCCAGTAGCTTTATGCAATGTCCAGAAGTGTTAAGAATGATTGTGTCACCTCTGAACATGTGAATTTTTATTATGCACTAACCCTCTAATGAGTTGTTTCGAGTTTGGTGTGGAGGAAGTTTTCAAGGATCAAGAGAGGAGTATGATGCAATATGATCAAGGAGAGTGAAAGCTCTAAGCTTGGGGATGCCCCGGTGGTTCACCCCTGCATATTCTAAGAAGACTCAAGCGTCTAAGCTTGGGGATGCCCAAGGCATCCCCTTCTTCATCGACAACATTATCAGGTTCCTCCCCTGAAACTATATTTTTATTCCGTCACATCTTATGTACTTTGCTTGGAGCGTCGGTTTGTTTTTGTTTTTGTTTTGTTTGAATAAAATGGATCCTAGCATTCACTTTATGGGAGAGAGACACGCTCCGCTGTAGCATATGGACAAATATGTCCTTAGGCTCTACTCATAGTATTCATGGCGAAGTTTCTTCTTCGTTAAATTGTTATATGGTTGGAATTGGAAAATGCTACATGTAGTAATTCTAAAATGTCTTGGATAATTTGATACTTGGCAATTGTCGTGCTCATGTTTAAGCTCTTGCATCATATACTTTGCACCCATTAATGAAGAAATACTTAGAGCTTGCTAATTTGGTTTGCATATTTGGTTTCTCTAGAGTCTAGATAATATCTAGTATTGAGTTTTGAACAACAAGGAAGACGGTGTAGAATCTTATAATGTTTACAATATGTCTTTTATGTGAGTTTTGCTGTACCGTTCATCCTTGTGTTTGTTTCAAATAACCTTGCTAGCCTAAACCTTGTATCGAGAGGGAATACTTCTCATGCATCCAAAATACTTGAGCCAACCACTATGCCATTTGTGTCCACCATACCTACCTACTACATGGTATTTATCCGCCATTCCAAAGTAAATTGCTTGAGTGCTACCTTTAAAATTCCATCATTCACCTTTGCAATATATAGCTCATGGGACAAATAGCTTAAAAACTATTGTGGTATTGAATATGTACTTATGCACTTTATCTCTTATTAAGTTGCTTGTTGTGCGATAACCATGCTTCTGGGGACGCCATCAACTATTCTTTGTTGAATATCATGTGAGTTGCTATGCATGTCCGTCTTGTCTGAAGTAAGAGAGATCTACCACCTTAATGGTTGGAGCATGCATATTGTTAGAGAAGAACATTGGGCCGCTAACTAAAGCCATGAATCATGGTGGAAGTTTCAGTTTTGGACATATATCCTCAATCTCATATGAGAATAATAATTGTTGCCACATGCTTATGCATTAAAGAGGAGTCCATTATCTGTTGTCCATGTTGTCCCGGTATGGATGTCTAAGTTGAGAATAATCAAAAGCGAGAAATCCAAAATGCGAGCTTTCTCCTTAGACCTTTGTACAGGCGGCATGGAGGTACCCCATTGTGACACTTGGTTAAAACATGTGCATTGCAAAGATCCGGTAGTCCAAGCTAATTAGGACAAGGTGCGGGCACTATTAGTATACTATGCATGAGGCTTGCAACTTGTAAGATATAACTTTCATAACTCATATGCTTTATTACTACCGTTGACAAAATTGTTTCATGTTTTCAAAATAAAAGCTCTAGCACAAATATAGCAATCGATGCTTTCCTCTTTGAAGGACCATTCTTTTTTACTTTTATGTTGAGTCAGTTCACCTATCTCTCTCCACCTCAAGAAGCAAACACTTGTGTGAACTGTGCATTGATTCCTACATATTTGCATATTGCACTTGTTATATTACTCTATGTTGACAATTATCCATGAGATATACATGTTACAAGTTGAAAGCAACCGCTGAAACTTAATCTTCCTTTTTGTTGCTTCAATACCTTTACTTTGATTTATTGCTTTATGAGTTAACTCTTATGCAAGACTTATTAATACTTGTCTTGAAGTACTATTCATGAAAAGTCTTTGCTTTATGATTCACTTGTTTACTCATGTCATTACCATTGTTTTGATCGCTGCATCCACTACATATGTTTACAAATAGTATGATCAAGGTTATGATGGCATATCACTTCAGAAATTATCTTTGTTATCGTTTTACCTGCTCGGGACGAGCAGAACTAAGCTTGGGGATGCTTGATACGTCTCTGACGTATCGATAATTTCTTATGTTCTCTGCCATATTATTGATGATACCTACATGTTTTATGCACACTTTATGTCATATTCGTGTATTTTCTGGAACTAACCTATTAACAAGATGCCGGTGCCGTTCTTTTCTGCTGTTTTTGGTTCCAGAAATCCTAGTAACGAAATATTCTCGGAATTGGACGAAACGAAGACCCAGGGGCCTATTTTGCCACGAACCTTCCAGAAACCGAAGAGCATACGGTGGGGCCACGAGGCCAAACCACAGGCGGCGCGGCCAAAGGGGCCCGCGCCGCCCGTGGGTGTGGGTCCCTCGTCACCCCGACTCTCGCCCTTCCGCCTACTTAAAGCCTCCATCGCGAAACCCCCAGGCGAAAAACCACGATACGGAAAACCTTCGAGACGCCGCCGATCCCATCTCGGGGGATTCGGAGATCTCCTTCGGCACCCGCCGGAGAGGGGATTCATCTCCCGGAGGACTCTACACCGCCATGGTCGCCTCCGGAGTGATGAGTGAGTAGTTCACCCTGGACTATGGGTCCATAGCAGTAGCTAGATGGTTGTCTTCTCCTCATTGTGCTTCATTGTTGGATCTTGTGAGCTGCCTAACATGATCAAGATCATCTATCTGTAATACTCTATGTTGTGTTTGTCGGGATCCGATGGATAGAGAATACCATGTTATGTTAATTATCAAGTTATTACATATGTGTTGTTTATGATCTTGCATGCTCTCCGTTACTAGTAGAGGCTCTGGCCAAGTTTTTGCTCTTAACTCCAAGAGGGAGTATTTATGCTCGATAGTGGGTTCATGCCTCCATTGACACCTGGGACAGTGACAGAAAGTTCTAAGGTTGTGTTGTGCTGTTGCCACTAGGGATAAAACATTGGCGCTATGTCCGAGGATGTAGTTGTTGATTACATTACGCACCATACTTAATGCAATTGTCTGTTGCTTTGCAACTTAATACTGGAAGGGGTTCGGATGATAACCTGAAGGTGGACTTTTTAGGCATAGATGCAGTTGGATGGCGGTCTATGTACTTTGTCGTAATGCCCAATTAAATCTCACTATACTTATCATGCCATGTATGTGCATTGTTATGCCCTCTCTATTTGTCAATTGCCCGACTGTAATTTGTTCACCCAACATGCTTTTATCTTATGGGAGAGACACCTCTAGTGAACTGTGGACCCCGGTCCATTCTTTTAATACTGAAATACAAATCTGCTGCAATACTTGTTTTACTGTTTTCTCTGCAAACAATCATCTTCCACACAATCGGTTAATCCTTTGTTACAGCAAGCCGGTGAGATTGACAACCTCACTGTTTCGTTGGGGCAAAGTACTTTGGTTGTGTTGTGCAGGTTCCACGTTGGCGCCGGAATCCCTGTGTTGCGATAAGCCATCCCTTCAACAATGCTTCTTGGCTCCTCCTGGTTCGATAAACCTTGGTTTCTTTCTGAGGCTTCTTGCTGCTGTGCGGCAAGTTGATCTTTGGTTGGAACATAGATGAGCTCAATATCACCACGGGCAACATGATCCCTAATGAAATGATTCCGGATCTCAATATGCTTCGTTCTTGAATGTTGCACCGGATTATAGGCAATCTTGATGGCACTTTCATTGTCACATAATAGAGGCACTTTGTCACAAATGACACCGTATTCCTTTAAAGTTTGCCTCATCCATAACAATTGAGTGCATCCACTTGCGGCGGCAACATATTCGGCTTCGGCGGTGGAGAGAGATATACAATTTTGCTTCTTAGAAGACCAACACACCAAGGACCTACCAAGGAATTGGCAAGCCCCGGAAGTTGATTTCCTATCATCCTTGTCACCCGCCCAATCCGCATCGGTATAACCATTGAGAATAAAGCTTGAGCCTTTGGGGTACCAAATACCATATCTTGGGGTATCAACCAAATATCGAAAGATTCTTTTGAGAGCCATCATGTGGCTCTCCTTAGGAGAAGCTTGATACCTTGCACACACACCAACACTCAACACTATGTCCGGTCTAGATGCACAAAGGTAAAGCAAGGATCCAATCATGGAGCGATATACCTTTTGATCCACCTCTTTACCATTGGGATCTAGTGCAAGATGACATTTGGTAACCATAGGAGTGGCCACACCCTTCAACTCGGTCATCTTGAACCTCTTGAGCATGTCTTGGAGATATTTTGCTTGGTTGATGAAGGTTCCTTCCCTCAATTGCTTGATCTCAAAACCAAGGAAGAACTTCATCTCTCCCATCATAGACATCTCAAACCTATCGGTCATAAGCTTTGAAAATTCATCATTGAAAGCTTTGTTAGTAGAGCCAAATATAATATCATCAACATATAATTGGCAAACGAAAAGCTCCCCATTGACCCTCTTAGTAAAAAGAGTGGGGTCGATTAGCCCAACATCAAACCCACGGTCTACCAACAATTCCTTAAGGTGCTCGTACCAAGCTCTAGGAGCTTGTTTGAGACCATAAAGTGCTTTATCAAGCTTGTAGACATGGTTAGGAAAGTTGAGATCCTCGAACCCCGGGGGTTGCTTAACATAAACCTCTTCATGCAAAGGACCATTAAGAAATGCACTTTTCACATCCATTTGTTGTAACTTAAAGTTATGATGCGATGCATAAGCAAGAAGGATACGGATGGACTCAAGGCGAGCCACGGGAGCATAGGTTTCTCCAAAGTCAATTCCCTCAACTTGAGAGAACCCTTGAGCCACCAATCTTGCCTTGTTCCTCACAACATTTCCAAACTCATCTTGCTTGTTCTTGAAAATCCATTTAGTGCCTATAACATTGCGGCACTCCTTTGGCTTCTTTACTAAGGTCCACACTTTGTTGCGCTTGAAGTTGTTGAGTTCTTCATGCATCGCTTCCAACCAATCCGAATCTTCAAGAGCTTCAAATACTTTCTTGGGTTCCACTAAGGAGATATAAGCATGATGATGGCTAAAGTTAGCCAATTGCCTTCTTGTGGAAACCTTTGCCCTTACATCACCAAGAACCTTGTCATGAGTGTGTCCACGAAGTTCAAGGTTCCTATCTCTTCTTGCTAGACGACGGGCCTCGATCTCCTCCTTGGTCTTTCTAGGCCTTGGAGGTGTCACTTGATCAACTTGATCATTTGGGTCCCCGTCTTGACCTTGAACTTGAGCTTCCTCAATTGCTTGGGGTTGCTCAATCTCATGTGCTTGATCTTGAACAATATTCGGAGAAGGGCAAGAGTTGATTGGATCCTCATTGGAGCCATCATGAATGCTTGGTTGATCTTGACCTTGATCTTGTCCTTGATCTTGCACACAAGAGGGAGGGTCTTGTTCTTGTTCTTGGGTTGGTGCATCATTTGCTTCACTAGGTAGGGTTTGTTGATGTTGAGAAGATGAGGGCTCCACCGTGGTAGAGCATAGTTCTTCCCGAGACGCCACACCGTGTCCCTCAATGGGGCGGAAAAATCCCACACCCATTCTTACTATGGCATCTTGAGGTATTTCATCACCTGCACAAACATCAACTTGCCCCACTTGGGAGCCATCATTTTCTTCGAACTTCACACTACAAGATTCAATGATAATCCCGGAGGATACATCAAAGATTCTATAAGTGTGAGATTCGGCACCGTAACCAACAAATATACCCTCCAAAGCTTTAGGAGCAAATTTAGACAAACGAACTCCTTTGATTTTGTAGAAACACTTACACCCGAACACCTTGAAGTATGAGATATTAGGCTTGTTCCCGGTGAGTATTTCATATGGAGTCTTGTTCAAGCCCTTGCGGAGATAGAGCCGGTTAGAGGAGTGGCAAGCGGTGGAGATGGCTTCGGCCCAAAAGTTATAGCGGGATTTATACTCCGCCATCATAGATCTTGCCATATCCATAAGAGTCCGGTTCTTCCTCTCCGCAACACCATTTTGTTGAGGGGTGTAAGCAGCGGAATATTGATGTCGAATCCCCTCATCACTAAGAAAATCATTGAGTGTATAGTTCTTGAACTCGGAGCCGTTGTCACTTCTTATTGCCATAATGAGGAGGTTGTGTTGGCGTTGCACCTCGGTAGCAAAGTCAATGAATATTTGTTGAGTCTCATCTTTCGTCTTGAGAAAGTAGACCCAAGTGTATCTTGAGTAATCATCAACAATCACCAAGCAATGTTTCTTCGCACCAAGACTTGCATGAGTAACGGGACCAAAGAGATCCACATGAAGGAGTGATGACCCACAAGTATAGGGGGTGTATCGTAGTATCTTCGATAAGTAAGAATGTCGATCCCAACGAGGAGCAGAAGGTGTTGACAAACAGTTTCGATGAAGGTTTCACTGTAAATGCTCACAGACAAGTATTCAGGGGGTTTTGATGTAACAGATGAAATAAATACGAGTAAGTAAAATGCGAGAGAAATAATTGCAGCGAGTGGCCCAATCCTTTTTAGCACAAAGGACAAGCCGGTTTGTTTACTTATAATGACCAAATGTTCTCGAGGACACACGGGATTTTAGTCTAGTGCTTTCGCTACATACGGCTAAATAATCTTCATTGTTATGATAAGTGTTGTGTGGGTGAACCTATGCTAATGTACCGCCCTTCCTAGGACTAAATACATACTTGTGATTATACCCCTTGCAAGCATCCGCAACTACAAGAAAGTAATTAAGAATAAATCTAACCACAGCCTTAAACTCTGAGATCCTGCGATCCCTCCTGCATCGATATACCAACGGGGGTTTAGGTTTCTGTCACTCCGGCAACCCCGCAATTAGCAAACGAATACAAGATGCATTCCCCTAGGCCCATAAATGGTGAAGTGTCATGTAGTCGACGTTCACATGACACCACTAGAAGAATAACACCACAACTTAAATATCACACCATTGAATATTACTCAACCATGGTTCACTACTAACATTTAGACTTCACCCATGTCCTCAAGAACTAAACGAACTACTCACGAGACATCATACGGAACATGATCAGAGGTGATATGATGATGAATAACAATCTGAACATGAACTTGGTTCAATGGTTTCACTCAATAGCATCAACAACAAGTATGAATAGATACCGGGAGAGTTTCCCCTATCAAACAATCAAGATCAAACCCAAATTGCTACGGCGGTGACGAGGTGCTGCGGAGGAGATGGCGGTGATGATGGTGGAGATGATGATGATGGTGATGGAGATGATGTCCAGCTCGATGACGGTGACGATGGCGTCGATTTCCCCCCGGGAGGGAATTTCCCGGCGGATTCCTGCCCGCCGGAGAGCTCTTTTCTCTCTGGTGTTCTCCGCCCCGCAGAGGCGGCTGTAACTCCTCGCGAGGTACCCCTTCTGGCTTAGGTTTTCGGGACGAAGGTTTTCGCGAAGAAAAGGAGGCGAAAGGGGTCGTGGGCCCTCCACACCACGTGGCGGCGCGGCCAGGGCCTGGGCCGCGCCGCCCTAGGGTGTGGGCCCACCCTGGCTCCTCCTGGCTCCTCCTTCTGGCTTCCTTCGTCATCTTGAAAAATAGGATTTTTGGTATAATTTCCTTCCACAGTTGATCTTCCGAAATATTGCGTTCTGACGGTGCTTTTTCCAGCAGAATCCTGGCTCCGGTGTTCAATCCTCCAATAATGATGAAACATGCAAAATAGATGAAATAACATAAGTATTGTGTCCCAATATGAAATATATCAATGAATAACAGCAAATTATGATATAAAATAGTGATGCAAATTGGACGTATCAACTCCCCCCAAGCTTAGACTTCGCTTGTCCCCAAGCGAAACTGAACTCGATAGACATGACCACATGTTTATGGAGTGAAGAGTCGATAAACAAAATACGGACAAGAAGCATCATATTCATTCTCACAAGACATTATAGTAAACAACTTCTTCATATAACTCAACTTGAAACAAGTATAAGGTAATCACAAATAAAGGTGCATAAGGAATCATAATTGGTGATGGCAAACTTTGTTCTTGGTCAGAGAACATTTAACAAATTATATTCATCTATTGAGCAGCGCTCTCATATTAAAGCTTATGGCTCATCTTGCATACTCAATCATAATGGTCTCTTCATAATCATTGATAACTTGCAAAGCTATATTCATTCAGATAAAACTTGTACTAAACAAGGAAGAATAAAAGACATGATGTAGCAAATCACAATATAATGGTTTGATCACAACTACTCAAATGCTTGCTTGAGATGGAGAGAAATAGGTTTACTGACTCAACATAAAGTAAAAGACAGGCCCTTCGCAGAGGGAAGCAGGGATTAAATCATGTGCTAGAGCTTTTTCAGTTTTGAAATCATATAAAGATAATAAAAGTAACATTTTGAGAGGTGTTTGTTGTTGTCAACGACTGGTAGCGGGTACTCTAACCCCCTTGCCAAACAAACCTCCAAAGAGCGGCTCCCATGAAGGACGTTATCTCTACCAGCAAGGTAGATCATCCCTCTTCTCTTTTGTTTACACATGTATTTTAGTTTATTTAAGGGTTGACACTCCTCCCAACCTTTGCTTACACAAGCCATGGCTAACCGAATCCTCGGGTGCCTTCCAACAATCTCATACCATGGAGGAGTGTCTATTGCAAAATTAAGTTGCTTACTGATGAATCAGAGCAAAATATGTGAAGAGAATTATTAATGAAAGTTAATTAATTGGGGCTGGGAACCCCGTTGCCAGCTCTTATTGCAAAATTATAGGATAAGTGGATGAAGCCACTAGTCCATTAGTGGAGGCTGCCTAACAAGACTGAAAGATAAAACACCACATACTTCCTCATGAGCTATAAAACATTGACACAAATAAGAAGTAATAAGTTTTGAATTGTTTAAAGGTAGCACATGAAGTATTTACTTGGAATGGCAGAAAATACCATGTAATAGGTAGGTATGGTGGACACAAATGACATAGGTTTGGGTTAAGGTTTGGATGCACGAGAAGTATTCCCTCTCAGTACAGGTCTTTGGCTAGCAAGGTTAATTAGCAAGCATAAGAGTCGAGGGAAACAAACAAATATACATATGATAGAAACAATCATGCATCTTCCTTGTAAGCACAAACAATTTTAACTTCAGAATAATGAGCTATGAGCTAACAAGAAAGACAATGAAACATCTACATGTATTTCTCTTTTCTATTTAAACCTCAAAGTGTTGTTGCTATTGACCAATGCTAAGTTTGCCAAAACCAAATAGATTTATTCAATGCTCCCAAAGTGATACCAATACTAACAACAAGATGAATCATATGAGAAATTGCAAACTAAAATAAGATGTGCAATATGTAAATGATAAGACTTCTCATTAATATTCCATATCGATAACTCACACCAAGGGATACATAGACAACTAAAGGAGAGATACTTCCAAACGCAACCCATCTCATATGATAACTTCCCTACTCATGATATGACACTACTTGACAATAAAAGTAAAAGATAGTGATAATGTGATACCGCGGCACTCCCCCAAGCTTGGAACAAACCAAGGGGATGCCAATACCGATGATGAATTACTCCTGAGGAGATGGTGGTGATGAATTCCCGTCATCAGACTTCCAAGGAAGAGGCTCTCCATCAAGAAACGACATCTTGGTCTCGGGAATCCTGAAACTGGCAGCACGGCTTATGTATTTAAACCTGTTTTCATACTCACAGTTTTGATTCTGAACGTCATAGAGTTGTGCTTGGAGCTTGTTGGTGGTGTCGTGAAGTGAGAGGATGTCGCTCCAAAGCTTTGCAGTTTCCTTCTCATGTTCAGCAATGAGTTCGGACACAATCCTGTGGAAGATATCCACCTCACGCTCAGCCATCTTCTTGTACTTGAAAACCTCTTGTTCTAGCTTCTCCATCCTGTCTTCCAGGCTTCCTTCTCCTTTAGGACCCTGGACATCCTTGACCTGCAGTTCTCCTTCAACGAGCAGCAACTCCTTGGGGTGCATCTTCAGCTCCTCCATGTACAAGTTGCCAACATCCTTGCAGGAGCTGTCCTTCGGAGTTCCCGACGAAGACATGGTGGCTCTAGATCCGAAGCAAATCCTGGCAGAAACAACTCGAAACAAAACACGTCGAAAACACGATATACGGACCTCCAGGGGTCCGGGGGATTATATAGCAAAAATTTTCTCGACAAAAGGAAAGTACCAGATCGAACCAGAGTCGGAAAGGGGCGACGGGGCGGCCAAACCATAGGTCGGCGCGGGCCCTGGCTAGGCCGCGCCGGCCTATGGTGCCACGCCCTCGTGCGTCCTTTCCACTCCGTTTCGAACTCGTAATTTCTCATATTTTCCAAAAACAGCAAAAATATAGTTCGGAAAGTAAATTGCGTACTTTTCATTACCAGTACTGTTACCTATTCAAAGTCGAGTTCTGGCGGACTGTCAATTTGTCCTTTGATGAAAGCTTCCGGTGTTTCCACTCGAATAATATCAACATCAACATTATAAGAATCACCCGAGATATAATGCTTGAGTCTTTGTCCATTCACCACTTGCGTAGCATTGCCTTGGAGAGAGCTAATCTTGATTGCTCCTGAGCGATACACCTCCTCGACAACATATGGTCCTTCCCATTTCGAGAGTAATTTCCCTGCAAAGAATCTGAGACGAGACCGATACAATAGGACTTTATCCCCAATATTAAACTCTCTTTTGATGATCCTCCTATCATGCCATTTTTTAACTTTTTCTTTAAAGAGTTTAGCATTTTCATAAGCTTCGCTTCTCCATTCATCTAGAGAACTTAATTGTAACAACCTCTTATCACCGGCAAGTTTAGGATCTTTATTTAATTCTCTAACAGCCCTATAAGCTTTGTGTTCTAGCTCTAAAGGTAAATGACAAGCTTTTCCGTAAACCATTTTATAAGGTGACATTCCCATGGGGTTTTTATAAGCAGTTCTATAAGCCCATAGTGCATCTCTCAATTTACTAGCCCAATTCTTTCTAGATTTATTAACAGTCTTTCCCAAAATAGATTTAATTTCTCTATTTGATAATTCTACTTGACCACTACTTTGAGGGTGATAAGCGGAAGCAATTCTATGATTAATACCATACCTAGCAAGAGTCTTTCTAAAACCTCCATGAATAAAATGAGAACCTCCATCAGTCATAATATATCTAGGAACTCCAAATCTAGGAAAAATAATATCTAAAAGCATTCTTAAAGAGGTCTCACCATCAGCACTTTTTGTAGGTATAGCTTCCACCCATTTAGTAACATAATCAACAGCAACAAGTATATGAGTGTTACCTTCTGAAGAGGGAAAAGGTCCCATGAAGTCAAATCCCCAACAATCAAATGGTTCAATAACAAGAGTATAATTCATTGGCATTTCATTACGTCTGGAGATATTACCAACCCTTTGGCATTCATCACAAGATAAAATAAACTTTCTTGCATCCTTGAAGAGAGTTGGCCAATAAAAACCTGATTGTAGAACCTTTTGCGCGGTTCTATCTCCGGCGTGATGTCCTCCATAAGCACTGCCATGACATTTACTCAATATCTCTTGTTGTTCATATTCTGGGACACATCTTCGCATAATACCATCCACTCCTTCTTTATATAAGTGTGGGTCATCCCAAAAATAATGCCTCAAATCATAAAAGAATTTCCTCCTTTGCTGAGCTGAAAAGGTTGGAGGCAAATACTTGGAAACAATAAAGTTAGCATAATCAGCATACCAAGGACTGTCTCGCGAGCTCACCTTTATTACAGCCAATTGTTCATTTGGAAAACTATCATTAACAGGAACAGGATCATAAGCAATATTTTCCAATCTAGACAAATTATCAGCAACAGGATTATCAGCACCTTTCCTATCTACAATATGTAAATCAAATTCTTGCAACAGAAGTACCCATCTAATAAGCCTCGGCTTAGCATCTTTCTTTGTCATAAGGTATCTAATTGCAGCATGATCAGTATGAATAGTAACTTTTGAATCAACAATATAAGATCTGAATTTATCACAAGCAAAGACTACAGCTAATAATTCTTTTTCAGTTGTAGCATAATTTCTTTGAGCAGCATCAAGGGTTTTACTAGCATAATGAATAACATTCAGTTTTTTATCTACTCGCTGTCCAAGAACAGCGCCTACAGCAAAATCACTAGCATCACACATAATTTCAAATGGTAAATTCCAATCAGGAGGTTCAACTATAGGAGCAGTTGTTAAGGCTTTCTTAAGAGTTTCAAAAGCTTCCTTACAATCATCATCAAAAACAAATGGTACATCTTTTTGAAGGAGATTAGTAAGAGGCTTTGAAATCTTGGAGAAATCTTTAATAAATCTCCTATAAAACCCAGCATGACCAAGAACACTACGAATACCTTTAACATCCCTCGGATAGGGCATCTTCTCAATTGCTTCAACTTTAGCTCTATCAACTTCAATACCTCTTTCAGAAATTTTATGTCCCAATACAATTCCTTCATTAACCATAAAGTGGCATTTCTCCCAATTAAGAACAAGATTAGTTTCTTCACATCTCTGCAAAACTTTATCAAGATTTCGCAAACAACTATCAAATGAATTCCCATAGACAGAAAAATCATCCATGAATACCTCTACAATACTCTCACAAAAACCATGAAAAATAGCAGACATGCATCTTTGAAAAGTAGCAGGAGCATTACATAAACCAAAAGGCATACGCCTATAAGCATAAGTTCCATAGGGACAAGTAAAAGTGGTTTTCTCTTGATCTTTAGCTTTAACAGCAATTTGTGAAAACCCAGAATAACCATCAAGAAAACAAAAATGAGTATTTTTAGATAACCTTTCTAGCATTTGATCAATAAATGGTAAAGGGTAATGATCTTTCTTAGTAACTTTATTAACTTTTCGAAAATCAATGCACATTCTATACCCTACAACTACTCTTTGAGGAATGAGCTCATCATTATCATTAGGCACAACAGTCATTCCTCCTTTCTTGGGAACGCAATGCACAGGACTAACCCATCTACTATCAGCAATAGGATATATAATACCAGCTTCAAGAAGTCGTAATACCTCATTCCTTACCACTTCCTTCATCTTCGGAATTAGACGACGCTGAGGTTCAACAACAGGCTTTGCATCATCTTCCATATTAATAGCATGTTGGCAAATAGATGGAGAAATCCCCTTTAAATCATCAAGAGTGTAGCCAATAGCTCCTCGGTGTTTCTTCAATATTCCCAATAACCTTTCTTCTTCAAACTCTGAAAGCTTAGAACTAATAATAACAGGATATATTTTCTTATCATCAATATGAGCATATTTAAGATTATCAGGTAAAGGCTTTAAATCAAAAACAGGATCTTCCTTTGGTGGCGGTGTTGTACCCAAATCTTCCACCGGTAAATCATGCTTGAGAATAGGTTGGCGAAGAAAAATCTCCTCAAGCTCCTCTCTTTCTTTCCTAAAAACTTCACTCTCGCTATCCTCCAAATGTTGCTGCAAAGGATTATTAGGAACAAGAACAATAGATGCACACTGCTCCATTTTAAAATCATTACTAGGCAAATCAGCTTTATAAGGAGTTTTAGTAAATTTAGAGAAGTTAAACTCATAAGATTCACCAGCAAATTTAGTCAAAATTTTCTCTTTCTTGCAATCTATAATAGCTCCACAAGTATTTAGAAAAGGTCTACCAAAAATAATAGGACAATAATCACTAGCAGCAGAACCAAGTACCAAAAAGTCAGCAGGATATTTAATCTTACCACATAGAACTTCCACATCTCGAACAATACCAATTGGTGAAATAGTTTCTCTATTAGCCAGCTGAATAACCACATCAATTTCTTCAAGTTCACAAGAATCAATTTCGTGCATAATCTCCGTGTAAAGCTCATACGGAATAGCACTAACACTTGCACCAATATCACATAATCCATAATAGCAATGATCACCAATTTTAACAGACATCATAGGAACACTAGCTTGTTTGGGTTTATTAGGATGTGAAACAATATTAGAAGCATCTTCACAGAAAATAATATGACCATCCTCCACATTTTCAGTCACAAGATCTTTAACTATTGCAACAGCAGGTTCAACTTTTATTTGTTCTTCAGGTTCTACAGGTTTCTTTTCACTTTTATGAACCGCACTATTTATAACAGAGTACTCTTTCATTTTAGCAGGAAAAGGAGTTTTTTCAATATAAGCTTCAGGAATAACGCGATCAGCAGTTTCAATTACAACACACTTATTAATAGATGAATCAATTTTATCTTTATACGGTTCATGATACTTATCAAAATTCTTCTTTGGCAATTCATAATGAGAGGCAAAAGCTTTATAAAGATTTACAGCAACTTGAGAATCAAGACCATATGTAGCACTCATATTACGAAATTTATCAGTATCCATAAAAGCTTCAATGCATTTATAATCATAAATTATACCTGATTCTCTATCTTTGTCGTTCTCCCAACCTTCAGTATTTTCTTGGATTCGATCAAGAAGGTCCCTTTTAAACTCTTCTTTGTTGCGTGTAAATGATCCAGAACAAGAAGTATCCAGCAAGGTCTTGTCTTGAAAAGAAAGTCTTGCATAGAAATTATCAATAATAACATTACCAGGAAGCTCATGAATGGGGCATTTGAGCATCAAAGACTTCAATCTCCCCCACGCTTGGGCAATACTCTCTCCATCATGAGGCCAAAAATTATATATGCGATTCCGATCCTTATGAATTTCACTTGGAGGATAGAACTTAGAATAAAACCGGGGCACAATATCATTCCATTCAAGAGAATCCCCATTATCCAGTAATTTATACCAATGCGCCGCCTTACCGGACAGCGATAAAGAGAATAATTTCTTCCTCACTTCATCCATAGCAATACCTGCACATTTGAATAACCCGCATAATTCATGCAAAAACAGTAAATGATCACCAGGATGGACAGTTCCATCCCCTTCATAGCGGTTATCCATAACATGTTCAATAATTTTCGTAGGTATTTTATATGGTATTACTTCCTCACCTGGCGCCTCATCCACTACCGTTGCAGTAGTAGTAGATTTCCCAAATAGAAAATGAAGAGAAGATCTCTCCATAATGACTTATAGCAGCAGGCAGAAATAAAATCAGCACAACAGTAAAGGTTTTCCTTACCAATTCCGCTTACCAATAGCGCTTCACTCCCCGGCGCAGAAAATAGTCTTGATGACCCACAAGTATAGGGGGTGTATCGTAGTATCTTCGATAAGTAAGAATGTCGATCCCAACGAGGAGCAGAAGGTGTTGACAAACAGTTTCGATGAAGGTTTCACTGTAAATGCTCACAGACAAGTATTCAGGGGGTTTTGATGTAACAGATGAAATAAATACGAGTAAGTAAAATGCGAGAGAAATAATTGCAGCGAGTGGCCCAATCCTTTTTAGCACAAAGGACAAGCCGGTTTGTTTACTTATAATGACCAAATGTTCTCGAGGACACACGGGATTTTAGTCTAGTGCTTTCGCTACATACGGCTAAATAATCTTCATTGTTATGATAAGTGTTGTGTGGGTGAACCTATGCTAATGTACCGCCCTTCCTAGGACTAAATACATACTTGTGATTATACCCCTTGCAAGCATCCGCAACTACAAGAAAGTAATTAAGAATAAATCTAACCACAGCCTTAAACTCTGAGATCCTGCGATCCCTCCTGCATCGATATACCAACGGGGGTTTAGGTTTCTGTCACTCCGGCAACCCCGCAATTAGCAAACGAATACAAGATGCATTCCCCTAGGCCCATAAATGGTGAAGTGTCATGTAGTCGACGTTCACATGACACCACTAGAAGAATAACACCACAACTTAAATATCACACCATTGAATATTACTCAACCATGGTTCACTACTAACATTTAGACTTCACCCATGTCCTCAAGAACTAAACGAACTACTCACGAGACATCATACGGAACATGATCAGAGGTGATATGATGATGAATAACAATCTGAACATGAACTTGGTTCAATGGTTTCACTCAATAGCATCAACAACAAGTATGAATAGATACCGGGAGAGTTTCCCCTATCAAACAATCAAGATCAAACCCAAATTGCTACGGCGGTGACGAGGTGCTGCGGAGGAGATGGCGGTGATGATGGTGGAGATGATGATGATGGTGATGGAGATGATGTCCAGCTCGATGACGGTGACGATGGCGTCGATTTCCCCCTCCCGGAGGGAATTTCCCCGGCGGATTCCTGCCCGCCGGAGAGCTCTTTTCTCTCTGGTGTTCTCCGCCCCGCAGGCGGTAACTCTCGCGAGGTACCCTTCTGGCTTAGGTTTTCGGGACGAAGGATTTCGCGAAGAAAAGGAGGCGAAAGGGGTCGTGGGCCCTCCACACCACGGCGGCGCGGCCAGGGCCTGGGCCGCGCCGCCCTAGGGTGTGGGCCCACCCTGGCTCCTCCTGGCTCCTCCTTCTGGCTTCCTTCGTCATCTTGAAAAATAGGATTTTTGGTATAATTTCCTTCCACAGTTGATCTTCCGAAATATTGCGTTCTGACGGTGCTTTTTCCAGCAGAATCCTGGCTCCGGTGTTCGATCCTCCAATAATGATGAAACATGCAAAATAGATGAAATAACATAAGTATTGTGTCCCAATATGAAATATATCAATGAATAACAGCAAATTATGATATAAAATAGTGATGCAAATTGGACATGAAGGAGCTCCAAGATCCTCTTGGAAGAGATGATAGTCTTGCTTGGATGCGGAGAGTCATGCATTTTGCCTTCAACACAAGCCCTACAAACACGATCTTTGGCAA
This sequence comes from Lolium multiflorum, assembly GCA_030979885.1. Lineage (NCBI taxonomy): Eukaryota > Viridiplantae > Streptophyta > Magnoliopsida > Poales > Poaceae > Lolium > Lolium multiflorum. Next base: position 200,696,009 of record CM061747.1, read on the forward strand.
AAGACACATTTTCCATTAGTCCCACAATATGGTTCCCCTTGTGAAGACTTTGCAAAGTTCTCATGTTGACATGGGCTAGGCGGCGATGCCACAACCAACCCACGTCCGCCTTTCCGAATAGGCACATCGCACTTGTCGTGGTGGTCCCCGAAAAGTCCACCACATACAAGTTGTGTTCGCGATACCCAACGAAAGCGACTTTTAGAGTCTTGCTCCACAAGAGGACCACAATATCATTATCAATAAAGACGGCGAAACCCATCTTGCCAAGGGCGGAAACGGAAAGCAAATTGTAACCAAGGGTTTTGACAAGCATGACATCCACAAGAGTAATGTTGTGTGCAACCACAACCTTGCCAAAACCCAATACCTCGGATGTAGAATTATCGCCAAAGGAGACGGTGATATCATTTATGTTAGGCCTCAACTCCTTGACGAGGTTCTTGCCGCCGGTCATATGACTTGTACATCCACTATCAAGTACCCATTTTGAACCTCCGGCGGCATAGTCCTACATGAGATCAATTCTTGGATTTAGGTACCCATTTCGCAATGGGTCCTCTTTTGTTAGCAACAAGGGTCTTTGGGACCCAAATAGACCAAGCAACATAACCATCATATGGGCCAACATATTTAGCATAAACATCACCATAATAATCTTTAAATAAAACATAGTGAGGGTTAGCAATTCCCGCATCATCATCATTCATGGTTTTGCCCTTGGAGGCTTCACCATTAGTGACGGCTTTCTTCTTCTCTTGTGCGGGCTTGGCCTTTTGCTTGTTTGCCTTCTTTGCCTTGGCATTATAACCAAGGCCCTCCTTCCCATTGTTTGATCTTTGCTTACTCAAAAGATCATCCAAAGAAAGTTTACTTTGGGGAGAGGAGGCCTTAGCAAGTTCATCCTTCAACCTAGCATTTTCCTCAACAATATTTGCATGATCACATAGAGGAGTAGAGGAACTAGGCACATCATATGAAGCAAGCCTAATTTGAAGTTGCTCATAAGACTTGGATAGGAGAGTGTATTCACTCTTCAAAGCTTTGTGAGCTTTGTCTAGTTCATCTAGATCCTTCACAAGTTTCTCATGATCAACCTCAAATTGGGCCTTTTCCTTTTTAAGCACTTTAGTCTTAGCCCTAGCAAGATCTCTAGCTTTTGTGAGCTTGTTAATTTTATCTTGAGGCTCTTCAAGAGTTTCTAGCCTCTCCTCAAGAGAAGCTATAGTTTCTTGACTTTCCTCAAGAGCATTTTTAAGAGCATGGATTTCAAGAGAGTCTTCTCTCTCTATTTGACCCTTTTTCTCAAGCATATCACTTTGTTGAGCTATACGAACCATGAGATTTGAAACATGCTTTTTAGTGTTACCTTGTAGGTTGAGAATGAAATCATCAAAATCTAGCATTTCTTGTTTCACTTTTAGACTAGCATCATCAACCCCTAGATCACTAGATATGTTAGGCATAGAGGGGCTAGGAGATGATACCTCGGAGGATTTAGCCATGAGGCAACTTTCTTCCTCCACATGAATGACCTCATTGGGGGATTCACTTGGTGATGAAGAGTTAGTGGAGAGGGAGGCAAGAGCGACCAATCCATTAGAGGTTGCATCTTCTTCATCATCAACATCATCATCTCCGGAGGTATACTCTTCTTGAGTTGATAGCACAATAGATGTGTCCAAGGAGGACCTTGCCATGAAGCAATGTGCATTCTTGATATGAGAATTCTCATTGGGGGAGTCAAAGAGAGATGAAGAGGGAATGTTGGTGGTGACGATGGCGGCCAATTCCTTTGAGCTTTCTTCATCTTCATCACCACTAGAGCTTTCAACTTCATCGGAAGAATATTCTTCCCTTGTTACTAGCACAACTCTTGAGGGCCTCTTGCCCTTCTTGGTCTTGTTGTTGTAGAATTTCTTGTTGGGGGCTTTTGAATATTTGCCCTTTGTGTCTTTGCTCTTGTCCTTGGGAATGAGCCTCCCATTATGAAGCTCTCTATTCTCATAGGGGCATTCGGCAATGAAGTGGCGCTTGTCATCACAATTGTAGCATGATCTTGTCTTTGGACCAAAGCTAGTGAACCCACTTTTGTTGTTTCTCTTGATGTTGTCTTCCTTGGCCTTGGCGGGATCAACCCAAAAGGACTTTGCATGGAAGGCCATGTGATCATGATAGTGGCATTGCAAATCTTCCGGATAGGACATACTCCAAGATGCCCTATAAGATTCTTGAGGAATCACTTCTTCAACGGAGTTGACCGCCAAGGCAAGGTTGGAACCTTTTGCCATCCCAAGAGCTCGATGATACGTCTCCGACGTATCGATAATTTCTTATGTTCCATGCCATATTATTGATGATACCTACATGTTTTATGCACACTTTATGTCATATTCGTGCATTTTGGAACTAACCTATTAACAAGATGCCGAAGAGCCGCTTGTTGTTTTCTGCTTTTGGTTTCGAAATCCTAGCAACGAAATATTCTCGGAATTGACGAAATCAAGACCCAGGGTCCTATTTTGCCACGAACCTTCCAAGACCGAAAGGGATACGAAGTAGGGCCACGAGGCGCCACCACGCTAGGGCCGCGCGGCCTAAGGGGGCCCGCGCCGCCCTATGGTGTGGGCCCCTCGTCAGCCCTCCGACTCTGCCCTTCCGCCTACTTAAAGCCTCCGTCGCGAAACCCCTGAGGCGAAGAACCACGATACGGAAAACCTTCCAGAGCCACCGCCATCGCGAAGCCAAGATCTGGGGACAGAGTCTCTGTTCCGGCACTGCCGGAGCGGGAAGTGCCCCGGAAGGCTTCTCCATCGACACCACCGCCATCTTCATCAACGCTGCTGTCTCCCATGAGGAGGGAGTAGTTCTCCATCGAGGCTCGGGGCTGTACCGGTAGCTATGTGGTTCATCTCTCTCCTATGTACTTCAATACAATAATCTCATGAGCTGCCTTACATGATTGAGATTCATATGATGATGCTTGTAATCTAGATGTCGTTATGCTAGTCAAGTGAATTTTACTTATGTGATCTCCGGAGACTCCTTGTCCCACGTGTGTAAAGGTGACAGTGTGTGCACCGTGTGGGTCTCTTAGGCTATATTTCACAGAATACTTATTCACTGTTATGAATGGCGTAATGAAGTGCTTATTTATATCTCTTTATGATTGCAATGTGTTTTGTATCACAATTTATCTATGTGCTACTCTAGTGATGTTATTAAAGTAGTTTTATTCCTCCTGCACGGTGTAATGGTGACAGTGTGTGCATCCGTGTTAGTACTTGGCGTATGCTATGATCATGATCTCTTGTAGATTGTGAAGTTAACTATTGCTATGATAGTATTGATGTGATCTATTCCTCCTACATAGTGTGAAGGTGACAGTGTGCATGCTGTGTTAGTACTTGGTTTAGTCGTGTTGATCTTTCATGCACTCTAAGGTTATTTAAATATGAACATTGAATTGTGGAGCTTGTTAACTCCGGCATTGAGGGTTCGTGTAATCCTACGCAATGTGTTCATCATCCAACAAAAGAGTGTAGAGTATGCATTTATCTATTCTGTTATGTGATCAAAGTTGAGAGTGTCCACTAGTGAAAGTGTAATCCCTAGGCCTTGTTCCTAAATACTGCTATCGCTGCTTGTTTACCGTTTTACTGCGTTACTACTACCATATTACCACCATCAACTACACGCCGCAAGCTATTTTCTGCGCCGTTACTGCTCATATTCATTCATACCACCCGTATTTCACTATCTCTTCGCCGAACTAGTGCACCTATTAGGTGTGTTGGGGACACAAGAGACTTCTTGCTTTGTGGTTGCAGGGTTGCATGAGAGGGATATCTTTGACCTCTTCCTCCCTGAGTTCGATAAACCTTGGGTGATCCACTTAAGGGAAAGTTGCTGCTGTTCTACAAACCTCTGCTCTTGGAGGCCCAACACTGTCTACAAGAATAGAAGCTCCCGTAGACATCAAGCTATTTTTGGCGCGTTGCCGGGAGGAAAGGTAAAAGGCACTCATACTCCGGTCCCAGGTAAAGTACTTTTCTGTTGCCGTTGTGTGTGTGTCGAAGCTATTTTCTTTAGATCCTGCAATTGCATCTTTTTGTTTCTTGTTTACACTAGTTTGGCATAATGGACAACAATGAGCTTCTTATTCTATTTCCTGATTTAAGACATGGATGGTTTGATGCGAAAATTAAAAAACCCATGGAACATATTAGTATGAACGCTTTGAACACCATTGTTGATAATGATATAGAAAGTTCTAAGCTTGGGGAAGCTGGTTTTGATGAGCATGATATTTTTAGTCCCCCAAGCATTGAGGAGAAAATTTTCTTTGATGATACTTTGCCTCCTATTTATGATGATTATAATGATAGTGGTCTTTTAGTACCGCCTGTTATGGAGGATAAATTTGATTATGATTACAATATGCCTCTTATATTTGATGATGAGAATAATAATGATAGCTACTTTGTTGAATTTGCTCCCACTACAACTAATAAAATTGATTATGCCTATGTGGAGAGTAATAATTTTATGCATGAGACTCATGATAAGAATGCTTTATGTGATAGTTATATTGTTGAGTTTGCTCATGATGCTACTGAAAGTTATTATGAGAGAGGAAAATATGGTTGTAGAAATTTTCATGCTACTAAAATGCCTCTCTATGTGCTGAAATTTTTGAAGCTACACTTGTTTTATCTTCCTATGCTTGTCACTTTGCTCTTCATGAACTTGTTTATTTACAAGATTCCTTTTCATAGGAAGCATGTTAGACTTAAATTTGTTTTGAATTTGCCTCTTGATGCTCTCTTTTGCTTCAACTACTATTTCTTGCGAGTGCATCATTAAAACTGTTGAGCCCATCTTAACGGCCATAAAGAAAGAACTTCTTGAGAGATAACCCATGTGTTATTTTGCTACAGTACTTTATTTTATATTTGAGTCTTGGAAGTTTTTTACTACTGTAGCAACCTCTCCTTATCTTAGTTTTGAGTTTTGTTGTGCCAAGTAAAGTCTTTGATAGTAAAGTAAATACTAGATTTGGATTACTGCGCAGTTCCAGATTTCTTTGCTGTCACGAATCTGGGTCTACCTCCCTGTAGGTAGCTCAGAAAATTAAGCCAATTTACGTGAGTGATCCTCAGATATGTACGCAACTTTCATTCAATTTGGGAATTTTCATTTGAGCAAGTCTGGTGCCCTAATAAAATCCATCTTTACGGACTGTTCTGTTTTGACAGATTCTGCCTTTTATTTCGCATTGCCTCTTTTGCTATGTTGGATGAATTTCTTTGATCCATTAATGTCCAGTAGCTTTATGCAATGTCCAGAAGTGTTAAGAATGATTGTGTCACCTCTGAACATGTTAATTTTTATTGTGCACTAACCCTCTAATGAGTTGTTTCGAGTTTGGTGTGGAGGAAGTTTTCAAGGATCAAGAGAGGAGTATGATACAATATGATCAAGGAGAGTGAAAGCTCTAAGCTTGGGGATGCCCCGGTGGTTCACCCCTGCATATTATAAGAAGACTCAAGCGTCTAAGCTTGGGAAGGCATCCCCTTCTTCATCGACAACATTATCAGGTTCCTCCCCTGAAACTATATTTTTATTCCGTCACATCTTATGCACTTTGCTTGGAGCGTCGGTTTGTTTTTGTTTTTTGTTTTGTTTGAATAAAATGGATCCTAGCATTCACTTTATGGGAGAGAGACACGCTCCGCTGTAGCATATGGACAAGTATGTCCTTAGGCTCTACTCATAGTATTCATGGCGAAGTTTCTTCTTCGTTAAATTGTTATATGGTTGGAATTGGAAAATACTACATGTAGTAATTCTAAAATGTCTTGGATAATTTGATACTTGGAAATTGTTGTGCTCATGTTTAAGCTCTTGCATCATATACTTTGCACCCATTAATGAAGAAACACTTAGAGCTTGCTAATTTGGTTTGCATATTTGGTTTCTCTAGAGTCTAGATAATATCTAGTATTGAGTTTTGAACAACAAGGAAGACGGTGTAGAGTCTTATAATGTTTACAATATGTCTTTTATGTGAGTTTTGCTGCACCGTTCATCCTTGTGTTTGTTTCAAATAACCTTGCTAGCCTAAACCTTGTATCGAGAGGGAATACTTCTCATGCATCCAAAATACTTGAGCCAACCGCTATGCCATTTGTGTCCACCATACCTACCTACTACATGGTATTTATCCGCCATTCCAAAGTAAATTGCTTGAGTGCTACCTTTAAAATTCCATCATTCACCTTTGCAATATATAGCTCATGGGACAAATAGCTTAAAAACTATTGTGGTATTGAATATGTACTTATGCACTTTATCTCTTATTAAGTTGCTTGTTGTGCGATAACCATGCTTCTGGGGACGCCATCAACTATTCTTTGTTGAATATCATGTGAGTTGCTATGCATGTCCGTCTTGTCTGAAGTAAGAGAGATCTACCACCTTAATGGTTGGAGCATGCATATTGTTAGAGAAGAACATTGGGCCGCTAACTAAAGCCATGATTCATGGTGGAAGTTTCAGTTTTGGACACATATCCTCAATCTCATATGAGAATAATAATTGTTGCCACATGATTATGCATTAAAGAGGAGTCCATTATCTGTTGTCCATGTTGTCCCGGTATGGATGTCTAAGTTGAGAATAATCAAAAGCGAGAAATCCAAAATGCGAGCTTTCTCCTTAGACCTTTGTACAGGCGGCATGGAGGTACCCCATTGTGACACTTGGTTAAAACATGTGCATTGCAAAGATCCGGTAGTCCAAGCTAATTAGGACAAGGTGCGGGCACTATTAGTACACTATGCATGAGGCTTGCAACTTGTAAGATATAATTTACATAACTCATATGCTTTATTACTACCGTTGACAAAATTGTTTCATGTTTTCAAAATAAAAGCTCTAGCACAAATATAGCAATCGATGCTTTCCTCTTTGAAGGACCATTCTTTTACTTTTATGTTGAGTCAGTTCACCTATCTCTCTCCACCTCAAGAAGCAAACACTTGTGTGAACTGTGCATTGATTCCTACATACTTGCATATTGTACTTGTTATATTACTCTATGTTGACAATTATCCATGAGATATACATGTTACAAGTTGAAAGCAACCGCTGAAACTTAATCTTCCTTTGTGTTGCTTCAATACCTTTACTTTGATTTATTGCTTTATGAGTTAACTCTTATGCAAGACTTATTGATGCTTGACTTGAAGTACTATTCATGAAAAGTCTTTTGCTTTATGATTCACTTGTTTACTCATGTCATTACCATTGTTTTGATCGCTGCATTCATTACATATGTTTACAAATAGTATGATCAAGGTTATGATGGCATGTCACTTCAGAAATTATCTTTGTTATCGTTTTACCTGCTCGGGACGAGCAGAACTAAGCTTGGGGATGCGATACGTCTCCGACGTATCGATAATTTCTTATGTTCCATGCCATATTATTGATGATACCTACATGTTTTATGCACACTTTATGTCATATTCGTGCATTTTCCGGAACTAACCTATTAACAAGATGCCGAAGAGCCAGTTGTTGTTTTCTTTTTGGTTTCAGAAATCCTAGTAACGAAATATTCTCGGAATTGGACGAAATCAAGACCCAGGGTCCTATTTTGCCACGAACCTTCCAGAAGACCGAAAGGGATACGAAGTGGGGGCGCGCCACCATAGGGCCGCGCGGCCAGAGGGGCCCGCGCCGCCCTATGGTGGGGCGCCCTCCGACTCGCCTTCCGCCTACTTAAAGCCTCCGTCGCGAAACCCCCGAGGCGAAGAACCACGATACGGAAAACCTTCCGAGCCGCCGCCATCGCGGGCCAAGATCTGGGGACATGAGTCTCTGTTCCGGCACCCTGCCGGAGCGGGCAAGTGCCCCCGGAAGGCTTCTCCATCGACACCACCGCCATCTTCATCAACGCTGCTGTCTCCCATGAGGAGGGAGTAGTTCTCCATCGAGGCTCGGGGCTACCGGTAGCTATGTGGTTCATCTCTCTCTATGTACTTCAATACAATAATCTCATGAGCTGCCTTACATGATTGAGATTCATATGATGATGCTTGTAATCTAGATGTCGTTATGCTAGTCAAGTGAATTTTACTTATGTGATCTCCGGAGACTCCTTGTCCCACGTGTGTAAAGGTGACAGTGTGTGCACCGTGTGGGTCTCTTAGGCTATATTTCACAGAATACTTATTCACTGTTATGAATGGCGTAGTGAAGTGCTTATTTATATCTCTTTATCATTGCAATGTGTTTTGTATCACAATTTATCTATGTGCTACTCTAGTGATGTTATTAAAGTAGTTTTATTCCTCCTGCACGGTGTAATGGTGACAGTGTGTGCATCCGTGTTAGTACTTGGCGTATGCTATGATCATGATCTCTTGTAGATTGTGAAGTTAACTATTGCTATGATAGTATTGATGTGATCTATTCCTCCTACATAGTGTGAAGGTGACAGTGTGCATGCTGTGTTAGTACTTGGTTTAGTCGTGTTGATCTTTCATGCACTCTAAGGTTATTTAAATATGAACATTGAATTGTGGAGCTTGTTAACTCCGGCATTGAGGGTTCGTGTAATCCTACACAATGTGTTCATCATCCAACAAAAGAGTGTAGAGTATGCATTTATCTATTCTGTTATGTGATCAAAGTTGAGAGTGTCCACTAGTGAAAGTGTAATCCCTAGGCCTTGTTCCTAAATACTGCTATCGCTGCTTGTTTACTGTTTTACTGCGTTACTACTGCTACCATATTACCACCATCAACTACACGCCGCAAGCTATTTTCTGGCGCCGTTACTACTGCTCATATTCATTCATACCACCTGTATTTCACTATCTCTTCGCCGAACTAGTGCACCTATTAGGTGTGTTGGGGACACAAGAGACTTCTTGCTTTGTGGTTGCAGGGTTGCATGAGAGGGATATCTTTGACCTCTTCCTCCCTAGTTCGATAAACCTTGGGTGATCCACTTAAGGGAAACTTGCTGCTCACTTCTTCACTTGGAGGCCCACCAAGGCTGAAGGAACCTTTTGCCATCCCAAGAGCACGATTGCGAGAATCATGAGAGGTTTCCTCAAGCACCTTGAGAGCTTGCATCTCGTGCACGACTTGTTGAGAGGTGAGAGAGGAATAGCATTCCCTCCCCACAAGAGTCTTGACATCAATGGGTACAAATGGCATCATGCATTCAATGTACTTCTCCTTGATCCAAGAGTCATTGATGTGGGTGGCACCAATAAGCCGGAAGGCATCGGCAACGGTGAGAAGTCTTCCATACATGACTTCATGATCTTCATCCGGTAGCCTCATGAACCCTTCGGCTTTATTCTTAAGAGCATTATACTTGTTCCTCCTTGTGCTCTCACTTCCAATGCAACTAGCGGCCAAACCATCCCAAGCTTCCTTGGCGGTGGTGTAGTTCCGAACACGATGCAATTCCTTTGTCCCCACACTAGTTTGAATCATGTGCAAGGCGGTGTTGTTGAGTTGACTATCAACCGCTTCTCTTCTAGTCAACTTGTCGGGGTTGTATGGCTTGAAGCCTTCCAAGATGATTCTCCAAAGTTCATTGGAGGCACTGCAAACATGAGAGCGAAACTCAAATTGCCAAGTATCGAAATTCTCAATGGAAAACTTAGGTGGGTCGCCCCGAATGTTCAAATGGGGATGGGGAACCGGTATATCGGGAGATAGAAAAGGTGGAGCTACTCGATTGTAGCTATCACCTCCACTAGTTCCCTAGGAGATGCAATGGGATTTTTGAAGTGTTTAAGTTATCACCTTCCACGGGTTTGGTAGAGGAGGGTAATTCCGAAGCCTCACCCTCTTCTAACGCACCCGTGTCCTTTACCTCTACACTAGGAGCCTTGGGAAGGGCCGGAGCCAAAAGCTCGGCAATCATCTTTTTCATGCTTTCCATTTGGGCTTCCATGGAGGACTTCAACGAATTGAAGTCTTCCATGGAGACCGTCTTGGCGGCCTCTTCCGAGGATCCTCGTTCGGCATACTCTTAGGCGGTTAAGCCCGAAATAAGAGCCGAGGCTCTGATACCAATTGAAAGGATCGTATGCCGCACCTAGAGGGGGGGTGAATAGGTGCTAACCAATTTTTAGTTCTTTTTCAAATTAGGCTTGACACAAAGGTAAATTCTCTAGATATGCAACTAAGTGAATTTACCTATATGACAAGATAAGCAACTAAGCAAGATATAGCTACACAATATAAGAGATAGAATAGGATAGAGGTAACCGAGAGTGGAGCACGCGATGACACGGAGATGATTCCCGTAGTTCCCTTCCTTTGCAAGAAGGTACATCTACGTTTGGAGGAGTGTGGTTGCTACGAAAGCCAAACCAACAGCCACGAAGGCTTCACTCAGATCTCCTGTGAGCAACGCCACGAAGGCCTAGCCCACTTCCACTAAGGGATTTCCTCGAGGCGGAAACCGGGCCTTTACAAGGTTCTTGGGGCACACATCCACAACCGAATTGGAGGCTCCCAAATCTGTTACAACACAACAATCAACAACAATACATCAACACAAATCAACTAGGGATCCAAAGAGGAACACTAGCAAGGGGGCCCTCAACAAAATGAGGGGGAAATGCAAATCGCTTCGGTGAAGATGTAGATCGGGGTCTTCTCCTTCGATTCTCCAAAGCACAAGGGATTTGGGTGGTTGAGGGAGGAGATCCGATGAATTTGGTGTTCTTGGTGGCTCAACAATGGTGTCTGCTTTTTAGGGAAGGAGTGAGCAGCCAAGTAATTGGAGAAGAAGTATTTATAGACCACCTACTTTTCTGCCCGTTGGAGAGAGGTGGCCGGTAGTACCGGCCAGGTTGGGACGCCGGCAGTGCCGGCCACTTTTCGAGCGGCAGTGGCCAGAGGGGCCGGCAGTGCCGGGCCGGGGAGGCCGGCAGGGCCGGGGTGTACACACCGGCAGTGCCGGCCCGGGTTGCCGGCACCTGCCGGCCACGGCCGGAGGCTCCTTCCGTCGTGGCGTTTACCCGCCCGCACCACCGCCGCCGACCACCCCTCCTTCTCCTTGCTTCTTATTTTCTTTTCTTTTCTTTCTTCATTCCTTCTCTTTTCTTCTTTGCTCTTCCATTCTTTCTCTTTTCTTCTTTGCTCTTCTATACTTTCTTCTCAAAAGAATCTCTCAAGGATAGCATAGCATATCTTAAAAAACTCTTCAACTTTTGGGCATACTGATCAACGCTACACCAAACAAATCTTATATAATAAAATGATCATATAAAATTATTGTCATCAACACCAAAACCACAAATAAAAGATATATGTCCTTTCACCAGGGAGCCCAAAATTAGCCCAGGATACAAAACACGTCCTAGCTAAGCTCACTCCATGTTATATAGATGCCAAACCTCTCTTCTCTAGCACTATACACTAGCCAAAAGTTCGTTTTCCCTCTATTCTACGAGAATTTTTATGAAAGCGTTTCATTTGCTTCTCTTCAATGGAAGTTTCATTTTCCCAGAATGTATCCTAATTTTTGGCCTAATTCTTCTTCTGATGATCGATTCAACTTGTGATAAAAAAAATTGAACTTGGTTTGGTTTCATCTCTTCACCAAGTTCAGTAATAAGCATAATGGTCCTGTTGGAACTGCATAAGCGCATCCCTATACCTCAAGCACACCCGCGGGTTGTGACGCTCAGGATAAACTGTCCACCAAATATACAAGATTCTGCCACTCAATGTGTGAAAAGAATAAATGTACACCGGTAATTGACTGAAGTAATAGAACACTTGTTTGTGAGTTTTGCGGCATGTTCCCTTGCCATCTTTAGCAGAAGCACTAATTTTCTGCGCTCTAAAGTCATTTTAAATGCTCCTATTAATAGTTTCAAACAGTTTAGTCAAAGTTCTACTGGGGTCTCTATATTCTGTTTCTGCTTTTTTTTTATTTGGTTTCAAACAGTTTAGTCGAAGTTCTATAGCGGGGTCTTTATATTTCTGATTTCTGCATTTATTTTTCTTTAATCGTGCAAGCTCCATGACATATCAATGAAACTCAAAATACATTTTAAAAACTTTCTAAATTCAAACATAAATATTTCATGATAAAACCATCACAAATACTTCATACAAAACCTAGAAAAAAATACCTGGCGCGTTGCAGTGCGAATCTCTTTCTTAAAACGTCGTATGCATGAAAGGGAGCATAAGATACAACAAACATGCATGAAATTTTATATAGAAATAGGCAAGATCAATTGGTTGTAGTCCGGAGAGAGGCTACATTTAATCACTTAAATCTAAAATTATACTCCCGTTGTTCATAGAAGGATGTTAGAGATTTGTTAAAATTTGAATGTGTACCTATACACTAAAGAGTGTCTAGATACATTTAAATTTTGATAAAATTTCAACATTTTTCTATGGACAAAGGTAGTATGTATTTATCGTTGTCCCATATAAATCATAAACACAACGCCGGCTTTTCTGCTGCATCCAAATATGCATACCACGAGAAAGACACGGCTACCTCTAACACGGGTCAAAGTAGGACGACGGGCGCGCTGCAACTCGAATTCCATGAGCTGTAAACGACCTTTTTTGATGCAGTTGTGCTGGCCATTTTTTTCTTGGCAAGAGCCTTTAGATAAACGAAAATCAAGGGCTTTTATTCATTTAGGGTACCATGTAGGGTGTTAAGTGGGATCTCACTAAAGTCTCACTTGTAGTACATTTTGCTTTTCCTAGTGTAAATTTTAACACAAAATTTTAAACTAGAAATGGCAAAATACACTAGAAGTAAGATCCCACCGAGATTCCACCTTAACACCTTAGTACCACAAAACCCAGTAGAAGAAACAACTAATTAAGTTTTGAGCTTCTACCGAACCAAAAAGAAAAGGTCCACAGAGCGACGCAACATTTGACAACTTTTGTTTTATTCAATCCCTCGCCTAATGCGCACCAAGAGATGCATCCTCGTGACCACATCTGCAGGCGATCCACGATTCTCCGTCACTCCACTTCACGATTTGCCGGCTACATGTGCATGTTCACTGCTGCGAAAGTAAATCGACCATATTGTAAATATTCTTCAACGTGCGGGATTTAGAGATTTTTTCATTGAGAATGATATCATTTAAAAAGGGTTCAAGATATGAAAGTGAGAGTTGCATGAATCGGTATAAAAAAAATAGACCACTAACGAGCTATCGCTACTACTAGCAATTAGAAACTGGATCATTGCCTAGTAATTAAGTACCTTGGCATCCATTGGCGATGTAGGGATTGCCATGGTAATGCTCTTTGCACTTGCAGACATAGCCTTCGGAGTCATAGGCCGCATTGGCACATGAACTGTTGCCGCTGGGACAGCCGTCGCGCTGGCAGGAGCCGTTCCTGATGGCGAAATCAAGCACCAAAGGGAAGCCCCTGGTGAGCTTCTTAGAGAGCACCTCGTAGCCGGCCATGTCCTCAGCGGTGAAGTTGTACCACGACCCCTCCACCACCATGCCGTAGGAGCACGGATTGGTTTTCCAGAAATTATTGGCGCCAGCATTGACCTCCTCGAGGATCACCGCTGTCTCGATGACGGGCATCGTCGGCCACGGGGGCGGCAGGGCGACCCGGCAGCAGCCCAGACCCGAGCACGACCCGGTTGGGGCCGTGACCCGAAAGGGGTCGTTTGAGGTGCATGAGAGGAGGTCCGGGTAGGGCTTGATCTGGTAGGACATGGAGGACTTGACGTTCCAGCCGACGCCGACGAGGTCGTCGCGCGGGGACAGGAGGAACGGCCCCGCTCTGTCCAGCTCCATGTATTGGCCCTTTGTTAACCCCGCGGTTTCGCTCGTGAAGCACCGGGAGGTGACGCCGCCGTACACACGTACTTCGTTGGTCTCGAGCGATATGCCGAACAGCTCGACCGGCTGATAGGTGTACTTGCAGCCTGAGGTGTCGGTGCCGAACTTGCACCGGTAGATCGCCTGGTAGGGCGGGTCGTTGTGGTTGTAGGCGAGGAAGGCGCGAGGCGGACTGAAGGAGGTGTTGCAGGTTACCTCGAAGCCGGGGAGGAAGCAGCCGGGCTTGTCCATGCCGAAGGGGAACGGGATGCTCATGCTGCCGCACTTGTCCCGGCAACCCGGACGACCCATCCCCTGCCGCGGCCGGCCTTTTAGTTCATCAGCGGCAGCCGCGACTTGCTGCATGGTCGCTGTTGCTGCTGCAAGGAGGAGTAGGATTGATAGTAGCTGAGAGTACTGGATCAGTTTCGACAGCGGAGCCATCGTGGATTCGTGGTGTGTATGCTCTGCTCATTTAGCCAAGCTCACTCGCAGTTATATAGAATCAAACCTCTCTTCTTTAGGACGTCGTAGCCGTCAAATGTTGCGCGCGCCCACGGTTTTTGACGCTCAGAACAAACTGTTCAAAGCATGATATAATCGTGGGGCTTGTGGCACCCAGCAGCGACAGCTTTATGGCACTACCCAGCGTCGTCCCACCCACAGGCGAGAGAGTGCCACCTGGGGAATCCAATGCGCCGCCGGTAGGGACTCGGATAGAGTTTCAGTGATTTAGGGCGTTTTTGGTTGACTTGGCCGAAATCATGCACCACTGACGCATCGGAATGGGCACCACTAACACAGCGGAATGGACGCTCCTGCGCGTTGCGAATGGGCCGCCGACCACTTTTAGCCCATCGTTTGGTAGCCTGTGCTGCACCGGCCCGAACAGAGTTGTAAATTGTTTGGATGCTGAAGACATCGTTCCATCTCTATTCAGCCACAACACATGTGTTTGGTTGCTATTTTGGGCACTCTGACAAGAGCTTCTTCTCACCACATTCAAATATGGTAACCTTACCATTATATAACGTCACACAAACAGCTCAAACACGATCATAATCATAACAAACACTTATACACAACGAACAGAGTACTTCACAGGTCCTAATCTAGCGTAGAGTGGTAAGACGCTTGCCTAAACCTGGGGGCACACTCCCCAGTCCAAAAGCAGTGTTCAAACGTCCTAGAGGCCAGCACAACAGTGAGATATGCACAAAAATAGTGTTTATCAGCCTCCTAGAGGCCAGCACAAGTAACATGATCAGAAATAAACATAGGCAGCGATGGAGCAGCAACACCTTAATGGCGAGGATCGCCAGAAAGGGCCCTCGCGTGCCTCTTGCAACCGAAGAAGCCGGAGCAGACGTCTCCTTCCCGAAGACGGCGACCTTGAAGCCGTCGTCCTGAGGGTGAAGACGAGCGTGTCGTCGCGTGCAGCAAATCGGCGCAGAACTCGCTCCAGGACTTGATGAACCCAACGCGCCGCCCGTCCATCGCACTGCGTTTCCGCTCGCAACTGTCGCCCAAGTACAAGCGACCTTCACAGGGGGGCCACCTCCTGAGCACTTCTCATGAGGGGCCGCTCTATGTACGGCGGGACGGCGAGGGCACGGAGGTCTTGGCTCTCCACCTGGACGAAGAACACCGACATACGCGGATTGGCAGCGTGCCCCAGGTCAGCAGGATGGCCGGCGTGGCGCCTCGGCGCTGTGAATCTGCTGGTGGCTTCCATGAACGCTACGTTGGGATCACGCAGCTGCACACGGACGACATAGTCGATAGCGTCCAGTATGGGCCCGTCCAAGAAGAATTCCAGGAAGGGTCAGTTCTGCACAAGCACAAGGAAGCAATGTCAAGCTCAGGCAGGCAATGACATGGACAAGCACAAGCAGGCAATGACATGGACAAGCACAAGCAGGCAATGTCATGGACAAGCACAAGCAGGCAATGACATGCACAATCACAAGCAGGAAATAGCATGGACAAGCACAAGGCAATGGTATGGACAATCACAAGCAGGCAATGGCATTGCCAGCTGCTTGACCTTGGCATTGCCAAGCTCAAGCAATGTCATGGACAATGGCAATGCCAAGCTCAAGCAGTGTCATGGACTTGACATTGTCAAGTCCATGATGGTGCTTGAGCTTGGCATGACAAGCATAAGCACAATGCAATGAATCCTACATTCACATCTACAATGTCATCTAGACGATGTAAAGAAGCGGCACGGAGATTGAGTCAAGGTACTAACGATATGGTGGATCGCCAGCGCCCCGCTCTGAGGAGGAAGAGGAGAAAATCCTGGTGGAGGAGGAGGCGGCGTAGCCGGTAAGTAGGTCCTTAGCTCTAGCCGCGGTGCAGCGGTCGGGAAGCCGGGCGCCGATGGTGCTGTCGTCTGGCGCCGAGCACGAGGTTGGGTGAACCCCGGCGGCGGCGGGACGGGAGGCGTGCCATAGGGGGCAGGCGAACGCGGCATGCCCCATGGCATCGCCGCCTGCATCGGGGTGGACGCGAACCCCGGCGGGGGCTCCATCTCCCTGCTGGAGCCCGGTGCACTGGTCGCCATTGCGGCCGCCCTCGCTGTCGGAAACCCTAGTGGGGACGGGGCAAAAAAACCCGTCCCCGGCGGATCCACCGGTTGAATCCCGGCGGCGCGAAGAGCGAGGACGGCGGCGCTCCGGGTTGCGACGCCGGCGGGCCTCATGCTCGCGAACAGCGATGGTCGATTCATCACCGGAACGCGGCCGACATCGATCTGCGCCGCTGAGTCACCGTCTCCGGCCTCATACTCGCGGACGAGGCACATTAGTGCCTCGTTGGACCTAGTGTTCGACGGCCGTACGGCTGGATCCGTTGGCGCTGGAGAGGATGGCGGAGGCGGAGGCGGAGGAGGCGAGGAGTCCATGGCGGTGGTTGATGGGACAGGGCGATGTTGTCTGTGCCAGAAGTGATGGGGAGAGAGAAGAACGAAGCGGTGAGGGGAAGTGGGGAGCAAGGACCAAGACAACGCGTTGTCTCCCGCGCTTCTCCACCCGTGCAATCGTTGCACGCGGGCGTGCAAAATGGCACGACAACGGGCCTGTCCCCGGAGAAACTGTCGATTCGGGCGTTCCTCCAGGCCTGTCCCAGGGGTGCTTTGAGAACCGGTTGGGCTACAACGCGGACCTCTTACATGCAACCAAACGGACCGGTTTTTACTGGACCGATGCGAGCCAAAGGGCTCACAGCCTACCAAACGCACCCTTAATGCTTTCAAGTCTCACCATGACTTGTGCCAACATTTATCATTCATCTCTCATCCAACGTACCTATCCAACGTACCAGATTAACTTAGAATTTAAACAACATAAATAAAAATACTTTATTTTTTTTGAAAAAATTCTAGTAAATCCTGCATGTTTCGATTTGTATTCTGGTAAAGGTTCATTCTATTTGACTCCAAGTTTTGTGATTAGGTATTTAGTTTACACAAGTGCTCGAAAACGTAAAAATCTATTTAATCACAAGTTAGTTATCTGAATAGTTTCAAAATGAGGCATTTGCACTTTAATAGATTTTTTCAATTTTTTTAATACTTTTAGTTTTTTAGTTTGAAGTCAGAGGCAATCTGGAACGTTGAATCTGTGATGAATGGTGAATCATGAAGTCACTGAAGCTCTGTCCGTTGCGCGCGCCCACGGTTTTTGACGCTCAGAGCAACTCCAGCGTCTCCCCGACAAGGTCCCCAAGAGCCGTTTTTTCATCCGGACGGCGAAAAATGGCCCAGTCGCGTCGCCGGATCCTCGTTTTCACTCGGATTTGGGCTTTCATCCATCTGGCGAGCCCACGTCAACTCCGGCCCCATGGGGCGCGCTCGGGGAGTCCGCAGGAAACTAAAAGCGTGGGATCGTCGTGGAAAGTTCCTGCGCGCCCGGTGGCCCCGACTTGTCAGCGAGAAAGGACGATCATCATCGTCATCGCATCGTCTTCCGCGCGTTGTAAAAGCCTGCCGCTGATCAGCCGTCACCGCGACGCGTAGCATCCACGCGGCGAACCAATGTCGTCTCCTCGAATTCACGCGCTGCTCCCCTCGATTTATCGCGGAGCTACCACGCCTGCCTGCATTCACCACCGCCATCACCCTCTCTCTCCACTCTTCTCTCGTCGAAAAAGCCTCGGCTCCAATGGCGGATCGTTTCCCCAGTGACGGCGCGGCGAACAACAGCTTCGGACGACGGTCCCTCCACCGGTGGGAGGGGCGGCTGTTGTACATGGTGGGTGTTGTGGGTATACTTCATGGGTGTACCATCGACAGTGCCTAGATCCGGCAATCTCGGGTGGCCCACAGATGGTGATGTGGCATGTGGCCCATCGGGCGGCCCAGTTGCTGTTGATCGTGAAGGATGAAGTCCATCCCAGGATCAGGGAGCCGGATCCCAACCGACCTAGGAAGGAGGCCGGATCCGTGGAGGCCCATGAGGAACCCGGATCCAGTACGACATAGATGGAAGGCGGATCTTTGACATGCACGACAAGACATTGTACCGTAGTTAGGCAACCTGTAATCCGGCTAGGACTCTCCATGTAAACCCTAAATCCGTGCGCCTTTATAAGCCGGATCCTGGGAGCCCTAGAGACACAACCACAACTCATTGTAACAACGCGAAAGCGCCCATATAATTCCGCACAAGCGAGCTGGCCCTACCTTCGAGGTGTTCGAAGCCGGGTAAATCGCGTACCACCGTCCCGAGGACTCCCGCCCTATGGCCCTACTTCTTCTCCCCTTGTGAGGATCCCTCTTCCAGGGTACCGGGGATAGCAACGACAGTTGGCGCCACCGTGGGGCTCCGGGCGTTAGGGAGGCCGGGAACCGGGAGGCTTCCGCCATGGGAAGCTACGACGAATCCATCGCTGTGGGGCGTGTCCTTTACACTGGGAACTTTCCGATCGTCCCACAGGACGAGTGCTGGATTCCGGCTAAGACCGACCCCATCAAGCTCTCCATCGTCCCAATCGGCGGCATTCACATCTTCATCGGCGAGACCGTCGATTCCGACGGAAACGCCTTGGTAAGTAACGCTGACGCGACCGCCACTGAGCAGGACGCAGTCGCGAAGATCCGATCTGAGATGCAGGAACTTCCTATGGAAGATTCCGCCTTAGATCTGGAAAGTTCAAAACCCACCCAATCTGCCCTGGAGCAGGAAACAACGGTGGAAGACCAATGCAGATCCACCTGGGTCTCCTAGGTGTTAGAGAAGCAAAGGTGTCACTTCGTCCTCTTCCTCGCACATACTGCTAGAACCGCTCTTCCTCAGGAAGAAGCTGGACCCATGCAGGATGAGGCTGACGGAGCCGGCAACGCCCCAGAACAGCAAGAGGCTGTCGGAGAAAGCGAAGCCCCCGAACAGCAAGAGGATGCCGGAGACAAAGAAGAATTGATCCTGGGCAACCTGAGCCCAATCTCCGATGACACCTCCACTATGGACACGGAAGAGTACAACCGCCTCACGGAGGAATTGGAGGACGAAGAACAAGCTGAGGCGGAATCACCTCCGCCCAAAGAGGTCCTTGCGACCATAACTGGGCTGGGAGAGGATGCCGACGAAGAAGCAACTCCTTCCGACCCCATGAAGGCAGGACCTTCCGATTCCGAGAGCAAAGATTACCTGACCTCGGAAGAACTCGTGGAGCAAGCAGGCATAGGAGCCTTAATTCACACAGAAGTCCTCAACAAGCCTATAACTCCGGAGGAAGCCGCAGATCCAGTAGCTCTAGAAGCTAGAAGAAGGGAGATGCTGGCTACCGCCAAGAAAATTTCCACCACCGCAGCAGCGATGCTGGAAGAAAAGCAAGAGGCTCAAGAAGTAATGGATGGTTTCCGCCAGAGAGAGCGTGAAGCTGTTGACTCCTTGCAGAAGGCCAAAAAACTCCGTGAACACTGGGAGTTCATGATAAAGGACGCTCACAAGGAAGCAAACAAGATCCGACGGGATGCCATCGGCCCCCGCAAGATCACCTTTGCAAGTCCCTCTAATCAGCAGCCGCTCACAACTCCAAAGGAAAACATGCAGAAGGCTACGGAACTTTTGGCCAAGAAGAACGAGGAAATCGACATCAACCACCTCCGCACACTTATTGCTTCGGCAGTACGGCAGCAGAGCAAGGCAGACACTTCGCGCAAGTTGGAATCTGACCCAGAGTTATGCATGTCCACTGCGCAGAAGGACGCCTCCAAAAGCAAACACCGCGACGACAAATCGCGCACCGGATCCTCGGAGCGCAGAAGGAGAACCAGAGAACACCCAAATCCAATCCCCGTTCCGTCAAAGACACCTTCGTCAGACCCGAAGAAGGGAAAGGATGCGATATACACTGGTAGGGACAAGTACCGCAACCCGTCACCTCCGCCCAATGGATACCCGCGTCCTCCACCTCCTCGCCGCCGTAGTCCAGCCGGAAACACTAGACCCCATGGGCCTGGTGGAATAAACATCCCCGACAACGTGGTCCCTCAGAGGAACAGGAACAGGGAGCGCACGCCGGAACCCCGTCGGAGCCGGAATGAGGAGCGCGACACAGAGCCTCGTAGAAGCCGGAACGATGGAGGCGACCAGCACCACGGTGAAGGTAGCCATCGAAGCTGGAGTCTGCAGCGCGAGGGTCGAGGAGAATCTGAAGGCGGAAGCAAGAGGTCGCATCGGCCCCCTCGCAGGTCTCCCTCCCCACCACCCAGCGGTGGAGGCGGAGGTGGAGGCGGAGGCGGAGGCCGGAGATCTCGCTCGCGCTCAAAATCCCCCCGCAATGGCTCACGTGACGCGCGGGAACGTCTCAATGAATACAAAACTGACTACATCGGCCCAAAGTGCTTTGGCAGGATGATCCGACAGGAACCAAAGCCAAGGATGAACCTCAAGCTACCCGGAAACCTGAAGCATTATGATGGCAGCGAAATGACGGATACCTGGATCGAGGATTACTACAATGCAAGTAACCTTCACGGAGGAACCCCTAACATAGCCTGCCGCATGCTCCAGCTGTACCTTGTAGGTCCAGCCCGGATTTGTCTCAGCGACCTCGAGAAGGATTCCATCTTTTGCTGGTTCGACCTGAAGAACGCCTTCGAGAAGCACTTCAGGGGAACCTACAAAAGACCTGCCACGACAAGCGACCTACAAGCATGTATCCAGAAGAAGGGTGAAACATCAAGGAGCTTCCTCACCCGATGGTCGCAAACCAGGAACGAGTGCGAGAACGTTGATAATCGCACATCCATGCACGTCTTCATAGGTGGATTGCCTAGAGGAGGACTGCTGCGACACAAGCTCACCTGCTTGGTCAATGCGAACAAGCTGACTTTGGATGACATGATCACCATCGCCAGCGTCACACCGCTGCCGATGACGACACAGGTGGAGATCTCGCGGCTACAGCCATACCCCTGCATCAGCAAAAGAAGAATCGTGATAACGGCAGCGGCAGCAAGCGGAAAAATCCCCCTGATGAACAAAGAAGCGGCGGATCCGACTTGATCGCCATGGCTTTCCAGCGAGGAGGTCAAGGAGGTGGAAGAGGCCGCGGCCGCGGAGGCGGAGCCGGCAGGGGCCAGCAGCGTGGTGATGAGGTCACCGCTGCCGGAACCCGCGCTCCCCAAACTTATGAGGAATACAGAGACATGCCTTGCTTAGCCCACATTGATCCGGCTACCGGCAAGTCCTCTCACACCAATCGCAACTGCAAGTGGGTCAATGATCTCAAAACTGACTCGGAAGCAGGATACAAGCGAGCCCGCAAGCACCGCCCACACGGCAAAGGAGGCAAGGGCAACAACAAGGACAAGGAGGAAGATAGTTCCGAGGCGATGGACGAGGACGATGCTTCGCCGGATCCCAAGGAGGGTTCCACAGCTAACAAGTCTAACCCCTTCGTCAAAAAGAGTGCGGGTGCATATCACACCTTCCTCGGAACTCCAACAGTCCGCGCCAAGAATCAGCTCTTCGGATCCGAACGCCACGCCCGCCGTGCCGCAGACGTCAGTGGTCGGAAACTCCGTGTACGTTTGATAGCCAGGATCATCCTACCATCATTCCGAAGGAGTGCTACGCCTTGGTTGTAAGTCCCCGCATCGATGGGTATGATTTCTCCAAGTGCCTTATGGATGGCGGAGCCAGCTTGAACATCATGTACCTGGAGACTCTGGAGAGGATGAACCTTACCAAGGAACAGCTCAAGCACAACACCGAATTTCATGGTGTGGTTCCGGGTAAAAAGGCAAAATCCCTTTGTAGCATCAGACTTCTCGTGGCCTTCGGCGATGTTAACAATTTCCGCGAAGAGATGATCACATTCGAGGTCGTGCCCTTCAAGAGCTCCTACCGCGTAATCTTCGGCAGGCCCACCTACCACAAGTTTCACGCAAGAGCGTGCTACATCTACAACAAGCTCAAGATTCCGGGTCCCAATGGTATGATTACCATATCCGGAGACTACAAGAAAGCTCACGAGTTCGAGTTAGGCGAACCCGCGATAGAGACCAAGAAAATCGACTTCAAGGAAGGAGATAGCTCTAAGCAGGTCTCGGTCGGAGCCAGCATGGACCCCAAATGGGAAGACGCGCTCGTTGAGTTCCTCCGCGCTAACATGGACATCTTCGCATGACAACCTTCTGACATGTTCGGAGTACCTAGGGAACTCCCCGAGCACTACCTCAACATAAATCCGGGGGCTAAACCGGTGAAACAAGCTATGCGACGCTTTGGAGATAAGAAGCGCCGCGCCATAGGAATGGAACTAGCAAAGTTAGTAGAGGCAGTTTTGTAGTAGAAGTTATCCATACTGATTGGGTCGCAAACCCCGTCCTTGTACCCAAAAAGAATTCTGAAATACTAAGAATGTGCATCGATTACTCCGGCTTGAATAAGCATTGTCCGAAGGATCCGTTCCCCTTGCCGCGCATTGACCAAGTCATTGATTCGACGGGGCGGAACTTCTGTGTTTTCTTGACGCATATTCCGGGTATCACCAGATCCGGATGAAGAAGTCCGACCAAAAGGCGACCTCGTTCATCACTCCGTTCGGCACTTACTGCTATGTCGCCATGCCTTTTGGTTTGAAAAATGCAGGTGCCACCTACCAGTACGATGCGGCGGTGCTTGAAGGACCAAATTGGCCGGAACGTGCACGCTTAGTCATGACATCGGGAATGATCCGACTTGATCAGCGACCTTACAGAAACCTTTGAGAACCTCCGACGGTACAAGATGATGTTGAATCCGCTGAAGTGCGTCTTTGGCGTTCCAGCCGGAAAACTCCTTGGCTTCATCGTCTCTCACATGGGCATCGAAGTTAACCCGGAAAAAATCAAGGCAATCCTGTGCATCAAAAGGCCAACTTGTCTCAAAGATGTGCAACGACTAACTGGTTGTGTTGCAGCAATCAGTAGGTTTGTTAGCCGTCTTGGCGAGAAGGCACTACCTTTATACAAGCTGCTGAAGAAACAGACAAAGTTTATGGGATGACGTGTGACGCAACACTTCAGGGTTTGAAGGACATACTCACCTCCCTACCTATTCTAGCAGCTCCAGAAGAGTCAGTGCCTATGCTCCTTTACCTGGCAGCTTCCAACAAAGTCATCAGCCTCGTCATCGTGGTGGAGCGAAAGGAAGAAGGTCACGAATATGGAGTCCAGAGGCTAGTCTATTATATTAGCGAGGTACTGACGGAATCCAAATAAAGATATCCTCACTTTCAGAAGCTAGCCTATGGTGTATTCCTAGGTAGCAGGAAGCTGAGACACTACTTCCAAGAGCATCCCATGACAGTCGTGAGCAAAGCTCCACTGTCAACGATTCTTAACAATGCTGACGCAACAGGACACATAGCAAAATGGGGCATTGAATTATCGGCCTTCGACATCAATTACAAAGCCAGGACTGCGATCAAGTCCCAGATCCTGGCAGATTTTGTCGCAGATTGGACAGAAGCTCCGGATGCGAAGAGCCGGAACCTGAAACTTGGGTCACGCACTTTGATGGATCCAAGCAGCATCAAGGCTCAGGAGCCGGAGTCACCCTGAAGTCCCCAACCGGAGAAGAACCGCATTACGTTCTGCAGATTCACTTCGAAGCTACAAATAACATGGCGGAATATGAGGCTCTACTACACGGTCTACGCATCGCTAAGGAAATTGGGATCAAGCACATCATATGCTGCAGAGATTCCAACCTGGTGGCACAACAAGTAGCCGGAACCTGGAACTCCAGAAACTCCGTTATGGCGGCTTACAGAGACGAAGTTGATGAGATCGCCAAATGCTTCCTCGGATACGAAGTCAAGTACATCCGGAGAGATGATAACACAGCGGCTGATATGCTATCCAAGCTCGGATCCGGCAGGAAACCCATTCCGCCAGGAATTTTCCTTGAGCACCTACGGATACCCTCTGTAAAGGGCGCTAACCCGGAAAACCCAGACGTGGTAGTTTCTCCGACTAAGGAGGTGATGGTAATCACTCCGGCTTCGACTAAGCCTTTCCTGGACTACCTTTTGGACCGCAATAAGTTGCCTGAGGATGAGTTCCTTGCACAACAGGTCGTCAGACGAGCAAGATCCTACATAATAGTTGATGGACAGCTCTACAAACGAAGCGCAAATGGGGTGTTTATGAAATGCGTCTCAAATCAGGATGGCATCGAAATCCTCAGAGAGATTCATGCTGGTGATTGCGGGCATCACGCCGCTCCCAGATCCTTCGTTGCAAAAGCCTTTCGGAAAGGATTTTACTGGCTCACAGCTAAAGAAGATGCTGAGAAACTAGTGAAAACCTGCCAAGGCTGCCAGTACTACGCTACTCAACCAAGGTGAGAAGAGATCGTTGATGGAGTTCTGCGCATCTTCATATGCCTCTGTCCTGCTGAGGGCAGCCTCTTTGGTCCATTCGAATCTGAGAGATGATGTGAAATAATACGATCAGTTCCCTCCGCGATAGAGGCAGAATCAATATGAAATAGCCGGAGTACAGCAAGAAGTCCTTACAGAAGATCAACTTGTCAATGTTATCGGCCTCTGTCTCGTAAATTTTTGCCTTGGCGACCAGCGTTTTTATCCGCTGGTTGCTCTTCTTTAGCTTGTCGGCCAATTCCATGGTGGCCTGAGCATGCTTCTCCTCAAGCTCCTTTTTCTCTCTAGTTTCCTTCTCGGAGGATTCTTTGAGAAACTTCTGCAGGGAGTCATGCTCGGCCTTCAGCACCTCAAGCTCAGCAGAAAGCTCGTCGATGGAAGGGCGTTTGGCAAGTTGTTCTGAAAGGCGGAAATAGAAGAACACAGTTAGTTCGAAAATATGGTTGCATCGCAGAACCTGGGGGCTAAGTCGGAATCGTTACCTTCACAGCTCTTGAGGCGGGTCTCCAGGGTCGCAATGGACTTTTGGCTCTCTGCGTCTCTCTTGTGCAGCATTTCAATCTCTGCCTTTTGCTCCAGCACAAGGACGCACATATCTTCGTGCAGTTTCCGCGTGTTCTGAGAAGCAGGTAAGAGTTAGCTGGAAATTCAAAATTCTGGGGGCTGGACGCGAAGTTAAAATCCTTAGTGTGGGAAAATTTTAAGTTTCCGCTAAGGTACACAGTTTAAAGCATTGGCTCACACATATTACCCAGAAAAAGTATAAACCAACGCTTGGGGGCTGGTATTACCTGGCGCACATTCTTGTGCTTGGCGAAAAAGACTTTGAGGCCGCTCTCGAGGTCATTCAGCTCTTGTTGTTCTGTTTCTGCGGGTCCCCACACTTCGTTCATCATATGGGAAATTTCCGCGTGACGCTGTGATAGGGGGACTTTCTGCAGAGTCGGAAAGAGATGAGGGTGCGTCTGGGGCGTACCAGTTGCACGACTCAGGAGTAATTTCTTTTCGGCATCATCAGCCGGAGCTTCAGCCGAGGTAACGTCGGGTTGTTCAGGCGGAGGTTGAGGCGAGGACGCGCCCTTGCCGGATTCGCCCTTACCGGATTCAGCAGGTGGCTCCTCAGGGAGATCATCAAGGTTGATGACGTCCTTTGGATCCGGCTTGGCAGATGAAGAGGCCTTGGGCGGAACCTCTACTTCCGGGGTAACGGGCACTGAAGCCGGAGACGGCTTGGCCTTCTTCTTGAAGTTCTTGGGGAGCTTGCTTCCGGAACTTTTGCTGCGTACAAGGAAAGGCGTATCACTTAGCATATGCATGTTAAATGCTAGCAAAGGAATTGAAGACATAAATCAAGCACTTACGAAGACGTCCTGAAAAACTGGTCAATGTTTGGCTGCGATTGCTTGCTGGTGTCGATCTGCTTGAGGCGCTGCTTTTCTTTCTCCGCCCTCCGGGTAGCCGCAACACTTGGTGTTTCGCGGGCGCGCTTCGGGGCAGGGCCGGAGGGAGCAGCTCTCTTGCGCTTGGCGGGACCTGAGGTTTCAGGAACTTCCACGTCGGAAGCAGCCTCGGGGTCGTTGGTTCCGAAGTGAGGGACTCGGACTAAGGTTCCAAGATCCTTTTCCTCGAGCTCCTCCAGCTGAGCACACAAACACTTAGACGAATATTGCAAGAACAAAAAAGGAACCGGTGTTAAGTCAAGAAACATACCGCGATCCCGGAGCCGTTGGTGTGGATGTCAATGTTGCACACGTGAATCCTAAGATCACGCGGAATCTTGATCAGCAGCCGGATCCGCTTGTCCACGGCGTCAGAAGAGAGGTTGTCCTTGGAGGCGCGCATAAGATCGTCGCGCCCCGTGTACTGGAACATTAGGCGGTCCCGGTACTGCAGAGGCTGGATCCGCTTCGTGAACCAGGACATTGTGAGGTCCTTCCCTAACAGGCCGTCCTCCGTCATCTTGCTGATCCGCCTTACCGCTCAAGTCAATTGAGTAGACTCGGACAGATGTGCGCATTGAGTCCAGGCCGGAGTCTTGCTGGCGGGGCCATCCATGAAAGCTGGCAGCACCCTTGCGCTGGCCGGGTCGGAAACGTCCTTCAGATAGAAGAAGCCTCCGGACCAATACCGCGTGGATTCATGGCGGTCGGTGGGCGGATAGATGCGGCCAGGGCGGAGCTTGAACGTGATAGTCCCGCAGGTGGCCAGAGAAGAAGTTTGTGGAACCTTCTCCTTCTTGACGGAGAAGTAGTACTGGAAGAGGGAAAGTTCTGGGGTTACCCGGAGGTGGCCTTCGCACAGCGTCACGTGATTGCTGATGGCCAAGATGCTGTTTGGCGAGATGTTGTGAGGTTGTAGACCGTAAGCCTTCAGGATTTCTGTGAAGAAGTCGCTGGGCGGAAAGGAGAAGCCTCGCTCGACGAGCGCCTTGGTCACCACCATCTCTTCGGCTTCGGGAATCGTACGCCAAGATCCGGGTTTCAAGAATCCCTCCGCCACGAGGTTGCGGAGTTCAGTTTCCGTGGTGGTGCAGGGCCACCACTTCCCCTTGGCTTCGCTATCTCGCGCGTGAGCCTTGGATTTCTTGGCGGCTGCCTCCTCCGCTTTCTTCTCCATTTGTTCAGCCCCGACGGTTTCTTCCGGGTTGGCTGATCCCTCGATGTTCTTGCCGGAATCCTTTGAAGGCTCTAGCTGAACTGGGACGAAGGGAGGAGGGGCGGAAGAGATTGGCGTCGCCATGATCGGCTCAGATGTTGTGGGAGGCGGAGTTGAAGAAGACATCTACAAAGAAAATGCGAGCTGACTAAGCTTAGCCGGATCCAACGTTAACACCCTAGTCATCCCTACCAAATACGGCCATATGAAGCTCGAAGGACTTACCGGAATGGAGTCCGCGGTGGTCGGAGTCGCCGGCGGTGAAGTTTTTGCTGCGGTGGCTCGCCGGACTTAAGAACACGATGAACTTGACGAACAGCTCACGGCGGCGCTCGAACTCCGGCGATCTTCCGGCGGGTTCCGGTACGGCGGAGGAGGAGCTCAGAGGCGGCGCTGACGAGAGAGGTGAAAAGGGAGGCGAATGAAGGATTAGGGTGGACGGTGAGATATTTATAGGCCGCAGGAGGAGATTCGTGCTCCGCATCCTGTGGTCGGAATGCAAGCGTCGCGCCGTTGGATGGCTGACACGTGTCGAAAACCCTAAACGGTGAAAATGGCTAAGTATAAGTTACCGCTCAAATTGCCCAAAAATGGCGCCAAAATGATAACAGTTTGAAAACTGTCAACCATTATCTCAGTAGGGGAGTAACCCGGAGACGCATTGTAGAAATGAGGTCGATGGATGAAATCCCGCGGGATAAAGGTATTTTCCGACTAAAAGTTGAAAAGAAGAAAAAATGAAGTTGGAGTTCTTCAAGTTTCCCCATGTTTCCGAGAGGATTGTCGGAAGACGCGTAGCTTTAGCAAGGCGGAAACAAGAGGTGAATCTCGGAGAACTCTGGGGGCTACTGTTGTGGGTATACTTCATGGGTGTACCATCGACAGTGCCTAGATCCGGCAAGCCCGGGTGGCCCACAGGTTATGTGGCATGTGGCCCATCGGGCGCCCAGTTGCCGTTGATCGTGAAGGATGAAGTCCAGCCCAGATCGGGAGCCGGATCCCAACCGACCTACGAAGGAGGCCTCATCCGTGGAGGCCCATGAGGAACCCGGATCCCACGACATAGATGGAAGGCAGATCCTTGACGTGCACGGCAAGACATTGTACCGTAGTTAGGCAACCTGTAATCCGGCTAGGACTCTCCATGTAAACCCTAAATCCGTGCGCCTTTATAAGCCGGATCCTAGGAGCCCTAGAGGCACAACCACAACTCATTGTAACAACGCGAAAGCGCCCATATAATTCCAGACAAGCAACAGTAGGCCCTGCCTTCGAGCATGTGTTCCGAAGCTGGGTAAATCGCGTACCACCGTCCCGAGGACTGTCCGCCCTATGGCCCCTACTTCTTCTCCCCTCGTGAGGATCCCTCCTCCAGGGTACCGTCGAATAGGCAACGACAGTGGGCTACCCGACACCGCCGAACTTCTACGCACGTGGAGGTTGGCGGCTAAGCGCGGGAGGCGTGCCGATCCCGCAGCCGCCGCAAGGCGACGCCCTGGTGCTGGAGATCGAGGCGGAGCTCGCCAACATGAGCGATGAGCAGCGCACCGACCCGCGCTTCTTCCCGGAGAACTACGAGGCATGGACGTAGTTCTTCTGCGACAGTTACGACCGCGAACTTGCCGCCTACGACGGCCCTCCTCCCCCTCCCGCGCGCAATAATGCCGCATGCCACCGCCGTTGGTGGAGCGCGCCGGCCCGCACGCTCGAGGCCGTACTCGCGCACATCGAGGGCGGCAACTACCCCGTGCTGGGGATGCCGCCGCCGAGGGTGGTGCCTTCCGTGTCGCGCCGACACGGAAGCTCCTGGATGCCGCGGCAAATTGCGCTGGGTTCGCCGTCAAGGTCGGCCACGCGGTCGTTTGGATCGGCGCCTCCTGCGACGCCGAGGAGCGGCCTAAGCCCCATCAAGACGGAGCCTGCATCGCCACCAACTACCCAAGGACGCAGCGCCGACGCGCTCGTCATCCGCGAGGCGCGCGCCTCGTCTCCATCACGCGGGCGGAAGCGGAAGACAACGAGGGAGGCCGCAGCGACTTCCAGCCTCGCCGCCGATGAGGCCGCGCAGGCCGAGGATGCCGCGATCCGCGAGGCCATCGCGAGGTCGCTCAATGACCCTGTCCCCGCCGACAACGCCATTCCCATGGACGCGGCTCTCGCCTGGTCCAGGCAGGACTGGGAGAGGCAGGAGGCGGAGCAGCAGCGTCGACTGCTGGAGGAGGCGGCCACGCGGTGCCGCTCCGCTCATCAAGCTGGAGGACAGCAACGGATACGAGTGGTACCGGCCGTCGATGTCGCTGCCACGCCAAGGCGATCCTGGCTAGGGTTCTAGCCGTTGGGGAGACCTCGGCCAAAGCAGCATCCAGCAGGCGCCGCTCCAGGACGACAGCGACGACGACGACGGCGGCGACTACACGGCATTCTACAGCCATTTATGTCGTGTTTTTCTGTTTAGTTAATATGTCCCTTAGCCGAATTCAAATATATTACAAATTCAGCCTATATATATACGAATTCGCTTATATATTTTAAATATCTTTAATTTTATGCTAAGTTTTAACGATTTTCGTCATATTCCGTTTAAATTCATCGCATCGCCAGAATTTTTTTGGGCTCGCCGCTGGAAAACTGAATCAGTCTGAAATTTACGTCCATTCAACGCCATTTAGCACCGGATTTTGATCTGCAGAGCCCAGCCACTGGAGGTGCGGACAAACTGTTCAAAGCATGATATAATCGTGGGGCTTGTGGCGCCCAGCAGCGACAGCTTTATGGCACTACCCAGCGTCCCACCCACAGCCCTTTGTTTCTCTTCGTGATTCAGGCTGCCTGATACATCATACATGTGATCCCGCGTCAAGTCGCCCTTTCGTTGGTCCAAAAAAGTGGGTGCGGTCCACTGCTGAAGTCAGGATTTTTCATATACAGTGATAGAAATAGTACAGAATACATGTTATGTGAACAGAAAAAATAGAAAAATGGGTAATATTTTTGCTTCTGCTGCAGCGAACGTGGTGGGGTATAGCTACATGCATGCTGTGGTAGCAAACCCTAAACCCTAAGAGCTGTCTCTACTAGAGTCCAAAAAAATGCAAACCGAAAACGACGAGTTCAGTTCACTGAAAACGCGAGTTCTGCCGAAATTCGCAGTGGCGCAGAATAGAACCCGTAAAATGCAACTGAAAAAAAATTCGAATTGGCGCGGGTAATTTGAGGCGATGATCATAGTTTTATAGATGATAGATGCTTCGATTGAGCATCGATACTTACATAGTTCATGCAATTGACATAATACTGGTACACCGGCAACCTTAACCTAGCTAAATAAGCAAAATGCGGCCTAGCTATGGCGCGCGCGGCGGTGCCGATGCTGGCGGAGATGGTCGGCGGCGTGGAAGTCTTCATGTGTCGTCCTTGTCAAGCTCGACTATTTCAAGCTTGACCTGGCGGACGCGGGCCTCCCGGTGCCTCGTACTCCCGTACCTGGCGGACGGCGTCGGCCTCCTCCCGGCGGAAGCGCGCCCTCGCCTCCGCCTCGCTGATGGCGAAGGTCTGCGCCATCACCGCCTCCTCCTCGTCGCTGCCATGGATGTAGCCCCCGGCGGAGAAGGTAGGCGAACGAGCGGGGACGAGGTCGTCCTCCTCGCTGCTCGCCGCGACGGGCAGCCGCGGTGCGCGGCTCGACTGCCTGGAGAAGGATCCCTCGCCCTGGTTGGCGAAGCGGGCGAGCTTCCCTGGGGGCGTGAGCCCCCAGTTGGTCCAGCGGCGAGCGCTCCTCTTGCGCGCGCCCTAGCTCCGCTTCCACTTCCTCCGCCCCGCCTCGGTGCGGAAGACGGGTGGACGCGGCGGCGAATCGCCGCCGCCCAATCCCGCGGCACGGCCCTCCCAACCTCCACGGGAGGCCATCGCGCGGTGGTGGGCGGAGGATCGGTGTCTGGCTTAGCGTGGATTGCTCGTCGGAGCGCGCTACTGGCGGCGGAGGGAGAGGAGACGACGGAGGGGAGTAGGGTTTGCGAACCGAACTCCCCTCCGCGAACCCTTTTAATAGGGGTCGTGCGGGGAGTTTCTCGGGCCCCTGAGCTTCGTATTCGGGCCAGCCCACGTTTTCGGTCACTGATCGGCGCGCGTTTTGGCCCGAACCCGTAAATCCGCCGAAAAAGTTTGGTTCCGGCGGGATTTGGCACCACACCCCTCCAACGTAGACATACACCCTCTCAAAAGGAAGGAACTACGGGAATTAACCCTTGTGTCTCTGTGTGCTTCACTCTCGGTTAGCTCTATCCATTTACCGAACTTTACTACTTGTATTCTTGTATTTTGTTACTTGCTTTATCTTTTCATATTGATAAATTCACATAGTTGCATATCTAGAGAATTCACCTTTTGTGTCAAGTATAAATTGAAAAGGAATTAAAATTTGAGTATCACATATTCACTTATCCCCTCTAGGTGCCCATATGATCCTTTCACCCAGGATCTAGCAAGATTCACTCTGGCGGACCAGGCGTAGGGGTTTCCCCACTTTGAATCTTGAACCTTCCTAGGTGGCAACAGACGATGGTGAAGTGGGTCGCACTAGGGATGTAGTTCTTGGGTTACTCAGCATCCCAACACACTTTTGCGCAAATGCAGAAAACAGAAAAGTCATGGTATTAACGAAGCAAATGCTACATGGATATCTTAGAGAGGTGGTTGACGATGATAACATTGGAGCATTTGGAAAAGATTGGTACACGACATGATGTACCCATGTTCGGCCCCTCTCGGTGGAGGTAAAGGCCTACTCCTTTTTGATTATATTAATGTCTACATGATTACCGACATAGATGGATGTTATGGAGGCTATGGAGGCTAAGAGGATGAATGGATTTCTGCTCGACGTGACTTTTGTCAAGCATTACATAGATGACCTGACCTAGGTTTTTTATATCATGCGGGCGAGTCATCTAAAACCCTAGCCGACTATCATTGTTGATTCCATCACTTGTTCTCAACTATGGTCTTGATGGACCGACCGGGCTTCTCTGTCGTGTTGGGCCTTGGTCAATATGGTCCTTGAGGTGGCGACTAGATTAGGCCACCGTGGTCTTGGTCGATGACTCGCTTTCGTGGGCCTACCTGATTGGATATTCCCTCATCAGGAAATACAGAGGCGGAGGTTAGGAGGTTGATTAAATTGTTCCAAACTATTAAGAGGTCCATGTAAATATTTTTATAGCGCAAAAAATTAGTGCTTCTTCTAAATATGCTCTAAGGGTTAAATTTATATAATTATGATGCTAAATGACAGACGGACAGCATGCACTGTTTTTTTAAGACATAAAGGGGCAAAGGCCCTGGTTCCATTAAAAATGCAACCAAGAGTGTCACATGAGAACCGAGTTGTGGACACATTCATTATATGTCTTGCAGAACCTGAACTCCCAAACTGGGAGAGATTCAATACGAAAATAGGGGAAAATGACTAAACAACAATATGCAAGTACCAACTACAAGGATAGAAACCGCTAGAAAAATTAAATGATGGACGCAGGAATCGAACTTGTGTCTAATGTTGTCGTGCACTCCTACCAGCTGGGCTAGCCTTTTGTTGGGTACATACCTGACACAGTTTCTTTTTGTACATGATCCAGACGGTAGCACCAAAAAAATGACACAAGTTCGTTTGTACATGACCAGTACACGTGATAGGCTTCGTGTTCCAGCTTTGCACTCCATATGACATACATTGTGTGTTAGCTGTTTGCTGGCTTCCTCTCAAAAAATGAAAATAAGATGTTTACTGCTTACTAGGTTTTGCTTTGATGCAAAATTGCATACATGTGTGTAGGTACTTTGTTGTCTCAGACATGGTAAAGTCAAAATAGTAGGTGCTCAGCTGCTCACTAATTTATTATGTTATTATCTGAATTATTATGGCAAATTACAATTCTAAAATATTTTGCATATAAAATTATTTTACAGCACTTATAAGTAAAACTATATAAATCTATACCTTAAAAAAGCAGACAGTGAACCGGTGAACCATTGGTCCAACCGATAAAAACCTGAACCAACAGCCTCACCGGTTCGATCACCGGTCCGATTTTTAAAACTATGTGCCCAACAACAGCTTGCTCACGTCCAGGCTATTCGACGCAGCTCCCCCTGGTGATGGCCCAGCAGCATCAAATTGACATTCATTAGATCTGAGTTCTTTTCCATGCACAGTGGCAGCTTCTGATCGTGGAAGACAAACGACGAAGAATTTCCTTGACACCTAGCTAACTTTGTCCCTAAAAACATATATCGTTGCGGGTTGACAATAAGATCCACAGACCCGTAGATGAAAATATATTCAGAACATAATTTTATTCTCTCTAAGCCACCATCTAGCAAATGATTCAAAATCATATCCAATAGGCTTATCGAAAATAACAACAATATAATCTCATATCACCTTGGCAACCACACAATCAAAAAAGAGATGATGAACAGTTTCATGTTCATTACAAAACAAACACGTTTTATCTTCCACCTCCCTTCATTTGCACGAATTATCCCTTGTGGGCAGCTTGTTATTAGACAAGAGACACAGAAAAACAATTTTAGGTGGTATACGAAGTTTCCAGACAATGGGTGTATGTACAGGGGTAACCCCACCATCATTCACTACCCCATAGAAAGATTTTGCTGAGTATTCACAAGATGGATGAAAAAGCCACAAAGGTTTATCCTCACAATCAATTAACTGAATTGTTCAGATAAGGACAACCAATTCAAGCCATCTATCAAACACAGCAGGAGAAAGAATTCTTCTAAAGTAAATTTTAAGTCATCGTCATCCCACACATCAGCTATCGTGCATTGTTGTTCATGAACAATAGTGTATAGATCTCACTACAAGATAGATAACGTGCAAATTCATACCCCTCGTACTCTTTTTTCATACTCCCAAAATACTAGCTAGCAAGATGTTGTTTATGAGACTCACCAATATTATTCCAGCAAAAGTGAGACATTTTCAAATTAATTGCAACAACTGCCCACTTAGGAAATTAGTTAACAGTAAAACTCAACCAGCTATGAACCATCACAGCGATTTCGCGCTGGGAGCCGTCCGATAGCATTGCTGGACGTTTCAGATCATTCCGTAGCTTCAGCTAGCGCCCCGCTCGCACTTTCACCTTGTTAGAGCATCCCCACTCGTTGGCGCTCGCCACGCCCAAATCCGGCGAAATTTTAAAGTCGGAGGCGAAGTCGAAAAACGGAAACTTGACAAACTACGGCTAAAAACGGGTGAATATAGACTAAATTTAATGATATTTATTACATTACGGGAGGAGTTCATACATAGAGGCCGAATTCGACTATATTTCGAATTCGGCTAGGGAATGCAACTAATTTTAAAACACGGCGCTCTACATGCCGAAATGGCGGTAGAACACCGTGTATCGCCGCCGTCGTCGTCGGAGCCGTCGTCGTTGGCCTCGGCTGCGGCGGCCTGGGCTGCTGCCCTGGCCGCGTCTCCCCACGAGGGCGCTTGTACCCGATCGTCGTCGGAGGACTCGAGGTCGGCGACGGGGACGACGCGGATGGAGGTGTCGCGAGGACGGCGGTACCGCGCGACATCGTCGTTGGCGGTTGGAGCGGCGCGGGCGGCGAGTTGGCGTGCGGCG
The DNA here is from genome assembly GCA_030979885.1 of Lolium multiflorum. Classification (NCBI taxonomy): domain Eukaryota; kingdom Viridiplantae; phylum Streptophyta; class Magnoliopsida; order Poales; family Poaceae; genus Lolium; species Lolium multiflorum. The sequence continues at coordinate 200,731,074 of CM061747.1, forward strand.
GCGCGCCGCCGCCGCTGGCCCTCCGCCTCCTCGCGCTCGTCGCGCCTCGCTCGGTGCGGCGTCGTCCGCGCGCTTCTCCTCCATGTCGTGCGGCGACACAGCGATCGCCTCGCCATCGCGGCGTCCTCCGCGCTTCGCCTCCTCTCGGCGGCTTGCGGCGGCCTCTTTCTTCGTCTTCTTCCGGCCGCTCCGCGCGGAAGGCTGTTGCGGATGACGAGGCGCGCTGCGCCTCTGAGTCGCCGGCGTAGACGCCGCTCCTTCTTGACGCGCACCGGCGTCGAAGGCGTCGCCTCCTCCCTCTTCGGCGCCAAGGATGACCGCGCCGATCCGGAAGACGACGAGCGGCAGCCATGCGCCGTGGCTGCGAGCGCTTCCCGACGGCGGCTCGCCGATGCCCTCGATGCCGATGGGGGGGCATCGTGAGCACCGGGAAGTTGCCGCCCTCGATGTGCGCGAGGATGTTCGCCAGCGTCCTTCCGCGCGCTCCACCCGTCGGCGGCCCACGGCGTTGTTGCGCGCGAGGCGGAGGCGGCGGGCGTCGTGCCGCCGCCGCCTCAGCGGAGGAAGTAGTTCCACGCGTGTAGTTGTCGGGGTGGTGGCGTGGCTCGGCGCGCTCCTCGTCGGTCATCGTCATCCTCGCCTCCTCGATGGCGACGTCGAGGGCATGGCCCCGGCGGCGGCGGGATTGGAACGCGGTTAGCCGCGGGCCTCGGGGAGGCCTCGTGTCCGGCGGGCAGGGGTACCCGGTGGAGGAGGTGCCTCCCACGCGTGGAGCGACCGGCGAAGCCGTTGTTGGCCGCCGTGCGTCGTAGAACGCCATCTTGGGAGTAGAGGAGAGTGGAGGGAGAGTGGAGCACGGGGCCTCGCGGTGATCGGACCGGCGTATATAGGCGTGGTGGCGCGGGGATTAAATGCCGCGTGGAATGCGCGCGTCGCGCGACGGCCGGCGGCGGCCTTTAGTGCGCGCGGAGACGATGCGTGCGCGGAAGAGCGACATTAACTCGCCGCGTGGCCGCGAATGCGACCGGCGGCAGGCTTTGCGCGCGGAAGACGATGCGATGAGGACGACGATCGGTTTCTCTCGCCGACAAGTTGGGGCCACCACGCGGGAAGTTGCCTCGCGTTGCGCTCGTTTCGTCGAGTCCCCGAGCGCTCCCGGCGGGGATGGCGTGGGATCGCCGGATGGATTTAGGCCCAAATCCGGACAACGAGCCGGGGCGCGGCTGGGCAGACGCCGGATGGAAAAAACGCTCGCCGGGGGCCTGTTCGGGGGGACGAGTGGAGATGCTCTTACCCACGAGACCCGCTCGGCCCGTTGTGAAGGCTGCTACTCCGCAGATTGATTTTGGAGCTTTTTAATTAACCGGGCCGTGATGCTGGTTGGCCGATTCAACGGCCCACTAGGGCACTTCTGTGTTCGGTGAGCCCTGAGACTGGAGGCGGCTGACTAATGCCGATGGAAGTCGACCGTCTTAACTCTTGCCAGAAGTGGAGGTGCGTTACCACTCGTTCGCCTCCTTTCTTCTTCGTTGGATCGTCCATAAAGAGGCGTTTAATCTGCCGTTTACTACCTCCAACAAGGTTTTGATACAGCTTTTCCTTTGGGAACCTCCCTCCTCTCTGCACTAGCGTGGTGCGGCCCGCCAGATCCGGCGATCTCGCTCCGAGCGCTAGCGAGAATAAGCTTTTGCTCCTCGTGTAATCATGTTACAGATGTTTGGGGATGCTACTCCGCTATTGCTCTGATTTTGTGGTGAGTCCCTTTGCAGCTCCTCCTCCGTCATCCTCTCCATCAGCATGATCAACGGTTCACTGTTTTTGTTACTTTAGTTTCAAAATTGAAGCATAAAATCAGAGCAATAGGACTTTTCCTTACAGTGTGCCTTCTATAAAACTATCATACTCTCGAAAAAAGAAAAGGATTTTAGATTTTTTTTACAGTCGGGTGAGAAGGAGCTGTTAACAGACAAGTTGGCAATCTGGTGTAATTGCAGGAATTCGAGATGTCGTGCAGATTTTCCTCTCTACCTGACATGTTCATCGATCATCACACCCGGAACCCCTGGTACAGTAAATTGGTTGTTGTTTATTAATGTTAAGCACATGGCGATTGGCAGCTTGTCTCTCTGGGAAAGTAGGGAATGGGATTACTCAAGACAACTTAGCATGATGATGTTCCTAGCCACTAAATCTTGTTTATTTGGTATAAACAAGATGCAGTTGTTTGCATCTTCTGATTTGTTGGCATATGCTACTGATTTCTGATTATGAGGTGTTACAATTTATCGTGTTTCATTGTTGCTATCTTGAAGTGACATGGGTGCTGAAAATATAAAATTGCACTTTATTATGAAAGCGTGATGATTAACTCGTGAGAGGCTGATAGGCTATTGGGTTTTAGTTCCTAATCCTACCGACTTAGATGTATTTTACATCTTGCAGAGTTGATACTTGATGGGCAATGTTAAGGAACAAAGGAACTACGAGGTGACATATTCAGGTCTGTCACAGTCTGTTGCTTTACTTATCCTTGCCTAGCACTATCTCTACTCCATTGAGTAGATACTGAGTAGTGGTTTTGATTGTTATTTGTTAGCATGCACTTATTAGGATGCTTCCAACCATCTGTATGTTTCTTTCTTGATCAAGCACCCAAATTCGTGTAATTTGTATTAGAAGAGAACGCGGAGGCGGCGATATACAACTTCAGTGTCAGATTTTTCTTCTCCTGTTTTGCAAGCTTAGCCCACCTTGCATTTTTCGGCCATGGTGTTGTAAGGTTTGCCATCTTGGTGTTCTTCTTATAATACATAACAAAATGCATTTGAGTGTTCGAGAAGAAATAGAGCAACAAAGGGTTTGGATGCTCTATGAGTGGTTAGTCAATACTGTAAGAGTGATGAGATTCTTCTCTTCAGAAATCTCGAACATTTGTTGAAGAGAGGTTATCAGAAATTAATTTTAAGATTGAACCCTTAAATAACAAGTCATAACAGGGAAAAATATACGAAGCAAACCATTTATATTTCTGCAGGGTTTTCCAGGCACGATGACCTTCGACAAGCCATTGATTTCATATACAAGTCATGAAATAATGTAGTGCTCATGTTCAACAGTCTATTTTAGTTTGCTGGATTGAAATACTCTGCAAGACTTCAAGCTCTTGCAAAATGTTGGCCAGTTTAGTTTCCAAGATGTTTAGTACAGTATTGAATAATCTATAATTTCCTTCTTTCTAAAAAAAATTCATGACTTTTATGTTTTCAATGAAAATATGAACTTTCGGAATTTTCTACCAATGTATAGTATGTCATACATGAGACATGAGGTGGGGTGAAGCTTTGATGCATACTTGATAAGTACGGTGGAAAGTTTCTGTTAATTTAATAACTCAAAATATAGTTATCAGAGCATATAGTTATCCTCATATAAGATTAACCTTGTTTAATTAGCAGAGCATACTTCCTCGTATATAATATTAAACTTGTGCAGAAGAGAATATTTCCTCCGGATTTCGGTGCGAACCTAATGGTTATGCTATTAAGTGGATGGACAATTCCCATATTGGTTGCAAACACTAAGGGTTCCTCTTTTCATATGTACCTTTCATACAACATTACTTTTGACTGAACTTACAGAGGCAATTGATACAAGTAAATATTTCTCCAATTTTTTTACTTGCTTATACGGTGCCCCAACCGAATACAGGTTGTATAATTAGTTCATTACACCCTATAAGAGTGGGTTGCACCTGTTAATATATTTTAGATACCACAACTTGTGTCAAATCTGAAAATTTATTTATAACTAATAAGTGAAGTCTTTTTTTTTCACAAATTCAGTCATTTATCTCCTTGCAGCTTTGCACTTCCCACACATATTCACCTATTTATGTTTCTTTTTGAAGTACTTATTTTCTAAAGGATTTTTGAAGTGTTGTAATCGTTACCATCGTTCAGTTAAGATTGCTCATGTCATTAATAAGTTGTAACCTTTACAATTTTCATTTAGTATTGTGAGGCCATGCATTCAATTTCCATGTTACAACTTAAAGAAATTCAATTTTCTCAGAAGCCTACAATGTCTATATTTTCTCAAATATTTCTCGTTCTCTTTCATCAGTATGGGCGGGCGCAGCAACGCGCGCTTTTATGATCTAGTTTTAAGAATGACAGGAGGTACATTGGAATACTGGCACTACACGCTTGTAAAAGAGAGCACCAGCCTCCCTCCTTAGGATAACAACTTTCCAGCAACCCTTTTAATGATTTTATCAAGAATGGGTTGTAAGTCCTCTTTTCTTAGTTTTGAAAAATGTAAGGGAACCCCAAGATAGGTAAAAGGGGATTGACCAATCTTGTAACCAAATATTTTTGCAAATAAATTATCATTAGCATCATCAACATTAATAGTCAACAAGTCACTCTTGCAGTAATTTATGCACGTACTAGACATTTGTTCAAGCAAGGTTAGTAGCATGTCATTTTGCAAGAAAGATAGTGTCATCAGCACATTGGAAGCTGATGAAATCCCCGGGGATAGCATGGCGAATCAAACCACGTATAAGGTTATGATTAGCAACCTAATAAGAATTTTCGAAAAAAATGCCCACTACTAGATTGAACAAAATTGGGGAAATCGGATCACCTTGTTTAAGCCCTTCCCCAACAATGAAATATTTGATGTTAATATCATTTAACCGAACACATAAAGAGATTTTCTGAATTATAGATTTAACCCTATTATCTAATAATAACAAAACCTCTTGAAATAAGCATCTCATCAAGGAACTCCCAATCATTCGATCATAGGCTTTCTCATAATCTAGTTTTAAAACTAGACAAGAGAGTGTTCTAGAGTGCACCTCATTAATTACTTCATGTGCTTCCACGGCGCTTTCAAGAATGAATATTATTTTTAAAAAAGTAGTTTGATTTTGGATATAATTCTATGACCAATGGGCACAATCCGATTGGCCATAGCTTTTGAAATAATCTTCAAACTACAATTACCCAAACTAAGGGGTATAATTTTTTTTTCATATCCCTTGCATTTGATTCTTTTGGGATTAAGGTAATTATAGCATAATTTAGTCTGGCGGGGTCTAATTTATATACCAACCTCAGAATCTCTCACCATAGCCATGAAATGACCCTTAATCTTATCCCAATTTTTTTGGACAAAACCGAAAAGAAAACCCATCGGGGCCGGGAGCACCAACAGCATACGATCCAACTATGGCCTCATGGATTTCCTTTCCAGAGAAGGGGGGATCAAGGCTAGAAGCTCCTCATCAGTGAGGAGGACTTGTGCATCCAAAAAGTCATTATCTAAAGAAATAGCCAGCTTATCCTCTTTAGCAAACATTTTTTTATAAAATTAAATAGCAACAATCAACATTCCCTCGTCCATTTCAACATGGCCATTTGGTCCATCTAAAATGGATAAAGTTCTTTTCTGCCGCCTTTGATTAGAAACGGCATGCAATTAAGTTGTGTTTCTATCTCCCTGCATGACTTTTCTATCTCTAGATCTCTATCAAGCTTTCGTCTCCTCATTGGTCCTAATTTCGTCTCGTTCCTCTTTAAATATTACGACCTATTCTTCTCATCATCAGAACGACAATTTTGTTAAGAGAACACATCCAAAATGTCAAACTCTTGTAAAATAGATTTCTCCTATTCTTCAAAGCAAGATCTAAATTTATATCCCAACCTTTTAACACTTGCGCAAAAGACAAAGCTTGAATTGCCAAACATCAATTGCAGAAGTGCAATCACATTTGGTGTTCCAAACTTTATGCACACGTCAACAAAACATTCTTGTTTAATCCACTACTTCAAAGTGAAATAAATTTAGAGGAGGAGGTTTATTCAACTACAGAATCTAACAATAACAGAGCAGATCGATAACAAGTCTACGCAAGGCTTTGGCAGTAGTCAGCGGATGCTCCCAATCATTCGAGGCAAAAAAATGTCCAGTGTAGCTAGAATGGGATCTCTCTGCCTGTTAGACCATGTAAATAGTCTATTGGAAGTTTTAGTCTCAACCAGGCTCCACTTATTCACCCAATCGTTGGACATGAAAGCCCATTAGGCATAAAATTTCTCATTGCTCCTTTCGCTAGTATTTTTAATTAAGTTAAAATCTCCTCCCAAGAGGATAGTTAGAGAACTAGCCTCCATAATATCATGCAGCTCTGTAAACAAATCCATTTTAAGCTCTGCTAAGCAGTGCTATTAATCATTACCCGCTGCCACATAACAGAGTTAATTTTATAAACCAAAACGACGGACACAAAATACGGACCAATGCTAGAAGAAATCACATCAAACTTATCCTCACGAATACCAACTAAAATCCCATCCAACAGTTTTTTTTGCAAGTAGATCACACCATTTAAATGGGATACTACCAGAAGTAAAATCCCGAAAACCAGCATTAATGTTAGGACTTAGTTTTTTGTAGACCAATAAAGCTGAATTTAAATTTAGACGTAGCATCATGAAGGGTGTGTTTACGACCTTGTATATTCATGATCCTAATATTACAAGAAGCACCAATCATGATAAACCAGATGTATAATTATTTATAAGACTATTATCTCTACCAGCCACAATAGCCCTAGACCTGGATCAATCAATTGATGGTCAGAGATATATCTGGTAGAGATTAGGGAACGGGGATGGCTAAGATCAGATAACTGAGCATCACCAACATCCAAATTATCAGGTAACACAACATAGGATTATCTCTAGCAAAAAAAAAAAGGAATATGGTAGGGGAAGCCCCTACAATGATTTTTTTTTTTGAAATAATAAGAACCTAAATTTGTGTCTGTTGAGACTTGAACCTAGGTGGTTGGGTTGTACATTCACTTCCCTAACCAAGTGAGGTAGGCGCACTTATTTCTAGCAAATTTTAAGTTTTAATTAAGCTCATTATCAATCAGCTCATTAATCATAGAAGTATTATCATAGGTATCATTCATTACCAATAGATATATTAACTTTTCTAGACATGCCACGGATGCAAAAGAGCGAATGAGTTACCTTAAAGGAAGGGGGAACCTCAAGGTTCTTGCGTTTTTGATATTCCTTGGCTTTCTCAATGAAATTCTGACCACCATGATTTGTGGTCGACATCCTAGATGTAGCAACCGCATGAACCCAAGCTTGAACGGTCACAGATTTCAGTCGATGCGGCCAACTGTTCCAAAACGGGGAGCAATTCTTCCGAGTTGAACCAATCCTGTCAAAGACCTCTCTTGGAATGGTCTCCATTTAATAATTTTCCTTTTCAGACTCAGCCCCATCCGACACATCCTCATCTGTCTCGGCCAGATTAAAAGCCTCCAAAACCTGGGAGCAGTAAGCAGCGTTAGCAGATCTGTTCAGGCTAGTGAAAGCATATTCATCAATTTGGTTAGCACCGGGGAATTCAAAATCCCACACAGACTCATCAACATTGGATTGTTGTCCGTGCTGCTTCTTGCTTGCTTCGGGTATGGGCTAAACTGGAGTAGTACTCTTCTGGATGGCAATGGAACATGGGGCGAAACTCACATAAAGGTTTTTCTGACTTCAGTCAAGTACCGGTGTACTTTTTATTCTTTTCACATAAATTGAGCGGCAGAATCGTGTGTTCATGGTGGCAGATGATGAATCATTGCCCGATGTAGACATGAGTTGCCATATGAAGAATAAATATTTCATATCACGACGCCTGGCTTATGGACAGTTTGTCCTGAGCGTCAAAAACCGTGGGCGCGCTTTGGGTATAGGCCGGGATGGGCTTATGCAACTTGTTGCTGCTGCGACGTGCTAGAGAAGAGAGGTTTTGCATCTATATAGGGAGTGAGCTTGCTAGTTAGCAGAAGATACACCGCAATGGCTCCGCCATCACAACTGATCCAATACCCACAGCTGCTATCGATCCTACTCCTTGCAGCAATAGTAACCCTGCAGCACGTCGCAGCTGCCGCTGATGAACTACAAGGCCGCCCGCGGCAGGGGATGGGACGTCCGGGTTGCCGGGACAAGTGCGGCGGCATGAGCATCCCGTTCCCCTTCGGCATGGGCAAGCCCGGCTGCTTCCTCCCTGGCTTCGAGGTCACCTGCAACACCTCCTTCACTCCACCTCGCGCCTTCCTCGCCCACAGCGACAAGAAGCAGGTGATTTACGAGTATACTTCCAATGGCAGCTACGAACAGTCGGAATGGAAGAGGTCATCGGCGCCGGTGGAGCTGTTTGACATATCGCCAGAGAAGAGCGAGGTGCGGGTATACGGCGGCGTCAATTCCCGGTGCTTCGCAGGTCGCTCCGAGACCGAGGCTAGACTGAAGGGTAAATACATGGTGTTGGGGCAGGAAGGGCCGTTCCTCCTGTCGTCCACGCGCAACGAGCTCATCGGTGTCGGCAGGAACGTCGAGCCCGTGTTCACGGGTAACTTCGATACCTTGATGTCATACACTTACCACGTCCAACTCTCCTGCAAGTCATTCCTCCATATCGGTAACATTGGCCTCGCCGCGAACGGGTCGTGTGCCGGGATGGGCTGCTGTCACATCGCCGTGCCAAAACAGCTGATCCCCGTAAAAAACACCGGAGTCTTCTTCAGCGACGAGAGCTCTGGTCGGAATCTGTCTCCGTGCTCCTACGGAATGGTGGTGGAGAAATCATGGTACAATTTCTCCACGGACGACATGGACGGCTACGAGGCGCTGTCGAGGAAACTCGCCAGGGGCTTCCCCTTGGTGCTGGATTTCGCCATCAGGAACGGCTCCTGTGAGCGCGACGGCTGCCTCAGCGGCAACACTTCCTGCGCCAAAGCAGCCTATGGCCCGGGCTACGGCTGCAAGTGTTGGGAGCATTACCATGGCAACCCCTACATCGCTAATGGATGCCAAGGTAACTTCATTACTAGGATTCCATAGCTGATTCCTGTTTTCTGATTCCCACAAGCTTGACTACAGTGATTAACAAACTTCCGTACCTCCAACCTTTTTTCCCCAGACATCGATGAATGTCAGCTCCGAGAGCAAAGTGCTGAGTTCCGTGATTTATATCCGTGTGACGGGATCTGCACCAACATACCAGGAGGATATGACTGCCGATGCAAACGCGGGATGAAAGGCGACGCCAAAAAGGGAAACTGCACTGAAATTTTCCCCCGACCAGCAAAGATCATCGTCGGTAAGCACTGAAATTTTACGAGATTCCCTTGCTCAATGATTGAATATATTATAATCTGGTGATGCGCTGGTTCACTAAAACTACATCATTTATAGTTAACTCCTTGAGTTTGAGATTATCTCTGCACCTAAGATGCAGAGGCCAAGGGTAATATATCTTCCATTTTCTAGATAACTCGAATTTGAGGTTTAACATAAAACTTAGCAAACAGACAAGTCGTTGGCCATGCAGATTCTAATATTGTTTAGTACATTGGTACTCATAAATTTGTATTGCCCTTCTTGTATCTTAATTTCATCACCCAAGTCCTTGTATATAGTGCTCTCTCCGATCCATAATAAATGTTGCTGATTTAGTACAAAGTTGTACTAAATCAGCGACACTTATCATGGAATCGATGGAGTACTTGTGAATACTCGAGTTACTTAGGGTTGTTTTTTAGATAAAGGATTCGCTTGATTAGTTACTCATTGGTATTGTGCACTTACTTATTAAATAGATACGATTATTCTGCTATTTAAGCAATTAGAGAGAAATAGGAAATGTAAAGTTTAACACTTCTATTATTTAGTTTGGGGTCTTATACTCTTATATTCGACTGTGAAAAGGAGATTCACTCAGTTTAACTAAAATTTCAATACTTTGCTAATTCGCAGGTATTTCTGGCTTGATTGTTGTCTTGATCATCATGATTATGGCCAAGCAACACCTAAAACTTAAGAATTTCTATGAACAAAATGGTGGTCCAATACTAAATGGCGTTAAGAATATACGGATATACACGAGGAAACAGCTGAAACAAATAACAAACAATTACGAGAGTATCATCGGACAGGGCCACTTTGGTAAGGTTTATAAGGGGACTCTGAAAGATAAACAACAAGTGGCTGTGAAGAAGTCCATCAAAGTTGACAAGGACATGAAGAAGGAATTCACTGACGAGGTTATAATCCAATCTGAGATGAGGCACAAGAACATTGTCAGGCTCCTAGGCTGTTGCCTAGAGTTCGATGTCCCCATGTTGGTCTATGAGTTTGTGGCGAAAGGGAGTTTGTATGACGTCCTCTTCAAATGCAAAGATGGCCTTCCTGTGAATAAGCGTCTGGCGATTGCTATTGGGTCAGCCGAAGGTCTAACGTATATGCATTCAGCAGGGGAGAATACCATACGTCACGGTGATGTTAAATCTGCAAATATTCTTCTTGATGAACATTTCAGCCCAAAAGTTTCCGACTTCGGCACCTCGAAGCTGCTCGCAAAAGGAAAAGATGAGGAGACTGATCGTGTTATTGGGGACATGAGTTACATAGATCCAATATATATGGAGAAGGGGATCGTTACACAGAAGAGTGATGTCTACAGCTTCGGAATTGTTCTGATAGAGCTCATCACAAGGAGGCCTGCAACATATGATGTCAAGAGGAGCTACGTTGCAAACTTTGTTCAATCTTGTGCAGAAAAAAGAGCAAGGAACTTTATTGATAACGATATTACAAGTGAGGTTGATATCAATATTTTGGAAATGGTCAGTGGGGTTGCTGCAGATTGTCTAAAACTGAATCCGGAAGAACGGCCAGATATGAAGCAAGTAGAACACCGGCTCCTCGAAATTGTTGGACAACCTATATCATGGTCAGAAGAGGCACTAGCAGGGAGATCTTAGTCCTGACCCAGATTATGTTGCTTTGCTCGGCTAATATTTTGTGTTTATCATGTGTTTCATTGTGTTGATAATTTTTCTGAATTTTATCTGTCAAGGCACTGAGTAATACCCAACTGAAAAAGGTGCAACATGTGGATCTGGTGGCAAATCAAGCCACCAATAGCGACCTGGTTGCAAACTACAAGAGTACTTGGCCAGGTTATGCACCGGGCCGGCACACGAGGAATATCCAAGTTCGACCAACACCACAATTTAATTCACTGCAAACAATTGAATTGGACATATACATTCCTAATTTTACAGAACACTAATTACCCTTTAGAACTTTTTTACTATGAGTAACTACACCACCTAATTGTCATTGCTTAGTCATGACACTATGATTAGCGACTTAAGTCCGACTTGAAACAACAAATTGTTAAGAAATATTATGGTGTCTGTATAGTTTTTCTGATATTCTTAAAGTTGCTCTAAGGTCGCGACAATTTAAGAACAAATTCAGAGCAAAAGTTCACATGGGGAAGACATAGTTCATTAAATACATACATTTTGGTTTGAACGGTCTGTCTGTATGCCTAATTTTCGTAGTTTGTCAAAACTGTTTCGACTTCCATGAAAATAGCGAGTCATAAAACGTGTTTCACTGACAAGAAGGGCAGATCACCACAGGACCAAAACTTCAGTAGTATGACTAGTATAATTTATTCATGGAGAAATATTACTCCACGTAAAAAATTCTCAGCACTTCGTCAAACTATGTCCAACTAGCAAGGTGTCTCATACTCTCATTAATATATATATAGTTTTGTATAATCAATTAATCATACGTGAAAATGCTTGCAAAACCAAACAAATGCACAACCTGGACCAGTTAATCGAATTCACACACAAAAAACAGTTAATCATGTTCATATTTGGTACAAATGTAAAAATGCAGAAGGAGAGCACTATGCAGAAGAAACTCAAAGATGATAGCAGAAACAGAAGAGCAATCTAAACATGCCCAATGTCTGGTACCTCAACTGTAGTGCCTGGTTATTTAGGGAAATAGAAGGAAATTCCATGCAATTGAACATCTTTCCTATTGTAAGGGACTCCATGTATAATCTCTAGCCATGTAGCACCTCCGTAAGGGACAATCATAAATAATCGAGCATTGAAATTTATGTTAATAGGATGAAAGATAAATCAATATGCATGATTATTTTGAGTTAGATGGACGATAAATCAGTATGCATGAATTACGTTGGATTTTATTAGTTTCCAGGGCAAGTTTTTCATATGTATGTTTCTTCTTTATACGTTCATATCCTCGTTTCCCAGAACGGAGGATGTTTCAACCTAACTGTACAGATACCAGATTAGACCGCATATATTCATTGCAGAAATCACATAAACCAATTTAGTTCTTAAAAAATCAGTGAACCATTATCTCATTATACATTGAATAGTCGGTTCGAAGAACCCAACCTACGATGGCTTGTCCATCATATGATTAACTCGTGAAATCGAAATGGTGGATGCCTCTCGCATAAGGTGGTTGGCTTAAAAGTTGGTGATATTACTAGTCGTCCTCTCTTCCAAATGAACCATAAGTACACTACAAATAAAAAAATCATGAGTTCAAGCTACAAAGAAAATGAAAATAAAATTGAGTAGAAATTAGCCTAATGCTGAAAAATATAGATAATGTAGATTGGCTGCTGAACTTGAGACGGAAGAAAATGTTAATTCAAATGCAGAAGAAACCATGTACATAACCTTGCAGCAAGGGCAACATCTGGTATAGACAAAGAACATAGAGACAATATTTGCATGCTAAGTCCCTCAACCTCAAGTCCTCAACCTTATAAAAAACAATGGATAAGAAAATGGCATATTTGCTTCAGCATGCTCAAATTAATAAATATTGCACATTATTTGTGACTAACGTCAATTCCATGTCCATCTCAATGGCATAGACATGAGGAATAGATAAATTATATTGTCCATAATTCTGCAACAGTTTAAGTTGATGGGTAAACCAGTTGGTGCGACAACAACATTCCGAACAACACTACCGTGTACTCCTAGGCCTCATCATGCGGCTATTAAATTCCAACAACTAAATTATTATCTAGCCTTATCCCCAATCCATTAGAGAAACCCAAGGGATTTCCAACTATCCAAATTCCTCCTATGTTTCTTCTCATCCAAGTCAGTAGCATGGCATTAAGGGGGTACACCAATACAAGACTTAAAGTTGATATCCATCCAATTCTCAAATAACTAGTATATCAGACAAAACTTTAGTCAAGTATTTAAAACTTGCATGCCAAATACACTTAATATTCATACTCCCTCTGGCCCAAATTAATTGGCGTAGCAATATACTATGTCTAGTACAAGTGTATTCATGAGCTGTGCCACCAATTAATTTGAGCCCGAGGGAGTACATATAGATTGCTTAGAGAAGTATTTACAGAAAGTTACAAGTATTTTAGATTACATACATGTAGAATGATACAGCTAATAGTCAAAGTTATATCTTAAAGACCATACCAATGTCCAAAACATCCCTTACTATTGAACAGGAGACTTTGCACTTCAGAATACTTACTAGTTAATGACACCATACTCTGGATGCCTCCTCATATATTCTCATATGTCCCAAAGACTCAATTTCAACGAATTTCTTCGTAGTTTGTTTTTTAAATGCATGGCTATAAATTTTGAGACGTGGAATATGACAACATACGAGTCAAAATAGACAAGTCGCCGACAAAAACGTCAAAATAGTGCAAATTTGTAAAAGTTACAGAATCCACAGCTGTGCGAATTAAGACATGAGGGAACCCAACAAATTACTTTAGACATCAAAAGAACAATAATAATATACTATCAGTAGCCCATCCGATACAGGTATTCATGTTGCTATAGTTTACTCCATCTGACCTCTTTGACCTCTTACATAATGACATGCTAAAGATACAAACCTTCCATGCATACTGTAATAGTAGAACATAGTGGTGCCCTCTTAGTATGCTCCTCGCAACGAATTACTACACAACTTCTAGCATTAGTTGCAAACTTGCAATTCATGAATATATGTTGCCATAATCTACCGAGCAACCATATCTCAAAACGAAAGAATATATATTCTATCATGCAATCCAATTTATAAATTCGAAATTTACATGTTGCTAATAACTTATATGAACTAGACAAGAATAACAAACCATTATAGCATATTATTGATCAACCAGCTGAAATGAAGACAAGGTTTCATAAGAAAAGATTGACATACAAACAAAGTGGAAGCCTAAATTAGATCTCTAATACTATTTGAGCACCAATTTTGCGGCTTATCCATCCAATGAACCAACATAACAAGAATTCAACCACACAACCACTCAATGATCTATACATTTTCCAAATACAATCTACAGGACTTAAACTATGAATTGATTTTTGACATTGTGAGGTGGAGACAACATTTCCCCCAATGATCTACACCCCAACCGCAATCAAACACACCCTAAGCATCCAAATAAACACAAAAAAAGCCCTACTAGCACACATCAAAAGCACAAATGAACATTCCAAATAGTAGGACATAATATTTCAGATCTTCACGATATTATTACAAACAGAATCTAGCGATTCACAATTTTTCCTCTTCCAATCCCTCCCTTGCCCTACATTCACCAAACATACATACAACAGTGTTAAGCTAAAAGTGTACAGACTGATCCGCGCATACGCGGATGCGGCGGAAATCAGATTCAAACAAGGAGCAACCGATCTCGATGACTTGCAACAACCACAGCAACGATTAGGTGGATCAGACAGACAGACAAACACGGAAGGGGAGACGAGAGGGACGGGGCACCGTCGTTGTGCAGTGCCGGGCCTAAGAGTCGGCCGCCTTCTTGGCGGGGGCCTTCCTGGGCGACTTGGTCGTCTCCTTGGCCGGCTTAGCTGCCTTGGCTGCCGCGGCGGCGGTCTTCTTGGGGAGCAGCACGGGGTTGATGTTGGGCAGCACCCCTCCGTGCGCGATGGTGACGCCGGCGAGCAGCTTCCCGAGCTCCTGGTCGTTGCGGACCGCGAGCAGCACGTGCCGCGGGGTGATCCGGTTCTTCTTGTTGTCCTTGGCCGCGTTCCCCGCCAGCTCGAGGACCTAGCAGACAGAAATAGAAGGGGGAAAACAGAGGCGAATCAGTCAGATGCCGATGCTGTACGTATATGACCCACCCCGGCGCGCGCGTGGCCCACCTCGGCGGCGAGGTACTCGAGGACGGCGGCGAGGTAGACGGGGGCGCCGCTGCCGATGCGCTTGGCGTAGCGTCCCAGCTTGAGGTAGCGCCCGATGCGGCCGACGGGGAACTGGAGGCCGGCCTTGACGGAGCGGGAGACGGACTTCTTCTTCGGCCCGCCGCCGCCCCGGCGCCCGGCCGCGCCGGTCTTCTTCGTCGCCTTTGCTCCCGACTCCATCGCCGATCCCGAGCTCCGAAGCTTTTCCTCCACTTTTTCTTTCGCTCCCTTTTCTCCCGGTCAATGATTTCTTCTGCTTCTTTTTTTTTGGGTGCCTTGTTTTGTGCGGTGGAGGTGTGTGTTTGTGCTTTCTCTCTGTTTCCATCTGTGAAGGACCCGAAGAAACACACAATCCAGCGATGGCGGTGCTTTGATCTGGACCGTTAGCCTCTATCGGAGGATCAGTGTCAGCCGTTGGATGGGTCTGGCTGATCCGTGTGAGAGGGAGAACATCCAATAGGAGGACAGATTTTGGAAATACCAGTGGACTGTGTTTTTGGTCTTCATCATTTCAAGCAATGTTTCAATCATCGGATTATCATACACTATTTCTCGAAGTAGTATCTGAATTGTATGATCTTATTATATGAATGCATTGATTTAAAAATTGTCTAGTAGGTTTGGGTTGACGTAAAATACTAAGATACATGTCGGAACGACGATAACCGTGGATTTTACGGTATGCTTATGTACCATTCTACTTTTAGGGAAGATAATGTCCCACATGCTATATATAACTCGAACAATATGTCTAAATTTTTGTATATTATAAAAATAGCTTGGCATTTAATTCTAGTTTTCTATTGAATTACAATGCCACTTTAAACCAAAATGTTCGACATTCATTAACTAAACTTCATAAAATGTAACATCCTTCGAAGAATATAATTATCATCCACTTGTTTTGCTGCTAGGAAGTCCGAGCAGCAAAACCTATCTCTTTTGTTTCAACACTCTGGAACGGGTACGCTCCTCATGAGCGGTCTGGGTAGAAGTATTCAGAACAATATCCTAATCATTAAATATGCAATGGCTTTACATTCTGTTTTCCAGCTTCGTTTTCTACTTGTCGTCCATTTGATCGTGGAAGTTGGCTTAGAGAGGGCATTTCACGCAGCATTACGAGAGTTTGTTATGATGCAACTTTTTTTAACATGGCGATGCAACTTCAGTTGGCCTATGTGTGCTTCGCATTCCAGATTATTTGCACCAAAGTACAGCACTACGGGCGAAAAATGCTCCATAGTGGAGTAAAATACAGAAATACATGACTTGGATTTGTTGTGTACCACAAAAAAATTTGTTGATAATTATTTCATTTTGTTAGAGGTAATAACATGGGGCATACAACAACTTACATGGTACGTCTAAATTAGCACATGAACTTGCAAAATGGGGGGGGGGGGAGTTGCCCCCTCCCCCACCATAGTACTTGGTGTATACTGACAGACAATCCTCACACACCTCGATGCTTTCGTGAATGGAAAGCCCGCCCCCGCTAGGAAGTCCGAGCAGCTTTTGTTTCAACACTCTAGAACGGGTACGCTCCTCATGAGCGGTCTGGATATAAGTACTCAGAAGAATATCCTAATTATTAAAAATGCAATGGCTTTACATTCTGTTTTCCAACTTCGTTTTCTACTTGTGGTCCATTTGATCATGGAAGTTGGCTTAGAGAGGATATTTCACGCAACATTACGAGAGTTTGTTATGATGCAGCTTTTTTTAATAGGGTGATGCAACTTCAGTTGGCCTATGTGTTCTTCGCATTCCAGATTGACACCAAAGTATACTACTACGGGCGAAGCATGCTCCATAGTGGAGTAAAATATAGAAATACGGGACTTGGATTTGTTGTGTACCACAAAAATTTTGCTGATAATTATTGCATTGTGTTAGAGGTAATAACATGGGGCATACAACAACTTACATGGTACGTCCAAATTAGTACATGGACTTGCAAAATGGAGGTGGGGGGGAGCTGCCCCCTCCCCCTCCATAGTAGTTAGTGTATACTTACAGATAATCCTCACACACCTCGATGCTTTCGTGAATGGAAAGCCCACTCCTGCTAGGAAGTCTGGGCAGCAAAACCTGTCTCTTTTGTTTCAACGAATGGCTCTTTTTTAGCGTCGGTCCCTTCACGAATTTTATAGGGTTTGACCTCAGGAACGCAGCAGCGAGTGGTACGGGCAGACTCCGGAACCGCTTTTCCGAGTGTAGTCAACTTTGCCATGCTCCCGACGTGATCTTCTTCAGTAATTGCAGGTCCATTTGCCAATGTGACGCGATTTCCTGCACATCATCCTAAAAATAGAAAAGATTGCACATATTTGTATTTATTAGGCATCAATGGCAAGTTGAGAGGTAAAATTAGTCAATTTCTTGACTTAGCTAAGGGTTTAAACGCGAGAGAATATGGCGCATTTCACAGCCATCGGGTCGTCATTGAGGTTACCCACCAGCGACTCCGACTTTCCCGAAGAAACAACCATCAAACAAGACATCGTCGTAGTGGCACCATGAAGCTCAAGCCGACATATGCAAAACAGGTGGCTCCTCACGCAAAAGCCGGAAAGCTCCAACCCTAATGACGAGCTCCGGAGAGGAGATGCACAAGAACCCTGTCCAAGAAGTTATCTGGTATGTGTGGAGGTTTTACGTTCGAGAGATTTTAATTCAGAAATTTTGTGGTGCTCATTACATGTTGTAATTAGCACACTACAACATGGACTATTAAATATAGATATCAGTTGTGAGAAATCGTTATGTTTTTTTTCAACTATTGATCAGATTTGACATAGATGGTTCTGTTAAAATTTTCCTTACATGGCCTCTACCTATGGTAGTAATATAAATTCAACAAATATAAAAACATATTACAATAACCATGAAAGGCGTAAATTTCATGGCACGTACGCTAGCTTTTCTGAATTGACATGTGAACAATGCATGATCGCTACTTGTTATATTCTCCCCGCACTACAAGATTTACCTATAAGCTTAGAAAAAATAACTAACAACAAAAACAAAAATTCACTTTACTTTTCAATTTCCCTTTCAATAAATTGCTATAACTTTGTCATTACATTCTTAAATTTTAAGGAAAATACCTAATATTCATTAATGAATTTTCTACCTTGTCACCGCCCGAGGGGTATTATAGGATGGAGCAATGTAGCTTTAACAAATACAAAAAAAAAACATGCACGAACCAAATTTCATAGACCACTAACTTTCAGACATTGCCACATTAGCAATATAGGATTAGCATTGTTAAAATTCATACTTTCAAACTCTTCGTTGCTAATCCACACTTTGGTTGGCAATAGGTTCAAGCAACAACTATATTTTATTCATGTTTCAACCAACAAGATAAACTTGAAGTGGCAGTTATGCCCCTCTGTTGGCATATGATGATTGAGTTTTTTTGTGTTGATCCTGAGTTTGGAACTTTGGATTGGTTTGGATTGAACATGCTAAAAGTAGGCAATCTAAATAGAGGTTGTTGTGTCAAGGTGTACTATGGTCATCATGTTTCCCAACTAGCTTTTGTTTATTTTATGCTTTTTAGTGGCAATAATTTCTAAATTCTAAGGAAGCTATAGCGAAGCTAAGTTATTTATCTTTTTTTACAAAAAAGAAAACTCATAGAAAAAGTAGGCATCCCACATTCACATGATCAATAAACATGACATGGAATTCAATAATACAAACTTGTACTAAAAATCATGATGATTGCAATAATAAAAGTACTGCATAAATACATATTAAATAAGTTGATTTAAGTTTGAAATTTAAATATGAAAATATTTGGGCTTAGCAGATAAATAGCGCTACTTTTAGCCCCATTTGATGTTTTAGCGCGATTTAGCAAGCTATAAGCGAGAGTTTCTATTTAGCGTGAAAGTGCTTATCTTTAACTGGAGCTTTTTGAATCCACTATAGAGATGTTATGGCGAAGAGATGGCACGCTATTCAAAACTTTGATTTTATTGTTTATCTGATTTGTTTTTGCCTAATTTTGAACCTAGTTTTGTGTGATATGTTATAAAATAAGCACATTTACGCATCTTCCCCCTCCCTCCTAGCTAGATAATCTATTTGGGACTTTAATCCCATTAGGTGCTATTGGTTATGTACATTTATTGGGTAATGGCACTCTAATTTTTGGAGGGTTACTTCTCTTTTCCTCGAGGGTCACTTACCTTAAATGTTTTATTCTAAATCTAAGTCAATTTAGATCATGTTATGTCCAACTCCATACTTCGAAGACAAGATTTTCACTTACCTTAAATGGCTTATTATAAATCTAACCTATTAAGCCAGGGGCGGTGCTATTGGTGGGCCATACTGGGCCGTGGCCCACCCTTTTTTCGAACATTGTTTCAGGATTTTGCTTGAATTCGGCCCACCAGGGGCAGATATTCCACTTTTGGCCCAGCCTCTGTAGTACAATATTGAAATGGCCTAGTCTTGAGTTGGGCCCATGCTCCGCCACTGATATCAGCTATCCCTTACAGTTGCCATGTTGGATTTTCACTTAGTTGGTGAAGAGAGACTAAATAGAGAGAATGTTATCTTTCGGTAGCTAAAGGATGGTCTGTTAGAAAATAAGAGAAAGTTATTTCTAGCATTGTATCATGTGACTTCCCTTAGAAACAAAATTTTCTATTAAAATTTAATTAATTGTCATTAGTTGGTACCGATGATAGTAAGGGGCAATGTATTGTACCATACATACTTATTATCTTCTATAGATGAGGCAGAGTGGTAAGAGGAGACGTGTTTACTCTACCATTATACATGCCCTCCATTTGTAGGTCCACCCTTGGGGCTTTAATCCGGCTAGGTGCTATTGGTTATGTATGCTTTATTGGGTGATGAACCGACAATTACATGAGAGTTACTTGTCTTATCCTCCAGAAAAAATGTATGCTTAACTTATTATTCGAATGTTTTACTCTAAATCTAAGTCGACTTTGCTCTTGCTATGTCCAACTCCATGCTGAAGCCAATGGTGTGAAGGTGGGAATAAAGATTAGACCGGACATTTCATAACTTCCACTTAGAGATAAGAAAAGGTAAATGTGCATACTAAAATACAATGCATAATAGTTTTAGTTTTAGTCAAAATCCCCAAAGCTTGACCAATTTGTAACCCATTATTAATTGTCAACATCAACAAATATCAAATTAGATGTTGATATTTTTCTCTTTATACTTAGTTAGGGCCTCTTTGATTCATAGTAATGTCGGAGGGAAAACATAGAAATATGACTTTTTTTTGGTGGCACTATTCAACCATTTGATTCAAAGGGAATGGAGCATTGAAAAACTGTAGGAATTTTTCTTTGGTTTAGGTTTCAAATGGAAAACAAAAGGAATTTTACGACCCGCCTAAACCTTTTTTTACATTCCTATGCAGAAAGAAGGAAACAAAGGTTATAAACTGCACGATCATGAACTAGCCTTCCCTTTACATTTATTTTAACCATGATTAACACCCAGTTTGATAAATTCCCGTGTTTTCACAATCCTATGAGTTTGCGCATATATTCCTACCATATCCGTATATTTTCCTACCCCTACATTTTTTTAAAATCCTGCGAATCAAAGAGGCCCTTGGTATGTTACAATGTTGAGTTTTAACGAAAACCAATATACACTGCATTTTTGGCATGGAGGTAGTGTTTTTTTTTTTTTTTGCATGTAGGTAGTGTTAATTGTCTGGCTGGCTGGCGTTTAGTTGTAACTTATAAAAGTGGCACGCCACATATTATTCGG
The DNA here is from genome assembly GCA_030979885.1 of Lolium multiflorum. NCBI lineage: Eukaryota > Viridiplantae > Streptophyta > Magnoliopsida > Poales > Poaceae > Lolium > Lolium multiflorum. The sequence continues at coordinate 200,752,012 of CM061747.1, forward strand.
CATCCTGCTCCAGTAGTTTGTTAGCACAAGTACTGTGGCCGTGTGAGCGATCAGTCCGTTAGGTTGGGAGAAAATATCTCCATGTCGCACAAACACGTGGGGACCTAGAATAAGAAGCAATGAAGCACGCCATGTACGTACGGTGGGCGCGCCGGCGCCCCCGCGCGATCCGAGCTCCACGCCGCCCGGCCACGCCGAGCCGCACACGTACGCCCGGGCGAGCAGGCCATGCTCAGTAGGTGACCGGCACCGAGCAAATGAATCCGCGACGCGCGGCCGCCACCACACCACCAACCGAAGAAGAAGCAGAATGAATGGCGCTGGCGGGGTCGTCGTAACGGCCGACCCATGTGTGCGCATGTGAGGCCGGAAACCCGATCAACGTGCAGATGTTCCCTCCTCCTCCTCCTCCTCCTGCCGCAGCGCATCAACTCGATCGCCTGTGTGCGTGCGCACCGCCTGTCCTCGCGACGCCGTCGATGCCACGGCGAAAGGCCTCGTCCAGTGGTTGCACGCTTGAGACGAGCTGTCTACTTTGCCTGCGATCGAACGTGTCGCTGCTGGTTGACACGCGGTGCGTGATGCCCTCATTCATCGGGTTAGCTCGGCCGGTTCGCATGAGGCCATGCCATAATATCTTCTCTGTTCGTTGATTCAGGAAAACTTCGCGAATCTGGAGTACACAAACACCGCAGGAAAATAACCTACACCACACGCAAGACTCCTTTTTGTGGCGGGAAAAAGAATGGGATCCATCAAAGTCAAGAAAAGCCTCCATAGACCTTCCCATCTGACATTTATCCATCGCGGAGAAAATTATACTACATCCGTCTCAAAATGTAAGTCTTTTAAAAATCTAAATTAGCTTTCTAAAATCCTTATATTGCGAAACAGAGGTAGTACATAATAAAAACACCTCTAACGATACTACAAACTGGCGTGGTCTGTACAAACAGGCATGGTCTGTGAAAAAAAGCAGCGGGCTAAAAAAAGTGACTAGAGCACACACCCCACAGTAACTACTATATCTACGGATTCTGAGGGGTGAAATGTGGTAAGCCCATCCACATTTCACCCCCTCCGCCTTCGTTTCCGCCGCCACCGCTCTCAATTCCATCCAACTACGGCTGACGCCGGTAAATTGCTGCCTGGTTCGAGACATCTGAGCCCCGATCTACTATCCACCGAAATGTGGCCGGTCAATTCGTCCTCCCGCGACGGTTCCTTGACAGTGGGCCGCTGAGCGCACTCCTACCCGTCAGGTCCGAGCTCACACGTCTGAAGTTAGGCGTCGCCTCGACACCCTCTACTGGTGCCATGTTATGTCGCTCGTGTGGGTAGGGTTTTCATGTGCTCGCGACTGCGAGGCGGGAAGCTCGAGGGCCACCACGCGCGTTGCATCTTCGGCGCCATCGCATGCAGCTAGGGCCCGGCCCTCCTCCGGTGAATCTACCTCCGCCTCCGAGGAACTCGACGAGGCCCTCACCAAAGAGCAGGGAGCACCGCGACCTGTAGCTCGCTCGACATCACTCACTCACCACCATGGTGGTCTACGACCGCGACCATGCCAAGCGCAGACGTGGTGGGGCAGGAGAGGCGAAGATCGCCAAGGCGGGGCGCCGCTCAGCAGTGGCATCAGGGCTGCATTTGTCGACGACATCACCGACTCTAAGTGATGGCGACATCACCGCCGTAGGGTAGAAGCCCCGATGAGCTATCCCGTGAGCGTCAGGGTTAGGGTTATGGATCTAGATCTAGCTATATAATGCTAGTTTGGCCCATTAGCATGTTTGATTATGTTCTTTTGTTGAACTATGCATGAGCTAGCTATATGTGAAATCTAGCACCAATGGTTTTATTTTTAAATATGCAGTTCACATTTGCAGCTTCTGAGAAAAACTCAAACCGCGGCAAACCACTTTTGCATGCCGTTTTGCGGTATGGCGAAATGCTGTAAAGAAGTTGGCATGCAGGACAAGGCTTCCCATCAGCATTTTCAGCTGTTCTTTTTTCAGGGAATTTCCGATGTTTTATTCGACGGAGAGGATAAGGACTGATCTCGCTTGCATCTGCGTAGATGCATGCACGATTCGCAGTCGCAGAGATCCAAAATCTTTATTGAACCCTTGTCGCTTGGCGACATGCCTCGTCTCCACTGTACAGCGCTGTCAGTGCATGCATGCGCGGCTGCAGGCGCTCTCCGACCCAATCCAGTCCGTGCTGCCATATACACGCATTTCAAAATATTAAAAATCTGAAAAAGAAAAAAACTCGGCTGCACAGAGTTAGGATATGTGGCGCTTGAGCTCATTGGATCTCGGTTTTTGAAAGAAAATGAAATAGGTAGTTTGGAGTTTAAAAAATCATGAATATGTACGTGTGTTTGTATATCTGTGTGAAGTTTCGGTAAAAAGCGTCTGTTTTTCAGGTGTACATCTATATATTTTAGACGGTCATATAAAGTTTAACGAAAAATGACATTTTGCGACCTGTATAAAAAAGAAAAATTTCAGTGTTTACAAAAGAACTTCAAACGAGATTTAACTTTAATATTAAGAAGGTTTATTCTTCAAAAGAAATTGAGGATAAATAAAAGACATATATGTATATACATTCTCAAGGGAAAACATACATTTATTATTAAAAAAATTAGCATTCTCAAATACGTTTTTCGTAATGAGTATCTATTTCCATAAGCCAAAACACCACCTTTGAAGTAGGTCATTCTATTCAAGCCGTTTTGTCGACATTCTCGCTGCCGCGCCATATTCCAGTTATTCTCACTACAAATCCTCAATATTCAAAGATGCATCCTTGAAAAAAATAGATCCTCAAAAATGAAAGTCAGTGCAAAAAATGGATTTTGTTTCTGAGTTTATACCTATTTCCCAATGTACAATACCCATGTTTATGCTATATTTTCCTGATGTCTCCTGGCAATTGATTGTGAAGGTGTGAACAGTGAAAATATCTTTTTTTCTAGGTGAGGCCAAAATAGTTAGTTAGCCAAAGATCTTCCGCCACAAAGAAAAAACGAAAACGTGAATGAACTCTTGACTTTTCTCTTTCTCGCCGTTTTTTAACGAACCTTGTGTACACGTACCGTCCAAGCTGAGCATACCATCGTCTTATATAAAGCCTCGGCCTCCCCTGCTCTCTTCCCACACCAGAACACACCATTGCATACACCCGAATCGACCCACCTGGAGCACCTAAGCTTTCGATCGAGCATGTCGTCGCAGCGGATGGGGCGTCACCAGCGGAGGGCGTCGCAGAGCGTGTTCGCGCTCCCGGAGAACTTCGCCGCCCTCGACGACGTGCCGGCGTCCGACGAGCACCGGAAGGCGTCGGCGGACGGCGGCGCGGGCGAGCAGCAGCAGGGTGGCCGGCCCGCGGCGGGGCGCCACCGGCGGGCCATGTCCATGGCCGTCAACTCCTCCAGGGACCTCGAGATGATCAAGGAGGACGGAGGCGGCTACAACTACAACAAGATCGGCGCCTAAATTAGCTAGTACTCCTGCCACACGGCGTGCACGGCCGGCATACACCGGCCACGTGCGTGCTCGGCGGCGCTCTCGGTTGAGCCTCGCGCGAGCGGCCAAGCTTTGCCGCAGCTAGCTTGTGCCCAGGGCCGTGTGTGGCGCGTGCTGCTTGGTTCTGGTTTGTTTGTTTTGGTCAAGCGACCAAGTCTAGCTAAGGTCTCTTGCGTGTTTTCCCCTTTTACCTTTGCTCAAGACATGCATGTAAGGAGACGTGATGTTATTTGCGAGTTCAAACCACTTCAAACTTCAAATCGTGTACTACTTATTTGATGGTGCGTCTGCGTTACTGTTGCTATTTTCGATTGTCTTGTGTATATTTTTAGGGTGTTAATTTGATCAACCTAATACAGTACTGTAAAAGATATGTCATTAGAAACTTATGATGCTATATTTTTAATGGTATACCTTTACGCTATATAATTTATAGCGTATTGGTTAAATTGATAATATAGAGATATGTGTAGAATCTATAAACCAATATCGACAGCGTCGTGACTGTCCTCCAAAAATATTTCCTCCGATCCATATACTAAACCACGATAGATATTAGAGATAGGAGGGAAAATATTTTAATTTGTGATTACAAAAGATATGCCATTGTAAGGCTTGGCGACACGTATCGTGCGTCGACCAAGCATGTGTCCTCCTCACTGTCGCAAAATTACTTCTCTCCAAGCAAATATTTAGGGTAAGAGTGGGCAGCATTTGATGACAAAAGTTTTGGCATTGCAGGGCTAGAGACGACACGTACCCCGTGCGTCAACCAAGCATGTCCTCACCTCACTCTCGCAAAATTACTACACTCCAAACAACACGAAAACAGGAAGTGAAAGAGCTGATGCTCTGTCCCTGATACACGAAACACGAGCATGTTCAAGCCACTTTCCTCCCCTTCCTCCAACCCAAGTGGGCTGTGTGTATCGAACAATCCAGCCACGCAAAGCAGCAGCATGTTCTCCCCTCCTTATACAGCAATGTATACTGCAATAATATCCTGAAAAAGAGTATATACATCGCAATAATGCGCTCCCACAGATCAGGATCTGTACGTACGCAGTTGTACCACCCTGTACTCCAGAGTACGCTTCCAATATTTGTGCACGATGATTGCGTGCTTTTCTCGGGCATTGATCTCCTCTGCATGATTGGCTTTGGATCGAACTCGATGGGGAACATGTACACATGACGGATCGTGCGGCGGCGATCCCGATTTGACGGCCCGGCTTTGGATTAGGGTATGTGTCACTCGACATTGGTATGGTTTGCAACCCATACGAATCGACCCGTCTCGCTTTCGTTGATCATCAAGATGCGACCTTATCGCTCTCTGCGGCGACATGCGCAGACTTCTCTACGGGCGAAGCAAAGCTCAGTGCTTTCCTCGAGAGAAAAGTGCAATGCATTATGTACTTGGAGTTAATTTAACTTACGTACATCCTTTCTCCCTCCCCCCTCCCCACTCCCGTCGCCACCCCGAGGCGACCGGGGCGTCCCCCTCCCCAGCCAACTCCCGCCGCCTCCTGATAACCCACAAGTATAGAGTATCGCGTGTAGCCTTTTCGATAAGTAAGAGTGTCGAACCCAACGAGGAGCTAAAGATAGGATAAACATTCTCTCAAGTTCTATCAACCACGATACAACTCTACGCACACTAAGCGTTTGCAATATCTAGGAAATAAAACTAGAGCGATAACGGGTATGAGAGGTGACTTTGCAGAACAATAAAATACACGGAATAAATGTTAGTGCTACAACAATAAAACAAACTAAACTAACAGTACCATGAGTGTGCAAAGGCGATGGTAATAGTGGTGGCTTTGTCCAAGATCAATTAGTGAAGATCTTGGGTTCAATGTCTTCGATGCAGCTTTCTATGTAGGAGAGGCTAAATATACATGCTCTCCCTCCGGGATTACAAGTACTATATGATTGGCTTGCTAGCAAACATCCGTAAATACTAGCAAGCATTAAGGTTTCCCCAACCATAGCCTTAAGTAAATGGTCCTCTTACTCCCTTACATGCAACTATCCGATTCGCGTCCTTAGGTTTCTGTCACTCTGGCAGAACTTCCCCCTTCTAGTATACAAGTACTACCAACCCTATGGTGCTTGATCCATGCGCGCATAAATATAATGGGCACCAAGGACGGTAACATATCAACATACAACTCTAATGAACCAAAGAGAAACAACCAATCAATCAAAGAACCAATAAACTATGGCAACATGACATAGATCATAGGATTATAACTTATAGCATCAAACACCATGTTTACATAGGGTGGTACAGAGGTTTGTGAAAGGATGAACCACTGAATACAATGAGGAGTTGGTGATGGAGATGGCGGTGAAGATGTTGGAGGGCTCAGCGAGGAGCGCCGGGAGGCGAAGGCGTGGGCGGCGCGGGGGACTCCTTCCCCGCCGCCGGCATCATGGGGGAGCGCCGCCCCTTAGCCTTCTTCTTACTTGAGTTGGTGCTGGTGTAGATGAGTGTTTCCCCCTCCTTGGCTGCTGCCAAGGAGGAGGATTTTTCGTGACAATGCTTGGGGGCCTCCAAAAATAGGGTTTCCCATCAATATATAGTCTTGGAGATGCAATCTAGGCCATGGGATGGATGCCCCTTTGATCGAAGGGCTCTTGGGCACCACTAGAGCCTTCCTAGGACTCCCCTCTGTCCTTCATGAGCCTCACAACTCGTGGCTGGGGCGCTGGGCCGAAATATCCAGGTATGGAAAGAGTTTGTGTCAAATACGTCACCAACTTTCGCAGTCCCGAGACTGCACGAACCTCCGCAGTAATTCTGCTCTGCAGGATGCATCCGTTGTCCGTTCTGTACGAATAAGATGTCCAAATAATTCGGCTTGAAATTCTCTACAACTTCGTAGTTTACGACTTTTTCATTGGACGTCGTTTTGATGAAGTTTCGAAGCGATCTTTGAAAAGTTTTCAGCAGGGACAGATTCCGGGAAATTCCAGATTTCACCATAATGAGCTATTTCCTTCCATATTTGCCTATTTCGTGCACAACGAAGTTGAAACCAAGAACTTGTGCACTTTTGCAACTATTAATAGGTTAGTCCTTTAAAACATATAGTAATTGATGTAAAACAAGCATGGAACATCAAAAATTATAGATACGTTTGCGACGTATCACCTCCCCGTCCTCCCCTACCGCCGTCGCCGATGGAGTTCCTCTACTCCGCGTGCTTGGAGGCCCAACGGGGCGGCCACTTCCTTGCAGCGTTGAAGCGCGGCGGCGCTGGCTCCGGCCGAGGTCGTGGGCGGCCGAGCACGCGGTTGCGGCGGCGCCTCTTCACCCTCGTCGCCTTGGGCCGTCCTCCTCCTATGCGTCAGCCAGGCCCGTCGGGGCGGGTCGCAGCTTCACGGTGGGGGGCGCTGCGGCGTCGGTTTCCGGCCGGTGCTAAGTGGGCTCTGCCCGGCGGCAGCATGGCTGCTGGCGGCGACGGTGCTGCTCTGGCCGCCGTCGGCCATGGGCTTGAGCCCTAGGGTTCCGGCCAGATCTGGGCCTGGCAGGGCCCGACTGGATTTCCCTTCTACCATGACGAGCGATGAGGCCCTCAGATGCGGGTGTGGCCACATTCGTGGATCTGGCATCATCGAAGCCTGTCTGTGTCAGTGTCTTCCTGGTTCTTGCGGAGGGCTCTCGACACTCGGACGCTGCACTGGGCGACATCCTGGCCGGCTTTTTCTAGGACAAGGTCTTAAGCCGGCGCGTGCTCGCCGGGGTAGGCAGCATGTTCCGTCTGCATCTGCTCTTGCGGCTGTGGTCTCTCCCTCCAATCTACTTGGGTCGCGCTGCCGCGGGTGTTGGCGTGCTGGGGATGGTGCGTTCGTCGTGGTGCCACCGATCCAACGTCGTGCGATGTCTGGTTCCGGTGACGAGGCGGTTCCTCGACAATGCCCACCATGAGGGGCTTGGGTTTTAGAGAAAGGCGATGACGGAAGTTCCGGGAGCGAGGTGGTACACGACGTACCCAGGTTCACGTCCCCACGGTGGAGGATCGCTACGTCTGCTAGCAATCCACTATATGAATATATGTGTACGGGGGGCCGCCATAGGCGGAGTTGTTGGATCTAGTCTAGTTCTAATCCGCAGGCTGCGGTTTCTAGGCGTGTCGCCTCTACAATTATGTTTCTGATTGTGTGTCCCTAAAGGGTGCCCCTGCCTGGCTTTATATATCAGCCAAACTAGGGTTTACATGAGTCCTAGTAGGATTCGTGTTGGAGTCTTCTTTCCTTGTAGTCCAAGTTGATAACGCTTGCAGGTCCAGCTTGTCGAGTCCTTGTGCTGGTCCATCTTCATAGTTTGCACCGGGTATGGCAATATCGAGTACCCGAAGAGTTATGCCCACGTCAGTAGCCCCCGAGTGCTTGGCGAAGCTTCGGGCAGGGACTAAAGTTGTCTTCGCCGAATGTCTTGATCAATGTTGAATCTTGTGCTTGATGTAGAGTCGAAGTTGCTTTCTGTCGGGTGCGCGAAGCGCTCCGATGGGGTAGCCCCGAGTCTATGGGCGGGTGCTTGCAGCCACGCATAGACTCAAGTTGTACTACTCGAAGATTTTGATTGTTGATGCCGACGTCTTCAACTTTATTCTTCTTTGTTGGCGAGGTTGCCATATTTTTATCGGTGCGCGACTAGCGCTCCCGATGGGAGTAGCCAAGCCTGTAGATAAATATGAAATAGTTATGTATAGGGTGTAAAAATGCTAAATCAAACACCGTAGACTTTTTCAAGTTCCGAGAACTTGATGCCGATGACTCTGATGATGCCATAGATAGAGGAGTTGATGATTCAGATGATATCCCAGAGGAGCCGATGATTGAGATGATGGCCCTGAGGAGCCGATGATTGAGATGGTGGCCCTGAGGAGCCGATGATTGAGATGATGACCCAGAGGAGCCGATGATTAAGATGATGGCCCAGAGGAGCCGATGATTGGGGTGATGACCCAGAGGAGCCGATGATTAAGATGATGGCCCGATAATTTTATCGGGTGCGCGCCGCTCTGGATAGTAAGAGTTTGGGCGATGCTTGCAACCGTGAGTAGACTCAAGTCGAGCAACTCGATGTTTATAGTTTTCTTTAGGTGCCGTTGACACATTGTTGTATATTTCAAGGGGCAATCCTCAATGCACCTTTGAGCATCGTTGATGCCATTGTTTGTAAGTTTTTCGGTAGGTACATATATATGCACTTTTACCGTGTCAATGCCGTTGGCAAATTTTGAAGGAGCAAATCTTAATTGCCCGTTTAAGCGTATGTGTATTCGTTGGTCAGCAAATTGTTTGAGTGATCAGCTCGTGTTGCAGGTCTTGCTAAACCCGTTGTATGTGCAACTTTGCTTTCAAAGGATGTATGTTCTGACAGCAGCTCCCGAATGTATCGGAAGCACTAGCTCTGCCGATGACTTCGTTGGTCTTTGATACTTCCATAAGTAAAGTACCGAACGTGGGTCGTTTTTGTATGTGTTTCATGATCCTTGCTATCTGTGGCACTCTTTGAGGCATCTATAGCAAAGAAAAAGAGCAAGGTCCCCGTTGCTTCATGATCCTTGCTATTTGCGACACTCTTTGAGGCATCTATAGCAAAGGAAAAGAGCAAGGTCTTCGTTGTTTCATGATCCTTGCTATTTGCGGCACTCTTTGAGGCATCTATAGCAAAGGAAAAGAGCAAGGTCCCCGTTGCTTCATGATCCTTGCTATCTGCGGCACTCTTTGAGGCATCTACAGCAAAGGAAAAGAGCACGGTCCCCGTTGATTTTGCATCATAGCACTCGTAGTTTCAGAGGCTTTTTTAGAGTGCAACCTCTGGGCGTATTTTCCATCGCACCGATGTTCGTTGAAATATACGAACAAGGTTCCTGACGATGTAGTTCGGGAATTACTGCAATTCTTCAAAACTTGAGTCTTCATATCTTCTTGGGTTCCAGCGAACCGGCGCTCCCGATGGGAGTAATAGTCTTCAAATCTTCTTGAATTCCAACGAACCAGCGCTCCCGATGGGAGTAATAGTCTTCAAATCTTCTTGAATTCCAACGAACCAGCGCTCCCGATGGGAGTAACCGCAAAGTTTCGAAGATATTCCAGGAGCCCCCGAGTAATTCCAGCGCTCCCGATGGGATCGCATCGGGTCGATATTAAATAAGATGATATCCATTGAATATTCCAGATGATGAATCCACCAACCCGAGAGTGCATCGGGAGAAGATATATCCAGAGCCGAAGAAGATACTCCCATCGAGTAATCATAGATGATGGAGAAAATAAATCCACTGATTCGGGGAAAATAAATCCCATCTGGACGGGCTTGGGCTACCAGCTTTTGCGCCCTTTGTGTGGTTGAATCTAGTTGGGGCTAGGTTTTAGTGTGGCTTGGATTCGAGGTGCGGTAGCGAGTTCCGTTCTGTCCGCTCTGCGTCCTCGTGACGACGTCCAAATTTTGACCCGGTGGGATCTAGGCAAAAGCTACGCATGGCCTTACCATTGCCTATCAGGTGTTGTTCTCTTGTTGAAGGCATCGCGATGTTGATCCCCCGTTTCAAGTTGATGGATTTCATCCCTCCGCCTCAACCCGCTAATCTTGGTGGCCCCGCTTCGGCAAGTTTCGCTTGTAGTGTCTTGTGGATCACCCTTTGATCTCTCGTTGGTGTCCCAGCCCTCTCACCTCGTCGGCCTGGTTGCTTATACACGGCCTTGACTCGGTAGTTGACGGATCGCCTAGTGCCTTGGGGGGCTTTGCTAGGTCGGTGTTTGGTCGTAGTCTTAGCCGATGTGCTTATCCAAATGCCACTGGAATATGGTGTGTTTCTGGTCTGGACCTAACCCGAGCACGGGGGTGGTGGTTCGGGGTCTGGGCGAAAGCTTTGCAGGACCTCGGTCTCCGCCGACGACGATGACGCATTCGGGCGCCATGCACCTTCTTGGAGGCGTCGCCGCAAGACCCCCTCTCCTTTGGATCCTTGATACGTCCAAAACGTATCTACTTTCCCGAACACTTTTGCTATTGTTTTGCCTCTAATTTGTGTATTTTGGATGCAACTAACACGGACTAACGCTATTTTGAGTTTTCGTGTCTCGTTTTGTCAAAATCCAACTTTCGGGAAAAACCTCGGAATTTATGAAGGCCCTATTTTCCCGAAGACTCACGGGAGCGAAGGGTAAGTCGGGTGGAGGCCAGGGCCCCACACCCTTGGGCGGCGCGGCCCGGGAGGGGGCGCGCAGCCCTAGCGTGTGGCCCCGGCAGGCCCCGACGCCCTCCTTCGGACTACTCGCCTCGACCTAAACGCACGGGGAAGAAGTCGGTCGCGAAACCCTCCAACGCCGCCACATCGCGAAACTCCGTCTCGGGAGCCGAAGTCTCCATTGGCACTCCGCGGGGAATTGGAGGAGATCATCGCCATCATCACCACCGACGCCTCCATCGACCAGCCATGTTTCCCCATCCATGTGTGAGTAATTCCCCGCTGTAGGCTGAAGGGGATGGTAGGGATTGGATGAGATTGGTCATGTAATAGTGTAAGATTGTTAGGGCATAGTGCCTAGTGTCCGTAATTGGTACTTTGATGATATTGTTGCAACTTGTTATGCTTAATGCTTGTCACTAGGGCCCGAGTGCCATGATCTCAGATCTGAACATGTTATTATTTCATCATGATATTCATTGTTTATGGTCTTACACCAAGTTGTATACACATGTGTTGGGAACCAATGGCCCCGAAGTCGGGACAACCGGAGGGGATGGTAGTGATGTGAGGATCACATGTGTTCACGGAGTGTTAATGCTTTGCTCCGGTACTCTATTAAAAGGAGTACCTTAATATCCAAGATTCCCTTGAGGCCCGCCACCGCTGGTAGGACAAAAGATGTTGTGCAAGTTTCTCATTGCGAGCACGTACGACTATAATTGGAACACATGCCTATTGATTGCTTTGTACTTAGACACCGCTTTATTATTATCTGCAAATGCTTGATTGTTACATGAGTTTCTCTCATCCATGCAACGCCCGTTATCCGTCCCCGTGCCTGCGTATTTTAATCCTGCTTATAATCCTCTGCACTCTCCTCATCTTTTATTTCACTATCACGCCATAAAACTGACTCTGATAAACTCTTGCGAGCAAGTCTGTTTCAGTGCGGCTGAATTGACAACTCCTTGTTAAGGCTTTCAAGTATTCTTTGTCTCCCCTTGTGTCGAATCAATAAATTGGGTTTTACTACCCGCGAAGACTGCGATCCCCTATACTTGTGGGTCATCAAGACTGTTTTTCGCGCCGTTGCCGGGGAGCATAGCTTTATTTGGATGTTCACTTGGATTTATATTGTTGCTGCAAATTCTCCATCATGGGTAAAACTCGCGATCCTAAAGTCGCCATATTACCATCCACTACAAGAAAAGGTACAACTCGAGTACCTCTGCTGCTCTTGATTCACCATCTGTGATTGATAAACTTGTTTCACCACCACATGCTTCACTTGCTGGTACTTCTGAATCTGAAAATTCTTATAATATTGATGATGCTTCTGATGTGCTTGATTATAGTGGTTCATTGGGATCTTTTCTAGATGCTACAATTGCTAGGTCTAGACAAATTGAAAATGCTGAAACTCCTGATGCTACTACACCTGTTAATTCACCTGAACTTGATTATTCTAGTGATGATCCCGATGAAGATTATGTGGAGCTTAATGATGATCTTATTAATAGATGCAATGCTACTGATGATGCAAGTAAAATTAAAAAGTTTCTCACACAATATACTGTTAGACATAAGTTATCTCCCGATCCTAAATTTGCCACATCTCCTATATGCATTAAGGATAAAGATTATGATTTTTCTCTTGATCTATCTCATATAGCTATTGTAGAGAAAGCACCCTTTTGTGGTACTGAAAAAGAAAGTGCTGTAGAACACATGATTGAACTTTCTTCTATGAGTAGTTTGTTTTCTGATGATATCAAGATGCGTACTTATTTTGTCGCTAAATTTTTTCCTTTCTCATTAAAGGATGATGCTAAAACTTGGTATAATAATTTGCCTCCTGGTTCTATTAAAAATCCAACTGATTTGCGTGACGTTTTCTTTCGAAAATACTTTGCTAGTGCTCAACATATTGCTTTACAGAGAATTTATAGATTTGACCAGGGAGATGAAGAGAAATTGCCTGAGGCTTGGGCAAGATTTTGTTCTCTTATCAGAGCTCGACCTGGACATGATTTAGAAAAGAATGATCTACTTGATATATTTTATATTGGACTAACCATTGAGTCTAGGGCATATTTGGATAGTTGTGCTGGTTGTGTTTTCAGGAAAAGAACTCCAGACGAAGCTGAAGAATTATTGGCTAAAATAGGCCGGAATCATGATGATTGGATTACGCCTGAACCAACTCCAACGCCAATATTGAAGAAGAGGGGTTTAATTAAATTGAATGATGAAGATATGAGGTAAGCCAAGAAGTCTCTCAAGGAGAAAGGTATTAAATCTGAAGATGTGAAGAATCTACCTCCCATAGAAGATATATGTGAGATAATTCCCCCTTCATCCATGATTGAGGTAAACTCCCTTCAACGCTTTACTAGGGAAGATATTCCGTATTCAAAACCTCCTGCTCAATGCTTAGATGAGTTTGATAATTATATTGTTAAGCAAGAAAATTTTAATATGAGAGTAGAGAATCATCTAATGGAAAATTCTCAAGCTATTAGCAATTTGCATGATATTGTGGAGAGAACCTCCAATGATGTTAAGATGCTTGTTAAACATTTTCAAATGGTTCAAACTCAAATTGATAAACTCACTAAAGTGCAAAATGACTTATTACAAAATAATTCTAAAGAGAAACATGCTTATGAAGTAACAACTAGAGGTGGTGTCTCTACCCAGGATCCTCTATATCCTGAAGGGCATCCCAAAAGAATTGAACAAGATTCTCAACGCATTGAACCTAGAGCTCCTTCTAAGAAAAAGAAGAAGAAACATAAAAATGTTGTAGAATCCTCTGAACCTGTTAATGATCCTAATAGTATTTCTATTTCTGATGCTGAAACGAAAGTGGTAATGAACATGATAATAATAATGGTAATGATAAGAATGATGTTTCTGATAAAGAAGAGGTTGAAGATGAACCTGAAAAGCAAGGTAAAAATAAAAAGTATACTAAAGAAGATTTTATTGCTAAGAAACATGGTAATGAAAGGGAACCTTGGGTGCAAAAGCAAATGTCTTTTCCTGCTAAGAAACTAAAATCAAAGGAAGAAGAACACTATAAAAAATTTTGATTGGATGAAACCTTTATTCTTGCAAATCCCTTTGTGATGCTATTAAATTGCCTCCTTATTCGAAGTATATGAAAGATATTGTTACTAACAAAGGAAAATCCCCAATGAGGAAATTTCCACTATGCTTGCTAATTACTCTTTCAATGGCAAAGTTCCAAATAAGTTGGGCGACCCAGGTATACCTACTATTCCTTGTTCTATTAAGAATAATTATGTTAAAACTGCTCTATGTGACTTGGGAGCGGTGTTAGTGTTATGCCTTTTCTCTTTATAAGAGACTTTACTTAGATAAGTTGATACCTGATATATCTTTGCAAATGGCGATAAATCTCTCTTTCTGTTGGTATATGTGAGGATGCTCCTGTTCAAGTTACTAATAACTGCTTGATATTAACTGATTTTGTTGTATTGGAAATGCGAAGATGATAATATGTCTATTATTCTTGGGAGACCTTTTCTTAACACCTAGGGGCTGTTATTGATTGCAATAAAGGAAAGGTTACTTTCAATGTTGATGATAAGGAGCACACCGTCTATTTCCCCAAGAGGATTGAAAAAGCGTGTGGAGTAAATACTATTTCTAATGTGAGAACTATCAAAGTGGGAACTATTGATTGTCCAATATATGAGCCTAAAGAAGAATATCAAACTCTTGTGATTGGATCCATATCAATACAATTCAAGGTAACATGATTGATTTGAGGTTTATTTCTTCTTATGCTATGTAAAATTTATTTGGTGGCAAGACTTGATCAACCTTGTTAACAAATACTTTTTATATGCATAGAGGAGGTAAACAACATCTCTTTCTTCCTCCACTTGCTCTAGTTGCTGTAGCACTTTTATTTTGCAAAGTTCCTTAGTTAATTAGAGATTTCAAAAAATTCCTGGCCAGTAATAATAAACTTAATACCCAGAAATGTGCATATTTCAAAGTTTTCAAAAATTCGCAAAAATTATACCGTTGGTCCTATTTTTCGACGAGGCATCTGGAGCACCAGGGATGACCAGTGGGGCACCCGGGTGGCACCTCGGCCGACAAGGGGGCGCGCCACCCTGTGTGTGGGCCCCCCCCCTTTAGCATCTCTTCCTCCCACACTCTTCTCTCTCCCGAAAAAATCGACATCAGCTTCCTCTCACTCGCGTTTTTGCTCAAGAACTCCAGATTTCTCGATCTCTTTGCTCAGCCCAGATTTCTGTCTGAAATTTGGCACATTTGCTCTTCGGTATGTGACTCTTTCGATTATCCAAGTAGATTTTTGTTTGGTGGAGTATATCTTGCATATTTTGCTGCTGTAGGTAACATGTTTAGTTAGCTTGCATGCTTGTTCTAAGTGGTAGAAACTAGTTTTGATGCATGATTAGTACTCTAGCAAGTTCCTATGGTAGTTTCCCTCAATTATATGTCACCAAATCAAGTTTTCTATTGTTTGTTGAAAAATTTCAGAAAAGGGGGATGGACAACTTTAACTTTGGAGAAGTGTTCCAAGGGAGACAACAAGCACGGGGAGGCCCTCTAGGTCATCCACCCGGTGCAGGCCATCCTATAATGAGGACCTCATCGCACCAAGCTTCGCACCCGAGGAGGACAATGGAGTCCCCAACGCTGCATCCTTTCCATGTTATGACTTTTTGAGTAATGCAGGGTTGTTGGATGATTTCTTTACCCTCGTCGGTAAGGCAAGTTTAACCACCTACGTGGGAGATGAGAGTGAGCAATACTACACGCTCACTAAAATCTTTGTGGAGAGCTTCAAGTTCAACAATAAGCACTTTCACCCGATAGTTTCATTCAAGATCTATGGTAAACCTATTACTATGAAGTTGGAAATTTTGTGTGCTGCATTGGGTATTGTCCCTGTAGGTACAGCAAGGAAGATCGAGGATAACCCAAGGGAATTGTTGGAGCTCTATCGAGGGATCACCAATGATGATTGTCACACCATTCAGCGTGGCAAGATAAGAAACATTCAACTCCCCGCCATTAAGTATTTTGCTTATTACATTGGTACTAGCATTCTTGGTAGGAGAACACTAGCAACATATCTAGCTATCACCTTGGTTTCTTAATTGCTGCACTCACTGGGGAAACACCTTATCATCTTGGTGCTCTTGTCGCTCGCCGCTTGTCTAACAAGGGGCCTATATTTGGAGGAATTATTGCTTCGCGCGTTTTAGCATATTTAGAGCTTCCTCTTGACCCTAATGATGTAAAAATAGCTCCTATGAGGCTCGATATTGCTGCTATGAAGAGTCATAAATTTGTTACAGCTGACTCTAGGTTAGATAATATTGTCTATAGAGTGTTGTTTGCTGACGGGGAAGAGAGGGAAGTCCCTTTGCCCCAACCAGATTTGTTCAGTATCAACAGGAAACCACGGTCGCGCTCTAAGGAGGAGGTGGATGAGAAGCTGAAGATACACAACTTCCACCAGCAGCATGACTTCGAGGACGCCGAGCACTCCTACGACTACACCGTCACGTATCCGGGTGCTTCTTCTAGCACATACCCGGAATATGATCCATCTTCGTACTACGAGGGTGCTTCTTCATGGGCACCATGGGGTTGATCTCCACTTAGGCCAAAAGCCTAAGCTTGGGGGGTATACCGGCATCACTCATTCTTTGCATATTATGGTTGCTGGATACTTGTATATACTTGTTTAGTTTCTTTGAGTGGTTTTCTAATGAGAGGAAGATGATATTTGGGAGGTGCTGCCAAAACAGATTCTGGACTGTTATTAAAAATTCTTGCACAGCCAGAACGTTATTTTGAGCTGCCAATTTTTGTGCATGTTCCCCAGGTTGTTATCTAACTTTCATTAGTTGAACAATTTTCGAGCTGAGCAACGGAAGATTTTTGTAAAAATCGATTTCTGTACTGCTGTCAGGTTTTGGCAGATTTGTGCCATCTTGTTTTTCTGTGTTTCTTTTAGTTCTCATTTTCTTATTCTTGCTTTGTTTCTTTCCTAAAACACAAAAAGACCAAAAATATTTCTATTGTTTCTCTTCACCACTTGTTTATCTTGGTTTCTTGCATTTGTCTTGCTTTATTTGCTATTGCTAGTTTGCTATAAGAAAACTCAAGAAGATTTTGCTTTGTTTGCTTGTTTCCTTTTGTTCTTGTGTCCAAATTCGAAAACACCAAAAATATTTGCTGTTGTTCTTTGGTTTTGTAAAGTTCTTTATGAGTTCAATGGTCTTCGGTGGCTGGAGCATGGTTTTCATTTCATATTATCCAAGCTACACAAGTGAAAGGCAATAATGACGATCTACGACAATCTGATTGTGGTGAGGCTGGTATGAACTCTATTTGTTTTCATTTTTGTACATATACTCATCCATGTGAGCATGCTTAGTTGGTTCGTGTGAGGTATATGTCATTTAAGAAAGTCTAGTAGTTCATGATCTCTCATGTTCAGCTCCAATTTATTAATATGAGTAGCATGTCATGGATGTTTGCTTGCATTGTTTTATTCATAGATAGGTATGATATTGTGGTATCCTCCTCTGAATAATTCGTTTGAATTAACTTGGCACATGTTCACGCATGCATATGACTAAACAAGAGTCAATTAAGCCTCAATGATTTACATTGCTTCAGAGTTCTGGTATCACTTTTATGCCCAAGTTAATTTATTTTGCCGCAAGCATGATTATGACGATTATTGCTCTCTTGATTTGTCGCTCCCTAGTCTTTTGCTAGCTTTCACTTGTACTGAGCGGGAACGCTGCTCGTGCTTCCAAACACATGAAAACCAAGTTATTCCAGTATCCACCATAAATACCTATGCATGGCATTTCAAACCATTCCAAGTAAATTCTCATGCGCTACCTTTAAACCTTCAAATGCTTCTCAATTTGTGTTAATGTTTCATAGCTCATGAGGAAGTATGTGGTGTTTAACTTTCAACCTTGTCATTTACTCTTGACGGACTTTCATATGGACTAGTGGCACATCCGCTTATCCAATAATTTTGCAAAAGGAGCTGGCAATGGGGTTCCCAGCCTCGATTAATCAAACTTCACTAATAATTCTCTTCACATGTTTTGCTCTGATTCATCAGTAAGCAACTTAATTTTGCAAATAGACACTCCTCCATGGTATGTGATTGATGGAAGGCACCCGAGGATTCGGTTAGCCATGGCTTGTGTAAGCAAAGGTTGGGGGAGTGTCACCCATAATAAAACTAAAATACGTGTGTAAACAAAAGAGAGGGATGATCTACCTTCTTGGTAGAGATAACGTCCTTCATGGGAGCCGCTCTTGAAAGTCCGGTTGGCGAGGTAGTTGGTGTACCCATTACCATTCGTTGACAACAACAAACACCTCTCAAAACAATTTTACTCCTGTTTTAAAAATGAAAAGCTCTAGCGCATGTTAATCCCTGCTTCCCTCTGCGAAGGGTCAATCTTTTACTTTTATATTTTGTCTCCATCCTTTCTTTGAGCACTTTCTTGAGAGCACAACTGTCATTCTTAGTGTAATATGCTTGTCTCAAAATATGATTAATTGTGGTATAACTTTGATGCTTTTTTCTTTGACAATCACTATTTCTAGTCTTTCTATGAACTTCAGAGGTGCCTGAGCATTTATATTTTGCTGATCAAATATGGGCAAGCGAGATACCACTCTATCATACTATTTTATGAACATTGCAATCCTGCTTATATACATGATTCATGATGCTTGTTATTAATTGTTGGTACCTTCCCATGATTGACATAGCTATTAGATGATCTTATTTGCATGTATCTTATTATGAACTGCCTAAGTGTTAGCCATAGCATGAGAATATTTACATCATATGAACAAATTTGTTCGTGAAAGTTCTTTTATCGCTTAGTTGTTAACTGAATTGCTTGAGGACAAGCAATAAGCTAAGCTTGGGGGGAGTTGATACGTCCAAAACGTATCTACTTTCCCGAACACTTTTGCTATTGTTTTGCCTCTAATTTGTGTATTTTGGATGCAACTAACAAAGACTAACGCATTTTCAGAAATACAGTGTCTCGTTTTTGTGCGAAATCCAACTTTCGGGAAAAACCTCGGAATTTATACAAAAGGCCCTATTTTCCCGAAGACTCACGGAGCCCGGGGGGTGGGAGGGACACCCTAGGCGGCGCGCCCGGGAGGGGGCGCGCGGCCCTAGCGTGTGGCCCCCTCGGCCCTCCCTCGCCTCCGGACTACTTATCGCCCTCGACCTAAAAACGCACAGGAAGAAGTCGAAGTCGCCAAACCCTCCGAACGCCGCCACATCGCGAAACTCCGTCTCGGGGAGCCGAGAGTCTCCATTCGGCACTCCGCGGGATGGGTGGAGGAGATCATCGCCATCATCACCACCGACGCCTCTCCATCGACCAGCCATGTTTCCCCCATCCATGTGTGAGTAATTCCCCCTGTAGGCTGAAGGGGATGGTAGGGATTGGATGAGATTGGTCATGTAATAGTGTAAGATTGTTAGGGCATAGTGCCTAGTGTCCGTAATTGGTACTTTGATGATATTGTTGCAACTTGTTATGCTTAATGCTTGTCACTAGGGCCCGAGTGCCATGATCTCAGATCTGAACATGTTATTATTTCATCATGATATTCATTGTTTATGGTCTTACCTGCAAGTTGTATACACATGTCGCTTCCGGAACCAATGGCCCCGAAGTGAGAAATCGGGACAACCGGAGGATGGTAGTGATGTGAGGATCACATGTGTTCACGGAGTGTTAATGCTTTGCTCCGGTACTCTATTAAAAGGAGTACCTTAATATCCATAGATTCCCTTGAGGCCCCACCGGCTGGTAGGACAAAAGATGTTGTGCAAGTTTCTCATTGCGAGCACGTACGACTATAATTGGAACACATGCCTATTGATTGCTCTGTACTTAGACACCGCTTTATTATTATCTGCAAACCTGCTTGATTGTTACATGAGTTTCTCTCATCCATGCAACGCCCGTTATCCGTCCCCGTGCCTACAGTATTTTAATCTGTTGTTTACTATAATCACTCTAGTCTCAGTTACTCTCTTCTGTTATTTCACTACTCTACGCCATAAAGCTGACCTCTCGATAAACTCTTGCGAGCAAGTCGTTTCGGTGCCTGAATTGACAACTCCGCTGTTAAGGCTTTCAAGTATTCTTTGTCTCCCCTTGTGTCGAATCAATAAATTGGGTTTTACTACCCGCGAAGACTGCTGCGATCCCCTATACTTGTGGGTCATCAATCCTCAAGTCCTGCTAGGCTGCTGACATGTCGTCGAGTCCCCCTTAAGATGCTGTGTTGGTGCGTAGGAGGTTTGTTGGCGTGGGCTAGGACGTGCTCGCTCCGGAGCAACAAAAGACAAGGCTCCCTCAACTTGGCGCTTGGTGGCGTTCTCTGTTTTGTCTTTTGTTGTTAGTTTTTGGTGTGCGTTTCGAGTGTGTGTTGTAACTGTTGGTGTAACTCTTGGCCGGTTGATGGCTTCTTTAATTCAAAGCCGGACTGATTTCGAACCTTCTGTCTAATTTTTTTTTAACTTAGGTAGTACATGAAACTATTTTTTTGCAATAAAGCAAAAGATAGGTGATACGTCCAAAACGTATCTACTTTCCCGAACACTTTTGCTATTGTTTTGCCTCTAATTTGTGTATTTTGGATGCAACTAACACGGACTAACGCTGTTTTCACAGATTGCAGTGTCTGTTTTTGTGCAGAAATCCAACTTTCGGGAAAAACCTCGGGATTTTGACGAAAGGGCCTATTTTCCCGAGAATAATGGACCGGAAGGACAATTGAAGTGGAGGCAGGGCCCCACATGGCGGCGCGGCCCGGGGGGGCCGCGCGGCCATGTGGTGTGGCCCCTCGGCTGGCCTCCGCCCCCCGGACTACTTATTCGCATCGACCTAAAAACGCCTAGAGAGAAGTCGAAGTCGCCGAAACCTCCGAGCCGCCGCATCGCGAAACTCCGTCGCGGGAGCTAAGTCTCCGTTCGGCACTCCGGGACGGGGAATTGGAGGAGATCATCACCGCCATCACCGCCAACGCCTCTCCATCAACCAGCAATGTTTCCCCCATCCATGTGTGAGTAATTCCCCCGCTGTAGGCCGAAGGGGATGGTAGGGATTGGATGAGATTGGTCATGTAATAGCATATGATTGTTAGGGCATAGTGCCTAGTGTCCGTAGATGGTACTTTTATGATATTGTTGCAACTTGTTATGCTTAATGCTTGTCACTAGGGCCCGAGTGCCATGATCTCAGATCTGAACATGTTATTGATTCATGAAGATATTCGTTGTTTATGATCTTACACGCAAGTTGTATACACATGTCGTTGTCCGGAACCAATGGCCCCGTGACAGAATCGGGACAACCGAAGGGAATGGCAGCGACGTGAGGATCACATGTGTTCACGGAGTGTTAATGCTTTGCTCCGGTGCTCTATTAAAAGGAGTACCTTAATAGTTTCCCTTGAGGCCCGGCTGCCACGGCTGGTAGGACAAAAAATGTTGTGCAAGTTTCTCATTGAGCACGTACGACTATAATTGGAACACATGCCTATTGATTGATTAGTACTTGGATACCGTTTATTATTATCTGCAAATGCCCTGCTATGATTGTTACATGAGTTTCTCTTATCCATGCAACCCGTCATCCGTCCCCGTGCCTCGTATTTTAATCCTGTTGTTTACTAAAATTACTACTGTTGTCTTTGTTACTCTGTCGTTATTTCATTACTACTACTATAAAACTGTTACTCTGATAAACTCTTGCGAGCAAGTCTGTTTCCAGTGCGCTGAATTGACAACTCCGCTGTTAAGGCTTTCAAGTATTCTTTGTCTCCCCTTGTGTCGAATCAATAAATTGGGTAATACTTCCCTCGAAGACTGTTGCGATCCCCTATACTTGTGGGTCATCAAGACTATTTTCGTTGCTGGGGAGCATAGCTTTATTTGGAAGTTCACTTGGATTTATATTGTTCACAAATTCTCCATCATGGGTAAAACTCGCGATACTAAGTTCGCCATATTACCATCCACTACAAGAAAAGGTACAACTCTGAGTACCTCTGCTGCTCTTGATTCACCATCGTGATTGATAAACTTGTTTCACCGCCACATGCTTCAAATGTTGGTACTTCTGCTGAATCTGAAAACTCTCATAATCTGATAATATTCTGTTGTGCTTGATGATAGTGGTTCATTGGGAACTTTTCTAGATGCTAAAATTGCTAGGTCTAGACAAATTGAAAATGCTGAAACTCCTGATGTTACTACACCTGTTAATTCACCTGAACTTGAATACTCTTGTGATGATCTTGATGAAGATTATGTGGAACTTGATGATGATTTTATTGAAAAATGCCATGCTACTACTGATGCAAGAAAAATTAAAAAGTTGCTTGCAGAACATGCTGTTAGATATAAACTGTCTCCTGATCCTAAATTTGCCACATCTCCTATAAACATTAAGGATAAAGATTATGATTTTTCTCTTGATCTATCTCATATAGCTATTGTTGAGAAAACACCCTTTTGTGGTACTGAAAAAGAAAGTGCTTTTTGAACACATGACTGAGTTATCTACTTTGAGTAGCTTGTTTTCTGATGATGTTAAGCGTACTTACTTTGTTGCTAAAATCTTTCCATTCTCATTAAAGGATGACGCTAAAACCTGGTATAATAGTTTGCCACCTAGTTCTATTAAAAGTCCAAAAGAATTGCTTGCTGTTTTCTTTCGGAAATACTTTCCTGCTAGTGCTCAACATGCTGCTTTGCAGAGAGTTTATAAGTTTGATCAGGAAGATGGAGAGAAATTGCCTGAGGCTTGGGCGAGATTTTGCTCTCTTATTAGAGCTTTGCATCTAGAAAAGCATGATTTACTTGATATATTTTATAGTGGACTAACCATTGAGTCTAGGGCATACCTGGATAGTTGTGCTGGTTGTGTTTTCAGAAAAAAACTCAGACGAATTTGAAGAATTATTGGCTAAAATAGGCCGGAATTATGATGATTGGACTACGCCTGAACCAACTCCAACGCCAATAGTGAAGAAGAGGGTTTAATTAAATTGAATGATGAAGATATGAGGGAAGCCAAGAAGTCTCTTAAGGAGAAAGGTATTAAATCTGAAGATGTGAAGAATCTACCTCCCATAGAAGATATATGTGAGATAATTCCCCTTCATCCATGATTGAGGTAAACTCCCTTCAACGCTTTACTAGGGAAGATATTCCGTATTCAAAACCTCCTGCAATGCTTAGATGAGTTTGATAATTATATTGTTAAGCAAGAAAATTTTAATATGAGAGTAGAGAATCATCTAATGGAAAATTCTCAAGCTATTAGTCAATTGCATGATATTGTGGAGAGAACCTCCAATGATGTTAAGATGCTTGTTAAACATTTTCATATGGTTCAAACTCAAATTGATCAACTCACTAAAGTGCAAAATGACTTAAGGAAATAATTCTAAAGAAAAACATGCTTATGAAGTAACAACTAGAGGTGGTGTCTCTACCCAGGATCCTCTATATCCTGAAGGGCATCCCAAAAGAATTGAACAAGATTCTCAACGCATTGAACCTAGAGCTCCATCTAAGAAAAAGAAGACGAAACATAAAAATGTTGTAGAATCCTCTGAACCTGCTAATGATCCTAATAGTATTTCTATTTCGATGCTAAACTGAAAGTGGTAATGAAAATGATAAAGATAATGATAAGAATGATACTCCGATAAAGAAGAGGTTGTAGAAGAACCTGAAAAGCATGCTAAAAATAAAAAGTATACTAAAGAAGATTTTATTGCTGAGAAACATGGTAATGAAAGAGAACCTTGGGTGCAAAAGCCAATGCCTTTTCCTGCTAAGAGACTAAAATCAAAGGAAGAAGAACACTATAATAAATTTTGTGATTGGATGAAACCTTTATTCTTGCAAATCCCTTTGACTGATGCTATTAAATTGCCTCCTTATTCAAAGTATATGAAAGATATTGTTACTAACAAAAGGAAAATCCCCAATGAGGAAATTTCCACTATGCTTGCTAATTACTCTTTCAATGGTAAAGTTCCAAAGAAGTTGGGCGACCCAGGTATACCTACTATTCCTTGTTCTATTAAGAATAATTATGTTAAAACTGCTCTATGTGACTTGGGAGGCGGTGTTAGTGTTATGCCTTTTCTCTTTATAAGAGACTTTACTTAGATAAGTTGATACCTACCGATATATCTTTGCAAATGGCTGATAAATCTCTGCTATTCCTGTTGGTATATGTGAGGATGTTCTGTTCAAGTTACTAATAACTGCTTGATATTAACTGATTTTGTTGTGTTGGAAATGCGAAGATGATAATATGTCTATTATTCTTGGGAGACCTTTTCTTAACACCGCAGGGCTGTTATTGATTGCAATAAAGGAAAGGTTACTTTCAATGTTGATGATAAGGAACACACCATCTATTTCCCCAAGAGGATTGAAAAAGCGTGCGGAGTTAATACTATTTCTCATGTGAGAACTATCAAAGTGGGAACCATCGATTGTCCTATATATGAGCCTAAAGAAGAATATCAAACTCTTGTGATTGGATCCATATCAATACAATTCAAGGTAACATGATTGATTTGAGGTTTATTTCTTCATATGCTATGTAAAATTTATTTGGTGGCAAGACTTGATCAACCTTGTTAACAAATACATTTTATATGCATAGAGGAGGTGAACAACATCTCTTTCTTCCTCCACTTGCTTTAGTTGCTGTAGCATTTTTAATTTGCAAAGTTTCTTAGTTGATTTGAGATTTCAAAAATTTTCCTGGCCAGTAATAATAAACTTAATACCCAGAAAATGTGCATTTTTCAAAGTTTTCAAAAATTCACAAAATTACACCGTTGGTCCTATTTTTCGACGAGGCACTGGGAGCAGAGGATGACTTGGGGCACCAGGTGCCACACCACAGCCGGCGCGCCAAGGAGGTGGGCGCGCCACCATGTGGTGTGGGCCCCTCCTTGCCCCACTACTTCATCTCTTTCTCCCAGCATCTTCTCTCTCCCGAAAAACTCGAACCAACTTTCTCTCACTCGCGTTTTGCTCAAGAGCTCAGGATTTTTCGATCTCTTTGCTCAGCCCAGATTTCTTTGAAATTTGGCACATTTGCTCTCCGGTATGTGACTCCTTCGATTATCCAAATGGAATTTTGTTTGGTTGAGTATATCTTGAATATTTTGCTGCTGTAGGTAACATGTTTAGTGAGCTTGCATGCTTGTTCTAAGTGGTAGAAACTAGTTTTGATGCATGATTAGTACTCTAGCAAGTTCCTATGGTAGTTTCCCTCAATTATATGTCACCAAATCAAGTTTTATATTGTTTGTTGAAAATTTCAGAAAATGGAAGGAGGTAGGCACCAACTCAACCAACATGAGTTGGAAGTGCCACAGGTCATGAGAGTTCACCGGGAAGAAGGAGTATATCCCACTTACTATCCGTGTGCGGATTTCATGAGAAGTGCAGGGATTTTGCAGGACGTCCAAAATTTAATCTCTCGTGCAGGATTGGATGATTTTGTTGATGGGGAACCATGCCAATATGTGAAGCTGACTATGTCAGTAGTACAAGATTTTAAGTTCAATTGGTCACAATCTAACCCCATGGTTCAGTACAAAATTTATAATAAAACTGTCAACTTGCCATTCAGTGATTTTTGTGCAGCAATCAAAGTGCCGCAATGGGGATCATGTGAGAAGATAAAGGGATCGCCGCAAGAGCTCTTGGACCTCTTCAAGATGATTTGTCATGGAAGGAGTTTCTCAGAGGATGATGGGAGGATCAGTCACGGAAAATGCGGTTAACGCATACATAGAGGGAGGAAGCCATCGTGCACGAGACAACACAGATGAGGTCGAGGAACACCTCGACTCGTCATCCGATGCAGCAAGCTCTTCGCATCCACAAGCTGGGTATGAGGAACCCCCACGCTTTTCTTCTGCATCGGCGCCTTATTATGACTACTCCACGTATGATCCACCGGCGTGGAACCCAGGCCCTCGATGGGGTTGAACTCCACTTAGGCCAAAAGCCTAAGCTTGGGGGAGGTATACCGGCATCACTCATTCTTTGCATATTATGATTGCTGGATACTTGTATATACTTGTTTAGTCTCTTTGAGTGGTTTTCTAATGAGAGGAAGATGATATTTGGGAAGTGCTGCCTGAAAACAGATTCTGGGCTGTTACCGTAAAAATTCGTGCGCACAGCCAGAACAGTATTTTGCGAAGCCAATTTTTGTGCATGTTCCCCAGGTTGTTATCTAACTTTGATTAGTTTAACACTTTTTGAACTGAGCAACGTAAGATTTTTGTAAAAATCGATTTCTGTACTGCTGTCAGGTTTTGGCAGATTTCTGCCATCTCGCTTTTCTGTGTTTCTTTTAGTTTGCTATTTCTTGCTTTCACTTTGTTTCTTTTCTAAAACACAAAAAGACCAAAAATATTTCTGTTGTTTCTCTTCATCATTTGTTTATCTTGGTTTCTTGCATTTCTTTCGCTTTATTTGCTATTGCTAGTTTGCTATAAGAAAACCCAAAAAGATTTTGCTTTGTTTGCTTGTTTCCTTTTGTTCGTGTTCTCAAAATCGAAAACACCAAAAATATTTGCTGTTCTTCCTTGGTTTGTAAAGTTCATTATGAGTTCAATGGTCTTCGGTGGCTGGAGCGTGGTTTTCATTTCATATTATCCAAGCTACACAAGTGAAAAGGCAATAATGACGATAATCGATTGTGGTGAGAGGCTGGTATGAACTCTATTTGTTTTCATTTTTGTACATATACTCATCCATGTGAGCATGCTTAGTTGGTTCATGTGAGGTATATGTCATTTAAGAAAGTCTAGTAGTTCATGATCTCTCATGATTAGCTCCAATTTATTAATATGAGTAGCATGTCATGGATGTTTGCTTGCATTGTTTTATTCATAAGTAAGTATGGCATTGTGGTATCCTCCTCTGAATAATTCATTTATATCGACTTGGCACATGCTCACGCATGCATATGACTGAACAAAAGTCAATTAAGCCTCAATGATTTACATTGCTTCAGAGTTCTTGTATCACTTTTATGCCTCGGTTAATTTATTTTGCCGCAAGCATGATTATGACAGTTTTTGCTCTCTTGATTTGTCGCTCCTAGTCTTTTGCTAGCCTTCACTTGTCTGAGCGGGAACGCTGCTCGTGCCTCCAAACACATGAAAACCAAGTTATTCAGTGTCCACCATAAATACATATGCATGGCATTTCAAACCATTCCAAGTAAATTCTCATGCGCTACCAAAACCTTCAAAATGCTTCTTAATTTGTGTTAATGTTTCATAGCTCATGAGGAAGTATGTGGTGTTTAGCTTTCAACCTTGTCATTTACTTTTGACGGACTCATATGGAATAGTGGCACATCCGCTTATCCAATAATTTTGCAAAAAGAGCTGGCAATGGGATTCCCAGTCCCGAATTAATTAATTTAAATAGACACTCCTCCATGGTTTGTGATTGTTGGACGGCACCCGAAGGATTCGGTTAGCCATGGCTTGTGTAAGAAAATGTTGGGGGGAGTGTCATCATCATAGTAAAACTAAATTAAAAGGCACTCCTTCATGGTATGTGATTGTTGGCAGGCACCCGAGGATTCGGTTAGCCATGGTTTGTGTAAGAAAGGTTGGAAGGAGTGCCACATAAAAATGCAAATAATTCATGGGAGCCGCTCTTGAAAGTCCGGTTGGCGAGGTAGTTGGTGTACCCATTACCATTCGTTGACAACAACAAACACTTCTCAAAATAATTTTACTCCTGCTTTACAAATGAAAAGCTCTAGCGCATGTTAATCTCTGCTTCCCTCTGCGAAGGGTCGATCTTTTACTTTTATGTTGTGTCTCCATCCTTTCTTTGAGCACTTTCTTGAGAGCACAACTGTCATTCTTAGTATAATATGCTTGTCTCAAAATATGATTGATTGTGGTATAACTTTGATGCTTTTATCTTTGACAATCACTACTTCTAGTCTTTCTATGAACTCCAGAGGTGCCTGGGCATTTATGTTTTGCCAATCAAATACGGGCAAGCGAGATACCACTTTATCATACTCTCTTATGAACATTGCAATCCTGCTTATATATATGATTCATGATGCTTATTATTAATTGTTGGTACCTCTTCATGATTGGCATAGCTGTTAGATGATCTTATTTGCATGTACCTTATTATGAACTGCTCAAGTATTAGCCATATCATGAGAATATATACATCATATGAGCAAATGTGTTCGTGAAAGTTCTTTTATCGCTCAGTTGTTAACTGAATTGCTTGAGGACAAGCAATAAGCTAAGCTTGGGGGGAGTTGATACGTCCAAAACGTATCTACTTTCCCGAACACTTTTGCTATTGTTTTGCCTCTAATTTGTGTATTTTGGATGCAACTAACACGGACTAACGATGTTTTCAGAACTGTTCTGGTGTCTCGTTTTTGTGCGAGAAATCCAACTTTCAGGAAAAACCTCGGGATTTTGACGAAAGGGCCTATTTTCCCAGAATTGACGGAGCCGGAAGGACAATTGAAGTGGGAGGGCCCCACACCATATGCGGCGCGGCCCGGGGGGCCGCGCGGCCATGTGGTGTGGCCCCCCGGCTGGCCTCCGACGCCCACTCGGACTACTTGCATCGACCTAAAAACGCCTAGAGAGAGTCGAAGTCGCGGAAACCCTCCAGCACGCCGCCACATCGCGAAACTCCGTCACGGGAGCTAGAAGTCTCCGTTCCGGCACTCCGGACGGGAATTGGAGGAGATCATCACCGCCATCACCAACGCTCTCCATCAACCAGCAATGTTTCCCCATCCATGTGTGAGTAATTCCCCGCTGTAGGCCGAAGGGGATGGTAGGGATTGGATGAGATTGGTCATGTAATAGCATATGATTGTTAGGGCATAGTGCCTAGTGTCCGTAGATGGTACTTTTATGATATTGTTGCAACTTGTTATGCTTAATGCTTGTCACTAGGGCCCGAGTGCCATGATCTCAGATCTGAACATGTTATTGATTCATGAAGATATTCGTTGTTTATGATCTTACAGCAAGTTGTATACACATGTCGTTGTCGGAACCAATGGCCGAAGTGACAAATCAGGACAACCGGAGGGAATGGCAGCGACGTGAGGATCACATGTGTTCATGGAGTGTTAATGCTTTGCTCCGGTGCTCTATTAAAAGGTGTACCTTAATATCCAGTAGTTTCCCTTGAGGCCCGGCTGCCACCGGCTGGTAGGACAAAAGATGTTGTGCAAGTTTCTCATTGCGAGCACGTACGACTATAATTGGAACACATGCCTATTGATTGATTAGTACTTGGATACCGTTTTATTATTATCTGCAAATGCCCTGCTATGATTGTTACATGAGTTTCTCTTATCCATGCAACGCCCGTCATCCGTCCCCGTGCCTACAGTATTTTAATCCTGCTGTTTACTAAAATTACTACTGCTGTCTTTGTTACTCTGCTGCTGTTATTTCATTACTGCTACTACTATAAAACTGTTACTACTGATAAACTCTTGCGAGCAAGTTTGTTTCAGGTGCAGCTGAATTGACAACTCCGCTGTTAAGGCTTTCAAGTATTCTTTGTCTCCCCTTGTGTCGAATCAATAAATTGGGTAATACTTCCCTCGAAGACTGTTGCGATCCCCTATACTTGTGGGTCATCAATAGGCCATTTTCATTGATTAAGGCATTTTAGAGGTTTTGCAAGTCATGCCTTGGCAAAAAAGGCAATCTCGAAACAAAAGTCTACTCTCATAACATAATAATACCAAAAGGCGCTTTAGCTCCGGCGAGGCTTCACATAGCCACCCCCTGTTTCATCTTCAAGATGAGCATATTAGTGGTTGATAGTTGATTCTTAAAAACGTGGATGTTCTGCTTTTTTCAAATCTTTGACCAGACTAACATCGTAAGAGAGGCCAAGGCCTTCTTGTTTGCACCTTTTTTTCTTCTTTGGATTACCTCCCCCCCCCCCACACACTCTTTTACGGAGTGCATGACTGACATATTGTTGATTTGTCGGGTTCTATGTCAACTAGCCCGAGCCATAATTTCAAGATTGCTCAAATTAATACACCTAAAGGCTAAATAAGCATCATTTAAAAGAAAGTGTGTAGCTGATTCTCGAACTTTGAGCTTACATTGACCATAATTTGGTGTTGCGGATATCTTTAGCTCATGGCGCGTTGCTCCTCGTACCACGCCCGCGGCGTCCATGGGGGTTGTGTCGGCCATTAGAAGCGCCAAGTCCTTCTCCCCCTTCTTCATCGTGACATTGGTCTTCAGCAGACAGATATTCACCTCTTGCTTCTCCATCAACGTCTCCCACCTTGCGTCGGTCTTCTCGTCCTTCGGTGATGTATTCGCCCCTCCTTTGCCCTCCACTTTGGGCTGCGGCTCCAGTAAGAATTTTCCATGCAAAGTGCTTCAGAGATTATAATAGTGATTCTATCTACAAAGATTTTAGACACGATAACAACTAACAAGTAAAACTATACAAATATGATTTATATATGGCGTTCGTAGTCTTAATTTCTTACACTACAAGAAGAATGTACATTTCCCGCAAAGGAAAAACAAAGTAATTTGAAAAAAATATTACATTTCCTCTTCTCCTTATTTGAAAAAAGTCATAATTATGAAAAAAAAAAATATTACTGCCTAGTTTCTTTGCCTCCTCTTCAATATGTACATTGTATGACCTGATAGAAAAGTATGCAACAAATCAGCAGACGCAACAAAGTAAACTATTAATTTCTTCAGAAAGTTCTCATTTCATGATATTTCAAGCGAGCATTAGGTCAACTATATGCATACCAGATAGTGAAGAGAAAACCGATTTTAACGCTCAAGAAAAGCAGCAAACCTAGTACTCACTGGCTCTAATTCAGCACATATGTAATAATCATCCTTCTCGGGACAATTGTTTTTCTCTAGGTTTCTATGCAAATACAATTGTATTATATCTTGACTACTGCCAAGTTTAGAGTACCTTGAAAATGAGCTAGACGATTAA
Source organism: Lolium multiflorum (assembly GCA_030979885.1). NCBI lineage: Eukaryota > Viridiplantae > Streptophyta > Magnoliopsida > Poales > Poaceae > Lolium > Lolium multiflorum. Next base: position 200,782,917 of record CM061747.1, read on the forward strand.
ATAATGAGAAACATGCCATTCATATGTTCCTGCTAGGCAAGGTTGCTTAGATCAAAGCTTTTAGATAGTTTTTATGTGAAATCCACACAAAGGCCAATAATCCCCATTGAATGAAAGATTGTGATACAACACACAAAGAAAGTACCATTAATTATATCACCCAAGAAAAAGACCGAAACATTGTTGATAATACTACCATATCAATCATATGTTCCCGCTAGTCAAGGAGATCGAAGCTTTTAGATAGTTTTTATGTGAAGTCCACACAAATGCAAATAATCTCCACTTAATGCAAGATTGTGATACAACACACAAAGGAAGTACCATTAATTATTATCACCCAAGAAAAAGACCAAAACATTGTTGATAATACACATCAATCCTATTAACTCCTCCGTTTGGTCACCCATCCTCCAACCCTATCACGCTTAACTTCTCCGTTCCTTTCAGTTGAGCTTCCATGAAAGAACGAAATATTGTTGATAATACTACCATATCAATCCTATTAACCCTTAGACCGTGATACCACAACTCTTTATTATTTTGAATTTGAAACAATTATTTAAATAAACATCAATTTTAAGTAATAATAATATTTATACAGAATGCAATTATTATTTAAAAAAATCCTGGCAAAAATTAAAATCTTCCAGCTTTCATATTTCCATTTGGAATTTGAGAATCTAAAAAAATAGCAACCGGGTAAACCTTGGGTGATAATAATTAATGGTACTTCCTTTGTGCCTTGTATCACAATCTTTCATTCAATGGAGATTATTTGCCTTTGTGTGGGTTTCACATAAAAACTATGTAAAAGCTTTGATCTGAGCAACCTTGACTAGCGGGAACAAATGAATATCATGTTTCTCACTATTTAATCGACTAGCTCATTTTCAAGGTACTCTAAACTTGGCAGTAATTAAGATACAATACAATTGTATTTGCATAGTAAGCTACAGAAAAACAATTGTCCCGAGAAGGATGATTATTACGGGCTTCTTTGATTGATATGATTCGTATAAGAATTGTGTAAGATTTAGATCCTATAAGATTTTTTTCCTACACTAGTTGTTTGATTCATAGGAACATATCCTATAAGAACTAATCCTATAGGAATCTTGTAGTGCAAATCATATAGGAATAAAACATTAGGTCATACATCATACAAAACTTGCTTTGGTAGAATCAAACACAACTCATCTTCCTATGGAATTCAACTAGCCATGACATCTCAATCCTATGTTTTTCCTATCCTATAAATCAAAGGAGCTCTACATCTGTGTTGAATTAGAGCCATTGAGTACTAGGTTTGGTGCTTTTCTTGAGCATTAAAATCTATTTTCTCTTCACTACCTGGTATGCATATAGTTGACCTAATGCTCGCTTGAAATATCATGAAATGAGAACTTTCTGCAGAAATCAATAGTTTACTTTGTTGCGTCTCCTGATTTGTTGCATACATTTCTCTAGTTCATACAATGTACATATTTGAAGAGGAGGAAAAGAAACTTGGCACTAATTTATTTTGCATAATTATATTTTTTTTCCGAGAAGGAAAGGAGGGAATGCAATTTTTTTTCCAAATTACTTTGTTTTTCCTTTGCGGGAAATGTACATTCTCGTTGTAGTGTAAGAAATTAAGACTTTGAACGCCATATATAAATCATATTTGTACAATTTTACTTGTTAGTTGTTATCATGTATAAAATCTTTGTAGATAGAATCAGTATTATAATCTCTGAAGCACTTTGCATGGAATTTTTTTAAAAAGGAAATTTCTTATTGTAGCCGCGGCCCAAAGTGGAGGGCAAAGGAGGACGCTCGCCGAAGGAGGAGAAGACTGACGCGAGGTGGAAGGCGCTGATGGAGAAGCAAGAGGTGAATATCTTCCTGCTGAAGACCAATGTCGCGATGAAGAAGCGGGAGAAGAACTTGGCACTTCTGATGGCCGACACAACCACCAGGACGCCGAAATGGAGCATGGGACAAGGAGAAACGCGCCATGGTCCTCCGGGAGAGGGCAACACCACCACCGGCTACGTCTACGATCTCTACACCAACATCGACGCCCGCTACGACAGAGGTGGCGCCGTCGATGGCAGAGGAGCCACCGTCCATAGATGCCATTTGATTTGCTGTAATATGTCGTAGGTGCATGCGTTTTTTTGGTTCGCCGAGACATTGAACTTGCGGCAATTTGGGCAAGAGAGTGGTGAACTCGCCGAGTTACGAGATGCACTTGCGTCGCCCCTTTGGCGCGAATTTATTTTTTCAAACTTAAAAGAAACAGGATGGGATCGAAGAAGTGTGATTTCTGTGATTACGAGGAATCTGTGGAACACTTGTTTATTAGACGTCCTTTATCGAAGTTGATTTGGCAAGTGGTCCATTTTACTTTCAATATTACGCCCCCAGGTTGAGGTAAGTCTCCCATTTCAAAAAAAAAAAAAGAAGAGCTGGAAGGCTGTTTTGGGAGCGCCAAATGGGGGCGCGGCTGGGAAAACCGCCACCCTTCTCCCCCATACAATCCTCCTCGCCGACGCCCCCTCCGGCCAGCAACAGGGTTTTGCCGGACGCCCGAATGAGTAGGCCCGAGTCGAGACGCTCTCATATGCCCGAATAACTTTTCAGAAAAAAAGGAGGAAAGGCATAGTCCATACACCGAGGCTCCGCCACCTTGACTCGTGGGCGTGCCATCCTCCGCAGGATCGAACACCACGCACGATCACAGCCGTCGCACGTGCTCTCTCCACTCGGCCACGCTTTCCTCGCGTATCACGGCGGCGCCGGCGGCGGGAGCCGGCAGGCAAGCGGAGACGGAAGCCGCTCCGCGTTTCTTCCCCGCAAGCCGCAACCACTGTCTGAACTGCTATTCTTCTCGTCTCCGACGACCCCACCTCCGCTGCGCCCGCGGCTTGGATTGCACTCTCACTTTGCGTATACAGTATACTTGAGGCCTTGAGGGAGGGCTGTGTGGTTTGGCTGCTACGGTTCTTGTGGGCGGAGGGCATGGCGGCTGCGGCCGGAGCGGGAGAGGGCGAGGAGCTCCTCGTCCGCTCCGTCGAGGAAGGGGGCGGGCTGTCCGTGGGTGAGCGGTCCTGGCGGCTCAACTTCGACGGCCTCCGACGCCAGGAGTCGGAGCAGCAGAAGCCGCCGCGCAGCCTCCATGACTGCCTCGGCATGCTAGGTCTGCCTCGTTTTGCCTGTCTATCTACACAGCCCCCTCCTCTTCTTTCTACTAATGGCTAAAAGTTAGCTTAGGTGCCTCCCTGATTTGGATGGTTTGATCTGGACTTGTTCAACTTTTTGACGGAATTGTTCTGTACTTAGCGAGTTTGTCCTATCCCCCAAAATTTGTTTCATTGTTAATTAATTGGCCTGAGACTAGTTAGATTGGGTATTTGGGTGGGGACACTAAACTAATGCATTCTCCGAGCCAGAGAATTGACACTAAAATAGGGGGACGATGTATGATTGTCTGTACTTGTATGGATATATGATGTGGCATCATCTATCTGTTTGAAATGATTTTAAATCTATCATTCTGGGGTCTGCTTCTGTATGTGGTGTAAGAGTGGTTATTCAAAAGTAAATTACTACTGGAGTAATCGAGTTCTGTCTGAGATTTTTCTTCATATCAAATCTTCTATGCATATGGAGGTGGGAATCACCATCATGGAGTTCAGAGTTTTCATTCTTCACGTAAATGTCAATTTTGTTCTGAATTATTATTTTTAGGAACTTAGGATATGTATAGGAGTCAATACATATATGCAAGTGGCGTGGCCAAATTAGGTCCTCTGAATTCGTTGCTGTCTATTTATTTGCTCCACAATCATACATCCGTTGTGTAGTTCTGCTTAATTGAGTATGGCTTAACTGTTTGCACCTTATTGTTGTAATTTGATAGTGCAATCTGTAATTTCTGTAAATAAATTACAGCTCAACGCCCTGGAGACGTTCTGGCTGAATACTACAACCAACAATTGGAGATGCTGGAAGGTTTCAGTGAAATGGATACACTCACAGACCGTGGCTGCCTTCCTGGACTATCCAAGGTTTGTAACACGATAAAGAAAAATGCTTATGAATAAGCTGATTCTTCATCTCATCCTACTTGCAGGAAGAACGTGAGAAGATTGCTCGCAGTGAAACATTAGCCATCCGATTATCTAACATAGCAAATATGGTTCTTTTTGCTGCAAAAGTTTATGCCTCGCTAAGGAGTGGCTCCCTAGCTATTATTGCTTCAACACTGGATTCTCTACTTGACTTGCTATCCGGGTTTATTTTATGGTTTACTGCGTTCTCAATGCAAACACCAAACCCATACAGGTACCCAATTGGTAAAAGGCGCATGCAACCTTTGGTGAGTTCTCATTCAGCCTGTTTGTTCATGCTTTTACGGATTGATTTGATTTTGGTATGATCGATAAATTTCCTTTCACTCTTGCTTTTCTTCAATGTTCCTTCTTCCGTAGTTTCACAAAAGAAGTGCATAAGCCGATATTAATTCAACTAAAAGGGTAAATTAGTACCCTAAAAAAGAGGAGAATTACTCAACTGAGTGCAAAATGAACAGAAGCAAGTACTAGACTTAAGGATTGTGATCTCTTTGTTACTGAAGGACTGTAAATTGGGGCTCAATCATACTCATGTATCCTGTCATGTGAACCAAGCAATTTCAAACAGCGATTGCATTACAATGCCAAAAATTGGTACCCCTAGCAAAGTTTTCCTTATCCCTAATACTTATAACTGCACACAGAACAATCTCTGGTAGCATTATAAATATATCATGTCAGAATGACTAAAATTACTGATCAACAGATTTTATAACCTTTGATTTTTTTCCTTTGTATTGTAAGTTTGTAACTATACAGAGTGATTGGCTATTTTTGTTATCTATTTCTCTGTTCCTCTTGTTGACAAGTTTGCCACAATCTGTTATGCAGGGAATACTTGTTTTTGCTTCTGTTATGGCAACACTCGGTCTTCAAATTATCCTAGAATCTACACGCTCATTGATATCTGATGTAAGTCCTTCTCTTCTTGTGTTTCATGTCCATGCAGGTGTGCACTTTTGCTCTGCATTTAACTGGTTGTTGAGCATAACTGGCTACCAGCATTTGCATTAGTTGTTTATTCTGTTAAGTTTTGTACTGTAGAATCACACCCTTCCTTCGAAAGTTGGAATTAATAACACAATTTTCACAGTAAATCCACTAATCATCTGAATATTGATGGGCATGAATAATCAATATTGAAATTGAAATGGTTTGTTTTGAATCTTCTATGATAAGTTCTGAATTTCCTAAGACCCAACATAGATTTATTATAAGCTGCCATAAAAAAGGGTCTAAATTTGCTAGTTCTTTTTGGTAGATTAAAATTAGATAAATTATGGTGTCCCCTGTCATTGCATCTGATCAAGAACACAAAAATAAATTGATCTGCAGATGTTACCAAAAAGGCGGCTAACCAAATGCCCAACTATCTAAAAGCAACTCACAAACAAGATAGTTACCTTATTTTTGATTGTGCTTGTTCCAGGGAGGTGAATTCCGCTTGACAAAAGAACAGGTTATTTGGGTTGTTGATATCATGCTCGCGGTGACATTGGTGAAGCTTCTGCTGGTTATATATTGCCGCTCATTCACCAATGAAATTGTGAAGGCATACGCACAGGATCACTTTTTTGATGTTATCACCAACATTATTGGCCTTGTGGCCGCACTTCTTGCTAACTATTTTGAAGGCTGGATTGACCCAGTTGGAGCTATCATCGTAAGTAGAAAAATGCCATTTCTGTTTTTCTTGTGTAGCAGAAATATAAAAATGTCATAGTATTTGAGCCTGCTATCAGTTTAGCTCAAGAAGACATGGATGATGCCTTGTTCTGCATACTGCAATACACGTCTTGAAAGATATCCTCTGTTTTCTGCTTTGCAGCTAGCGATCTACACGATCAGGACATGGTCTATGACGGTGCTAGAGAACGTCCATTCACTGGTCGGCCAGTCGGCCTCACCGGAGTTTCTCCAGAAGCTCACCTACCTGTGCTGGAACCATCACAAGGCTGTGAGGCACATCGACACGGTGCGGGCGTACACGTTCGGCTCCCACTACTTCGTGGAGGTGGACATTGTTCTGCCGTGCGACATGCCCCTGCAGGAGGCGCACGACATCGGCGAGGCCCTGCAGGAGAAGCTGGAGAGCCTGCCCGAAATCGAGCGCGCCTTTGTCCACCTCGACTACGAGTTCACGCACCAGCCCGAGCACGCTCGGTCCTACGACACATAATATAGCCTGAAGGTCCTGGTGCTGTTCGTGGAGCTTCAGAGAGTGCCTATGCGGAACTGCTGAAGGTATCGAAGTAAGCCCAGTTTCAGAAATCTGGATGTTGCCTGCTGTGCTTCTGTCTTTCTGTGGTTGGCTACTGGATAATGGGGCCCAGGCACTGCATGAATTACGATTCTTAACCTGTTGCAAACTTACAATACATGTATATGATGAAGTGTCTTTTTTTTTTCTTGCCTTGGCTACGGCGGGCTTATGCCAGCATGAACCTTTTTATAAATCTCTGAACGTGTAAGTACATGAAGTGTCTCACTCCTCTGCCCTTTTGTAGTGCACTATTTGCTGTTTTGATCATATCTCACTCACATAAAAGCTTACAATTTCCCTGTCACGACTGGTCAGTCGTGAGACCGAGAGCTACTGCTACTGGGGCCTGTGTAAACCCCTTCTTGGAGTCTTGATGCCTGCGTTACCATTAAGGGCTAAAGCACCGGCTTGTACCCACTATAGCTGGAACGAGACCAGTGGCGTCGCTCTCACGAGAATCTTCGTACACGTCAGCCGTCCAAATTGCTGCACGCCTCGATACCTGGAAATGTACATACGGCCGTAGACGTCCAGCTCAACAATACAGAGCGACGAAACCCTACAAAGACCGATCACGGCTCGGCTCGTGAGAGAAAGTAAACCACTGTTGGAACGAGACAAGAAAGAAGGCACAAGTATCTATCCACATTGTCTTTGCCAATCCTGCACGCTTCCTTGGGCCTACAAACAATTTTAAGAAGCACATAAATAAATAATAACTTGCGAGTAAAAGTTCTTTAGGCCGGATGTTTCTTTATCAGATTTTTGTTGTGAACTCCTTAGTGTATAATGGTAAAGAAATATACCCGATTTTGGATATTGGTACGTATTAAAGAAATACTATATAATAATAGAAATAAGATATGTTCTACAAGGAAAAAAAATCAACAAACAACGGACCATTTTTGAAACCATGATGCGAGCCACATAAAAAAGTCACCAAATACTGTTAGAAAATCAATATTATTTTGGATATTTGTGCACTTTACATAACAATTTCAGACACAAAATCAATTGCTTCATATTTTTAGGATTTTGTAAATACAATTTTGTACCTTGGATAAGTGATATAAGTAAAGATCTTATGATGCACCTCTGAACCTTATGATGTCAAAGGTTCTTATGTTCGAGGAACATATGAAATAAACAAAACAAAAATAGACATGTAATAATGTAAACAAATCAAATGTGGATATCTAGGAATATACAAAGACTTTTCTTCTCCTCTTTTGATGATGGGGACATAAAGAGAAAAACTAATTGATACATGTGCACATTGTTCTATCCGAATGGAAATGCATGTATTCTGATGATGGAGACCTAAAGATAATAAATCAATTTGAAGCCATGCACATTGTTCTGCCCATGGAATAAATGTTTACATAGCTTAACAAGGAAATATATTTCTCAGCTATTATTTGTCAAAGTTAATTCTTACCTCTGAACTCCAATACCTCAACTTTTTGGTCCATAAAATGCTAGATTTGGTCTTTTCTAAAACAATAATTATCTTAATGATGACATGTTGGCGATCGTTTGCACATGTGATAGTTCAATCAACACAAAATACTAGAAAAATGGGTGGAAAATCAAGGAAAGGGGGTTATTTTAAGATCTAATTTCGGGCACGTTTTGGTTCGTAGCCACACTTTACCAAGTCGAAGTTTGGCAAAGTGGCAGCCACAAAAGTGTGTCTTAAGAAATTAGAAGCCATAAAGTGTGGTAAAAGTTGGAAAAGATTTCACTCTATGAAAGGTAGTCCGTACGAATGTAAAGTGTGTCAACAACCAAATACATACCAATTTACCAAACTTTCGCTTGGCAAACTGTGGCTAGGAACCAAAAACCCTCTACTAATATAAGAAACACGGAGATGAATAAAATACAAAATAAATGTAAAAACATTTTTAACCTTAAAATTTGCGAGAAACGCAAGGAATGTGCTATTATTTATGAAAATTTTGGGAATAAATAAAAACTTTTTAGCTTTATCACATATCATGATTGTGTAGAGGATTTCTTATTCTATAAATTTTCGTAATTCTTAAAATCTTTATAATTTTGCAAATATATTTTGTCTAATGTTAAGTGTTCAGAATTTTCTATCTAGTTGTCCACCCCAGTTTTTTTTTTATTACTTTATAAAACTACCACATTTGCGAAATCTTTACCATGTCAACATCTTAGCGAGGACCAGACAACTAAATTTGGACAATTTTGATACCGAGAGAAGCATAATGTCTCGTGCTGTAGTTGAGGGTCAAACTTAGAATAGGGTAATAGTTGATGGATCGAATACATACTTTTCTTAAAGAACATGATGTACACAATAGTATGAAATCCAAGGCATGCATAATTAAAATTGTATAGAATTTTTATTTCTAGATTAATTATGTAGATAATTCATATCTATTGGCTATGATTTTTTTTTGAATATAATAGAAATATCCAAGTAGATGTCTAATCTATTTTACATTAGAAAGTGATATGTAGAAAAGGTTGTGATTAGCAACACCAACTACTCTTTGTCGTGTTGTGTTATATGATCATTGTTTTCTAGAAGAGAGAAGATATTTGTGTTTAGACTCTCATATTATTAGTGTTGGTTCTTCTAGTAAAGCAAACTTAATTAGCAATGGAAATATTTGTGTTTACACTCATGCATTTTTAGTGTTGGTTCTTCTGTTAAAAACAACTTGACTAACAAATAACAACTAAGAAAAGACAATTCAATTAAGAGACAAATCTAGTATGTATGCACAATATCCTTTGAAGGGCATGCACAACGATGCTATCTTAGTAGTGCCATGTGGGATGATTGTTGAGTTGGAAAATAGGAAGAAAAGGAGGTTTGCCTTTTGATAGCTAAGATGTGAACACTTAATAAGGTAAGATATGACATTTTCTCCATTGTCCAAGATGACTCCTCTTACTTACTTGGTTTTTTGGTTTAATATTTTTTGACAACCTAACTATTTTAGGAGCATTCAAAAAATAATTGCTAGAGATAACTAAAAGGACGATCCTGATTGGCTCTATTGTTTTTGCCTCTCTAGATTACGTGGAATATATAAAAAAAAATACCGTGCTATCAATCACAACACCTGCCCTAATTTCTTACTATAAATGACACAAAGGGTAGCTCTGCGCTTTCTGCAGGCCATGGCCAGGGGCGGGCCCACCTCAAGTCATGGGTATTTAGCTGAATATAAAATTATTTGTTATAAAATGCTTATATTTGAATATTCTTATATATATATATATATATAACAAATTGTTAAATATGTTGGTTCAGGCCTTCAGGGTTCAATTAAACACCATGGTTGCATTTTTTCTTATTTTTCAATTTTTTTGCATGTATATGATCAGAGCCTATGTTCTTATTATTTTATAAACATTCTTTTATATACTAACAAACTCTTGTAATTTTGAATACTCGTTCTTAAAATTCTGGGCTGGCCACATGTTATGACCGAGTGTACACGTCATCGTTGGCAATATACTCTTGGTCACTGCCACGTGGTCACGAAAGGATCAGCAGTGATAAGATTAGAGCTAGCAGCTGTAGACCCGGGCCGCACGTAGGTAGGTCCTCTTGAATATTCCATGCATTCATATGTACAAAGACACTAAAATGCTTGCTTGCCAGCCCTTCTCGTGCCACATGCATGGTTTTAAGCTAACTAGCTGGTGTAGTTATGCTAGCTAGGTGCAGCAAATTGATCCTCTAACCATATGGATCCAAATTAACCGAAGACATGGTGATAGCAATTAATTAGCTAGAGGCGGTGCGCATGATCCGGTCGAGACGATAACAGGCTAGCTAAGCTAGCCCTCGTCTTCGTCGGAGCTCTTGGCGGCAGCCGCGTCGGAGAGCATCTTCTGGATCCGCTGCATGGTCTCCGCCTCAATCTTCCGCTCCTCGCGGTCCTTCTTGTAAGTCTCAAAGAACTCCTTGTTCTCCTTCTCCAGCTCCTTCCACACTGTCAATGAGATCAAATTAATTAGTTCTCCCACATCTCACATGAAATGACATACACAAGCAAATCTAAGCTAGAGCTGGCATACATAGGATCGTGCAGGACACACTCAATTAACAGAATCTGCAGAGAATTGATGGATTCAATATGAGTTGAAGCTACATCATTCAGATTTAAGCCAGTATACATATGCTTGCTTGTAGAGTGTATGCAATAGGTAAGATAGCTCGGCATACCCGTTGAAGTGACGACGGGGTTGACGCGGGCATGCTTCTCTAGGGCATCCATGCACTCCTCCTTGTTCAGGTTGAAGCAAATGCACTTCTCTATCAGATGGTGCACCTGAAACATTCTAGCCAATTACGACCTAGCTAGCATCATGATCTACGCGTGGTTACCAAAATTGAGATCATATATACATACCATTCTGATATAGGACGCGGAGGACGAGGAGTCGCCCATGCTGAATGAGCTTCAGTAAGAACAAGCTTAGCTAGCTGCTGATAGTGTGTAAGCAGTGGTAGTGGTAGCTGTGTGCGCAACGAAGGCAGGCGATCGGATAGAAATAGTGGAGGCGGGGGAGGGGGACGTGGAAGGGTTGGCACGTGGGCGCCGCCTCCCCATTGGCGGAGAGGTGGACGGGCAGATTTTTCCGGGCCCGCGCCTCGCTCTCGCCTGCTCTTCTGTGGCTGCAGAGTGTGGGCGAATGGCGATCCAAGTGACTCGGGCGGCTATAGCTCAGCTGCCTGGCGGTTTCACCGTTTTCTCTCTGGCGTCTTGCTGCCCATGATCCTTTTTTTTACCTGACGTCGAGTGCGGGCTGCTCTACCTGCCTACCTGGTGCAATGATGTGGTGAGTGGACAACGTAGAAATTACCATGTGTCTATGAGTGTGTCTCTTCCTTTCTATTTTCTCAAAATCGTGTGAATTTCATGTTTATGTGTGTTTTATCGTCTCTAGCACTCTAACAAGCCCTAAATATATTTCAAAGGGAGAAGGAGGCCAATTTGACAAGTTATGCTCATACCCATTCCATTCCAAATGATAATAGGGAGTATATAATTAAAATATTCTCCAATTTACCGAAACCATTAAATATTTTTCATGAAAAATCTGATCGTGCAATTTAAAATTATGTAGTTACACTTTAACTAAATAAATTGTGAAAGATAACAAAGTTTCATTGCACACTTTTGTGGACGACATGCATTTTGGAAGAGGGGCATTACTCTTTTTTGTTGGTCGTGGTTGCTCATCAAGCATATCGCTCGATAAGATGGATGTTACTCATTAGGTGCATATACGTAAGTTTGACCATCCAAAAAATACTTAGTGATCTATATATGGACATGACACTTTTGATGTAATTACGTTGGCCATCTCTTTCTTAGAAACCGAGACAGCTCTTAAATTTCATTAGCAAATCAAGGAAACATTTTCCGGAAACCATATGAGACCCCAAGCCTACTAGGTGCCTACGTGAACAAATGGCAAGCAAAGTCAAGCTAAGATTGGTCAACAAGTAACCGTGTCATGACATGGTGAAGAAGTCAAAGATCAAGACAGGAGATAGAAGACAAGGTCAAAGATGGAGCCCATAAACCAAGAAACCCATTAAGTGGAGGACTAGTTGGGCTAGTCCACCATAGACCATCTCACATCTCCTCCCTCATGTGATGCTCAAAAATAAATCTCCTCTCATCCACATCCCTCACGAACAATGGATCAAGCTCTGCCATTATACCCCCTAACCATTTTTTGTTCAATTTCAGCAACTAGGTCTAGACCCAATGGATCAACAACCTCACCTAAGCATCAAATATCAACACACCGCACACTAAATACACATATAAAATAGAAACATGATAGCACCGAAGCCCGCGAGTCATACATTCAAGCCACAAGAAAAGAACCTAGACGCCAGACATTAGACTAGAATCCGGTACTACCGAATGGTAAACACATTGCCACACGACAACCATGCAACTACACCGGCGCAAAGGGAGTGAAACATGGTCTTAGTAATATGGCATGCCATCTCTGAATTCCTCAAGAGGCAACCTATAACTATGATAAGTTATAAGATAAATGGTGTCAGATCTTAATTATTGAAGGCATGTTTAGGGCTATGCTTGATGGCACAATATTTTCCTAACACTGCATGATTAGAGGTCTTCGCGCGCATGGTTGATTTTATCTCGTTCCCAAAAAGAAACCTATGGGTACCAGTATCACCGGTTATCCGAAATACCGAAAATACATGAAGGAATACCGTTCGAGGTCTTTCAAACAAATTTTAAAATTTGTTCAAAATTTAGCAAAATGATTTAAATTTTGAGAAAATTATCAAATAATGGTAAATACAGGATATATACCTGTTGGCAGTAGAAAAACTGGTTTTCGGTGAGATCTTGAAAATACAGGCCGAGAATGAAAACCCTGCATGTAGGCCTGCATGGTTGCACACACCACAAAAATACCACACTACCCAAGCCGCAGAAGAACCGAAGTAGCTATGTACTGGAGAGTACCAAAGTATCTCCTGCATGTTGATAACATGGTCCACAGCTCAGTGACCAACGATCAAGTCCCAATAGATCACGTGGTGGCCCACCTGACCAAAATGTAGCCAACCGCTGCGCAGGAACAGATCCGGGATCTATGGAAGAAAGGACCAAATGTGTGTGTAGGCAGCGAATCCAAAGAACAAAGAAAGAAAATAAAACATCTAAAAAAAATAGTACTCTGCCAAAACTTTCAAAAAATCGTTACAAAGAAAGCAAGAAGCTCGCTCCCAGGCAAGTCCCATGCATGATGGAACAATGATTATTGAACGATCTAGCACTACAAGTTTGCAACAACGTGGACATGGAGTGGCATGCATGCATGTCCTCGTCGGGGTCGTGTTAATTGCACCAGATACAAAAGCTTTAAATGCACTGAGGCTGACCATGAAACAGTCCGTGGATAACGTCCAGAAATGAGAAATGAACACGCTGAAAGGAGCAGAGACCATGGATGCACCATATGCACCCACATATGAGAGCAAAATTGTGAATTTTAAGCAAATTGTCACTGCACAAAGTAGGGTTCAGCTGAACATGCGAAACGAGCCAGACGGGGGAGAAGATTCTGCGTTCACGAAACGGGGCCTAGAGATAGGGTAATCCGCACTTTCATCCGGGCCGGAAGTAGCTTCCCGATCGCTCACGCGTGACATGGCGCAAATTGATTGGCCTCCGAAATTGCATTGCGGAGAGGGCAGACAAATAATTGGCCTGTGACATACAAGAACAATGGGCACACGTACTACAGTCGTACCGTACGTACTGGTCGATGCTAGTGAAATGGGCGACTAGAATTGGCCGGATCTACAAAGATTCCATCACACTAATATGTGTACTGCCTCCGGTTCCATTTTTTTTTTGTGTGGTTTCAGTTTAAAATTGAAGTAAAATCACGACAAAAATTATGGAACGGAGAGAGTACATTTTCCAAAAAAGGGTAAGAACCCCTTCATCGGTTGATGTATATGACTCTTCTATAGCATTATTTCAATCTTTTTTACAAAAAGAGTATAACTCATGGATCGCACACAGTCTATACATGTATCAGCCATCTGAAAATAGAAACATGAATCACATATGTACCATCATGATAATCTGTTGGCATGTCGTTGGTCACATTGGTTGAAAAAATCTCGTGCAACCATTTCCGGGAGGTTTGCACCCGGTATTCATGGCTTGTCGCTGGACAGGACCACGTACGGATCAAGTGAGTACCCAAAGAAATAACATGCCATATTTGCCAAAGTAAAGCACACACGCCTACAAGAATTTGTAATTTATTTTTCTTAGCGACACCACTCAACCAAGCACCAAATATATTTTAGTTATATTAGTTTGTGGCGATATATTAAATGCCATGTGAACAATACACCATATAATTTTAGAAAATGGGCAAGCAATACAAAGATAATGTATTGATACGTCCATTTCACAGAAACAACACTTCTTGATTTCCTGCCAATTCCTCTTTACTAAATTATCTTTCGTTAGAACAACTCAACGGTGTAGAAACCATGTGAAAATATTGTTCTTCGGCGGTACTCTCATTTCCACGTATATTATTAGAGGAAGAGAATATTGATTCCGGCGAGAATTGTCCCGATGTTGTTAGCTTACAAGTAAAAACACCCGGGGAGGACGTGGGCATAGCCCAGTGGTTGGGGTCGCAGTGGCGCACCCAGCGACCAGAGTTCGAATCCTGTCAGGAGCGAATTTCTGGAATTCTCACGCCGAGGTCCCGCTTCTACTATATCATTTAGTGTCTAGTTCCTCCTAGCACTAATTCATTTTTTTCTCGTTTCAAAAAAAAAAAGTAAAAACACCCGGTTGGGTTAATAATTGAATACTCGTGGGTTGATTGAACCAAATGTAGCCACCTTGTCCACTTATGAGTTTCCTTGTACTATTGTTGAGGATTATAAATAGATCAGTGAACTTTTCGATATAAAACCTATGATTTAATTTGAATAAACAAATAATAAATCATGACTACAAAAACAGCAGGTAAAATAAACATGCAGATCAACATAGTAGATGAACAAATCACATCTAAACAAGACGAACCGATTGCATCTACCACAGAAACTAGAGCTAAAAATTATAGTAGAGATTGAAAAAGGAAAGACAGTAATACATACGGTCCAGCGTTGGCTGCAACAGCAGCGAGGTTGGCAGCGGCAGCAACACCGGGGTTGGTAGCGGCAGCAACAACACGATGTCGCGGCCATTTTGAGGTTGCCAAAGAGGTTGTCGATGTCCAGGAAGAAGTCATCGTTTGAGAACTCGTCGTCGGATGACGCCGTGTTGCCGATAGTCGTGTGTAAGCGCTCCCCAAAAATCTGATTGCCCATCACCCATACGGGTCTATGAGAGGCAGGGTTCTGGAGGGCTACTGTCCGATCGGTCGGTGCACGCCGAAGGACGGGATGAGGAAGACGAAGGCGGCGACACGAGGTTTTGGAAAGACGCCGATCAGTGGACGCCGAAGGATGGGATGAGGAAGACGAAGGCGGTGGCGCAAGGTTCTAGAAAGAGACGGTCGCATATGTTGCCTCGTACATGGTAGGGTTCACGTGCGCGTTTATATAGTGCGGTCGGGAAGGTCGTGGGGCGCAACCCACGTTCGAGTCTCGGCACAGACGCACAGTCATGATCCAGAAAAATCGGAACAAAACGACTCCACACGATTAATTTCTTGAACAGCAAACCGGACAACGCGGTGCGAGGGGGCGGCGGAGGAGGAGGAGTGCGCGAGAGCTCTCTTCGATCTGACTCACTTACTAGAACTAGAACAACCCACCTTATATATCACTCTAGCTCTCTCTCAACTAGCAATGTGGACTTAAACTTTAGTCTCACCTCTTGCCATACCCACATGAGCTAAGAGAATTTTAAATTTTGTATCGAAACATGGGCTGGGCAAATTCCAGCAGGTTGCACATAACATCTCCACTAATATATGGCCACACCAGGAATTGATGGATTAGCCACGACTACTCCCTCTATCGTCGTTTTGGCAAATGTACTAATGGAATCATGGTAAGAGCAGGTTAATATCTCTGCTGGGTAAGATCGAGACGAATGAATGGACTTTTCACCTACTTGAATTGAGAAGATGCATGCATATGCATGCGCGCACGGCCGTACGACGTCGGTTTCCTGAACCACAACCAGGGATATGTGCTGACGGGTTAGATCGATCGATCTCATACTCTCATCGTCTATCTCATCCTATCCACCTCGGAGGATTGATGCGCCGTTGTGGATCACAAGTAGGCGATCGATTCTCGACGCTGCGCCGCGCCAACCTCCGGTGGATCGATCGGCGTGCGCGGCGGCAAGCAGACAAAGGAACTTGAGGACATGCAAGTGTCCGGCCAAGAGCTAGATTGCTTCGCCAACATGCGAGTGTAGCGGTGACGTCCCCTGCCCGGACCGTATGTCGGCGACAAGATTCCACCCGTAGCACCGTAGTAGCTATCTAGCCTAGTGGCATGCGCGTGCATATAATGTGATAAACCTATTACTCTCTTCGTTTCAAATTATAAGATCTTTTCTTACACAACTGGATGCTAGCAATTGGGGGTTTTCTGGAGCGCGTAGAAGTTACGTTGGGTAGGCTCTCCCGAACATCGGCGGATCCTTTGGTTCTGCTTGATGTTGGCAAAGTGGACACGAGCGGAGCAGGCCTTTATGGTTGTTTCTCTCCTCATGCTAGGACGAGCTCGACGATCACGGCTCCGATCATGCAAATCATGCCTAAGCTTTTAGAGTTGTGTGGTGGTGTGCTTACGCCTCCTTCCCTCAAGGAAGTGGGGCCCAGCTCGCACGATTTCTCGGATGTGGCTTCTCCGCCGTGCCAGACACTTGGCTTTAAGAAATGTGGTGTTGTTGACGTTGCAATCTCTCTCTCGCCTCAGTCTGGCAGCCAGGTGGTTCCTATTGGTTGATGGGGTTGCTAAGTCTGTTTTGTTGCCAACGGTGTGTCCAGAGTTGTCGTCGCCAGAGAGGTTTGTGATTTTCTCGCCACTTTGGTTGTTGCCTACCCTAGATCCGCAGTTGGTTGACAGGTGCCTCCCAATGTTGTGGCATATCTTTTTCGGTACATCGGAGTGTGGTGTTCGAGTGTTTGTTAGTATCGCATTGTGGTCTATGTGGGTGTATTGTTTGTGTGAGTTTGAAACCGAACACTCTCTTCTTAGTTTAATGGATGAGGCAAAAAAAAGCCCGTCAGGAATTCAGGTCACAAGCAGAAAGGCCCTCGCGACCCAGCTTTCTAACGGAGCGAGCGACGAATAAGCAACCCAATGATTCAGCGAAGTCCCTCCCGTCCTCCTTTTGATCGATTAGGCTAGTGAGACAGGATTGTCGCTCTTGCGACTCGGTTAGAAGGTTCATGCGGCGGCGGTGGCTGTTCTGATCTTTTCTCGTCGGATTGTGTCCTTGCTTGGGCATCCGATATTTCCGGCATCCACTGACTCAGATGAGTCTTTGGGATTTTGGTTGTTTAGTGGTAATTCCTTACTTGTTGTAGTGATGTTGCTGAAGCAAAGCAAGACCCTTTGTGGGGCAAACATTTAACTGAATTACCACAAAAAAAGGTGACGACCTCCATGGATAGCCATGTGTCGGGTTACATGCTTTGGAGAGTTAATTTGTTTTTCGTCGGGGGCTTCTAAGCGTAGAACTTGCGAAGCTTGTCCCCGTTCCAAGCGTGGCTGAGCGCTTGTTCTTTCATGTTGGCTAGGACGTATGACCCTTCTCCTAGCACATCGGAGATTTGATACGGCCCCTTCGACTTGGGATGGAGCTTCGCTTGCAGCTTTGGATCGAGGATTTTCTTGAAGACGAGGTCACCTTGAGCAGAAGAACACATCCTTACTTGAGTGTTATATAAGCGAGCGACGCCTTGCTCATAGATGGTGTGTTTCACCAAAGCGCTTGATCTCGACCAATCTCGATGAGGTCTAGATCATCTTGAAGGTGTTCGATGTTTTTTCCGATGGGCGAGGCTTCCTTGAGTGTCTCGACGCAGAAAGAGCGGTGCTCAATTTCGGCTGGCAGCACGGCTGCTTTAACCCAGTATATGAGTGAGAAAGGTGTTCTTGCCATGGATCGGCTTGTGGTGGTGAGCATTTCCCATAGGACGCTTACTAACTCATTCACTCATACTCCCTTATGTGCGACACTTTCCATACGACGGCACAATCCTTGGAGCATGAACCCATTGGCCCTTTCGACGAGTATGTTCCTCTTGGGGTAGGCCATGGAGGCGAAGTGTATGTTTGTTCCTATGGAGTCATAGAATTCTCGAAATGACCACGTGTCGAATTGGGATCCATTGTCCACAATTATCTCTCTTGGTACCCCGAAATGGCAGATGATGTTCTTCGAGAAGAACTTTTGTATGTCTTATGAAGAGAAGAACTTTTGTATGTCTTATGAAGTGATGGTTGTTAAGGGCTCGGCCTTGACCCATTTGGTGAAGTAGTAAATTGTTACTACCACATACTTATGCCCCCCTTTGGCCGGTGGAAGGGTCCTAGCAGGTCCATTCCCTGGCGGGCAAAAGACCATCTTCCATGACAAAGACAGATCCATCGATTTCTTTTGTCCCATGTTATTTCAGTAGGGTTATGAAAGTTGGTTTGTATACATATTCATCACTCATCATGATCTGATGGTACCCAGATATGAGGTCTATCTTAGAAAGTGATGGGTATGTTCTTGAGCATTGAGACCGACGTATTGGCGGAATTGGTCATTTTTTTGGCAGGCTTCACACTTCCTGGGGATTTAAATTAAATCCTTCACCATAGTGGGCCAGTAAAAGAATTATATTAGCGCTTGGAGGCCGTTGATCTTGGCGAAAGGTGATGGCTGAAAGATTGTACCATGAAAGATTGCTGCACAAGCCAATTGAACCAAAAGTCCGAACTGATGGAAACAGACTAGGCAGTGTATTTATATTCAACACTCCCCCTCACGTCTAGGTTATTTTAGTCCTTAGCGTGGGTTTGGTGTGGGCCGCAGAATCTTTTTTCTTTTGTTTTTAAAACTGCGTGAGCAGGGTCTTGAACTTAAGACCTCTTGGCTCTGATACCATGAAAGATTGTACAATGAAAGATTGCTGCACTAGCCAATTGAACCAAAAGTCCGAACTGATGGAAAGAGACTAGGCAGTGTATTTATATTCAACAATGGCCACACATTCTGGCATGAAATTCTTCCAGGAGATTTGCCCCCTCCTCCTTGGGAAGGCATTTCAATAATGGTGTTGCCCCTTTCTTGTAAAGCTTGTTATCCAAGACGTCATGCATTCTAGCTGCAGTGACAAGTATTTTCTTTTAAAGATATATCACCTTCGATTTCTCCTCTAATGAATTTTATGATGGGGCTTATCCATGAGGTGGGGTCTTCTGAAATTACGAGAGTCTCCTTTGAGGTTTCTATATTTAGAGCATTTCTTCGACTTGCACGGCTGATGGTAACAATCTGTGTGTACCAAATTGTTGGAACTCCAAGTGCAGAGTGTTGTAGCAGGCGTATTTTCCCCATAAGGGTGACTCGAGGGTTTATATCGAACTCTCTAGGAATTGGCTTAGAAGCTGAATTCTTCCTCCTCCTCTTCTATCAACCTGCAATATAAAGTTCTTGCCTTGTGTCTCCAACTCCACCATGTGGTTGTCGAGCACAAGGTTTCGTATTAGTAATAGGAAATACAAGTAAGAAATAAAATAAAGTAAAGTAAACAACTTAAGTAAACTAAATAAAAAAACAAGTAAAGGCTAAGGGTATTTGGGTTTTGTGTGTGTGTGTATGTAGAGATAGTATTTTTGGTATTTGCCGGACTAAATAATAGTAGAAAATAAAGCAAGGTAAAAGTGTTGGAAAGGTGTTTCTAGTGATTTAAAAAAGACAGGGGTTCATGGGTTTACTTGTCTACTCTCTTTTTAAATTATTATGGACACTAACAATTCATCAATGGCATAATGTTGGTGGAACTTCAATATGTGTTTGATAAAGATTCATATGGGTATTACGTCCTAACATAGAGATGATGCAACACATCCCTCTTATACTCCTTAAGAAAGGGAAAACTCCAATCAACCTTGAATTAAGAATCAACAGAGTATAGCCTTAAGCAATATGATATAATGTTTGAATATCCAATATGCTACCTTGAACAAACAATATTATCACTATGTCACATGATAAACATAGCATATGTATTTACTTTATCCCTAGCAAGGTAGCAAAAGAAAGGAAAATATCATAGTACATCATGAATTTGTTGCCACTATTCAATCTCCACCACCATGCTACTCCATGTAACACACTTCTCCGCATACATGCTCTTGCATACAAGTTGGATTAGAACAACACTTAAGAACGGGATACATGATATGCATATATCAATACATCTTACACACACAGAAACAGCAAGGCGTTTTGAGGCGGCTCTAAAACCCATCTAGGGTTTCGTCCCTCTCGCCAGCGACGCTGCCGGTCCGCTCCACCTCCGGTGCCCTTGGGGCTTTGGAGGTGTGGCGGATGATACGTCTCGAACGTATCTATAATTTCTTATGTTCCATGCTAGTTTTATGAAAATACTCACATGTTTTATACACACTTTACATCATTTATATGCATTTTCCGGCACTAACCTATTAACGAGATGCCGAAGCGCGTTCTGTTTTTGTGCTGTTTTTGGTTTCGAAATCCTACACAGGAAATATTCTCGGAATTGGACGAAACGAACGCCCAGGGTCTTATTTTTCCACGGAGTTGATACGAAGTGGGGCCACGAGGTGGCGACACCACAAGGCGGCGCGTCCAAGGAGGGGCCGCCGCCTATGGTGTGGGCCCCTCGAGCGCCCCCTCTGCCCCTTCGCCTACTTAAACTCTCCGTCGCGAAAACCCTATTACCGAGAGCCACGATACGAGAAAAGTTCCAGAGACGCCGCCGCCGCCAATCCCATCTCGGGGGATTCAGGAGATCGCCCGGCACCCTGCCGGAGAGGGAATCATCACCGGAGGGCTCTACATCATCATGCCCGCCTCGGATTGATGCGTGAGTAGTTCATCCTTGGACTACGGGTCCATATAGCTAGATGGTTGTCTTCTCCTCTTGTGCTATCATGTTTAGATCTTGTGAGCTGCCTATCATGATCAAGATCATCTATTTGTAATGCTACATGTTGTGTTTGTTGGGATCCGATGAATATTGAATACTATGTAAAGTTGATTATCAATCTATCATATATGTGTTGTTTATGTTCTTGCATGCTCTCCGTTGCTAGTAGAGGCTCTGGCCAAGTTGATACTTGTGACTCCAAGAGGGAGTATTTATGCTCGATAGTGGGTTCATGCCTCCATTGAATCTGGGACAGTGACAGAAAGTTCTAAGGGTGTGGATGTGTTGTTGCCACTAGGGATAAAACATCAATGCTTTGTCTAAGGATATTTGTGTTGATTACATTACGCACCATACTTAATGCAATTGTCTGTTGTTTGCAACTTAATACTGGAAGGGGTGCGGATGCTAACCCGAAGGTGGGCGGTCTATGTACTTTGTCGTAATGCCCTGATTAAATCTCATAGTAGTCATCATGATATGTATGTGCATCTCTATTTGTCAATTGCCCAACTGTAATTTGTTCACCCAACATGCTATTTATCTTATTGGAGAGACACCACTAGTGAACTGTGGACCCCGGTCCATGCTTTTACATCTGAAATACAATCTGCAAACTCTGTTCTCTGTTCTTCACAAGCAAACATCATTCTCCACACCATACGTTTAGTCCTTTGTTTGCAAGCCGGTGAGATTGACAACCTCATTAAGTTGGGGCAAAGTATTTTGATTGTGTTGTGCAGGTTCCACGTTGGCGCCGGAATCCCTGGTGTTGCGCCGCACTACACTCCTCCACCAACAACCTTCACGTGGCCTTCATCTCCTACGGTTCGATAACCTTGGTTTCTTGCTGAGGGAAAACTTGCTGCTATCACACCTTCCTCTTGGGGTTCCCAACGGACGTGTGCTTCACGCGTTATCAAGCACTTTTGGCGCCGTTGCCGGGGAGATCAAGACACGTTGCAAGGGAGTCTCTCACTTCCAATCTCTTTACTTTGTTATTGTCTTGCTTTACTTTATTTTATTTACTGTCTTGTTTGCTTTCTCTATATTAAAAACACAAAAAAATTAGTTACTAGTTTTACTTTACTTAATTTAGTTTGCTTTACTTGTTTTTTTTATTTATTACTGCTAAAATGGGTACTCCTGAGAATACTAAGTTGTGTGACTTCACTAGCACAAATAATAATGATTTCCTATGCACACCTATTGCTCCACCTGCTACTACAGCAGAATTTTATGAAATTAAACCTGCTTTACTAAATCTTGTTATGAGAGAGCAATTTTCTGGTGTTAGTTGATGATGCTGCTGCCCATCTTAATAATTTTGTTGAACTTTGTGAAATGCAAAAGTATAAGGATATAGATGGTGACATTATAAAACTGAAATTGTTTCCTTTCTCCTTAAGAGGAAGAGCTAAAGATTGGTTGCTATCTTTGCCTAAGAATAGTATTGATTCATGGACTAAATGTAAAGATGCTTTCATTGGTAGATATTATCCTCCTGCTAAAATTATATCTTTGAGAAGTAGCATTATGAATTTTAAGCAATTGGATAATGAACATGTTGCCCAAGCATGGGAAAGAATGAAATCTTTGGTAAAGAATTGTCCTACCCATGGACTAACTACTTGGATGATCATCCAAACCTTTTATGCATGACTGAATTTTTCTTCACGGAACCTATTGGATTCAGCTGCTGGAGGTACTTTTATGTCCATCACCTTAGGCGCCGCAACAAAGCTTCTTGATGATATAATGATAAATTACTCTGAATGGCACACGGAAAGGACTCCATAAGGTAAGAAGGTAAATTCTGTTGAAGAAACCTCCTCCTTGAGTGATAAGATTAATGCTATTATGTCTATGCTTGTGAATGGTAGATCTAATGTTGATCCTAATAATGTTCCTTTAGCTTCATTGGTTGCCCAAGAAGAACATGTTGATGTGAACTTCATTAAAAATAATAATTTCAACAACAATGCTTATAGGAATAATTCTGGTAACAACTATAGGCCATATCCTGCTAGTGGTAATCCTTATGGTAATTCTTATGGTAGATCTATTTTGCCCAATGAGGAAAAGATGCTAGAAATTGAAAGAGCTACTAAGAGCTTTATGCAATCACAATATGAGCAAAATCAATTGTTTACTAAAACTATGAATGAACAATCTGCCTTGTTGAAAAATATAGGGAATCAACTTGAAAATTTGAATATGGAGATTTCTAGTTTGCAAACTAAGCTTTCAAATGCTGAAAACCGAATCTCATACATGTCTGAGTCACAATCTTCCTTAATTAATAAAATGGCTGCTAAACCTGAGGATAATGATAACAAAATTGTTACTACAGCAAACGGTATCCAAGTTCGAATTAATGAAAATATTAGATTGATGGGTGATATGCATGCTAGGTGGGAAAGAGAAGAAAAACTAGCTAAAGAGGATAATGTAGCTAAAGTTTGGACTATTACCACCACTAGTAATGTTGATGCTTCACATGTTGCTAAACCTACTACTATCAATGATAAAATAATTGGTGTTGGCAATGTTTCTACTCCTAATGCAAAGCGTGCAAAACTGCTGAAACTGCTAAAACTGCTGTTTGTGATAAAAGTGCTGAAATTTTTCAAAATATTGGGGACAATGATCCCATTGCTGTAGATCATAATGGTTTAGATTTTGATGATTGTCATATCTCTGAAGTTATTAAGTTCTTACAAAAACTTGCTAGAAGTCCTAATGCTAGTGCTATAAATTTGGCCTTTACAAAACATATTACAAATGCTCTCATAAAAGCTAGAGAAGAGAAATTAAAACTTGAAGCTTCTATTCCTAGGAAGTTGGAAGATGGTTGGGAGCCCATCATTAAGATGAAGGTCAATGATTTTGATTGTAATGCTTTATGTGATCTTGGTGCAAGTATCTGTTATGCCTAAGAAACTCTATAATATGCTTGACTTGCCACCATTGAAAAATTGTTATTTGGATGTTAATCTTGATGATAATTCTACAAAGAAACCTTTGGGGAGGATTGATAATGTTCACATTACGGTTAACAATAACCTTGTCCCTGTTGATTTTGTTGTCTTGGATATTGAATGCAATGCATCTTGTCCCATTATTTTGGGAAGACCTTTTCTTCGAACTGTTGGTGCTATTATTGATATGAAGGGAATATTAAGTATCAATTTCCTCTTAAAAAAGGTATGGAACACTTCCCTAGAAAGAGAATGAAGTTACCTTTTGATTCTATTATTAGAACAAATTATGATGTTGATGCTTCATCTCTCGATAATACTTGATTCACACTTTCTGCACCTAGCTGAAAGGCGTTAAAGCGCTTATGGGAGACAACCCATTATTTTACTTCTGCACTTTTGTTTTATATTTGAGTCTTGGAAGTTGTTACTACTGTAGCAACCTCTCCTTATCTTTACTTTATTGCATTGTTGTGCCAAGTAAAGTCTTTGATAGTAAGATTGATACTAGATTTGGATTGCTGCGCAGAAACAGATTTCTTGCTGTCACGAATTTGAGTATAACTCTCTGTAGATAACTCAGAAAAATCTGCCAATTTACATGCGTGATCCTCAGATATGTACGCAACTTTCATTCAATTTGATCTTTTTCATATGAGCCTGTTAAGTGCCCCTAAAAAATTCATCTTTACGGACTGTTCTGTTTTGACAGATTCTGCCTTTTATTTCGCATTGCCTCTTTTGCTATGTTGAATGAATTTCTTTGTTCCATTAACTTTCAGTAGCTTTGGGCAATGTCCAGAAGTGTTAAGAATGATTATGTCACCTCTGAATATGTGAATTTTTGATTATGCACTAACCCTCTAATGAGTTTGTTTTGAGTTTGGTGTGGAAGAAGTTTTCAAGGATCAAGAGAGGAGGATGATACAATATGATCAAGAAGAGTGAAAAGTCTAAGCTTGGGGATGCCCCGTGGTTCATCCTGCATATTTCAAGAAGACTCAAGCATCTAAGCTTGGGGATGCCCAAGGCATCCCATTCTTCATCGACAACTTATCAGGTCACCTCTAGTGAAACTATATTTTTATTCAGTCACATCTTATGTGCTTTACTTGGAGCGTCTGTTTGTTTTTTGTTTTTGTTTATGTTTGAATAAAATCGGATCCTAGCATTCTTTGTGTGGGAGAAAGACACGCTCTGCTGTTTCATATGAACACTGGTGTTCTTAGCATTACTTTTAATGTTCATGGCGAAGGTTGAAACTGCTTCGTTCATTGTTATTTGGTTGGAAAAAGAAAATGCTTCATGTGGTAATTGGTATATTGTCTTGAATAATTTGATACTTGGCAATTGTTGCACTCAAATAGATCATGTTTAAGCTCTTGCATCATGTACTTTGCACCTATTAATGAAGAACTACCATAGAGCTTGTTGAAATTTGGTTTGCATGATTGGTCTCTCTAAAGTCTAGATATTTTCTGGTGAAGTGTTTGAACAACAAGGAAGACAGTGTAGAGTCTTATAATGCTTGCAATATGTTTTTATGTAAGTTTTGTTGTACCGTTTCATACTTGTGTTTGCTTCAAACAACCTTGCTAGCCAAAGCCTTGTACTGAGAGGAATACTTCTCGTGCATCCAAAACCTTGAGCCAAAACCCATGCCATTTGTGTCCACCATACCTACCTACTATGTGGCATTTCTCTGCCATTCCAAAGTAAATTACTTGAGTGCTACCTTTAAAATTTCATTCTTTGTCTTTGCAATACATAGCTCATGGGAAAATAGCCTTAAAAACTATTGTGGTAAAGAATATGTAGCTTATGTATCTTATTTCTTATAAGTTGCTTGTTGAGCGGTAACCATGTTTCTGGGGAGGCCATGTTGAATATCATGTGAGTTGCTATGCATGTTCGTCTTGTCTGAAGTAAGGGCGATTTATCATGATCAAATGGTTTGAGTATGCATATTGTTAGAGAAGAACATTGGGCCGCTAACTAAAGCCATGAATCATGGTGGAAGTTTCAGTTTGGACACTAATCCTCGATCTCTTATGAGAATATTATCTGTTGTTAAATGCTTATGCATTAAAGAGGAGTCCATTATCTGTTTTCTATGTTGTCCCGATATGGATGTCCTTAGTTGAGATCTATCAAAAACGAGAAATCAAATGCGATTTATCTCCTTGGACCTTTGTACAGGCGGCATAGAGGTACCCCTTTGTGACACTTGGTTGAAACATATGTTATGCAATGATAATCCATGTAAATCCAAGCTAATTAGGACAAGGTGCGAGCACTATTGGTATTCTATGCATGAGGCTTGCAACTTATAGGATGTCTTATGCATAACACATATGAATTATTACTACCATTGACAAAATTGTTTCTATGTTTTCAAAATAAAAGCTCTAGTACAAAAATAGTAATCCATGCTTCCCTCTGTGAAGGGCCCATTCTTTTACTTTATGTTGAGTCAGTTTACCTACTTCTTTCCATCTTAGAAGCAAACACTTGTGTCAACTGTGTGCATTGATTCCTACATACTTGCTTATTTGCATTCATCATATTACTTTGTGTTGACAATTATCCATGAGATATACATGTTGAAGTTGAAAGCAACTGCTGAAACTTATATCTTACTTTGTGTTGCTTCAAAACTTTCTACTAAGAATTTATTGCTTTATGAGTTAACTCCTATGCAAGTCTTATTGATGCTTGTCTTGAAAGTACTATTCATGAAAAGTCTTTGCTATATGATTCAGTTGTTTAGTCATTGTCTTTACCATTGCTTTGAATCACTTCATTCACTTCATATGCTTTACAATAGTATTGATCAAGATTATGATAGCATGTCACTTCAGAAATTATCCTTATTATCGTTTACCTACTCGAGGGCGAGTAGGAACTAAGCTGGGGATGCTTGATACGTCTCAAACGTATCTATAATTTCTTATGTTCCATGCTAGTTTTATGACAATACTCACATGTTTTATACACACTTTACATCATTTATATGCATTTTACGGCACTAACCTATTAACGAGATGCCGAAGCGTTCCTGTTTTGTGCTGTTTTTGGTTTCAGAAATCCTACACAAATATTCTCGAATTGGACGAAACAACGCCCAGGTCTTATTTTTCCACGGAGTTTCTAGAAAACCGAAGGAGATACGAAGTGGGGCCACGAGGTGGCGACACCACAGGTGGCGCGGCCAGGAGGGGCCCGCACCGCCTATGGTGTGGGCCCTCGAGCGCCCCGACTCGCCCTTTCGCCTACTTAAACTCTCCGTCGCGAAAACCCTACCGAGAGCCACGATACGGAAAAAGTTCCGGAGACGCCGCCAATCCCATCTCGGAGGATTCGGGAGATCGCCTCGGCACCTGCGGAGAGGGGAATCATCACCGGAGGGCTCTACATCATCATGCCCGCCTCCGGATTGATGCGTGAGTAGTTCATCCTTGGACTATGGGTCCATAGCAGTAGCTAGATGGTTGTCTTCTCCTCTTGTTCTATCATGTTTAGATCTTGTGAGTTGCCTATCATGATCAAGATCATCTATTTGTAATGCTACATGTTGTGTTTGTTGGGATCCGATGAATATTGAATACTATGTCAAGTTGATTATCAATCTATCATATATGTGTTGTTTATGTTCTTGCATGCTCTCCGTTGCTAGTAGAGGCTCTGGCCAAGTTGATACTTGTGACTCCAAGAGGGAGTATTTATGCTCGATAGTGGGTTCATGCCTCCATTGAATCTGGGACAGTGAGAAAGTTCTAAGGTTGTGGATGTCTTGTTGCCGCTAGGGATAAAACATCAATGCTTTGTCTAAGGATATTTGTGTTGATTACATTACGCACCATACTTAATGCAATTGTCTGTTGTTTGCAACTTAATACTGGAAGGGGTGCGGATGCTAACCCGAAGGTGGACTTTTTAGGCATAAATGCATGCTGGATAGCGGTCTATGTACTTTGTCGTAATGCCCTGATTAAATCTCATAGTAGTCATCATGATATGTATGTGCATCTCTATTTGTCAATTGCCCAACTGTAATTTGTTCACCCAACATGCTATTTATCTTATTGGAGAGACACCACTAGTGAACTGTGGACCCCGGTCCATTCTTTTACATCTGAAATACAATCTACTGCAAACTCTGTTCTCTGTTGTTCTTCACAAGCAAACATCATTCTCCACACCATACGTTTAATCCTTTGTTTACAGCAAGCCGGTGAGATTGACAACCTCACTGTTAAGTTGGGGCAAAGTATTTTGATTGTGTTGTGCAGGTTCCACGTTGGCGTCGGAATCCCTGGTGTTGCGCCGCACTACTCCTCCACCAACAACCTTCACGTGGCCTTCATCTCCTACTGGTTCGATAACCTTGGTTTCTTACTGAGGGAAAACTTGATGTTGTACGCATCACACCTTCCTCTTGGGTTTCCCAACGGACGTGTGCTTCACGTGTTATCAGCGGACCGAACCTCTCCCGGCGGGAAGGTTACAATTTTCAGTTTTTCGTTTAGTTTGTTTTCGGTGTCTTCTTCGGCATGGTGATGCTGCGACTACTTCCTGAAGTCGGAATAAGGCCCTCCCCATCCTATCCTCGCTCCGGTGGTGCATCTAGCGCTGGCGGAGGACGCGTGGAGTTGTGTGTCCGGCGGATCCCCCGTGATCTGATCGTCTTTCGTGTTCGATTGTGTTGTTTCAGGTCAGTCTCTTCCGATCTACGGTTGTCATCATTGGCGATGGTTTCTGCTTTGGTGCGCTGGTCCTTTGGGGCCTTAGCACGACGACTTATCGTCTGTCTACTACAACAAGCTCTACCACGACAAGCTTTGCCTGGCTCCGGTGATGGAGGGGCGAGGACGACGACGTGCCTTCGGCTCGTGCTAGTGTCTGTAGTCATCGCTAGGTGGTCCAACGACCCATAGTCCAGAGGTGGACTACTCCATCTTCAACATGGTGATGACGGTGGAGATGTTGGAGAAGGTGGAGGTCCCTCTGGCGGCGGCTCTGGCGGAGTTTTCTCCTCCAATCTTCGCTGGTTCTGGCTCTGTTTCGGTGTTTCTCTGTTTCCGCTGCGCTCTCTTCGAGGAAGCATCGGGAAGTCATATACATAGGGATTTTAGGTCAAATAAAATCCATGTGCGAAGAGTTGGGCGAATCAGACGGTTGAGGAGGGAAATAGAGGGGGTGGCTCCTGCTTGGGCACGCCACCAGGCCTCTTTTGGCCCTCCTGCCCATCTCGTGAGGTCCAAGCTCTCGAGATGTTTTCTTGATGAAATATTGACATCCTTGAAATACTAGCTCGATTTAACTCCGTTAAGGTCCCTAAAAGTCAAAAATACACAAAACAGGGTTTTTCTGTCCTGTAGAGTTATAACCCAAATAAAGGGGATCATTGGTAAACCCCCAAAAATCAATATAAAACATGGATATAACATCATATATGTTGCAAATATGTGGGAATATGTGTCAAGAAACTACAAATTTCATGCTTGTATTTTACATGCATCAACGGCCTCTTTGATGGAGGTGCTTTGATTACTTCAAGGAAAGCGCCTTTAGGTAATGGTTCTTTTGATCCACCGGCTCGTGCAAGCCTATCAGCGAGATGATTTTCTCCTCGAGGCATGCAACGGGCCTCCACCCTAGAAATTTTAGTTACATCTTCTGAGATTCTTCCAATTATTTCCTCATCCTGTCATCGTGGCATTGGTATGGCTTGTCCATTGGTTGATCACCAACTGAGAATCCCCGTGAACGAGGAGGTGACATATTCCAAGGGACTTGGCTAGGTGAAGTCCAAGAAGGAAAGCCTAATAATCAGCCATGTTGTTTGTTGCGTTTAAGTCCAGGTGTTCACCGTATATGAGATGTTTCCCTTCTAGGCTTATAAGGACCACTCCTGCCCCGACTCCATTCAGGTTTTCAGACCCATCAAACTCCATGAACCAATGAGTCAAGGTGAAACTTTTCTCTTCTTCTCTTTTATGAGGTGGGTTGGTGTTTGCCATTCTGCGAGGAAATCAACCAACAATTGGGATTTTATGGCGGACCTTGTAATGAGTTTGAGTGTGAATGGAGCCATCTCAGTTGCTCGTTTGGCAATCCTCCCGGTCGCTTCTTTGTTTCCGATGAATGTAAAATTCATACATGAACTTTGTAGTTTATTGCCACATATTTGCATCATATTAGTAGTTATTATCAGTGTTATTAATGATTTTGGGGATTTTCTAAACAATCCCCTCTCCCCTGGTGACGAGGGTACACCTAGGCAATGCCTATGTATTGTATACTAGGGTTTCGGGAGAGAGCGACGATGGAGATTCCGGGAGCGAGATTAGGCACACGACGTACCCAGCTTCGGGTCCCCTCGGTGGAGGATCCCTACGTGCTGCTAGCAATCCACTATATGAACACAAGTATGTTTACAGGGTGCCGCCATAGGCGAAGCTATGTTGTCTATCTCCTCTCTCTCTCTGTTCACCTCCTTATTTCGGGTGCCCTGGCTAGCTTTATATATGCAACCAGCCTAGGGTTTTACAAGAGTCCTAGTCGACTACTTCTTCGGGCTGCCTTGTTGGGCCTTCTCCATATTGGGCCGAGCCGATCCAGGTATACCAATAATGGGTACCCGAAGGGTATACCCATGTCAGTAGCCCCCGAGTGTCTAGGGAAGTCGAAGAGTTGCGTAGAGACTCCAAGCATAATCATCTCCAAAGGCGAGGTCCATGTCATAGATCATGTGTAGCGTAGATGATGTCGATGATTCTTAAAATTATTTTTCTATCGGGTGCGCGGCAGCGCTCCCGATGGGAGTAGCCCCCGAGTCTATGGGTAAGTGCTTGCACTTAGGCATAGACTCAAGTTGTACTACTCGATGAAGAACTTAACTATATTTCTGGAGGACTTGATGAAATCCATGTGCTCCCGATGGGAGTAGGCTCCACTCGAGTCGTAGAATCGAGTTGAGTCTACAAACCTTGATTGTCATAGATGCTATCGAAGTTATTTTTCTATCGGGTGCGCGACCAGCGCTCCGATGGGAGCCCCCGAGGCTACAGCCAAGTGTTTGCACTTGGGTGTAGGCTCAACTTGCTTTCGACACCACAATTTTTCCTCTTTCTTGTATCTTATGGAGGGTGAACAATACTCTCGATAAGAGTAGCCCCGAGCCTATGGGCAGGTGCTTGCACCTAGGCATAGGCTCGAGTTGTACTACTCGATAAAGAACTTGGCGCAGCCCCTCTTTTTATCGACTCCAGGCCGTTGCTATTTTTATTTGACATCCATATCTATATTGTACAGGGATAATGGTAATTGGGGCTAGTTCATCTGACGGATCAGGTACTAGTTAACTGCTCTAGTGGCAATCCGCAAAAACCTACTTCAAGATCACGTCCCTGGACATGATCTCGGGATCTGGTGCTAACTCGACAGGTGCGCTTAAGGTCTTACCATCTGTCGAGCCCGGTCATGTTTTATCGGGTCCACAGCGCGTCCGGGGATATTTCTTCACATCTTGATGTGGAAAAAAGTATGAGCGCAGTCTTTGGCGATGCCACGCCACACAGGACGGATCCCGGGTCTTACCTTCGCAGAGTTTTGCGGCAGATTATTCGCTACTTTGGCGCTCTGAGAATATTTTGTCAAGTGTCTTGTTCGGCTGATGCAATGACCCATTTTGCGGGTTCTTCTATTTTTCTCTCGGGCTTGATGAGACAGCTGAATATATTGGTTATTCTATATTGTCGGGTACATCAGCGATGCTCTTGCTCGGAACAATATGACGAGTCAATGAACCCGAAAATTTGTCCTTTTTTTGGTTCCTCCTTGATGAAAATTTCGTCGAGTTCCTCCTTCAGGAAAATTTCTTCGGGTCCTCTTTGAGGACAATTCTTCGGGTCCTCCCTGAGGACAATTCTTTGGGTCCTCTTTGAAGATAATTCTTCGAGACCTCCTTTAGGATAATTGTTCGGGACCTCCTTGAAGATAATTTTTCGGGACCTCCTTGAAGATAATTCTTCGAGACCTCCTTGAGGATAATTTTTCGGGACCTCCTTGAAGATAATTCATCGGGACTTCCTTGAAGATAATTCTTCGGGACCTCCTTGAAGATAATTCTTCGGGTCCTGTTCTTTCTTGAAGACAATTTCATCCAGTTCTCCCTGTAGACAATTTCGTCGGGTTCTCTCTTATATACTTTGAATTTTGCTTTCTCCTGCACAAATAAATAAACGTTTTCCCTTGACTCTCTTTTTCGCATGCGGTGTCAGATGCTCGGATTCGATGATATGTAAAGTGAATATATGCCGCGCAGCCCCAAGCAACGGGTGCGGCGAAATTAAATGATAATCAACTTTATGTGAAATAAAGGAACACTTAGCTTATTGGGCACGACGGAGTCGATGCGCGATGAGGTCTTCGAGTGCAGCAAAAATGTTGAGCCGAAGTAGAAACCACCGAATTAGCGAAAGTGGATACCACCAAATTGTTGATGAAGAGATAGCCGAGCCCCCGAGCACTGCTGGGGTGATGTCATGATTGTTGCGTAGACGCCGTGTCACAGTTGTTACTCGAGGCGAAGTCGTTGTCGAGCCCCTGAGTGTTAGCCATGATGTCGGAAGAAGTTGATGAAGTTGCGGCATCATATAAGGTGAAGCCATTTAGGATGAAGTCATTGAAAATATAATATGAATCCACTGAAATTTTACGCCACTGGAGATGAAATCGTTTGAAGATTAAACCGTTGAAGATTACGCCATTAAAGATGAAGTAGTGGAGATGAATCCAAGATGAAGTATTCGAGATGAATCCACATTGAAGATTACGCCATTAAATATGAATCATATATTGAAGATGAATCCGCCGATATCATAGAGGATGAATCCATTGACCCAAATAATCCAGTAATAACCATAAAAGATGAATCCGTTGATATCATAGAGGATGAATCCATTGAGATGAAGAAAATAAATCCAGTAATACCGTAGAAGATGAATCCACTGACCCGGAAGCTCATCGGGTAGTATTATATTAGAGGAAACCAATGATAACTTTATAAGATGAATCCGACGAAGACAAAATCCAGTAAGCCGAATAAGATGAATCCACTGAGCCGAAGAAGATAATTTCACTAAGCCGAAGAAAATAAATCCACTAAGCCGAAGAGAATGATTCCACTGAACCGGAGAAAATAATTCCACTGAACCGGAGAAGATATATCCAGAGCCAAAGAGAATAAATTCACCAAGTAACCGAGTGTATTTGTGGTAACGAAGTAATGAGACAGCCACGAGTGTCGGGTGTACTGTGCTGTAATGATATAATGGTACAACCCCCGAGTATTTGGGTGTGGCGAAAGTAAATGATAATTGACTCTATGAAGAGGAATACTTAGCTTTTTTATCGAGTGCGACGGAGTCGTCGCTGAAGCAAGTCGTACAACGGACACAGTCGATGTAGGCGCGTGTCGACTGGCTAGCCTTATTAATGTAGTCGCGCGGAGCCTAGCCGGCATGGTCGATGAAGATAACGCAGTCGAAGTAATTACACAACCAAAAGGCAAAACACATGATGGCGAACGGGGTCGACACAACAAAGTAGTCGAAGCTTATTCCCGATCTGCAATTATATTACGACGCAAAAAATTGTGCCCAAAGAATAGTACGAGCCGAAAGATATTTGCCCAAATAAAATTTGCAAGTAGTACTTAGTTGGAAATATAGCACCTGATGGTCCTTCTGTCGGATGACAAGTTCGTCACCGTAGGTCTGCGATGGGGAGCCCCCGAGCGCGGCGGCGCAGCAGGGTCATAATACTTCGGATGTCCGGTCGATTGTCGAGTGGGCGCACCTTTATCCCCAGTCCGAGTCGATTGAATTTGTTATGTCGCCAAGGTCGCAGCGATAGAGTCGCACGACATGCCGAAAGTGTTGTCAGGTTTTCCCATGCCGTCATCGTTTCATGTATGTGCACGTCGCATGATTAACTTGACTCCATGAATTGATTGGCCTGTGTTCCGCGAAGTAGGACTTCTCGTTGCTCGAGACTTACGCTTTGGATGGTGATCAATCTTTTTTAGATGTGTTACCGTACATGATTGTGCTCTCCTTCATCCGTCGCACATTGGTGCCTGCTAGCATAGATGAAGCCGACCGTGCACATCGGCGGCTGTTGCGCTGCTGGCATACGAAATAATCTGGCCGCCAGATGTTGATGACGAACTCGATGATGGATCCCGCCCGGATAACGAAATCTAGTCGCCGCGAATTCCCACAGACGGCGCCAATTGACGAGGGTACACCTCGGCAATGCCTACGTATTGTAGACTAGGGTTTCGGGAGAGCGACGATGGAGATTCCGGGAGCGAGATTAGGCACACGACGTACCCAGCTTCGGGTCCCCTCGGTGGAGGATCCCTCGTGCTAGCAATCCACTATATGAACACAAGTATGTTTACAGGGTGCCGCCATAGCGAAGCTATGTTGTCTATCTCTCTCTCTCTGTTCACCTCCTTATTTCGGGTGCCCTGGCTAGCTTTATATATGCAACCAGCCTAGGGTTTTACAAGAGTCCTAGTCGACTACTTCTTCGGGCTACCTTGTTGGGCCTTCTCCATATTGGGCCGAGCCGATCCAGGTATACCAATAATGGGTACCCGAAGGGTATACCCATGTCACCTGGTTCTAACTATGTCTGACAAAAAAATATTCTCTTAGTATTTTGGACTTTTCAAAAGCTACGGAACTCGAAAAAGGGGAAGGTCAGAGAGCACTCTTAGGAATTTATGATACAAAAAATGACCTGAATTGGGACACCAGGAGATCAACAGGTTGGGAAAGAGATGGGCGGCGCTAGGCCCCACCTAGACTACGCCACCTGGCCTCTTTTCAACCTCGTTGCTCATATGCCGTCGATTCCACCGCCATCCTCTTCGTCTTGAACTAAAACTTTATATAAAAAGGCCCCCCCAACGCGATCTCAGACCATACGGTGGCGGAGATCGAAAACAAGAAACAAAGAGCCAGAAGATTGCACCGGAAGGAGTTCGAGGAGGGACACTAACAGAATCGTTTCCGCTGGACTCCACCCCCATTAAGCTTGTTCATCATCAGTGCCTCTAGCAACATTCTCCATCTCCCTAGTGTAATCTTGGCAAACATGATGTGTGGGGCAATCTATTGTTTTCTCATGATCTATTGTGTCTCTATGTCTATGTTTGAGTAATGACTTGTTTATTGAATTTGCGAAATAAATTGTTGTTGGTTGCATACAAGTATATGTTGGGGGATACACAAGGTTGTCACTGTTGCGTGATGAGAGATAGCCGAAGATTGACGGAAACTATGTCTTAAGTTTTAAATATGCATGCTATGTTTATTTATGGTAATTAACGGAAAATATAATTATGAGGACCTTAAAATTTACAACGATGGTTGGACTTTATGTCTTAATATCTCCCTAGGCAAGGCGAGCAGGGCCTAGACCCCCCTGGTACGTCTCCAACGTATCTATAATTTCTTATGTTCCATGCTAGTTGTATGACAATACCTACATGTTTTACTCACACTTTATATCTTTTTTATGCATTTTCCGGGACTAACCTATTAACAAGATGCCGAAGAGCCAGTTCCTGTTTTCTGCTGTTTTTGGTTTCATAAATTCTACACAGGAAATATTCTCGGAATTGGACCCCACTGACAGTCAATATTTTTCCGAGGCGGACCTAGAGAGCCAGAGAAGGGCGGAGGGGGCCAAGGGGCCCCCACACCATAGGGCGCGGCCCACCCCTGCGCGCCACCGGTGGGGAGGGCACCCTGGGGCCCCGAGGCTGCCCTTCCGCCTATATATTCTCCCGAAGTAAAAACCCTAGGAGTATCGGTCTTCCTCCACGAAAATTTACGTAGCCGCCGCCATCGCGAAGCCAAGTTCGGGGACGAGTCTGTTCCGGCACGCCGCCGGGACGGGGAAGTGCCCCCGGAATCCATCTCCATCGATTCCATCGCCATCTTTATCGCCGTTGATGTCTCCCATGATGAGGAGGGAGTAGTTCTCCCCCGAGGCTGAGGGCTCTTCCGGTAGCTATGTGATTCATCTCTCTCTCCCATGGTGTGATGTTTATGTGATCATGAGCTTTGTGATCTAGTTGAATATGTAGATGTTACTCTTGTCTATTATGCACTCTAGAGGTTACTTTAATATGAACTCCGGAGTTACTCTCCACGGTGTGATGGTGACAGTGTGCGCATCGTGTGTGATTCCTTTATGAAGTTGTGGAGCTTGTTTACTCCGGCTTGAGGTGTGCTTTTGCAGTCCTACACAATGAATGGCGTTTGTTATCCAACAAGAGAGTGTTTGAGAGAAGCATTTATTTACTCAATTATGTGATCATTGTTGAGAGTGTCCACTAGTGAAAGTATGATCCCTAGGCCTTGTTTCTAAGCAATGAAACACCGTTTCCAACAAGTTCTGCTACATGTTCGCTTGCTGCCATTTTTATTTCAGATTGCAATTACTACTTATAATCATCCATATTACTTGTATTTTACTATCTCTTCGCCGAACTAGTGCACCTATACATCTGACATGTGTATTAGGTGTGTTGGGGACACAAGAGACTTCTTGTATCTTAATTGCAGGGTTGCTTGAGAGGGATATCTTTGACCTCTACCTCCCTGAGTTCGATAAACCGTGGGTGATTCACTTAAGGGAAACTTGCTTTTGTTCTACAAACCTCTGCTCTTGGAGGCCCAACACTGTCTACAGGAATAGAAGCGTGCGTAGACATCAAGCTATTTGGCGCCGTTGCCGGGGAGGTAAGGTAAAAGGTATTCACATCCTCCGACTACTAAGCTATTTTCTAGCACTGTTGCCGGTGTGTGAGTGCTCGAAGGTATCTCCTTTAGATTCTGCAATTTTATCTTTTTGTCTCTTGTTTTTATTTTCACTAGTTAGGCTTAATGGAAAACAATAAAAAAATGAGAGATCTTTATGAACTTTATCTTGAATTAGGACATGATGTGTTTGAAGAGAGAATTAAAAAACCCATGAAACTTTGTTTGCAAAATAGTTGTAGCAATGTTTTTAGCATGAATTCTTTGAACACTATTATTTTTAATGCTATGGAAAAGTCTAAGCTTGGGGAAGCTGGTTGTGATATTTTTAGTCCCCCAAGTTTTGAGGAGAAAATTTTCTTTGATGATACTTTGCCTCCCATTTATGATGATTATAATGATAGTGGTATTTTGGTGCCACCTACTATGGAGGATAAAGTTCATTATGATTATTCTATGCCTCCAATTTATGATGATTACAATGATGGATGTGATAGTTTTACTCCCATTATTACTAATAAAATTGATTATGCTTATGTGGAGAGTAATGATACTTTTATGCATGTGGATCATGATAAGAATGCTTTATGTGATAGCTATATTGTTGAGTTTATTCATGATGCCACTGAAAATTATTTTGAGAGAGGAAAGTATGGGTATATAAATCTTCATGTTACTAAATTTCTTCTCTTTATGATGAATGTTTTGAGCTTTCTCTTGATTTGCTTTTATTTGTTGGGTACTTTAAGACCTACTGGTCCTTATGAGAGAGGGAGACACGATTTCATATATCACAATAATATTAAGTCTCCTCTCCTTGTGTTGAAATTTTTGAAGTTACACTTGTTTTGTCTTCCTATGCTACTCACTTTGTTCTTCATTGACTTGTTTTCTTACAAGGCTCCTATGCATAGGAAGAGTGTTAGATTTAAACATGTTTTATATATGCTTCTTGATGCTCTCTTTTAAACTCTCATCTTTATGTGAGCATCATAAAAATCACTATGCCTAGCTAGGCGTTAAAGAAAAGCGCTTATGGGAGACAACCCATCGTTTTTATTTTCTGTTATTTTTGCTTTTCTTTTTGTTTTGAGTCAAGGTGCTTGTTACTACTGTAGCAATACCTTTGTATCTTTATTTTATTGCATTGTTGTGCCAAGTAAAGTCTTTGATAGAAAGTTGATACTAGATAGCTATCACAACTTTCATTCACGAATTTGAGTTGTTATCTCTGTAGAAAAATCGTAAAATCTTGAAAAAACTCATGAGTAATTCTCAGATATGTACACAACTTTCATTCAACTGGAGCTTTTTCATATGATCATGTTAGGTGCCTCGAAAAAATTCGTCTTTACGAACTGTTCTGTTTTGACAGATTCTGCCTTTTATTTCGCATTGCCTCTTTTACTGTGTTTGAGTGGGTTTCTTTGCTCCATTAAATTTCAGTAACCTTGGGTAATGTCCAGAAGTGTTGGGAATGATTGTGTCATTTCTGAACATGTGAATTTTTGATTATGCACTAAACCTCTAATGAGATTGCTTTGAGTTTGGTGTGAAGGAAGTTTTCAAGGATCAAGAGAGGAGGATGATATAATATGATCAAGAAGAGTGAAAAGTCTAAGCTTGGGGATGCCCCGTGGTTCATCCACATATTTCGAGAAGACTCAGCGTCTAAGCTTGGGGATGCCCAAGGCATCCCCTTCTTCATCAACAACTTATCAGGTCACCTCTAGTGAAACTATATTTTAATCCTATCACATCTTATGTGCTTTATTTGGAGCGTCTGTGTGCTTTTATTCTCGTTTGTTATTTAAGTTCTCTGAATAAATCGGATCCTAACATGCTTGTGTGGGAGAGACACACGCTCTGCTTTTTCATTTGAACACTAGTGTTCTTCGTTTTATTTTTAATGTTCGTGGCAAAAGCTGAAAGCCGCTGCACTTATTGCTATTTGGTTGGAAACAGAAAATGCTTCATGTGGTAGTTGGTATATTGTCTTGAATAATTTGATACTTGGCAAAAAAAAATTAGCTCTCAAGTAGATCATGTTTAAGCCCTTGCATCATGTAGTTTAAACCTATTAGTGGAGAACTATCGTAGAGCTTGTTGAAATTTGGTTTGCATGATTGGTCTCTCTAAGGTCTAGATATTTTCTGGTAAAAGTGTTTGAGCAACAAGGAAGACAGTGTAGAGTCTTATAATGCTTGCAATATGTTCTTATGTAAGTTTTGTTGTACCGGTTTATACTTGTGTTTGCTTCAAACAACCTTGCTAGCCAAAGCCTTGTACTGAGAGGGAATGCTTCTCGTGCATCCAAAACCTTGAGCCAAAACCTATGCCATTTGTGTCCACCATAACTACCTACTATGTGGTATTTTTCTGCCATTCCAAGTAAATACTTCATGTGCTACCTTTAAACAATTCAAAACTTTATTACTCATTATTTGTGTCAATGTTTTATAGCTCATGAGGAAGTATGTGGTGTTTTATCTTTCAATCTTGTTGGGCAGACTTTCACCAATGGACTAGTGGCACATCCGATTATCCAATAATTTTGCAAAAAGAGCTGGCAACGGGGTTCCCATCCCCAATTAATTAACTTTCATTAATAATTCTCTTCACATGTTTTGCCCTGATTCATCAGTAAGCAACTTAATTTTGCAAATAGACACTCCTCCATGGTATGTGAAATGTTGGAAGGCACCCGAGGATTCGGTTAGCCATGGCTTGTGAAAGAAAAAGGTTGGGAGGAGTGTCATCTATAAATAAAACTAAAGTACATGTGTAAACAAAAGAGAAGAGGGATGATCTACCTTGTTGGTAGAGATAACGTCCTTCATGGGAGCCGCTCTTTGAAAGTCTATTTGACAAGGGGGTTAGAGTGCCCACTACCATTCGTTTACAACAACAAACACCTCTCAAAACTTTACTTTTATGCTCTCTATATGATTTCAAAACTTGAAAAGCTCTAGCACATGATTTAATCCCTGCTTCCCTCTGCGAAGGGCCTTTCTTTTACTTTATGTTGAGTCAGTTTACCTACTTCTTTCTATCTTAGAAGCAAACACTTGTGTCAACTGTGTGCATTGATTCTTACATGCTTGCTTATTGCACTCATCATATTACTTTGTGTTGACAATTATCCATGAGATATACATGTTGAAAGTTGAAAGCAATTGCTGAAACTTAAATCTTCCTTTGTGTTGCTTCAAAACCTTCTATTAAGAATCTATTGCTTTATGAGTTAACTCCTATGCAAGACTTTTTGATGCTTGTCTTGAAAGTACTATTCATGAAAAGTTTTGCTATATGATTAAGTTGTTTAGTCATTATCTTTTTGATAGCAAACTATAGACCATTGCTTTGAGTCACTTCATTCACCTCATATGCTTTACAATAGTATTGATCAAGATTATGTTGGTAGCATGTCACTTCAGAAATTATTCTTTTTATCGTTTACCTACTCGAGGGCGAGTAGGAACTAAGCTTGGGAATGCTTGATACGTCTCCAACGTATCTATAATTTCTTATGTTCCATGCTAGTTTTATGACAATACCTACATGTTTTACTCACACTTTATATCATTTTTATGCATTTTCCGGGACTAACCTATTAACAAGATGCTGAAGCGTCGGTTCTGTTTCTGCTGTTTTGGTTTCGAAACTCTACACAGAAATATTCTCGAATTGGACCCCACGAAGACAGAAGTCAATATTTTGCCGAGGCGGACCCAGAGAGCCAGAGAAGGGCCGGAGGGGGCCAAGGGCCCCCACACCATAGGGGCGCGGCCCACCCCTCGCTGCGCCACCGGTGGGGAGGGCACCCTGGGGCCCCTCCGAGGCTGCCCTTCCGCCTATATATTCTCCCAGAAGTAAAAAACCTAGGAGTATCGGTCTTCCTCCACGAAAAGTTACATAGCCGCCGCCATCGCGAAGCCAAGTTCGGGGGACAGAAGTCTCTGTTCCGGCACACCGCCGGGACGGGGAAGTGCCCCCGGAATCCATCTCCATCGACTCCATCGCCATCTTCATCGCCGTTGTTGTCTCCCATGATGAGGAGGGAGTAGTTCTCCCCCGAGGCTGAGGGCTCTACCGGTAGCTATGTGGTCCATCTCTCTCTCCCATTGTGTGATCTTTATGTGATCATGAGCTTTGTGATCTAGTTGAATATGTAGATGTTACTCTTGTCTATTATGCACTCTAGATGTTACTTTAATATGAACTCCGGAGTTACTCTCCACGGTGTGATGGTGACAGTGTGCGCATCGTGTGTGATTCCTTTATGAAGTTGTGGAGCTTGTTTACTCCGGCTTGAGGTGTGCTTTTGCAGCCCTACACAATGAATGGTGTTTGTTATCCAACAAGAGAGTGTTTGAGAGAAGCATTTATTTATTCAATTATGTGATCATTGTTGAGAGTGTCCACTAGTGAAAGTATGATCCCTAGGCCTTGTTTCTATGCATTGAAACACCGTTTCCAACAAGTTCTGCTACATGTTCGCTTGCTGCCATTTTTATTTCAGATTGCAATTACTACTTATAATCATCCATATTACTTGTATTTCACTATCTCTTCGCCGAACTAGTGCACCTATACATCTGACATGTGTATTAGGTGTGTTGGGGACACAAGAGACTTCTTGTATCTTAATTGGGGTTGCTTGAGAGGGATATCTTTGACCTCTACCTCCCTGAGTTCGATAAACCATGGGTGATTCACTTAAGGGAAACTTGCTGCTGTTCTACAAACCTCTGCTCTTGGAGGCCCAACACTGTCTACAGGAATATAAGCGTGCGTAGACATCACCCCCCAACGCATCGCCCCCTCATGAAAAGTACATGTCCACTATTGTATATGTATAAACATGCAATAATTGACGTACATAATTAGGTAAATAGCAACACTTAAACCCATACGCGGAGGGAAGCCCAGCAATCAGAACAACCCATGTAAACCATCGATCATGGTGCGCCTGGTCGTTGCCCATCGTCTACTCTGGTGATGATGCATGTAAAATGCATACATGAACTTTGCACTTTATTGAGACATATTACCACATATTTGCATATTATATAATGTTATTTCCATGTTTTATGATGTTTTAGGGGATTTTCTAAACAATCCCCCCTCCTTCGGTTCTAATTCTGTTTGGTAGAAAACGCCTCTTTTTAGTGTTTTTGACACTACAGGAGCTACGAGACTCAAAAAAGGGCAAGGTCAGAGGACACACTTTAGAATTTTCGAGAAAACAAGATGGGATGAAGAGGGACACCAGGAGGTCAACAATCTGGGAAAGAGGCCTGGTGGCACGCCCTCCCCTTTTAGGCGTGCCGCTGACACTCCTTTCCACCTCGAGCATCCGTTTCGCCTCATCTTTTCGCGAACCGACTTGTTTTGCCCTAAAAATCACTATATATACAACCCCACAGGGGTTTCATCGAGGCTACGGCGGTGTAGATCAAAAACACGTCAAATCTTCGAAGCGCTGCCGAAATCGCCTCCAGTGGACTCCACCCCCTCCGGTGGAGGCATTAACACCATCTTCATCATCTTCATCAACATCTACATCAAATCCTCACCATCCCCCTCTCTAATCTCTTGGCAAAAATGATGTATGATGCAATATATTGTTTTCCCATGATCTATTGTATCTCTATGTTGATGTTTGAGTAGTGAATTGTTCATGGCAATTGTTATATAGTTTGTTGTTGGTTGCATACAAGTATTTGTTATCTTCTATGATGATCTTTTGTACTGATATATGAGTGCACACATATGTCGGGGGATGCATAAGGTTGTCACCGTTGCATGTTGATAGGGAGAGGGACAGCGGGAGCTGACAGAAACCTTGTCCTAATTCTTAGATGCATGTTGTATTAATTGAGATTAATCAATTGGGGGTATAGTTGATACGTTGCAAACGTATCTATAATTTTTGATGCTCCATGCTTGTTTTACACCAATTTCTATATGTTTTGTTTGCACTTTGTTTGCACTTTTATACATTTTTGGAACTAACCTATTGACAAGATGCCACAGTGCCAGTTCTCTGTTTTCTGTTGTTTTGTATTTCAGAAAAGTTGTACATGAAATATTCTCGGAATTGCATGAAACAAAAGCCGAAGTTCTTATTTTACTGTAACAAAGACGGAGTCCGGAGGAGAGACGAAGAGGAGCCACGAGGCGGCCACACCAGGGCTAGGCGCGGCCCAGGCCCTGGACGCCCCTAGGGGTGGTGTGGGCCCCTCGGGCACCCACCGACCTCGCCCTTCCGCCTATTTATTCACCTGTTCGGGAAAAAATCTAAATACCCGAGCCTCCATCCATGAAAAGTTCCGTCGCGGCAGCCATCGCCGACCCTAGCTCGGGAGGATTCTGAAGCTCTTTCCGGCACCCTGCCGGAGAGGGAGATCATCAACGGAGGCCTCTACATCGCCATGCCCGCCTCCGAAGTGATGCGTGAGTAGTTCATCTCTGGACTACGGGTTCATAGTAGTAGCTAGATGGTTGTCTTCTCCAATTTATGTTTCATGTTTAGATCTTGTGAGCTGCCTATCATAATCAAGATCATCTTTATGTAATGCTACATGTTGTGTTTCCTGGGATTCAATGAATATTGAATACTATGGTTGAGATCAAAATTTCCTCCTACTATTAATGGTAAAATGATTGGTGTGGGAAAAGTCCTCACTCCTTCTACAAAATTTCCTAGAATCACTGAAACAAAATTTTCGAAGTATGGGAGACAATAATTCTTTTACCTTTGATAATAATAAGTTTGATTTTGATGATTGCAATAT
Source organism: Lolium multiflorum (assembly GCA_030979885.1). Lineage (NCBI taxonomy): Eukaryota > Viridiplantae > Streptophyta > Magnoliopsida > Poales > Poaceae > Lolium > Lolium multiflorum. Next base: position 200,826,615 of record CM061747.1, read on the forward strand.
CTCTGAAGTAATTAAGTTCTTACAAAATCTTGCTAGAAGTCCTAATTCTAGTGCTATAAATATGGTTTTTACAAAACATATTACAAATGCTTTCATGCAAATTAGAGAAGAGAAATTAAAACATGAAGCTTCTATTCCTAGGAAGTTAGAAGATGGTTGGGAGCCTATCATTAGGATGAGAGTAGATGACTTTGATTGCAATTCTTTATGTGATCTTGGTGCGAACATTTCTGTTATGCCTAGAAAAATCTATGATATACTTGATTTGCCACCTTTGGAACAATGTTATTTGGATGTTCATATTGCTGATATTGCCAAGAAGAAACCTTTGGGGAGAGTTAGTAATATTCTTATTATGGTTAATAATAACTTTGTCCCCCTTGATTTTGTTGTTTTGGATATTGAATGCAATGCTTCTTGTCCTATTATTTTGGGAAGACCTTTTCTTATAATTGTTGGTGCTGCTATTGATATGAGAGATGGAATTATTAAATATCAATTCTCACTAAAGAAAGGAATGGAACACTTCCCTAGAAAAATAAAGAAGTAACCTTTTGATTCTATTATTAGGAAAAATTATGATGTTCATGCTTCTTCACTTGAAAATACTTGATGCTAGCTCTTTTTCTGCGCCTAGCAGAAAGTCGTTAAAGAAAAGCACTTTTGGGAGATAACCCATATTTTATTTCTGTAATTTTCTTTTGTTGAGTCTTGGAAGTTATTACCTCTGTAATAACCTATCCTTATCATTTTTATTTCTTTTTGTGCCAAGAATAGCTTTTAATAGGAAGAAAGTAAGATTTGGGGAAGTTGCTATCCTGAAACAGATTCTGTGCTGTTACAAAAAAAAAAATCGTATTCCCAGAAAAAACGTAATTTTGAGCTGCCAATTTTTTAGCATATGCCCCAGGTTATTATATAACTTTAGTTAGTTTTGCACTTTTCGATTTAAGGAACAGAAGATTTTTGAAAAAAAATTGATCTTTACCTGCTATTCTGTTTGACAGATTTCTGCCACTATTTGCATTTACCTCTTAATGTTTTTCTTTTTGAGTTCTTTTGAGAGAAAGAGCTTTTTGAAGAAGTTGATGTTTTAATGGATGTTTGAAATATGTTAGAAATGGACCAAGTGGATTTGTTATTTTGATTGCACTAATGCTGCTAATAAGAGTTGTGTGAAGTTTTGTATGAAGGAAGTTTGCAAGTGTAGGGAGAGAAGAATGATGTAATGAGATGAAGTATGGACAAAAGCTCAAACTTTTAGATTCCCATGTCACCCCAAGAAATATCCAAGAGGTACAAGCTTTAAAGCTTGGGGATGCCCAAGGCATCCCCTCTTCATCAACAAAGCATCAGGTCATCTTTCTAGATGCTATATTTTTATTGCTTCATATGCTATGTGTTGTTCTTGGAGCGTCTTTATTTTTGTTTTTAGTTTTCTTTTGTTTTTTGTTCTGTAGCATATGGTTGGGTCCCAACATATTTGTTTTGGAGAATGACACACTCCATTTTAATTGCATAGAACACTCTAGTTTTCACTCCTATTGTTTTGCGAGTGTTCTCTTTTGCTACTACTGCGTTTAGCTCTGGTTTTCCACTCGTATTTTGGTAAGAGCTTGTTAGTTTTATTTAGTTAGGTATGATTAGCTCTCTGGTCTGTATTGATTATTATCTATGAGAGTTGTTTCAAATAAGTTGTTTGGTGTTGGATACGAGTAAAATGTTTCATGCTTATAGTGATGCAAAAGGAAGCTTGTTTAGACTGTGGGATAGACTTTGGCATGCCATGTTGGATGTTATTTTTATCATATGCTTAGTATATATTGTTGTAGCATGACTTGTCTCAAATATATGAGTGTGTTTAATGTGCCATTGAAAGAATCATGTGTTGTTTCCATCATAAAAAACATAATATTGTGGTATTCTCCTTTGATGTTTTATTGGGTTGACTTGGCACATGTTTACATCATGTTATGACTACAAACCAGTCACCTAAAGCCTCTATGATCATTATTTTTTGACTTGTAATATCACTTTATGATTTGATTAATAATGTTTTGTCGCTATGCATGATTATGGTCATTATTGCTCTCTTAGTTGGTCGCTCCCAGTCTTTTGTTAGCCTTTGCCTCTACTGAGTATGAGCTCTACTCGTGCATCCAAATCCCAAAAACCAAAGTTTGCCTATTGTGTCCATCATACATACCTATATGTGGTATTTCACCGCCACTCCAAAGTGAATTGTTTGTGTGCTACCTTTAAACCTTCAAAGATTATTACATGTTTTGTGTTTTGTTTTAGCTCATGAGGAAATGTTGAATGCTTTATCATCTCTTTCATGTTTATTATGGCTTCACACTTTGACTAGCATGCACAATGTGATGGTCCTTAATTTTGCAAAAGAGCAGGCGCGGGTGCCCACCCACTAAATATAAATTGAACCAATAATCTAAATCTCCTAACACTATGTACTTGAGAAATCATGAACTTAGCTTGTTTAAACAAAGGAGAAGAGGAACTTTATTGTTCTCTCTATGGGAGCCGCTCTTGAAGCCATTAAACATGAAAGGATGATAGATCATTTGATGCCATTCGTTGACATAGACATACATACCTCTCAAAATATATTTTCAACACCTCTATTGTATTCAAAATAAAAATCTCTAGCACATGAGTAATCTTGCTTCCCTCTGCGCAGGGTCTTTCTTTTACTTTTATGTTGAGTCTTCATCTTCTTAATTTATGCACCAATTAAGAGAGCATAGTTGTCATTCTGAGTATAATGTGCATCGTCCCAAAATTTATTATTGATTGATTCATGATTATGTTATGGTTTGTTCTCAAATTACCTGTATCTAGTCACCCTTTGAACTTTAAAGGTGTTCTAGCATTTATGTTTTGCTACTTCATAAAGGACAAGCTGAGTACCACTTTGCTATGTTTTCTCTATGCTCAAAAACAAACAGTTGCTTTCAGTGCACTATTATTCATGATCCTTTGTTTGAGTTACTTCTCATGTTGTAACATAGTTGCTAAGTTCTATTGTTAGAATTATATCTATCATGTCTATGTTTAGAGTACTTTGATCCCAGCTCACAATGTTTTTACAATAACTTGATCAACATTGTGTTGGCTTCATGTCACCTCAAAAATTACTTTTGTTATCACTTACCTACTCGAGAACGAGCATGAGTTAAGCTTGGGGATGCTGATACGTTGCAAACGTATCTATATTTTTTGATGCTCCATGCTTGTTTTACACCAATTTCTATATGTTTTGTTTACACTTTGTTGCACTTTTATATATTTTCTAGAACTAACCTATTGACAAGATGCCAAAGTGTCAGTTCTTTGTTTTCTTTTATTTTGTATTTCAGAAAAGTTGTACAGGAAATATTCTCGGAATTGGATGAAACAAAATCCGAAGTTCCTATTTTACTGTAGCGAAGACGGAGTTTGGAGGAGAGACGAAGAGGCGCTGATGGCGTGTATTTCACACGTTCGTTGGGCAACCCCAAGAGGAAGGTATGATGCGCACAGCAGCAAGTTTTCCCTCAGAAAGAAACCAAGGTTTATCGAACCAGGAGGAGCCAAGAAGCACGTTGAAGGTTGATGGCGGCGGGATGTAGTGCGGCGCAACACCAGGGATTCCGGCGCCAACGTGGACCTGCACAACACAACCAAAGTACTTTGCCCCAACGAAACATTGAGGTTGTCAATCTCACCGGCTTGCTGTAACAAAGAATTAACCGTATTGTGTGGAAGATGATTGTTTGCAAGAAAACAGTAAAGAACAAGTATTGCAGCAGATTTGTATTTCAGTATTAAAGAATGGACCGGGGTCCACAGTTCACTAGAGGTGTCTCTCCCATAAGATAAAATCATGTTGGGTGAACAAATTACAGCCGGGCAATTGACAAATAGAGAGGGCATAACAATGCACATACATGTCATGATAAGTATAGTGAGATTTAATTGGGCATTACGACAAAGTACATAGACCGCCATCCAACTGCATCTATGCCTAAAAAGTCCACCTTCAGGTTATCATCCGAACCCCTTCCAGTATTAAGTTGCAAAGCAACAGACACTTGCATTAAGTATGGTGCGTAATGTAATCAACAACTACATCCTCGGACATAGCGCCAATGTTTTATCCCTAGTGGCAACAGCACAACACAACCTTAGAACTTTCTGTCACTGTCCCAGGTGTCAATGCGGGCATGAACCCACTATCGAGCATAAATACTCCCTCTTGGAGTTAAGAGCAAAAACTTGGCCAGAGCCTCTACTAGTAACGGAGAGCATGCAAGATCATAAACAACACATATGTAATAACTTGATAATTAACATAACATGGTATTCTCTATGCATCGGATCCCGACAAACACAACATAGAGTATTACAGATAGATGATCTTGATCATGTTAGGCAGCTCACAAGATCCAACAATGAAGCACAATGAGGAGAAGACAACCATCTAGCTACTTATGGACCCATAGTCCGGGGGTGAACTACTCACTCATCACTCCGGAGGCGACCATGGCGGTGTAGAGTCCTCCGGGAGATGAATCCCCTCTCCGGCAGGGCGCCGGAGGAGATCTGCAGAATCCCCCGAGATGAGATCGGCGGCGGCGGCGTCTCTGGAAGGTTTTCCGTATCGTGGTTTTTTCGCATCGGGGTTTTGCGACGGAGGCTTTAAGTAGGCGGAAGGGCGAGTCGGGGGGGCGACGAGGGGCCCACACCACGGGCGGCGCGGGCCCCCTTGGCCGCGCCGCCATGTGTGTCGCCACCTCGTGGCCCCACTTCGTATCTCTTCGGTCTTCTGGAAGGTTCGTGGCAAAATAGGACCCTGGGACTTGATTTCGTCCAATTCGAGAATATTTCGTTACTAGGATTTCTGAAACCAAAAACAGACAACTGGCACTTCGGCATCTTGTTAATAGGTTAGTTCGAGAAAATGCACGAATATGACATAAAGTGTGCATAAAACATGTAGGTATCATCAATAATATGGCATGGAACATAAGAAATTATCGATACGTCGGAGACGTATCAGCATCCCCAAGCTTAGTTCTGCTCGTCCCGAGCAGGTAAAACGATAACAAAGATAATTTCGAAGTGACATGCCATCATAACCTTGATCATACTATTTGTAAACATATGTAGTGGATGCAGCGATCAAAACAATGGTAATGACATGAGTAAACAAGTGAATCATAAAGCAAAGACTCTTCATGAATAGTACTTCAAGACAAGCATCAATAAGTCTTGCATAAGAGTTAACTCATAAAGCAATAAATCAAAGTAAAGGTATTGAAGCAACACAAAGGAAGATTAAGTTTCAGCGGTTGCTTTCAACTTGTAACATGTATATCTCATGGATAATTGTCAACATAGAGTAATATAACAAGTGCAATATGCAAGTATGTAGGAATCAATGCACAGTTCACACAAGTGTTTGCTTCTTGAGGTGGAGAGAGATAGGTGAACTGACTCAACATAAAAATAAAGAGAATGGTCCTTCAAAGAGGAAAGCATCGATTGCTATATTTGTTCTAGAGCTTTTATTTTGAAAACATGAAACAATTTTGTCAGTGGTAGTAATAAAGCATATGAGTTATGTAAATTATATCTTACAAGTTGCAAGCCTCATGCATAGCATACTAATAGTGCCCGCACCTTGTCCTAATTAGCTTGGACTACCGGATCTTTGCAATGCACATGTTTTAACCAAGTGTCACAATGGGGTACCTCCATGCCGCCTGTACAAAGGTCTAAGGAGAAAGCTCGCATTTTGGATTTCTCGCTTTTGATTATTCTCAACTTAGACATCCATACCGGGACAACATGGACAACAGATAATGGACTCCTCTTTAATGCATAAGCATGTGGCAACAATTATTATTCTCATATGAGATTGAGGATATATGTCCAAAACTGAAACTTCCACCATGATTCATGGTTTTAGTTAGCGGCCCAATGTTCTTCTCTAACAATATGCATGCTCCAACCATTAAGGTGGTAGATCTCTCTTACTTCAGACAAGACGGACATGCATAGGAACTCACATGATATTCAACAAAGAATAGTTGATGGCGTCCCCAGAAGCATGGTTATCGCACAACAAGCAACTTAATAAGAGATAAAATGCATAAGTACATATTCAATACCACAATAGTTTTTAAGCTATTTGTCCCATGAGCTATATATTGCAAAGGTGAATGATGGAATTTTAAAGGTAGCACTCAAGCAATTTACTTTGGAATGGCGGAGAAATACCATGTAGTAGGTAGGTATGGTGGACACAAATGGCATAGTGGTTGGCTCAAGTATTTGGATGCATGAGAAGTATTCCCTCTCGATACAAGGTTTAGGCTAGCAAGGTTATTTGAAACAAACACTAGGATGAACGGTGCAGCAAAACTCACATAAAAGACATATTGTAAACATCATAAGACTCTACACCGTCTTCCTTGTTGTTCAAAACTCAATACTAGATGTTATCTAGACTCTAGAGAAACCAAATATGCAAACCAAATTAGCAAGCTCTAAGTATTTCTTCATTAATGGGTGCAAAGTATATGATGCAAGAGCTTAAACATGAGCACAACAATTGCCAAGTATCAAATTATCCAAGACATTTTAGAGTTACTACATGTAGCATTTTCCAATTCCAACCATATAACAATTTAACAAAGAAGAAACTTCGCCATGAATACTATGAGTAGAGCCTAAGGACATAATTGTCCATATGCTACAGCGGAGCGTGTCTCTCTCCCATAAAGTGAATGCTAGGATCCATTTTATTCAAACAAAACAAAAACAAAAACAAACGACGCTCCAAGCAAAGTGCATAAGATGTGACGGAATAAAAATATAGTTTCAGGGGAGGAACCTGATAATGTTGTCGATGAAGAAGGGGATGCCTTGGGCATACCCAAGCTTAGACGCTTGAGTCTTCTTATAATATGCAGGGGTGAACCACCGGGCATCCCCAAGCTTAGAGCTTTCACTCTCCTTGATCATATTGCATCATACTCCTCTCTTGATCCTTGAAAACTTCCTCCACACCAAACTCGAAACAACTCATTAGAGGGTTAGTGCATAATAAAAATTCACATGTTCAGAGGTGACACAATCATTCTTAACACTTCTGGACATTGCATAAAGCTACTGGACATTAATGGATCAAAGAAATTCATCCAACATAGCAAAAGAGGCAATGCGAAATAAAAGACAGAATCTGTCAAAACAAAACAGTCCGTAAAGATGGATTTTATTAGGCCACCAGACTTGCTCAAATGAAAATGCTCAAATTGAATGAAAGTTGCGTACATATCTGAGGATCATGCACGTAAATTGGCTTAATTTTCTGAGCTACCTACAGAGAGGTAGACCCAGATTCGTGACAGCAAAGAAATCTGGAACTGCGCAGTAATCCAAATCTAGTACTTACTTTACTATCAAAGACTTTACTTGGCACAACAAAACATAAAACTAAGATAAGGAGAGGTTGCTACAGTAGTAAACAACTTCCAAGACTCAAATATAAAACAAAAATACTGTAGTAAAATAAACACATGGGTTATCTCCCAAGAAGTTCTTTCTTTATAGCCATTAAGATGGGCTCAGCAGTTTTAATGATGCACTCGCAAGAAATAGTAGTTGAAGCAAAAGAGAGCATAAAGAGGCAAATTCAAAACACATTTAAGTCTAACATGCTTCCTATGCAAAGGAATCTTGTAAATAAACAAATTCAAGAAGCATAATGCAACAAGCATAGAAAGATAAAACAAGTGCAGCTTCAAGATTTTCAGCAAAAAGAGAGGTATTTTAGTAACATGAAAATTTCTACAACCATATTTTCCTCTCTCATAATAACTTTCAGTAGCATCATAAGCAAACTCAACAATATAACTATCACATAAAGCATTCTTATCATGAGTCTCATGCATAAAATTATTACTCTCCACATAGGCATAATCAATTTTATTAGTTGTAGTGGGAGCAAATTCAACAAAGTAGCTATCATTATTATTCTCATCATCAAATATAGGAGGCAAAGTATCATCAAAGAAAATTTTCTCCTCAATGTTTGGGGGACTAAAAATATCACACTCATCAAAACCAGCTTCCCCAAGCTTAGAATTTTCCATGGCATTAGCAACAATGGTGTTCAAAGCATTCATAGTAATAACATTCCCATTAGCATGCATATAAAGTTCCATGGGTTTTTTAATTCTCTCTTCAAACACATCATGTCCTAATTCAAGATAAAGTTCATAAAGATCTCTCATATTTTTGTTGTTTTCCATTAAGCCTAACTAGTGAAATCACATAACTTAGTATTCTCAACTGTACCCATTTTAGCAATTGTAAATAAAGCAAACTAGATAAAGTAAATGCAAGTAACTAATTTATTGTGTTTTTGATATAGCAAACAAGATAGTAAATAAGGTAAAACTAGCAACTAATTTTTTTTGTGTTTTGATATAATGCAGCAAACAAAGTAGTAAATAAAATAAAGCAAGACAAAAACAAAGTAAAGAGATTGAGAAGTGGAGACTCCCCTTGCAGCGTGTCTTGATCTCCCCAACGGCGCCGAGAAAATATGCTTGATGGCGTGTATTTCACACGTTCGTTGGGCAACCCCAAGAGGAAGGTATGATGCGCACAAGCAAGTTTTTCCTCAGAAAGAAACCAAGGTTTATCGAACCAGGAGGAGCCAAGAAGCACGTTGAAGGTTGATGGCGGCGGGATGTAGTGCGGCGCAACACCGGGGATTCCGGCGCCAACGTGGAACCTGCACAACACAACCAAAGTACTTTGCCCCAACTAAACGGTGAGGTTGTCAATCTCACCGGCTTGCTGTAACAAAGGATTAACCGTATTGTGTGGAAGATGATTGTTTGCAAAAAACAGTAAACAAGTATTGCAGCAGATTTGTATTTCAGTATTAAAGAATGGACCGGGGTCCACAGTTCACTAGAGGTGTCTCTCCCATAAGATAAAAGCATGTTGGGTGAACAAATTACAGTCGGGCAATTGACAAATAGAGAGGGCATAACAATGCACATACATGTCATGATAAGTATAGTGAGATTTAATTGGGCATTACGACAAAGTACATAGACCGCCATCCAACTGCATCTATGCCTAAAAAGTCCACCTTCAGGTTATCATCCGAACCCCTTCCAGTATTAAGTTGCAAAGCAACAGACAATTGCATTAAGTATGGTGCGTAATGTAATCAACAACTACATCCTCGGACATAGCGCCAATGTTTTATCCCTAGTGGCAACAGCACAACACAACCTTAGAACTTTCTGTCACTGTCCCAGGTGTCAATGCAGGCATGAACCCACTATCGAGCATAAATACTCCCTCTTGGAGTTAAGAGCAAAAACTTGGCCAGAGCCTCTACTAGTAACGGAGAGCATGCAAGATCATAAACAACACATATGTAATAACTTGATAATTAACATAACATGGTATTCTCTATCCATCGGATCCCGACAAACACAACATAGAGTATTACAGATAGATGATCTTGATCATGTTAGGCAGCTCACAAGATCCAACAATGAAGCACAATGAGGAGAAGACAAGCATCTAGCTACTTCTATGGACCCATAGTCCAGGTGAACTACTCACTCATCACTCCGGAGGCGACCATGGCGGTGTAGAGTCCTCCCGGAGATGAATCCCTCTCCGGCAGGCGCGGAGGAGATCTCCGAATCCCCGAGATGGGATCGGCGGCGGCGGCGTCTCTGGAAGGTTTTCCGTATCGTGGTTTTTCGCATCGGGGTTTCGCGACGGAGGCTTTAAGTAGGCGGAAGGGCAGGTCGGGGGCGACGAGGGGCCCACACCACGGGCGGCGCGGGCCCCCCCGCGCCGCCATGTGGTGTCGCCACCTCGTGGCCCCACTTCGTATGCTCTTCGGTCTTCTGGAAGGTTCGTGGCAAAATAGGACCCTGGGACTTGATTTCGTTCAATTCGAGAATATTTCGTTACTAGGATTTCTGAAACCAAAAACAACGACAAGCGGCACTTCGGCATCTTGTTAATAGGTTAGTTCCGTAAAATGCACGAATATGACATAAAGTGTGCATAAAACATGTAGGTATCATCAATAATATGGCATGGAACATAAGAAATTATCGATACGTCGGAGACGTATCAGGCGCCACGAGGCGGCCACACCAGGTCTAGGCGTGGCCCAGGCCCTGTCCGCGCCTAGGGGTGGTGTGGTCCCCTCGGGCACCCACCGACCTCGCCCTTCCGCCTATTTATTCACATGTTCAGAAAAAACCTAAATACCTGAGCCTCTATCCATGAAAAGATCCGTTGCGGCCGCCATCGCCGACCCTAGCCCGGGAGGGTTCTGAAGCTCTTCCCGGCACCCTGCCGGAGAGGGAGATCATCGCCGGAGGCCTCTACATCGCTATGTCCGCCTCCTAACTGATGCGTGAGTAGTTCATCTCTGGACTACGGGTCCATAGCACTAGCTAGATGGTTGTCTTCTCCAATTTATGCTTCATGTTTAGATATTGTGAGCCGCCTATCATGATCAAGTTCATCTTTATGTAATGCTACATGTTGTGTTTGCTGGGATCCGATGAATATTGAATACTATGGTTGAGATCGATTATATACTTGACATATGTTATTTATGATCTTGCCTGCTCTCCGTTGCTAGTAGATGCTCTGGCCAAGTGTATGCTTGTAACTCCAAGATGGAGTATTTATGCTCGATAGTGGGTTCATGCCTCTAGTAATCTGGAAGAGTGACAATAACTTCTAAGGTTGTAAATGTGCTGTTTCTAATAGGGAGAAAACAACAATGCTTTGTCTAAGGATAATTCTATTATTTACTTTACACACATTGCTTAATGCGATAATCTGTTGCTTGCAATTTAATACTGAAAGGGGTGCGGACGCTCACCGCAAGGTGGATTATTAGTCATATAGACACAGTTGGATTATGGTCTATGTATTATGTTGTAATGTCCAAATGAATCTCATAGTAATCATCTTGTCATGTATGGTCTTTATTCTTTCAATTTCCCAGCTGTAATTTGTTCACCTAGCATGTTATTTATCTTTATGGAGAGACACCTCTAGTGAACTATGGACCCCGGTCCTTTCTTTTAAACTGATAAAATCATCATGTTCTGTTTACTTACTGCAAGCATTGTTCTCTTTAATTCCACTTCAAACAAACATCTCTTTCCATATGATACGTCCATTTTGCATCACTATTTTATATCATAATTTACTGTTATTCATTGATATATTTCATATTTAGAGATGATACTTATGTTATTTTGCATGTTTCATGATTATTGGAGAATCACTCACCGGAGTCAGGATTCTGCTGGAAAAAGCACCGTCAGAATGCAATATTTCTAAAGATCAACAACTGACGGAAATTACACCGAAGATCTTATTTCTCCAGAAGAAGGAGCCAGCCAAAAGGAGGGGTCGAGGAGGGCCGCCATGGCCCCCCCCATAGGCCGGCGCGGGCTCCACCCTGGCCACGCCGCCTTGTGGGGAGGGGGCCCACAGCCCCCTCGGCCGCCTCTCTTTCGCGTACTTCATCTACCCGAAAACCTAAGGTAGTGGGGGATAATCGCGAGGAGACACAGCCGCCTCTGCGGGGCGGAAAACACCAGAGAGAAAAGAGCTCTCCGGCAGGCTGAAATCCACCGGGGAAATTCCCTCCCGGAGGGAAATCGACGCCATCGTCACCGTCATCGAGCTGTTCTTCATTGGGATCATCATCACCATCATATCCACCGCCGACACCATCATCTCCACCGCTGCACCTCGTCACCGCTGTAACATCTAGGGTTGAATCTTGATTATTTCATAGGGGAAACTCTCCCGGTATTGATTACTCCTTGTTATTGATGCTATTGAGTGAAACCATTGAACCAAGGTTTATGTTCAGATTGTTATTCATCATCATATCACCTATGATCATGTTCCATATGATGTCTCGTGAGTAGTTCGTTTAGTTCTTGAGGACATGGGTGAAGTCTAAATGTTAGTAGTGGACTATGTTGAGTAATATTTAATGGTTTGATATTTAAGTTGTGGTGTTATTCTTCTAGTGTTGTCATGTGAACATCGACTACATGATACTTCACCTTTATGGGCCTAGGGGAATGCATCTTGTACTCGTTTGCTAATTGTGGGGTTGCCGGAGTGACAGCAACCCCCGTTGGTATATCGATGCAGGAGGGATAGCAGGATCTCAAAGTTTAAGGCTGTGGTTAGATTTATCTTAATTACTTTCTTGTATTTGCGGATGCTTGCAAGGGGTATAATCACAAGTATGTATTAGTCCTAGGAAGGGCGATGCATTAGCATAGGTTCACCCACACAACACTTATCAAAACAATGAAGATTAATCAACTATATGAAGCGAAAGCACTAGACTAAATTCCCGTGTGTCCTCAAGAACGTTTGGTCATCATAAGTAAACAAACCGGCTTGTCCTTTGTGCTAGAAAGGATTGGGCCACTCGCTGCAACTATTACTCTCGCATTTTATTTACTTGTACTTTATTTATCTGCTATATCAAAACCCCCTGAATACTTGTCTGTGAGCATTTACAGTGAATCCTTCATCGAAATTGTTTGTCAACACCTTGTGCTCCTCGTTGGGTTCGACACTCTTATTTATCGAAAGTACTACGATACACCCCTATACTTGTGGGTCATCAAGACTATTTTCAGGCGCCGTTGCCGGGGAGTGAAGCGCTATTGGTAAGTGGAATTGGTAAGGAAAACTTTTACTGTACGTGCTGATTTTATTTCTGCCTGCTGCTATAATTCATTATGGAGAGGTCTTCTCTTGAATTCCTATTTGGAAAATCTACTACTACTGCAAAGGTAGTGGATGAGGCGCCAGGTGAGAAAGAGGTTCCATACAAAATACCTATGAAAATTATTAAACGTGTTGTGGATAACCGCTATGAAGGGGATGGAACTGTCCATCCTGGAGATCATTTACTGTTTTTACATGAATTATGCGGGTTATTCAAGTGTGCAGGTATTGCTATGGATGAAGTTAGGAATAAACTATTCTCTATATCGTTGTCTGGTAAAGCGGCGCATTGGTATAAATTGCTGAAGAATGGTGATTCTCTTGATTGGAAGGATATTGTGCCTATATTTTATTGTAAATTCTATGCTCCAAGTGAAATTCACAAAGACCGGAACCGCATATATAATTTCTGGCCTCATGATGGAGAGAGTATTGCCCAAGCATGGGGGAGATTGAAGTCTTTAATGCTCAAATGCCCCATTCATGAGCTTCCTGGTAATATCATTATTGATAATTTCTATGCAAGACTTTCTTTTCAAGATAAAACCTTGCTGGATACTACTTGTTCTGGATCATTTACACGCAACAAAGAAGAGTTTAAATGGGACCTTCTTGATCGGATCCAAGAGAATACTGAAGGATGGGAGAACGACAAAGGTAGAGAGTCAGGTATAAATTATGATTATGAATGCATTGAAACTTTTATGGATACTGATAAATTTCGTAATATGAGTGCTACTTATGGTCTTGACTCTCAAGTTGTTGCAAATTTTTATAAAGCTTTTGCCTCTCATTTTGAATTGCCTAGGAAGAATTTCGATAAGTATCATGAACCTTACAAAGATAAAACTGATTCACCTATAGATAAATGTGTTGAAATTAAAACTGTTGATCATATTCTTCCTGAAGCTTATATTGAAAAAACTCCTTTTCCTGCTAAAATGAAGGAGTATTTTGTTATAACTAGTGCGGTTAATAAAAGTGCAAAGAAACCTATAGAACCTGAAGAGCAAATAAAGGTTGAACCTGCTATTGCAATAGTTAAAGATCTTGTGACTGAAAATGTAGAAGATGGTCATATCATTTTCTGTGAAGATGCTTCTAATATTGTTTCGCATCCTAATAAGTCTAGGAAAGCCAGTGTTCCTATGCTCTCTGTTAGAATTGGTGATCATTGTTATTATGGTTTATGCAACATTGGTGCAAGTATTAGTGCCATTCCTTATGAGCTTTACACGGAAATCATGCATGAAATTGGTTCTTGTGAACTTGAAGATATTGATGTGGTTATTCGGCTAGCTAATAGAGAAACTATCTCTCCTATTGGTATTGTTCGAGATGTGGAAGTTCTATGTGGTAAGATTAAATATCCTGCTGACTTTTTGGTACATGGTTCTGTTGCTAGTAATTCTTGTCCAATTATTTTTGGTAGAAATTTTCTAAATACTTGTGGAGCTATTATAGATTGCAAGAAAGAGAAAATTGTGACTAAATTTGCTGGTGAATCTTATGAGTTTAATTTCTCTAAATTTGCCAAAACTCCTTATAAAGCTGATTTGCCTAATAATGATTTTAGAGTTGAACAGTGTGCATCTATTGCTCTTGCTCCTAATAACCCTTTGCAGCAACATTTGGAGGATAGTGAGAGTGAAGTCTTTAGGGAAGAAAGGAACGAGCTTGACGAAATTTTCCTTCGTCAACCCATTCTTAAACATGACTTGCCGGTTGAAGATCTAGGTACAACACCACCACCAAAGGAAGATCTTGTTTTTGATTTAAACCGTTGCCTGATAATCTTAAGTATGCTCATATTGATGATAAGAAAATATATCCTGTTATTATTAGTTCTAAGCTTTCAGATTTTGAGGAAGAAAGGTTATTGGAAATATTGAAGAAACATCGAGGAGCTATTGGCTACACTCTTGATGATTTGAAGGGGATTTCTCCCTCTATTTGCCAACATGCCATCAACATGGAAGATGATGCAAAGCCTGTTGTTGAACATCAGCGTCGTCTAATTCCTAAAATGAAGGATGTGGTAAGGAATGAGGTATTAAAACTTCTTGAAGCAGGTATTATATATCCTATTGCTGATAGTAGATGGGTTAGTCCTGTGCATTGTGTTCCTAAGAAAGGAGGAATGACTGTTGTGCCTAATGATAATGATGAGCTCATCCCTCAAAGAGTAGTTGTAGGGTATAGAATGTGCATTGATTATCGAAAAGTTAATAAAGTTACTAAGAAAGATCATTACCCTTTACCTTTTATTGATCAAATGCTAGAAAGGTTATCTAAAAATACTCATTTTTGCTTTCTTGATGGTTATTCTGGGTTTTCACAAATTGCTGTTAAAACTAAAGATCAAGAGAAAACCACTTTCACTTGTCCCTATGGAACTTATGCTTATAGGCGTATGCCTTTTGGTTTATGTAATGCTCCTGCTACTTTTCAAAGATGCATGTCTGCTATTTTTCATGGCTTTTGTGAAAAGATTGTAGAGGTATTCATGGATGATTTTTCTGTCTATGGGAATTCTTTTGATAGTTGCTTGCGAAACCTTGATAAAGTTTTGCAGAGATGTGAAGAAACTAACCTTGTTCTTAATTGGGAGAAATGCCACTTTATGGTTAACGAAGGAATTGTATTGGGACATAAAATTTCAGAGAGGTATTGAAGTTGATAGAGCTAAATTTGAAGCAATTGAGAAGATGCCATATCCTAGGGATGTTAAAGGTATTCGTAGTGTTCTTGGTCATGCTGGGTTTTATAGGAGATTTATTAAAGATTTCTCTAAGATTTCAAAGCCTCTTACTAATCTTCTTCAAAAAGATGTACCTTTTGTTTTTGATGATGATTGTAAGGAAGCTTTTGAAACTCTAAAGAAAGCCTTAACAACTGCTCCTGTAGTTGAACCTCCTGATTGGAACTTACCTTTTGAAATTATGTGTGATGCTAGTGATTTTGCTGTAGGTGCTGTCCTTGGACAGCGAGTAGATAAAAATTGAATGTTATTCATTATGCTAGTAAAACTCTTGATGCTTGATACGTTTCAAACGTATCTATAATTTCTTATGTTCCATGCTAGTTTTATGACAATACTTACATGTTTTGTTCACACTTTATATCGTTTTGATGCATTTTCCGGAACTAACCTATTGACGAGATGCCGAAGGGCCAGTTGCTGTTTTCTGCTGTTTTTGGTTTCAGAAATCCTAGTAAGGAAATATTCTCGGAATCGGACGAAATCAATGCCCAGCATCCTATTTTTCCACGAAGCTTCCAGAACAGGAGCGCGGAGGGAGGCCTGGGGGCCCACACAACAAGGTGGCGCGGCCACGGCCTGGGCCGCGCCCCCCTACTGTGTCGCCGCCTCGTCAGCCTTCCGACTCCGCCTCTTCGCCTATTTAAAGGTCCCTGACCTAAATCTTCGATACGGAAAAGCCACGGTACGAGAAACCTTCCAGAGCGCCGCCATCGGCCAAGATCGGGGACAGGAGTCTCTGTTCCGGCATGCCGCCGGACGGGGCCCGGAAGGCTTCTCCATCGACACCACCGCCATCTTCATCACCGCTGCTGTCTCCTATGAGGAGGGAGTAGTTCTCCATCGAGGCTAAGGGCTGTACCGGTAGCTATGTGGTTAATCTCTCTCTCTGTACTCCAATACAATGATCTCATGAATTGCCTTGCATAATTGAGATCCATATGATGAGCATTGTATCACTATTAGTCTATGTGCTACTCTTGTGATGTTATTAAAGTAGTCTATTCCTCCTTCACGGTGTAATGGTGACAGTGTGTGCATCGTGTAGTACTTGGAGTAGGTTATGATCATAATCTCTTGTAGGTTATGGAGTTAATTATTACTATGATAGTATTGATGTGATTTATTCCCTCTTCATAGTGTAAAGGTGACAGTGTGTATGCTATGTTAGTACTCGGTTTAAATTGCAAAGATCTATTATGCTCTAAGGTTACTTAAATATGAATGTCGAATGTTGTGGAGCTTGTTAACTCCGGCATTGAGGTGCTCTTGTAGCCCTACACAACGAATGGTGTTCATTATCAAACAAGAGTATATGTAGCACAAAGGAAGAGAACTTATTTATTTATGTGATCAATGTTGAGAGTGTCCACTAGTGAAAGTATGATCCCTAGGCCTTGTTTCCAAATACGCAATCATCGCTTGTTTCTGTTTACTGCATCTTTACTTCTGCAATATTACTACCATCAATGCACGCCAGCAAGCACTTTTCTGGCGCCGTTACTACTGCTCATATTCATTCATACCACTTGTATTTCACTATCTCTTCGCCGAACTAGTGCACCTATACATCGACAAGTGTATTAGGTGTGTTGGGGACACAAGAGACTTCTTGTATCGTAATTGCAGGGTTGCTTGAGAGGGATATCTTTGACCTCTTCCTCCCTGAGTTCGATAAACCTTGGGTGATCCACTTAAGGGAAACTTGCTGCTGTTCTACAAACCTCTGCTCTTGGAGGCCCAACACCTACAAGAATAGAAGCACCCGTAGACATCAAGCACTTTTCTGGCGCCGTTGCCGGGGAGGAAAGGTAAAAGGCACTCATACTCCGGTCCCAGGTAACTAAGTACTTTTCTGTTGCCATTGTGCGTGTGCTCGAAACTATTTCCTTTAGATCCTGCAATTGCATCTTTTTGTTTCTTGTTTTACACTAGTAAGGCTTAATGGAAAACAACAACACAATGAGAGATCTTTATGAACTTTATCTTGAATTAGGACATGATGTGTTTGAAGAGAAAATTAAAAAACCCATGGAACTTATGCATGCTAATGGGAATGTTATTAGTATGAATGCTTTGAACACCATTGTTGCTAATGCTATGGAAGAATTTAAGCTTGGGGAGGTCGGTTTTGATGAAAATGATCTCTTTAGCCCTCCGGGTATTGAGGAGAAAGTTTATGTTGATTATGATATGCCTCCCATATATGATGATTATAATGATAGTGGTCTTTTGGTGCCACCTACTATGGAGAGTAAATTTGATTATGATTATACTATGCCTCCTACACTTGATGAGAATAATAATGATAGCTACTTTGTTGAATTTGCTCCCACTACAACTAATAAAATTGATTATGCTTATGTGGAGAGTAATGATACTTTTATGCATGTGAATAAGAATGCTTTATGTGATACTTATATTGTTGAGTTTGTTCATGATGCCTCTGAAAGTTATTATGAGAGAGGGAAACATGGTTATATGCATCTTAATAATATTAAGTTTCCCCTCTTTATGTTGAGAATTTTGAAGTTACTCGTGTTTTATCTTCCTATGCTTGTCACTTTGCTCCTCATGAATTTATTTGTGTACAAGATTCCTTTTCATAGGAAGTGGGTTAGACTTAAATGTGTTTTGAATTTGCTTCTTGATGCTCTCTTTTGCTTCAACTCTTATCTCTTGCGCGAGCATCATTAAAATTGCTGAGCCCATCTTAATGGCTATAAAGAAAGAACTTCTTGGGAGATAACCCATGTGTTTATTTTGCTACTGTTTTGTTGTGTCTTGGAAGTTGTTACTGCTGTAGCAACATCTCCTTATCTTTATTTTATTGCATTGTTGTGCCAAGTAAAGTCTTTGATAGCAAAGTCAATACTAGATTTGGATTACTGCGCAGGAACAGATTTCTTGCTGTCACGAATCTGGGCAGAATTCTCTGTAGGTAACTCAGAAAAATCTGCAAATTTACGTGCGTGATCCTCAGATATGTATGCAACTTTCATTAAATTTGGGCATTTTCATCTGAGCAAGTCTGGTGCCACTTTAAAATTCGACTTTACGGACTGTTCTGTTTTGACAGATTCTGCCTTTTATTTCGCATTGCCTCTTTTGCTGTGTGGGATGGATTTCTTTGTTCCATTAACTTCCAGTAGCTTTGTGCAATGTACAGAAGTGTTAAAAATGATTGTGTCACCTCTGAACATGTGAATTTTTGATTATGCACTAACCCTCTAATGAGTTTGTTTTAAGTTTGGTGTGGAGGAAGTTTTCAAGGGTCAAGAGAGGAGGATGATATACTATGATCAAGAAGAGTGAAAAGTCTAAGTTTGGGGATGCCCCGTGGTTCATCCCTGCATATTTCAAGAAGACTCAAGCGTCTAAGCTTGGGGATGCCCAAGGCATCCCCTTCCTCATCGACAATTTATCAGGTTTCTTCTCTTGAAACTATATTTTTATTCGGTCACATCTTATGTACTTTACTTGGAGCGTCTGTTTGTTTTTGTTTTGTTGAATAAATTCATGCTTGTGTGGGAGAGAGACACGCTCCGCTGGTTCGTATGAACACATGTGTTCTTAGCTTTTAATGTTCATGGCGAAGGTTGAAACTGCTTCGTTCATTGTTATTTGGTTGGAAACAGAAAATGCTACATGTGGTAGTTGGTATAATGTCTTGAATAATTTGATACTTGGCAATTGTTGTGCTCATATAGATCATGTTTAAGCTCTTGCATCATATACTTTGCACCTATTAGTGAAGAAATACATAGAGCTTGTTAAAATTTGGTTTGCATGAGTGGTCTCTCTAGAGTCTAGATATTTTCTGGTAAAGGTGTTTGAACAACAAGTAAGACGATGTAAAGTTTTATAATTCTTACAATATGTTCATATGTGAGTCTTTCTGCACCATTTTATACTTGAGTTTGCTTCAAACAACCTTGCTAGCCTAGCCTTGTATTGAGAGGAATTCTTCTCGTGCATCCAAATCCTTGAGCCAAAAACTATGCCATTTGTGTCCACCATACCTACCTACCACATGGTATTTCCCTGCCATTCCAAGCAAATACTTCATGTGCTACCTTTAAACAATTCAAAAGCTATTATCTCTTATTTGTGTCAATGTTTTATAGCTCATGAGGAAGTATGTGGTGTTTATCTTTCGATCTTGTCATTTACTTGACAGACTTTCACCAATGGACTAGTGGCATATCCGCTTATCCAATAATTTTGCAAAAAGAGCTGGCAATGGGGTGCCCAACCCCAATTAATTAACTTGCATTAATAATTCTCTTCACATGTTTTGCTCTGATTCATCAGTAAGCAACTTAATTTTGCAAATAGACACTCCATGGTATGTGATTGTTGGAAGGCACCCGAGGATTCGGTTAGCCATGGCTTGAGAAAGCAAAGGTTGGGAGGAGTGTCATCTAAAAAAATAAAAAATATAAACTAAACTAAAGTACATGTGTAAACAAAAGAGAAGAGGGATGATCTACCTTGCTGGTAGAGATAACGTCCTTCATGGGAGCCGCTCTTGAAAGTCTGGTTGATGAGGTAGTTAGAGTACCTGATTTTAAACACCATTCGTTGACAACAACAAACACCTCTCAAAACTTTACTTTTATGCTCTCTATATGATTTCAAAACTTGAAAAGCTCTAGCACATGATTTAATCCCTGCTTCCCTCTGCGAAGGGCCTATCTTCTACTTTATTGTTGAGTCAGTTTACCCACTTCTTTCTATCTTATAAGCAAACACTTGTGTCAACTGTGTGCATTGATTCTTACATGTTTACCTATTGCACTTGTTATATTGCTTTATGTTGACAATTATCCATGAGATATTTATGTTGAAGTTGAAAGCAACCGCTGAAACTTATATCTTCTTTTGTGTTGCTTCAATGCCTTCTACTTTGAATCTATTGCTTTATGAGTTAGCTCTTATGCAAGACTTATTGATGCTTGTCTTGAAAGTACTATTCATGAAAAGTCTTTGTTATATGGTTCAGTTGTTTACTCATTGTCTTCATCATTGCTTCGAATCGCTGCATTCATCTCATATGCTTTACAATAGTATTGATCAAGATCATGTTGGTAGCATGTCACTTAAGAAATTATCTTTGTTATCGTTTACCTACTCGAGGGCGAGTAGGAACTAAGCTTGAGGATGCTTGATACGTTTCAAAAGTATCTATAATTTCTTATGTTCCATGCTAGTTTTATGACAATACTTACATGTTTTGTTCACACTTTATATCGTTTTGATGCGTTTTCTGGAACTAACCTATTGACGAGATGCCGAAGGGCCAGTTGCTGTTTTTGGTTTCAGAAATCCTAGTAAGGAAATATTCTCGGAATCGGACGAAATCAATGCCCAGCATCCTATTTTTCCACGAAGCTTCCAGAACACCCGAGAGCCGCCAGAGGAGAGCCCTGGGGGGCCCACACAACAAGGTGGCGCGGCCAGGGCCTGGGCCACGCCCCCCTACTGTGTTGCCGCCTCGTCAGCCTTCCGACTCCGCCTCGTCAGCCTTCCGACTCCGCCTCTTCGCCTATTTAAAGGTCCCTGACCTAAATCTTCGATACGGAAAAGCCACGGTACGAGAAACCTTCCAGAGCCGCCGCCATCACGAAGCCAAGATCTGGGGACGGAGTCTCTGTTCGGCACGCCGGGACGGGGAAGTGCCCCCGGAAGGCTTCTCCATCGACACCACCGCCATCTTCATCACCGCTGCTGTCTCCTATGAGGAGGGAGTAGTTCTCCATCGAGGCTAAGGGCTGTACCGGTAGCTATGTGGTTAATCTCTCTCTCTGTACTCAATACAATGATCTCATGAATTGCCTTGCATAATTGAGATCCATATGATGAGCATTGTATCACTATTAGTCTATGTGCTACTCTTGTGATGTTATTAAAGTAGTCTATTCCTCCTTCACGGTGTAATGGTGACAGTGTGTGCATCGTGTAGTACTTGGCGTAGGTTATGATCATAATCTCTTGTAGGTTATGGAGTTAATTATTACTATGATAGTATTGATGTGATTTATTCCCCCTTCATAGTGTAAAGGTGACAGTGTGTATGCTATGTTAGTACTCGGTTTAAATTGCAAAGATCTATTATGCTCTAAGGTTACTTAAATATGAATGTCGAATGTTGTGGAGCTTGTTAACTCCGGCATTGAGGTGCTCTTGTAGCCCTACACAACGAATGGTGTTCATTATCAAACAAGAGTATATGTAGCACAAAGGAAGAGAACTTATTTATTTATGTGATCAATGTTGAGAGTGTCCACTAGTGAAAGTATGATCCCTAGGCCTTGTTTCCAAATACTGCAATCATCGCTTGTTTACTGTTTTACTGCATCTTTACTTCCTGCAATATTACTACCATCAACTGCACGCCAGCAAGCACTTTTCTGGCGCCGTTACTACTGCTCATATTCATTCATACCACTTGTATTTCACTATCTCTTCGCCGAACTAGTGCACCTATACATCGACAAGTGTATTAGGTGTGTTGGGGACACAAGAGACTTCTAGTATCGTAATTGCGGGTTGCTTGAGAGGGATATCTTTGACCTCTTCCTCCCTGAGTTCGATAAACCTTGGGTGATCCACTTAAGGGAAACTTGCTGCTGTTCTACAAACCTCTGCTCTTGGAGGCCCAACACTGTCTACAAGAATAGAAGCACCCGTAGACATCAATGCTGCTCAAAGAAATTATGCTACAATTGAAAAAGAATTATTAGCTGTAGTTTTTGCTTGTGACAAGTTTAGATCTTATATTGTTAATTCAAAAGTTACGATTCATACTGATCATGCTGCAATTAGATACCTTATGGAAAAGAAAGATGCTAAGCCAAGGCTTATTAGATGGGTGCTTCTTTTGCAAGAATTTGATTTACATATTATAGATAGGAAAGGTGCTGATAATCCTGTTGCTGATAACTTATCTAGATTGGAAAATATTGCTTATGATCCTATTCCTGTTAATGATAGTTTTCCAAATGAACAATTGGCTGTAATAAAGGTGAGCTCGCGAGATAGTCCTTGGTATGTGATAACGCGTAAAGCACACGTCCGTTGGGAACCCCAAGAGGAAGGTGTGATGCGTATAGCAGCAAGTTTTCCCTCAGTAAGAAACCAAGGTTATCGAACCAGTAGGAGATGAAGGCCACGTGAAGGTTGTTGGAGGAGTGTAGTGCGGCGCAACACCAGGGATTCCGCGCCAACGTGGAACCTGCACAACACAATCAAAATACTTTGCCCCAACGTAACAGTGAGGTTGTCAATCTCACCGGTTGCTGTAAACAAAGGATTAAATGTATAGTGTGGAAGATGATGTTTGTTTGCGAAGAACAGTAGAGAACAATGATTGCATAGATGTATTCAGATGTAAAAGAATGGACCGGGGTCCACGGTTCACTAGTGGTGTCTCTCCCATAAGATAAATAGCATGTTGGGTGAACAAATTACAGTTGGGCAATTGACAAATAGAGATGCATACATATCATGATGATCACTATGAGATTTAATCAGGGCATTACGACAAAGTACATAGACCGCTATCCAGCATGCATCTATGCCTAAAAAGTCCACCTTCGGGTTAGCATCCGCACCCCTTCCAGTATTAAGTTGCAAACAACAGAC
This sequence comes from Lolium multiflorum, assembly GCA_030979885.1. Classification (NCBI taxonomy): domain Eukaryota; kingdom Viridiplantae; phylum Streptophyta; class Magnoliopsida; order Poales; family Poaceae; genus Lolium; species Lolium multiflorum. The sequence goes on from CM061747.1 coordinate 200,849,860, forward strand.
AATTGCATTAAGTATGGTGCGTAATGTAATCAACACAAATATCCTTAGACAAAGCATTGATGTTTTATCCCTAGTGGCAACAGCACATCCACAACCTTAGAACTTTTGTCACTATCCCATATTCAATGGAGGCATGAACCCACTATCGAGCATAAATACTCCCTCTTGGAGTCACAAGTATCAACTTGGCCAGAGCCTCTACTAGCAACGGAGAGCATGCAAGAACATAAACAACACATATATGATAGATTGATAATCAACTTGACATAGTATTCAATATTCATCGGATCCCAACAAACACAACATGTATCATTACAAATAGATGATCTTGATCATGATAGGAAGCTCACAAGATCTAACATGATAGCACAATGAGGAGAAGACAACCATCTAGCTACTGCTATGGACTCATAGTCCAAGGATGAACTACTCACACATCAATCCGGAGGCGGGCATGGTGATGTAGAGCCCTCCGGTGATGATTCCCCTCTCCGGCGGGTGCCGGAGGCGATCTCCTGAATCCCCGAGATGGGATTGGCGGCGGCGGTCTCTGGAAGTATTTCCGTATCGTGGCTCTCGGTAATAGGGTTTTCGGACGGAGAGTTTAAGTAGGCGGAAGGGCAGGGTCGGTGGAGGCACGGGGCCCCACACCATAGGGCGCGCGGGCCCCACCCTGGCCGCGCGGCCCTGTGGTCTGGCGCCTCGTCGCCCCCTCGTATGCTCTTCGGTCTTCTGGAAGCTCCGTGGAAAAATAAGACCCTGGGCGTTGATTTCGTCCAATTCCGAGAATATTTCCTTTGTAGGATTTCTGAAACCAAAAACAGCAGAAAACAACAACTGGCTCTTCGGCATCTCGTTAATAGGTTAGTGCCGGAAAATGCATATAAATGATGTAAAGTGTGTATAAAACATGTGAGTATTGTCATAAAAGTAGCATGGAACATAAGAAATTATGGATACGTTTGAGACGTATCAAGCATCCCCAAGCTTAGTTCTTACTCGCCCTCGAGTAGGTAAACGATAACAAGGATAATTTCTGAAGTGACATGGTATCATAATCTTGATCAATACTATTGTAAAGCATATGAGATGAATGCAGTGATTCGAAGCAATGGTAAAGACAATGATTAAACAACTGAATCATATAACAAAGACTTTTCATAAATAGTACTTTCAAGACAAGCATCAATAAGACTTGCATAGGAGTTAACTCATAAAGCAATAAATTCTTAGTAGAAAGTTTTGAAGCAACACAAAGGAAGATATAAGTTTCAGCAGTTGCTTTCAACTTCAACATGTATATCTCATGGATAATTGTCAACACAAAGTAATATGATGAATGCAAATAAGCAAGTATGTAGGAATCAATGCACAGTTGACACAAGTTTTGCTTCTAAGATAGAAATAAGTAGGTAAACTGACTCAACATAAAGTAAAAGAATGGCCCTTCGCAGAGGGAAGCATGGATTAATATTTTTGTGCTAGAGCTTTTATTTTGAAAACATAGAAACAATTTTGTCAACGGTAGTAATAATTCATATGTGTTATGTATAAGACATCCTATAAGCTGCAAGCCTCATGCATAGAATACGAATAGTGCTCGCACCTTGTCCTAATTAGCTTGGATTTACATTGATTATCATTGCATAACATATGTTTCAACCAAGTGTCACAAAGGGGCAAGGTTGGAAAAAGCGTAATTCAGCGGACGCTTCGGCGCGCCGAAGCGCTCAGCGGCAGACCATCGCGTAGCTTTGGGCCTAATCGGCACTGTAGGCGGTCCAACCGCTTCAGCGGATAAGAGCGTACGCCTAGGCGCGAGGAAGCGAGGGAAAGCGGCGTGGAGGCGGAGCTGGGCGATCTGAAGACGAAGCGGCAACAATTTTTGGAGAGATGAAATCAGGCGCGAGAAGAATGGCAAGATTGGGAGTAGATTGCGGCACTACGGCGAGAGGATTCCGGGAATCCTTCCAGCAATATATAAGGCGGAAAGGAGCGAGACCAATCTAGGTTTTGGGGGCAAGAGGCAAGGGTGGCGGCTTGAGCTTTTCATCGTCGTTTCGTCCTCTGGCCGCCGGAACTTCTTCCTCACCATCTCAGCGCGACCAAAATCTGAGGTTTGGCTGTCCTCCGTTCATTCTCTTCTGCTGTTTTTGCTATGCGTGGGTGCTTCATCTCGAGTCGGGATTACAGGTTAATTTTCTAGATGTACCGATAGTGATTCCCTTCGTTCTCTTCTGCTGTTTTTGCTATGCGTGGGTGCTTCATCTCCATTAGGAATTACAGGTTGATTTTCTAGACATACCGATAGTGATTCCCCCCCTCCTGGGTTGGTAGTTAGGTTCTAATGTATCCCAAAATCTGTAGCAAGTTTGGTACAGGCTTATGCTAATTGATTCGGACGGACATTTACTGTTCTGACTATAGTTTATAGCCCTCCATGTAGTTTCCTGCCTCCGATGGTTCTCCCCAGCCGATCTGTAGAAAAGCCAAAATATTGTGAATCCATCACAACTAGTTGTACTGAATATTTAGAACCGAGGAAAATATAGGAGACATTCTTTCTCATAAGAATTAGCGACACGAAGTTACTTATGCCCTTTAATTTCCAAGCTTCCATGTTGTACATATTTCAGAATACCCTTCAGTTCAGTCACTGCAACGTCACTATTGTTCTTAATCAAGATTTTTCCTACAACGAACCCCAAGAAAGAAACCTGTTCTACTACTTTGGTCGAATAATCTTTTGACATGGCATGCACATCTTTTAAATAGCATTGGACACAATATGTTTTGGTAATTAGAAAATAATGCAAATGCATACTTTATTATTTTACACGACCGCAGATATCATATTCAGGCGTAAAAGTACGAATTAACTAGACACACGGTGAGCAAGCTTAGCAGTATAAGTGTAAACTTTTTCTCTTGTACATGCACGGGTGGCCTCAAACAATCTGGTACTAATTAAGATCTGCTCCTTCCATAATAAAAAAATGTGATACTAGGTGTTTTCCAAAGTACACAAGGCCATGATTTTTTAGCAACGTATATTTACTAGTACAATGTGTATAGATTTTATTTTCATTATTCTCAGTACAACGCAAATATCCAAACTGTTTGTGCGATGAAAGTATACCTACTCAAAGTTGATTTATGTTGTCTTCCTTTCTAAATACATTACCTGAATATGTGCAGCCGTGCTTTTAGCTATAGAAAATTGTTCTGTTGCACTTGTCTTACCAAGCTGATGAAATTTTACTAGTAAGCATTATGTTTTTCTGTTCTGTTCCTTGTGTGTCTGAGATGGATGCAGCATGGTTACTTGTGTGTTGTCAATTACTGGACTTCGACAATTTTGGTCCCTCCTTTTGTGCATTATCAATGTCAATTACTTAAATATCATTTGTTGTTTTCTTGAGTATTTGTAGGATGTCTGAGATGAATGCAACAACATCGCAGCAAGAAAATGTTCTGAAGAGGAAGTCAGATGATGTAGGATGAAAGTATGGGAGTCTAATTGATCCTTCCAATCTGGATAAAGTGAAGTGTATGTTTTGTAACCATGTGAGCACTGGAGGTATTTATCGTTTGAAGCAGCATGTGGCTCATGTTAGTAATGATGTGGCAAAATGCAAGAAAAGCTCACAGGAAGCTAAAGACAGGTGCAAGAAATCTCTTGAGGAGGCATCTAAGAAGAGAAGGGAAAAGACTATCCGTGAGCTAGAGCTTAGAGATAGTGTGAATATTTCTCGTGTCGGGGATGAAGAAGTTAATGTTGTTGGAAGATCGGAACCACACAAGTTAGGTCCACTTGACAAGTGGACACGTCCTATTGATCCTAAATTAACTCAAGCTGAAGCCCTGCATCAACAGAAGATAAGCAAGGAACTTTGGAAAAAGAGAACTCATGAAGTGCAACAGTATGTGGCTAGATGGATGTACAATCATGGTAATTATTTTTATCCCCACTTACATTTATTATTCACTACTTTGCAGTTTTAACTATTTATTTAGTAAGTTACTAATCTTGTCTGTATTGTATTTGTAGCTATACCATTCAATGCTTGTGATAACGATGATTTCAAGTTAATGTGTGAAGCTATTGGGAGATTTGGCCCCGGATTTGAGCCACCTTCTAAACATGATCTTTGGGAGACTCTGTTGAGTGAGGAGCATGCAAGAGTGAAGAGTTTGCTGCAGGAACGTGATGCTGAAAAGATGAAGAATGGCTGCTCCATAATGACTGATGCTTGGTCAGATAGGAAGAGGAGAAGCATAATGAATTTGTGCACAAATTGTGCAGATGGATCAAGTTTTATCAAGTCAAAGGAGATGTCAGCTGTATCCCACACAAGTGAAGTAATATTTCAGCTAGTGGATGAAGGAATTGAGGAAATAGGCCCAGAACATGTGGTGCAAGTAGTGACAGACAATGCCTCAAACAATATGGGAGCAAAGAAGATACTATTGGAGAAGAGGCCAAACATGTTTTGGAGCTCTTGTGCGACACACACCATTAACTTGATGCTGCAAGGAATTGGAAACCTTCCAAGGTTCACGAAGGTACTTGAAAAAGCAAAAGCATTCACCATCTTTGTCTATGGGCACACACGGACCTTGGACTGCATGCGCCACTTCTCTTCAGGGAAAGAGATCATAAGGCCAGGGGTCACTAGATTTGCTTCTGCTTATCTAACTTTGGAAAGCCTTTTAGAGAAGAAGGATCAACTAAGGAAGATGGTGGTTGATGGTAGATGGGATAGTCTGAGAGAAGTTAAATCAAAAAATGGTAAGGCGGCAACAGCCACGATTATGAGCATGCCTTTTTGGAAAGATGTGAAGCTTTGCTTGAATGTTTTTGAGCCTTTGGTAAAAGTCCTTCGTTTGGTTGATGGGGATGTCAAGCCATCTATGGGTTTTGTTTATGGAGAAATAGTTAAGGCAAAGAAAGAGATCAAGGAAGTATATGGGAATGTGGCATCCCGTTACAAAGATGTGATTGATGTTGTTGAGAAAAAGATGAAAGATCGACTGGATTCTCCATTGCACTTGGCTGCATACTTGCTGAATCCTTATTATAGTTATGCTGATACTAACATATTTGATGATGGCACAATAACTGAAGGGTTCATCAGTTGCGTGGAGACCTTTTATCATGGCGATGATTCCAAGCAAGATCAAGCTGTCAATGTGGAATTGAGGAAATTCCAGAATAGAGAAGGATCATTTGCAAAAAAGCTCGCAAGAACGTGTCAAAACTTCGAATATAATGCAGGTATGTATTATGATTATGGGGCGGTCCAATCTATGTAATAGATATTTAAACTTTCACAGCTTGCCATCTTCTTTGTTTGGCTGATTCTTTTTCTCTACTCTCATTCCTAGCATCTTTGTGGAAACTCTACGGAAATGAAGTGCCGACTCTACAGAGGATGGCTATGAGAATCCTTTCATTGACCTCAGGTGCTTCAGCTTGTGAAAGGAATTGGAGTACCTTCGAAAATGTTAGTCCCTAACTCTCCAATCTCAAGTTTCAGTTTGTCAATCACGTCAATTAAATCTCATGTTTTCTGATGTAGATTCATACAAAGAAAAGAAATAGGCTGACTACAGAACGCCTAAACGATCTATCTTTCATACAATTTAATTCAAGAATGATGGCCAAGAAACAGATGATCAAGGAAAAGAAGATTGCTGATGTCCTATTTTCTACTAAAACTACTGAAGCTCAAGGTTTTCTTTTTGAAGGAGGAGATGATTGTGCTGTGGTCATCTATAGGGACGAGGATGAGGAAGAGATGGATAATACAATACCAATGGAAGTCGATGAACAACTTAGGCCACGTAGAAGTGCAAGACTAAGACAACTTTATGAAGCTGAGGAATTTGATTCAGAAGAGGAAGAGTTTGATGATGAGGAAGAGAAGCATCCAGATGATGCAGATGACTATTGAGGATGTCATGCATGAGTTTTTTTTTCAAGTACTTAAGTTATGCATTATCTTGCTTTTATGTGTCGAACCATCATGCGTGAACCTGTGTGGAACTGTTCCTTTCGAGCTTAGTGTGTATGGCACCTAGGTGCTTTTATACGTTTTTCCTTCTTAAGATGTAGCAAATTAATACCAACTCCATGTGTGAGAACTATATTGTGCACGGGGCTTGCATTGATCATCTAGTATTATATTAGATTATGTGCTGGTGTGATTTGTCTTATGATTTGTGTGGTTGATGAGAGTAGAAAGTCTCATCTAGTATTATATTAGATTATGTGATGTGTGATTTGTCTTATGATTTGTGTGGTTGATGAGAGTACAAACAAATTTTTTTCGCACTCTAGATTTGTTTGACAACAACGTTTTATAGAACATGTCAGGACAAGTACAACCCATTCAAAAATGTAGCTGCTCATTTGGTAACTACTAACTTCTGTAGTACTACCTTCTAAATAAACTTCTATATCCATAACACCATTTCCGACGAAAATTGAAATATTTTCGTAAGTGGTTTAAAGAAGATTATTCCATTCACAACGCATCTAAAAAAAATTAAAAACATATAATGATGTCATTTTGCTGACTTGAAATACTGCAAACGCCTAGCCACGCCTAGGCTACGCTTAAGCAGACTAGGCGCTAGGCAGAGGTTCACCGCCCGCCTACCGCCTAGCGCTTTTTCCAACCTTGCAAAGGGGTACCTCTATGCCGCCTGTACAAAGGTCCAAGGAGATAAATCGCATTTGATTTCTCGTTTTTGATAGATCTCAACTAAGGACATCCATACCGGGACAACATAGAAAACAGATAATGGACTCCTCTTTAATGCATAACATTCAACAACAGATATTATTCTCATAAGAGATTGAGGATTAGTGTCCAAACTGAAACTTCCACCATGATTCATGGCTTTAGTTAGCGGTCCAATGTTCTTCGATCTCTAACAATATGCATACTCAAACCATTTGATCATGATAAATCACCCTTACTTCAGACAAGACGAACATGCATAGCAACTCACATGATATTCAACAAAGGTGTAATAGTTGATGGCGTCCCCAGAAACATGGTTACCGCTCAACAAGCAACTTATAAGAAATAAGATACATAAGCTACATATTCTTTACCACAATAGTTTTTAAGGCTATTTTCCCATGAGCTATGTATTGCGAAGACGAGGAATGAAATTTTAAAGGTAGCACTCAAGTAATTTACTTTGGAATGGCAGAGAAATACCACATGGTAGGTAGGTATGGTGGACACAAGTGGCATAGGTTTTGGCTCAAGGATTTGGATGCACGAGAAGCATTTCCTCTCAGTACAAGGCTTTGGCTAGCAAGGTTGTTTGAAGCAAACACAAGTATGAACCGGTACAGCAAAACTTACATAAGAACATATTGCAAGCATTATAAGACTCTACACTGTCTTCCTTGTTGTTCAAACACTTCACCGAAAATATCTAGACTTAGAGAGACCAATCATGCAAACCAAATTTCAACAAGCTCTACGGTAGTTCTTCATTAATATGTGCAAAGTACATGATGCAAGAGCTTAAACATGATCTATTTGAGCACAACAATTGCCAAGTATCAAATTATTCAAGACAATATACCAATTACCACATGAAGCATTTTCTTTCCAACCATATAACAATGAACGAAGCAGTTTCAACCTTCGCCATGAACATTAAGAGTAAAGCTAAGAACACCAGTGTTCATATGAAACAGCGGAGCGTGTCTTTCTCCCACACAAAGAATGCTAGGATCCGAGTTTATTCAAACAAAAACAAAAACAAAAACAAACAGACGCTCCAAGTAAAGCACATAAGATGTGACGGAACAAAAATATAGTTTCACTAGAGGTGACCTGATAAGTTGTCGATGAAGAAGGGGATGCCTTGGGCATCCCCAAGCTTAGATGCTTGAGTCTTATTGAAATATGCAGGGATGAACCACGGGGCATCCCCAAGCTTAGACTTTTCACTCTTCTTGATCATATTGTATCATCCTCCTCTCTTGATCCTTGAAAACTTCCTCCACACCAAACTCAAAACAAACTCATTAGAGGGTTAGTGCATAATCAAAAATTCACATATTCAGAGGTTACATAATCATTCTTAACACTTCTGGACATTGCACAAAGCTACTGAAATTTAATGGAATAAAGAAATCCATTCAACATAGCAAAAGAGGCAATGTGAAATAAAAGGCAGAATCTGTCAAAACAGAACAGTCCGTAAAGACGAATTTTTCAGGGGCACTTAACAGGCTCAGATGAAAAAGCTCAAATTGAATGAAAGTTACGTACATATCTGAGGATCACGCACGTAAATTGGCAGATTTTTATGAGTTACCTACATACGGGGCTGCTCAATTTCGTGACAGTAAGAAATCTGTTTCTGCGCAGTAATCCAAATCTAGTATCAACCCTACTATCAAAGACTTTACTTGGCACAACAATACAATAAAATAAAGATAAGGAGAGGTTGCTACAGTATTAACAACTTCCAAGACTCAAATATAAAACAAAAGTGCAGAAGTAAAATAATGGGTTGTCTCCCATAAGCGCTTTTCTTTAACGCCTTTCAGCTAGGCGCAGAAAGTGTGAATCAAGTATTATCAAGAGATGAAACATCAACATCATAATTTTCCTTACAAACACAACTTGTCGCAGAGGGTACCTTAGATGCTCCATTATCTAAATTTCCCATAGTGGTACTAAGGGCTTTATCAATTTTAGGCTTATAATAATTCTTTGGCTTAGGCACCTTAGAGACATACATGAATTTTTGCTCCTTACCCACATAAGCTTTCTCCTTAAACTTGAGAGAAGAAAAAGTTGAACCCAAGGTTCCCATAGCTTCTTCAAGTTCACCAATCCTATGGGTTTGATTATCATGGATAGCACAAGTTTCTAAAATAGCAATTCTTTCATTAATTTCTCCTAGGGATTTATCAAGTAATATTCCCAATTTAGTCTCAACACTTGGAAGATTTTTCTCTATGGCTTCCAATTTTTTCATGACATCCTCAAGAGAGATTTCAATTTTAGCTTCATTAACAGGTGGTATTCCAACTAGACTCTCAATGATGCAACTAGCTTCTAAAGCGGGAGTACCTAGGAAATTACCCCCTGAAAGAGTATCAAGAACATACCTATTCCAGCTAGATATACCAACATAAAAGTTCCTAAGGAGGATAATAGTGGAGTGTTTCTTAGTGCACCTATGATGAGCATCACTAATTCTATACCAAGCATCTTTAAAACTTTCTCCCCTTGTTGCTTAAAAGAACGAACTTCAACTTCAGGATTACTCATTTTAGCAGTAATAAAAACTAAGTAGAGTAAATGCAAGTAACTAATTTTTTGAGTTTTTAATATAGAGAACGCAAACAAGATAGTAAATAAAGTAAAGCAACTAATTTTTTTGTGTTTTTGATATAAAGAAAGCAAACAAAGTAGTAAATAAAATAAAGTAAAGCAAGACAATAAACAAAGTAAAGAGATTGGAAGTGAGAGACTCTCTTTGCAGCGTGTCTTGATCTCCCCGGCAACGGCGCCAGAAAAAGAGCTTGATAACGCGTAAAGCACACGTCCGTTGGGAACCCCAAGAGGAAGGTGTGATGCGTACAGCAGCAAGTTTTCCCTTAGTAAGAAACCAAGGTTATCGAACCAGTAGGAGATGACGGCCACGTGAAGGTTGTTGGCGAAGTAGTGTAGTGCGGCGCAACACCAGGGATTCCGGCGCCATGATGACCCACAAGTATAGGGGGTGTATCGTAGTACTTTCGATAAATAAGAGTGTCGAACCCAACGAGGAGCAGAAGGTGTTGACAAGCAGTTTCGATGAAGGATTCACTGTAAATGCTCACAGACAAGTATTCAGAGGGTTTTGATGTAGCAGATAAATAAAGTACGAGTAAGTAAAATGCGAGAGAAATAATTGCAGCGAGTGGCCCAATCCTTTTTAGCACAAAGGACAAGCCGGTTTGTTTACTTATAATAACCAAACGTTCTCGAGGACACACGGGATTTTAGTCTAGTGCTTTCGCTACATACGGCTAATTAATCTTCATTGTTTTGATAAGTGTTGTGTGGGTGAACCTATGCTAATGTACTGCCCTTCCTAGGACTAATACATACTTGTGATTATACCCCTTGCAAGCATCCGCAACTACAAGAAAGTAATTAAGATAAATCTAACCACAGCCTTAAACTCTGAGATCCTGCTATCCCTCCTGCATCGATATACCAACGGGGCTCAGGTTTCTGTCACTCCGGCAACCCCGCAATTGGCAAACGAGTACAAAATGCATTCCCCTAGGCCCATAAAGGTGAAGTGTCGTGTAGTCGACGTTCACACGACACCACTAGAAGAATAACACCACAACTTAAATATCATAACATTGAATATTACTCAACCATACTTCACTACTAACATTTAGACTTCACCCATGTCCTCAAGAACTAAACGAACTACTCACGAGACATCATATGGAACATGATCAGAGGTGATATGATGATGAATAACAATCTGAACATAAACCTTGGTTCAATGGTTTCACTCAATAGCATCAATAACAAGTAGAAATCAACACCGGGAGAGTTTCCCCTATCAAACAATCAAGATCAAACCCAAATTGTTACAGCGGTGACGGCGTGCAGCGGTGGAGACGGCGGTGATGATGATGAAGATAATGATGATGGTGATGGAGATGATGTCCAGCTCGATGACGGTGACGATGGCGTCGATTTCCCCCTCCGGGAGGGAATTTCCCCGGCGGATCTCAGCCTGCCGGAGAGTTCTTTTCTCTCTGGTGTTCTCCGCCCCGCGAGGCGGCTGTGGCTCTTCGCGATGTACCCCTGGAGCTTAGGTTTTCGGGACGAAGGCGTACGCGAAGAAATGGAGGCGAGAGGGGGCGTGGGCCCCTCCTCACGAGCGGCGCGGCCGGGCCTTGGGCCGCCGGTCTGGGGTGGGCCCACCTCGGGTCCCCTCGGCTCCCCCTTCTGGCTCCCTTCGTCTTCTGGAAAAATAGGATTTTTCATATAATTTCCGTCAACTGTTGATCTTCCGAAATATTGCATTCTGACGGCGCTTTTTCCAGCAGAATCCTGACTCCGGTGCGCGATCCTCCAATAATCATGAAACATGCAAAATAGATGAAATAACATAAGTATTATCTCCAAATATGAAATATATCAATGAATAACAGCAAATTATGATATAAAATAGTGATGCAAATTGGACGTATCAACTCCCCCAAGCTTAGACTTCGCTTGTCCCCAAGCGAAACTGAACTCAGTAAACAGGACCACATGTTTATGGAGTGAAGAGTCGATAAATCAAATACGGACAAGAAGCATCATATTCATTCACACAAGACATTCTAGTGAACAACTTCCTCATATAACTCAACTTGAAACAAGTATAAGGTAATCACAAATAAAGGTGCATAAGAAATCATAGTTGGTGATGGCAAACTTCGTTCTTGGTCAGAGAACAATTAACAGGTTATTCTTATCTATCGAGCAGCGCTCTCATGTTAAAGTTTATATGGCTCATCTTGCATACTCAATCATAATGATCATTGATAACTTTCAAAACTATATTCATTCAGATAAAACTTGTACTAAACAAGGAAGAGTAAAAGACATGATGAAGTAAATCACAATATAATGGTTTGATCACAACAACTCAAATGCTTGCTTGAGATGGAGGGAAATAGGTTTACTGACTCAACATAAAGTAAAAGACAGGCCCTTCGCAGAGGGAAGTAGGGATTAAATCATGTGCTAGAGATTTTTCAGTTTTGAAATCATATAAAGAGAATAAAAGTAATATTTTGAGAAGTGTTTGTTGTTGTCAACGACTGGTAGCGGGTACTCTAACCCCCTTGCCAGACAAACTCTCGAAGAGCGGCTCCCATTAAGACATTTTCATTTTGGGTGGCACCCCTTCCAACCTTACTTTCACAAACCATGGCTAACCGAATCCTCGGGTGCCTGCCAACAATCTCATACCATGAAGGAGTGCCTTTTTATTTTAGTTTTATTTAGATGACACTCCTCCCAACCTTTGCTTTCTCAAGCCATGGCTAATCGAATCCTCGGGTGCCGTCCAACAATCACATACCATGGAGGAGTGTCTATTTGTAGTATCATGAAAGTTAATTAATCGGGGCTGGGAACCCCATTGCCAGCTCTTTTTGCAAAATTATTGGATAAGTGGATGAAGCCACTAGTCCATTGGTGAGAGTTGCCTAACAAGATTGAAAGATAAAACACCACATACTTCCTCATGAGCCATAAAACATTGACACAAATAATAGATGATAAATTTTGAATTGTTTAAAGGTAGCACACGAAGTATTTACTTGGGATGGCAGGAAATACCATGAAGTAGGTAGATATGGTGGACACAAATGGCATAGGTTTTGGTCTAAAAGTTTGGATGCACGAGAGGCATTCCCTCTCAGTACAGGTCTTTGGCTAGCAAGGTTAATTAGCAAGCATAAGAGTTGAGGTAAACAAACAAATATACATGTGATAGAAACAATCATGCATCTTACTTGTAAATACAAACAATTTTAACTTCAGAATACTAAACTCATAGCTAATGAAACAACATATCTACATGTATTTGTTCTCTACTTAAACTCAAAGTGTTGTTGCTATTGACCAATGCTAAGTTTGCCAAAACCAAATAGATTTACTCAATGCTCCCAAAGTGGTACCAATACTAAAATCAAGATCAATCATATAATAGAAATTGCAAACTAAAATAAGGTGTGCAATATGTAAATGATAAGACTTCTCATTAATATTTCATAACGATAACTCACACCAAGGGATACATAGACAACAAACTAAAGGAGAGATACTTCCACACTGCAACCCATCTTATATGATAACTTCCCTACTCATGATATGACACTACTTGATAGTAAAAAGTAAAAGGTAGTGATGATGTGATACCGCGGCACTCCCCCAAGCTTGGAACAAACCAAGGGGATGCCAATACCGATGATGAATTACTCCTTTGGCGATGGTGGTGATGAATTCCTCCCGCGCTTCTTACAGATCTCCTTCAGCTTCAGTTTCTCAGCTTGGCAATTCTGCACTAAGGCTCGAAGAGATTCATTGTTATCTGAAGTTGGCGGTGGCGACCTTGTGATGGGTATCGAGTAATATTCCAGCATTCTACGGAGTCGGTAATTCTCCTCCTGGAGTATCTCCACTTCTCTTCTTAGAGCCCGGTATTGACCACAAAACTCATCGGTAGTCCGTAGAGCTTCTTCCAGCACAGGGAAAGAGTCGAGGCCAAGAGCAGGTGGTAAGGGTCCCTGCAAGTTATGAGAGAAAGAACGTCGAGTGTCAACAGATCCCACCAAGATTTGCTTACTCCCAACAGCTTGTTGCTCTTGTTTTGATGACACCCTTTTCACTTCTTCCTTCGAAGGCCCTTTGCCCTTGTTGTTGGAGGCCATGGTGCTCCTAGATTGAAAATAGATCCTGGCAGAAACAGCTCGAAACAAAACACGTCGAGAAAACGATATACGGACCTCCAGGGGTCCGGGGGATTATATAGCAGGAATTTTTATGTCATAAGGAAAGTACCAGGTCGAACCGGAGTCGGAAAGGGGCGACGAGGCGGCCAGCTCATAGGGCGGCGCGGGCCAAGGCCTGGCCGCGCCGGCCTATGGGGGCACGCCCTCGTGCGTCTCCTCCACTCCGTTTCGATCTCGTAATTTTTCATATTTTCCAAAAACAGCAAAAACATTGTTCGGAAAGTAAATCGCGAACTTTTTATTACCTGTACTGTTACCTATTCAAAGTCGAGTTCTGGCGGACTGTCAATTTGACCTTTGATGAAAGCCTCCGGTGTTTCCACTCGAATAACATCAACATCTACATTATAAGAATCACCTGAGATATAATGCTTGAGTCTTTGTCCATTCACCACTTGTGTGGCATTGCCTTGGAGAGAACTAATTTTAATTGCTCCTGAACGATACACCTCCTCAACAACATATGGTCCTTCCCATTTCGAGAGTAATTTCCCTGCAAAGAATCTAAGACGAGACCGATACAATAGGACTTTATCCCCAACATTAAACTCTCTTTTGATAATCCTTCTATCATGCCATTTCTTAATTTTCTCTTTAAAGAGTTTAGCATTTTCATAAGCTTCACTTCTCCATTCATCTAGAGAACTTAATTGCAGCAACCTCTTATTACCGGCTAGTTTAGGATCTTTGTTTAGTTCTCTAACAGCCCAATAAGCTTTGTGCTCTAGTTCTAAAGGTAAATGACAAGCTTTTCCATAAACCATTTTATAAGGTGACATTCCCATGGGGTTTTTATAAGCAGTTCTATAAGCCCGTAGTGCTTTCTTCAATTTACTAGCCCAATTCTTTGTAGATTTATTAACAATCTTTCCCAAAATAGATTTAATCTCTCTATTTGATAATTCTACTTGCCCGCTAGTTTGAGGATGATAAGCGGAAGCAATTCTATGATTAATACCATACTTAGCAAGAGTTTTTCTAAAACCTCCATGAATAAAATGAGAACCTCCATCAGTCATAATATATCTAGGTACTCCAAATCTAGGAAAAATAATGTCTAAAAGCATTTTTAAAGAAGTCTCACCATCAGCACTTTTTGTGGGTATAGCTTCTACCCATTTAGTAACATAATCAACAGCGACAAGTATATGAGTGTTACCTTCTGAAGAAGGAAAGGACCCATGAAGTCAAATCCCCAACAATCGAATGGTTCAATAACAAGAGTATAATTCATAGGCATTTCATTGCGTCTGGAGATATTACCAACCCTTTGACATTCATCACAAGATAAAATAAACTTCCTTGCATCTTTGAAGAGAGTTGGCCAATAAAAACTTGATTGTAGAACCTTTTGCGCGGTTCTATCTCCGGCGTGATGTCCTCCATAAGCACTACCATGAAATTTACTCAATATCTCTTGTTGCTCATATTCGGGAACACATCTTCGCAGAATACCATCCACTCCTTCTTTATATAAGTGTGGGTCATCCCAAAAATAATGCCTCAAGTCATAAAAGAATTTCCTCCTTTGCTGAGCTGAAAAGGTTGGAGGCAAGTACTTGGAAACAATAAAGTTAGCATAATCAGCATACCAAGGACTCTCTCGCGAGCTCACCTTTATTACAACCAATTGTTCATTTGGAAAACTATCATTAACAGGAACAGGATCATAAGCAATATTTTCCAATCTAGACAAATTATCAACAACAGGATTATCAGCACCTTTCCTATCTACAATATGTAAATCAAATTCTTGCAACAGAAGTACCCATCTAATAAGCCTTGGCTTATCATCTTTCTTTTCATAAGGTATCTAATTGCAGCATGATCAGTATGAATAGTAACTTTTGAATCAACGATATAAGATCTAAACTTATCACAAGCAAAGACTACAGCTAACAATTCTTTTTCAGTAGTAGCATAATTTCTTTGAGCAGCATCAAGAGTTTTACTAGCATAATGAATAACATTCAGTTTTTTATCTACTCGCTGTCCAAGAACAGCGCCTACAGCAAAATCACTAGCATCACACATAATTTCAAATGGTAAGTTCCAATCAGGAGGTTCAACTATAGGAGCAGTTGTTAAAGCTTTCTTTAGAGTTTCAAAAGCTTCCTTACAATCATCATCAAAAACAAAAGGTACATCTTTTTGAAAAAGATTAGTAAGAGGCTTTGAAATCTTGGAGAAATCTTTAATAAATCTCCTATAAAACCCAGCATGACCAAGAACACTACGAATACCTTTAACATCCCTTGGATAGGGCATCTTCTCAATTGCTTCAACTTTAGCTCTATCAACTTCAATACCTCTCTCGGAAATTTTATGTCCCAATACAATTCCTTCATTAACCATAAAGCGGCATTTCTCCCAATTAAGAACAAGGTTAGTTTCTTCACATCTCTGCAAAACTTTATCAAGGTTCCGCAAGCAATTATCAAAAGAATTTCCATAGACGGAAAAATCATCCATGAATACCTCTACAATACTCTCACAAAAGCCATGAAAAATAGCAGACATGCATCTTTGAAAAGTAGCAGGAGCATTACATAAACCAAAAGGCATACGCCTATAAGCATAAGTTCCATAGGGACAAGTGAAAGTGGTTTTCTCTTGATCTTTAGTTTTAACAGCAATTTGTGAAAACCCAGAATAACCATCAAGAAAGCAAAAATGAGTATTTTTAGATAACCTTTCTAACATTTGATCAATAAAAGGCAAAGGGTAATGATCTTTCTTAGTAACCTTATTAACTTTTCGATAATCAATGCACATTCTATACCCTACAACTACTCTTTGAGGTATGAGCTCATCATTATCATTAGGCACAACAGTCATTCCTCCTTTCTTAGGAACACAATGCACAGGACTAACCCATCTACTATCAGCAATAGGATATATAATACCAGCTTCAAGGAGTCTTAATACCTCATTTCTTACCACATCCTTCATCTTAGG
Source organism: Lolium multiflorum (assembly GCA_030979885.1). Taxonomy (NCBI): domain Eukaryota; kingdom Viridiplantae; phylum Streptophyta; class Magnoliopsida; order Poales; family Poaceae; genus Lolium; species Lolium multiflorum. The sequence continues at coordinate 200,866,385 of CM061747.1, forward strand.
AATTAGACGGCGCTGATGTTCAACAACAGGCTTGCATCATCTTCCATATTGATAGCATGTTGGCAAATAGAGGGAGAAATCCCCTTCAAATCATCAAGAGTATAGCCAATAGCTCCTCGGTGTTTCTTCAATATTTCCAGTAACCTTTCTTCCTCAATATCTGAAAGCTTAGAACTAATAATAACAGGATATATTTTCCTATCATCAATATGAGCATACTTAAGATTATCAGGCAATGGTTTTAAATCAAAGACAGGATCTTCCTTTGGTGGTGGTGTTCTACCCAGATCTTCCACCGGTAAATCATGCTTAAGAATAGGTTGACGAAGGAAAATTTCATCAAGCTCATCTCTTTCTTCCCTAAAAGCTTCACTCTCACTATTCTCCAAATGTTGCTGCAAAGGATTACTAGGAGCAAGAGCAATAGATGCACATTGTTCAACTTTAAAATCTTTATTAGGCGAATCAATTTTATAAGGAGTTTTGGTAAATTTAGAGAAGTTAAACTCATAAGATTCACCAGCAAATTTAGTCAAAATTTTCTGTTTCTTGCAATCTATAATAGCTCCACAAGTATTTAAAAAAGGTCTACCAAAAATGATAGGACAATATTTACTAGCAGCAGAACCAAGTACCAAAAAGTCAGCAGGATATTTAATCTTACCACATAGAACTTCCACATCTCGAACGATACCAATTGGAGAGATAGTTTCTCTATTAGCTACCGAATAACCACATCAATATCTTCAAGTTCACAAGAACCAATTTCGTGCATAATCTCCGTGTAAAGCTCATAAGGAATAGCACTAATACTTGCACCAATATCACATAAACCATAATAACAATGATCACCAATTCTAACGGATAGCATAGGAACACTAGCTTGCTTGGACTTATTAGGATGTGAAACAATATTAGAGGCATCTTCACATAAAATAATATGACCATCCTCCACATTTTCAGTCACAAGATCTTTAATAATTGCAACAGCAGTTTCAACTTTTATTTGTTCTTCAGGTTCTATAGGTTTCTTTTCACTTTTATGAACCGCACTATTTATAACAGTACTCCTTCATTTTAGCAGGAAAGGAGTTTTTTCAATATAAGCTTCAGGAATAACATGATCAACAGTTTCCACTACAACACATTTATTTATAGATGAATCAATTTTATCTTTATACGGTTCATGATACTTATCAAAGTTCTTCTTAGGCAATTCATAATGAGAAGCAAAAGCTTTATAAAGATTTGCAGCAACTTGAGAATCAAGACCATAAGTAGCACTCATATTACGAAATTTATCAATATCCATAAAAGCTTCAATGCATTTATAATCATAATTTATACCTGATTCTCTATCCTTGTCGTTCTCCCATCCTTCAGTATTTTCTTGGATCCGATTAAGAAGGTCCCTTTTAAACTCTTCCTTGTTGCGTGTAAATGATCCAGAACAAGAAGTATCCAGCAAGGTCTTGTCTTGAAAAGAAAGTCTTGCATAGAAATTATCAATAATAATATTACCAGGAAGCTCATGAATGGGGCATTTGAGCATTAAAGACTTCAATCTCCCCCACGCTTGGGCAATACTCTCTCCTTCATGAGGCCAAAAATTATATATGCGATTCCGATCTTTGTGAATCTCATTGGAGGATAGAACTTAGAATAAAACCGGGGCACAATATCATTCCATTCAAGAGAATCCCCATTATCCAGTAATTTATACCAATGCGCCGCTTTACCAGACAGCGATATAGAGAATAGTTTCTTCCTCACTTCATCCATAGCAATACCTGCACACTTGAATAAACCGCATAATTCATGTAAGAACAGTAAATGATCTCCAGGTGGACAGTTCCATCCCCTCATAACGGTTATCCACTACACGTTCAATAATTTTCATAGGTATTTTGTATGGTATTTCTTCCTTACCTGGCGCCTCATCCACTACCTTTGCAGTAGTATTAGATTTCCCAAATAAACACTCAAGAGAAGATCTCTCCATAATGAATTATAGCTGCAGCAGAAATAAAATCAGCACAAACAGTAGAAATTTCCCTTACCAATTCTACTTACCAATAGCGCTTCACTCCCCGGCGCCAGAATATAGTCTTGATGACCCACAAGTATAGGGGTGTATCGTAGTACTTTCGATAAATAAGAGTGTCGAACCCAACGAGGAGCGAAGATGTTGACAAGCAGTTTCGATGAAGGATTCACTGTAAATGCTCACGAGACAAGTATTCGAGAGGGTTTTGATGTAGCAGATAAATAAAGTACGAGTAAGTAAAATGCGAGAGAAATAATTGCAGCGAGTGGCCCAATCCTTTTTAGCACAAAGGACAAGCCGGTTTGTTTACTTATAATAACCAAACGTTCTCGAGGACACACGGGATTTTAGTCTAGTGCTTTCGCTACATACGGCTAATTAATCTTCATTGTTTTGATAAGTGTTGTGTGGGTGAACCTATGCTAATGTACTGCCCTTCCTAGGACTAATACATACTTGTGATTATACCCCTTGCAAGCATCCGCAACTACAAGAAAGTAATTAAGATAAATCTAACCACACCTTAAACTCGAGATCCTGCTATCCCTCCTGCATCGATATACCAACGGAGGCTCAGGTTTCTGTCCTCCGGCAACCCCGCAATTGGCAAAGTACAAAATGCATTCCCTAGGCCCATAAAGGTGAAGTGTCGTGTAGTCGACGTTCACACGACACCACTAGAAGAATAACACCACAACTTAAATATCATAACATTGAATATTACTCAACCATACTTCACTACTAACATTTAGACTTCACCCATGTCCTCAAGAACTAAACGAACTACTCACGAGACATCATTTGGAACATGATCAGAGGTGATATGATGATGAATAACAATCTGAACATAAACCTTGGTTCAATGGTTTCACTCAATAGCATCAATAACAAGTAGAAATCAACACCGGGAGAGTTTCCCCTATCAAACAATCAAGATCAAACCCAAATTGTTACAGCGGTGACGGCGTGCAGCGGTGGAGACGGCGGTGATGATGATGAAGATGATGATGATGGTGATGGAGATGATGTCCAGCTCGATGACGGTGACGATGGCGTCGATTTCCCCCTCCGGGAGGGAATTTCCCCGGTGGATCTCAGCCTGCCGGAGAGTTCTTTTCTCTCTGGTGTTCTCCGCAGAGGCTTGTGGCTCTTCGCGATGTACCCTGGAGCTTAGGTTTCGGGACGAAGCGTACGCGAAGAAAAGGAGGCGAGAGGGGCTGGGCCCCCTCCTCCACGGCGGCACGGCCGGGCCTGGCCGCGCCGGCCTATGGGGTGGGCCCACCTCGGGTCCCCTCGGCTCCCCCTTCGCTCCCTTCGTCTTCTGGAAAAATAGGATTTTTCATATAATTTCCGTCAGTTGATCTTCCGAAATATTGCATTCTGACGGTGCTTTTTCCAGCAGAATCCTGACTCCGGTGCGCGATCCTCCAATAATCATGAAACATGCAAAATAGATGAAATAATATAAGTATTATCTCCAAATATGAAATATATCAATGAATAACAGCAAATTATGATATAAAATAGTGATGCAAATTGGACGTATCACGCCAACGTGGAACCTGCACAACACAATCAAAATACTTTGCCCCAACGTAACAGTGAGGTTGTCAATCTCACCGGCTTGCTGTAAACAAAGGATTAAATGTATAGTGTGAAAGATGATGTTTGTTTGCGAAGAACAGTAGAGAACAATGATTGCAGTAGATTGTATTCAGATATAAAAGAATGGACCGGGGTCCACAGTTCACTAATGGTGTCTCTCCCATAAGATAAATAGCATGTTGGGTGAACAAATTACAGTTGGGCAATTGACAAATAGAGATGCATACATATCATGATGATCACTATGAGATTTAATCAGGGCATTACGACAAAGTACATAGACCGCTATCCAGCATGCATCTATGCCTAAAAAGTCCACCTTCGGGTTAGCATCCGCACCCCTTCCGTATTAAGTTGCAAACAACAGACAATTGCATTAAGTATGGTGCGTAATGTAATCAACACAAATATCCTTAGACAAAGCATTGATGTTTTATCCCTAGTGGCAACAACATCCACAACCTTAGAACTTTCTGTCACTGTCCCAGATTCAATGGAGGCATGAACCCACTATCGAGCATAAATACTCCCTCTTGGAGTCACAAGTATCAACTTGGCCAGAGCCTCTACTAGCAACGGAGAGCATGCAAGAACATAAACAACACATATATGATAGATTGATAATCAACTTGACATAGTATTCAATATTCATCGGATCCCAACAAACACAACATGTAGCATTACAAATAGATGATCTTGATCATGATAGGCAGCTCACAAGATCTAAAATGATAGCACAATGAGGAGAAGACAACCATCTAGCTACTGCTGTGGACCCATAGTCCAAGGATGAACTACTCACACATCAATCCGGAGGCGGGCATGGTGATGTAGAGCCCTCCGGTGATGATTCCCCTCTCCGGCGGATCTCCTGAATCCCCGAGATGGGATTGGCGGCGGCGGCGTCTCTGGAAGTATTTCCGTATCGTGGCTCTCGGTAATAGGGTTTTCGCGACGGAGAGTTTAAGTAGGCGGAAGGGCAGGGTCGGTGGAGGCACAGGGGCCCCACACCATAGGGCGGCGCGGGCCCCACCCTGGCCGCGTGGCCGTGGTGCAGGCGCCTCGTCGCCCCACCTCGTATGCTCTTCGGTCTTCTGGAAGCTCCGTGGAAAAATAAGACCGGCGTTGATTTCGTCCAATTCCGAGAATATTTCCTTTGTAGGATTTCGAAACCAAACACAAAGAAAACAACAACGGCTCTTCGGCATCTCGTTAATAGGTTAGTGCCGGAAAATGCATATAAATGATGTAAAGTGTGTATAAAACATGTGAGTATTGCCATAAAAGTAGCATGGAACATAAGAAATTATGGATACGTTTGAGACGTATCAGTATGCTGATTATGCTAACTTTATTGTTTCCAAGTACTTGCCTCCGACCTTTTCAGCTCAGCAAAGGAGGAAATTCTTTTATGATTTGAGGCATTATTTTTGGGATGACCCACACTTATATAAAGAAGGAGTGGATGGTATTATGCGAAGATGTGTTCCCGAATATGAACAACAAGAGATATTGAGTAAGTGTCATGGTAGTGTTTATGGAGGATATCACGCCGGAGATAGAACCACGCAAAAGGTTCTACAGTCGGGTTTCTATTGGCCAACTCTCTTTAAAGATGCAAGAAAGTTTATTTTATCTTGTGATGAATGTCAAAGAGTTGGTAATATCTCCAGACGCAATGAAATACCTATGAATTATACTCTTGTTATTGAACCATTCGATTGTTGGGGGTTTGACTTCATGGGACCTTTCCCTTCTTCATAAGGTAACACTCATATACTTGTCGCTGTTGATTATGTTACTAAATGGGTGGAAGCCATACCCACAAAAAGTGCTGATGGTGAGACCTCTTTAAGAATGCTTTTAGATATTATTTTTCCTAGATTTGGAGTTCCTAGATATCTTATGACTGATGGAGGTTCTCATTTTATTCATGGTGGTTTTAGAAAAACTCTTGCTAAATATGGTATTAATCATAGGATTGCTTTCGCTTATCATCCTCAAACTAGTGGGCAAGTAGAATTATCAAATAGAGAGATTAAATCTATCTTGCAAAAGACTGTTAATAAATCTAGAAAGAACTGGGCTAGTAAATTGAAGGAAGCACTATGGGCTTATAGAACTGCTTATAAGAATCCTATGGGGATGTCACCTTATAAAATGGTTTATGGGAAAGCTTGTCATTTACCTTTAGAACTAGAGCACAAAGCTTATTGGGCTGTGAGAGAACTAAATAAAGATCCTAAACTTGCCGGTAAGAAAAGATTGCTACAATTGAGTTCTCTAGATGAATGGAGAAGTGAAGCTTATGAAAATGCTAAACTTTTTAAGGAGAAAGTTAAGAAATGGCACGATAGAAGAATTATCAAAAGAGAATTTAATGTTGGGGATAAAGTCCTATTGTATCGGTCTCGTCTCAGATTTTTTGCAGGGAAATTGCTCTCAAAATGGGAAGGACCATATGTCATTGTGGAGGTGTATCGTTCAGGGGCAATTAAGATTGGTTCTCTGAAAGGTGATGCCACACAAGTAGTGAATGGACAAAGACTCAAGCACTATATTTCTGGAGATTCTTATAATGAAGATGTTGATGTTATTCGAGTGGTGACTCCGGAAGCTTTCATCAAAGGTCAAATTGATAGTTCTGCAGAGTTCGACTTTGAATAGGTAACAGTTCTGGTAATAAAAAGTCCCCGTTTAACTTTCCGAACAATGTTTTTGCTATTTTCAGAAAATATGAAAAATTACGAGATCGAAACGGAGAGGAGGAGACGCACGAGGGCGTGCCCCATGGCCGGCGGGCCTGGCCGCGCCGCCCTATGAGGACAGCCCCTCGAGTCCCTCTCCACTCTGGTTCGACCGGTACTTTCCTTGTCATGAAATTTTTGCTATATAATCCCCCGGATCCCCAGAGGTCCGTATATCGTTTTCGTCGTGTTTTGTTTCGAGCTGTTTTCTGCCAGGATCTGTTTTTGATCTAGAAGCACCATGGTCTCCAACAACAAGGACAAGGGGCCTTTGGAGGAAGATATTCAAGACCCCGATTTGAAGGAAGAAGTCGAGAGCGAGGATGAAGGAGAAGTGGAGGAAGTTCCGCGAGTATACCCGCGCGCCACCGTCGCAAGCATCGGAGTGGTGGCAAATCCGTTCAACGCCAAGAAAAGCGCACGGATTAGCACCGGAGGAGGAGTCCCACGTCGCTTCCTAGCTCCAAGGACATCTCCTCCAGGCATTGCCAACCCCTTCCACACTCTAATTCATAATAGACAAATTGAAAGGATTCCCAAGGCAGTATTGCCTAGTGGTTGGGATATGGATCGTTCTAACACTGCAGGAAGGATGAAACCTGAAGCCGAGGAGTGGGGAAACAACTCTAAGAGTTGGGACTCACCGTCTGACATACTTCTTAACCGCGTCGAGCAAAACTCGGAGCTGATCCGCAACCTCACTTATGAGATTGATGAGCTAAAGGAGCTGGTTAAGAAGCTTATCAAAGATTCACCATCACCACCGAAGGAGTAATTCATCATTGGTATTGGCACCCCCTTGGTTTTTTCCAAGCTTGGGGGTGCCGCGGTATCACATCATCACTATCTTTTATCTTTTTACTATCAAGTAGTGTCATATCATGAGTAGGGAAGTTATCATATAAGATGGTTGCAGTGTGGAAGTATCTCTCTTTAGTTGGTTATCTATGTATCCCTTGGTGTGAGTTATCGTTATGGAATATTAATGAGAAGTTTTATCATTTACGTATTGCACACCTTATTTTAGTTTGCAATTTATGTTATATGATTGATCTTGTTGTTAGTATTGGTATCACTTTGGGAGCATTAAGTAAATCTATTTGGTTTTGGCAAACTTAGCATTGGTCAATAGCAACATTACTTGGAGACTTAAGTAGAAAAGAGGAAATACATGTAGATATATTATTTCATTATCTTTCTTTCTTGTTAGCTAATGAGCTTAGTATTCTGAAGCTAAAATTGTTTGTGCTTACAAGGAAGATGCATGATTGTTTCTATCACATGTATACCTGTTTGTTTCCCTCGACTCTTATGCTTGCTAACCAACCTTGCTAGCCAAAGACCTGTACTGAGAGGGAATGCTTCTCGTGCATCTAAAACCTTAAACCAAACCCATGCCATGAGTGTCCACCATAACTACCCACTATGTGGTATTTTGCGCCACTCCAAGTAAATATTTCATGTGCTACCTTTAAACAATTCAAAGGTTATTATCTCTTATTTGTGTCAATGTTTTATAGCTCATGAGGAAGTATGTGGTGTTTTATCTTTCAATCTTGTTGGGCAGCTTTCACTAATGGACTAGTGGCTTCATCCACTTATCCTATAATTTTGCAAAAAGAGCTGGCAACGGGGTTCCCAGCCCCAATTAATTAACTCTCATTAATAATCCTCTTCACATGTTTTGCTCTGATTCATCAGTAAGCAACTTAATTTTGCAATAGACACTCCTCCATGGTATGTGAAATGTTGGAAGGCACCCGGATTCGGTTAGCCATGGCTTGTGAAAGCGAAGGTTGGGAGGAGTGTCATCCTTAAATAAACTAAAGTACATGTGTAAACAAAAGAGAAGAGGGATGATCTACCTTGCTGGTAGAGATAACGTCCTTCATGGGAGCCTCTCTTTGGAAGTCTGTTTGGCAAGGGGGTTAGAGTGCCCACTACCATTCGTTGACAACAACAAACACCTCTCAAAACTTTACTTTTATGCTCTTTATATGATTTCAAAACTTAAAAAGCTCTAGCACATGATTTAATCCCTGCTTCCCTCTGCGAAGGGCCTATCTTTTACTTTCATGTTGAGTCAGTAAACCTATTTCCCTCCATCTTAAGCAAGCAATTGAGTTGTTGTGATCCAACCATCTATATTGTGATCTATTTAATCATGCCTTTTATTCTTCCTTGTTTAGTACAAGTTTTATCCGAATGAATATAGCTTTGAAAGTTATCAATGATTATGAGGAGATTATTATGATTGAGTATGCAAGTTTTGCCGTATAAGCTTTAATATAAGAGCGATGCTCGAGATAAGTACAATCTGTTAATTGTTCTTTGACCAAGAACGAAGTTTGCCATCACCAACTATGATTTCCTATGCACCTTTATTTGTGATTTCCTTCTACTTGTTTCAAGTTGAATTATATGAGGAAGTTGTTCACTAGAATGTCTTGTGTGAATTAATGTGATGCTTCTTGTCCGTAGTTTATTTATCGACTCTTCACTCCATAAACATGTGGTCTTGTTTATGAGCTCAGTTTCGCTTGGGGACAAGCGAAGTCTAAGCTTGGGGGAGTTGATACGTCCATTTTGCATCACTATTTTATATCATAATTTTTGTTATTCATTGATATATTTCATATTTAGAGATGATACTTATGTTATTTCACCTATTTTGCATGTTTCATGATTATTGGAGAATCACTCACCGGAGTCGGATTCTGGAAAAAGCACCGTCAGAATGCAATATTTCGAAGATCAACAGACGGATATTACACCGAAGGTATTATTTCTCCGAAGAAGGAGCCAGCCAAAAGGAGGGGCCGGAGGGCCGCCATGGGCCCCCCATAGGCGGCGCGGGCTCCCCCGCGCCGCCTTGTGGGGAGGGGGCCCACAGCCCCCTCGGCCGCCTCTCTTTCGCGTACTTCATCTACCCGAAAACCTAAGGTACGGGGGATAATCGCGAGGAGACACAGCCGCCTCTGCGGGGCAGAAAACACCAGAGAGAAAGAGCTCTCCGGCAGGCTAAAATCCGCCGGGGAAATTCCCTCCCGGAGGGGGAAATCGACGCCATCGTCACCGTCATCGAGCTGGACTTCATTGGGATCATCATCACCATCATCTCCACCGCCGACACCATCATCTTCACCGCTGCACCTCGTCACCGCTGTAACATCTAGGGTTGAATCTTGATTATTTCATAGGGGAAACTCTCCCGGTATTGATTACTCCATGTTATTGATGCTATTGAGTGAAACCATTGAACCAAGGTTTATGTTCAGATTGTTATTCATCATCATATCACCTCTGATCATGTTCCATATGATGTCTCGTGAGTAGTTCGTTTAGTTCTTGAGGACATGGGTGAAGTCTAAATGTTAGTAGTGAACTATGTTGAGTAATATTTAATGGTTTGATATTTAAGTTGTGGTGTTATTCTTCTAGTGCTGTCATGTGAACATCGACTACATGATACATCACCTTTATGAGCCTAGGGGAATGCATCTTGTACTCGTTTGCTAATTGTGGGGTTGCCGGAGTGACAGCAACCTGAACCCCGTTGGTATATCGATGCAGGAGGGATAGCAGGATCTCAGAGTTTAAGGCTGTGGTTAGTTTATCTTAATTACTTTCTTGTATTTGTGGATGCTTGCAAGGGGTATAATCACAAGTATGTATTAGTCCTAGGAAGGGCGATGCATTAGCATAAGTTCACCCACACAACACTTATCAAAACAATGAAGATTAATCAACTATATGAAGCGAAAGCACTAGACTAAATTCCCGCGTGTCCTCAAGAACGTTTGGTCATCATAAGTAAACAAACCGGCTTGTCCTTTGTGTTAGAAAGGATTGGGCCACTCGCTGCAACTATTACTCTCGCATTTTATTTACTTGTACTTTATTTATCTGCTATATCAAAAACCCTGAATACTTGTCTGTGAGCATTTACAGTGAATCCTTCATCGAAACTGCTTGTCAACACCTTCTGCTCCTCGTTGGGTTCGACACTCTTATTTATCGAAAGTACTACGATACACCCCCTATACTTGTGGGTCATCACCATACTATACGGTTAATCCTTTGTTTCGGTAAAACCAGTGAGATTGACAACCTCACTGTAAAAAGTATTTTGGTTGTGTTGTGTTGTGTTGTGTGCAGGTTCCACGTTGTTGCTGACGCCGGAAGTGCGCCCTGCCAAAAGTTAGCTAGCAACACCTTCAGAAGTCATTCCTTTCTCCTACTGGTCGATTAAACCTTGGTTTCTTACTGAGGGAAAACTTTGCTCATCATACCTTTCTCTTGGGATTCCCCAATGGTGTGCAACTGCGCAACATCAATAACTATGGGTACCTTTAATCTTAAAGTGGTGGTTGAACTTTACTTCTTAATAATTCCCTTGTTTGCTCATAACTGGCCTTTGGATCAATCACTAGGGGTGTACTTGCTCGTATCCATGGCTACACCTATCTATGGCTCCTCTCTAAAAGAAACACTAAAAAGACTCTAATGAGCTTCACTAATTGTGACAACCACACAAATGAAATAGCAATTTGCCTAAACACTTGCTCTCTTGAGTTACTCCACTTCCCTTCCCTTCATCTCATTGCATTTACTTTATTGCACTTTACTTGTATTTCATTTTACTTTTAGAGATAGAATATGAGCTAGACCGTAACCATGTTTACTGGGGAAGTCTTTCAACATTGCACCTTCAGGGTATATTGCACCCTGTGTTGATCATCATTTCTTTTGTTTTGTTGATGGCTATCTCTTGTGAAATAAATGGAGGTTATTTAAGAGTAAGTATGCATACATTATTAGAGAAGAGCAATGGGCCGCTAACCGAAGCCATGCTTAATCATGGTGAAAGTTTCGGCAACGAGCATCCTCAATAGGAAGAGTGAAAAAAGTAAAAGAAAAAGAGTTGTGAATAAAGAGAGAGTGGAAAAATAAAAGCAAATAAAATTAAAGAAAAAAGAGTAAGATAAAAAAAGTGAGAGAGAGTTAGAGAGGATGCTCAACGCATGTTGTTCATGTTGTCCCAGTATGGATGGCCTATAGTTGAGATAACCATCTCATTTAGTCCTTTGTACATGCGTCATGAATGTACCCCATTGCGATACTTGGTTGAAACATGTATGTTGCAAATTCTTGGTAATCTGAAGATGAGAAATGAGAGGTGTAGTCCTTAGCATTCAATAAAATGAGTAAACACTTACTCATAAGAGGTCAAACTCATGACACATACATATCTTCATACATGAGATACTTGGTACCCATCCTTATTATTATTGTTGCCATGAATTGCATAGCTCAAAATGTTATTTTATTCTCTCTACTTTTATATTGTTGGAGGTTTAGCACATACATTTCCTCCTTACTCTCTTGTGTTCAAGAGTCAAAAGAAATATTCATGAAAAGATAGGACAAAGAGTTTTCAAAAAATTCTATAGGATTCTCCTATGCATGCTTTATGATTCATAAATACTTATCATTCATGTTTCTTACAATGCTATTTATTGTTATGCATGCTTTGAAGAATGTAAGAGATATCACTTTATACTTAATATCGATTATTGTCATTCTTTATTGACTGAACCTTGTAAGACTTTGCATGATTACGTAGAAGAGATGCAATAAACTCGAAAGTGCATGCTAGTTTTATCACCTTTATGCTCGAGGATGAGCATAGGTTAAGCTTGGGATGTTGATGCATGTAAAATGCATACATGAACTTTGCACTTTATTGCAACATATTACCACATATTTTCATCTTATATAATTTTATTTCCATATTTTATGATGTTTTAGGGGATTTTCTAAACAATCACCCCTGGTTCTAATTCTGTTTGGCAGAAAACGCCTCTTTTTAGTGTTTTTGATATTACAGGAGCTACAAGACTCAAAAAAGGGCAAAGTCAGGGGGCACACTTCGGAATTTTTGAGATGAAAAAGATGGGATGAAGAGGGACACCAGTAGGTCAACAGGCTGGGAAAGAGGCCTGGTGGCACGCCCTCCCCCTTTGGGCGTGCCACCGACACTCATATCCATCTCGAGCGTCCGTTTCGCCTCATCTTTTCACGAACCGACTTGTTTTGCCCTAAAAGCCAATATATATACGACCCCCAGGGGTTTCGTTGAGGCTACGGCGACGTAGATCAAAAAACATAAACAGAGAGTCAGCACGCCGCCGCCGGCGAAGAGCGGAGGGCGCAAACGCTGCCGGAATTGCCTCCGGTGGATTCCACCCCCCTCTGGTGAAGGCATCAACACCATCTTCATCATTTTCATCAACATCTACATCAACTCTTCATCATCCCCCTCTGTAATCTCTTGGCAAACATGATGTATGATGCAATACATTGTTTTCTCATGATCTATTGTATCTCTATGTTGATGTTTGAGTAGTGAATTGTTCATGGAAATTGTGAGATAGTTTGTTGTTGGTTACATACAAGTATTTGTTATCTTCTATGATAATCGTTTGTACTGATATATTAGTGCACACATATGTTGGGGGATGCATAAGGTTGTCACCGTTGCATGTTGTATTAATCATGTATTTGTTATCTTCTAGAGGGACAACGGCAACTGAGAGAAACCTTGTCCTAATTCTTAGATGCATGTTGTACTAATCATGATTAATCAAACGGGGGGTATAATTATGGGGACCTTCAATCTTACAATGGTGATTGGACTTTACGTCTTAATAATTCCCTTGTTTGCTCTTAACTAGCCTTGGGATCAATCACTAGGGGTGTACTTGCTCATATCCATGGCTACACCTATCTATGGCTCCTCTCTAGAAGAAACACAAAAAAGACTATAATGAGCTTCACTAATTGTGACGACCATACAAATGAAATAGCAATTTGCCCGAACACTTGCTCTCTTGAGTTACTCCACTTCACTTCCCTTCGTCTCATAGCATTTTACTTTATTGCACTTTAATTGTCTTGCATTTTACTTTTTGCATTTTAAATTCAACACTTATAGTTTCTAGTCAAAACCTCTACACACACCATATATCCCAGCTTTGCATAGAAGGCCATATAAGTGGGTTATAGGGCTATAGAGAATAGATAGTTTACCTTCAGCTTCTCGTGGGTTCGACACTCAAATACTTATCGAATTGTATTGCAGTGATTCCTGCACTTGGGAGTTATCAGGTGGCACTCGACCAGATCGATCTATTGTCGATCTAGCTTCTACCAGTTGCTTCTAGGTCGTCTGTCGGCGGCGGCAAGACGCCAACCGTTGATTTGATGGGTTGTCTGTCTAGTCTCTAGGCAGCGGTAGCAACGAATGCCACGGCTTCCGCTGATTTCATCGCTACGCCCGGACTAAGGGATTATTAGTCAAGGACTCAGGAACGTACAATCATGCTTCCATAGACCCTCAAATATCAAAATAGTGTAACCCCCGAAGAGGTATCGTGCTATCATTTAATCTCAACCATTCTATCCCTAACCTCGAACAGGTATCGTTTAATCTCAACTGTTCTTGTGTTTATACCTCTTCGATGATTTACATTGTTTTGAGATTTGGGATCTATAGAAACACAAGCCAGGTAGGTATTGGTAATCTGATCTAGTTCGCCATTTTGCTTCAGTTTATGTATTCGCTAATTGGAAAACAAAGATTAAACATACAATATCTTTTTTCCACGCAAGTTGTTTTTATTTTGAATCTGAGCTCGTGCTGGGAATTTGGATAATGTCGGTGGTGAATGGTGATAGCAGCGCTATATTTCAACTTCTAAAAAAGTAGGTGAAAATGTGCCAGTTTACTAATGCTATTGGCTTTTCGCAAAAATTGTTAATAACATGATATTTAAGTATTGTCTAAACTTGATATATTATACTACATATGTGATTGTCGCTGCTCACCCCCCATGCTTAAATCCTAGCTTCACACATGTCCCTAGGTTGCTTGGAAACGGCATTGAAATCAATCACTAGGGGTGTAATTGTAGATGTTTATGGCTGCACCTATATATGGCTCCTCTCTAGAAGAAACAAAAAAAACACTATCCATGTGCTTCACTAATTGTGACAATCAAACAAATAAAATAACAATTAGCCTAACACTTTCTCCCTTGAGCTACTCACTTTCACTTCACTTGCTCTACTTGCACTAGCTAGTTACTTGTAGTATTTACTTTCACCATTTTCTAGATAGAAATAAAACATACCTTACACACTTTAGTCCATTGCTTTGCACGCAAGACATATAAGTGGGTTATAGAGCCTTAGAAAATAGATAGTTTACCTTTAGCTCCTCGTAGTTTTGATGCTCAAATACTTATTGCATTGTACTACGGCAATTTCATGTACTTATGAATTATCAAGCTCCTGCGATCAACTAAGATCTTGGAGAGTTTGCAATTGGCCACCTTGGCAGTGAATGATAGGGCATCATCGTGGGGGAAGCGGACTCCTTCAGCGTCTTTGGCAGTGAGGCTAAGTGGAGTTTCAGCCCACTGGGGCCAGTGTTGGTGCTAACTCCCCCACGACATTGACATATCGATTATAGTTACTTCGTTTTCATTTGGAACCTCTTTCGGAGGATGTTCCTCCAAAGATGACGCTAACCACATGGTCTCCTTGTTGGAAAGGGAGTTCTAAGTTGATGGGGGCAGCATCACTTGCCGCAACAAGTGCTCACATGGATATCCATGCAAATATAAAATTATTTATCTTCACATTCAATGTATTAAAACAGATGCCCTCGCATTTGCGAGGGCCACCGCGCCAGTAGCTTCCCTCGGCGAGTTATATTGGTTCTGAATTTATGAAACCTTGTTCCATGTTAGCCTGAATCGATCTAGAGTTTGGTATCGGCCTACCGTTAAGCCTTGTTACTGGCTGTCAGTCTGTCACGTACTGCACCAGTGCACACGGATAGCTAATCAATCACATTTGCGGATAAACAAATCGCGCCACTCTGTAAACCGTGCAAGAAAATAATACTCCTATTCACCGGTACAGTTGGAGCTGAAATGGCCATCACCAAGCCCACGATCCTGAATACTGATAGGATGCAGCTCTAGCTAGGTGAATGTCACTACTCACTACCCATAACCCTGAATCCCGATAGGATCTAGCTCTACGTGAATGTTACTGTCACCAAGGGCATTACACTCACTTCAGATTCATCAAAGCCAGAGTAAAAAAAAAGGCAGCCAATTTTCAAACCAGTGAACTAAAAGACACAAAGTGGCAGCTCGTGTCACGCAAACCTGAAATCGTTAGGCGACACAACGAATTTGCTAAATAAACAACAAATACTTTGGCTAATTGTGGGCGCCTGCAGGGATGCCGGAAATACGGCAAAGTAATGCGTGTTTCAACCCCACCATCGCTCGGCAACGTCAGTTTGGTGGCTAAACATTGCCTTTGGCTTTTCAATCTTTCGTGTGTTTTTGGGTGATGGCGATATGGCATGCGCTTCAGTTGAAGAATCGGTGTTCTTGGCAATTTCTTTACGAGATCTCCGCGCTTAAAGCGACGGCATTAACGGGATTGTTTTAGTAGCCGAGTGGGATCCTGCTGATCTGATTTTTAAGGCAGCTAGATTTTTTTTAAGGCAGCTAGATGGTGACAAGCAGAGGCAGTGTTCTTTATGCGAAATCATTAGCAGCCTAATGTGCTGCTCAATTGTATTTTATTGAGGTATTATTCTGGTGTAGCTTCACCATCATGTGTTGCTTAAGCCAAGGGGAGAGAATATGTTCCTGATTGCTCCTCTCTTTGGAAAATTTGGAACAAAAGGAACGTCGGGGTTTTGAAAAGCATCTCTGCCTTGCCTACCATTATTCTGTGAAATGTTAAGATCAACGCATTTTAATGGTGCTGAGCTTTTGTTTCCGATCAGATTTTGCTCTACTTTGTAGTTCCTTTTTAATTAACGAGACGAGACAGCTCTGTCACCGTTTTTTTTTTTGATTGCACTACCGGAGAATTGGTGAAAATCGGGCAGTTGTGTGATGTGGCTGGCTAACTGATATAACTTGTCTGTTGCATTGCAGCTTTCAGTCTATGGTCCTGAGCACGAGTAAAATATGGAGTTTGGTCCTTGTTTTCTGCATCACACTTGTGCTATTCAACTACTTATCTACTCCCTCCGTTTCTTTCTATAGTGCCTATTGTTTTTTGGCACGGAAATTAGCGCAAGCAAATTTATTGACACAAAACCCCCCAGCGCTATTTGAGAGAAAAAAAAGGAAACTGGAAACAGATCCGAGACGTTATCTGCTCCCTCGCAAGAAAGTACGCGGCCGTTCCGTGAGAAATACACTTGCCTTAACGACGCGCGCGTGATCTACTCTCACGTACAGATCCACGTACAGATCAAGGCGTGCGACCAGATTGGTCCACGTATTTAGGACGGGAACATACTCTCACTACAGGAATCTGCCAAGATGCCGACGGCCTCCAGCCCTCGGCGTATCACCGCCTCGCCCTCGGCGTACACTACGCCGACGGGGCCCCTCGGCGTAGCTCCTCGGGGAAGGTGGGCCTCGGCGCATGCCACTTGGCCCTCGGCGTAGCTCCGCCCGTCGGCGTAGACGAAGTGGCCCGACGGCTGGCTCCACCCCTCGGCGTAGTGGCCGTCGGCGCAGGTCGCTAACCGGCACCGTCAAGGTGACGGCCGTTACGGCTACGCCGAGCGCCGCACCGTCGGCGTACGGTGACGCGTGGCGAGCCCTGGTCGACCTTGGCGGTCGATACGCCGAGGGCCTCCCCGTCGGCGTAGTTGGACGCGTGGCGCCGCCTGGTCGCTCCTACCTCCCGATACGCCGAGGGCCTCACCGTCGGCGTACCGCCACACGTGGCGCAGCCTGGGCGATCCTGGCGCCGGTACGCCGAGCGCCTCCCCGTCGGCGTACTTGGACGCGTGGCGCGGCCTGGGCGTCCCTGGGCGACGGCCTCTACCCCGAGGGCCTCCCCGTCGGCGTAGGCTCGACCATTTGGTCCATTACTGTACGCGTGGCGCGCCCTGGGTGATCCTGGGAGCTACCCCGAGGGGGAACCCGTCGGCGTAGAGGGTACCATTTGGTACATTTTTTTCGTTTTTTGCTGTTTCGCGCGTTTTCCAGATTTGGCAGGATACACAAGCACATATAATTCACATGAAATTCATAGGCATGAAGTGCAAATACATATAACATCAAGTGCATACATAGTGTCATAGTGCCATAGGTTGCATACATAGTGTCATAGTGACATAGGATGCATACATAGTGCCATAGTGTGCATACATGCATGGTGCCATAGTGTGCATAAGATACATGGGACTACTAGAGGAGCTCGTCGCCGCTAAACACCGGCCGATTCCTTCCGGTAGAAGCTGCGGAAGAACCACCGGGAGAAGGACCGGGAGAAGTACCGGGAGAAGTACCGGGTGTAGCACCGGGAGAAGGACCACCATGATGAACCGGTGTGATCTCCCTCCCACCACCCTGGTTTCCGGAACATCCCGTTCCCTACACACATGTTCCCGAGATGTTAGCAATTTGCGAGGCAAAGGAAAGCCGTAGTATTCGGTTTGGCGAAGAACTTACCGTTGTTCTCCCATAGTACTCCGCAGCGAAATTTTCCTTCGATGGCATGTTTGGCGCCGGCCCCGGAAAGGGAGGCATCGGCCCTAAATCCACTGTCTGTCCAGTTTGATTGGCCACCATCGACGCCTGCAAGATAGTTTACATGTCAGTCTTTGAAGAAATGAAGCATCAAACTAGGGGAAAGTGGGACTTGTCATCATTTGCGAAAACAAAGGTTGGAACTTACATGTATATATGCCATGTACTCCATGAAGTGCTGCTGGTGCTGGTTGAAGGCCACCTGATATTCTTGATGAGCGACCACGTAGGCCGCCTCGAAGTCAGGCTACAATTTCACAAATTCATGTCTCGTTAGCACTTAGCAATGTATGAACGAAAGTCGGAAAGAGGATGGAAATGAGGGAAACTTACGTCGTATGCGGGTTGTTGCCGAGCCCGGCGACGAGGCGGGAGAGGGGGGCTGTCCTTGGTGAGTCCCGCCTTGAGACGCGTGAAGGTCGTGGTGAGGGTATGCTTGACGGCCTTGTTCAGCATGGCGAGACGGCCATGCGGCAACCCTCCGGACGACAGGACCAACGACTCCTCGTCGACCTCCGCGCTCATGGGGTCATCCACCTCCGGGTGACGATGCCTCACCATCTCGCAGTAGTTCTCGACGTCCTCGGCGTAGGTGCCGAAGTACTCAGGGAGCGAGGGCTGAGGCTGCGAGAGATCGGGCTTCTTAAGCCGCATCTTGTTGTAT
Organism: Lolium multiflorum; assembly: GCA_030979885.1. Taxonomy (NCBI): domain Eukaryota; kingdom Viridiplantae; phylum Streptophyta; class Magnoliopsida; order Poales; family Poaceae; genus Lolium; species Lolium multiflorum. Next base: position 200,885,093 of record CM061747.1, read on the forward strand.
ATCTCGAGGTCAGACATCTCCTCCTCGGGTCCTAACGCGGCCCTCTGCATCGCGAAAGGAAATGTTGTGAGTACCAACTTTGAACCTGAAGGAAAATAAAATGTATACATACCGTCTTCCCCTTGTAGCGCTCGTAGCTGAGGTTTCCCCCACAGTGTGTGCCACCGTCGCCTCGGTTCTCCGCGTTCCGCCTCGCCACGGCTGCAAAGTCCTCGTCCATCTTGAGCCACCTCGTCCTAACCATCTCCTCCCATGCCTCGGCATGCGGCTCGGCCCAATCGGGGATAACCTGAAAATGCAATACTCAACTCAATCTAATGCAATCGCAACTTAGTAGCAATGTAGAATCTCATTGACATTTTACTCACCGACATGTAGTCCTCCACCGTCATCTCGTACTCGGCCTTAGCATTCTTACCGACAATGTCCGGCTTATGGACCCTCTCGCCTCTCTCTGCCCAGAAGTGACCCGCGGACGTGATCCTTTGGTTGTACCACACCTGCGGTGTCAACCTCTCACAAGTCGCCCGCAAAGTCCTGTTCGCGGCCGCCTCCTCAACCTCGGGCGCCACACGATAAAAACACTTCAATCATGCAAAAAACAATTGTGAGATTCATGAGTTAGAACATTGGGGTCATCAAATATGAACGAAGCTCGAGAAAATATGTCTTACCCAAAACTTTCTCATCACGGCCTCAGCAGCCGTCGGGAAGCCTACGCCAGGGGCACTCTCGTAGTCCGTCCAAGTAGTGGCTAGCTTCATCTCGCCAGCTGGGACAGTGCCGAGGGGATAGTACTTGCCCGGCCAGAACTTCCTAAGCAAAGCTCCAATCATGCTGCTAGGCAGGCGCCCCTTGACCCCCGGAGGAAATATCCAATTGCTGCACATGAAAATCAAACATTAGCACATGAAAATCAAACATTAGCACATGAAAATCAAACATTAGTACTTGAAAATCGAAATTGCCAAATTAGTACACTTACTCAGGGCCAGCAGGAATAATAAGGGTCTTCGCCTCATGGGTCTTAGGCTCCTTCCTCTCGTCGGGGACTCTCGCTTCCCCACGAATCTTCAGTGCCTTCGGCCGCCCATCCTCCTCCGGAGTCTCAAACCCGCGGCTAGAGTCCTCCTCGGCTCTAGACTCCGTCTCCGCCTCCTCTCTAGACGTCCCCTCCAAAAAGAACCCGGAAGCAACGTCGCCAGGCCGAGGGTGGTGGCTCAAAGTCCGGTCCTCCCCACCACCTCCACCTCCACCTCCACCTCCACCTCCTCCCAAGCCACCTCCAGCTCCACCACCTCGTCCCCGTCCTCGTCCTCGTCCTCGTCCTCCTCCTCCTACCGCAAAGTCCTCGTAACGCGGATTGCGACGCGGTTCCCTCTCACTCCTTCTAACATTGTTCTTGCGTTGTTGCATCTTCTTAAGCAAGCTCGACGAGTCCTCCTTGCCGCCGCTCATATTGTTCAATCACCTGCATTGAGAAAGAGAAAACAATTAAGAAGCATGTTGAAAAATATATAAATAGTAAGCATAAAGACACTAAACAATTAAGAAGCATGTTCAAGAATATATAAATACTAAGCATAAAGATACTAAACAATTAAGAAGCATGTTGAAAAAAAAAAATACTAAGCATAAAGACACTAAACAATTAAGAAGCATGTTCAAGAATATATAAATACTAAGCATAAAGATACTAAACAATAAAGAAGCATGTTGAAAAAAATATAAATACTAAGCATAAAGATACTAAACAAATAAGAAGCATGTTGAAATATAAACTCATAAAAGACCCTCACCAGCCGTCATCAATCTCATCGTCAATCTCATTTTGTTTCTCCTTGCCACTATCACTATCACTATCTTTTGAGTAGTAAGTTGGATTTTGATAGACGGGTGGAGGCTCATCATCGCTATCATCTTCCACTTGTAACTTCTCGAGCATATCTATGTCCTTTAGATCCACCACTGACTCACCACGAGTTTCTGCATCGTTCCTGAGGTCCTCTTCAAGAACACATTCTAACTCAAAGTGCCCGAAGTCCTCTTCCTCTTGATAGAAAATTCCCTCGTATGTTACAGGGTCAATGTTGTTGTAATCGTCCTCGGAGGGAATCGGTAGGTTACCATGTGGCGATACCTGGAACACGACTTCCCAGCCGTTGAGGGCCGCTTTCTGGCATGGGTACGGCAAATAATAAACTTGCTTGGCTTGGTGAGCAACAATATAGACATCGGCTCCGGTATAGGTGGTGGAAGGCTTAACTTCAACTAACCCAATGGACTTGGTAATTCTCTGTCCACCTCTTGGGTCGAACCAATGACACTTGAACACAACGAGATTGAGTTGTTTGTTTGTACGGTTGAAGGTCAGCTCGTATACATTCTCTAACCTCCCGTAGTAATCAAAGGTATCGGATCCTTTAGTGAAGACACCAGTATTTATCGTTTTTGGATTCGCCCGGCCCTTCTGGTGTGTCTGTATGGAATCGAAACCCATTCACGTCATACTTCTCATACTTCATGACGTCACGGTTACAACCTTGGGAAACACATCTCAACTCATCTGTCATCTCAACGTTTGCATCAGCTCCCTACAAGCACGGTTCAAATTTGTTGTGTGCATTAGTTACGTGGAATAACAGGGACAAGTCACATATTGGAATAAGAGGGACAGCTTAGACATTACTTTTTTCATGAACCAAGACACAAAGTTTATTTTTACTTCGGGAGCACCCTCTTTCAGTAGAGTCTCCAACTCCGCGCCCGTGGGATCGCGCGGAAGCCACCACTGTTCATCCGTGAATTCGCTGAAAGGATACAATAAGCATTAGACCGAGTTGAGTGTAGGTGATCGAAACTAGATACAATAAGCATTACACCATGTTACCTAATGAAATCGTGACCGCCATCGTCGTCGTCCCCCCCACCCTTCATGTTCATAAGCACATAGAGCATTATGCAATCCTTCTCTTCCCTCTCCAATCTATATTTTTGTCCTTTACCAGCCTTGCCACCGGGACATTGGAATAGTTGAAGCTTGGGGTCATTCATGGGCACGTCGGGTGGGGAGGGGGCCGGCCTGCTGCGGAGGGGGTCGGGTGGGGAGGGGCCGGCCTGCTGAGGTGGCGGGTGAGAGGAGGAGCAGGGCCGGGCCAACGGCGGCTCAGGCCACGAGGTGGGGAGGGGGCGGGCCGGCCGTGGAGGTGGCGAGCGAGAGGAGCGGGGCCGGGGGCAGCCGCGGCTCAGGCGACCTGCGCGCGGTGGGGAGGGGCGGGCGAGAGGAGGAGCGGGGCCGGCAGCGCGGGGCTCGGTTGAGGAGGAGGACGGGGTGGCGGCGGCGGGCAGGAGGCGGCGGCGCGAGCGGGCAGGAGGCGGCGGCGCGAGCGGGTTGAGGAGGAGGACGGGGTGGGGAGCGGCGGGACAGGGGGAAAAATCGAACAAGTGTTTTTCGGGCCGCGCCGACCAGGTGTTTTTCGGGCTCAGATCCCGCGCTTCGCGTTTTTAGGGTTGGTGTCTATGCCGAGGGCCGGCCATACGCCGACGGCTACCCTCGGCATAGACCACTTTTTTTTTTTTTCATTTTTCATTTTTTTTTTTTTTATATAATATATATATATATATTAAGAATAGGTCACATACACGCGCAAACACTCACCCCTATGAACGCACACACGCACACCCTACCCTATGAGCACCTCCGGAAGACCGAGGCGGGATTGTATCTTGAAATTGACGAAGTCACCACAGCGCCTCGCTATCGACGGACGTCGCCTCCTGAAAGAATATTCCGCCTTTATGAGACACACAGATGTCAAACCTGGGGTTTGAACTCTGGTGGGCTGGGGTACAACCACCCTCCTAACCACCCAACCTCAGGTTGGTACTCAAACATAATATATATAATTATCATAGATCTATCTAAAGCGCGTGGGGCTATGCCGAGGACCAGATCTACCCCTTTGAACGGCATCCAATGACAGCTGACCCATGGTACCGTCTTTTGCAGTGGTTACTAGGACACATAAAATGACGCCACGCGGCTCCGCTCGATTTTTTGGCTCCGTTTGCTTTGCCAACTGCGCAAAACGGGGCCATGCGGTATGGCCTGGCGCGTGCACCCGCCAACGCGCGCGAAACGAAAACATTTAGCACATAAAATGACGCGTCCTAGACCTAAAAACATTTTCCCTCCATTTATTGAGCGAAGGAAAGTGTCGCCCGTTCAAATCCGGACTTTCGGGGCGCACCGGAAGCGGGTGGGATTCCCAGATGGCTTCGCGCGCATATGGCATGTGATAGGTGGTGCGTAGGAGGTATCCTACCGCCGCGGAGGTCCCGCGCGATACTGAAATGCGCATGTAGCGCTTCACAAAAAAAGCCCTGGCACGAAAATGGAAAACTCGCCCGTGGTTCGGATTGGAAATCCGCGACCGGGGCCTTGCTTCCATCCTAAGGCCCACGCGTGTCAAATATGGCCTCGTTCCGACAAACTATGTGGTGAAACGGGCCGTTTCCTACTCATTTCCCCTAAAAGCCATAGAACTCCGGACGAGATAGCCCCGTTCGTGAAGGGTTCTCCAAGATAATTGCCGTATCCCAGTTCCGTCTTTTGCAGTGGTTACTAGGACACATAAAATGACGCCACGCGCTCCGCTCGATTTTTGGCTCCGTTTGCTTTGCCAACTGCGCAAAACGGGGCCGCCGGGACATGCGGTATGGCGGGCGCGCGCGTGCACCCGTCCGCCAACGCGCGAAACGGAAAACATTTAGCACATAAAATGACGCGTCCTAGACCTAAAAACATTTTCCCTCCATTTATTGAGCGAAGGAAAGTGTCGCCCAGTTCAAATCCGGACAGTTTCAGCGGATTGGCGGGGCACCGCAGAAGCGGGTGGGATTCCCATGGCTTCCGCGCGCATATGGCATGTGATAGGTGGTGCGTGGAGGTATCCTACCGCCGCGGAGGTCCCGCGCGATACTGAAATGCGCACCATGTAGCCGCTTCACAAAAAGCCCTTCCGCACCCAAAATGGAAAAACCGTCGCCCGTGGTTCGGATTGGAAATCCGCGACCGGGCCTTGCTTCCCTAAGGCCCACGCACGTGCCAAATATGGCCTCGTTCGACAAACTATGTGGTGAAACGGGCCGTTTCCTACTCATTTCCCCTAAAAGCCATAGAACTGACGAGATAGCCTGTTCGTGAAGGGTTCTCCAAGATAATTGCCGTATCCCAGTTCCGTCTTTTGCAGTGGTTACTAGGACACATAAAATGACGCCACGCGGCTCCGCTCGATTTTTTGGCTCCGTTTGCTTTGCCAACTGCAAAACGGGCCGCCGGGACATGCGGTATGGCCGTGCGGCGCGCGTGCACCGTCGCAAACGGAAAACATTTAGCACATAAAATGACGCGTCCTAGACCTAAAAACATTTTTCCCTCCATTTATTGAGCGAAGAAAGTGTCGCCAAATCCGGACAGTTTCAGGATTCGGCGGGGCACCGCAGAAGCGGGTGGGATTCCCGATGGCTTCCGCGCATATGGCATGTGATAGGTGGTGCGTAGGAGTATCCTACCACCGCGCGGAGGTCCCGCGCGATACTGAAATGCGTAGCCGCTTCACAAAAAAAGCCCTTCCGCACCCGAAAATGGAAAAACCGTCGCCCGTGGTTCGGATTGGACCGGGCCTTGCCCCATCCTAAGGCCCACGCACGTGCCAAATATGGCCTCGTTCCGACAAACTATGTGGTGAAACGGGCCGTTTCCTACTCATTTCCCCTAAAAGCCATAGAACTCGGACGAGATAGCCCGTTCGTGAAGGGTTCTCCAAGATAATTGCCGTATCCGTCTTTTGCAGTGGTTACTAGGACACATAAAATGACGCCACGCGGCTCCGCCGATTTTTGGCTCCGTTTGCTTTGCCAATCGCAAAACGCCGGGACATGGATGCCGTGCGGCTGGCGTCCGTCAAGCGCGAAACGGAAAACATTTAGCACATAAAATGACGCATCCTAGACCTAAAAACATTTTTCCCTCCATTTATTGAGCGAAGGAAAGTGTCGCCCGTTCAAATCCGACAGTTTCACGGATTCTGGCACCGCAGCGGGTGGGATTCCCGCATGGCTTCGCGCATATGGCATGTGATAGGTGGTGCGTAGGAGGTATCCTACCGCCGCGGAGGTCCCGCGATACTGAAAATGCGCACCATGTTGCTTCAAAAAAAGCCCTTCCGGCACCGAAAATGGAAAAACCGTCGCCGTGGTTCGGATTGGAAATCCGCGACCGGGCCTTGCTTCCCATCCTAAGGCCCACGCACGTGCAAATATGGCCTCGTTCCGACAAACTATGTGGTGAAACGGGTCGTTTCCTACTCATTTCCCTAAAAGCCATAGAACTCCGACGAGATAGCCCTGTTCGTGAAGGGTTCTCCAAGATAATTGCCGTATCCCATTCCGTCTTTTGCAGTGGTTACTAGGACACATAAAATGACGCCACGCGGCGCGATTTTTGGCTCCGTTTGCTTTGCCAACTGCGCAAAACGGGGCGCGGGACATGCGGTATGGCCGTACCGGCGCGCGCGTGCCGTCCGCCAACGCGAAAACGGAAAACATTTAGCACATAAAATGACGCATCCTAGACCTAAAAATTTTTCCCTCCATTTATTGAGCGAAGGAAAGTGTCGCCCAGTTCAAATCCGGACGTTTCGCGGATTCGGCGGGCACCGCAGAAGCGGGTGGGATTCCCGATGGCTTCGCGCGCATATGGCATGTGATAGGTGGTGCGTAGGAGGTATCCTACCGCTGCCCGGATCCGAAATGCGCACCATGTAGCTGCTTCAAAAAAAGCCCTTCCGGCACCCGAAAATGGAAAAACCGTCGCCGTGGTTCGGATTGGAAATCCGCGACCGGGGCCTTGCTTCCATCCTAAGGCCCACGCACGTGCCAAATATGGCCTCGTTCGACAAACTATGTGGTGAAACGGGCCGTTTCCTACTCATTTCCCCTAAAAGCCATAGAACTCGGACGAGATAGCCCTATTCGTGAAGGGTTCTCCAAGATAATTGCCGTATCCCAGTTCCGTCTTTTGCAGTGGTTACTAGGACACATAAAATGACGCCACGCGGCTCCGCTCGATTTTGGCTCCGTTTGCTTTGCCAACTGCGCAAAACGGGCCGCCGGGACATGCGTATGGGTACGCCGCGCGCACCCGTCCGCGCGCGGAAAAAACATTTAGCACATAAAATGACGCATCCTAGACCTAAAAACATTTTTCCTCCATTTATTGAGCGAAGGAAAGTGTCGCCCCAAATCCGGACTTTCCACGGATTCGGCGGGCACCGCAGAAGCGGGTGGGATTCCCGGATGGCTTCCGCGCGCATATGGCATGTGATAGTGGTGCGTAGGAGGTATCCTACCGCCGCGCGGAGGTCCCACGCGATACTGAAATGCGCACCATGTAGCGCTTCACAAAAAAAGCCCTTCCGCACCCGAAAATGGAAAAACCGTCGCCCGTGGTTCGGATTGGAAATCCGCGACCGGGGCCTTGCTTCCCATCCTAAGGCCCACGCACGTGCCAAATATGGCCTCGTTCCGACAAACTATGTGGTGAAACGGGCCGTTTCCTACTCATTTCCCCTAAAAGCCATAGAACTCCGGACGAGATAGCCCTGTTCGTGAAGGGTTCTCCAAGATAATTGCCGTATCCCAGTTCCGTCTTTTGCAGTGGTTACTAGGACACATAAAATGACGCCACGCGGCTCGCGATTTTTTGGCTCCGTTTGCTTTGCCAACTGCAAAACGGGGCCGCCGGACATGTATGGCCACCGGGCGCGTGTACTCCGCCAACGCGCGAAACGGAAAACATTTAGCACATAAAATGACGCGTCACACTTGTACATATATGTTAGGGGCAGATGCAAGTTTTCCAACAATTCGACGCTCCGTGATCCGTATCTTGGGAAACCCTAGGGCGGGGACCCCGTAGATCTACCCCTATAGCTTTCTCCGTGCGAGAGTTTACCAATGTAATTTTTTACTTGTTTTGGTTTATTTAGGACATATGTACATGGAAACCATAGGTTGGGCATACTTTACCATAAAATAGGCTCCATTTTAGCCGTGGCGAGAGTTTCCACATACAGATCCTGGATTTTACCAAGTGTTAGCCCATGTATGCGGAAATCGTCAACAACGGGTACATCCAAGGTTAGCCAAACCTTACATCACACTTGTACACATATGTTATGGGCATATGCAAGTTTTCCAGCGATTCCGACGCTCCGATGGTCTGTATCTTGGGAAACCCTAGGGCGGGGACCCAGATCTACCCCTATAGCTTTTCCGTGCGAGGGTTTACCAATGGATTTTTTTATTTGCTTTGCTTTGTTTAGGACATATGCACATGGAAACCATAGGTTTGGAATGAAATAGGCCACAGATGAGCCGTAGCAGGAGTTTCCACATACATATCCTGGATTTTACCAAGTGTCGGCCCATGTATGCGGAAATCGTCAACGCGGGGTACATGCAAGGTTAGACAAACCTTACATCACACTTGTACACATATGTTAGGGACAAATGCAAGTTTTCAAGCGATTCCGACGCTCCGGTGATCTGTATCTTGGGAAACCCTAGGGCGGGGACCCTGCAGATCTACCCCTATAGCTTTCTCCGTGCGAGGGTTTACCAATGGATTTTTTATTTGCTTTGCTTTGTTTAGGACATATGCACATGGAAACCATAGGTTTGGAATGAAATAGGCCCCGGATGAGCCGTAGCAGGAGTTTCCACATACAAATCCTGGATTTTACCAAGTGTCGGCCCATGTATGCGGAAATCGTCAACGGGGTACATGCAAGGTTAGACAAACCTTACATCACACTTGTACACATATGTTAGGGACAAATGCAAGTTTTCAAGCGATTCCGACTCCGGTGATGTCTTGGGAAACCCTAGGCGGGGACCCCGATCTACCCCTATAGCTTTCTCCGTGCGAGGGTTTACCAATGGATTTTTTTATTTGCTTTGCTTTGTTTAGGACATATGCACATGGAAACCATAGGTTTGGAATGAAATAGGCCCCGGATGAGCCGTAGCAGGAGTTTCCACATACATATCCTGGATTTTACCAAGTGTGGGCCCATGTATGCGGAAATCGTCAACGCCGGGTACATGCAAGGTTAGACAAACCTTACATCACACTTGTACACATATGTTAGGGACAAATGCAAGTTTTCAAGCGATTCCGACGCTCCGGTGATCTGTATCTTGGGAAACCCTAGGCCGGGGACCTTGCAGATCTACCCCTATAGCTTTTTTCGTGCGAGGGTTCACCAATGGATTTTTTAATTTCTTTGCTTTGTTTAGGACATATGCACATGGAAACCATAGGTTTGGAATGAAATAGGCCCCGGATGAGCCGTAGCAGGAGTTTCCACCGATTCGGACGCTCCGGTGGTTTGTATCTAGGGAAACCCTAGGGCGGGGACCCCGCAAATCTACCCCTAGGGTTAGGGTTAGGGTTAGAGTTAGGGTTAGCAATGGACTTTTTTCCTTTGTTTTAGGACATATGTACATCGATAGCAGATGTTGGGCCTACTGGATCCCGTCGACCCGTCTACGAAGAGCGTCACTCGTGGGATCTACATAAGCCATCTACCATTTTTTTCTTTAAAAAAGTAACTATTTTTACATAATTCATACTAGTACATAAATAAAACAAACATAATATAAAGTTAATGACCAAAAAGAAAAAAGAAAAAAAAATGTATGCCGAGGGTGGCCGTCGGCATAGGCGGGTGATGCCCTATGCCGGGGGTGGCCCTCGGCGCCTCGCTGACGCCGTGACCGGGCCGTCACGGCCGGAGCGGGATCGGAGCAGATGCTCGTGCTACGCCGACGGCCTTGGGTACGAGGGTGGCCGTCGGCGTATCCTTCTCTACGCCGAGGGGATTTCTACGCCGAGGGGCTCGTTGGGCCGCTGCCCTGGACCGGACGTACGCCGACGGCCCCGACATTTGGCCGTCGGCGTACGCCACGGCCGTCGGCGCAGCGCGCCATTCCTGTAGTGTCTACGTAAATAGATTCGTTCAGATTTTCTCTACGTGATTGCATACCATATTTTCTCAACGTGAACAGAATCGTTCCAGATTTTTTGGACAGGAACAGATCGGTGGAAGGAGTTATTTGCAAAAAAAACACAGCTTTCCTCTTATATTCTGAAACAAAAGCGAAAAAACAATAGGCATTATAGAAAGGAACGGAGGGAGTATTATTTTTTGTAACTATGTTTGTATGTCAACATCTACCAATGGTATGCAGGACCTTAGTTCTTTAGCTGATGAACTGGTTGAAGTACCCAAGAACTTTAGCCCACTACCTTCAGTTTTTCTTTCGTTTCATTATCCTTCTACATTGAGCAATTATTAACTTCAAAAAGGGGATTGTTGAGCAGTTGCAAACATTGCTGCTCATGTAGTATGTATGTTGCCGCTCAAAGTATGTACAATGAAACACGAGTGGCCCTCTCAGATATACTTAAGCATGTAGAAAGGTCCTAATCCACTTCCAGTGCGTGGAGCCGTATGTCAATCAGAACACCCTTGTTTACGCAGCATGTTTCTCTGTGTGCCCTGCTGATGGGTACCAGGAGATCAGATCCATGGCGAGACAGCCATTGATGGGAACAGAAAGCTTTGTCTGAGCTTGTCCAAGCTTGTCCAAGCTTGTCCCGCTCAACCAATAGTGTCCAAGCTTGTCACCTTGAGGGTGCTTACCTTTAAAGATGAGCATGATATTGGTATTGGCAACTACTAATACTACATACATATACTGATTTCAGTGGAATCTGAGCCCTTTCTAGGTTGCAAGTTTTGTCTGTCGGCCACTGGAGCTTGGTGTCTCCTTGAAACAAGATACCCTGCTCTTGTAGTCTATTTTTTGCTTTCCTGCACATGCATGGAGTGGTATGAAATGACTGAAGGTATATGTGATCGATCATGGATCGGACCCAGATTAACTAATGATATGAAATCAAACTGTCAGATAAAAAGCAGGTTTATTTACTAAGCTCTGCCTGTATGATGTTGTTGTCAGGCAGCGTGATCATGGTATATCCATGCCTTGCTATCTTGATCGTACCTTCAATGATTCTGTGAAAAGTGCGAGATCTTTGCTTTGTTCTGTCGTATCTTCGTGCCTTTGTGTTCTGCAGGAATACGAGTGTGCAATGAGAGCAAAGTGGGATACATATGGAGGTCGCTTGCACATTTGCAAGCGAATCTTGGGATCGACAGATATATATGAGGGAAATGCTAAATGGAACACAAATAGATATATGAGCCCGAGAATCCAATAGGTATAGATGCAATCACTGTCTAAAAATTATATTTTAAAATGTCTGAAAATTCTGAAAAACAATATCTGGATGTACATTCATATTTCATGAAGAAAAGATATTTCTTGGCTTGTGTAAAAAAGATAATTTTCGGTGCACCAAAATAGCTTTTCATTGGACTTTTTTTTTGTTTTTATTACATAGGCCACACAAAATGTCTTTTTTCTCCAAAACTTTGTGAGCGAACATAGATTATCCGGACGTACACTTGGAAAAATTTCTAGTTTTTTTTTACATTTTGAAACGGATTTAAAACGCATTTTGACTAATAGGTGCATCTAGACCTATGAGCGAAAAAAAAACCATGTTCATATGAATCCACTTTCAAAATTTAATAAAATATGATTTCTAAGTTTTTCTAAAAAGATTTCTTGCACACAGATACTGACCATAAAGTCAGTCATGCAAATATTCGTAAGAAAATATGATCATTTTTTTCATGTGTGACAAGAAAAGGAGTCATTGTACAAATGTATCAACTAAGTTTTGATTTTGGCACTGATCACAAATAATCATATTTTCTACTCATGGGTTCAGACGACAAAAATTTGGAAAATATGATGAAAAGAAAACGTAGGAAACATATATTAGCAAAAATATCATTGTAAATTAAAAAAACTACAAGTGTGTGTATGTACATATTTGTGAGAATTTGCGTATGTACTGTGTTCGTCAAAGTAAAGTGGAACTAGTGTACATTTACGATGCAATTGAACAAATGAAGTTCAAAAAATAAAATAAATTATCAACCCGTATTCTAGTAGTGTATTTTTTCATATTTAAGTACCTCAATGAAAATTATAAATAGAGCTTTTAAAACCTTTGCACATAAAAAATCAAAATTGGTGTAAATTCAAAGTGCAAATGCAGAGAAAATTGGTTTCCCAAGAAAATTACTTAACCGCGGAGGAGAAAAGGAAATTGGTTGAAATCACAATAAAAGAAAACAGTCAAACGATATAAAAAAATCCGAAATTAATAAGGTAATTTTATATCCATCCTCCACTTGCATTTTTAAATATATTTTTCATAGCTTATAACACGATTTTACCTAAGTTTTAACAATTGAAGCATATTTATCCATGTTCTGAAAATCCACTCTCCGACTATTTGCCAACTCTGCGAAATAAAATGTGTTCTGTTGATAAAATTATGTACTCCTAATTGACTTTGTGATTTTGGTAGGCTTTAATTCTCTTATTTTATATTACGGCATGTGCATATTGTCTTGCACTAGTGCTAACCAGCTGATGTGATTACCATACTGCAAAGCAATTTATGAGTCAGAACATGAATCTACTGCTACTCCGGACTGGCGGTCTACATCTTCGTCACAACTCACACTAACCTAGAGTAGGAAAAATCCCGTAGGTGTAGTGGTTTCGTCAATATCTCTAGAGTTATTTACTTGTTTGACCTGCTTATTACTTGACTGCAGTTGATCTACCACGAAACATAATCCGATGATACACTGAAAACAATCTGGCTGAAAAGTTCAGAGATTCTGTTCATCCGAGCAACACCGTGGCGACACAAGTTTCAGTACCACAAAACTTGCAGAATGCATTGCAAACATCATTGTACATTCAACAGTTAGCACAGCACCGATCGATCACCCTCTGCAAATCTCGACGAGCTCGTCCAGGCCCTCAGATTCCGCGGCGACCTTGGACGCCGCCGACGAGGATAGGAACCTGAACCCGGTGTCGCTGGCGCTCTTCCTGACCGAGGCCAGCTGCTGCGACTTCTTGCAGTAGGCGATGAGGCCCTGGATGGGGTTCTCCGCCTCCGAGCTCGCGCTGCTGCTCCTCCGCAGCGCCGGCGCCCCCGCACCGTCGGAGCCGCTCGAGCTCCGGACCGACGACGAGGTGGATGTGGAGGACTTGCAGGACGACGACGTCGACGAGCACGAAGACGGTGCCGGCGGCGCGGGGGACGTCTTGTTCGAGGCCGAGTACCGGACGATGACGCTGGAGAAGGACCTCCGGTGGCCGGCGCCGCTCCCGCTGCTCTGGTCAGCGGCGATGCACCTACTGCTCCTGACCTGGCCGAACGGGTTCTTCCTCCACGCCCGGAGATGGCCGCCATGGCCATGGGGGTGGGACGAGAGGTCCTTTGAGCCAAGAACAGGCTTGTCGTCGGCGTTTGCAGCTGGTTTCGGCGCGGCGAACATGGTCTTGAGGTAAGCCCTGGAGGCCTTGAGCTGGCGGCCGAGGTTGAGCTGGCGCGTGACGAACCGGAGCCTCCTGGACCAGGGCCTCTGCTGCTTCTCACCCGCGGATGCAGCGGCGTCGTCGGCGTAGGCCAGGCCGGCCGCGTAGTCCCGGAAGAACTCCTCCACGTTGAGCTCCCCGCTGACGAAGCACGAGTTGGCCGGGGACGCGCCGCGGGAGCGCTCGCAGGGCGTGGCCGGGGCGGTGCTGACGGCGAGGTGCCGCCCCCTGCCCCTGCCGACGCCAGCCGCGGCGCAGTGGTCCAGGAGGAGGTCCTCGACCATCTGGGCGCGCGGAGGCAGGTGCAGCGGCAGCAGCTTGCCCTTGTAGAAGAGCTCATCGGCTGGCGACGCCAGCGGCAGCTGCGGCTCCCCCGCCCGGCCGGCCAGCGGCGCCGACATGTGGTGGAACTCGAACTCCCGCCCCGCCGCCGGAAAGCTGAGGTCCATGTCGATGTAGTCCTCCTCCTCCTGGACCTGATCGCGCCGCGCCTCCTCCCCTCTCCTGCTCGCCATCGTTCTTGCCTCTGTCTCACTTCACTCTGTAGTCTGTTGCACTCTGCTCTGCTCGGGACGCTTCGGGAGCAGATCGAAATGGCAGTGTCGTCCACGGGGGAAGCGCTCTTATACAGAAGCGCTGAGCGTGCGCTTTGCTTTGTCCAAGACCCAGACCAGGGAGGGTCCCTACCAAACTACCATTGCTGTCCGCATGATCCGACTCTTGTTTGCATCTTGGCCCTCACCCAGTCACCGTATGCTCCTGGTGTCTACGTAGCAGGCTAGCACGCATTGCTCCATCTCTGGCTTTATTCGTGTCCCGCTGCCCCCTCTTTTTCCTCGAGCGGAAAACGGCTTTCGCGATCGAACAAGTGCTGATTACTCGATCACTGGTATTCTTTTCCTTTTGCCTTTGCCTTCCGCTCCCGTCTCGGCTGCTCCACGCTTCTCTTCTTTCCATGCGTGGCTATCTATCTAGCTTACCTCCAGCCATTTGATTTGACAACAGAAAGTACTATACTGATTCTGAGTACTGTATTCCTAGTGTTCATGATTATGACATGGTTTAGACCGACTCCACCCGCCAGCCTATACTAGCCGGCAGCACACATGCCGGCTACGTATTTGGAATCGCCTGCAACCCTCGGCCAAAAAAAAGTTAAACTGTCCACACCGGTTAACCCTAGTAGCATGCGTCGGCAGCAAATGACATAGGAGAGAGGGTGTTTGGATCATAGGTCGGGATTTAAAAGAAGAGATAGGCTCACGTGTGGGCCGGCGAAAATCTTTTTACATGGAGTTTGTTGCCGACAGCTACCGGCGTCCCCGATAGTATCCCTTCCTATATGGTTCATTTGAGGTTAGTCTGCGTTTGTATTGGGCTCGGGATGACGTGGATTTGTATTGGGAGCTTTCGTGCAAGCAGTTTCTCTCAATAGAATCGTCAAATCGCTGCCGGCTACGATTTAGGGCTCGCCGGTGAAGATGCTCTTAGCGATGCAAATTACAAGACGTGGTTAGTCATTGCAAGGCAATTGAGTAGCATACAAGCTAAATTAGTGAGACTTGTATGCTCTAATAACATGGTGACCAATGGTTGATGCATGTTGTTGGCCCATATGGCATGTATGTGTCCATGGTGACTAGGGATGATGCATGTGGGCCCATATGGCATGTATGTGTCCATGGTGACTAGGAATGATGCATCTGAGCCCATATGGCATCGAGGGGTCCATGGTGACTAGGGTTGATGCATCTGGACCCAGATGGCATCTGCGTGAGCATGGTATCTATTGTTGATGCGGTTGGGGCCATATGGCATCTATGTGTTCATGGTGACTAGGGTTGATGCATGTGGGGCCGAGATGGCATATGTGTGTTTTCACTCTCGTTCCTTCGTGTAAGCATCTCAAGAAATCCATGGAACTTGTTGGTCGATGCATGTATGATGTCCTACGTATGCGAAATTTTACTCTCGTTGTGGTTTATTACCACCGTTGACTAGTCTCCAAAGAGCTTGCGTTCGTTGAATTGATGATAGACCTATTGATGTGGACACTACCCTTCGGGTACCCAACATTGGCCTACCTCCTTCGGCCCAACAATGAATTCATGAAGATCATTGCAGCCCATGATGGACCAATACGTCGGTTGTGATGAAAGAAAGGCAGAAGGAGACGAATTCTTGGTGGACAAGACAAGGAAACATCGATTAAGGAAATATTATATCGGGTCTCATTGTAACATAGTCGAATCCGAGCAGGACTCTCGGGACCTAGCCTCCTATATAAAGGTTGGGAGAGGGCCTGCCGGAGGACATCGAAATCATCTTACACAATCCCGCATACACCAAACCCTAGAAACCTTGCCTTCCGGCGAGTTCACCACAACGCAGTCTATCGGCTGCCCCATTGTAACATTTTTCATCGATAAATCAAGATCAGACAAGCAGGAGTAAGGGTTTTACCTCATCGAGGACCCTGGACCTGGGTAAAAACTCGCCTTCTGTTCATTTGGTATCTGATGTCTCGTGCTAACTTGCAGGATTCCGTCAACCTTAAGCCACTCATGGTGGGCATTGCCGAGAGCCCCCTCATCACCTATTCCAGTAGGTCCCCCACACTTGCTGGGAGCTGGTAATAGGTCAGAGGCTCACGACCTTCCATGTGTCGCATGGGCATAGATTCTAGAACGTTCTCCATCGAGGGCCTCGACTTCCTTCTTCTCGACCTTGATAGTGCGCTGGTTTCAACATCCACCATGTTTGTGTACAAGACATCCTCATCCCCCTCCTCTCCTTCTTGAGTGGCGGTAGTTTCCTCGTCATATGGAGAACAATGGCCTTGGTGACGGATTCCGGCAAAAATGTTGGCGCCCTCGACCTGTGCACATGAAGTAAAGCTAGGGTTATGCTGGCCAAATGTAGACAATCCAATGAAAAAGAGATGCATTTTTTAGTGAATTCATACCTAATATGTGATGTACCGAACACCGGGCATATGCTCGAACACACACCGGACATCGTTGCCTTCGTCGTCGAACAAGCCATCCCGAACAAGCTACGGCCAGCAGAGCTGCTGCCAGCGCTGGGGTCATCACAGAAGAAGAAGCGCCCACCGCATCACTAATGACGCGGCGTAGGAGTTATTTAGGTAGAGGCCGAGTCTGTCGCCATGATGATAGACACGAGGCGCAAGGGTGGTCGTCGGCAGTGAGAATACGACATCCTCACCATACGTAGGCTCGCTCTCACCAATATGGGGAGAGGAGAAGCGGGTACGCGAGGGCGCGTACACAAAACTATCGGTGAAGAAGGTCGGCAATGATGGCGAGGTTCTCCGACCCATGGTGGTGCTCTGTTGTGTCCCCGTGGTACCTTGGATGTCGACGTCGTGTCGGATCTCAATGTACGTCGCCTCCTTTGCCGCCTTCTTCTTGGCAGCGCCTTCCCTGCGACGGTTGTTGCGTTCATAGGTGACGATTGACTTCCTCAAATGTTGCGCTACCCAAACCACATGCGGCATCCCCTCCAGTTTCTCTGCCAGGTGCTTCTTGTGTGTCGGCTTGCCGAGCTGCAACATTGGTTGGCGACTTGCAGCGATGGGGCGGGATTGGAAAGATTAGTACTCCCTCCGGTTCATATTAATTGACTCTAATATGGATGTATCTAGACACATTTTAGTTCTAGATACATCCATATTCAATTAAAGGAGGAGAGATGAGAGGAAATGGAGGGAGATTTTTTTGGGTGGGGGAAGGGTATATATATTCTCTTTGTGTCGCTGCGAGGGCCCCCCCCCTCCTTCACCCCTTCGCTATGTGACCGACACGGTAATGCTGAACGAAGTTTCTGGTCACGCATGCTGCCACGACTTGGGAGCACCGCTATGGCGTGTTTTTGCGCCAGAGCCCCCAAATCCCGTTTATGGTGGGGCGGGCCTTTGGGGGCTTCCGGTGGGATGTTCTTAGTGGTGCAAATTACAAAACGAGGTTAGGCATTTGCCAATCTAAACATATGTTACTGCATAGATATAACTATATACAAATAAAGTTGCGACAATTATTTTAAAACTAAGTGAATACCTGTAAGCATTCTAAACAAATAGTAATTCAAAAAAAGAAAAAAAATCTGAATCCTTTTAGGAACCAAAGATGATCAACTATTATACTTGCACATAAATGTTTGGGCTCGAAATGATTTCCTTGGTACCCTAGGAAAAAGGACAAAATCGAACAAGCTCATGTCTATGTACTATTCACGACATATTTGTCATAAATTTGTCCTTTCTGCCGAACATATCATGGCAATCATTTCAAGCCCAAACATTTTTATACGAGTACAATACTCGATCATCTTTTGTATCCAAGATATTCAATTTTTATACGAGTACAATAGTTATGGGGTGCATAGCACCGTGCCAAAAATCGCGTCCGGGATACCTAGCTTACCTCTCGCCATTTGATTTGACAATTCTGAGTACCCGCTGCTCTTACTGTACTTCCGAGTGAGTGTTGATGATTATTGCATGGTTAACGGTCCAAATAACAAGGCGAGGTTAGTCATTGCCAATTAGGAGGAGCGCGTTACACTAGTTCCAACCAGTGCGGTGGCCGAGTTGCAGCATACGGACAGTACGGCTCGATATACGCAGGATCTGCGCCGGCCCGGACATCAAGTTAAATCTGCTCTCTCCTCGGGCAACTGAATCAAACTTGAGTCCGCTCAAAATATTTGGCAGCTCCCCAGCCAGCACTTTCGAATTCGAATTCGAGGAGCCCATGTTTCAAGAAAAACAATGCGAAAACAAAGCGTTGATCGAGACACAGTGCAGTGCCTACATTACGTTTGTTTATGGCGTCTCGATCTCCATCACTCCATGTCAACCGAACTGCCGGAGAAGCTGAAGCCTGAAGGAAAGAGCGTGTTCTGTTCACCGGTGGCGTGCAGTGCAGTGCAGGACGTGGGCGTCTGATTCAGAGGAACAGTCAAAAGAAAGAGGGAAGGATCGACTCAGAGGCGGCATGGGCTGCCTGCCTCACTGGTTCGCCGTTGCTTTTGCATGCCTGTGTCGCTGCTCAGTGATCAGTATGGATGGTTGCTTCGGGGATTGGGCCGATCGTCGAAGCGAAGCGTGCGTGCGTTGGAAGGGTGACGTACACTGAAGTAACTGCCATCGCTGCAAGCGGCAGCTTCTTTGCTTCGCTTCCTAGTTCGGCTCACGCGAACGTGACATCTTTGCAGAGGAGGAACCTGACAAGCCATGAATTTTGGCGAAGGGGGTACGCCTACTTCATTTATATTGAGGTGATGTTTGCCCGAGAGGATTTTTACCAACTTAAAGGAGATAAAAATAACGAAAAAAAGATTATTTTCCATTAGCTAAGCTAAGGGATGACTTTTCATTATATATAAAATTAAAGAAGGTTGTTTGTCCACGTCCTTACAAAAAGAAATATAAAAAATAAGTTCTTGAAAAATTTAGCGTCAACTTTCTCCTGCATTCCACGGCGGCCCTCCAAGCCTGCAGCGTAGCAAAGCTCGTGTCAAAGAAAGATTAAAACACTCGGGCGCTTGTATGAGCAGCTGGGGAGTCATCGACATAGACCAGCAGATGCTAGCGACCATGATCTTGCTAGATCCTCATCCCGAAGAAGCTAGTACCAAGGTAAGCCAGGAGATGATCCCCACTCTGTTCAAACAGAGATGGGGGGGCTCAAAACTCACAGGTTCCCGATGAAGCCATACCTTGTTGACCTACATTAGGTAGAGGCTGAACTCGAGGACCTAATGCCCAGCGATTGACTCCAAACTCCGGCCCATCGACGCTCCTCCGAGAAAGAACGTCGATATAGGGCAGGCTAGAGGACCCTTATTCTCACCGTCATCAGTGCCCCTACACTGGAGGTGAAGAACTCGAATACCCTATAGGGATCGGGCATCCGAGGTTCGGCCACCCTCCGCGGTAGGGGTGGCGATAGCCGAAGGGAGAGAGAACTCATGATCACCTTCAATGGGACGCTAGTTTTACTTTGTACCTTATGACTTTCCTATCATTGTATATGTTGTTACCTTTCCTTTATTTCCGAAAGAATTTCGCAATTTTATATAAGGAGAAAAGAGGAAGGGCGTGGCCCGCCCTCTTTATTCTCTGCCTTACTTGTACAAGTCCATTTCCAATCTAGAGCTAGAGCACTAAGCAAAGCCCCAAGAACCACCTAAACAATGCTCGGCAGAATGGCAGTAGTAGTGACTCCGCTAGTTGGATTGGGGAATGGAAAACGCAGGTTTTAGGTCTGCGGTCAACGGCCGAACCTCCGGAGTTTAGGGTGGCCGGCTGAAAGGCAGCGCCACTTGCAGCTGCGGTGGGTTTGAACGTGGAAGATTCGTGGTCGCGACGTGGGATTAAGCTATGCAAAGCATCTGACTGGTGAGTGATTAAAGGTCGCACCTTGCTGAGCACACTCTAACGATCCACGGCAGATTTCCACCCCAGCCTCAATGATCATCACGTCACTGGCTTTTGTTACTACTACTCGGTTTTGGTCACGCCCACACGACACGCCTTGTGCTGTCATGCTTCGACGGTACCATTTGTCTCGTGAAGTTCTTCCTTTCTTTTTGTGTAGAGTTGGGCAGAAAAACACAGATGGGACTTGCCTGCCTTCGCGTGTAGCCAAAACGTTAGTAAAAGGATCGGAAGGATGGTCTGGAGTGATCGCAGAGCTCGAGGTGATGCTCCTTTGTCTCCTTCGCGGCTGAAAGTAAATGTTTTTCCTTCGGCAACCCTCCTTGGTCACCAAATGCCAGGTACAAGTTGTTGCAGAACTGGCTCCTACTTACCAAACTGTTCAGCTTCTATTTCTCTGTAAAAAATTCGAGAGGTTTCGCCACTGATGAACTAGAGAACCCGATATCAGTCACGAGCCAAGTTAAAAATATTCTGCAGATACTGGCTTTGACCTCGACAGATTAATTTATACCAACTCAGATTGGCTTTCAGAAAGGAGAAGTTTGTACCGAGCTCAGGACCAGCTGCTCGAGCGCTTACATGGGTCTCCACAGAACCAGCAGTTAAAAAGCTTCTTCAACATTTACCAAGCGTTGGCACGGCCATTTGACGTAATATTACCTCCATGCCAATATGAACCGACACAATACATCACAAGGAGAAATAGAAACGAGGCAAGAAATGCACAGTCGTATTTCTATTCCATATACTACAACATACATCGTGTTGAGGACAGTCTCTGTTCCCAGTTGTTTTCCTGTACCACGAGTAATCTAATTGACAGACGAGCTACAGCTATATGGGGACAAGGAAAGCAATGCAGGTACAGTACATATATTAACAAGCTCGGGCTACCTCGTTGTGAGATGCCGACAGTCTTGGCCTCCAGACGCAGCAGCAATCAGTCTCACGATGATGACAATCAGATCACTACCTAAAAGATGAATGATCGTGACAGAGCTGCGCCGGAGCAAGGAAAATTCTGGAACCTCTGCAACAGTGATCAAAACTCTCGACATGCTTTACAGGTCGCAGACAGAACTGAGAGCTCTGCTCTGGCGATTGGAACTAGTGTACACGAACAACTTGCCTGGCGTGCTGTTGCGAACTCTACTTGTGCCTACTTCTGTATTTGTCAAAGCTACACTACAAATCAACGTCTGGCAGCGGAACCTTCCAGTAATTCCAGGAATTGTAGTCTTCCTGCACCGCATTATCATTGATGATCAGAACAGAAAATCACTTGAATTTCAAAAAAGCATGAGCAAGTGGGATGCTATCGTACAGGAAGAAGAATGTCCGAGTTCTGTGTCTAAATTCATCCAAATTTAGACAAATCTGATTTTCAGGACGGAGGGAGTAGAAGAAAAAAGATAAACATGCCTATGCCCAGGTGTAGCTAATCTTATGAGCGTAATTTGAATATATAAAAACTCTCTATGTGGCATTTTACAGACATGCAGGAACAGGCCTTACAAAAATGCGGAAAATTATAGTTTCATTTCGTAATTTTTTTTTGCTGACTATGTGTGGCGATTAGATCAAATGTTACCTACCGCATAAAAATGTCAGTATCCTAGATTCTGGATATCTAGTTTAAAAAAACTGATCTATGGTAATTACAAGGTCTATGAACAAAAGAATTTTCTTATGCTTTCCTTTCGTGATGAATATCCGACAATTTGATGGAAATTTAAAATCAATACGCGAGGCAAATCAACATAATCTGAACTCTCCAACTCGACAACTGTATTACAACGGTAGAATAGGGGAGTGGAATTAGCCAAAATGTAAGAGACTATAACCATCATATGCGAGCTTTATGTTGGGTGTTTGACGATTGCTATATGTCACCTAGTTTATAACGCTGTTACACTATGTCTAGAACCACTGCAAAATACTAAGAAGTTCAGAAGGACAACTAACCTGCTCAACCAGAGTTGTTGGAGGGAACATGTCATTGACGAGGGTATGTAAGGAGGTATATGACTTCACATCAACAGAACTATTTATGGCCACTTCACCCTGCATGAGAAAAAGATAAAGAGTTAGGAGGCAATTACACAAGCACAATACTACTAACTTCGGCTTAGTGTAATCCAGATACCTTCGGGTTGATGATAAAGATCTTGCCTTTGGGAATTCCCATCTTTTTGTAACTAAGCTCGTCTGTGTCTCTGTTGCCAAATCCAGCATAAAATGGATTGTAGTCGGAAGGAAAAAGTGCTTTAATGTCCTGTCAAATAAAAATAATATGAGATGCAAATACATGTATCCTTATGTGACTAAAACTGTACCCACCAATCCCATGCAAACCCTCAGTAGAAGGGTGTGATGCCATGGAAGAACTAAACAGAGATAGGCCAAAAGATGAACTTATAATGCCAGAGAAATCCACAGGCTAAGCAAGGAAACTCAGGAAGCTGATTCTTTACCTCCAGACAAGCAATCTTGAACTCATGTGGTGCTCTTCGTATAACTGTGAAAAACAGAGGAAACATTAGAAGATGCAAAACAATAATTATATTGCACTAAGGAGAAAATTATCATTGACCATAAATTTTCTGTGCAAGGTGAACTAAAGATCAACCCAGTAGCGTCAAGTAAATCCAAATAACATATTAATTTGCCAAAATAACCATAATTAAGAAAACCCACATGTGAACATTCAACCAATGGTTAATAGATGATATTACCTTCTCGGTAGAGTGATGGGAACAAACCATCAGGTGAAATCACAACAGGTCCATTAGGCAGTACTTTCCCATCCTGCAAAATTGTAACAGGGTATACTTGGTTGAGTACATAACCAACTCGGTAGACATACTAACAACAATAGAGACATACATCTACGCATATATGATCAGATCACCACAAGTTGAAAAGAGTGACAGAAGGAAACAACAAATGGCAACTATTATATTTTACCTGTTTTAAATTGAAGAGGAAGCTTTTTGTCAGATATGCCTGGACAATGGCTCTGGCACTAAGGAATATTAGTTGATAACCGTTTTCCTAGTTGGAAAATAAGAGTCATCAGAAAGTGTTTGCACAAAACTGGGTACAATCTCAGAAAAAGATAAAGGAAACCTGAAACAAAAACTCAAGATTGTTTGTTTCCACACCTTTATTGCAGAAAAGAGTCTAGCAACACCAGACTGACTCCAATCCCGTCCAACTAAAGGCATGACCTGGCCCAGGACATCGGACCTGAATGCAACATTAACCACTCACATTCAGCTGTTGCAATAATTTATAGCAAACACATACATATTACACTGCAAGGAAAAAAGATGCACTAAGCCGCCAAATTCATCGGATAGAGCTGAGCTTTAACTCAGTTACTCCAGGGCAGCTTATCCACTGAAATTTTCAGTGCAGCAAAAAGAATATTTGCTGGAAATCCATTCCAAGAAATTACATGCAAACAAATTATCCGTGATAATCCAACTTATGGACGACGTGGGCTTAGCCCAGTGGTTGGGGTCGCAGTGGCGCACCCTAACGACCAGAGTTCGATCCCTGTCAGGGACGAAATTACCAGAATTGTCACGCCAAGTCCCGCTTCTACTATATCAATAGTGTTCTTATTCCTCATAGACACTGTTTCATTTTTTTTTGATAATCCAACTTATGAGAGAATTAGTTGATGAAAATCTCCAGCATTAATAGGAAAAGGTCATCTTAGACAAGCGCATAAGTTTGCACCTAGAGTTTACATATAAATCTAGAATCAAAATAATTCATTGATTCAATGGATGAAAATCTCCAGCATTGATAGGAAAAGGTCATCTTAGACAAGCGCATAAGTTTGCACCTAGAGTTTACATATAAATCTAGAATCAAAATAATTCATTGATTCGTTCAGAGGGTGTTTCGTTGGGCTGAGGTTTTTGAATAAGCAGTTGTGGGCTGTGAGGGTTGTGGAAAACCTGTTGCCATGGAAAGCTGCTGTGAGTAGTGAGACCATTTGGCAAACTGACTACCGGCTGTCTGCTTTTTGTGTAAAAAGTCTAGAATGCCCCTAGGATGCTGATAGCTTGATTATGCACTTGCTTAATCAAAACGGCCAGGTTTAATCGTATTTCAGTAATTCTTGAGCTATATATGTCTTGAGCTATTGTACATATGTATGTCGACAAATAACAAGTTTTTTTCTTCTTCAGCTAAGAAAAGACCAAACATTTGAGCTTAAGAAATGTTGACTTTTTTTAACATTAATGTTGATTGTTTATGTACCAATTTAATGACAATACAGTTATTTAGCCCTATTCACTGTTTAGAGCTATTGTTCACAATCATTTTGACAAATACACGTGGCATATTGTGTTTTTAGCATGGTATAGTGTGCTACCAAATACACGCCATGCTGTTAAATAGGCATTTCATCATCTTGTACTACATCATTTTTATCAGGATTTCGTTGAGAACCAACGCAAGCACAACTAGCAGATCTGTTTGTACAACAGCACAATTACACATCTCTACACTATGAACACGCAAAGAATGAACCAAGAGCAGATCGGCACTAGTTGTGCTTTTCAGTACAGCCAACCCATCTAGACAACCATCGATTTCAGTACAGCCAACTAGCAGATCGGTATTAGAGCCTTCAGTACAGTCAAATCCATCGATGCAACACATCCAGAGAACTATCAATTTCATCAATACAACAAATCAGGGGTTCGGGTGAGCAGCAGTAGCAGGCGGCCAGGACGGGTCAGGCGACTAGTTAGGCCGGCCAGAGGAGCAGGTCCAGCCACGCCGCGGCAGGAGGAGTTGAGTTCTTGCACGCCTAGATGTGATGGGAGACTGGGAGGAGGGGCAATTTGGGAGGTTGCAGAACGGAAGCGCACAAGCACGGGGAGGATACGGACTGCGGCGGCCGTTTCCGGCCGGCTGAGCTAGGGTTAGGGCGGCGGCGACATTCCCATCGTTCTGTGTGGGGAGGGGAAATGCGAGCGACGGGGGTGGGTTCTGCCCGGTTTCCAGGTATGCCTCGGGCTTATCCGGTGGCAGTTGGACATAACTTATTCATAAGTGGCAGGGGCATATTGGCGTGCAATTTGTGCAACGCAGAATGCCAAAGGAAAAGAACCTTACGGCGTGCTTTGAGCTTGTAGTGTAAAAAAGCATGTCTGGCTGTGCAAACGCAGTGTTCGTTTTTGTTGTTTGGTTCAACTTTGGCTTATAAGCCCGGAATGCCAAGCTAGAAGCTCAACCAAACACCCCCTCAGTTTAACAATCCAAACTACAGCTTAAATTAGCAGCATTTTTCCCAATATTCTTAGATTCGTTGGAATCACAATTCAGATAAAGTACTATAAATTTCAGTTGTGTTTGAATCTAGTATAACGCAGACCCTTCTTTTAATTAATATTGCCTTGAACTTGACAAAGCATGCATATAATGAACAAAAGATGCCTGATGGCAACATCTAATAATACGAAGTTACTGTATATGCATAGCGGATTTTTTTTGTCTAGAAAGTTATGCTAGTTTGCCATAAGATATATAGTTTACCTGAAAGTTTGGTGAGATGATCTGAGGGATGAGCAGCTGAATAAATTGAACAATACTAAGCTACCAACAACAATATGAAAGCGAACTATAAACTTTACCTTGTAATGGTTCCATCCACGTCGGATATAACAATTTTAGCATTCCATTTCCACACGTATATATGTGCTTCAACCTAGCAAAAGAAAAGGTATTAATATGCTATGCAGATACCAAAAATACACAATATGAAACAATTAAGAAAAAAGAAGCATAAACCTGTTGCTTCCCAAAAACTCTGGTGGAGAAGCTAAAGGTTATAATGTTTTGTCCCTCCTTCAGATTTAGAGATGCCACCTGTTCACTAGTGGGAATTAAAGTTCGCACAAATTGCTTTCTTGGTGACTGGTTTTTATTATTCTCTGGGGCTTGCTCATCCATTGGACTCAATACTGTCTCTGTGTCAAGAAAAATATCCTCAGAAGAATCACTATTACTCCGTTGAAGAGATCTTGATATTCTAAATGGAATGGGCCAAAGCCTCCATCTCCGGCTTGAGGGAGACATCCCAAGAGAATCTTCTCCTGAACGGGGTGTTTCTTGGCGTTCAACTGGAATAGCATCAACAGGTTCTACGGAGAAGTCTGGACCAAATACAGCCTTCCCAAGAACAACATGAGAAACTTTACTCCATACGAAATAGTTCCCGTCGACTTTGACAATAAGGTTTGCATTTTTTATTATTGATGGTCCAGACAACTTGAGATCCTCCTCAGGGACAAGATGTTGTTGGAAGACTTCATCAGCAGATGTTCGGCCCATACCTGGCCGTAGCATGTGCCCACAAAGAGAAATCTCAAATCCTGCCAGTACAAAAGCAAAGCAAAACTATGAGGTATGAAATATTGCCTTACAAAAATGAGAATTTTTTTTCCTAATCTGGCATGTGCTTACCCAAACCCTTCTGTAACTGAGGGTGCTCTTCTTTGTTTAGCTCCTCTTCCACTATTGGGTGCTCCGGAATGCTTCCTAATTTGTCTTTGTCGCTGATTCTTGGGGACAACCGTAAACGATCAGTTTTGCAGGTTGCAGCTTTAGAAGGGGTGGTGTCTTTGCTGCTTCCATCAGAATCTCCTTCACAGGACAAGTCTTCGCCTTGTGTTATATTATCATCTGAAGTAATTTCTGAAACATCCACTTCCTCTAGATGATTTGATGGATCGGATTGATCACATTGTGCAGTTTCACTTCTATCTTCACCCAGATCTATGTCAATATCCGAATGGTTACTCGAACTAAGCTGAGAATCCCTCTGGTGGTCAAATTCAGGAGAAAAGGGTTCAGTTCCTGAATCTCCATCATCTTGTGATGTCAAATCCAAGCAACTTCTGAAGGTATCATATCTACTAAAACTAGCTTTAACATTCTCATTGCTGTCATCACAAACCTTGCTTGCCTTAGCTGGGGAATTGCAAGTCTCATCATCCTGATCCAGAGGAATATCACGAGCCTCGCCTTCATTGCTTACTGGTTGATAACCCACATCATTGTTCTCTGAGACATCAAGAGCCTCATCTTGATTGGGCAAGAGTTGATCACCCTCATCAGTGTTCCCTGAAATATCACAAGCCTCGCCTTCTACGATCAATGGTTGATGACTCGCACCATTGTTCCCTGACATTGATACAACACCAACCTCGTCTTCGGCATTCTCGTTGCTCACATCACAAACTTTGTCTGCTTTTGATGAGGACTTGCAAGCCTCAGTGTTCTGAACGAGTGGGACTTCATAAGCCTCGTCTTTATCGGCCAAGGGTTCATAAGCCTCACCATTGTTAACCGAGACCTCAAGGGCCTCATCTTTATTGGGCAACGATTGATAGCACTTGTTGTTGTTCTCTGAAATGTCAGGAGACACGTCTTCCACATTCAAAGGTTTATAATTCAGACCATTGGTACCTGACTGTGATACACTCTGAGCCGCATCCTCAATATTCTCATTGCTGCCATCACAAACCTTTCCTACCTTAGATGGAGACTTGCAGGCCTCATCATTCTGAACCAGCGGGATATCGCAAGCCTCATCTCCATTGGCCAAGGGTATATAAGCCTCGTCACTGTTCTCCAAGACATCAGGAGCCTCATCATTATTGGGCAAGGGTTGATAGCCCTCGCTGTTGTTCCCTGAAACATCATGAGCCTCATCTTCCAGGTTCAGCAGTTGATTATTCAGACCATTGTTCCCAGACCGTGATACAACCTGGACCTCAGCTTCATGGGTCAATGCAACACAGGCCTCGCCGTCATTAACCGACACGTGGAGTGTTTCAGATTCAGTAACAGAGATATCAAGTGACTCATCCTCCTTCATAGTCGATGCATCCTGAAGCTTCTCCAGAGCCTCCGATGGATTTTCAGAATCAAACTTAACCTTCTCCTGTGATATGTACAGATCGTCCAAAATGCCAGATTCCCACACCTCGCCGTTGCGGCTGAAGTCCCCGCTCGAGCTCTGCCCAGGTCCCAGGTGGAACTGTGGGTCGCTTAGCTGCACATCCTCCATGCTCTCCTCCGTCGAAGAAATGGGAGCAGTCAGAACACACCCGTTCACGCTAACCAGAAGCATGTCAGAAGCGCCCCCATCTGCTTGTTTCGCCAAATCTTCCGCTTCCTCCAGATACGAATCAAACTCATCTCCAGTCTGCTCATCCTCGTTCAGCTCCGAGCCGCCCAACTGGTCACCACCGGACCCCATGTAAAGCTCGCCGTCGCTCTTACTCCGCAGCGGGGTTTCAGGCTCGCTGACAACAACCCCTGAACCAGCCCCAGAGTCCTCCTCGCTGCCCGGCACGAGCTCCCGCATGAAGTAGGCCTGGCCCGAGTTGTCGAGCAGCATGTGGAAGCTGGCGTCGACGCCGTTGACGGTGATGGTGACCACCTTCTCGGCGCCCTTGAGGACGCCCTGGAACTTGCCGAAGCGCACGTACCAGGGCGTGCTGCGGTAGGAGCCGTCGCGCTGCTCGACGACGATGATGTCGACGGCGCCGCCGAAGGGGTGGAAGGGCGTGGCGACCGAGTACATGCCCTGCGAGAGCACGCGGCCCACCCCGCGCCCCACCATCCCCACCACGTCCATGCCTGGCTGCGGGAGGACAGGAGCACCCGCCCGATCGCATCAAACGCTCAGCGATCCGGACCCCAGCGGGCGGCGGCGCGATTCGTCGAGCTGCTGCATCAATTCTGCAATTGATTGAACGTGAGTGTTAGATTCTGTCTGAACTTTCCCTGCGAAGGGAGCAAATCCGCGAGAGGGTGGGCGGATTGGAGGTAAATTCGACCGGGGAAAAACGCCGGAACAGAACTCGCGGAATAAGACGAGCGACTTAGGGTTCGCCACCAACCAAAAGGAAATCGATACGCGGCTGGGTAGATCTCCGCTCCACGCTACGGCAGGTCAAGGTGAGTAGAGCGGTTGAGTACGTGGGCGATACCTTCGAGGCGGCGGCCGTGCTTGGGTGGAACAGAGAGAGACGGCGCTGTGGGGAAGCGGAGAAGATACCGGACCGGAGTGTGGGGGTATTTTCTCAGAGAGTTTGCTCTCGCAGGTTATCGGAAAAGGGAAAGCTTGTCGGGCCTTTCTACTGAGTTTTTTTTCTCGTCATATATATTCCATTTGAGTTTGATTTCGAGGTGTTCTGAGATCTACCGCCTCCAGCATTTTCGCGACAGGTGAAAAGTACAGATGTGAAAACTACGGCTCCTGAGCTAACTCGTGAAAACATTCCTTCAGAAAATACCAGTACTGCTCGCTGCTTATACAAAACAAAAAACAGGAAAATGCTACTCCACGGATCGATAAAGGATAAAACCACGGGCATCTTCCAGACCAAGTCGCCGATTGGGGCGAGACGCAGAATCATGTGGCAGGGAAAATTCCCCGGCAGACGCAAAACCCAGAAACCTCCCGATTCCTCCAGGAAGGCTCCACGAAACTACGGCGCCGCAAAGAGCCAGCAAAAGCTGACCGCGAAATTCCCCCGGAGAAACAAAAGGGGAACTAAACAGAGCAATGCGAAATCGAACCGGATCCAAACCGTCCTAGCCGGAGATGCGGGGGGTGGGACTCACCGTGGAGCCGGCGCGCGCGACGGGGGCTCGGCCGCTCGCCGCTTCTGCCCCGGCGACGGCGAGGTCGCGTCCGAGAAGTAAGTCTTCGCGGGGGCGCGTCGCCGTCGCGGGTGTCGCTGGGGGAGGGTCGGAATTTGGGGGAGACGCGGAAGGAGAGGGGATAGGTGGCCGTTGAGAGGCCGCATTTATAAGTGAGCCCCGTCGCGTCGCTCGCACGAGCCGCGCACGTGGGCCGTCCCCATCCGCCACGCCACCGCCGGTGCCGGCTCCGGCACACTGGCAGCCGGGACACCTGGGTGTCTGGGACCAAGTGTCAGTGAGGAGGCGACGTGATTGATGGCTGCTTAAATTAAATCCCGGGAATTAACATGCCGCCACGCCGTGACACACGAGCTGGCCTGTGCAGCTGTCTTTCGCATCACCTGTGTTTTCAATTGCAGACGTGCTTAGACAATTCTGATCGTGAGAGGCTTTTTTTTGCAGTAGATCTTGACTTCAGTTTTCGCTAATATGGAGGGAGCCACGTCATCTTGTGGACGTCAGAATGTTTGGGCGCGTTGCAACCCGACTATGTAGGAGATGGATATCCCTTGTTTTTCTTCAAGATTCAAGTTGCACGAGATATTGTGGACCCACTCGAGAGGTCGCATCGACAAAATCCGGTAAATCACATCTCATAGGGGGAATTCATTGAGTATTTGGTGGCTGGGGTTGAGTTCAGGACTACTAATTGGAAAAGTACTAAAGGTGGGAGTCTTGGATGCGATGAAAAGAGCCTAGTGTTCCGTTACTTGCACTAGTGTGGGCAAAGTATTTGAGGATTTTTTTTCTCTCGTTTTGTGGTGCTCTTTAATTACTGAGTCTTGATTTTCAAGGTGAAAGTCCAATATATGACCTTAGTTGGTGATACTCCCTCCGTCTCAGTTTACTAGTCTTCCCCGTATTTCTAGGTCGCCAATTTGACCTATATAATTTAAATTATATAATGCAAAAATTATATCATTAGAAATATAACATCTAAACTTTCTAATGATATAAATTTTATAACATATAAGTAATGCTAACTTGATCAAATTTACGACCTAGGGATACG
Organism: Lolium multiflorum; assembly: GCA_030979885.1. Lineage (NCBI taxonomy): Eukaryota > Viridiplantae > Streptophyta > Magnoliopsida > Poales > Poaceae > Lolium > Lolium multiflorum. The sequence continues at coordinate 200,915,923 of CM061747.1, forward strand.
CTCACGCCTAATAAACTGTGAGAGAGGGAGTATCTCGCAATGGTTTTGTTGAAGCATTGTTTTAAAAATCTAAGATCCATTGATCGGGCGACAAGTGTGCTTATACATTATTCCCTTCTTTGAGGCCTGGCTTTTTGAGAATCTCTTTTTGTAGTTCGTTTGTTGTATTTGGTGGTAGTTTGTGTGCTTCTGTGAGTGGTCGATAATCGTCGAGACATTTAATCCTTATTTTTTCCTTTTGATTGTGTGCATCCTTAATATTTGTTGTATATTTTATTAGTACAAAGTTGGATGTAAATTAAAATGACTAGCATTAGAACCACACATATTTTGGTGAACACATAGTAAGTTTTTATCTCATATGGGAGTTTATCTGATTGTTTAGTTTAAACCTCGAATTTGGGGTTAAAAATTCAGCTAAGGGTAAAAAAGTCTTTTTTACCCAGGAAAAGAGGTCAAAAATTAAATCATGCATAATTTGGCAAGAACTATGGTAAATAGTTAGATGATTTTTATTTGATTGTTTAGTCCAATGGTTACTTCAGCCTCAAGTGTTTTGTTCAACACCTCATTGCACATAAATTTTGCTAAAAAGTTCTGTAAATTACACATTATCCATTGAGCACTCACGTAAATTCACCTAATGTACACATAAATTTTTGGTGAACATGTTGTTTAGTTTGAGAAAATTACCCCCTCCATCCAACAAAACATGCCTTGACATCCCGTGTAGGATGAAAATTCCTGCGTTGGTTTTCAGTCAACGAGCCAAGTGAGGTGACATGGCGAAGAGGTGTGGAAATGCAGATGTGGGGTGTTAAAAAGTATGGCTAATGGTTTTGAGAGGTGCGGGTGTAATTTTAGAGCAAAGTAACTAATATAGATTGAATTCCACTTTTTTAACCCTTAGTTATGTATGTGTGACACGAATTGCCCCGCCGAGTGAAAAATCTCTATAGATTACCATGTTCGGAAGATTTAGACCCTCGTGTTCTAATGTGTGTCCATCGAGGAAGGCGTAAGCTGATAGCTCTGGTTTAAAAATATACTACCTCAATCTGTAAGTGAATGTTTTATATTTATTTAAATTTAGACATATATCTATACAGTCACATCTTTCTCTTATTTCCTGAGGCCTGTCCTGTAAGGGTTCTGGATTAATATCACTTGGTCTTTCTCGCAAAAAAAAAGACATGGCCATTTTCGTACATTTTGCACGCACCACATGAGGGCATCTCCAGCGGGGCGACGCATATTTATGTCCGTTTGCGTCGAGCACGGACACAAAAAACGTCCGCATGTCCGCATGCGTCTGCTCCTGCTCCAGCGGCAGAGACGCATTTATTTGACCGCATGCGTGATTAGAGAGGAGAGAGAGGGAAAGATTCTATTTGTGTGGCTAGGAATAAGCGCATGCGTGATTAAACGAGGAGAGAAGGCTGTGCAGCAGGACATATGACGGACGCGTTCGCGAGCAATCTGGCGCATATTTCCACGTTCATCGGGACATGGACGTTTCGTCGCCTTGGAGGGATTTTTTCACAGACAAACGGACAAAACGCCCATTGCGTCTTTGAGATGCAAAGTAAAACTAGCAGCTAGCGCACAACGTCCACGCGCACAGGGCACTCGGAGCCTCGGAGGAGGCCCAATACCGGTAGTACCACCTCGGCTCAACGTGCCCTCGCGCTTTAACAACCACGACGTGGTCGATGGCGTCGCCGTCACCTCCTCCGTACGTACGTGATCCGGGCGCGGAGGCAAAACACTGGCGTGCAGATCGATCCGTCCCAGCCATTCGAGAGAGAAAAAAACGGTTATCCGGGAGCCCGTGCCGAATATGCTCCCTTGGGCCATGGCGTCCGCAGACCGCACAGTTCAGGAACCCGTCGCTGTCCTCCAGCTCAGCTCGGGCACCATCTCGCCGCGTAGACTCGTACGTGCGTGCGTGCGTGCACCGTCATTTTCCTCCCGTTTTCGGCACACATATATCCTCCCGGTCCCGGACGAAGCAACTTGGGCAGGTTGGCGGGTCATGCGGTGCCTGGTGCCGTGAAGCAAACGTGTTTCCAGAAGCTCTAGGATCCAGTGGTTGTCGTCCTAACCTGGTCTCGCCCGCCTGGTCTTTTTTTCTGCGGTCCTACAGTGTTTCCTCTGCGGTTCTCGGCGGTGTAAAAGCGGCGACACACTGGATCAGAGCTGCGAGGAGGTGTGGATAGGCGACGCGGACTTGGATCGACGACTGACGGATGACGAGGATGCACGCACGCACGCATAGCTGAGGTCCGGTCAGAACAACGCCTCGTAAATAGGTGGAGCCGGGCCGCCCGTCCGCCGCGCAGTCCTGATGCGCGCGGCATACGGGATCGCCGCAGGCAGGAAAGCAGAACCCTTTGCTCTCACGCACGCTACTGTCGTAGTACGTGCTTGGTAAATTCTGGGACTTTTCTTTTTGATTGTTTGAAAGTAGCTTATCACATGTACCACGCGAATAATTCTGGGGCTTTTCTCTGCTTTTAGCTGACGCCTTCTTCGTGACATCGTGGTGTGACCCGTTCATCACACAAAATCGTAACGATAGTGGCGCGCTGCGTCCTCACGCCTTGCCCAACTAAGAGCATGTCTAACAGACCCCGTATTTCTCTGCCCCGTATAGCATAAGTTTTTCGTCTCGTATCAAAAAATTGCTCATGGAAGAAGCATTTTGTCTACCAGATCCCGTATTTCGTGCCGTATTTTTAAAAATTAAAACCCCGGGAAAATTATCGATAGTTCATCTTCATTGATCATACTACGGATCATACATACATTGCGAGATTACATTGCGATCCCAGCTAATCGTCAAGGATGACGAATGGCACGAACGGCCCCCTGGCGGCAGCCTCCTCCCGCGCCTCGAATTCCCTGACGGCGGCGATGGCCGCCGCCTGCTCCTCTGCCTCCGACCGAACCTTCTCGGCGGCATCCTGCAGGAACGCCGCGTCCTCCTCTGCCTCCTCCGCTTCCTCCTCGCCGGCCCGCGCATCTCCTCCGCTTCCCCCGCCGCTTGTGCTGCCGATGAGCGCCGCCTTCGACGCGCAGTCACGCTCCCACTCGGCGCGCCACTTCTCGAAGTCGCCGCCGCTCATCGGCTTGAGTGGCGGGTCTTCTTTTACCGCGCCCGCGGCGAACTCAGAGCAATGTTCGCGTCGGTGTCTGCACGCCGCACGGCGACTCCCGCGGCGCTTGCATTGGCGCCACACGCGTCCTCGAGGTTGTCCGGCGAGCGGGATCGCCCGATCCGCTCGCGGGACGCGAAGTGGACCGCGAGAAGACATGGCTGCGGCGGGGAAATGCGGAGCGTGATTTTGGATTGCTCACCGGAGCTAAGCGGGAGCGAGCGCACGGAGCTAGGGTTGCGAGTGAGGGTTAACCTCACTCACCTTCGCCCGTATAAGTAGGGGCGCGGGATTTTTGGGCCCTGTATTCCGCCGAAACGGGCCAACCCGAATATGGGGCCTGCTAGACGGCCCGAACCGCGCTCACCCTGTATCCCACCGAAATTTTACGGGGTGGACGGGTTTTAAGAGGCCTGTTAGACATGCTCTAAGATCACCATTTCTTCTACAGCGTGTTTGGCATCTTTAGGCAAGGGGAATGGGAACTCAGAGCAGGGAGTTTGCTTTGGAATTAGGGTTGGGAAGTTTTTTTTTTTTTGAACAAAGGCTTGGGAAGTTGATGTTTAGTCCCAATCCGCCGTTTGGCCTATGGTGGAAATTACTGATGGGGAATTCCCACAGGAAAGAAAACAGAAGAACACCATTGATATATCAAGAGTCCATGTCCATCTGCCCAGCGCGCCGCGCCGCCGCCCATAAAATCGGCAGGCAAGAGGATCAATTAAGAGTCCACCGTACAGTCTTCGTCCGCTGCATAATTACCCAACATGGTGGATGTCCTACCCATATTCGGGGGGGGCAGACTGCGGTTCAGCTTAATTCGCATCCATCACATTGGCACGTTCACAACTAGTAGTACTGAAAGCATGCTAACAGATCAAATGCAGCTACATTTTTAATTTCTTCTCTTACTTGTGAGCAGGTATAGCTTCTTCTTTTTTTTAGCTAAAGCAAGTTGCGTTCTTAGCAAAGCAAATCTTGATGCGGCAAGCCGGCATTCAACTTTAACACATCAAGGCCTGGGAAAATCGCAGCACCCGACTATCAACCCAGTAGCGCGGCCCAATTAGCCTTCTCCCGCGCGACCTAGTTAGCCAGGTGTATAAAAGTCGCTCAAAAAAAAAAGCCAGGTGTATAAAAATCTCTCAAAAAAAAGCCAGGTGTATATTACTACAACAAGTAATCCTGTTGCGATCCCTGGCTTCCCAGCGTTTTGACGGTGCGCGCATCACCCGTGTGGGGCCGCCACCGCCCACCACTTTTTTCTGCGTTATCATCTCAACTCAGCCTGATCCATCCGTCACCGCAAGTGAGAGAGAGGAGAGAGGGCCGGAGCTGGAGCATCGCCGTCCACCTCGCCGGAGCCGGCGACGCCGTGGCTCTCCGCTTTTCCCGGCGTCGCCCCTCTACGAATACTAGGTTGCAACGGCGGCCTGTTGTCTGCTTTATACTCCTATCCCTCCCTGCCTCTCCATCAATTGTGACGCCGCCTCCCCCTTCCGTTCCCTCCCTTCTCCCGTCCCCCTCGATCTGCAAGGGGAAGGTCGCCTACCCATCTCCCCTCCATGCGCCGCCCTGAGTAGGAGTAGATCCTGCCCACCCTTTCCCTCTTTGCGCCGCCAAAAGGCTCATATGCTCCACCCTGGACGCGGCGTCTTGAGACCAGCGGCCCTCTTCTGCTTGTCTGGCCGTCCGCTAGCGCTGATACAGACGATGGTTGCGTGCGAATGTATCTAGCGAATACCTACAATAGAGGTTACCCGCGGACACAAGTTTCCTTCGACCTAAGCTGGTATGTCTCCCATGATCCTCCTATTCTCAGCTTACTTGGATATATTTATTCGCTTCCGTTCCTAATCCTTCTCCACTGGATCTGGGTTGTGCTCGGGATAGCTGTTATCTGCAGATTCAGGTTAGTATCTCCTAGCGTGGAATCATTTGATTGATTACTCTTAGATATAATTTTGTTTGCACCAACGTTGCGTCAGTTTTTTTTTTGTAATAAATAGTTGCACATTCTAATACCAAATTATGCATGCAAGACCCTAGAGTCGTTGTAGGAAAATTTGCTCCAAACAACAATGCATAAATTTAAGGCCATCTTTGCAATGTATATTAGCTCCTATTATTCTATACAAGGGCATGACCTTCTTTGAGTCCCTTTATTCCGACGGTCACGGTACTATTCATGTATTGTTGTCTGAAGAAATATTTCCTATCGTTCGAGCATTGAGAAGACAAGCTTCATCTGCATTGTCGTTAATAATGAACAAGCAATCTGCACTGTAGCTAGGTTGTGTTTGATCCTGCACTTAAAGAAAGACACACAAGAGACCTGCATGGCTTGACGCTTCAAGATGTTGTCAAACAAAAGCCCAAGGCTTACAAAGCTTTTATGTCCCGCTAGAGGAACAAACAAATTACTGTAAGCATCCATGGCTTCCTACTTTGGAGAAAATGTGTATCACTTGATATTAGTTTGCTGTTCAAATATTGTACTTAGCAACACTGCAAATACATGGTGGGTTACAATCGTAACCTTAAGATTTCACAAGGAGATATTCATAGATACTACAATCCAATCATTTTATAAGTTTGGACATGTCAAACATATTTCCGGTGGGAAAATATTTTCACGTAATTGAATGAGCTACTAATGAAATGAGGTATTAATGTAACTCTCTGTTTTGGTGTTGCATAATAGGCTTGGGGCTCCTCTAAGGGTAAAGTAACAGATAAACAACACTACCAAATCAAACTATACTTCTTTATCAACCGCTTCACACATCACGACGACCTCAATGAGTGGTTCCTGACGGAGGTAGGCAGCTCTCGCTATGCATTCTGAATAAATTTCTACTAGCCGAAACGGTTGAGATCTGAAGAGAGCTTTAAGTAATTTCAATTTATTTTGAAGTCAACAGACTTTCCCATTGGTTCTTGGAGCCTGACAGTGAATTCTGAAATCAATCCACTTTGATAGTTCAATTCACTACGGTAATCAAATAGCCGCTGGGTTGCACAATTTTGATTCGCCAGAATATGATACATAAGCGTGTCCATATCGTTGTTGTTTACTTCATTGAGGCAAACCACATGGGTGTCTATTTGACACATGCATCACGTCGGGCTTCTCTCCTTATTGTTGCTCTTCCTAGGATCTTCTCTGACTATAATATTCTGGTGTCCCTTTTAGCTGTTGTATTCATCTGTCGATCCGAATTAAAATGTGTATATGTGGCACCTAACCATGATAGGAGATCCTTGATCATATACAGTGCAAATTGGCAGACACTAAAATGTTTATTTGCTGCAGTAAATCTTTACTGTGTCATAATACAGAAATGTTGACTACGTTTTGAGGTTATTTTCTCATGTTATTTGGTGACACTTTACTTCCTAGGAATACTTTGTCCAGATTATTTATATATAAATATTGTTAGTTCCATTTTTATGAATTACCATACTAGACTAATGTTTGTCTTTGCACAACAAATGGCTAGAGTACCTTGGTGGTTAATGCACATGCATGACTAGGATAGTAGGCTGGTTCTAACAAAGGACCAGGTAAGGAATGTCCATTTTATTTCAAAGGAACGTCTAAATATTGGTATTTGGTAAATATATACATCTTTTCGATTTCAAAGATTTTTGTATGATTCCTATCAAAACAAACTGTAATTTTTTTTGTTTAGTTCGATTGGCTCCATACTGTTTCCATTTATATATTGTCTTGCTCTCTAACTTATGCCTATGAGAAGATTAGCAGATAGTAACATCATGTTGGTCTAATTTGTATTGGATAGTTGCGCTAAGCTGGACTTGTGACATTTTTTTTTTCTTTTTGCTAAATCAGTTCTTTTAGCTTTGTGTATACTACTAAGTGATCAAATACTAAATCAGAATAATCAGAGCTGTATAACCAAGGAAATGTTTTAGTTTTGCTTAAAGCATACATGATTTTCTTTACCCCGGACAATTTTAAAAGACTTAATCATGTTTGCACACATCTTTGTGACTGCGATTATGTCCTAATATGTAGGGCTTTATGTATTTGGTCCTTTCGTGAGTAGTAGGAGTTCTATCAAGTGACGCCATTAATGGACAACAAAGCGCCCACGAGTGTAAGTATTGCTTACGTTATGTTAGAACACAATACAGGCGGCGAGGCGAAGCTCGCTATTTATCTAGTAAAAAACAATTCAACTGAAGAGTAGTGCACTACCGGCAAATAGAAAGTACGGTGTTAGTTCCAGATTGAACCAAAGATTAATACTAGTAATAATAGTATTAACATTAAACCCGTATTTTCTACAAATGGTCAATTTTACAAGTAGGATTAATCTTCTTTTTTTAAGGAGCCAATTCGTCTTGTATGTTCCTCTATAGCGGTTGGTTGGGTTACTGGTATTATTACCAATCCCTAGAAATTTACTATAGACTACTCCCTTTGCAATTTCAAATGTGTCTTTCTTTGCTTCTACGAAAGCTACGTCAGAAAGGTTGTTGCATTTTCAATGTGGTAGTACAATTAAACAAATTTTCGTGCATACCCTTGTGTTTTCGGTTTGAATGCATACAATTGCAAGATTTTGAAGTTTCCTTACTCATGTATATTCCTCGGCATTTTTGGGCAAGGATGGGCTTCCAGCCGGTCCTAAAAAAGCCGTAAGCTGAAAGTCTAGGCTCGAGCTCAACCCGGCCCAACTGTTGGGCCAAGAATTTGGGCGCTTCATCCCGACCCGGTCCAAGTGGCTTGGCCCGATCTTTGGCAAAATGCGTATTTTGTTGGCTCAAGGCCCGGCCCGGCCCAACCATGGGCCCAAAAAGTTATGCCCGAGCGTAGACCGATGTGCAAACTTGGCCTAGCCTGGCCTGAGTTTTTTCGGACCGGGCTAGGCTACGCATTTTCTTTTGTAACCCTTCAAAACAAAGAGGTTATAACATGGGAAAGAATGGCGCAACCCTTCACATAATGTCAGAACAAAACATTTCCTGATTTCTTAGTTCCACAATTTTTTAGTTTGCGGAAGCAAATCAATCATTAGTATTTTATCTATTTCTATGGTTCGCAAGCAAACGATTCAAAGAGGCCGTAAGGCTATAGTATGATGTTTAAATAAAGGGATGTGGGAGAGTGTGTGTGCAATTGAGAGAAAGATGTTTCTTCCTCCATTCATGAAACTAGCAATGATGGGCGCGGCGGCACGCCGCGCCATATGGTGGCTAGTTGATCGTATTTTTGGCAGTTGTAAATGTTTGTGAGATCTAGTTAACTTTTTTGTCCATTCAAAATTGCGTTTTATTTTTGTATGATAGCTGTATAATGCACTGCAAAGAAAAATATACGGAAAAATACCCATGCATGTCGCCCCACCCGTGAGATGAAACATATATCTGAAACAATGTCTTTTTAGTAATGGCGTCTAGGACATTAATACACACGTTGGATCAGTTAGTAGCATCAGTGCATATTTAGATCTGTTTCTCAGCTTGTGAGATTGTCTCATGTAAGAAAAATCAGATGGCAACAATAGTGCATATTCAGATTTGATTACGTAGCCCATGAAATTTTCTTACATAAGTAAGATAGAAAACAATTGATTTTCTATAGTCTAAGCCACGACACATTTTTGCACTGAAGTTTAGTGGTTATTGTGCTATTCCTTGGCTTTGGAGTCACATCAATGGTCGACGTCGTTGTTCCCATGGTGAGAGGAAACGATGATGATTTCCTTATCTGAAGCCCTTGTATATACACTGAATGGTCAATCTCCAGTAGTCCAGGCAAAATAACAAAGTAGCTGCAGCAGCCTAAAAATAGATCCAAAATTTATTTAACTGTAAATGCGAATTTGATGTAGAACTGACAGGGACAAAAGCTATGTCGCCTCTTAGATGTAATAATCAGAAGCAAAGCCATCTCGAGATGGCAGCATGTACTCATTACATACAACGATATCTACACAAACAAACATATGATTACAAAAGGTTTGATGCAGAATATAGATTCCAACATACAACACTCATAAGTCCATACACCAACAGTCATTATTTAGTGCAAGTCACAGTTACATCTCTACAGATAAGGCTTGATTAAGAATCTAAATTAAATTTGTATATTTAGGTTAGTGAAAGATTAAACCTTATGTTCAAATAATACAATCAACAACATAAACACACAATTGCATACTTGTGAGTCTTGACTCAGTTGTGTGAGAAAGGCAGTAGGAAGGTCAAGTTGACAAAAAAAATCAAGGAGATAAGAGCCAGCATGTCCTGGTAAAAGGTGGAGATACAGCCTATTTGAGGAAACGTATCAATTTCAGCTTAGTACAGCAGATTGATGTTAGCGTGGTAATAAGGATTACAAAAAAATATGGATGCTTAGTAAAGGACAATCACTTTATTCACTCTAATCTTTCTAGAAAACAAAAAAAATCTCAAACTCATCAGAAGCAAATTTACCAAATCTACAACAGATATGTATCTACGGTGACACAAAATTTGTGTCTAAATGTTTATTTTGTTAACAGAACAATAGACTACTTGACTCAAACAATATTTATAATTGAATATACGGAGTAATATAATTTGATTGGAAGTGAGAGAGAGATACACACCATCTATCTAGTTTCATGTAGTAGAGGCAGTGTATCCATATAGACATTAAACAAAAACTATGGGATTAAAATGTATTTACAGTACACTCATATACATGGTACTATGACTGGAACCTCCAAATGGCATGTTGATTTGTACCGGGACAACATGGACGTGTGATTCAGCTTACAGATCATTAGTTGCATACCACTGTAATTCAAAGTTCAGAGAGCAAAAGATAACTCACCAATTACTTTATTTGTTTGGCGTTCAAGCCAAAAACGTTGTAGCTTTCAAGGGGACATACTTCATCGTCTTTCTTATCATCTAGATAAGATGAGACATTATATCCCTAATGAAATCTTTGCCCATAAGTACTACATATGTTAAGAAATCTGAATTAGAAGTAGTACGTTCTGACAAACATACACTAAGCACCAACGAAATCTTTGCCCATAAGTACTACAGATGATAGATATGCTAGGATTTCTCAATTCTCATCCTTGTTATTCAAATTCCAATAAATGGTTAACTTGAGACAGTGAGCAAACTACATACCTGTAATGCGTCTGAAGTCCTTACTGTGAGAGACAAAAAAATGCTTTACTTAAAGTCCTAAGCAAATATAGACTGGAACCTGCCCCTGTTGTAAGTGGTATTAGATGAATATTATATACGGACCAATCCAACACAACAAATATCTTGTTTGTTTGAATGCACTGTCAGCAGAAAAAACCTTTAAAAGTAAATAATTGCACTAAAATTACAACATTCAATGAAGCAAAACCTAAAGAGTTGCTTTAAAATTCAGGCAACCAAGTTGGGCAACTGGAACAGAGAAAACAGTGTGTACATGCTAACGAATATTAAAGAAATAGGCGAGACCAAGAGATTGGATGCTTCTTTCCAAGGTTAGATGTGTTTGATAATTAATTACTAAAAGAACCTAGAACTCGCTCTTCTAATAAATAAAAACTGGTGTGAAACAAAAAATGCAGCGGTTCAACAAAAACATGATCAGGCCATCCTTCCAATCTGTATGGTCATATACGATCTTGTTTCAACTCAATTTACTTGACATCTATGCACAATCAACTACATAAAAATCAGTCGAATGGATCAATTAAATAGATCTGACACTGCTCTCAGGGCATAAACTGGTGCTTGCCAATGAACTTGGTGTTGGTTCAACGATAAAATGTGTAGCAGAGATCAAACCTACCTCTAAGGTAGAAGGATACAGCAGGATAACTGTATTAGTTGGGACCCTCTGAAGCTGAAAGAGGGGCTCCGCACGTATGCGCAGCGAAGATGCACACACGGCCATGAATTTTGCTGAGCGTCACGCATACTACATATGGCAGACGACACTTGATTGGCTTGTTCATACCCACCTTATACACAAATAGCAATTTTTCCAGTATTAAAGATGTAGGCTTGGAGTCACGGTTAACGTGTAAAGCAAGCTGGAAGAACTAATGTGAAAAGGAGTAGATCAGAACAAATTCTTGCATTATTCCAGAGAAAGAGTATCAAAATGGCTAATAATTTATAGATATTTCCTCTCAAAAATTCGTTTCTACACACATCTTGGTTTGAACAAATAATTCATAGTCAAATGTAGCAACAGATTGCATATACCGTAAGTCAAGGAAACAATTTAGAATTAAGTTTTTCGAAAAAGAATTCTAAATACCATACAAACACATGTTACAAATGTATTTATAAGAGACCAAAATAGATTCCAAGGACAACATGGTGGGAGATGCTGGTTACAGAGTAGCGCCGGCAATCTGTTGGCCTTCTTTACATCTAGTTGGCTCTCTATGAAAGCCAAATCTGCAGGAAGCTAATTAAAATTTTCTATTGCTTCTTCTAACCCAAGCTACAATATTCGAGCTACAGATAACTGAACTAAGTAAATGGGGGTGAGACAATAGATGATTCAAATGTTGACCACAATATTAAACAGATTGTTATGATTATTCAATGATGGTATTGAAATTATTTTTTTCACAAATTGGATTATACCTTCCCATTATAATGTTGAATTCTGAGATGAAGGCGTCACTGACAGCTGATCTCCTTAAATAACCGTTAGTATAAAATCATTCATGATTGCAAGGAGAACCCAAAGAAGACTATGCCAACAAAGGACCAAGCCCAATCACATTAGACAGAAAATATGAATCTGTAGAGGGCAGTTCGCCATATATGCAAATCAACTGTAGTGGGAATATGGGAGAGTGAGATGTGAACCTGCAAACAAAATCACCCAAAAGAAAAGACATCAGAAAAATATTTAGACAAAAGGAGAAGAAAGAAATCGAGCTGTCAACAAAACATAGGAAAGGGGAAAAACAAACATAGAACTAAATTTGACCATCAGGGACAACCATAGGAGGGTCAGGAGATGAGTTCTAATGAAAAGAAATCCATGTACGCTGGGAAGCTCATGTGCCTTGCATCCCCTTGTCAGCCCACATCAGCACACATGTTACCTGCACCTATGCCCTTGCGCTCGTCATGCCGGACAGAAAATATAAGAAAGGGAAGATGCATCGAGTGGACAGGAAAAGTAGAGACAACGCCCACCTAACCTGGAGAGGGCTGCATCGCTGTTGCATGGGTGGTCGCCTTCATGGCATGAAGAAGAGAAAAGAGCGAGTTGGAGAGACCACAATGGAAGGAGATCAGAATGGTGTGCAGCAAGCTGCACAGAGTTGGTGTGGCCTAGACCGGAACGCACCTGCAATTCATCACGACGGCCAAAAAGCGATGCCCGAGATGAAGAGGAAACATGAGAAATTAGGAAGGGAAAGGTGCGAGCAACCTGAGACGGGGCCGAGGTCGTCGCCGAGGATGAAGAATGTCTCTCTGGCGGTCTTGTCGGCGCCCTCGAAATCGTTGCGGCAGTGGAACAAATTTCTAAGGTCCGACCACCACTGCAACCAGAAACGAACGCCGCGCAACAGGCATGCTCCGGACGCACACCAACCAGGCCCAGGCCTCGCCACACCACTGCACGCTCCCTGCACTGCGAATACCACCGCTCGCCACCGCACCTCCCAGCCACATCAACATGCCGTGGCGCCTGACGAAGGCAAGGACGCCACTGCCACCGAATGGCCGCCGGAGCGAGCAATCGAGCGCGGCCAGATGGGCCACAAGCCCACGCCCGGACGCATCCACCGCTGCCCAACCGGCCTCGTCGCAACCACCACCTCCATCCACAGCCGACCATCGCCAATCACCTGAGCTCGACGACCCCATGCCGCCGGCTGCCGCCGGCTGCCGCTCCAAGTTCCCCTCGCTGGAGGGCAGCAACCGGGGAACAAGGTCCCTCCGCCGCCGGATCTGAGTAGACGTTGGACGGCGGAAATGGTGGCAGCCTATGCGATGCTACGCGCCTCCTCGTGCTAGTCGGGCGCGCCCTGGCGGAGACTCCCGCGACGCGCTCGTCGGCGGTGGCATGACGAAGCAACACGCGATGCGTCTCCTCCCATAGGCTGAGCAGCTAAGCGGTGGGAGGAATTACCGAGACACAGACGAAATTGCTACGCACACCCAGTTTGAAGGAGAGTCATAACAACACAACAGTAGTCACTCACACCTAATTACTATACACACACAAAAGCGTACACAGGAGTAAAACAGGAGAAATCAACCACACAACACAACACGTGTCACCCAGCCATGACCCCTTGAAATGGCCCCAAAATTCTTACAAAAAAGATGTTTGTTCCCAAATAGTATAGTAGTTATAATGTTTTAGATTTATCTACATTTGAATGTATCTTAGTGTTTAGTGTTCACATACATTTAAAATTAGACAAATCTAGGACATCCTTTTATTGATAATATATTTGTAAGTTTTATTAATTTTAGAGCTGTGTGTACCACATGATTATCAATAAATCAGCGAAATTTTACAAAAAAATTGATTAAACCCATGATTTATACCACGATTGATGGATCTCAAAATGATGCAAAATAAGGGGGATTGATTTGACGAGGGCGGTGGAAAAAGAAAACGTGTGTCCCGTGAAGTCTTCCCATTGTGACCGAAGTGTACAAAAGGAGCAAAACTTACACATCACACCGCTTGCCCAAGTCAACCTCTACCCAACTCTCCGTCTCACCAATCGCGAGGCGCATCCGACCCCCACCCTCTCGCCACATAACAAAACGCCGCTAGCTCCGCTCCACCCACGCCCACGCGCACGCCGACACACTCCCACGCATTTCGAACGGATGCCAGATCTCGCCATGGCCACCGCCGGAGCTCGCCTCCTGCTGCTCCTCGCCGTCGCGGCAGCCCTCGCCCTCCCCTCCACCGCGGAGATCCGGTCCGAGTCCTTCCACGAGGACCCGCGCCACACCATCCTCTTCGAGAAGTTCGGCTTCTCCAAGACGGGCGCGGTCCGGATCATCCTCTCCGGCGCCGCCGTCTCCTCCTCCTTCGCGCGGGCCGACCCCAAGCAGATCGGCTTCTTCCTCCTCGCCGACGAGTCCCTCCTGGAGGCCGTCGCCGACTCGCGGGCCGACACGAAGCCCAAGCCCGCCGAGCCGGAGGACCCCAGCGGCGCCGACGAGCCGGACCTCTCCGGCTGCGTGCTCGCCAGCCCCTACGTCAAGACCCTCTTCACCTTCCACGACATGGAGGGCGGCCACTACAACAAGTCCTTCCCCGTCACCCACCCCGACGAGTACAGCCTCTACTTCGCCAACTGCGCGCCGCAGTCGCTCGTCTCCATGGCCGTCCGCACCGAGATGTACAACGCCAAGCCCGACGGCGACAAGGACTACCTCCCCGTCGGCCAGGCGCCCGTGCCGGCCATCTACGGCTTCGCCGCCTTCTGCTACGCCGCGTTCCTCGCCGCCTGGCTCTACCTCACCCTCTCCCGCGACCACGCCTCCGCGAACCAAATCCACCACCTCATGTCCGCGCTCCTCGTCGCGCGCCTGCTCTACTGCCTCTCCGCCGCCGAGGACCAGCACTACATCCGCGTCACCGGCACGCCGCACGGCTGGGACGTCGCCTTCTACCTCTTCCAGCTCGTCAAGGGCGTCATCCTCTTCGCCGTCATCGTGCTCGTCGGCACCGGCTGGTCCTTCCTCAGGCCGTTCCTGCAGGACCGGGAGAAGAAGGTGCTCATGCTCGTCATCCCGCTGCAGGTCATCGCCAACATCGCCGCCGCCGTCATCGGCGAGACCGGCCCCTTCTGGCAGGGCTGGGTCACCTGGAACCAGATCCTCATGCTCGTCGACGTCGCCTGCTGCTGCGCGGTCCTCTTCCCGGTCGTATGGTCCATGCGGGCGCTCCGGGAGACGTCCAAGACCGATGGCAAGGCGGCGCGCAACCTGTCCAAGCTCACCCTGTTCCGGCAGTTCTACACCGTCGTCATCGGGTACCTCTACTTCACCAGGATCGTCGTGTACATGCTCAGCACCATTGCCAGCTACCAGTACCGGTGGGTGAGCACCTTGTCCGAGGAGGTGGCCGCCATGGCCTTCTACCTGTTCATGTTCTACACGTTCAGGCCGGCGGAGAGGAGCCATTACTTTTCACTCCACGACGATGACGAGGAAGAAGCTGCCGAGATGGTGCTCCGGGAAGAGGAATTCGAGCTATGAGGAGGAGCTGTAATTATTGATTTCTTCGTACCCAGTTCAATTTTATCTTTTCTTCACGGTGATGAAGAAGCTGCGGCGATGGTGCTCCGGGAAGAGGATTTCGAGCCGTAACTACTATTTCCAACAATGCCTTCGACACAATTGCTCTCCTGGCACCCTGTTTATTTTGATCTTCCCTCGGCTCTGTAAAATCTAGCATGGTACTTATACAAATCTCAGGTATAGCACACCATCTTGTATGTATGTACTGCAGGGATGTAGTAAGATTTACTACTTGTTCCTGTTTTCGTGTAGTTCCAAATTTTGCTGATGAGACGCAGGATACTTAACGGGATACATGCAAAGAGGTTCTTGCTTGAATTGAAGGGAGTGCATATATAGAGATTTAGTTGAGCAATGTTGAGGCCAAGTTTGAAATTTGGTGCATTTTCCTTCTGTCTAGTTATCAGTCATTTCATTCTGGTACTTTGACTTTGGGTGAGCATTCTGTTAGTATGTTACACCACCCGATGTTGATGTGCTACTCATATGTTTTGCCCCTGATTGGTCGTATTTGGAGTCACACTATTGCATTTCCCCCACTCCCTTAAAACATCTTCTGAACACCTGTGGTGCTGTTTGCAAATTCTGCATTTCTTAAATTTCTTGTGGCTGGGCACTTTCATAGTCATCATGGGACCATGGTCAAATGCTCTAATTGTGGAGAGGAACCTGTTGAGATGGTGCTCCAGGAAGAGGAGTTCAAGTTGTGATTTCTTGCAACAATGTCGTGGACACAGTTGCTCTCCTGGCACCCTGTTTATTTTGATCTTCATTCTCTGTAAAATTTAGCATACTATTTTTTACAAATATCAGGGCACACCTTTGTATGTACTCCAGGGATGTAGCAAGATTTACTTGGTCCTCTTTTCGTGTGGTTTCAAATTTTGCTGATAAGACGCGGGATACTTAACTGGATACATACAAAGAGGTTCTTGCTTGAATTGAAGTGCATAGAGATTTAGTTGAGCCAGTGCTATTGTTGAGGCGAAGTTTGAAATTTGGTGCATTTTCCTCCTGTGTAGTACTCAGTCATTTCATTCTGGCACTTTGACTTTGAGTGATCATTCTGTTAAACGACTATATGTAGTAAGATTTACTTGTTCCTCTTATCGTGTAGTTTCAAATTTTGCTGATGAGAGGCAGGTTCTTGCCTGGATTGAAGTGCATAGAGATTTAATTGAGCAAATGCTATTGTTGAGGCGAAGTTTGAAATCTGGTGCATTTTCCCTTTTAGTAATCAGTTACATTATCCTGCCACTTTGACACCACTCGAAGTTGATGTTACTCATATGATATGCCCCTGATTGGTATTTGAAGGCACACCATTGCATTATCCCCACTCCTTTAAAACATCTTCTGACCGTCTGTGGCACTTTTTGCAAATTCTGCATTTCTAAAGTTTCTTCTGGCATCTAAAAAAGAAAAAAAAAAGTTTCTTCTGGCTGGACACTTCCGTAGTCATCATGGGACCATGGTCAAATACTCCAATTGTGGACAGGAAGGAAATTAAAAGGAAAATGAAGCAATGCACATTGATAGTTACAGTTGGGCATGTTTGTGGTGTATAGGGCAACTTTTTTGGTAATGCATCAGTGTCCAGACTTTCTTTTTTGTTTTTGCTCCAACATCCAAGCACCTAACAACTAAAACAAGCATGAAAAATGAAGAAAAGTTGAGGGGACAGAGCATGGAAGGAAGGATCTCGACATGTCGTGTCATTCTTCCTAACAGGAAACTACGTACATCTCAAAATTTCGAAGATCAGAGCAATGGATAGGAGTCCTCAGAATAAGAATAGCATACTGAGTAGTGGATGAAATAATATTTATTTATTTTCGATACGGGATAGAATATTGTTGTTGGTGACTAGAATGAGATCAGCAGCTAACAACCACTTCCCTGAAAAGGTTAATGGAGCAAGTAAACATAGGTTGGGTACCGGCAATTAGACCGGTGGTTTCCCTTTTTAAAAAAATAGACCGGTGGTTACCAACTAACGACAGTTACCTACATCACAGATTTTTAGGACGTTCCAGTTCCTCCTAGTACAGTATCTTATTGCCGTTAGCTGCTGCCCTTTAGAGGTTTGGTCCTGAGCTTGGGGTTTCCGTGGCTCCGCATAAGCATCGCTTATAGCTGGAAAGCTCAGATCCTTCGAAATTGGGACAAAATAATATAGCCTAGTATTCCAGTCCAACATGTACTAAGAAACTTCTTCAGCAGTTTAATCAGTTCTAGAGGAAAATTTTCATTAATTCACAGCATTCTGTATTACAAATAAATTTCTGAACTTCTCTGTCTCTGTATCCCCCCTCCCCACTAATACCTACTAGTAGTGTATAAATTTCGTGATACAAACACATGTACTCCCTCCGTCTCATGAAACATGTCTTGATTTTGTCTAAATTTGGATGTATGTAAACACCATTTAGTGTCTAGATGCATATAAATTTAGATAAAGTTAAGACAAGTTTCATAGGACAGAGGAAGTACCAGTTACTCACACAGAAACTTACATGTAATATGCGCTTTCTGCAACATTTCCCTCACAAGAGAAGCCCTGCAGAGAATCTGTCTTTCCGCGGGTAGCCGTACATCTTGTGTTGGGTAAAATGCTCCAAATCTGTGTGGCGGCAGCTCACTGGAGTGCAACTGGCCATCAAGTGCACAGGCAATAGACAGTGGAGCATCCTATCCTTGTTCCAACCTCCTACCCCAGAAGCATTATTCAGCTTCTTGAGCTGATCCCGTTGCACATAACAGCGTATTTTCATCCGAAGATGTGCAACACATCCATAAGCACCGACACGCCAATGAGTACATACCGTCATTACACCTTTTCAGATGTCCGTGCAAAGAAGTCGTTAACTGCAAGTGATGCATCACCATGTGCAACCGCATTCTCTGGTTCTGGCATGTAAAGTGTAGTGGCAGAAGCCTGCAAAGCAATGTAACGTAATGCAAGATATTGCTAGATTAGAATATCAGAATGGATAAAATGCGATAGTTCCCATCTGCTAAAGCATTTATATGATTCTTAGACAGGGTAATAGCACATTTCAGCATAACACTGTGAAGTACTTTGTAATGTTCTGCAGTCAGTTTGTTAATCTCTGCACGCTTAGACAATACAATAATCCAAGTTTGCATAGCTAAAATCAACGGATCTTCGGTTGGAGCTGTGAACAACAACATTGAGGTAACCCAAGGAGAATATCCACAATATCATCCTAGCAGGGACTACTATTCAAAAACTATAACCCATCCCACAGGCTTATGAGATTCAACTTACCAAATAAGCCACGAAAAAACTATTTGCACTCATTCTGATATGTATTATATTGTCCAGAGAGAGAGAGAGAGAGAGAGAGAGATCATCACCTTTGTATCTATCTGCAATTCCCCACTGTTATCTAATGAAAGAATAGCACCATGCGCTTTTAACCATATTTCACATTCTTCCGATCTGTCATCCCCATTAAGTAAGAACCCCAAAACTCGAGCAACATACACCACAGGTACTGTCGGGCGATAAGATCTAGAGATGCATTTTATAGCCTCGAACCGCATCCTCTCCACATATAGATCTGTCAAAAAGGAGACCAACATACATCAGTCAAAACCTCTTACAGAAAGAGAGTGCACTGAATTGGCGTGAATTTTGTAAAATTGCCCTTTACCCATGAGGCAAGAGTTCAAGTTGGGGCCTTGCTTGTATAATTTGAAAAATATGACATAATTGCCAGATGACACAGCAGAATGTACTGCGAGGGCATGCTTCACAGCTCCATCTTGTTTGGCTTCCTTCGATAAGCTGAAAGCAATGAATATATGAAATGTAGTCCAGTTGAGAACAAAATAGGTTCCCACACTAACTGTTTACAAAATTATACCTTGCCATTGATGACAGCAGATCCCGTTTGTTATTGGAGTGCAGCATGACACAGAGCAAATTATATGCAGAGAATTCAAAATCGCAACCCTTGTTCCCCTCTTTGTATAGCCTCTTCAGTTGTGACTGGCACTGAAAAAAAGTTGCACACAAATAGTTTGAACTATGACACTCATGCAGAAGTTGAATTACAAATATGAACACTAGAAAATAATAGCTACTCCACTCAATATTCCTGAACCACTGGCACTACCACAGAAGCAATCTTGTTTCTAGAGAGCAAAGTAATCACTAGATGACCTGATAATTTCTTTTGGAAACGGAAACAATCTGATAACTAGAAAGTGTAACGAAACTTCTGCTCGGTACTAACAGGAAAGCAAGACCCTTCTTGCAACTTTCATCTATCACATGTGTACAATAATTTGATATTTCAAGAGAATCAGATCAGGCAAGACAAGCATACCTGGTTAAATTCAGGTAGATCGCCAGCTTGCAATGCTAAACGCGCATGAGTTTCGTAAACCTGAAATAAGAAATCGGAAGGTTACAAAACATTGTGCATTGCTGAAATTATTATATCCTAATGTACAACATTAACAAATATTTTCTTTTATTGTCAAAAAAAAAACAAATATTTTCTTTTGGTGAACATGAGTAGACTAACATATCTAATATGGCGTCTTGTCTAGCAACTAAATAGACTTGTATATTTTTAAGTTGCCGATATAATGTGATCCAACAGTTCTACACAACTGGATGCTGAAAAAGTAAGACTACCTTCACAGTCAGTTCATTCTGGATTCTCTGAACCGTAAGATCTTGACGAATAGATTTCAGTTGGTCACACTTGAAAAGATAATTCTTTTGAGATGTTTCAACCATGGAAAGTGCCTTCTCCAAGACATGTTCTGGTCTTACCTGCAACGAGCGTATTCAGAGTAGGCAGCGTCAAACTTAAAATAACAATGATCCACTGATGCTATCAATGCCTTTAAGCTTAAAGTTAAGACAATTGGTGGGTTATATTACCGTGGAAGGATCAGGTGCTGATGTTAGGCGTAGGTATCGTTTCTCAATTTCCTGACATGTCCCCTTGACTGTCAGTGCATCCCAATCCAGATCCTCGACAGCCAAGCTGCTGCCATTTTCAGAACTTCTAGTAGCAAGTGCTGAAATAGGTCTTCTTGTATGTACATCTTTATTCACTACAGAATTCCTTGATTTTGATGATGAATCCTTACTCTTCTCAAAACGCTTAGATCTATGCTCCCTGCGTTTCTTTTCCTCTGGTGAATTTGCTAGTGCAGATGCACTGGCGTAATACTTGGTCAGATCCTGCTCCTTATCACTATCGCTTGAAGTATTTCCATTCCGTATCACACTTGAATAACTACCCATCTTTTGCTTTTTGAAAGGCCTCTGGGTGATCTTGTTTAAAGGTGCATGTGCAGAGTGGTCAAACTTCCCGAAATTCCAATTGTTTCCCTGCATAACAAGTTAAATATTTGAGAGAAAGAGCTTACTAGAGAAAAAATACAAGCATGTGATATCGCACAAATCGACAATGCTAACAGGGCAGAAGCTCATCCTGCCTCCTACTGCCAAAAAGAAAGTCCAGCATCTATGTTGAATGCTTGACGACAAGATTTTAAGAAGAGCAACATGCCAGTTCTCACCGATGTATTCTTGGCTTCAAAATTATGGTGGGCGCTACCATTCATCAATGTTTTTGCTACTGGCTCCACCTTCTCAGTAACTTTTTCCTCCGGAACAGGCTCCCACCTACTTTTCAGGCGTTTTTTAGGGGTAGATTTTGACAAGGAACTTGAATTGTTTGCACTGCTGTACAGGACAAAAAAATCAGTATAATAATATTTATATGTTATTATCAGAACTCTACCATTCTGCAGACTACAGAAACTGCAAGAAGGCCTAATTTTCTCGAGTACAATGGAGGAACCCTAATTACAAGTTCACAACATGTAATGATGCAACTAATTGATGTATGTCGGCATCAGATTAGATGAACCACTGTTTCCCAAGCAACTAACTTATGCAGCCAATATTAATCATGTGGGGTACCGCTCCATTCTGTAATTCTGGCTTGAATTAATGGTGTTAGAAATTTCCAAGAAGTGTCGAAGCTCAACTAGTGGTCATTATACCGTTACTGAAAATAATGGAAACCTCCTGAAATTTGCTTAGTTTGTAGCACTTTTTGAGGGTGTCAGTCTAAGGTACAAATATGCTGAAATAGCGTGATCTGAAAAATGCAAACATTTCTCCAGAAAATATGCAATCATAGAGGTGCTCAATGAACCGCAGTAAAAAAAATCCAAAGCGACAGACCACAGATAGCATTAGCTAATTTATGTATGTCTCAACAACACTGCATTGTCACCTTACAGATTCTGTCTTTTTTTTTTTTTTGCAGCAGGTGAGGGTATTAAGAGAAGTACGGACCTTGTTTCGGTCATGCCTAAAAGATTATCTGGCAAAGGAAACAGAGGTTCAGTGTCCCAGTTCTTCGTAAGAAGGGTTCCATCGCTAAGAGCTTTGCTTGTGATCTGAAAATAAACACAGGGGAAAAAAGTGATACAACCAAATAGATCAAATAATTTTAAACTGTCAAACGATATAGCAGAACAAAAAAATTAAATGATCGTTTGACAGTTTAAAATTATTTTAGTAAGAAAGGAGCAAATTTAAATGAAACGCGGGCTCCTATCGGATGCCAAAAGCTGAAGCGACTTCAGTTTCAGAATTGAAATCATGTATTCATTATCCATGTATCACCAACATATAGTGGATAGCACATCAACTCTGTTTATGGTATTATGACATTTAAATGCAAGTTCTCAGATGTGCTTAGCAAACTAAAACTGTTGTTTGTTGCCACCTAGGAAAGATAATGTCCTAATTTTATAGCATCATCTTGAGTAGGGCATCGATTTTTCAAAGGCATGTAGGTAGATAAACTACTCCATCCGTATGACTGAGACCAATAGATGATGGCGTTGTTTACAAATAGTGGCAACTAACAAAAGCCAACAAAAAGAAACTTCACCTGTTGTATTATACTTTGGCAGGCAGCTCTCTGGGCATCATTCTTGCAACGGCTGAGATTCCTCATACCATAATTACGGAGCGAAAAAGGGACGGATCTCTAAGCATGGCAAGGGGAGAGCAAAAATGGATGGTGAATATACAAATACCACAAGATACCACATACACCCCATTAATGGAATTGTTAACATAGGATTTACGGCATTCTTTTGTTATACTAGTTTTAAAAATCATGAACAAACGCACTTCCATGACAGTGAACAAAATTAATTACGACAACTGGAACTAATTGATTAAGATGTACTTTCGCCGTTCATATGCCAATAATTTATCACTGTGATTAAAAACAAATACAAAAGCATATTTCAGGTACTAACAACAATGGATAAAAAGGAGATGAGAAATTTACAGCATCTGGACCATGTTGAACTGCTTTGGCATCGTTCTTCGGCACAGAAACACTAACATAGGCAGGTTTCTTTGCCAAATCAGCAACTATAATTTTCTTCTCACTCTTTGGTATTACCATAGAGAAACCTGGAGCAATTCGAGGAATCGCTGGAATCTGTATTTTATTTTCACTGGAAGAATCTGTTGTCAAAGAACCCTGCAAATTTGGCTTAAGCTTTATCAGAAACATGGTTAATTGTGGAAATAGTTGAGCTTAAACCTTTTGAACCTACACTCTTCTGTTGATCACCATGGTTGCTCACAGGTACTTGATTCGCATTCGTATTGTTCTGTGGGTAAGCTGTCTGCTGGTATGCTGGTGCCTGGTTTGTGTAATAGTTGTAAGACACTGGAACACCTGGTGCTTGATAAGGATACTGGTTTTGCAACGCTGGAGTTTCTTGTGGATGTTGGACATATTGATTTTGAGGTTCTTGAACGCTTGGAGCCTACACAGTAGTATAACTTTGGTGAAAGGTGATTCTCTTCCCATGATAAAAATTGTTGATAACATGTAATGCTAGAGTTAATAACTCGCACTTCCAAGGGAATAGAAAAAAAGCACAGAGAAAGGACTCTGAAGACCAAGTAACAAAAAATCTCAAAAAGGAAGGGGCATTTCACTCTGAAATGGGAGGGACATTGCAGAAGTCCCCCAAAAAAGTAGCAGCCATTTTCTATTTCCAGAATAAGAAACATGGCTAGACAAACTAAAACTTATGAGAAATCATTGTCCAGGATAACAAACATGGGCACATGGCTAGACAGACGAAAAGTTGTGAAAAATCATTGTTCGGGATAACAATCATCCATAGACAGACCAAAACTTGTGAGAAATAAATGTCGAGAGTCTGATGGGAAAAAAGCTATGTAGGGGAACTAACCATTTGCAGTGAAAGGGAAAAGGCATACCTGCAGAGGAGGTGCAACAGAAGCACCTGAATTACTTTTCCATGATGTAGTACCCGGTGGAGGTGGCTCGGCACTAGGATAAGAATAACCAGAAGTGGTGTTAACAACTCTGTTATCTATGTTACTGCTCCCAGCAACTGGATTGACAGCAGGACTTGGTGCAGAGTGATTGTGATAGTATGGCCACTGGTTGTACTGCGGCTGATATGAGAAAGAATTGGCAGGCACTGTACTGGAATTTTGGACTGCATTAGTACCAGAGGATGGGTAGTTCTGGTATGACTGAGCATAATTATTTCCTGAGCTTCCATCATTGTGTGTGTCATTCTGGTAATAGTAGTTGTTGGTTGCATATCCTGGCGCAGTCTGGTGACCACCAGCATTGTAATATGTGTTACTTGTAGGATCAACGTAAGACCCAGAATTCTGAAATGAAGTAAGAGGCTGATAAGCTGCACCTGAATGTTGAATTGCTCCTCCTTGCTGAGCGGAATAGTTATTTGTAGCTTGTGGGTAGTTATAGTAATAGTTCCCATATTCTGCAGGATTGTAGCCATGTTGAAGTGAACTTGAGTAAGGCACGTGAGAATGATTTGCATCTGGCAAGCTCATAGTCGACTGAACAGTAGGAGGCGCACTGCTTGCCACAGTTTGATTATCTCCTGGCACCGATACATCCCTCTGTGGGTCATAGTAAACTGCATCTTGTTTTTGACTGTCCACTGGATAGTTCCACGAAACTGCTGCTGCCCCAGTTGAAGAGGACCACGGATGATCCCCAGAAGCTAAAGGCGGATAAGCAGGTTGGTTTGTCTGGGCCATGCCGCTAACCTGCCATTAGCAAAGGAATCCTCAGCATCATTCAGATAGAATCTAATATGCACCATGACCAAATTGTCATGGCAACAAACAAAGGGGCTAGAAAATGTTTTTGCAATGCAGCACTGGTGAAATTTATCCAGACTAGAATGATCTGTGACTAGGCTTCCATAAGATTCAGTAGTACCGCCCTACGAAGTGCTGAAACACACAATACTAGAGCAAAGGCTATGAGTATTACCACATCTCGGATAGAGAAAAAAATGGCACCGAATGCAACAAAATAACCTAGCAAGAATTACTCAATCAGCAAAAATTTGTTTTCCTAAACTTAGCCCGGGTATGTCTTATGGAGATACAACACTAATTCCCACAGCATATCATAACAAGGCTAAATCGGCTACAACTGCAGTGATTGCCATAACTTACTAACTGGGTACTCCCAAGTCCCAACTACAGCGGACCCAGAACATATAGACTCTAATATGCATATAGACCCTAATATTCAACTGACCAAAAATTCATATAGACTGTAATATGCACCATGACCAAATTGTCATGGCAGCAAACACAGGGGGCTAGAAAATGGTTTTGTATTGCAGCACTGGCGAAATTTATCAACAGTAGAAAGATCTGTGACTAGTCTTCCATAAGATTCAGTAGTACCGCCCTATGAAGTGCTTATACACAATATACTAGAGCAAAGGCTATGAGTATTACCACAAAATGCAACAAGACAACCTAGCATGAATTGCTCAATCAGCTAAAATTTTGTTTTCCTAACCACATCATCAACTTAGCCCGGGTATGCCTTATGCAGTTATGCAGATACGAAACTAATTCCCATAGCAATATCATAACAAGGCTAAATCTCCTACGACCTTTCACAACCAATCAAAAATCAGGCCAATACACGCAGCTTGGCTGGAACCAAGCCAGCGCAGATACTTTGCGGATCAAACCAGCTTAGCAGGCGGGTCAGGTCACATACCTCGGCGCGCGTGGCGTCGGATCCAGCGGCCGGCCCGGCGCCGTGGCTCCCCATCCCCGCCGACCTCGAAACCCGACGGCAAGGTCAACCAACCCCCACCGCGCGATTCGGCTCCGACCGGAGACGGCGAGGACAGGGGAATCGACGGCCAGGGAAACCAGGAACACGGAGGGGAAATCGGGTCAACGGATTCGCGGAGAAATCGAGCGTTTCAGGAGATGATTCGTGTGGTCAAGCCGTGATGCAGAAAGCGAGAGGAGAAAGGAGCAGCGATTTTTTTTTGTCGCCCTTTTTTGGGTGCGTTGCGTAGCGGTTTGTCCTTGGGTGGGTGTCGTAACGAGGAGTTCGTCGGAGAAGAGAACGTGCCGGAGACGGCAAACCGTAGCGGTTGCGTGCACGGGCCCGTGGGCCGTGGGCTGCTGGACTTTTATAGATGGGTTGGCCTGCTCTATTTGAGCCCAGAATTGGACGAGACTTTTTTTCGTTTCGAAGGCAGAACATTGGCTTCTACTACTTCAGCTTCAACGTCCTCAAATACAGAGAATGAATCAAAAAATTGGTGCTGATTATGGAAGGTAAAAATTCCATCAAAAGTTCGAGTATTTGCTTGGAGGCTGGTTCATCATAGCCTTCCATCGGCAGATGTTCTACTGAGAAGGAATATGGCGACTGGGATGGATGCTCAATATGCAATGCTATGGCAGACTCATGGAGACATTCTTTGTTGGATTGCACTATGGCTAGGTGTGTTTGGGCCCTTGTTGACTCAGAACATATGTCATCCAATCTGAATCTTAATGCGAGGCAGTGGTTCTTTGCCATGATGGACTCCCTGTATCACAACAAATTTATAAAGATGCTTGTTACTTTGTGGGCTATTTGGACGGCACGAAGAAAAGCAATTCATGAAGGTTTGTTCCAGTCTCCGATCAGTACGTTTGATTTTGTAAAACGTTTTCTGGATGATCTTGGAGAAGTGCACACGGAGGTGCAGAAGAGACAAGCTCCTTTTCTTGCCCAACGAACTCGATGGTCACCGCCTTTTCCAGGGGTGATTAAGTGCAACGTCGATGCGGCAGTGTCTCGCTGGATGATCATGGCACGGTCGGTGTTGTTTGTAGGGATGATACTGGAAGATTTGTAGGTGCTTCAGCAAGGACGATCAATGGGGTGGCCGATCCGGCAACTTTGGAAGCGATGGCGTGTGCGGAGGCTCTGGTGTTGGCACAAGATCTGGGGCCGGGGTGAGGAGACTGCTGGTGTCATCGGACTGCTTATCAGTAATTAAAATGATGAAGTCGGTGAACATCTGCAAGTACAGCTCTATTCTGGTGGAGATTGAGAAGCGCTCCGCTGACTTTGATGAAGTCAAGTTTCAGTATGAAAGCAGGAAGACAAACGTTGATGCTCATTTGCTAGCTAGAAACTCTATTTATGAACAGTTTGGTCGCCGGGTATGGTATGTTGAACCATCGGAACATGTATCTTTATCGGTACAAGTTGAATAAAATACCTGCTTTCCCCTCAAAAAGAAAACGACTTCAGCTTCAGAAAAACATTCGTGACAAAATTCAGATCATGTTGTCAACATCGCACGGGAAGAACATATACTCGATTCCAGATCTATTCGAGCGCACCATTTAACGGGTTTCTCTTTTCGTTTCAGAGGATGGAGAGCATTTGCTTTCAGCTTCAGTTTAAAGAAACATTCGCTTCCAAATTCAGATTAGAACGCAAATCGACAAGCAGTGGACACAAATCAACGTAGCGGGAGATAATACACTACTATTCGATTTCAGATCTAGGCTCATACAGAGCTAGTAGAAGGTAGCTAGAGAGATTTTGCGATAGACATATGAACAACTAGAAACATGGACCCAACTACAGCTACTGAACAAAACAGAGCCACCGAGAAAGACAGCAAAATTCAGATCGCGTTTTCAAAATCACACTCGCACCATTGCACGGAACGGTAATACATTCCACTCCAGATGGATACAATCCTGCAGAATATGATGCAAATTGACTACGCATTTGATTTCAGCTTCGTCTTAAAAAAACATTCAATTGCGAATTCAGACTCTGATGCATATTGACAAGCAGGGGACACAAACCATCTTTTGGGGGGAGATAATATATTCGATTTCAGATCTGGGCTCATACAGAGAACAGAGCTATTACAGGCTAGCTAGATAGATCTTGCGAAGGACAAGTGAAGAACTAGTAGTAACATGGTTCCAACTACATCTACCGAACAGAACAGATCAAACTAAGGAAGACAACAGGCTGTTGACGGCGAGGAGGCGACGGGTTGGGCACGGACGAAGACGAGGAGGCGAGTCCTCTAGCCGCCGAAGCCGTAGAGGGTGCGTCCCTGGCGCTTGAGGGCGTAGACGACGTCCATGGCGGTGACGGTCTTGCGGCGGGCGTGCTCGGTGTAGGTGACGGCATCGCGGATGACGTTCTCGAGGAAGATCTTGAGCACGCCGCGGGTCTCCTCGTAGATGAGCCCGGAGATGCGCTTGACGCCGCCGCGGCGGGCCAGGCGGCGGATGGCCGGCTTGGTGATGCCCTGGATGTTGTCGCGGAGCACCTTGCGGTGGCGCTTGGCGCCGCCCTTGCCCAGCCCCTTGCCTCCCTTGCCGCGGCCCGACATGGCTGACCTTGACTGGAGCTTGCTGCGAGTTGTGGATGGAGCTTGAGGAGCGGTGGTGGTGGTGGTGGTTTGGATGTGTGTGATTTGGGGAAGGGGAGGAGGGGATTATAAGGAGGCGGGAGGTGGGAGGAGGGCTGTGGCTACCGTTCGATGCGTGAGGAATGGACGGTTTAGATGGTGATCCAGGGGAAGAGGCCACGGATCGGTGACGTGGATGGAGATTCTGCGCGGTGGATTGGCGGGATGGTTCTGCGATTTGGTTCCGGGAGGCGCCAGGTCGAAACTGTTTTGGGCTGTTGGCGCGGTGTTTGTGCGTTTCCTTCTCTTTCTGCGAATTCTCGGTTTCGCTCCGTCCGCTCGCGGGAACAAAGCAATGGCAGTATGGCACGAAGCTTTGTGTAACGGACGCTCCTGCCAAAAAATTATTCAGCTCTCAGAAAATGAAGATCTGAAGGAAAATCATCGCCAAGTATAAACTTTCTAAGGCCTTGTTTATTTCTCTCGTATTTTTTTCCCCAATGAGTATGGGGATGAGAGGGGATTTGGTGTCACCCAATCCCCTCAAATACCCTTCCCCAAAAATACACTAGTATGATGGAGAGTTTTTTTATTTAGGCAAAAAATATGGGGATGGGAGGGGATGGGAGGGTATATCTCAGGATTATTTGGTTCAAAACCGGAGAAGTAAACGAACTAGTGGGGATTTTCCGGGATACAAAATGATCCCCTCCCATCCCCATAAATACCTTAGAAGTAAACAAGGCCTAACAAGTCGCGATTACGAAAGCAGTTTAAGGGAAGACAAGTTTTTTTTTTTTGAAACGGGTCCCAAAATTTTGCGAAGGTTGGCTAGTTTATTAGAAGAAAACTAGGCAATAACCCCGTCACAAACACCTCGTCAAACCGTCATGAAACGTGACTGCTTCGAGGACACACCCGGCCAACCTCACTACCCACACAAGCCGCACACACGCACCACCAAAATGAGGTATGTCGTCGAGGTTGCACATCAATGTCATCATCATCACTACTTCACGAGCCAGCGACTCGGGCCTCATCAAAAAAGACCACCTGAGAAGTCCTCGTCGCGGCGGCCTCGTGAAGCACGCCAACCCATGCCAAACAATCGAACCTTCGAGTGGAAGACTGGCATCTCCGATTTTGATGCCAAACTCCGGATAGGAGATGTGCAGGACCCAGGTCGAAGAAGATCTTCACGTCTGGACTACCCTTCACCGGTTACCATCGCCACTCACCACCGAGGCTGCAGTTCCGGCTTCATAACAGGGGAATTCCAAGAGGAAGACACCAGTCGAACACGCCGAAACATGAGCTGACTAACAAGATCTTGCCGCAACCACACCATCGCTCATCACCATCGACATTGTCGCACTAGCTTGCATGCGGAACCCTACCCCCGCCACTGAATCCACCCACTAATCCCTCGTGTTGATGCACATCTCCAAGGATGATACCCCCAAGAAGGGAACACCCCATCATGTGTCCACGAATATAGGGGTTTTTTCTAGAGGAAACGGAAGGAAGTGAGGAAGCTTCGCCTCAACAATGCCTTCGGGAAGGATACGGTGCCCAAAGCACCACCATCACCAGCTACGGCCACCGGCTGAAGACAAGTTTTTACCCGGACCTGCTCTCGGAGACATCCATCTTGTGCCCCGTCCAGTACTAGTACAGAGCAACGCTATGGACACCATTCATAAAACCTATGGCGTCGGAGAAAGGGCTAGTTCCCAGGAGCACGTATCTGATGTGAAGGTCCGCTAAGTCCAAAATTCCGCTATGGAGTTTTGTTCACTTTCGTAGCCAAAGTGGCGAGCTCGTGGGTGACGTTATTTAATAAATAATTGGTTGCAATGTAGTTTAAAAATAATCGTCTTCGGCAACCCCGTGCACTTCTGATACGTCGCAAACGTATCAATAATTTTTTATGCTCCATGCTTGTTTTACACCTATTTTTATATGTTTTGTTTACACTTCGCTGCATTTTATACATTTTTCGGCACTAACCTATTGACAAGATACCACAGTGTGCCAGTTCCCTGTTTTCTGTTGTTTTGTATTTCAGAAAAGTTGTAGAGGAAATATTCTCAGAATTGGACGAAACAAAAGCCGAAGATCTTATTTTACCGTAACAAAGACGGAGTCGAGAGGAGAGACAAAGGGGCGCCACAAGGCGGACACACCTGCCCTTGTTCCGTCGCGGTCGCCATCGCCGACCCTAGCTCGGTTGGGTTCTGAATCTCTTCTCGGCACCTGCCGGAGAGGGAGATCATCAATAGAGACCTCTACATCGCCATGCCGCCTCTGAAGTGATGCATGAGTAGTTCATCTCTGTACTACGGGTTCATAGCAGTAGCTAGATGGTTGTCTTCTCCAATTTGTGCCTCATGTTTAGATCTTGTGAGCTGCCTATCATGATCAAGATTATCTTTATGTAATGCTACATGTTGTGTTTGCTGGGATTCGATGAATATTGAATACTATGTTGAGATCGATTATATACTTATCATATGTTATTCATGATCTTGCATGCTCTCCTTTGCTAGTAGATGTTTTGGCCAAGTTTATACTTATAACTCCAAGAGGGAGTATTTATGCTCGACAGTGAGTTTATGCCTCTAGATTTTTGGAAGAGTGACGATAACTTCTAAGATTATAGATGTGTTGTTGCTAATAGGAAGAAAAACAGCAATGTTTTATATAAGGGTAATTCAATTGTTTACTTTACACACATTGCTTAATGCGATAATCTGTTGTTTGCAACTTAATATTGAAAGAGGTTCGGACGATAACATGAAAGTGGATTATTAGTCATAGACGCAGTTGGATTACGGTCTATGTATTATGTTATAATGCCCAAATGAATCTCATAGTAATCATCTTATCATGTATGGTCTTTATTCTGTCAATTGCACAGCTGTAATTTGTTCACCCAGCATGTTATTTATCTTTAAGGCTCTACGCCTCTAGTGAACTGTGGATCCCGGTCCTTTCTTTTATATTGATAAAATCATTTTGTTCTGCTTACTTACTACAAGCACTGTTCTCTTTAACTGCAAACAAACATCTCTTTCCACACTATACAGTTAATCCTTTGTTTTCAGCAAAACCAGTGTGATTGACAACCTCACTGTAAGTTGGGGCAAAGTATTTTAGTTGTGTTGTGTGCAGGTTTCACGTTGTTGCTCACGCCGGTAGTGCGCCCTGCCACAAGTTAGCTATCAACACCTTCATAAGTCACGCCTTTCTCCTACTGGTCAATTAAGCCTTGTTTTCTTACTGAGGGACAAACTTGCTACTGTGCTCATCATACCTTCCTCTTGGGGTTCCCCAACGGTGTGCAATTTGCGCTCATCAAGCTCTTTTTCTGGCGCTGTTGCCGGGGAGAAAGAGGATTTCTGCAAGAGGAGTCTCTCGTCTCCAATATTTTACATTGTTATTGTTTTGCTTAGTGTGTTTTACTTTGTCTTGTTTGCTTCATTACATCAAAAGCACGGAAAAATTAGTTCATGTTTTAAGTTACTTCTATGTCTAGTCCTGTTATTATTTCACCTGAGGAAATCATTTTCACTTTCAAACAAGGGAGTGAGGAGAGTTTTAAGGAAGCTTGGCCTAAAATTAATAATTTATGATAAAACTGAACCTAAAATGACTCTAGGCCTGCTTCTTAGTAGCTTTTATTTTGGTCTTGTTCTTTGTTATAAATATGCTTTGGATACTGTAGTAGGAGGAGATTTTCTTTATTGTGATGGAGATCAAGCTTGTAATGCCATAAAAAAGTTGATTGCAACATATAGCTCGTCTAGTAATTTTGATTCATCCCTTGTGAGCATTTATGCTAGATTAAGTACTCTTGATACAAGTACAACTTGCTTAAAAGAATGTTATAGTTTGTGTAAGGGTATATTGCCCCTATGTGTGGTTTTGGTAATTAATGACAACCCCTATGGACTAATGTTTTCATTGAGTTTATATGAAGGAATATTCCATAGGTACTACTTGTACTCCATATGTTGGATTCAAGTATGGATGCCATGAAGATAAAGATATACCTTGTGTATTGGCATCAAGATCATCGGTTAGAAGATACAATGTTGAGTCGTGCAAGTTCAAGATGAGCATCTCAAGTGGATCACATGCTTGAAGCTTGCCGTCCATTTGGTGACATTGGACATATGAAGATGTGCATCAATGGAGCTTTCCCATCATGGGGTATGGGGGAGCATTTGCGAGTCTTCACGAAGCAACGATGATCAAGTAAGGCATTCCGGCTTGTAGAGCTTGAAGAGTTATCATCAAGATCAAGCGGGATGCGCAAGGCACAGGTATGACCTTGATAGGTTTTCCTTTTACCGGTCTCAAGGTGGTTGATGGGAGACCGGATTATAGGATAGATAGCCGCACTATTAAGAGGGGCTTTCGGTTGGGTAACTTGATCACATCGTCTTAGGGAGCTCAACCTTTGCATACTTTGCATATTCTTATTGCTTCTTGGTGTTTCTCTGTGTGAGGTTCTTGAGCTTGTTGCTAGCTTTACAACAAGCCCAAGTTCATCGAAACGGAATCCGCATGCATCTTCTATTGCGTTTTCGAGTTTGGTCTTTTTCTTGACGGTGGGAGACCTCCTCTCTAAAATCATCTAAAAATATCCTGTGAGGAGTCTCCATATTTCCAGTTTTTGTTGGTTCTATTCGTCGTTATCTTTCCAACAAAATTGGTTTCATGTCATTCGGGGTTCGGGAGCAAAAGTTATTAAAGAAAAGGGGAAAAGAGAAAGAATAAAAGAAAAGAAAAAGAAAAAAAAGGAGGAGGAGCAGCGCCGCGTCCTGGGGCCCGCCGCCCACCCGCCAGATCCGCCTGGCGCTCGTGCCATCCGGGCCGCATCCGGGCCTTCCCCGGTCGGCACGGGCCCGAGGCGACCGCCCGCCGGCTCCGCCCGCCAGCCGGCCACCCGCCGCCGGGCCTCAACGCCGCGCGGCCCACCTCCCGCGCGCCTGTAGCTCTCCGCGCCCAGGCGGCTGTTCGCCGGTCTTGGACGGCGGTGGGCTACCGGCTCCGGCTCCATCGCCCGCCTGGGCCACTTCTAGAGCTATTTTTTGCCCGTTTTTCTTGTCCTTTTCTCTGGTTTTTCCCCCAACAGTTATATTTGCTCCCTAGCTATAAATAGCCCTTCTTCCACCTTGAGCAACTAGTTCTTCTCATTCTCTCTCCTCCATTGCTACTATTTGAAGAACTTGCTCTTCCTCTTGAATCCTCCAACCATTCTTGCTCATACTTGAGGATTTGAGAGAGTGGATCTAGATCTACACTTCCACCAAACCGTTTCTTCTCTAAGTGAGGGAATCTCTTGGGATCTAGATCTTGGAGTCTTTGGTTGACTTTCCCCTTGTTCTTCCTCTCCAATCTCATCCTAGCATTCGTTGCTTTGGTGGGATTTGAGTGTGAAGGACGTGAACACCTCCGGTGTTCTTGCTTTGCATCATTGCATAGTGTTGAGCTCTCCACCACGATTTGTTCAAGTGAGAGACCGTGAGCTTGTTACTCTTGGAGGGTGACCTCCTAGTTGGCTTGGTGATTGGTGCTCCGGTGATCTCTTCAAGAAGATTGTGAAGAGGCTCGGGCTTCTCCTTCGCGGAGCTTGTGAAGTGGTTGTGGAGCTTGCCATCTCCGGAGCGGAGGAAAAGCTAACCATAAGGAAAGGGCCATTATCCTTCGTGGGTGTGGTTCGGAGAATAGGGTGAGCCTTCGTGGCGCGGGGAATCCTTCGTGGGACCTCCACTCCTCCAAACGTGACGTACCTTGTTGCAAAGCAAGGGAACACGGGAATACATCCTCGTCTCCGCGTGCCTCGGTTATTTCTATACCCGAGCTCTCTTTCCTTGTGATAGCCATCGTGCTTGAAGTACATATATCTTGCTATCACTTGTGCTACATATATCTTGTGCCTATCTTGCTTAGCTCTAGTTGCTATTGTTACACTTAGTTGAGCTTAGCATATTTAGGGTTTGTGCTTGTAAACTAAACGATAGTTTAATTCCGCATTCATACGAGACAAATCCGCAAGAGTTTGTAATTGCCTATTCACCCCCCCTCTAGGCGACATCTCGATCTTTCAATTGGTATCAGAGCAAGGTCTCTCCTTGTTTTAGGCTTCACCGCCTTGAGAGTAAAGATGTCGGCTAGTAATTTAGTGCACAATGACACAATTATCTTTGTTGGCACAAATTATCATTTGTGGCGAAATTGCTTGCTTTGTAAACTTCGGACCTTGTGTCCAAACATTGAGCAATTTCTAGATGTAGGTTTTTCTCCTCCGATGGACCCTCAAAATCTATCCTTAGAGGATGAGAAAAACTTACATCTTGAAGCTCTAGTATCTAATGAGCTTGTATTCTCTTTGAGACCAGATTTTCATAGGTTCTTGGTATATATAAAGCGAAAATCGTCTCATGAGATGTGGATCAAGCTTAAGGAAATGTTTGGTGGATCCACTTCTCATTTGGTTGGTGGTGACTCCGAGGAGCTCTCTTCCCCTTCACATCATGAAGAGCTCCAAGTTGCTTCCACCTCCGGCCGTGATGAGTTCTCATCTTCTTCCACTTCACCAACGTGTAGCAAGACACGAGGTAATGATATGGTGAGTGGTGAGGAAAATTGCAATGTTGATATTGTGCTCAATAGTGATGATTCTTCATCTCTATCCCATTGCAATGCTTCCTCTTTGGACTTAAACACATCTAGCATTGAAAATAATCTACATGCTTGTGTTGATAGTCCTCGCATATCATGTGTAAATTGCTCACATAAATCCCATGATGATATGCTTGCCTTGTCTTGCTCCCATAATCAAAATGCCTCTATCTCCTCTAGTTGTTTGACTAACAATGTAGAGGAAACCGAACACTCTATGGATCAAGACATGTTTTCAAATGAGGATTCAAGAACTTCTTCATCTTCATCCTCCGGTTTGCACATGTGCCTTATGGCAAATGGATCAAAGGTATCTCCTACTTTGACTCCTAATACTTCCTCTAATGATGAAAGTGATGATGATGACAATGATGAAGAATATAATATCTTGGTGCATAATATGGCAATGGTATATGCTTCTCTTCATGGTAATAAAGAAGCTCGTGCTAATCTCGAACACTCTATGGATACCTTGAGTAAATATAGGGAAACCATAGTGGAGTTGGAGTCCCATATTGAAAATGGGGAAATGAGATTCACTCTCCTCAAGCATGAGCTAAAAGATGAGAAGCATACTAATTTTATGCTCACACAAAAATTTGAATCCTATAAGCATGAAAATGAGAAAACTATTGTTGATGCTTGTGCTACTAACTCTAATTCTTGTGAAGCATCTACCTTAGAGGAGAATGTTGAGCTAAGGGCTCAACTAGAGTTGCTAACTAGCAATTATAGGGAATTGGAAGAAAGTCATAAAAAGCTCTCAAGCTCTCATAATGATCTTCTAATTTCCTATGATGGGCTAAAGTTAGCTCATGAGGCTTGTATCACTAAGGTAACATCTTGTGAGCCTCATGTGGACATTAGCACAATCTCTACTACAAATGCTATATCGACATGTGCTAGTCCTAGTAGTCCATCTAGTCAAACTAGTGATACACCTTGTGTTGGATTACTTGCTTTGCCTTGTTGCTCTAATAATGAAGCTTCTACTTCCTCTAGTACTTGTATTTCTACTAACCATGTAGAGGAAATCAAAGAGCTCGAGGCCCAAGTCCTTTCTTTAAAGAAAGACTTGGAAAAGCGTCATGAAGGGAAATCCGCACTTGACAAGATGTTGAGTATGCAACAATCCCCCAATGACAAGAGTGGACTTGGATTCAATTCCAATAACAAGAACAAGTCCAAGAGCAAGAGCAACAAGAAGAAGGGCCAAGACAAAGTCAAGGATCCGGCCAAGTTGGTTTGCTTCAAGTGCAAGGTTGAAGGGCATCATGTTAGATCATGCCCATTGAAGAAGAAGAAGCACTTGAGTGAGAAACAACAAGGGAAACGGCCACAAGGTCAAGGTCAAGCTCATGCTCGACCTCAAGTTGAAGATAGGCCACTTCCCAAGAAGAATCAAGATATTGTTCCCCAAGAGAAGAAATCAATAAAGAAGAGAAAGGGGAACACTTGCTACTTATGCCGTGTGAAGGGGCACTTTGCTTCTTCATGTTTAGGTAGTACCTTATCTAACCCTATAATTGTTGATGATGATTATTCTCTAGGGAAGGATAAGGATGGCAATGTGTTTGCCAAGTTTGTTGGAACTCAAAGTGGTCTCAAGAAAAGGACCATTTGGGTTGCCAAGCCTATTGTGACTAACCTCTTAGGACCCAACTTGGTTGGGGACCAACAAGCTCAAACGTGATCAATAGGTACATATGGAGGTCATTGGAGACTTGGCTAATTTATGAAGAATTAAGGGATCTTCATATATTATTTTGACCAAGCCAAGTCGTATGGATCATTATCTATATCTTATATCCAATGTTCCTCCTTGCGGTAACTTATACTTCAACTCTTCATATTCATTGTAAGTTACTTGCCCCTTTGCATGTTTGGTTTTGTATCAAATATGTGTTTGTATGTGTTGAGTCTTACTTGCCTATCTTGTGTATTCAAGTATGATTGTTTGACTCACCATATACTAGTGTATTGTTTTGAGCCTAATGCATCTTGATAATATCTTATTTGGCTCTCTTTGAGTGATTAATGGAACATCCCATTTTGGGGGAGTGATATGCATTGTGCATCTCTCTTTCTTTAAAATGTGTGTACATGGGTACCACCACTTAGTATTGATATTGCAAGATTATCTAGTCACTATGTGGTGTGTCATACTCATGAGAAATTCAAATTCTAAATGTCCATTAATCATCTCTAGTCGAATTTTAGTTGCCTCTTGTTTAGAAGAAATGTTTTATCACATTATGGGGGAGTAATATGTTTTGTACATATCACAAACCTAAGAAAATGTGACCATATGAGGTTATGCCACTTGGAGTTGATACACGTAATTATCTTGTTCCTAGGTGGCATGTTTGCTCAAACAAGCTCCACTTCTATTAAAAAGCTCTTATTGGCTCATTATTATGGACTCTTGTTTGATTAAGAAATTCTTGG
Organism: Lolium multiflorum; assembly: GCA_030979885.1. NCBI lineage: Eukaryota > Viridiplantae > Streptophyta > Magnoliopsida > Poales > Poaceae > Lolium > Lolium multiflorum. The sequence goes on from CM061747.1 coordinate 200,953,311, forward strand.
TACGGTTTTCCTCAAATACATATCTCTATATCTTATTTGGGACACCGTTTGCTTCAAGTTATTCTAATCATTGCCGTGCGTGATTGTGTAACTAGTTGAAGCTATCAAGAATCTTCATCCGTGCATAGTGCTCAATTCTATATACTTATCCTATGCCTTTTATTGTGAAGTTGATCCTTACTAACATTGTGAATACTCCACCGGAAATTATTTCCAATATACTCATTGTCTTTGACAATTGATAACCTTGTATGTGGTTGAATTTTTGGATCATCTTCACCTTGGATTGTTTATTATTGCCTTATTCTACTTCCAACAAATCTTTGTTGCTCCCATGTGTCTTCCATGTTCCTTTGAAAAATCTTTTGATAAATTCTCTTGATTCATTTCAAGTGTTTGTTTTGGAAGACAAACCTTTTCCTTACGGTACATTGTGCCATTGTGAAAAGTGTATAGGGCTTGGTTTATTTTGTTTGAACCTTGCTCTTTTGGGGAGTTTGCTATCTCATTCTTTCTTACATGATTCATTTGCTTGAATGAGATAAATCCTTGAGCATGTTTGCTTTATTTCATCCTTTATGCTCAATGGTTTCTTCTTAGTTCATTTGTTGAACTTTGTTGAACAAATCTTTTGTGATTTGCGTCTTTGATATATTTTGGACAACAAATTTGTTTGGTGACACCTTTATGCCTTATTCGATTCTTTTGGTGTTTTGTCCAAAGTATATCTTTCTTGGATCTTTAAAAGTTTTGGTGCATGCTTATATGTAATTTGTTTATGCTTGTAGCATGCTTGCTTTCTTTCGATCCATTATATAGGGTATACTCCATCAAATCCTAAACGGCTAAGATGTGCATGAAATTCAAATTTCGTCTATAAATATGCACATATTGATATGGAGTGTATCCTATATATTGTGGTTAGTCTAACCATTTTGGACCCAATGAGTTTGGGGACCAAGATGTACTTGAATGATGTTTTAGGTACATTGGAGATGCAATGGAGGCTTGTCTCATCTATAAGGAAGGTGTTGTCACCATATGAGAATTGGAGTCAAGTTAGGATGATCGATGAACTCTTATCTACTACATCAAGCCATTGCTATCTCGGTAACAAGTATCTTATTCATGCATTCTCATATAGCATCCAACCTCTTGTAGGTTGTATCTTGGCATGAAATTATTTATTTCGAAAATATTGCGGTTCTTGAAAAACCCTTTTAAAATAAAACCTCTTATTGAACATTTGAGTAATTTGAGAAGACGCATATGATAGGTTATATATATATATATATATATATATCATAATTTATGATTCACCTATCACAAATATGCCCTCTAGCAATTTATTGCATATCAATTCCTCAAAGAGCTCTTGTGTGCAATATTGATGAATTTGTGAAATAAATCCGTATTTGAGATACTTGTTGCCTTTCTCAAAACACTCCAACTAGCTCTACTCCCCTTATTGTTAGTTGTGATGTTTTTGAGATTTAACTTGGTTGAAGTTCATTCATATACCATAAGTGAAAATTGGAGCCATAGGCTATATATGCTTCTTAAGCAAACATCCTTTGGTATATCTTATGACTTCATCTTGGATATCTTGTCTTATCTATTTTGTTAACCTCTTATGTGTGCATGTCTCTTTATGGATCATTTGTCCACTTTAGAAACTTATATACATAAGAGCGTTAATCCATCACCTTGATATCTTTGTTCTTTGCCGACCATCTTTTATCCTTTTGTTTCTTAGTGGTGTTGGTAAAGGAGATTTATGAGTGCTTGGTTTATTTGTTTTCCTTCTTGCACTCATATCTCGTAATTTTTGGACTAAAGTTGTTCTTGATAAGCATATTCTCTTTATCTTAGTTGCGTTCTAAATGATATATAGGGAGTGAGGATTCCATGTTTGTGCATATTGTATTCAAATGCAAACATTATAAATTGTGCACAAACCTTGGGGAGCTTTCTTATTTTATTTAGAGCACTATATCTCTCTTATCATGATATATTTGTTTGTCCAATTGGATCGTTGATTGCTTACTTTATTTGTTGAAGCTCACTTCACCATGTTATCTTTATGCAATCTTTGATCCTCAATATAGTTTGACTTCCTTCAAATATTCATCATTGGATATGTGCACTTGATTCCACTCAAATTATGAGAAGTGCACACTTTGTGGAGGAACTCACATTATATTGGCCTTCTAAATTTTTCACCCATTTTGACAATCGATGCCAATGGGGGAGAAGTTTAGAGGGTTTAAGGGAATGGTTTTATACTTAAGCTTGGTTTGTGCTTAAGTGTTTTGCCTCTCATGCATTCCATATTTATATGTCTTGCATGGTTGTATATATATAGTGGAAACTATCCCAAAGGTTAATCTTGACAATATATGCAATGAATTCATGTTCATCACACGTGCATACATTGTGGGGGAGTTTTCTCTATATATATTGGTTCCACTCACATCTCTTGCATGTGTTGTAGTTGTGTGAGTAGAGCCGGTTTTGATATGGGCTAGTAGCTTTGTGTTACTTGACCATATCAAATACAACCTCTTGTATACAACTTATTCTCGGATAAGTTGCGTACTTGTTTCTAATATTCATTATATAAACCCTCTTATTGTGGTTGTCATCAATTACCAAAATGGGGGAGATTGTAAGGGTATATTGCCCCTATGTGTGGTTTTGGTAATTAATGACAACCCCTATGGACTAATGTTTTCATTGAGTTTATATGAAGGAATATTCCATAGGTACTACTTGTACTCCATATGTTGGATTCAAGTATGGATGCCATGAAGATAAAGATATACCTTGTGTATTGGCATCAAGATCATCGGTTAGAAGATACAATGTTGAGTCGTGCAAGTTCAAGATGAGCATCTCAAGTGGATCACATGCTTGAAGCTTGCCGTCCATTTGGTGACATTGGACATATGAAGATGTGCATCAATGGAGCTTTCCCATCATGGGGTATGGGGGAGCATTTGCGAGTCTTCACGAAGCAACGATGATCAAGTAAGGCATTCCGGCTTGTGTAGAGCTTGAAGAGTTATCATCAAGATCAAGCGGGATGCGCAAGGCACAGGTATGACCTTGATAGGTTTTCCTTTTACCGGTCTCAAGGTGGTTGATGGGAGACCGGATTATAGGATAGATAGCCGCACTATTAAGAGGGGCTTTCGGTTGGGTAACTTGATCACATCGTCTTAGGGAGCTCAACCTTTGCATACTTTGCATATTCTTATTGCTTCTTGGTGTTTCTCTGTGTGAGGTTCTTGAGCTTGTTGCTAGCTTTACAACAAGCCCAAGTTCATCGAAAACGGAATCCGCATGCATCTTCTATTGCGTTTTCGAGTTTGGACGTCTTCACCGTTTCTTGACGGTGGGAGACTCCTCTCTAAAATCATCTAAAAATATCCTGTGAGGAGTCTCCATATTTCCAGTTTTTGTTGGGGTTCTATTCGTCGTTATCTTTCCAACAAAATTGGTTTCATGTCATTCGGGGTTCGGGAGCAAAAGTTATTAAAGAAAAGGGGAAAAGAGAAAAGAATAAAAAGAAAAGAAAAAGAAAAAAAAGGAGGAGGAGCAGCCGGCCGGTCGGCCGGGCTCCCTGCCTCTCCCTGTCCGCCTCGTCCCATCTCCGGCATTCTCCCGGGTCCGCCCACGCCCGAGCCAGACCCGCCCTGCCCCGCCGGCGCCGCGCCACCGCCGCTCCTCAAGCGCCGCCACCTCCCGCCCGTGCGCTGCAGGCCCCGCCCGGCTGCTGGGCCGGCCGGACCGGCTGGGCCACCGGCTGCCTCGGGCCGATCCGGTCAGCCGGCCTGGCAGCCGGCTGGGCCACTTCTAGAGCTATTTTTTTGCCCGTTTTTCTTGTCCTTTTCTCTGGTTTTTCCCCAACAGTTATATTTGCTCCCTAGCTATAAATAGCCCCTTCTTCCACCTTGAGCAACTAGTTCTTCCCATTCTCTCTCCTCCATTGCTACTATTTGAAGAACTTGCTCTTCCTCTTGAATCCTCCAACCATTCTTGCTCATACTTGAGGATTTGAGAGAGTGGATCTAGATCTACACTTCCACCAAACCGTTTCTTCTCTAAGTGAGGGAATCTCTTGGGATCTAGATCTTGGAGTCTTTGGTTGACTTTCCCCTTGTTCTTCCTCTCCAATCTCATCCTAGCATTCGTTGCTTTGGTGGGATTTGAGTGTGAAGGACTTGAACACCTCCGGTGTTCTTGCTTTGCATCATTGCATAGTGTTGAGCTCTCCACCACGATTTGTTCAAGTGAGAGACCGTGAGCTTGTTACTCTTGGAGGGTGACCTCCTAGTTGGCTTGGTGATTGGTGCTCCGGTGATCTCTTCAAGAAGATTGTGAAGAGGCCCGGGCTTCTCCTTCGCGGAGCTTGTGAAGTGGTTGTGGAGCTTGCCATCTCCGGAGCGGAGGAAAAGCTAACCATAAGGAAAGGGCCATTATCCTTCGTGGGTGTGGTTCGGAGAATAGGGTGAGCCTTCGTGGCGCGGGGAATCCTTCGTGGGACCTCCACTCCTCCAAACGTGACGTACCTTGTTGCAAAGCAAGGGAACACGGGAATACATCCTCGTCTCCGCGTGCCTCGGTTATTTCTATACCCGAGCTCTCTTTCCTTGTGATAGCCATCGTGCTTGAAGTACATATATCTTGCTATCACTTGTGCTACATATATCTTGTGCCTATCTTGCTTAGCTCTAGTTGCTATTGTTACACTTAGTTGAGCTTAGCATATTTAGGGTTTGTGCTTGTAAACTAAACGATAGTTTAATTCCGCATTCATACGAGACAAATCCGCAAGAGTTTGTAATTGCCTATTCACCCCCCCCCTCTAGGCGACATCTCGATCTTTCAGTTTGCTTCGTGAAAATTATGATCATGTTTCAATAAATTCTGAACCCTCAAGTTGGCTTCCTACAATAAAAATTGATATAAATGGTGGAATTTTTTATGCTCGTTGTGATATTATATATGAGTTTAGTCTTATGCCTAAAGATATTTATGAGTCTTTAAATCTTTGGGAACTTTCTATTGGTGGAGAAAAATATCTCTTACCAATAATGTTGTTATATTACCCATTGGAGTAGTTGAAGGAGTGTATACAAGAATCCTAAGAAGGATGGTATCTACTGATTATCTCGTTATTGAATGTGCAGGAAAGGGACAAATCACACTTGGACGATCTCTGCTAAAGCAACTGGGAGAAAAATTAGATGTGCGGAAAGGCATCATGATTTTCACCTCCCCACCAGGCACTTCTCATTCTTTTCCTAAGAAAAAAAGTAAAGGTAAGAGAGGTAGACGTAAGGCTCCTGCCATTTATGATGTTGATGCTTCTTCATTTGAAAATACTTGATGCGAGCTCTTTTTCTGCGCCTAGCTGAAAGGCGTTAAAGAAAAGCACACTTGGTAGATAACCCATGTTTTATTTCTGTACTTTTTGTTTTGTTGAGTTTTGGAAGTTATTACCTCTGTAATAACCTCTCCTTATCATTTTTATTTCATTTTTGTGCCAAGAATATACTCTAATAGGAAGAAAGTAAGATTTGGGGAAGTTGCTATCCTGAAACAGATTTTATGTTGTCACCAAAAAAATTCGTATTTCCAGCCATAACTTAATTTTGAGCTGCCAATTTTTTAGCATATGCCCCAGGTTATTATATAACTTTCATTAGTTTTGCACTTTTCGATCTGAGCAACCGAAGATTTTCGACAAAATCGATCTTTACCTGTTGTTCTATTTTGACAGATTTCTGCCACTATTTGCATTTGCCTCTTAATCTCTTTCTTTTTTATTTCTTTTGAGGAAAGAGTTTTTTGAAGAAGTTGCTACAGTAGCTAATTTTTTAATGAATATTTGATATATGTTAAAACTTAACCCAAGTGGATTTGTTATTTTGATTGTAGTAATGCTGCTAATAAGAATTGTGTGAAGTTTTGTTATGAAGGAAGTTTTCAAGTGTAGGAAGAGAAAAATATTGTAATGAGGTGAAGTATGGACAAAAGCTCAAGGTTGAGGATGCCCATGTCACACCAATAATATCCAAGAGGTACAAGCGTCAAAGCTTGGGGATGCCCAAGGCATCCCCTCTTCATCAACAAAGCATCAGGTCATCTTTCTAGACGCTATATTTTTATTGCTTCATATGCTATGTGTTGTTATTGGAGCGCTTTATTTTTGTTTTTAGTTTCCTTTTGTTTTGTTTGTTGTAGCATATGGTTGGATCCCAGCATATTTGTTTTGGAGAATGACACACTCTGTTTTAATTGCATAGAACACTCTAGATTTCGCTGCGAGTGTTCTAGTTTGCTAGTAATGCGTTTAACTCTTGTTTTGCACTCGTATTTTGTTCAGAGTTTGTTAGTTTTCTTTAGTTATGTATGATTATCTCTTTGGTCTTTATTGATTATTATCTATGAGAGTTGTTTCAAATAAGTTGATTGATGTTGGAGACGAGTAAAATATTTCATGTTTATAGTAATGCAAAAGGAAGTTTGTTTAGACTGTGGCATAGACTTTGACATGTCATATTGGATGTTATTCTTATCATATGATTAGTAGTTATTGTTTTAGCATGACTTGTCTCAAATAGATGAGAGTGCTTAATGTTCCATTGAAAGAATCATGTGTTGTTTCCATCATGAAAAACATAATATTGTGCTATTCTCCTTTGATGCTTTATTGGGTTGACTTGGCACATGCTTATACCATGTTATGACTACAAACCAGTCACCTAAAGCCTCTATGATCATTTAGTTTTTGACTTGTAATATCACTTTATGCTTTGATTAATAATGTTTTGTCGCTATGCATGATTATGGCCATTATTGCTCTCTTAGTTGGTCGCTCCCAGTCTTTTGCTAGCCTTCGATTGTACTGAGTATGAGCTCTACTCGTGCATCCAACTACCAAAAACCAAAGTTTGCCAAAAGTGTCCACCATATCTACCTACTAGCATCATTGCTATTCCAAGTATATTCATCATATTTTTATCTATCTTCCAAATTAAATCTTGTCATGAGAAAATTAGTTAGTAAAGCTCTCACAAACTTGATGGCACATTTACTTTCTTGCACTTAATAAACCTGAACCATTGTGACTATCTTATGAAGATTATATGCTTGCAAATTACGAGTTGGGAGTTAGCACAACCATGCTTTCATGGGGCACGCTTTCAACATTGCACTTATTTCTATTTAGTTGATATCATGTTCTTTTGTTTATGGATGCCTAGCGGTGTGAAATAAAATAGAAACTTGTAAGTTCATGAAGTTTGTATATGTGTTAGAGAAATGCCTGGGAGGCCAACTTAATCCATGCATCATTCATGGTGAAAATTTAAAGCGAACCATAGTGAGCATTCTGTGAAGCATCTTCAATAAATATCTATGTCCATAGTAAATAAAAGGATTGCTGAGATGCTCATTGTCTGTTCGTCTTGTTATTTTGGTATGGGAATGCTCTTATATCATGGGGCGGGAGGTACCCCGTTGGCGCTCTCAATGATACATGTATGCTTACAATGACAAAAATTTATTTGGAACCTAAGTTGAGTAGCATGAGGTTTAGGTACTTGTATTCAAGGGGCATGAGGTTTTCAAAATGTGATTTGTCAAGCATATAACTCATATTTGCCCTCACATTAACTTTAACCATTCAAGATGCTTATGACGTACAGGGGTAATGAGAGCTCAAAGCTAATGAGTACCATACTTGTTGGAAGGTTTATAAAACTTGTCAATCTTGCTTCTTTCTGCGAAGGACCCTTCTTTTACTTTTATGTTGAGTCTTCATCTTCTTGCTTTATGGACCAATTAAGAGAGCATAGTTGTCATTCTGAGTATAATGTGCATAGTCCCAAAATTTATTATTAATTGATTCATGATTATGCTATTGCTTGTTCTTAAATTACTTGTATCTAGTCACCCTTTGAACTTCAAAAGTGTCCTCGCATTTATGTTTTGCTACTCCATAAAGGACAAGCTGAGTAACACTTTGCTATGTTTTCTCTACGCTAAAAAACAAACAGTTGCTTTCACTGCACTATTATTCATGATCATTTGTTTGAGTTACTTTTGATGATGTAACATAGTTGCTAAGTTCTATTGTTAGAATTATATCTATCATGCATGTGTTTAGAGTACTTTGATCCCAGATCACAATGCTTTTACAATAACTTGATTAAGATTGTGTTGGCTTCATGTCACCTCAAAAATTATTTTTGTTATCACTTACCTACTCGAGGACGAGCACGAGTTAAGCTTGGGGATGCTTGATACGTCGCAAACGTATCTATAATTTTTGATGCTTGATACGTTGCAAACGTATCTATAATTTTTGATGTTCCATGCTTATTTTACACCAATTGCTATATGTTTTGTTTACACTTCGTGGAACTTTTATGCATTTTCTGGAAAACTAACCTATTGACAAGATGCCACATTGCCAGTTCCTGTTTTCTGCTGTTTTTTGTATTTCAGAAAAGTTGTACAGGAAATATTCTCGGAATTGGATGAAACAAAAGCCAAAGTTCCTATTTTTCCCGGAGCGAAGACGAAGTCTATAGGAGAGACGAAGGGGGGCCACAGGGTGGGCAGACTTACCCTAGGCGCGGCCTGGCTCTGGCCCGCGCCTAGGGGTGGTCTGGGCCTCTGGGGCCACCAGGCCTCCACCGACTTCGCCCTTCCGCATATATAAAGCTCATGACGCAAAGACCCTAAATATACTAGCCTCCGCCCACGAAAAGTTCCGTAGCTCCGATGCCATCGCAGACAAGATCCGGGGGACAAAAGTCTCTGTTCCGGCACCCTGCTAGGACGGGGAATTGCCCCCGGAGGCATCTCCATCGAGTCCATCGCCATCTCCATGCATCGTCGTTGCTGACTCCCATGACGAGGATAGTTCTCCCCGGGGTTGAGGGCTCTACCGGTAGCTATGTGGTTTATCTCTCTCTCCCATGGTGTGATCTTTATGTGACCATGAACTTTGTAATCTAGATGTCGTTATGCTATTCAAGTGGATTTTACTTATGTGATCTCCGGAGACTCCTTGTCCCACGTGTGTAAAGGTGGAGTGTGTGCACCTTGTGGGTCTCTTAGGCTATATTTCACAGAATACATGTTCACTGAATTATGATTTGAGATGGATGTCTCTATGAAATTGTGGTGTGTTAGTCTCCTATGAATGCTCAAAGTGCAGCGCGGGGTGTTCATTAGTACTTGGGAATACATCTTTAAGGTTTGCTTTTGCAGCCCTACGCAATGAATTAGTTTTTCTTATCCAACCGGAGAGTAGTTCAGAGTAGCATAGTGAAGTGCTTATATTTATATTCCTTTATGATATCATTGTTGAGAGTGACCGCTAGTTAAAGCATGATCCCTAGGCCTTGTTTCCAAGCATCGAATCACCGTTTATTTACTGTTTTACTGCATGTTTACTTGCTGCCATATTTATTTCAGATTTTTATTGCCACTCATATTCATCCATATCACTTGCATTTTACTATCTCTTCGCCGTAATTGCAGGATTTCTCGAGAGATATTTTTAACCTCTACCTCCCTTAGTTCGATAAACCTTGGGTGATCCACCTAAGGGAAACTTGTTACTCTTCTACAAACCTCTGCACTTGGAGGCCCAACATTGTCTACAAGAATATAAGCGTGTGTAGACATCAAGCTCTTTTTTAGCGCCGTTGCCGGGGAGGTTGATACGTCTCAAACGTATCCATAATTTCTTATGTTCCATGCTACTTTTGTGACAATACTAGAATGTTTTATACATACTTTACATCATTATTATACATTTTCCGACACTAACCTATTAACAAGATGCCGGAGCGCCAGTTGCTGTTTTCTTGTTTTTGGTTTCGAAATCCTAGTAAGGAAATATTCTCGGAATTGGACGAAATCAACGCCTGTGGTCCTATTTTTCCACGAAGCTTCCGAAGACCGAAGGATAACGAGTGGGCGACGAGGCCGCCACCATAGGGCCGCGCGCGTAGGGGGCCCGCGCCGCCTATGGGTGTGCGCCGCTCTCCCCGACCTGCCCTTCCGCCTACTTAAAGCCTTCGTCGCGAATACCCCTGTACCGAGAGCCACGATACGGAAACCTTCCAGACGCCGCCGCCAATCCCATCTCGGGGATTCAGGAGATCGCCTCGGCACCCCGCCGAGAGGGGAATCATCACCGAGGGGCTCTACATCATCATGCCCGCCTCCGGATGCGTGAGTAGTTCATCCTTGGACTATGGGTCCATAGCAGTAGCTAGATGGTTGTCTTCTCCGCTTGTGCTATCATTGTTATAGATCTTGTGAGCTGCCTAACATGATCAAGATCATCTATTTGTAATGCTACATGTTGTGTTTGGTGGGATCCGATGAATCTAGAATACTATGTTAAGTTGATTATCAATCTATCATATATGTGTTGTTTATGTTCTTGCATGCTCTCCGTTTAGTAGAGGCTCTGGCCAAGTTGATACTTGTAACTCCAAGAGGGAGTAATTATGCTCGATAGTGGGTTCATGCCTCCATTGAATCTGGGATCGTGACAGAGGTTCTAAGGTTGTGGATGTGCGTTGCTACTAGGGATAAAACATCAATGCTTTGTCTAAGGATATTTGTGTTGATTACATTACGCACCATACTTAATGCAATTATTTGTTGTTTGCAACTTAATACTGGAGGGGGTGCGGATGCTAACCCGAAGGTGGATTATTTAGGCATAGATGCATGCTGGATAGCGGTCTATGTACTTTGTCGTAATGCCCTGATTAAATCACATAGTAATCATCATTGATATGTATTGAATCTTGATTTGTCAATTGCCCACCTGTAATTTGTTCACCCAAGATGTTAGTTATCTTATTGGAGAGACGCCACTAGTGAACTATGGACCCGGTCCATTCTTTTACATCTGAATACATTCTACCGCAATCATTGTTCTTTACTGTTCCTTGCAAACAAACACCATCTTCCACTCGATACGTTTAATCCTTTGTTTTCAGCAGCCGGTGAGATTGACAACCTCACCGTTACGTTGGGGCAAAGTATCTTGATTGTGTGTGCAGACGTTGGCGTTCCAGGTGTTGCGCGCACTACATTCATCCACCAACAACCTTCACGTGCTTCTTGGCTCCTACTGGTTCGATAAACTTGGTTTCATATTGAGGGAAACTTGCTTCTATACGCATCATACCTTCCACTTGGGGTTTCCAACGGACGTGTGCATCTACACGTATCAAGCTAAATTTCTGGCGCCGTTGCCGGGGAGATCAAGACACGCTGCAAGTGGAGTCTCCACATCCAATCTCTTTACTTTGTTTTTGTCTTGCTTTACTTTATTTTATTTACTGTCTTGTTTGCTTCATATTAAAAACACAAAAAAATAGTTACTTTACTTTCTGTCTTGTTTACTTGCTCTATATCAAAAACACAAAAAAATTAGTTACTTGTCTTTACTTTATTTGCTTAGTTTACTTTTAATACTGTTATAATGGGTACTCCTGAAAATACTAAGTTGTGTGATTTCACTAGCACAAATAATAATGATTTTATATGTACTCCTATTGCTCCACCTGCTACTACAGCAGAATTCTATGAAATTAAACCTGCTTTACTGAATCTTGTTATGAGAGAGCAATTTTCTGGTGTTAGTACTGATGATGCTGCTGCCCATCTTAATAATTTTGTTGAAATTTGTGAAATGCAAAAGTATAAGGATATAGATGGTGATATTATAAAACTGAAATTGTTTCCTTTCTCATTAAGAGGAAGAGCTAAAGATTGGTTGCTTTCTTTGCCTAAGAATAGTATTGATTCATGGACTAAATGTAAATTTATTGGTAAATATTATCCTCCTGCTAAGATTATATCTTTGAGAAGTAGCATTATGAACTTTGAATAATTTGATAATGAACATGTTGCTCAAGCATGGGAGAGAATGAAATCTTTGGTAAAGAATTGCCCAACCCATGGACTGACTACTTGGATGATCATCCAAACCTTTTATGCAGGATTGAATTTTTCTCGAGGAACCTATTGGATTCAGCTGCTGGAGGTACTTTTATGTCCATCACCCTGGGCGCCACAACTAAACTACTTGATGATATGATGATCAATTACTCTGAATGGCACACTGAAAGAACTCCTCAAGGTAAGAAGTTAAATTCTGTTGAAGAAACCTCTTCTTTGGGTGATAAGATTGATGCTATTATGTCTATGCTTGCAAATGATAGATCTCATATTGATCCTAATAATGTTCCTTTAGCTTCATTGGTTGCTCAAGAAGAAAATGTTGATGTGAATTTCATTAAGAGTAATAATTTCAACAACAATGCTTATAGGAATAATTATGGTAACAACAACTATAGGCCATATCCTTCTAATAATGGTAGTGGTTATGGTAATTCTTACAACAATAATAAGAGTGTACCCTTTGGTCTTGAAGTGATACTTAAAGAATTTATTAGTACACAAACTGCTTTCAATAAAACTGTTGAAGAAAAGCTTGGTAAAATTGATGTTCTTGCTTCTAAGGTTGATAGTCTTGCTCTTGATGTTGATCTTTTAAAATTGAAAGTTATGCATGAGGAAGTTAAAGATGATAGGTTTGCTAAAACAAATTTCATCCAAGTTTGAATTAATGATAATATTAGAATGTTGGCTGAATTGCATGTTAGGTGGGATAGAGAAGAAAAAGAAAAACTTGCTAAAGAAAATAATGTAGCTAAAGTATGGACTATTACCACCACTAGTAATGTTGATTCTTCACATGTTGCTACACCTCCTACTATCAATGGTAAAATAATTGGTGTTGGCAATGTTTCTACTCCTAGTGCAAAGCGTGCAAAATTGCCTGAAACTGCTAAAACTGCTTGTGATAAAACTGCTGAAATTTTTCAAAATATTGGTGACAATGATTCCATTGCTGTAGAACATAATGGTTTAGATTTTGATGATTTTCATATTACTGAAGTTATAAAGTTCTTACAAAAACTTGCTAGAAGTCCTAATGCTAGTGCTATAAATTTAGCCTTTACAAAACATATTACAAATGCTCTCATTAAAGCTAGGGAAGAGAAATTAAAACTTGAAGCTTCTATTCCTAGGAAGTTAGAAGATGGTTGGGAGCCCATCATTAAGATGAAATTCAATGATTTTGAATGTAATGCTTTATGTGATCTTGGTGCAAGTATTTCCGTTATGCCTAAGAAAATTTATGATATGCTTGACTTGCCACCATTGAAGAATTGTTATTTGGATGTTAATCTTGCTGATAATGTTAAAAAGAAACCTTTGGGGAGGATTGATAATGTTCGCATTACGGTTAACAATAACCTTGTCCCCGTGGATTTTGTTGTCTTGGATATCGAATGCAATGCATCTTGTCCTATTGTGTTGGGAAGACCTTTTCTTCGAACTCGTTGGTGCTGTTATTGATATGAAGGAAGGTAATATTAAATACCAATTTCCTCTCAAGAAAGGTATGGAACACTTCCCTAGAAAGAGAATGAAGTTGCCTTTTGATTCTATTATTACAACAAGCTATGATGGTGATGCTTCTTCTCTTGATGTTACTTGATTTGCACTTTCTGCGCCTAGCTGAAAGGCGTTAAAGAAAAGCACTTCTTGGGAGATAACCCAAGTTTCATTTTATTTTCTGTATTGTTGAGTCTTGGAAGTTGTTTACTACTGTAGCAACCTCTCCTTATCATGTTTTTGTACCAAGTAAAGTATCTATGTTAAAGTTGATGCTAGATTTGGATTGCTGCGCAGAAACAACATTGCTGTCTGTCACGAATTCGTGCAGATCTCTCTGTAGAAGAGTCGGAAAAATCTGAAAATTTACGTGAGTGATCCTCAGATATGTACGCAACTTTCATTAGTTTGAGTTTTTCCGTTTGAGCAAGTTAAGTGCCCCTGCAAAATTCGTCTTTACGGATTGTTCTGTTTTTGACAGATTCTGCCTTTTATTTCGCATTGCCGCTTTTGCTATGTTGAATGAGTTTCTTTGTTCCATTAACTTTCAGAAGCTTTGTGCAATGTCCAGAAGTGTTAAGAATGATTGTTTCACCTCTGAATATGTGAATTTTTGATTATGCACTAACCCTCTAATGAGTTTGCTTGAAGTTTGGTGTGGAGGAAGTTTTCAAGGGTCAAGAGAAGAGGATGATATACTATGATCAAGAAGAGTGAAAGGTCTAAGCTTGGGGATGCCCCGTGGTTCATCCCTGCATATTTTAAGAAGACTCAAGCATCTAAGCTTGGGGATGCCCAAGGCATCCCCTTCTTCATCGACAACATTATCGGTCACTTCTAGTGAAACTATATTTTATTCCATCACATCTTATGTTCTTTACTTGGAGCGTCGGTTTGCTTTTATTTTCGTTTTGGTTTGAATAAAGTTGGATCCCATCATCCTTATATTGGAGTTATTACGCTCCGCTTTTTCATATGGAACACTTGTGTTCTTAATTGTGCTTTAATGTTCATGGCGAAGGCTAAATTGCTTCGTTAAATTGCTATTTGGTTGGAATCAGAAAATGCTGCATATGGTTTGGAAATTTGGCAATTGTTTGAGCTCTCATAGATCATGTTTAAGCTCTTGCATCATGTAGTTTAATCTATTAATGAACTGTAGAGCTTGTTTAATTTGGTTTGCATGATTGGTCTCTCTAAGTCTAGATATTTTGTAAAGTGTTTGAACAACAAGGAAGACAGTGTAGAGCCTTATAATGCTTGCAATATGTTCTTGTGTAAGTTTTGTTGTACCTGTTCATACTTGTGTTTGCTTCAAACAACCTTGCTAGCCCAAACCTTGTACCGAGAGGAAATGCTTCGTGCATCCAAACACCTTGAGCCAAAACCCATGCCATTTGTGTCCACCATATCTACCTACTATGTGGTATTTTTCGCCATTCCAAAGTAAATTACTTGAGTGCTACCTTTAAAATTTCATTCCTTTATCTTTGCAATATATAGCTCATGGGACAAATAGCTTAAAAACTATTGTGGTGATGAATATGTAGTTATGTGTCTTAATTCTTATAAGTTGCTTGTTGAGCGGTAACCATGTTTCGGGGGACGCCATCAACTTTTTGCCTTTGTTGGATATCATGTGAGATGCTATGCATGTTCGTCTTGTCTGATAAGTGCGATTTCATGATCAAACGGTTTGAGTATGCATATGTTAGAGAAGAACATTGGGCCGCTAACTAAAGCCATGCATCATGGTGGAAGTTTCAGTTTGGACATACAACCTCAATCTCTTATGTGAATATTATTTGTTGTTGAATGCTTAAGCAATAAAAGAGGAGTCCATTATCTATTGTCTATGTTGTCCCGGTATGGATGTCTAAGTTGAGAATAATCAAAAGCGAGAAATCCAATGCGTGCTTTCTCCTTAGACCTTTGTACAGGCGGCATAGAGGTACCCCTTTGTGACACTTGGTTGAAACATATGTCATGTGATGATAATCCGTGTTATCCGAGCTGATTAGGACAAGGTGCGAGCACTATTAGTACTCTATGCATGAGACTTGCAACTTGTAGGAAGTATTATGCATAGCACATATGAATTATTACTACCGTTGACAAAATTGTTTCTATGTTTTCAAAACAAAAGCTCTAGCACAAAAATAGTAATCAATGCTTCCCTGCGAAGGGCCATTCTTTTACTTTATGTTGAGTCAGTTTACCAACTTCTTTCTATCTTAGAAGCAAACACTTGTGTTAACTGTGTGCATCGATTCTTACATGTTTACTTATTGCACCTGTTATATTACTCTATGTTGACAATTATCCATGAGATATATATGTTACAAGTTGAAAGCAATTGCTGAAACTTAATCATCCTTTGTGTTGCTTCAATGCATTCTACTTAGAATTTATTGCTTATGAGTTAGCTCTTATGCAAGTCTTGTTGATACTTGTCTTGAAAGTACTATTCATGAAAAGTTTTGCTATATGATTCATTTGTTTAGTCATTATCTTTGTTAGCAATCTTTTGTTTCAGATCACTCCATTCATCTCATATGCTTTACAATAATGTTGATAAAGATTATGTTGGTAGCATGTCACTTCAGAAATTATTTGTGTTATCGTTTACCTACTCGAGGGCGAGTAGGAACTAAGCTTGGGGGTGCTTGATACATCTCAAACGTATTGATGTCTACTGTAACATCCCAAAAATATCAAAACAAAACAAATGAATTTCCCTAGTTCCAAATTTTGGAACCAACAAAAACTTTTATTAAATTAAGATTGATACATAATAATCTTGCATAATTCTTGTGCTCTTGCCATGATTGATTGTTATTAGTATTTGAAATAGTCTTAAACCCTAAAACCTCACCCCTCTTCTCACCATACTAGTAAAAATAAAATAAAAGGAAATTAAATAAGAAAAAGGCATATGTGCCTATGGCTATAATTATAAATCTTGACTCTAGACCTTTCCACTTTATTTAAAGGATTGGAAAAGCTTTATAAACCTTATATAGTACTTCTTAAATCATTTCCAAGTTGAAACCAAAAAGAATAAAAAGAAATTAAAAATGCCATAGAGGCATATGGGAGTAAAATAGCAAATATGGGAATTTAAGAAAACTAACCCTAGGACTTGTGTGAATGGTTGGATCACCTCCATATATCATTTCAACGATCCACAACACCATTTGAATCAAACCAAGTCAATTTAAAAATAAAATACAACATATGCATAGAAGCCTATGTGACACATAGCCAATTCACTAAACTTTGACCTATGACATCAAACCTTGACCAAATGGTGTGCAACCATCTCTAAATCTAATATAACACTAAATGGACCCTAACCCATGTCCAAGTGAGGCAAGAACAACCATAGTACAAGTGTATGAAAATTTGACACCTCATCTCTTATGTATTAAGGCCAAATTTGCAAATCTTTGAACAAGACCATTTGATTTAGTTTCAATGCTCTTAAAATGTTTCTAAACTCATAAGAACCACATTAGAGTCAACCAAAGTCAAATCAAATAAAGAGAAATCAAATGGGAAGAAAATCCCAAAATTTCACTCACATACACATTATGCCAAATTGCAAAACTTCAACCAAGGCCACCATTGCTTGATCTCTTGCTTGTAAAATGTTTATATATGATAAATAAACACATTTGCATCAAGGAAACCAAAATCAAATCAAAGCAAATCTCAAAATCAACATACATGTGATAATGGTCATTTGGCCATTTTATAAAATGTTCCCCACTTTACCCCTCTGTATTTCTCATTTATTAAACTAAACTTGGTCAACTATGACCATGTCATCCAAGACCATGTCAAGGTCAACAACTTCCATGTTGACCATCCCTGCTGAAGTTGACTAGGTTGACCAGTAGAGAATTGCCAAGTGGAGACTTTGAATT
The DNA here is from genome assembly GCA_030979885.1 of Lolium multiflorum. Lineage (NCBI taxonomy): Eukaryota > Viridiplantae > Streptophyta > Magnoliopsida > Poales > Poaceae > Lolium > Lolium multiflorum. The sequence goes on from CM061747.1 coordinate 200,970,758, forward strand.
AAAGAGAAGATGATCCACTTTTTGAAACTTTGCAAATCTTCACCAAAATGGACACCACCACCACCATTCTTTCTCTTTAATTATATAAGTGAGCTCCACCAAAAAGAATTGCAAATTTCCAAATAAAATTTCATGCGGCCATTTCATCATACACCTTGGGTGCACAAATCTGGAAATGTGAGACATGCTATTATCCAGAGGATTCTTGCCTAAACCCCTTTCTCCCTTTGATCATTGTTGCTCTAGTACCTCCTCTGCATCAAACAAAGCCACTTGGCACTGGTTAAAGTGGTGCCATGATCCAATATCATCCATGTAATGTACCATGCCGGCCAGCCTCACTCCATTTCTCCCTGGCTCTCCCCTCTCTCTCTCACCATGTCATCGAGCTTCTATGTACTCCCCTAAGCACGCCTGGTAATCGTTAACTGCTCGGCCGGCTTGGGAGTAGCGATTAATCGGAATTCGGACGATTAACTGATTTAATCGGTCGGCTATTAATCGGTGCAACCTACATAAATTAGCACTTAAAACAATTTATATAATAAAAATAATAGTATATGAGCCTCTATATGTCTCTCCCTACTTCTCTAAAGCCTAAAATCCTAGAAAAATATTGTAAATCTACTTTATTGGGGAGGGGTAGCGCCTGTATTAGCGATATGCATTGAAAATATTGTAACTTTTTTGACCAAGTGTGGTAGTTAATCGGGAAAATACCTAGTAATCGGACTTTCGGACGATTAATCGGGCTAAAGGATTAACACAAGAGATTAATGGTAATCGACACGGTCAAGCCCCTAGTAGCGATTAATCGGCCTAGTAATCGTTGAATCGGCCTAGTTTTTGAACAGTGCCTGTACCAGCCCTATGCACAGAAACGCACCACATTGGCCGAACGAGTCGCGCCCATGCACGCCCGTAACCTGCTGCCACGCGTGACTACGCGGACGCCGCCATAACCAAGCGCTCGAGCGCCCCCGTCCTTCCCTGGCCAAGCTACCACCGCATTGAGCACCTACTCCCCGCCCTCTACACGCGTAGACACACTCGAACGATCGCAGCTGCCTCGTCACCGTCGTCCTCGCCGGAATCATGCCGCGAGTACTGTGGTACAAAGTGCAAGCGCTCGAGCAATCCTATCACGCCCTGGACGCAACAGCTACACCCAAAGCATCTCCTAGCCGTCGCCTACACCACGCGCACCCTAGCTTGCCCCTTCGCTCACCGTAGACGCCGCGCCATGGCCGCCCCTTCCCAGCACCCCGCGGCCACCACGCGACACTATAAATGGAGACGATCGGCTCCTTCTCACCACACAACATCCACTCCCCTCCTCTCACTGAGCCTTCTCCACCGATCAATTTCACCAGCCATCACCGGAGTCGTCCCAATTTGAAGCTCGGAGCCGCGAGCCCGCAGATCCTCGCCATCGACCACGCCTCCCCAAGCTCCGCCACTGTACCAGACGCCGCCAACGTCGCCTCGAACCTCGCCATCGACCTCCGGCGACCCACAGCGCCCTCCGACCCCCTAGGTACGCCGCCAGCACGCCGGCATCTCGTCGGAGACGACGAAGCTCCCCGCCGTTCGATCGTGTTCTGATCTAACGGATCACGTCGTCTCGCTACGCTCAAGAGCCACTGACGGGTGGCTCCCACCTCGTCAGGCGGCCCGCGCACGGGCTGTGTGCTGGGCCGTGTTGCTCTGTTTAATTCTATTCGGCCCATTTTGTTTTCCCGCGTGCCCAGAATTCAAATTCGATTTAATCTATTTAGTTCAAATTCAATACTGGTGCCAACTTCAAAATTAAATAGTTTGAAATCTACTGCACCAAATTTAACAAATTTTATATATTTGGAAAGCTCATGAAATTATCTAAACAATGTCACTGGCCTCATGTCCAAATTCGTAATTAAATTTAAATGATAAAAATAACAAGGCAGGGCCTTTTCTGACTTCAAATAAATATTAGAAATTATCTATAAATGATTTTAAGTTGATTCCAACTCTAATAAATCACATTTGACATAATCTAATTGTTTATGCAAAAATATAGCATAGTTGTTTTGCATGATCATGGACTAGAGTTAAATAATGGCTATGGAACCATTTCTAGACTATTTAATACATACACATAGAATTATTTAAATAGTATGAGGGCTTCTCTCTCATTTAAATTGTGATCTTAAGTAATTCAAATAGAGGTACTGACCTTGATCAAATAAGTCTCATGCTTGGTTAATTAGAGAGGTTAATCATTTAGATGATAGTTTAACTTATATGAGGTATAGCCTCTCACATAAACCATTAGTCCAAATAGTTCAATAAGAATTAATAACACATAATTAATGACCCATAGGTTTATATTTGAAAATACTTAATCCTTCTCATAAGTAGTATTTAAATAGTTCAAACCTATTTATTAAATCTTATGAGATACTTTGGTCTCATTTAAATCTTGCCTCAACCAAATTAATATGAAGTAGATCCCATGGTCAATTAAAATTCACTTTTAATTAATTAATAATATTAAACCATTACAAGGTGTTACTAAAATAGTATGAGGTGCTCACCTCATTTAAATCATCCTTCTCAAATAAAATGAAGTAATGTATTGACCTTTAATTTCCTAGGCTCATACCTGCTCACTTATAAATCTTAAATCTAAATAATATGTAAATTTTCCCAAGATTAATTAAATCACATGAGATGATGAATCTCATTTAACTCACTTTCTCAAATACTAAGTGTGAAGTGTTGACCTTGGTCAACATGGGATCATCCCTGATTATTTGAGAATATTAAAACACCTCAATAATAGTCCTTTAAATAAATCACCACTATGTGTTAAATCGTATGAGAGATACTCCTCTCATTTAAACCTTGTTCTCAAGTAATTCAATATGAGGTAGTGATCATAGTCTAGGTAACCTCATATTAAATTATTTGGTGGCATTAAATCACTACCATGTTAGTATTAAATTACATGAGGGATGGAACCTCATTTAAATCATTTTCCCAAATGATAAGTATGAAGAGGTTGACTTTGGTCAACCTAGGTCATATATTATTCATAAGAGAAATTAAATCTTAAAAAAGATTCAATGAGAGGAAATTATTTTCTCACATACTAAAGAGAAACCCTAACTCCATTTTTCAATAAGAGGAAATTATTTTCCTATTACTAAATAAGGAAACCCTAGCATAATCTTGTAATAAATATTAAGTAGTGATGCTAGATCATTGTGTGAGCCACTAAGGCTAATTAAGAGTACTTAAGTATTGTTTGGTGATTGTATCCGTATTCGTTTATAGACGCTAGTACCAGACTATCAAGAGGAGGAGGTATTCTACCAAGAGGAAGAAGAAGAATACATCAACAAATCACCAATCAAGCTAATAATACTCTTGCAAGCTAGTCTACTGCAAGCTAATATTAATGCCAGCTATTACCAGTGCAAGTAATAATCTAACCATCAGGGTGCAAAGATCTACCAGAGCAAGGCATCATTACATTTTACTTTATGAACCTAACCCAAAGTTTTTACCCTACAAGCTTTACTTGATTTTATTTATCAAAGTTCCTTTTTGGTTTATGATTCACTTGGTTGAATTATAGAGTAGTATAAGAGAATCACACTTAGCCTAGCCAGCTCCAAGATACTTATCACCCCTCATGAAATAGTTGCTAGTGCTAATCAATTAAAATTTGACTACTCTAGATGGGAACATGTGACTTTGAAATGAAGTTGAAACCTTGGAATGATGGTTCATTCCATTGAATGACTTTGAAGGTGAATATGACCAAGAGAAGATGGTGATTTTTGATATAAACGATGGTTGGGTTCAGATGCGATACCATTTAGAAAGTACCCCCACAATACCCAAAATGGGCAAGGGCTTAACTAGAAATTTATGTGCTTTAGTATGGGTTCCCTCTAAACAAGCGTCAGGGTTATGCCAAGGGCTGCCTCCAAAGCAATATGAGATATTGTGAAATGACGTGAATGAGGTGAATTGTCCGGCCCAAGCCCTGCAGTTCCCGGGTTAACAGGTTGGTTTTCACCGGGAGGCCAAGCTCATGGGGAGAGGTGCTACTAGGGTATGTAAGTGAAAGGTTATGGTTGGTAGTCCGCACACTGTGATAAATCAGGGCCAGTTAACCCTGACGGATTATTGCAAATATTGTGGCACAAGTGTACGACTCTGCAGAGTGTAGAACTATTCGAATAGCCGTGTCCACGGTTACGGACGATTGGAAAGGCCATACTGTTCCGTCATCAGACCATTTTAAAAAATGTGACATATGACTGGTGACTTGAAGTTGACCGGTGAATGGTGACTTTGACTTGAGCCACAACAGAGTTGTGGGAATGACACTGATGTTCCCACTTGAGTTAGTCTATTGATTCAAGCATCTTTACTAAATGTTTATGAAATAAACTTGGCTTTATGCAAATAAACCTAGAGCTTAGTATCCCCTTACCACAATTAATAGTGCTTACACTAGTATTAGTTTGCGAGTACTTTAAAAGTACTCATGGCTTTGTCCCTGGCTATTCAAATGGCCAGACTATGAAGGTGAACTTGTACGAGGAAGATGGACAGCAGAACGTCTACGACAACTAGGACCGCTCCTGACGTCAACAGTTGCCTGTGGAACAGATGGACCGCGACCGTTACTTCGCTTCCGCTATGTGTTTTGTAATAGGATCTCTAGATCCACTATGTTGTATTAAGACTGGATCATGTGATCCTTTGTTGTAAGACGATTATGTGTTGTAATAAATGATGTGTTGTGATATCAAGCTATTATGTCTCGCAAAAACAATATTCCTGGGATTGCGAGGAATGGCATAATAGGCATCTGGACTTAAAAATCCGGGTGTTGAGATCTACTCACGCTTATTTTCCTGTAGACAGTGTTGGGCCTCCAAGAGCAGAGGTTTGTAGAACAGGCAAGTTTTCCCTTAAGTGGATCACCCAAGGTTTATCGAACTCGGGAGGAAGAGGTCAAAGATATCCCTCTCAAGCAACCCCGCAACCACAAAGCAAGAAGTCTCTTGTGTCCCCAACACACCAAATACACTTGTCAGATATATAGGTGCACTAGTTCGCGAAGAGATAGTGAAATACAAGTAGTATGGATGTATATGAGTGGTAATAGCAATCTGAATAAAATATGGCAGCAAGTAAACATGCAACAAAACAGTAATAAACGGAGATTCGATGTTTGGAAACAAGGCCTAGGGATCATACTTTCACTAGTGGACACTCTCAACATTGATCGCACATAATAAATAATAACTTCTCTCATTTGTGCTACATACACTCTTGTTTGATAATGAACACAACTAATTGTGTAGGATTACACGAACCCTCAATGCCGGAGTTAACAAGCTCCACAACATTCGATATTCATGTTTAATAACCTTAGAGCATAATAGATCTTTGCAAAATAGACCGAGTACTAACATAGCATACACACTGTCACCTTTACACTATGAAAGGGGAATAAATCACATCAATACTATCATAGCGATAATCAACTCCATAACCTACAAGAGATTATGATCATAATCTACGACAAGAACCACACGATGCACACACTGTCACCATTACACCATAGAGGAATAGACTACTTTAATAACATCACATGAGTAGCACATAGACTAGTAGCGATACAAAGCACATTGCAATCATAAAGGGATATAAATAAGCACTTCACTATGCCATTCATAACAGTGAATAAGTATTCTGTGAAATATAGCCTAAGAGACCCACACGTGCACACACTGTCACCTTTACACACGTGGGACAAGGAGTCTCCGGAGATCATAAGTAAAACCCACTTGACTAGCATAATGACATCTAGATTACAAGCATCATCATATGAATCTCAATCATGTAAGGCAGCTCATGAGATTATTGTATTGAAGTACATAGGAGAGAGATGAACCACATAGCTACTGGTAAGCCCCGAGCCTCGATGGAGAACTACTCCCTCCTCATGGGAGCAGCAACGGTGATGAAGATGGCGGTGGAGATGGCAGCTGTCGATGGAGAGCCTTCCGGGCACTGCTCCAAGATGTTAGTTACCTTATTGGAGAGACATCACTAGTGAACCGTGGACCCCGGTCCATTCTTTTTACATCTCGAATACAATCTACCGCAATCATTGTTCTTTACCGTTCTTTTGCAAACAAACACCATCTTCCACTCGATACGTTTAATCCTTTGTTTCAGCAAGAGCCGATGAGATTGACAACCTCATTGTTACGTTGGGGCAAAGTAGTATCTTGATTGTGTTGTGCAGTTCCACGTTGGCGTCTGCTTTCATCGGTGTTGCGTGATACGGCCCAACGTATCCATAATTTCCCCGATGTTCCATGCTTGCTGGCACACACTTCTGTATGTTTTGTTCACACTTTATATCGTTTTGATGCATTTTCCGGAACTAACCTATTGACGAGATGCCGAAGTGCGAGTTCCTGTTTTCTGCCTGTTTTTGGTTTCATAAATCCTAGTAAGGAAATATTCTCGAACGACGAAATCAACGCCCAGCATCTTAGAATCACACGAAGCTTCCAGAATAATTCGAGAGCCACCAGAGGGGGGCCCTGTGGGCCCCAGATGATAGGCCGGCGGCCTGTGGGGCGCCCGTTGTCCGTCGCTCGTAGCCCTTCCGAATTCGCCTTCTTCGCCTATAAAGCTCCCCGACTCTAAAACCTCGACAGAATAAGCCACTATGACGAGAAAAGTTCCGGGAGCGCCGCCATCGCGAAGCCAAGATCCGGGGGACAGAGTCCTCCTGTTTCTAAGACGTCACGGGGAAGTGCCCCCGGAAGGCTTCTCTATCGACACCGCTGCCATCTCCACCGCCATCTTCATCACCGCTGCTGCTCCCCATGAGGAGGGAGTAGTTCTCCATCGAGGCTCGGGGCTGTACCTGTAGCTATGTGGTTAATCTCTATGTACTTCAATACAATAATCTCATGAGTCGCCTTACATGATTGAGATTCATATGATGATGCCTGTAATTTAGATGTCATTATGCTAGTCAAGTGGGGTTTTACTTATGTGATCTCCTGAGACTCCTTGTCCCACGTGTGAAGGTGACAGTGTGTGCACCGTGAGGGTCTCTTAGGCTATATTTTACAGGAATACTTATTCACCGTTATGAATGGCATTGTGAAGTGCTTATTTATATCCCTTTATGATTGCAATGTGCTTTGTATCGCTACTAGTCTATGTGCTACTTATGTGATGTTATTAAAGTAGTCTATTCCTCCTGCATGGTGTAATGGTGACAGTGTGTGCATCGTGTAGTTCTTGTCGTAGATTGTAGGTTATGGAGTTGATTATTGCTATGATAGTATTGATGTGATTTATTCCCCCTTCATAGTGTAAAGGTGACAGTGTGTATGCTATGTTAGTACTCGGTCTATTTTGCAAAGATCTATTATGCTCTAAGGTTACTTAAATATGAATGCCAAAAGTTGTGGCGCTTGTTAACTCCGGCTTGAGGGAGCTCTTGTAGCCCTACACAACGAATGGTGTTCATTATCAAACAAGAGTGTATGTAGTACAAATGAGAGAAGTTATTATTTCATTATGCGATCAATGTTGAGAGTGTCCACTAGTGAAAGTAGTATCCCTAGGCCTTGTTTCCAATACTGCAAACACCGCTTACTTACTGTTCCGTTGCATGTTTACTGCCATATTTTATTCAGATTGCTATTACCACTCATATACATCCATACTACTTGTATTTCACTATCTCTTCGCCGAACTAGTGCACCTATACATCTGACAAGTGTATTAGGTGTGTAGGGGACACAAGAGACTTCTTGTATCGTGATTGCAGGGTTGCTTGAGAGGGATATCTTTGACCTCTTCCTCCCTGAGTTCGATAAACCTTGGGTGATCCACTTAAGGGAAAACTTTCTGCTGTTCAAACCTCTGCTCTTTGAGGCCCAACACTGTTCACAAGAATAGAAGCTACACCCAGAGACATCAAGCTATTTTCCGCGCCGCTGCCGGGAGTAAGGTAAAGTGAAAACACATCCGGATCTCGCCACAAGCTGTTTTCCTGCCGCCGTTGTAAGTAATTGCTATTTCCTTTTTAGATCCCAATTGCATCTTTTGGTTTCTTGTTTACACTAGTTAGGTATAATGGAAAGTAACAAGAAGCTTTATTCTATTTCCGAGTTAAGACATGGGATTGTTTGGTCGTTAAAATTTAAAACCTATGGAATCTTATTCATGCTAGTAGCAATGATATTAGTATGAACGCTTTGAACACCATTGTTGTTAATGATATGGAAAATTCTAAGCTTGGGGAAGCTGGTTTTGATGAGCATGATATTTTTAGTCCCCCAAGCACTGAGGAGAAAATTTTCTTTGATGATACTTTGCCTCCTATTTATGATGATTATAATGATAGTGGTCTTTTGGTGCCGCCTACTATGGAGAGTAAATTTTATTTTGATTATACTATGCCTCCTACACTTGATGAGAATAATAATGATAGCTACTTTATTGAATTTGCTCCCACTACAACTAATAAAATTGATTATGCTTATGTGGAGAGTAATAATTTTATGGATGAGACTGAATGTTTCATGTGATAGTTATATTGTTGAATTTGTTCATGATGCTACTAAAAGTTATTATGAGAGAGGAAACATGGTTATATGCATCTAGTCAATATTGTTTCCTCCCCTCTTATGTTGAGAATCTTGAACAGGCCAAAAGGTTCTCTTCCTATGCTTGTCACTTTGTTCTTCAAGTGAATTTATTTGTGTACAAGATTCCTTTTCACAGGAAGTGGGTTAGGCTTAAAATGTGTTTTGAATTTTGCTTCTTGATGCTCTCTTTTGCTTCAACTCTCATCCTTATGTGAGCATCATTAAAATTGTCGAGTCTATAATGGCTATAAAGAAAGAACTTCTTGGGAGATAACCCATGTGTTTATTTTACTACAACACTTTTTGTTTTGTTGAGTCTTCGAAGTTGTTTACTACTGTAGCAACCTCTCCTTACTGTTTTTTGTGCCAAGTAAAGTCTCTATGTTAAAGTTGATGCTTAGATTTGATTGCTGCGTTAGAACAAGATTAAGCTGCCTGTCATTTAATTTGAGCAGTCTCTGTGAAAATCAAAAAATCTGCAAATTTACGTGTGTGATCCTGATATGTACGCAACTTTCATTAATTTTGAGTTTTTCCGTTTGAGTAAGTTAAGTGCCCCTGCCAGATTCACTTTACGGACTGTTCTTTTTTTGACAGATTCTGCCTTTTATTTCGCATTGCCGCTTTTGCTTTGTTGAATGGGTTTCTTTGTTCCATTAACTGTCAGAAAGTTTGTGCAATGTCCGTGTTAAGAATGATTGTGCCACCTCTGAACATGTGAATTTTTATTATTCCACTAACCTCTAATGAGTTTGCTTGAAGTTTGGTGTAAAGGTAAGTTTTCAAGGGTCAATAGAGGAGGATGATATACTATGATCAAGGAGAGTGAAAGGTCTAAGCTTGGGGATGCCCTACATCCCCGCATATTTTAAGAAGACTCAAGTGATCTAAGCTTGGGATGCCCAAGGCATCCCTTCTTCATCGACAACTTACAGGTCACTTTTAGTGAAACTATATTTTTATTCCGGTCACATCTTATGTACTCTTTACTTGGAGCGTCTGTGTGCTTTTATTTTCGTTTTGTTATTTTCATTCCTCCCATCAAATTCATGCTCATGTGTGGAGAGAGACAACGCCCACAGAATATGTGATGAACACAGTGTGTTCTTAGCTTTACTTTTTAATGTCTGCCAAGTGAAAGTTGATCGCTTCACTTGTTTCTATTTGGTTGGAATCAGAAAATGCTTCATATGGTCTTGAATAATTTGATACTTGGCAATTGTTTGCTCTTATAAATTGCTGCTGAAGCTCCTGATTTCATGTAGTGTTAACCCAGTAGTGAGAAATCACCTGTAGAGCTTGTTGAAATTTGGTTTGTATGATTGGTCTCTAAAGTCTAGATATTTTCTGGGTAAAAGAAAATGATAGTGAAGACAAAGTAGAGTCTGAAGGCCATTATGTTCTTATGTAAGTTTTGTTGACTGGTTCATACTTGTGTTTGCTTCAAACAACCTTGCTAGCCTAAGCCTTGTACTGAGAGGGAATGCTTCTCGTGCATCCAAAACCTTGAGCCAAAAACCTATGCCATTTGTGTCCACCATATCTACCTACTATGTGGTATTTTTCCGCCATTCCAAAGTAAATTATGTGCTACCTTTAAACAATTCAAAAAGTTATTATCTCTTATTTGTGTCAATGTTTTATAGCTCATGAGGAAGTATGTGGTGTTTTATCTTTCGATCTTGTCATTTACTCCGCAGCCTTTCACAATGGACTAGTGGCTTCATCCGCTTATCCAATAATTTTGGTAAAAAGAGTCAGTAATGGGGTTCCCACCAATTAGTTAACTTGCATTAACAATTCTCTCTTCAAGGCTTTTGCTCGATTCATCACAGCAACTTAAATTTGCAAATAGACACTCCTCCATGGGTTTGGGAATGTTGGAAGGCACCCGAGGATTCGTTTAGCCATGGCTTGTAAAGAAAAGGTTGGGGGAGTGTCATCTAATAAATAAAACTAAAGTACATGTGTGTAAACAAAAGAGAAGAGGGATGATTTACCTTTGTTGGTAGAGATAACGTCCTTCATGGGAGCCGCTCTTGAAAGTCTGGTTGATAAGGTAGTTAGAGTGCCCATTACCATTCGTTGACAACAACAAACACCTCTCTCAAAACTTTATTTTTATGCTCTCTATATGATTTCAAAACTTGAAAAGCTCTAGCACATGATTTAATCCTTGCTTCCCTCTGCGAAGGGCCTATCTTTTACTTTATGTTGAGTCAGTAAACCTATTTCCCTCCATCTTGAGCAAACACTCTCAGTCAACCTGCATTGATTCTTACATGTCTACTTATTTATTGCATTCATCATATTACTCTATGTTGGACAATTATCCATGAGATATGCATGTTGAAAGTTGAAAGCAACCGCTGAAACTTATATCTTCCTTTGTGTTGCTTCGATGTCTTTACTTTGAATTTATTGCTTTTATGAGTTAACTTTATGTACACTGGCTAGATGAGCTAATATTCCTGAAAGTACTATCCATGAAAAGTCTTTGCTATCTCTTTGTTAGCAATCTATTGCTTTGAATCACTCCATTCATGTCATATGCTTTTACAATAATGTTGATCAAGAGCTATGATGGTAGCATGTCACTAGACAAAAGATTTGTTGTTATCGTTATCCATCTGAGGACTATAGAACTGTTTGTAGACACTGGATACTTCTCCAACGTATCCATAATTTCGATGTTCCATGCTTGTTTTATGACAATACCTACATGTTTTGTTCACACTTTAGTATCGTTTTGATGCATTTTCCGGAACTAACCCATCGCAGATGCCCAAGTGCCAGCTCCCTGCTGTTTTTGGTTTCAGAAATCCCAGTAAGGAAATATTCTGACTGACGAAATCAACGCCTCAAAGATCTTATAATCACAACAAGCTTCCGTAATAATCGCGAGATCCACTGCAGGAGGGCCCGTGGCCCTATATGATAGGCCGGCGCGCCTGTGGGGCGCCCTCTGTCCGGTCGCCCGTAGCCCTTTCGACTACTTCAGCCAAGAAGCTCCCCCGACTCCAAAACTCCGACACAGAATAATCCACGGTGATTTGAAAAGTTCCAGAGCCACGCCATCGCGAAGCCAAGATCTCGGGGACAGGAGTCTCTGTTCCGGCACGTCACGGACGGGGAAGTGCTCCCCGAAGTTTCTCCATCGACACTGCTGCCATCTCCACCGCCATCTTCATCACCGCTTCCCATGAGGAGGGAGTAGTTCTCCATCGAGGCTCGGGGCTGTACCCGTAGCTATGTGGTTAATCTCTCTGTACTTCAATACAATAATCTCATGAGTTGCCTTACATGATTGAGATTCATATGATGATGCTTGTAATCTAGATGTCATTATGCTAGTCAAGTGGGTTTTACTTATGTGATTTCCGGAGACTCCTTGTCCCACGTGTGTAAAGGTGACAGTGTGTGCACCGTGTGGGTCTCTTAGGCTATATTTCACAGAATACTTATTCACTGTTATGAATGGCATAGTGAAGTGCTTATTTATATCCTTTTATGATTGCAATGTGCTTTGTATCGCTACTAGTCTATGTGCTACTCATGTGATGTTATTAAAGTAGTCTATTCCTCCTGCAGGGTGTAATGGTGACAGTGTGTGCATCGTGTAGTTCTTGTCGTAGATTATGATCATAATCTCTTGTAGGTTATGGAGTTGATTATATTATGATAGTATTGATGTGATTTATTCCCCCTTCATAGTGTAAAGGTGACAGTGTGTATGCTATGTTAGTACTAGGTCTATTTTGCAAAGATCTATTATGCTCTAAGGTTACTTAAATATGAATGCTGAATGTTGTGGCGCTTGTTAACTCCGGCTTGAGGGAGCTCTTGTAGCCCTACACAACGAATGGTGTTCATTATCAAACAAGAGTGTATGTAGCACAAATGAGAGAAGTTATTATTTATTATGCGATCAATGTTGAGAGTGTCCACTACTGAAAGTATGATCCCTAGGCCTTGTTTCCAATACTGCAAACACCGCTTACTTACTGTTCTGTTGCATGTTTACCCGCTGCCATATTTTATTCAGATTGCTATTACTACCCATATACATCCATACTACTTGTATTTCACTATCTCTTCTCCGAACTAACATCTGACAAGTGTATTAGGTGTGTCGGGGACACAAGAGACTTCTTGTATCGTGATTGGTGGGTTGCTTGAGAGGGATATCTTTGACCTCTTCCTCCCGAGTTCGATAAACCCTTGGGTGATCCGCTAAGGGAAATCTTGCTGCTGTTCTACAAACCTCTGCTCTTGGAGGCCCAACACTGTCTACAAGAATAGAAGCACCCATAGACATCATTGTGCCGCACTACATTCCTCCACCAACAACCTTCACGTGCTTCTTGGCTCCTACTGGTTCGATAAACCTTGGTTTCATACTGAGAGAAACTTGCTTCTATACGCATCGTACTTCCACTGGGGTTCCTAAATCTGACGTGCATCTACTCGTATCGTATAGTTGCAAAGGTACCACATCCTCTCGCTACTAAGTTTTTTAGTTGTCATGAGTGCTCGGGTTATTTCCTTTAGATTCTGTAATTATATCTGTTTCGTTTTTATTTTCACGAGTTAGGCTTAATGGAAACAACAACAAAATTAGAGAGCTTTATAGTATTTATCTTGAATATGAGGTATTTGAAGAGAAAATTAAAAACCTATGGAATCTTATTTGCATGCTAGTAGTAAATATTAGTATGAATGCTTTGAACACTATTATTGCTAATACTATGGAAAATCTAAGCTTGGGGAAGCTAGTTTTTATGATCTTTTTAGCTTCCCAGTTTTAGGGAGAAAATTTGCTCTGATGATATTTTATCTCCCATATGTGGTAATTCTAATGATGTTTGTACATTTTAACCAACCTACTGAAAGTACCTTTTAAATACCTATGAAAAATTAAGGAAAAGACCAGGACAACGTTGACGTGCACAACTTTCAAGACTCTATGACTGCCATACCCACGCAGATTATCAAGGTGGACCAAGACAAGGACTCAACAAGCCGGACCCGCACGCGCCCCAACTTGGGCTACAAGGAAAGAAGACTCCAACACGAATCCTACTAGGACTCTTGTAAACCCTAGCTTGGCTGATATATAAAGCTAGGTAGGGGCACCCCTTAGGGACACACAATCAGAAACATAATTTTAGAGGCAACACGCCTAGACACCGCAACCCGCGGATTAGAACTAGACTAGATCCAACAACTCCGCCTATGGCGGCCCCCTGTATACATATACTGGATTGCTAGCAGGACGTAGCGATCCTCCACCGCGGGGACGTGAACCTGGGTACGTCGTGTACCGCCTCGCTCCCGGAACTTCCGTCGTCGCCTTTCTCTAAAACCCAAGCCCCTCATGGTGGGCATTGCCGAGGAACCGCCTCATTGGCGCCGTCTGTGGGAAGTGCGGCGGATGGATTTTGTCATCCGGGCGAGATATACTTCATCATCAAGGTCATCAGAATCGCGGCTTGCAAATCCAATCTGGCGAACCCTCTTCGTCATGCAAAGGCGAAGGATTTGGCATACACGTGCGCCGCAAGGACTGACGGACATATTCAACAGGGTACTATTCGTATAGTTCAGCTTTCCATGCTAGACACACAAAGTGGTGGCGTATGGATTTTGGCATCCATCAAGTCTCTCTCCCATTGATTATTCTTATCAACCATCTTTCTGGATCTGTCTTTGCCGCATATGTACAAGGAATTTGGTATGCATATTTTGCCAACTTCTGCCGTACGGAGGATGACAGTTATCTGTTGAACATCACGATCCTGCTAGCAGGCACCACACTGCTCAGCAACCTGATGCGTTTTTTGTTCGGCTGCAAAGATATCAATGCATCCCTCTACTACACGTTCTCTCCTCAGGTGCTATACTTCCGGGTTACTTACTACATACAAAATTTATTTTAGCCAAATACTTTTTGGTTAGTACTATTATTTGTGCACAGCTTTTTGCGCTCGTAACATGCATCGGCAGACGGAATGCTCTTCGATTAAGCTTCATCACAAGATACCGCCGTGTTTCTGGGGCTCGCCACTATGAACCCGACATTGCTGCATTTAATATTCGGATGTTCACCCGCCGCGGATCGGCCATATCAACTGCGTCCTTCTTCATCGGCCACGTCAGCTAGGCGCCGCGTGGACTATTTGGATGGCGGAATTATTTCGGCTGCGCCGCCGTATGGACTATCTCTCTGTCATGAATTATTTCTGCTGCGCTGCCGATGGACTATTTCTGATCGATGATTTTGCTGTGCCCGCCGGCATGAATTATCCTGGATGGCGGATTATTTCTGCTGCGCCCGCCGGCATGAATTATTTTGAATTGGCGGACTATTTCGGGCCGCGCTCGCCGTACTAATTATCTTGATGCCAAGACTATTTCGTTGGCGCTCAATCGCATCACTATCTTTATTGCAACTATTTCTTGACAGAACTAAGTGTTCCTCTTTCTTTCGCCACACCCGATGATTGGGGAGGCGCCATTACATCGTTACCTCCAGTACTCTTGATTACTCGGTGGATTTATTTTCCCCGAATCAGTGGATTTATTTTCTCCATCATCTATGATTACTCGATGGACTTATCTTCTTCGGCTCTGGATATATCTCCTCCCGATGCACTCTCGGGTTGGTGGATTCATCATCTGGAATATTCAATGGATATCATCTTATTTAATATCGACCCGATGCGATCCCATCGGGAGCGCTGGAATTACTCGGGGCTCCGGAATATCTTCAGCTTTATCATGCCAGCCTCATAGGGAGCGCTTGGTTTGTTGGAATTCAAGAAGATTTGAAGACTATTACTCCCATCGGGAGCGCCGGTTCGCTGGAACCCAAGAAGATATGAAGACTCAAGCTTTGAAGAATTGCAGTAATTCGGGACACCCGAACTGCATCGTCAGGAACCTTGTTCATATATTACAACGAACCTCGGGGCTCACAGTCCCTTGAAGATTCGACTGTGCTCACAGTCCCTTGAAGATTCGACTGTGCTCACACTTTTCCTTTGCTATAGATGCCTCAAAGAGTGCCGCAAAACAAGGACCATGAAGCCAGACTTTTGCTCTTTTCCTTTGCTATAGATGCCTCAAAGAGTGCCGCAAATAGCAAGGATCATGAAGCAACGGGGACCTTGCTCTTTTTCTTTGCTATAGATGCCTCAAAGAGTGCCGCAGATAGCAAGGATCATGAAACACGTACAAAAACGACCCACGTTCGGTACTTTACTTATGGAAGTATCAAAGAGCAACGGAGTCATCGGCAGAGCTAGTGCTACCGATATATTCGGGAGCTGCTGTCAGAACATACATCGGTTGAAAGCAAAGTTGCACATACAACGGGTTTAGCAAGACCTGCAACACGAGCTGATCACTCAAACAATTTGCTGACCAACGAATACACATACGCTTAAACGGGCAATTAAGATTTGCTCCTTCAAAATTTGCCAACGGCATTAACACGGTAAAAGTGCATATATATGTACCTACCGAAAAACTTACAAACAATGGCATCAACGATGCTCAAAGGTGCATTGAGGATTGCCCCTTGAGATAAACAACAATGTGTCAACGGCACCTGAAGGAAACTGTAAACGTCGGGTTGCTCGATTTGAGTCTACTCACGGTTGCAAGCATCAGTGCCCAGACTCGGGAACTACTTCCATCGGGAGCGCTGGACACGCACCCGATAAAATTATCGTCGGCTCCTCTGGGCCATCATCCGAATCATCGGCTCCTCCTGGGTATCATCCGAATCATCGGCTCCTCTGGGCCATCATCCAAATCATCAGCTCCACTGGGCCATCATCTCAATCATCGTCTTCTCAGGGCCATCATCTCAATCATCGGCTCTTCTGGGATATCATCTGAATCATCAACTCCTCTATCTATGGCATCATCAGAGTCATCGGCATCAAGTTCTCGGAACTTGAAAAAGTTTACGGTGTTTGACTTAGCATTTTTTACACCCTGTACATAACTATTTCATATTTATCTACAGGCTCGGGGGCTACTCCCATCGGGAGCGCTTGCCGCGCACCCGATAAAAAATACGGCAACCTCGTCAACAAAGAAGAATAAAGTTGAAGACATCGGCATCAACAATCAAGATCTTCGAGTAGTACAACTTGAGTCTATGCGTGGCTGCAAGCATCCGCCCCATAGACTCGGGGTTACTCCCATCGGAGCGCTTCACGCACCCGACAGAAAGCAACTTCGACTCTACATCAAGCACAAGATTCAACAGATGATCAAGACATTCGGCAAAGACAACTTTAGTCTCTGCCCGAAGCTTCACTTCGGCCAGACACTCGGGGTACTGACGTGGGCATAACCCTTCGGGTACTCGACATTGCCATACCCGGTGCAAACTATGAAGCTGGACCAGCACAAGGACTCAACAAGCTAGACCTGCACGCGCCTCAACTTGGACTACAAGGAAAGAGACTCCAACACGAATCCTACTAGGACTCTTGTAAACCCTAGCTTGGCTGATATATAAAGCCAGACAGGCACCCCTTAGGGACACACAATCAGAAACATAATTTTAGAGGCAACACGCCTAGACACCGCAACCCGCGGATTAGAACTAGACTAGATCCAACAACTCCGCCTATGGCGGCCCCCTGTATACATATATTCATATAGTGGATTGCTAGCAGGACGTAGCGATCCTCCACCGCGGGGACGTGAACCTGGGTACGTCGTGTACCGCCTCGCTCCCGGAACTTCCGTCATCGCCTTTCTCTAAAACCCAAGCCCCTCATGGTGGGCATTGCCGAGGAACCGCCTCGTCAAACGTTATGCAGGGGATGGAACAGTCCATCCAAGTGATCACTTGTTGAAACTTAAAGAACTTTGTGAGTTGTTTAAGGTTGCAGGTTTATCAAGAGAAAATGCCATGAAGAAATTATGATAAGACAATGGCAAGTTTTCCTTCAGGAACCAAGCATCGGACCAGCAGGAGTCAAGAAGCACGTTAAGGTTGATGGTGGCGAAATGTGATGCGGCGCAACACTATGTGATTCCGGCGCCAACGTGGAACCTGCACAACACAACCAAAGTACTTTTGCCCCAACGTAAAACAGTGAGGTTGTCAATCACACCGGTTGCTGTAACAAACGATTAACCGTATTGTGTGGAAGATGATTGTTTGCAAGAAAACAGAAAAACAAGTTTGCAGGAGATTGTATGCGATGTAAAGAATAGGACCGGGGTCCACGGCTCACTAGAGGTGTCTCTCCCATAAGATAAAAGCATGTTAGGTGAACAAACAGTCGGGAAATTGACAAATAGAAAAGGGCATAACAATGCATATACATGATATTATAAATATAGTGAGATTTAATCCGTGCATTACGACAAAGTACATAGACCGTCATCCAACTCATCAGATACTGGTGTCCACCTTCAGGTTATCATCCGAACCCCCTCCAGTATTAAGTTGCAAAGCAACAGACAACTGCATTAAGTATGGTGCGTAATGTAATCAACAACTACATCCTTAGACATAGCATCAATGTTTTATCCCTAGTGGCAACAACACAACACAACCTTAGAACCTACTGTCACGATCCCAGGTGTCAATGAAGGCATGAACCCACTATCGAGCATAAATACCCCCTCTTGGAGTTAAGAGTAAAAACTTGGCCAGAGCCTCTACTAATAAGGGAGAGCATGCAAGATCATAAACAACACATAAACAATAGATTGATAATCACCATAACATAGTATTCTCTATCCATCGGATCCCGACAACCACAACATATAGTATTACATATAGATGATCTTGATCATGTTAGGCAGCTCACAAGATCCAACAATGAAGCAAGCACAATTAGGAGAAGACAACCATCTAGCTACCGCTATGGACCCATAGCCACGGGTGAACTACTCACTCATCACTCCTGAGGCGACCATGGCGGGTGTAGAGTCCTCCCGGAGATGAATCCCTCTCCCAGAGGTGCCGATGGCGATCTCCGAATCCCGAGATGTGATCTGCGGCGGCGGCGTTTCCGGGAAGGTTTTCCGGGGTCGGGCCTTTGCATCGGGTTTTCGCGACGGAGGCTTTAAGTAGAAGCGGAAGGGGTTAGTGTCAAGAGAATAGGGCTCACACCATAGCAGCGCGGCCCCCCTCCCCGGCCGCTGCCCCCATAGGGTGGCGGCGCCTCGCCGCCCCTCACTTCGTTATCCCTTCGGTCTTCTGGAAGCTTCGGCAAAAACAGGGACCCTGGGCGTTGATTTCACCAATTCCCGAGAATATTTCACATGATTTCTGAAAACCAAAATAGCAGAAATGCAAATCCGTCTCTCGACATCTTGTTAATAGGTTAGTTCCAAAAAATGCGTAAATTATAATGTGCACAAAACATGTAGGTATCATCAATAAAGTAGTGATGAATGAGGAGAGAAATTATCGATAATACAGAGATTGCAGGTTTATCAAGAGAAAATGCCATGAAGAAATTATTTCCATTGTCACTTAAGGACAAAGCAAAGGAATGGTATAGGCTGCTGGATGAACAACCATCGAATTGGAAACAGCTTGAATCTCTCTTTTACTCTAAATTTTATCCTCTTCATGAAGTGCATCTAGATAGGAATCACATTTATAATTTTTACCCTCATGAGACTAACCTATTGACAAGATGCGCTGCAAGTTCCTTGTTTTCTATTGTTTTATTTAAAAGTTGAACATGAAATATTCTCGGAATTGGACGAAACAAAAGGCCACGTTCTTATTTTTCCAGGGGCTTCACGGAGTCCGAAGGAGAGACGAAGGGGGGCCACGAGGTGCCCACACCCTAGGGGGGCGCGGGCCCAGCCCTGGCCGCGCCGCCAGGTGGGGACCCCACCTCGGGACTCCACCGACATCGCCCTTCCGCCTATATATTCCCTCACGATCTCGGGAAAAACCTAAACACCCGAGCCTCCATCCACGAAAAGTTCCGTCGCGGCCGCCATCGCCGACCCTAGCTCGGGAGGGTTCTGAAGCTCTTCCCGGCACCCTGTCGGAGAGGGAGATCATCACCGGAGGCCTCTACATCGCCATGCCCGCCTCCAAAGTGATGCGTGAGTAATCTCTGGACTACTGTCCATAGCAGTATCTAGATGGTTGTCTTCTTCAATTTGTGCCTCATGTTTATATCTTGTGAGCTACCTATCATGATCAAGATCATCTTTATGTAATGCTACATGTTGTGTTTGTTGGATCCGATGAATATTGAATACTATGTTGAGATCGATTATATACTTGTCATATGTTATTCATGATCTTGCATGCTCTCCGTTGCTAGTAGAGGCTCTGGCCAAGTTTATACTTGTAACTCCAAGAGGGAGTATATGCTCGATAGTGGATTCATGCCTCTAGTTTTCTGGAAGAGTGACAATAACTTCTAAGATTGTAGATGTGTTGTTGCTACTAGGGAGAAAACAACAATGCTTTATCTAAGGGTAATTCTATTGTTTACTTTACACACATTGCTTAATGCAATAATCTGTTATTTGCAACTTAATACTTGAAGGGGTTCGGATGATAATCTGAAGGTGGATTATTAGTCATAGACGCAGTTGGATTACGGTCTATGTATTATGTTTTAATGCCCAAATGAATCCTCATAGTAATCATCTTGTTATGTATGGTCTTTATTCTGTCAATTGCTCACCGTAATTTGCCCACAACATGTTATTTATCTTTATGGAGAGACTCTCTAGTGAACCGTGGACCCGGTCCTTTATTTCTGCATCGATAAAATCATCCCGTTCGTTTTACTTTCATCGCAATCACTCGTTTCTCTTAGTTCCAATCGCAACAACATCTCTTTCCACACTCTACGCTTAATCATTTGTTTCCTGGTAAAACTCGTGAGATTGACAACTTCACCGTGTTGAGGCAAAGTATTTGGTTGTGTTGTGTGCATATTCCACGCGAGCCGCCGACGCCGCAGTGCGCCCGCCACAAGTCACCAGCAACATATTCAAGTCATGCCCTTTATCCTAATGTCAATTAAACCTTGTTTCTTACCGAGGGAAACCTGTTACAAAGCTCATCATACCTTCATCGGGTTCGTCAACGGTGTGCATTCTCGTGCTCGTCAACTCTCGTGTGGAAGAACCTGCACTTTAGAGGTAGTGACTCAAGGGCAAGTACGACGCCTTTTGGGGTGGGCTAGCTAATACATTCGATCCGGGATTACGAGATAGAACATAACCTTTTCTCTATAGACCTACTGATGTCTACTCACGCTTCTTTTCCTCTGTAGACATTGTTGGGCCTCCAAGAGCAGTGGTGGTTTGTAGAATAGCAGCAAGTTTTCCCTTAAGTGGATCACCCAAGGTTTATCGAACTCAGAGAGGAAGAGGTCAAAGATATCCCTCTCAAGCAACCCCGCAATCACGATACAAGAAGTCTCTTGTGTCCCCAACACACCTAATACACTTGTCAGATGTATAGGTGCACTAGTTCGGCGAAGAGATAGTGAAATACAAATAGTATGGATGTATATGAGTGGTAATAGTAATCTGAATAAAATATAGCAGCGAGTAAACATGCAACAGAACAGTAAATAAACGGGAGATCTCTACAGCAGTTTGGAAACAAGGCCCAGGGATCATACTTTCACTAGTGGACCACATTGATCGCATAATAAATAATAACTTCTTCTCATTTGTGCTATACACTCTTTTGTTGGATGACAAACACTAACTGTGTAGGGCTACAAGAGCTCCCCTCAAGCCGGAGTTAACAAGTGCCACAACATTCGGCATTCATATTTAAGTAACCTTAGAGCATAATAGATCTTTGCAAAATAGCCCGAGTACTAACATAGCATACACACTGTCACCTTTACACTATGAAGGGGGAATAAATCACATCAATACTACCATAGTAATAATTAACTCCATAACCTACAAGAGATTATGATCATAGCCTACGAACAAGAACCACA
Organism: Lolium multiflorum; assembly: GCA_030979885.1. Taxonomy (NCBI): domain Eukaryota; kingdom Viridiplantae; phylum Streptophyta; class Magnoliopsida; order Poales; family Poaceae; genus Lolium; species Lolium multiflorum. The sequence goes on from CM061747.1 coordinate 200,992,434, forward strand.
CGATGCACACACTGTCACCATACACCATGCAGGAGGAATAGACTACTTAATAACATCACATGAGATACATAGACTAGTAGCTATACAAAGCTCATCATATGGATCTCAATCATTCAAAGCAATTCATGAGATCATTGTATTGGAGTACAGAGAGAGATTAACCACATAGCTACCGGTACACTTCTTAGCTCGGGTGTAATCCACCTCTCGCATCATGGGAGCAAGCAGCATGATGGAGATGGCGGGTGTCGTTGGGAGAAGCCTTCCGGGCACTTCGGTCCCGGGCGGCGTGCCGGGACCGTAGACTCCGTCTCAGATCTTGGCTTCATGATGGCGGCGGCTCGAAGGTTTCGTACCCGGGCTTTTTCAGACGATGTTTTAGGTCAGTGGAGCTTGGGGCCAGGCGAAGAGTCGAAGTTGGAGGGCTGACGAGGCCGCCAGACAACAGGGGGGCGCGCCCCCCCTAGGACGCGCCAGCCACCTGTGTGGGGCCCCTGGGCCTCCCCTCTGGTCCTTCTCCGGTGTTCTAGAAGCTTCGTGGAATTATAAGATGCTGGGCGTTGATTTCCGTCCAATTCCTAGAATATTTCCTTACTAGGATTTCTCAAACCAAAACAAAGTAGTAAGGTCAGAAATCTGCACTTCGGGATCTCGCCTAATAGGTTAGTTCCGTAAAATGCATCAAAACGATATAAAGAGTGAACAAAACATGTAGGTATTGTCATAAAACTAGCATGGAACATCGTAAATTATAGATAATGCTGAGACGTATCACCTACGTCTATCAAATCCACGTAAAGATTGCTTTGGTGTAAGATCACTCGAACAAGACTCTAGTTTACACTTAACTCTTGTATTATGAAACAATGATTTTCTTGTTGGTTTGTGCATCAATGGTTGAGATATGTATGGGCTTAAGGTTTCACCTACATATGTGTAAGTGTATATGGAATTTGCACCCACTATCACTAGGAGGTCGAGGAGTTGCTAGAGAACAAGTGTTCATCTATGTAGATCTCTAGATCATGTTATTCGCACTTAATTAGACAACTAACATTACACAAATCATATATAACCAATGTCATAAGTAATAATAAAAATAGCTTTGACAAATGGATAAAGATAGTAATAGGCACATCACATCTCACTCAATCCCCTACATCTTCCACGCCTAGGGGATTTACTCACATATGGGAGGAGAATTAAACAAAACATAATGGTATTATTATAAATGAAGTTAATCTCGATGTAGAAAGATACAAATATAATCAACAAATCCAATCCAATCTCAAAGAGTCTTGAATGTGAATAGAGTTTACAAGCATAGTTGTTACAAAGATGAATATCTCTCTCCATATGGTGATGGCGATGGTGGATTGAAGCATCTAAGGAGGAAGATCACGGTGAAGATTGAAGGATGAGTTCTTCTTCTCCGAATCTAGTACGGTCACATGCTGGAATTTGTTCCTTTTGAAGAGGCCAAGGCGACGCCATATGGTACTTGGCCACATGGTTGTTAAGATTTATGCTGCTCCGGGATGTCAATCTTCCTCAACTAAGGATTTGTGATTCTTTATAAATCTTCATTTATGACTTACTTCTTCCCAAGTTGACCATTTCCGAAAGTTTCATAGGATCACAAGGAAATGGAAGGTTCCTTGTATTTTGGCACTTTGTTAGTTAGTTAGAAAGGAAAACCAACAAATCCAAATAAAATCTTCACATAAAAACACCTCGTAAAACACATCATTTTAGGAGCTATCATCAAGCAATCTCCAAAATCCTCAAGGTAAGGTGGTGGATCAGATACCGTGAAAATCCATATAGTAGCCATCGCATAAAGGCTCCTAAGAACATAAAACCCAATTTCAAGAAAACCCATTTAAAAGATGTACATGTACCGCGCTTCATTGTCGTTCATCTCCTGTGACATATCCATCAAGAAAATTCCTTGCAAGGGGAGGGAGGAGACCATGCTCTACTAAGATTCCAACTCCGCTAACCTTACCGCTAAGCTATCCCACCCACTCGCCATCTCTGACTTACCGACCTCGTGGAAAAAGGAAACCCTGGCCCAAAAAAGCTAAGAAATGAAGGATGATTTCCTCTAACAAAAGAGGCAGGGCACGGGATAAGGATAACAACTCTGCCCTCCCCAACTCATCATACCTCAGCTTTATAAAGTGCCCGAGGGGAAGAAGGGACTACAACACTTGGGTTCTTCTACCCCGATATGGCATACACGTCTACCCAAACCGCACATTGCTGTGGGATGTACTGCCCCTGCGTGAGACTCAAAGCAAGACACCAAGGCGCCCATCCCGGGCTGCTGCGTAAAACCAATAAAACGTGACCAACCAACTAGCAAGAGATGCTCCCACTACCTAAACCCCTTGAAGACGTAAACCAAAGGGCAAGCACCCTAGTCGGAGAAAGGAATGGAAGGAAGCGGGAGCAAGGATCCAACCTTAAAGTGACATGACAGGGGACACCATCGTTAGTAAAAAATCAAACGGAAAATCACGGGCTCAAAGAGCCACCCATACACTCGAGGTATGCCGACGGGGCTACAAAATCGAAGCGTGCGCCGGCCGAATTCCTCCCGAGTCGGGTTGACAAGTGACTACCCTCATCATTGAATGGTGGGAGCGGACAGCTGGACGACCGAATATCATACCCGGACGTAGCATGGAGGATACACCTCCCAGCCGACTTCGGCACGTTGCAAGTCTCCCCAAGGGACCACATGACACGACCCCCTCACCGACCTGGGAACACACAAGTGATGATACCTGACATAAACAAGCCTTGCAGGCAAGGAACCCATTGACAGAGGTCTCATCACTCGGATAGGTCTGTACGGCCGCGAGGACCGACTTTAGCGACGTGGATCGAAGACGTCATGTCCCCTCGTGGCTTGCTTGTCCCTGAGGGATATCCCGTACCTATCACTTTTATATACCCCCTCGACCTCTCCTAGAAGAGGCACACTTGATCCCATATACACCATGTTCCTGATGGGTTCGTTGCATAGAAAACAAAAATTTCCTACCGCAAAGACGAATAAATCCAAGATCTAATCTATGAAAAGCCAAGATCTAATCTACAAGATCGGAGCAACGAGATGGAGATGAGACTAACCCTCGAAGATTCCAAAGCCTACGAGATTAATCTCGTTGTTGGTGTACACGATAGGGGATCGCAATAGTCTTCGAGGGAAGTATTACCCAATTTATTGATTCGACACAAGGGGAGACAAAGAATACTTGTAAGCCTTAACAGCTGAGTTGTCAATTCAGCTGCACCTTGGAAACAGACTTGCTCGCAAGAGTTTATCAGCAGCAACAGTTTTATAGCAGTAGGAATAGTGAAATAACAAACATGCTGAAATAAAGACAGCGTAGGTGATTATAGTAAACAAAGCAGATTAAACATCGTAGGCACAGTGGACTGATTAATGGCGTTGCATGGATGAGAGAAACTCATATAACAATCAAAGCAGGGCATTTGGCAGATAATAATAAAACGGTATCCAAGTACTAATCAATCAATAGGCATGTGTTCTATATTTAGTCGTACGTGCTCACAATGAGAAACTTGCCCAACATCTTTTGTCCTACCAGCCTGTGGCAGCCGGTAGGGAAACTATCGGAAATTAAGGTACTCCTTTAATAGAGTACCGGAGCAAAGCATTAACATTCCGAACACATGTGATCCTCACATCACTACCATTCCCTCCCGGCTGTCCCGATTGGCTACTGGGCCATTGGTTCCTGGACAACACGTGTGTATACAACTAAGGTGTAAGATCATAAACAACGAATATCTTCATGAATCAATAACATGTTCGTATCTGAGATCATGGCACTCGGGCCCTAGTGACAAGCATTAAGCATAACAAGTTGCAACAATATCATAAAAGTGACATCTACTGATACTAGACACTATGCCCTAACAATCTTATGACTATTACATGACCAATCTCATCCAATCCCTACCATCCCCTTCAGCCTGCAAGTGGGGGAATTACTCACACATGGATGGGGGAAACATGGCTGGTCGATGGAGAGGCGTTGGTGGTGATGGCATGTGATGATCTCCAATTCCCCGTCTCGTACGGGAGTGCCGTAACTGAGACTTCTCGGGCTCCCAGGCTGCAGCTCCCGCGATGTGGCGGCCTTCCGAGGGTTTCCGGCGACTCACTCTCTCTCCGTGCGTTTAGGTCGAGGGCGATGAACCCAAGAGGGCTGTCGGGGCTGCCCGAGGCCGCCACACACCAGGGCGGCGCGGCCCCCCCCGGGCCGCGCCGGCCTAGTGTGGGCCCTGCCCCACCTCGCTTGCCCTTCGGCTCCGCCAATATTCCTGGAAAATAGGGCCTTCTCAGAGTAAATTCCGGAGGTTTTTCCGAAAGTTGGATTTCTGCACAAAACGAGACACCAGAGCACTGCTGAAAACAACATTAGTCCGTGTTAGTTGTATCCAAATACACAAATTAGAGGCAAAACAATAGCAGAAGTGTTCGGGAAAGTAGATATGACGTATCAACTCCCCTCTAAGCTTAGCTTATTGCTTGTCCTCAAGCACTAGCGAATAACCGGGAAATAAAAGAACTTTCGCGAACACATTTGCTCATATGATGTATATATTCTCATGCTATGGCTAATACTTAAGCAATTCATAATGAGACACATGCAAAATAAGATCATCCAACAGTTATGTCAATCATGGAGAGGTACCAACAATTAATAATAAGCATCATGAATCATGTATATAAGCAGGGATTGCAATGTTCATAAGAGAATATGATAAAGTGGTATCCCGCTTGCCCATATTTGATCGGCAAAACATAAATGCCCAGGCACTCGAGTTCATAGAAAGACTAGAAGTAGTGATTGTCAAAGAATAAAAGCATCAAAGTTATACCACAATCAATCATATTTTTGAGATAAGCATATTATACTAAGAATGACAATATGCTCTCAAGATAGTGCTCAAAGAAAGAATGGAGACACAAATATAAAAGTAAAAGATTGACCTTTCGCCAGAAGGAAGCAGGGATTAACATGCTAGAGCTTTTCATTTTTAAAACAGAGTAAAATTATTTTGAGAGGTGCTTGTTGTTGTCAACGAATGGTAATGGGTACACTAACTACCTCATCAACCGGACTCCCAAGAGCGGCTCCCATGAATTATTTGTATGTTTATGTGGCACTCCTTCCAACCTTTCTTACACAACCATGGCTAACCGAATCCTGGGGCCCGCCAACAATCACATACCATGAAGGAGTGCCTTTATTTAAGTTTTATTATGATGATGACACTCCCCCCAACCTTTGCTTACACAAGCCATGGCTAACCGAATCCTGCGGGTGCCGTCCAACAATCACAAACCATGGAGGAGTGTCTATTTAAGTTAATTAATTTGGGATTGGGAATCCCATTGCCACTTCTTTTTGCAAAATTATTGATAAGCGGATGTGCCACTAGTCCATATGAGAGTCCGTCAAAAGTAAATGACAAGGTTGAAAGCTAAACACCACATACTTCCTCATGAGCTATAAAACATTAACACAAATTGAGAAGCATTTTGAAGGTTTAAAGGTAGCACATGAGAATTTACTTGGAATGGTTTGAAATGCCATGCATAGGTATTTATGGTGGACACTTTGGAACAACTTGGTTTTCAAGTGTTTGGAAGCACGAGCTGCGTCTCCCGCCAAAGACAAGTGAAGGCTAGCAAAAGACTAGGGAGCGACAAATCAAGAGAGCAGTAACTGTCATAATCATGCTTGCGGCAAAATAAATTAACGAAGGCATAAAAGTGATACAAGAACTCTGAAGCAATATAAATCATCGAGGCTTAATTGGACTTTTGTTCAGTCATATGCATGCATGAGCATGTGCCAAGTCGATATAAATGAATTATTCAGAGGAGGATACCACAATGCCATACTTACTTATGAATAAAACAATGCAAGCGAACATCCATGACATGCTACTCATATTAATAAATTGGAGCCAAACATGAGAGATCATGAACTACTAGATTTTCTCAAATAACATATACCTCACATGAACCAACTAAGCATGCTCACATGGATGAGTATATGTACAAAAATGAAAACAAATGGAGTTCATACCAGCGCCTCTCACCACAATCCAATTGTTGTAGATCGTCATTATTGCCTTTCACTTGTGTAGCTTGGATAATATGAAATGAAAACCACGCCCCAGCCACCGAAGACCATTGAACTCATGATGAACTTTACAAACCAAATAAGAACAGAAAATATTTTTGGTGTTTTCGAATTGGAAACAAGAACAAAAGAAACAAACAAACAAAGCAAAATCTTTTTGGGTTTTCTCATAGCAAACCAACGATAGCAAATAAAGTAAACTAAGAGCAAAGAACCAAACAAACAAATGGTGAAGAGAAACAACAGAAATATTTTTGGTCTTTTTGTGTTTTAGGAAAGAAACAAAGCTAAAACAAAAGAATGCAAACTAACAAAACACGTAAAAAAGCAGATGACTGCAACTGGGCTAACCCGACAACAGCATTTAAATCGAATAATAAAAATCTTCCATTTGCCACCAAAAGTGTTCAACTAATGAAAGTTAGATAACAACCTGGGCACATGCTCAAAAATTGGCAACTCAAAATAACGTTCTGGCTGTGCGTACGAATTTTTTTGGTAACAGCCCAGAATCTGTTTTTGGACAGCACTTTCCCAAATATCATCTCCTTCTCATTAGAAAACCACTCTAAGAAACTAAACAAGTATGTACAAGTATCCAACAGCCAGCAACCATAATATGCAAAGAATGAGCGATGCCGTATACCTCCCCCAAGCTTAGGCTTTTGGCCTAAGTGGAGTTCATCTCCCACGGTCCCCATGAAGTGGTGTCTGTAGTACGACGAAGAACGACCCGGTTCCAGGTATGTGCTGGAGGAAGCATCAGGGTATGTGACGGTGCAGTCGTAGGAGGGCTCGGCGTCCTCGGAGTCATGCTGCTGGTGGAAGTCTTGTATCTTCATATGTTCCTCCACCTCCTCCTTAGTGCGCGACCATGATTGCCTGTCAATATTGAACAAACCTGGCTGGGGAAGAGGGATTTCCTTCTCATCCCCGTCAGCAAACAACATTCTATAGACCATATTATCTACAGTGGAATCAGCGGTAACAAAATGATGACTCTTCATAGCAGCAATATCAAGTCTCCTAGGGGTTAATGGCACATCATTAGGATCAAGAGGGAGTCTTAAATGTGTTAAAATGCGTAGTGCAATAGTTCCTCCAAAAATAGGCCCCCTGCTAGACAGGCGGCGAGCAATAAGAGAAAAGATGATAAAGTGTCTGTCCAGTAAGTGCAGCATTCAAGAAAGCAAGATGATAGCTAGAGATATTGCTAGTATTTTCCCTACCAAGAATGCTAGTAGCAATGTAATATGCAAAATATTTAATGGCGGGGAGTTGAATGTTTCTTATCTTGCCGCGCTGAATGGTGCGGCAATCATCATCGGTGATCCCTCGATAGAGCTCCAACAGGTCCCGGGGGTTGTCATCAATCCTCCTTGTTGTACCTACAGGGGCAATATCCAATGCACGACAAAATTCTTCCAATTCCATAGTAACAGGATTACCATAGATCTTGAATGCAACTGTCGGCTCATATTGCGTGGAACTTGAAGCTCTCAACGAAAATTTTGGTGAGCATGTAGTATTGCTCCCTTTCATCTCCCACATAGGTGGCTAAGCCCGCCCTGTTGACAAGGGTGAAGAAATCATCCAATATCCCTGCATTTGTCAGAAAATCATAACATGGGAAGGATGAAGCATTAGGAGCCCCATTGTCCTCCTCAGGCGCGAAGCTAGGCGCGATGATATCCTCATTGTAGGATCGCCTAATCTGAGTGGACGCCCTCGAGGCCTCCCGGTGCTGGTTGTTCCTCTCTTGAATAATTCTCCAAAGTTGAATTTCTTCATCTTCCTCTTCTGAAATTTTCAACAACCATTATAAAATTTGATTTCAAGGTATATAATTGAGGGGAACTACTATAGGAACTTGCTAGAGTACTAAACATGCATCAAAACTAGTTTTCACCACTTAGAACAAGCATGCAAGCTCACTAAACATGTTATCTACAGCAGCAAAATATTCAAGATATACTCAACCAAACAAAATTCTAATTGGACAATCAAAGGAGTCACATACCAAGGAGTAAATGTGCCAAATTTCAGACAGAAATCTGGGCTGAGCAAAGAGATCGAAAAATCGCGAGTTCTTGAGCAGAAACGCGAGTGAGAGAAAGTGAGTACGAGTTTTTTCGGGAGAGAGAAGAGAGTGGGAGGAAGAGATGCTGAAGTGGGGCAAAGGGGGACCCACACACCAGGGTGGCGCGCCCCTTTGCCGGCCGCGCCGGCCTCGTGGGGTGCCACCCCGGGGTGCCCCACCGGTCAGCCCTGTGTGCTCCTGCAGGCCTCTTCGAAAAATAGGACTAACAGTATAATTTTTGTAAATTTTTGAGAACTTCGAAAAATGCACATTTCTGGGTGTTAAATTAATTATTACTACGCAGGAAAATGATTTCCAAAATCTTAAACAACTAAAGCATATTGCAAAACAAAATGTGCTACAACAAGTAAAAACAAACAGGAGGAAGAAAGAAAGAAAGAAATGTTGTTTAGCTCTCTTATGCATTAAAATATACTTGTTAACAAGGTTGATCAAGTCTTGCTACCAAATAAATTTTATATGACATAAGAAGAAATAAACTTCAAATCAATCATGTTACCTTATATTGAATTGATATGGATCCAATCACAAGAGTTTGATATTCTTCTTTAGGCTCAATCAATAACTCCCACTTTGACAGTTCTTGAATTGGAAATTGTATTAACTCCACATATTTTATCAGTCTTCTTGGGAAAATAGACAGTATGTTCCTTATCATCAACATTAAAAGTGACTTTTCCTTTATTGCAATCAATAACAGCCCCTGCAGTATTAAGAAAGGGTCTTCCAAGAATAATGGACATATTATCATCTTCATGCATTTCCAACACAACAAAATCAGTTAATATCAAGCAATGCTGAGTAACTTGAACAGGAACATTTTCACATACACCAACATGAATAGCAGTAGATTTATCAGCCATTTGCAAAGATATATCAGTTGGTATCAACTTATCTAAATCAAGTCTCTTATAAAGAGAAAAGGGCATTACACTAACACCTGCTCCCAAATCACATAGAGCAGTTCTAACATAATTATTCTTGATGGAACAAGGAATAGTTGGTATACCTGGGTCTCCAAGCTTCTTTGGAACCTTACCACTGAAGGAGTAATTAGCGAGCATAGTGGAAATCTCCTCATTGGGAATTTTCCTTTTGTTAGAGACAATATCTTTCATATACTTTGAATAAGGAGGCAATTTAATAGCATCAATCAAAGGGATTTGCAAAAATAAAGGTTTCATCCAATCACAAAATTTATTATAATGTTCCTCCTCCTTTGATTTTAGTTTCTTAGCAGAAAAAGGCATTTGCTTTTGAACCCAAGGTTCTCTTTCATTACCATGTTTCTCAGCAATAAAATCTTCTTTAGTGTACTTTTTATTTTTAGCATGCTTTTCGTGGTTCTTTTTCAATTTCTTCTTTATCGAGTATCATCCTTATCATTATCTTTATCATGTTCATTACCACTTTCAGTTTCAGCATCAGAAATAGAAATACTATTAGGATCATTAACAGGTTCAGAGGATTCTACAACATTCTTATGTTTTTTTTTCTTTTTCTTAGATGGAGCACTAGTTTTAGTTAGTTGAGAATCTTGTTCAACTCTTTTGGGATGCCCTTCAGGATATAGAAGATCCTGGGTAGAAACACCACCTCTAGTTGTTACTTCATAAGCATGTTTTTCTTTAGAATTATTTCAACAAGTCATTTTGCACTTTAGTGAGTTGATCAATTTGAGTTTGAACCATATGGAAATGTTTAACAAGCATCTTAACATTGGAGGTTCTTTCCACAATATCATGCAATTCACTAATAGCTCGAGAATTTTCCATTAAATGATTCTCTACTCTCATATTAAAGTTTTTGCTTAACAATATAATTATCAAACTCATCTAAGCATTGAGCAGGAGGTTTTGAATACGGAATATCTTCCCTAGTAGCGTTGAAGAGAGTGTACCTCAATCATGGATGAAGGGGGAGTTATCTTACATAAATCTTCTATAGGAGGTAAATTCTTCACATCTTCAAGTTTAATACCCTTCTCTTTAAGAGACTTCTTGGCTTCCCTCATATCTTCATCATTTAATTTAATCATACCCCTCTTCTTCAATATCGGTGTCGAGTTCAGGTGTAGACCAATCATCATGATTCCGGCCTATTTTAGCCAATAATTCTTCAGCGTCGTCTGGAGTTCTTTTCCTGAAAACACAACCAGCACAACTATCCAGTTATGCCCTAGACTCAATGGTTAGTCCACTATAAAATATATCAAGTAAATCATGCTTTTCCAAATCATGATCAAAGGCTGAGCTCTAATAAGAGAGCAAAATCTCGCCCAAGCCTCATGCAATTTCTCTCCATCTTCCTGGTCAAAATTATAAATTCTCTGCAAAGCGCTAGCAGGAAAGTATTTTCGAAAGAAAACATCACGCAAGTCAATTGGACTTCTAATAGAACCAGGAGGTAAATTATTATACCAAGTTTTAGCATCATCCTTTAATGAGAGAAAAATTTCAGCCATTAAAAACATATGCAAGATCTTGACATCATCGAAACAAGCTACTCGCAGTAGATAACTCAACTGCGTGTTCGACAGCACTTTCTTTTCAGTACTGCCAAAAAGGGTGTTTTCTCAACAATAGCTATATGAGATAGATCAAGAGAAAATCATAATCTTTATCCTTAATGTTTGTAGGAGATGTGGCAAATTTAGGATCAGAGACAGCTTATATCTAACAACATGTTCCGCAAGCAACTTTTTAATTTTTTTTGCATCAATAGTAGCATTGCATTTTTCAATAAAATCATCATCAAGTTCCACATAATCTTCATCAAGATCATCACTAGAATATTCAACAGACTCAGGTGAATTAACAGGTGTAGCAGCATTTTCATTAGGAGTTTTAGTATTTTCAATTTGCCTAGACCTAGCAATTGTAGCATCTAGAAAAGATCCTAACGAACCATCATTATCAAGCATAGTAGAAGCATCATCACAATTATAAGAGGAATTTTCAGATTCAGTAGAAGTACCAACATTTGAAGCTTGTGGTGGTGAAACAAGCTTTACTTATCATGATGGTGAATCAAGAGCAAAGCAGAGGTGGCTTTAAGAGTTGTACCCCTTCTTGTAGTGTGGATGGTAATATGGCGATCTTAGTATCGCGAGGTTTACCTATGATGGAGACTTTGGTGAATGGGTCAATACTTAACCAAGTGAACTTCCAAATAAGCTATGCTCCTGTCGGGGAAGACCCCTGGTAGGCAATGGACGCGAGCAGCCGCTGACCACCTGGCCGGCTCGCCGCAAAGGCCTACCGAGGAGCGCCGGCCGGAGCCGTAGCCGGCTGGTCCGGAAGCCGGTTGGCTCTAGGTCCTAGTCGGCCTGGCTACGGCCGCCAATGCTGTAGCTGGGCCGGCTTCTACAAGCCATATCCGACTGGGGGTCTGTACCTCAGACCGACTCGAGGCTGGCGAGTCTTGCATTGGAAGGAACCAGGTTGGTGATCCGGGTTCCCAAAGTCCACGCTGACTTCATCTTCCGTAAAGCGCGGGGCACTGTGGAGCAATAGTGCCACGCGCCGGACAGGCCATCATGGCTTACGACGCGCCGTACATACTACAGTGGCTGACGGCGACAGAGACGCTTCCTCTCCATACCGCTGACCGTGGCAGCCGGATGGGACAGGCCACTACGCCTCAACGGCTCCTGACGTCACCACCTCGGGAAGGAGCGGAAGCCGAAGCCGGCCAAGCCGGCTAGTAGACTATAGGGTCTTATATGTAAAGTGCCGGTGCCTATATAAGCCGCACTACCCCCTCTCGTGGGGGAGGATCGATCAGTTACCATTCACTAGTCTTAGAGCTGCCCTGAGAGAGAGAGACCTTCGTCCACCCTTGCAGCCGGATACAGCTCAAGGAGCACCATTGTACCGTGTTACATATCATATACACTCATAGCAGGAGTAGAGGTTTTACCTCCACCGGAGGGCCTCGAACCTGGGTACGTCGCCGTGTCGTTCGTGCCCATACCCGCTTCCGGATACCGCCGTGAGATCTCTCAGGAGCCCCTTCATTAGCCATCCTATGGCATATGTCATGACGATACCACGACATTTGGCGCCCACCGTGGGGCATTCAGCATCCTCGGCCGGTGTCTTCATCCGGACGGGCCTCACCATCACCACCGGCGAGCGAGTCGCTTCAGGCTTGGTCTGGAGATTCGGCTCCCTCGACTGCATCAGCGACAACGCTGGCTGCTTCGCCGACCGGCCATTCCCTGCCGGCGGCAACATCATCAGCTTCGGCGGCTTCGACGTCTACGTCGCCACCGTCGCACCACCGCGCTACCCGCGCGAGATCGTGCGCTGCGCAAGCCCTCCTCCTGGAGCCGGCGCCAGCCTCACCACCGCCAGCCCTTGCATCATGCAGGAGGTCATGACCACCGGCAACGACGCCGCCGACAAGACCACGCGCATCCGCGGTCCCGCGCTGGAGCGCAACAAGGACGCCGGCGCATCCGCCTCAGGCGCAAAGGCGCCGCCACCACCATCCCGGCTGGACGAAGTTAGGGCCAAGCTGAGCACTCCGCTCACGCCTGGTGCCGACCCCACCACCATCGAGAAGGACCTGGAGGAGCACCGCCAGCTCCTCCTCAAGCAAACAGAAGAGCTGGCTGCTGCAAAGCGCCAGTGGGAGATCTCCCAGCGCGAGTTCAACCGCGCCCACGGCCTCACGCCAGCCGGCGACAACCCCAGCCGAGCCGGCCAGATCCGCCGCAGAGGAGGCGGCCTGGGCGCAGAGATCGCCCGGGACGGCGCTGCATCGCCGGCTCCATCTACGGAGCTGCCCATCACCCCCGACAAGAACATGCTCGCGGCTGAAGCCGCCGCGGAAGAGCTGCACCGCCTCGAAGGCGCAGAGTTACGCCGCCAGACTGAGCGGGTGACTGAGCTGCTGAAGGCGGCCAACCGCCAAACGCAGGACCCCAGGTACGCCCATGCCCCCAGAGCTTCTCACGCTCATGGCGCTGCAGGCAAGGACCGAGACGGTCCGAAGGACACGGCCGAGTCCACCTCCCTCGCACCAAGCCGGCGGGCCGACAGCCGGAACACCACGCAAGCTCCAGCCGCACAAGCCGGCCGCCCAGTGGCAACAGCGGCCGCAGCCGGCCACCATCAAGCCGGCACGACGACGAAGAGTACGAGTACGAGAGGCCATCCACCATCAAGCACCGCGCGGCTCCAGAGGCCAGTGGCCCGCGCCAGCCGGCTCGCTCCCGGCTGGGCCCACGCGTCGAGCCGGCGGACGCCAGAGATCGCCTCGACCGGCTGGTCGAATCCCGCATCGCGGAGGAAGAAGGGCCAGCCGGCCCCAAGTGCTTCGGGCCACGGATCCTCAACGAGCCCATGAGAGCCGGCTTCCAGCTCCCCCGCGACACACCCAAGTACGACGGCACGACCAAGCCGGAGGACTGGCTGCAGGACTACTCCACCGCAGTCGGCATCGCCCAGGGCAACAAGCGCTGGGCCGTGCGCTACTCCCCCCTCATGCTGCCGGCTCCGCCCGCACCTGGCTCAACAACCTGCCAGCCGGCAGCATCAACGGCTGGCTCGACTTCGAGGACGCCTTCATCAGCAACTTCACCGGCACCTACCGCCGGCCAGGTCGCCCCCAACAGCTTGAGATGTGCAAGCAGGGCGCAGACGAGACGGACCGTGCGTACCTGACGCGCTGGTGCGAGATGCGCAACTCCTGCGAGGGTGTGCACGAGATCCAGGCCATCAGCTTCTTCATGGCCGGCTGCCGGCCCAACACCATGCTGTGGCAATAAGCTGGGACCAGCCGACCCCAAGACGATGGTCGCCTTGATGGCCATCGCATAAGCACGCGCCTCGGCCGATGGAACCAGCAGCACGCTCGGCCGAGATTTCACGCTCCATCCGTACGGGACATCAACAAGCCGCCGAGCACAAGCCGCCGAGGGCGGCCACCACGGCAGCCGGCGGGACAATTACCGCGGCAAGAGGCACGCGACCAGCCGGACCGGCCGGCACGGCCCGCCCACGTGGCGGCAGAGTCAGACGATCGCTGGTCGGGCGTAAGCCGGCGCCGAGCAGACTGGACCGGCCCCCGGAAGCCGGCACACCTTCGAGCAGATAGCTCGACTTCCGTCAGCACCACAGCCGGCAAGAACCCTCCAACCACTCCACTCGCGACCGCCACTTCATGAAGCGGCCGACGAGCGGCGCAGCCCCTCCCGCCCCCACCCCCACCACCACCAGCCGGCGGGCCGGGTGGCCAAGCCGGCGCAGAAGCCAACAACCTCGAGCACCACGAGGCTAACCAAGTGCACCATGGCGGCCGGTACCTGGCTGAGGATGCCACCTACATCATCTTCACCACCGAGCCCGAGGACAAAACGAGCCAGCAGCGCCGTTCCCTCGAAGTCAACGCGGTCATGCCGCCGGTCCCCCAGTACCTACACTGGTCAGAGCAGGCCATCACTTTTGATCGCCGCGACACACCGGCTGTCCTACCAAAGCCGGGCAGCTACGCCATGGTCCTCGACCCCACCATCGGCACAACCCGGCGCAGCGTGCGCTTCTCGCGCGTCCTCATGGATGGGGGCAGCAGCATCAACATCCTCTACCGCGACACCGCCCGCAAGTTGGGCATCCAGGAGGCCGAGTTGCGCCCCCCCCCCACCGTCTTCCATGGCATCGTGCCAGGCCACTGCTGCCAGCCGATCGGCCGGATCACCCTGGAGGTCATGTTCGGCAAGCCGGACAACTTCCGCACGGAGAACATCGAGTTCGAGGTGGTGGACCTCGTGAGTCCCTACCACGCGCTCCTGGGCAGGCCGGCCCTGACAAAGTTCATGGCGGTGCCCCACTACGGGTACCTGAAGATGAAGATGCCTGGCCCCAAGGGGGTCATTACCGTAGCCGGCGACTATCGCCGCTCCATGGACTGCGCCACGCAGAGCTCCAAGATGGCCCAGACGCTGGTCATCGCCACCGAGAAGCAGCTCATCCACGACGCCGTCGCCTTGGCTAAGGCCGCGCAGGCGGACATGCCGGCTGTGGGCAACCCGGCTGGGACGACTCACTTCCAGCCGGCCGACAACACCAAGAAGATCCTGCTCGACCCGGCCCAGCCGGACAAGTACGTCACCATCGGTGCCGGCTTGAGCAACAAATAGGAAAGCGAGCTCACCAGCTTCCTCCGTGAGAATCGGGACATCTTCGCATGGTCTCCAAGGGACATGCCGGGTGTACCGAGGGAGTTGGCTGAGCACCACCTCCACGTCAGGCCCGAAGCCAAGCCGGTGAAGCAGCCTCTCAGGCGCTTCGCCGAAGAACGAAGGAAGGCCATTGGTGAAGAAATTGCCCGGCTCCTAGCTGCCGGCTTCATCATGGAAGTACTGCACCCGGACTGGTTGGCGAACCCGGTCCTGGTTTTGAAGAAGAACGGCTCCTGGCGCATGTGTATCGACTACACCAGCCTCAACAAGGCGTGCCCGAAGGACCCTTTCCCCCTGCCGCGCATAGATCAAGTCATAGACTCGACTGCCGGCTGTGAACTGTTGTCTTTCTTAGATGCTTATTCAGGCTACCACCAGATTCCTTTGAATCCGGCTGATCAAATAGACTTTGTTCATTACCCCGTATGGGGCTTATTGCTACACGACTATGCCATTCGGCTTGAAAAATGCAGGCGCCACCTACCAAAGGTGCATGCAAAAGTGTTTGCAGGATCAAATCGGCAGAAACGTTCACGCATACGTGGATGATGTCGTTGTAAAAACCAAGGAGATGCCTACCCTCCTTGATGACTTGAGAGAAACCTTCACCAATCTGCGAAGATTCCGGATGAAGCTCAACCCGGCCAAGTGCACGTTCGGCGTGCCAGCCGGCCAACTCCTGGGCTACCTCGTCTCTCAGCGAGGAATCGAAGCCAACCCGGAGAAGATCAGTGCCATTGAGAAGATGGAACTGCCGCAGTGCCTCAAGGACGTCCAAAAGTTCACCGGATGCCTGGCCTCCTTGAGCCGCTTCGTCAGCCGGCTGGGGGAGAAGGCACTGCCCCTGTATCAATTGATGAGGAAGTCGGACAAATTCGTCTGGTCACCGCAGGCGGATGAAGCCTTTCGTGACTTAAAGCGTGTGCTCTCAACCGCGCCAATCCTTGCAACGCCAGGTTCAATGGAGCCGATGCTGTTGTACATCGCAGCCACCAACCGAGTGGTCAGCGTTGTCCTGGTGGTGGAGCGCAAAGAAGCCGAAAACAGAGAGCAGCTGGTCCAGCGCCCAGTCTACTACCTCAGCGAAGTGCTCTCCCAGTCGAAGCAAAACTACCCCCACTACCAGAAGGTCACCTACGGTGTCTACATGGCGGCCAAGAAGCTCAAACATTACTTCCAAGAGCATCCCATCAGGGTGGTTGCCACAGCGCCCGAAATCATCGGCAGCAAGGATGCCAATGGCCGGGTTGCCAAGTGGGCTCTGGAGCTAGCCGCCCACACCATCCTCTACGAGCCACGCACAGCCATCAAGTCGCAGATCCTCGCGGACTTCTTCGTCGACTGGGCCGAGATGCAATACCTGCCGCCTGTGCCGGATTCCACACATTGGAAGATGCACTTCGTGACGGTTCGAAGATGCGCAACGGCTTGGGAGCCGGCATCGTCATCACCTCTCCCAAGGGGACCGGCTGGACTACGTCCTGCAGATCCACTTCGCCGCATCCAACAACGTGGCGGAGTATGAAGCGCTCATTCATGGGCTGAAGCTGGCCAAGGAGATTGGCGTGCGTCGCATACTATGCTTCGGCGACTCCGACTTGGTCATACAGCAAGCATCTGGCGACTGGGACGCGAAGGACGCCAACATGGCCTCGTACCGCTTCCATGTCCAGCAGCTATCCGGCTTCTTCGACGGCTGCGAATTCCACCATGTGCCACGAGCAAACAACGAGGCGGCTGATGCCTTGTCCAAGATCGGCTCAACCCGGCAAGCCATTCCGCCGGGCATCGCCTTGGCGGTTATCAAGAAGCCGTCCATCATACCGTCACCGGACTCGGATTCCATATTCGTGCCGGCTGACCCGGGGGCTTCTCAGCCGAACCCGGGGGCTTCATCGCCCAAGTCGGGGGCTCATCAGCCAAACCCGCCGGCTTCTCAGCCGAACCCGGGGGCTTATCGGTCCAACGCGGGGGCTTCTCAGCCAAACTCGGGGGCTTATCAGCCAAACCCGCCGGCTTCACAGCCGAACCCGGCGACCACGCAGTCGAAACCGGAAGCTCCGAAGATGGAGGCCTTGGTGGTTAGCGTGTTTGAAATAAAATGCGTACCATCATGGGCACAAGAATTCCTCTCCTACCTCACCGACGGTGTGCTGCCTGATGATAGAGTCCAGGCCAGGCAGATTGAGAGAAGGGCCAAGGCCTATACAATCATCAACCACGAGCTGTACAAACGCAGCGTAAGTGGGGTGTTCCAGCGGTGCGTCGAGCCGGCTGAAGGGATTGAACTCCTACGGGAAATCCACCAGGGAGAGCCATCACGCCTCCTCCCGAGCCATAGTGGCCAAAGCCTTCCGGCACGGTTTTTACTGGCCGACTGCGCTCAGGGACGCAGAAGACCTGGTGAAGAAGTGCAACGGCTGCCAGCGCTTCGCAAAGCAAAGGCAAACGCCGGCTTCCGCCCTAAAAACCATCCCCATCACCTGGCCGTTTGCCGTATGGGGCTTGGATATGGTAGGCCCATTCAAGACAGCCCGAGGCGGCATGACACACCTCTTGGTGATGATTGATAAATTCACCAAGTGGATCGAAGCCAAGCCGATCAAGAAGCTGGATGGCTCCACAGCCGTCACATTCCTCAAGGAGATAATCGCAAGATACGGCTACCCGCATAGCATCATCACTGACAACGGCAGCAACTTCGCCGAGGGCATTTTCAAGCGCTACTGCGGGGAGATGGGGATCCGAATGGACCTATCGTCCGTAGCACACCCAGAGACCAACGGCCAAGTGGAGAAAGCAAATGGCTTGATCCTAGCCGGCATCCGGCCCCGGCTGGTGGAGCCGCTTGAGCGCTCAGCCGGCTGCTGGATTGAAGAGCTGCCCAGCGTGCTGTGGAGCCTGCGCACGACGCCAAACCGCTCAGTCGGCTTCACACCCTTCTTCCTCGTATACGGGGCCGAAGCCGTCCTGCCGACTGATATCGAGCACGACGCGCCAAGAATCAAGCTGTATACAGAAGCTGAAGCCAAAGAAGCTCGCGAAGATGGAGTCGACCTGGTTGAAGAGGTCCGGCTGATGGCCGAGTCCAGGTCAACCGTATACCAGCAGAGCCTCCGTCGCTATCACAGCCGGAAGGTTAAGTCCTTAGCATTCCGAGAAGGAGACCTAGTGCTCCGGCTGATCCAACGGACAGCCGGACAGCATAAACTAGCATCCCCATGGGAGGGTCCCTTCATCGTGAGCAAGGCGGTAGGCAATGATTCCTACTATCTCATAGATGCCCAAGAGGCTAAGAAAAACAAGCCGGACAAGGCTGACGAGGAGACTAAACGTCCCTGGAATGTCAGGTTACTCCGCCCATTTTACACATGAGAGCAGAATGTATGTATCCCTTGTATCCCTTTTATGAGTTATGAAAAAGCTTGCGCCAAGAGCGCCGTTTCCGACAAGTTTTCGCGTACTTTACCTTGTTTCGCCAATTGGCTTGAACCCTCTCACGCGGTCGGCTCAGTAACGTGATCCGGTTTCCGACAGCCGGCTTCCGACCAGCTACAGACCGCAACCCGGCTGTCCGGCTGGCGGGAGTAAGGTCTAGGGAGCCGGCACGCGAAAAACGATTAAGGGAAAGAGTAAAAGCGAGTTGACTTGCAACCTTTCATAAAAGTGTCGGACTGCCGAAATCGACTCGTTCGACTGAAATACTATCGGCCTCACCCAGCGGCACGCTCTTGATCCGGCGACGGACCGCAAGTCGGACGTGCGACCGGCAAGGGCACAGCCAAAGAGTGGGGCGGATGGGAAAAAGCGAACAAGTCGAAAGAAAGCAAGACGGCACACAAATGATTAACAAACACATTAAAGTGCGACATAATTAAAGGGCGATAATATTCATACATCTGCACCCGGCATCCCGGGGATTTAATAAATTGTCTTGGCAAAAGAACAACTGAAAAG